>JAWZYU010000028.1:14390200-16890200 GCA_038380435.1 Ryuthela nishihirai
CAGTGTTCGAAGATAGAATGGGAAACTTTTCACCTGAAGCACACTTGTACAGCAAGGTACCAGTTAATGCTATCTTTCGAGGTCAATTCTTTTTTCAGATGAGTTAGGAGCGACTCCCGCGAGGATTCAAGGAAAAAGGTGAGGTCAACAGATGTTTCTTCCTTTGCAATCAGCTTATCTGTTGACAGGGTCCTTTTCATTCCTTCGGGAAACTGGCAGGTCTCTGGTTTTTGTTTCTTCTGGGGAATCCTTTCGTCTTTAAGAACGTTTTCGCTTATTATTGTGTGGCTTTCTTTGATGTCGTAAAAGAAATGTTGTTCTAACCCAAACTCCAATGCACATTCTTGGCATTTGTGGCCCTGAAAAGGACCGTTTTCAAGCTAATGATTAAAATTCCAAGATGCTGCTAACACATGGATGGAAGCAGCAATAGAAGGTTCTGCAAAATGATTGAAGTATTCTGTCGAGACATCCTCCAACCCTTCTCTTCCAGTTTCTTCTCTGTTTCACTGGCAAGCATTTCACAGGTACATGTTGCTGAACTGGTAAAGCTGACAGGGATTCAGGGTTTTTGACTTCCATTATGTTTTCTACAAATTTGGTGGAAGAACCTAATACAGGTGTTGATCAGGATGATGGACATTCTTCCTTCTTCAGCAACAGCAAGCAATCATCAATTGTATCTTTGCATTGCAAAGGGTCCAATGCATTGTTTTCCTCTCCCTCACTGTAAGAATGCAGAACTAAATGAAATGCTTCATCACGGTTTCGAAACATGTCAAACCTGGAAAAAGGTCCGTCCTCTGTTTCTTTGAATGGCCAAACTGTACCCTTGGAAGAGAATGCGGTCGATTATTCCACGTCAGATTATCTTTGAAAATTTCATTAGCTTTTTCGTTTAGCAGAACACCATCTGATGTGCTTCGTGTTACCATGTGATCACATGGTACAGTCGCTCAAAAAAGTACCTTCGTGTCACGTGACACGAAGGTTGCCAGATCACTAATTTCTGAAAAAATCGTTGCCAGATATTTTTTCTGAATTCTGTAGTCAACCATAGTGTTCGGATACTTTTTTGAGCGACTGTACCTCCTCAAATGCAACTTTGCTCATTTTACGATAATATTTAAAATCTCTTGTGATGGTAGAGCCACTATCGGCTGCTACTAAGAAGGCATCGCTTGTCGATCCACTTTCCAGTGGGACTGTACTGCTTCGGCAGAACATTATGAATGTTTTTAATATGTGCGTATTTCTCTCTCACATTCACGTATACGTATATCTCACTATTCACGTATTTCTCTCTTCACAGTGTGATTCGAAAATCCCACTAAATGTTGCTGGACAATTTCCTTCATTTAAAATCAGCAACTTCAATTGTTTGTTAATTCAACAATGAGTCTTTTTTTATTACATAAAACCTGTTTCTTGTGACGTCGTTATTGTTTAGGTAAGGTACTCTATTAAAAAATTGTTTACTTTTCACTTAAAATATTGTTTAATATCTGTTAATTGGGCTTAAGAAACAAATTATCTCTAAACGATTTGTTTATAAGCACTGGGATTAACAATATGTATTTACAAAATTATTTGAAATTAATGTAACTCGAAATGTTCTTTCAGTTTCACTCTCTCTTCTAAAGTGATACTTTGGTAATTTATCGTAAATTGACCAGAATCGGGAACGGCTGAAGCCAGTAAGCACTGCATTGGGGCACCATCTGGAAAAGGGTGCTTCTGCAACACAGCACCTGTAAAATGTCTGAAAAAAGAATCCGAATAGGTGCACATGTCTACCTTGAGCTATTCACCATCATCATCATCCTCAAGCAGCCATGGGCTATGGAGGTCCAACCAGACCATGCAATTTAGTTCTCCAAGCAAGTCTGTCTTGAACTACATTTACTGCATCTGGCCACTGCACACCAATTTCTAATATTGTCCTGTATGACATTGTCAGCCCATCGCATCCTAGGTCTCCCTCTCTTTCTGAGGCCTTTGGGCATACTGTTCATTACCCTATTCACCAATCTATAATTATCCATACGGGTAACATGGCCAAACCAACGGAGTCTCTCTCTGCAGGATATGCTGCTTAAAGGAGGTTGCCAACTCCTTTGCCTAACCTCATCATTAGTTACAAAGTTGAACCACCTACTGCGAAAGATATTGCGTAAGAATCGAGAATCAAAAGCATCTAGTTTCCTGTTATCTTGTTTACAAAGTGTCCAAGTTTCACTACCATAACTAACCCTAGAAAGAACCAAACTATTATACAGTCTAATTTTAGTCTTTAGGTGTATACGCCTATTTCTCCACACTCTCCATAGATTCTTAAAAGTCCCGGCAGCAATCCCTATTCGTCTGTTAATCTCATGCCGCACATCACCAGTATCTGTTACATAGCTCCCAAGATAATTAAACTGTGACACCTGCTCAAGACTGCAACCATTCAGATTAACTGAATCACAGCCTACCTGACAAATTTTCATCACTTTAGTTTTCTCTCTGTTTATAACCAAACCTAGTGCATTACTAGTTTTATGAACACGTTTGAGCTATTACTGTTCAGATAATTGATCATATTACTTCTGGAAAGGCCCAGAATAATAAGACTCTCTAATATTTAAAAGAAAAAAACAGGACCGTTTCAAACATACATTTCTTAAAAGTAACAGTACTCTTTTAGGAAAAAAGGTGCAGAGTGGACAAAATTATTTCAGTGATAAGGTACTTGAATCCTAATAGAAAGCAATACAAAGAGCTTAATGAACGTGTGAAGGATCACTTAGCAGCTGATAAGAACCTTTGGCTTGATTGCTTCTCTGACAAAACCGAGGAAGCACTTTAGCAGCACAACAGCAGAGAGTTAATGTTTTGTATGATAGAAAACGGACAGGTATACAGGGATTGAAGGATGAACAAGTTAGGTTATAGGTGAGGATTCTCTCATTGCTAGGTGGGCTGAGCATTTCAGTGATGTTCTAAACAATGTTGTTAGTTCTACTCCCATTTTTGGTATGATGATAGATGTATTAGGGGCTTTAATGTTGACCTTATATCATCGTCTGAAGTTATTTTGGCTATTTCTAAACTTAAAGTAATTAAATCTTCCCCTGGGGATTTATGAAGTGAAATGCTTAGAGCTGGGAATTCTTCGGTTATTTCATGGATAACTGAGGGGCGGGGGTGGCTCAGTCGGTAGCGCGCCAGGCTCGTAATCTGTAATTCCCAGGTTCGAGTCCCAGCTGGGTAAGCGTTGAGATTTATCTCCGCAAAAATTCCCCGCCCTGCCCACGGTCAGTAGGGGACACCGATGGGCTTGAAAAGGCCGCCGTCCGTCGGATGGGACGTTAAGCCGTGGCCCCGTGTGCGGGAGAGCCATACCCTGTGCACGTTAAAGAACACGCTGGATGGCCTTGACGGGAGGCTACCATCTGTCTCCCAACAGCTGTTCCAGTGGGTCCCCTCCCCCAACCTTCTCTGAGCCTTCGGGGTCCATGCGACCTGGCCATTTAGCCCATGGTGTGCAAAAAAGTGCCGCTTAGAGGTAAAACAACCCAACCCAACCCATGGATAACTGAAATTTAGAATATCTGTTATGGTATTGTCGGTATGATATTACATGGTTCCTAAGGATTTTACCAGAACTATTATTATCCCGATTTTTTAAAGAGGTGATCGCAGTTCTTGTGATAACTCTAAGGTATCAGCCTACTTTCGGTTCCAGGTAAAGTTCTTTGCATGATTGTACTTAATAGAATTAAGAATCTGGTTGGCGGAAAATTCCGTGATGAGTACTGTGGATTCAGAAGTGGTAGGGGATGTGTAGGTCAGATTCTTGAGAAATGTTTAGATTTTCAAAACCCTTTGGTTACTACTAGCTTTGTAGATTTCGAAAAGGCTTTCGACTCTTGTTGATCGTGAGATAGTATGAAATACCTGAGAAGTTAGTTAACATACGAAAGATCTCTAAAATAGCCCCCAGTCTTATGCGAGATTAATAAAGCCAGTGGCAAATGGTTTAGCATTGTTTCGGTATTCGAGAAAGGGGCATTTTGTTTGCTACCCCTTTAATTTTGTTATTGATTATGTGATAGGAAATTCACTGCAAGGGAAAGATTTAGGGCTTAAATGATCTGGAGATGTGAAAATTTCTTCTTCATATTATGCTGATGATTGAGCTCTTTTGGAAAATAATGTTGATGTGATGAATTCTTTCATTAGAGCTGTTCATTAGACTGGTGGTAGAGTAGGTTTGGTTATAAACAGAGAGAAACCAAAGTGTTGAAAATAGGTCAGGCAGGCTTTAATTCAGTTAATCTGAATGGTTGCAGTCATGAGCAGGTGTTTCAGTTTAATTATCTTGGGAGTTATGTAACATATACCGATCATGTGCGGTACGAGATAAACAGACGAATAAAAATTGATACAGTAAAATAAAATTTTCAGAATTAATCAAAACAAGAGAAAAAAATCAGACTTTTCATTGAATAACTGCAAGAAAAATTTTCTTAGTGAAACGAAAACTCTATTTACGTCAGGTCACATTAAATATTATTTGGAAGGGATAAAATTTGAGCCACTGCTAACGGCGACAAAAATTATATTTTTATTATTTTCATTGTGATTATTAACGTAATTGGTAAAAAAGACAAATTGAAATAAAGATTTGGTGTTTTAATTCGATCGAATTTCATTTTAATAGCAAGATCATAATAATTTGTCAGATCATGTAATAGATTGGGTTGGGTTGTTTTACCTCTGAGCGGCGCTTTTCTGCACACAATGGGATAAACGACCAAGTTACAAGGACCCCGAAGGTTCAGAGAAAGTTGGGGGAGGGGACCCACTGGAACAGCAGTTGGGAGAAAGAGGTAGCTTTCCGTCTAGGCCATCCAATGTGTTTTTAACGTGCACAGGGTATGGTTCTCCCACACACAGGGATGAGTGCATTTGGTGCATTATTATGCATCCCTTAAAAAAGAATTTACGTTCAAAATCACGAAATCACGGCTTTACGTTCCATCCAACGGGCGGCGACCTCTACAAGCCCATCAATGTCCCCTCCTGCCCATGGGCAGGGCGGAAAATTTTGCGGCAGATCATCTAATACCTTTTCTAAAGTAATTCGAAATAAATTACCATAGAATTTCTTTGTTAATTTTCATTTATATTTATTATTGTTTATTATTTATATCTATTATTAACTTTTCAGAGCAATTGCTTAAATTGGAATTATTGCTGTTAAATTGTCCTATTTCCTGAAGTCTGAATAGAGAACGAATGTGGCCGAGTGGTTAGCGCGCTTGGCTAATGATCTACGGGACCTGGGTTCGAGCCCCGGGTAAGGCATGGATGTATGTGTCGTTTTTCTGCTGAGGTCCTGCCATCCTCTCAGATCTTCTACTGTGGCATATAAACTGACAGGCTCCTGTCAGACCTCTGTGGCAAGCAGCTGCTTGAGGGGGTATTTATTTTTATTTTTTTTTATTGTTAAAATTCGTTCTCTATTTAGAGTTGTTTTATTTAGGTTTATTTTTTATTTATTAGTTTTATTTAGGTTCATTATTAGTTTTAAGTTGAAATAAAGTTCCGATCTTTAAATTGTCTTCAGTTACACTTTTTCAAATCATGGTTATTTAAATTGCTCCGTTGTTCTGAAACTCAGTTACTACAGACATAAGACGGAAATATACCTAATAAAGTGGCTGCTGAATGTGTATCTACAATAATAAATATTTCCTTAATAATTAGATAGAACTCAAAATCTTAAAAAAAGCTAAAATTGTAATTTTACACTTTTTCTTCCAACAGAAATCTATTTTACCGTACGCTACTTATAAAGCTTTACCTTGCCCCCTCCCCGCTTTGATGTCAAAATGCCTAGCCAATAACCGTCAAAAAATACTACCTCGCGGAGTGGCACCACCTTTTCTTCATTTACCCTGCCTTGAAACCCTGCCTTCTAGATCCGGTCCTGGTCAGAAGTAATAGAGTAATTTCAGCTATGAAAGAATTATCTGAAATTCTGCCTTAGAAATAGATCGCTGCAATTAATAGAAACCGTCATACATCTGTTACAGACTTCTGAAGAAAGGTATCAGACATCAGGTTCTAGATTCATTTATTAAATCTATGTATGAATGCAGACGAGTATGCAAAACTATTCGGACAATACATTGACGTGGAAATGACATTATTATTTCAGAATTCGCTGTTTATTAATTAGAGTGTCCACCAAAAGACACCAAGATTTGAATGTTCTTAAATTTCGGATTGATGCTAGAGTGAGATATCCTCAATGAGATCCCTCATGTGAGCATACTATGTAATGTTGCTTTTACATTACATAGTATGCTAACAGGCAGCTGGCAATGCATATGTTATGGTATGTGAATAATAAAATTATTATTTAACACCTCGAAATTTTGATGATATTTATTTCAACCGGAATATGAAAATACTAATTATTTTTTTCCCACTCGAAATCGAAAAAGGAAAAATATTGTTCTATAATTACTCTTCGAAAGAAGCGTTTTTTAACTCGAAAAAGTCGTACCATAATTATAAATTTATGGTTGTTTTGACTTAAGTTATTGCTCAGTCCGCAGAGATTAATACTTTTCTTTGTTATCTTCTTCTTCAGGGTTCAACTGTTGGTCTTCTGATGCCCGTCGACACGAGATGCCATCGACACTTTTTCCAAATTGCCTGCGCATCTCTTCCACTTAGGTAGTGCCACCTCAGCTCTCGTTTCTTTGTCTCCGTCCTTCTCAAATGATACGCAATCAGGGGTGGACTGGCATATTATTTTTTAAGGGATGCAGATTTAGTAGGGGTGGGTGTGTATTTGGGGGTGGGCCTGCGACAAAAAAACTCTATTTCTATTTTTTACAAGAATTCAATACTTATTTTGCTGATATCTTCTTATATATTCTTATCAGCAGAATAAGTATTATATTAGCATAAATTTCAGATTGATACTTATGATAGTTCGAAATCTCTTAAATAGATAATTTAATTAATAGGGTTGGGTTGTTTTACGTCTGAGCGGTACTTTTTTGCACACCATGGGCTAAATGTCCAGGTCACAAGGACCCCGAAGGCTCAGAGAACTTTGGGGGAGGGGACCCACTGGAACAGCTGTTGAGAGACAGATGGTAGCCTCCAGTCAAGGCCATCCAGCGTGTTCTTTAACGTGCACAGGGTATGGCTCTCCCGCATACGGAGCCACGGCTTAATGTCCCATCCGACGGACGACGGCCTTTCCAAGCCCATCGGTGTCCCCTACTGACCGAGGTCAGGGCGGGGATTTTTGCGGAGATAAATCGCAACGCTGACCCAGCTGAGACTCGAACCCGGGAACTACAGAATACGAGCCTGGCGTGCTACCGACTGAGCCTCCGCCCATTTAATTAATAGATTCTCATTTTTTCCTCGATGTTATGGAACCAGTGTAAAATAAGAATTATTTTTATTCGAAAAAAAGTCTTTCTATTTCTTTTATGAAGCTCAGGGACCAGGCAAGTTGAAGGCCTCGGACGTTAGATCACCCTACGCTCCTTGCCAGTTCTCTCCTGTAAGTAATATTTCTTTTTCAAAGAGAAAATAAAGAATCTAAAAAAAATGTTAAGGTTCATCGCACAATATATATATATACACAGTCGTATGAGAATGATATGACCACCTACCATTCGTATTATTAGGTAGGCGGTCATATTATTCTGATACGACTGTGTATATTTGTGTAGCAATTAAACTGTTTCATAATAAAAGATTATTTTAGCGTTCTGGAAATTTTTTTATCTATTATGTCAATTCATCTTGTGCTTCGATAAATTGTCAATTTTAAATGAATCGTAAAGAATCAAAGGTAAAGGTTATAATCCATGGATATTCAAAGTTAAAATTTTATAAAAATTTACGATTCCACTATTGTATAGCAAAGTATATTTTGTCATAAAGTTCAACTTCAGATAAAGTATCATTCCGAAAGAAATTTAGAAGGCTTATATTAGCCTCGATCAGAAACCATGGACATCTCTAAGAAGAAATCTTCTGTTATTGACTTCTTGTTATGTGAGAAGCAAAATTTTGGAAACGTCCACAAGCGACTGCAAAAAAATGCATGGATGATTCTGTCTATTGGAGCACAGTTAATCTCATGATAAGCAGATGTCTAAAAAAACACGCCAATCTTCAAAACAGTCCTAATCGGCTCAGTCAGTCAGATAACGCCCGATCACAGAGAAGAGTATGAGAAAATTTATGCAGAAAACTGGATTATGTTCCTAGATGATGTACCTATACACTGTACAAGTAGCAATGTTGCAGTATAAACCTGCAAAAAATGTTATAGTTCATCACATATACATACATACATACATACGGGGACACTCTAAATGTACACAAGCCTAAGTTTGCAATTTCCGGTCCTGCCATCCTCTCAGACCTTTTACTATGGCACATAAACTGACAGGCTCCTGTCAGACCTCTGTGGCAAGCAGCTGCTTGAGGGGGATTTATTATTTTATCTTCACCGGCTAGAGTAAAAAACTTGAGATTTTATTCATTACATAAAATATTTATTAAACAGCCAAAATTCCAGTTTGAAAAATCATTCATTTCTATTTTTCTTAACGTAGATTTTAAGCCTTGACAACTTTCAAAATAATGTTTGTGGTGAAAGCATATTTCAGAAGAAAATAAAAGGATCAGCATCAAAAATACGAAAATGATGTTTTTCAGTATTATTTTTATAGCAGTTTTTGGCGTATATTTACAAAGCTTATACTAAATATCTAGGAGACGATATCCGAATACTTTGGTACAGTTCAAATATTTGTTTTTTAATCTTCAAAACCACATGGAAAACATGCATAATATTTATACTGAATAAAAAATAACTAAAGATACACAATTTTTATGTTCAAAGTTTGGATCAGGTTTAGATCAGTTTGGATGAAATTTTTGTATTTAAAGCTTAGACCAGGGTACAGAACTTTTCGTTAGTTATATATGCAATTGCAATAAGGACATAACCATAGAAGATTCTGGACAGAGTTAATAATAACTAGAGCCCTGCGCGTATGCGGATATCCGCGTTTTTTTTTTCTATTTAAAAGCTCTCGGCGGATATACCCTAACGCGGATAGCGGATAAAAATTTATGTTAAAACGGATGTTTGATAATCTCGTATTTGATTAAATATGCAGAAACATAAGCAAACATTACTGCATTGATGGCCGACATTAATGAAAAAAACTAATTGAGATAATATTAAAAAAACCTGAATTCTAAATTGAATGATGATATTCATTCTAAAAACGAAAAAAAAAAGTCCATTGTATTAAAGCCACAAGTTAAAAAATTTATTGCATATGAATAATGCGATCTCTTTTCTGGCAAGCAGAATTAAATTGAAAAAATTCTGCGGTGTCATTAAGAAAAGGGGAATTACATATAAGTAGAATGAAAATTTCGGTCTGGGAAATCATGAAGTTTCAGAGAAGACTTGCTGGGTTATAAAAAGGTGAGTCTTCCCATATTCGAACGATAACTGTATTTAAAAGAGAAAAATTTATTCAGAAGAATTTGCAAAATTAGGATGAAGTAAAGTTTATCTAAAATTGGCATACTTTTAGGAATATATTCCTGATATATCACAGTATATTTTTCCCGTTATTAATTAGTCACTAATAAACCATCAGACTAATTCTTTAACTCGAAAACATGCATCGGATTTCAAGCATTTGCAATATCTCGACGGCTTTGATGTACCTGTACACTACATACAATATAGTGCGTTTGAATCAAAGTCCTAAAATGTCAATTTGGGGAATAATATATCCCAGAGACAAAACGCTGGGTTGTTTTATATATGACCGATAGTTTTTTTTACACAATGGACACTATTTTTTTTTACACAATGGGCTAAATTTACACAATAGGCAGTATATTTACTACGGAGGTTGATACAGTTTTGCGGATACCTTGGTTTTCCGCAAAATTCGGATAGGACTTTTATTATGCGCACAGGACTCTAATAATAACTAGATCATATAGTATTAATAAGCATAATCTTTGGCTAAATTTCCAGGGGGAATAGGAAATAAAATGACTCATTTATATTATCCTAGGAGGAGATTCATTGATAACGGACTTTTTAATAATATCGCCAGTTTTCAGAACTGTTTATGCATCAACTTGCACATTCAGGCAGTTGCTTATGTTAATCACATTTCCAATAAATTTGTAGAAATACTTCTTCGACTAATACTTTAAATTCTTTCTATATTATAAGCCTTGAAGTACTCAGTGAATGTAGTAGAAAGCGAAAATTTATATAATATCCAATTATAAAGATAAATCTAAAGAACGAAAGTACATGTCGTGTTGCAGAATTTTCATTAAGATGGAAGATTTTAACACTCTAGGAGACATACTAATACACTTCTTATACATTTAAGAAAACAGATCATAATATATTTAAGCATAAAAGACAATATCATTTCAATAGATTAGTATCAAGCAAAATAAGTTAGACATATAAATTTAAAAAGAATCATTTTTTCTTTCAAATACTAGACAGTTCTATTTTTCCGGGCCTTTACAGAAGTAATATAGTCAATTTTCTGGCCAGTAGTGGTTCAAGGTAGATTTGCTCACCGATTCGAATTCTCGTTTCAGACATTTTACAGGTGTTGTATTGCAGAAGCACCCTCTTGGAGAACGCATCCCGATGCAGTGCTTACTGGCTTCAGCCGTCCCGATTCTGGTCAACTTACAATATACACGCACGTGTTTAAAACCACGCAATGCTCATCATTTAGCAAATGGCAATGTTAAAATGGTTTGACTTGTGTCGTTTGTTGAAGACTTATTATCCCTTGTACATATAAATCTGAAAATTGTTAATTCGGTTCCCGAGTTTCTGAAAACATATGAGCTTTGATCGTTTTACAGTAATTTTACAGAAGCGTTATATCTGTTTTTCGTAATGCTTTATAAATAAATGTTACACTTTAAATAAGAGGAATATTTGAATTGTGATATGCTACGTCATATTATCTTTTTTTTTACCGGTTAATCCATTTGAGCATTTGAAACGCACAGAAAATAGAATAGAATTTTACAATACTTTTACATATCTTTTGATTAAAGTAAGTTAAAAATTAGGACTAAATGTACCTAGGATGCAGAAAATTTAGTGCGTTTGAATCAACGTCCTAAAATGTCAATTTGGGGAATAATATATCCCAGAGAGAAAACATGTTGTATTGTTTTATATATGACCAATACTTTTTTTTACACTATGGGCGAAATGGCCAGATTGCAGGAACCCCGAGGGCTCAGAGAAGGTTTGGGGAGGTTACCCACTGGAGAGCTGTTAGGAGACAGAAGGTAGTCTCTCGTCAAAGCCATCCATCATCCCAAATGACGGAAGATGGCCTATGTCAAAGCTGGCCCAACTGGGAATCGAAAGTGGTACTGCAGATTACGAACCAGGCGCGCTCTCCACTGAGCCACATCTTTCATGAGATTAAAGGGGAAAAAACAGCTTTTAATATCCAGCGATAATATTAAATTACTTCATTTACATGCAGAATTCATATAGTTTTATGCGAAATGTTATATTAAAACTGCAAATTGAGATCCATTGTTCATAAGTAACCCCCCAATAGGGGACCACCTTGACGTGGTGGGGGGGCCTAGGGTCCAGCAACCCGGTTGAAGGCTTTGCCGGCCGGATTGGGTCCCCGGCTGGAGCATTGCCAAAACCAACTGAGGTCGAAGATGCCGCTGACCGGTTCTGTGTGACCGGTTGGACGGTGACGGCGTCCGAGACCTCAACCTCAGGTGCTCTGGGTGAGCAGTTCGAGGGCTCTTCTGAAAAGAGTTGCTCCCCAGTAGGTCGAGCCCTCACCAAAGTCTGGGCCTTACTAAGAGTCTCCACCCCGGGAGCCGAGCGAACTTGGATCTATATATCCTTGTTATCCTTGTTCATGGCTAACTGGGGAATAGATTAAAGTAAGGTTTCTTCCGGTGGTCAGCTTTCCTTCTATAGGACTGCTGCCATGTGAGGCCGGGGTTGAGGTGCGCCTATAGGGCATATTCCTTGCCCCAGGCTCTAGATAGCGCGGCTTTTCATAACTGGTAGTGCCGTGAGGCGGAATCGGGAATTGCCGTGGTTGCATAAGATCGCAACAAGTAGAACGAATTGTTCATAAGTAAAAAAAAAATGTTACTTAAGTGAAATTATTTCTTCCAGTAACAATGAACTACAAAAATTCCTGGATTATGTAAATACATTCTCTTTCTAACTAGTGTAAGATTTAGAACAGAGACCCCACTTCAAGCTGGTAAATATTAACCTCTCCTTTAACTGGTAAATATTAAGGGACCCCAATTTTCAACTGATGAATACGATCTACCCTATACAAATCAGTTTGGTAGATATGATATACCCCCATTTTCACTTGGTAAATATGACAGATTCCCCTCCTCCTAATAAGCATGACGCACCCCCATTTTAAATGAGTATATAAAATCTACTCTGAATCTTATTGATACTGTTTACGTACCTCTGGTTTTTCCATTTAAGTATTATGGGACAGTTAAAGTTGAAATATAGGTACTCTACAATATGACATACGCTCTAAAGAACTCTCTCTGTGTCTGCTGAACATAGGTTGTCTTGTAGATCATAGCTACAACAGAATTAAAGACACTAAGTACTTTTTTCATTCCTTGTTTTAGATCTATTTCCTCTTATGTAGCGATCTACATCAATATCTTGCATAACACACCTTTTAACGATTAGATTTGCCCAAAAAGGAGGAAGTCTCCTTATGATCCAAAATCCTACCTACGATTTCATATCTCCGGGAGTGTAAGTATAATGAGCACTGACTGCGGTAATTGCTTCTTCCAAACAGTCGATTACTTCGTTTGGTCTAGGAGTTGATGAGAATTCGTTGAACTTTACAGTTGATTCTTTGAATATATCAAGATAAGCGGAGTCATAGATGTTTTTCAGCTCCTGGGGCACCTTGGCCCATGCTTGATCTAAATCTTTCAAAACGTTACTCGTCTCCGTCATTGGTGATCTGAAAGAGACAAATTTAAAGTCAACTACATATGAAGATTAAAAGGAAAATTATGTGCCCATTAACTGTTGAGTTTTTACACATTAATTTTAATGAGATTTGAATTTAAACTAAGGTAAAAGTGATTGTAAAATTCATTAAACAAGAAATAAAGAGCAAATATCATTGGGTTTTACCTCTCAGTCGCACTTATCTGCAGACATTTTTGATAAACTGTCAGGCCACCAAGACTATGAACAGCTGTTAGGAGACAGATGGAAGCCTCCACAAATCTGTGTTCAGTCTAGACACAACTGAACACAGATTTGTGGTTCAACGAATTCAGCGTGTTCTTTAGCATGCACCAGGTACGACTCTCCTGCACATATCTAAAAAAATCTTGCATAACACACCTTTTAACGATTAGATTTGCCCAAAAAGGAGGAAGTCTCCTTATGATCCAAAATCCTACTGACGTTCTGAGATCAACGTTGAATGTCAACATGACATGTCAACCCCGTCAGCCTTCCATCCGACGGTCAGTTGGATTGGGTTGTTTTACCTCTCAGCTGCACTTTTTTTTACACATAATAGGCTGAAGGGCCAGCTCAAGGACGCTGAGTACTCAGAGAAGGTTGGGGAAGGGACCCATTGGCAGCTGTTGATAGATAGATGAAAACAATCAGTCAAGGACATCCAGCGTGTTCTTTAATATGCAGAGAGTATGACTTTCCCAACATGGAGCTATGGCTTAACGTCCCATCCGACGGCCTTTCCAAATCCATCGGTGTTTCCTACTGACAGAGGAAAGGGAGTTTTGCGGAGATAAATCTCAATGCTGGCCCAGCTGGGACTCGAATCTGAAAACTGCAGATTACCATCTTAGCTCATTACCAACTGAGCCATCCCAGCCCTTTTCACGATCAGTGGCCTTTCCAAGCTCATTTTGTTCCCTTTCTTACCGACGATGGAATGGGAGATTAGAAGAGATAAATCTCAAAGCTGGCACGGTTGAGACTTGAATCTAAGAAATCTAAGAATTTTTAGGATATTGTCTCAGAACTCATTGATCCAGCCCCCCCAACTTCGCTTCTAAAGTTATGCACTTCTCTCAACAATGTTCTTATTAAAACTCCTCAAGACGATTGCTGGACTACAGTCCTGACGAAACTGGGGTGAAACAGTATTCTCTATAATTTCAGAACTTATTTCAAGCATAGGAAAGTAGGAAAGCATCTGATTCAACGATGACCAGAACACCAGTTTACATCAGTTGACCCGCTGTATGCGACCCTCTAACTTCGACACACCGACAGGCTGTCTTAAAACGGCGTCATGATCATGTCATAATTATCTGAACTCTAGAACACTGGAATCACGTTCTGTTCATGGACGAGTCGAGATTTTCTCTATAATCCTAGAGCGTGCCAGTACTGATGACTGATGCGGAGAGAAGGGTGGGGGGGGGGGGAACAGCCCCATAGCATCATTGATAAAAGTACTTTTTTTATTTTCATAATTGCCTTTTCTTTCATAACATTTTTAGTAGAAAATTAAGTCCCACGATGCTAAAATACTTTTCCGCAGGAATCCAAATACAGTATACAATAAACTCAATATTACATTTAAAAGATATCACAGAATAAACAGCTTTTAGAAAATTTCCATACGCCATGTCTTGAACACTTTTTAATGTCTCTAATTGTTTTCAAACTTAGTAACTCCTCAGGGATGCTATTAAACACAGGAGGAATTTCGTAATTTCTATAATTTTTCCCATAATTGTTTCTAAAATGTGGTAATTTGTATATAACTTTAGATTTATATCTAGTATTTTTTATTATGATAAATCTTGAATATATAATTATTTTCAAAGTAATATCTAAGCATTAATTTATATTTATATAGTTCATTGATAGGAAATATATTGTTGTTTTCATTAAAAATTGGTTTTTTTAGGGAATTATCTGTATTTTTACTTAACAGTTGAAATAAGTGGTAAAGTCGCTTAATTTTACTGTATTTAGCAAAAAACATTATTTTCACCTCTGTAATTAAAAAAACTCTTTTTTTTAGGGAATTAAATGTATCTTTTACTAAACAGTTGAAATATGTAGGGAAATCGTTTAATTTTCGTTTAAATACTTTTAATGAAGGAAAACGTTATTTTCATCTCTGTAATTAAAAAAATCTTATTTTTTAGGGAATTTACTTTTTTTTATTTAAATCACTTAAATTATATGGTAAAAATCCCCTTAATTTTCAATGGATTTAGGAAAAAACACTGTTTTTAATTAAATCATCACATTTTTTTGTCACGGAAACATTCCAATGTAAAGTACACTTATCCCCCGATTTACGCGGTACTTGTTTTACACGGTTGATAAAATAACGGATTTCAAAAAACTGGTAAAAATGTATATTCGGCTGCATATATATTTCAAGTCATTTTTTAATCTCATTCCTTTGGTAACACTGGCAACAATGGGGACGGGGATTCCCCTATATTTTACAACACGGGGAATCCCCTTAGTATTTCACAATAGTAAAGCTATCTGGTTCATGTGAAGTAGTGCAGTATCATTTTAGCAGCAAAGCTTTACATCATTGTGCGTTTTTTCATTTTATTATTTAAATATTTACTGGTAAGTTTCCAACATTTATAGTTTTCCCGGCATTTTTATAATTTACGTAAATTTTTTAAGGTTTTATAATGCCAAAAGATTTAAAAAAAATCAAATGAAAAGAAAAGTTATTTCTTTAGAAACAAAAATTAAAATATTAGATCGTCTACGTAATAGAAAAAGAGTAACAGATGTTGCTAAATTTTACCCATGAATGAAGCCACAATAAGGACAATAAGAAAAAATGAAGACTCCATTAAAAAAAGTGTAGCAGCTGGATCTTGCACGAGTATGAGAACAATTTCATATGTAAGAGATGTTACAATGGAAAATATGGAAAAGGCATTAGTGATATGGCTAGAAGACCAAACTCAAAAGCGGGTTCCAATTGATACCAGTGCCATTACAAATAAGGCTTTAAAGATTTATGAAACACTTAAGAATTAGTTACCGTCGACTTCGCCAGATGAAAAGAAGGTATCTTTTTCCGCAAGCCATGGTTGGTTCGAGAGATTTAAACAAAGACATTCTTTACATAATCTAAGATTGAAAGGTGAAAGAGCATCTGCTGATTCGGATGCAGCACAACAATATCCAGCAAAATTTGCTGAAATCATTGCCGCCAATTCCTACACTCCTGACCAGGTCTTCAATGCTGACGAGTCCGGGTTATTCTGGAAAAAAATGCCAGAAAGAACCTATTTGGCTAAAGCTCACAAATCAGCTAGTGGTCATAAGGCAGCGAAAAGTCGTTTAACAGTTCTTTTCTGTAGCAACGCTTCAGGCGATCATATAATGAAACCTTTGGTTATTAACAAATCGAAAACACCACGCTCATTTAAAGGAATAAACATAAAAAACCTTCCCGTTTATTGGATGGCTAATAAGAAAGCATGGGTCACTGCCATGGTTTTCAATGAATGGTTTCATAACTTGTTTGTCCCAGATGTCAAAAGTTATTTAAGTAAAAGGGGATTGCCTTTTAAGGCCCTTCTCTTAATTGATAATGCACCAGGTCATCCTCAAGATTTACAACACGAAAATGTACAAATTGTTTTTTTTACCAAAGAATACAACTTCCTTATTACAGCAGTTAGATCAAGGGATAATTTCGACTTTCAAGGCACTGTATATCAAGCAAACCTTCAGGTATATTTTAGAACAAATGGAAAATGATGGATCTCTTACTCTTATGGATGCTTGGAAGAAATTTACAATCTTAGATTGTGTTAAGCATGTTGGACTGTCATATATACAGATTAAGCAACTTTTTGTACAATACAAAATTTGATAAAATTTTAACTACATCAGTAATATTTTTTTAGAGTGCAAAAGTCGTCTTATAAGGCGAATATGTTTTCTTAGCATATTTATCATTGCTTGCCCTAAAGAAATTTGGGAACTATTGTCTTAGATCTGTACTGCAATGTTAATTAATCCTTAACTTTGAGATTCAGTTCAGCTGCTGTATTTACCTATCACATTATGCATATATTACAATAGGAGAGTGTAATTAATTTAAAATGGATTAGGATTTTATATTCTGGTAAAATTGCATTTTTATTCGCAGAGTAACAAGGCGTAATGATACACATGATCAGCTATAATATTCAAAATGGATTTAGCAATTAAATGGAATTTCTGAAATAAAAGTCAACAACCATTATCATGTATAACAAACCATTTTCATGTATTGCTTGATTATCATGCTCAGCATAAATGGAGAATCCTTTTCTACAGCATTTAAATTTTAATTATGCAAATGATCTAAAATAGCCTTAAAGATTTTATTAAAAGTTGAATTATTTTAATAATGTGAATTTAATCTGAATTTCTTTCTATTTAATCTGAATGGGAAACCCCACACAACCTGAAAAGTTTTGTGTCACTGTGACACAAACGATGTCAGTAATTGACATCTCTGCCTTATCATATTTTGACTGCTTATCCCTCATATAAATAAATAATAAAATAAATACCCCCTCAAGCAGCTGTTTGCCACAGAGATCTGACAGGATCCTGTCAGTTTATGTGCTTGATTATCATGCTCAGCATAAATGGAGAATCCTTTTCTACAGCATTTAAATTTTAATTATGCAAATGATCTAAAATAGCCTTAAAGATTTTATTAAAAGTTGAATTATTTTAATAATGTGAATTTAATCTGAATTTCTTTCTATTTAATCTGAATGGGAAACCCCACACAACCTGAAAAGTTTTGTGTCACTGTGACACAAACGATGTGCAGCAGCTGTTTCAGGAGACTTCAAGGAGAGTTTCAAGGACTCAAGCAGCTGTTTGCCACAGAGATCTGACAGGATCCTGTCAGTTTATGTGCCATAGTATAAGGTCTGAGAGAATGGCAGGACCTCAGCAGAAAACCGACACATGCATCCATACCTTACCCGGCGTTCGAAACCAGGTCCCTTTAGATCAGTAGCCAAGTACGCTAACCACTCGACCACGTGACTGCATATCCCTTACATATTTTTAAGTTTTTACTGACATCAAATGAAGCTAAAAAAAACAACTATTCAAAATATTTCAATCACATTTAATGGCATATACATTCTCACTCTATTTATTAATGAAATGCCAGCTTGATCGAAATCATTTTGCATTCAAACTTGCAATGACATATCAGTTCAAACGTAACGACTATAAAGTCTAATTTTTTTACCACTGAAATATCAGTGGTATGTGAATTCTAATGTAAATCAATTTAGCACTAAAATATCAGCGAATGTCATGAACTATAAACCAAATCATTTTATCAATTAAATATCACCGAAATATGAACTGTAAACAAAATAATTTTATCACTAAGATATCAGGGTAATATAAACTGCAAAATCAAATCATTTATCACTTAAACATAGCGAAATGTGAACTACAAACCAAATTATTTTAACACTAAAATATTAGCGAAATATAAACTATAAACCGAGCCGTTTTACCACTTAAATATCAGCTTAATTTCATCTACAAATCGAATCATTTTAGCGATGAAATAATTGGTGAATGTCAAACGTAAAGTCAAATCATTTTACCAATAAAATATCAACGAATGTCAAAACTCTAATAAAGTGAGACGAAAGACTCACGGGACTGCTGAACCTCTTCTTCGAAAGTCACAATCACATGACATCTGGCCTTCTCCGTTGAGAGGGTTTTGGTAGGGGACACCGACGGACTTGGAAAGTATGCCGTCCGTTGCATGGGACATTAAGCCATGGCACCTTGTGGGGAGAGCCATACCACTTGCACGTTTAAGAACACGCTGGATGGCCTTGACGAGAGGCTACCATCTGTCTCCCAACAGCTGTTCTGTGGGTCCCCTCCCCCAAACCTTCTCTGAGCCCTCGGGGTCCTTGTGACCTGGTCATTATTGCATCCTAATCTCATTATGTGCAGAAAAATGACGCTCAGAGGTGAAAAAAAAAACAGCCTAGCTACAGACATAGCTACCTATATACAAACATATGTTATATACATACTTAATACAGACAAACAAACATACATTACATAGAGGACAGGACAGAAAAATGGGCAGAGTTCCATGTTATCTTAATAGAAAATCACATTCAGAGTTCAATAACTTCTTCTATACGTTTTTTAATGAAAAATATGTTTAAAAGGTAAATTAAAGACTCAATGAAATCTGTGTAAATCCAGATTTTAAATAATGTTTTTTCAGTATTTCAAGGATTATAAACTCTGGAATATTCAACGAACATCTACATCTTTTATCTCTTCTCTTCTTCACGATCTTCATACATCTCTTTCTTTAAAAAAATAATATTGAAGAAATTATTGAACTCTGAATGAGATTTTCTAATGAGGTAAAATGGCATTATTTCCGCTTTTCTGTTCACTACCTGTACATACAATATATTACAAACATACATACACAGACACATACATACTTACTTACCTATCTACCAATCTGCATGTTTGTCCTGAGTTACAATTGCCGCATTTCGCCACTGAGTTGAGGCGTAACCATCGAGACTCAAGGTCTTTTCACTGGTGACGTCACACGTTCTGACGTCACATTCGTCGATCTAGCATCTTGACACCCCGTAGCTGCTTGTGTGTTTGTTGGCGGGATTATTATCTTTAATTATTATCTGGTGTTCAACAAATGTATTTTTAAACAATTTTTGCAAGATAAAAAATGATTGTTTGTTAGGGAATTTAGGAAATAAGAAAAAATGTCTTAGTGCCAAAAAGAGAAAGTTGTCTACCCTCAATAAATAGTATCCACAGAATTAACTGTTGGATTTGATATTAATAGTTTTGTGACAAACAGTTTTTCTGGCATGTGGGATTTGAACCATATCTCTCCAGGTACATGCCAAGTGCTCTAAGGCCACTAAACTAATAAGTTATATTAGTGGAAAAAAGGCAGAATCTGTTAGTGTAGTGGTCTTACACCACTGGCTTATATCTGGAAAGATGTATGCCTAAATGATTTAATCTTTCTTTACCAGGGTGCATAGAATTATTTTTTAACAATCGAAGATTGATTAGAGACTATTTTCTTTACATTTGGGAGGTTAGTTGAGCGATTTATTGTCAAATCTTTAGTCACAGATTTAAAGGTAGCTTTGTAAACCAAAATATATATATGTGTGTGTGTGCTTGCAGTAAACTGTAGTTTCTAAAGTTTAGATGCACTTTTCCTGTTAGTTTTTGAATATGTATCCCATCGGAAGGTTGTATCCACGTCCAAATATTATTCAAATTTAATGAGAGTTCAGAAAAAAATACAGCTTAATATTCCTATTAATTCAGTCTAATCACTAAGAAAAAGTATTGAAATTAAATCATAACTAACTGAAATTATTACAGCTAAAGCTATTACAGTATATCATTAATTTTTAGTTCACATTTGCCAATAAAATTGTTCTGAATAATTTTTGTGTGTTTTTTTCTCTTTTTAATAAAACACACTAATTTTCCATAACAATTTATATGTCACGATTATATTATTAATGGTATAAACAACTGGATCAGTTATTGACAGCATTTATCGCGAAAAATATGTGAAGGAAATGATTTTATTTTTGTTAATATATAACCGAGTAATTATTTGCATTTAACTTTATTTTTAAACATATTGTGTCATTGTAATTATACGTGCAACCGATTATGACGCTCCTGGTAATTTATATATCGTTCTACATGTTCAGAGAACGTTAAACGACGATTACATTTTGAGTCATCAATTTAGCACAATTACAAATCAAGATCTATTTCAACGTCTTCCATAGTTGAAGGTTTTTCATAGAAATATTACACTAATGTACATATATACAATATAATCATACTATGTAAATCAGTTTTGAGCACATTATCAAACAAAAATGCCTTCCCGATCTTATAAAAAAAAAGTAAATGCTCGATTTGCGACGGTAGTACTACGTATACAGGAAGTACTGTAGATCCACAGGATGTGACGTCACTTTAGACTTCAAAGGCCTTGAGTCTCGAAGGTCACGGTTGAGGTCCTGCTTGACATTGTCTGCCCACCTCATCCTAGATCTCCCACTCTTTCTGAGGCCTTTAAGCACACTGTTCACAACCCTATTTGACAAATCTATAGTAATCTAGCGCACTTGGCTACTGATCTAAGGGACCTGGGTTCGAGCCTCAGATAAGGCATGGATGTATGTGTTGTCTCTCTGCTCAGATCCAGCCATCTTCACAGACCTACTACGCCGTATAAATGACAGGCTACTGTCAGACCTCTGTGGCAAGCAGCTGCTTGAGGGGTTATTTATTTTTATATATTATTATAGTTATTCATACGGGCAACATAGCCAACACCAACGCAGTCTCCCTTTGCATAATAAGCTGCTCAAAGGAGGTTGCCAGTTCTTTTGCCTAGCTTCTTCATTATTTACAATGTGAAACCACTTAATAACCAAGATACCTCGTAAGCATCTAGAACTAGTCATCACGTTTCCCATTTTCAAAGGTTCCATGTTTCACTACCATTACTAACCCTAGGAAGAACCAAACTGTTATTGAGCCTAATTTCAGCCTTTAAGTGTATATGCCTCATTTGCGCACATTCTCCATGCATTCTTAAAAATCCCAGCAGCAATCCCTATTCTTCTGTTTGTGTCATGACGAATATCTCCAGGATCTGTTAAACAACTCCGGAGATAATTAAACTGAGACACTTGCTCAAGAGTGCAGCGATTCAATGCAACTGAAGTGCCATCATACTGAGTAATTTTCATCACTTTAGATTTCTCTCTATTTATCATCAATACCACTATATCACTAGTCTCCTGAACAGCCCTAATGAAAGAGTTCATCTCATCCACATCATTAGCCAAAATGGCCAAATCAATCCCATAATCTCATAATAGTAATATATCTCATAATTTCATAATAGTAATTTTGAAATGTCTAGACCATTTAAGACCAAAATCTTCCCGTTGAAGGGAATTCCTCATAACAGAATCAATAAGCAAACTAAACAAAAAAGGCCACAAAATGCACCGTTGCTGAACACCAGTAGCAATGCTAAACCAACTGCCCCAATCATAACAAATGTCACATATGACTCAGTGTTATTGCAGTGAGTCATCATAATATTAACTAATTTCTCAGCTATTGCAATACGATTTCACAATCAACCACAAATTATGTCGATCATCAGAGCCAAGCTCTAAGCTTCCTAAAAATCTATACAGTTAGTAACGACAAGTTTCTTAAACTCTAAACATTCTCAAGCATTCAAGCATCTCTAAACATTCTCATAAAATATGGAAATATTTTATCTATACATCCCTTATCACCTCTGAATCCATACTGATTATCATGCAGTCGTTCATCAACCAAATTCTTAATTCTATTAAGCCCAGTGATACAAAGAACTTTATCTGGGACAGGAAATTACCCTATGATTATCACAAGAACTGAAGTTGCCTTTCGTAAAAATAGGGATAATAATTGCTCGGGTAGAATCCTTCGGAACAAGATCTTTATCATAAAAATATTCAATATTTCATTCAGTCATATGACAACATTCCAGCTCTATGCATTTCAGTGGTAATTGCATCTACCCCTGGGAATTTATGTAGTTTTAATTTAGATTAAAATATATTAGTTATTAATTAATTTTGTTTTAATTTTAATTTTTATTATTAATTAAATTAATTTTTATATTAAAGCCATTGATGCATGTATTCTCATTACAAACAATGGGAGTAGAATTAACCCCATTGTTTAGAACATCACAGAAATGCTCAGCCCACTTAGCCAAGCCAGAATCCTCACCTCCAATTGCGGTGTGCCAGTTTGTTCCTCCTCTCGCAAAATATTAACTACTAGTAATATCCACGCGAAACGTTTGGCTCTGTAACTTGTTAAATATAGCTTAATTATGAACGATAAAGGGAATGGAAACAAAAAAAAAAGACCATGTTAATAAGGTAAAATGATAAATATGTTATATAGAGAGAATTACTGCACACAGTGAATTTTTCGGACCACAGGGCTCTCAATTGACAAAGAGAGTTGATATCATCTTAGCACTGTAAAGAAAGTGCTAAAAGGAAGCTTAATATAAGACACTTATTTTAATCAAATGTTCTCATTTTATAAATCAGCGAATTCCGCTGTAAATATTCTGAATAATATTTACTCCATTACGAAAGCGCTTAAAACATTTTTAAGGTACATTAATCATCCATTTTTCAAGCAAACATGTTATTTAAGATTTTACTGAAAAACGTTAACGCTAAAATTGGAAAATGTAGTGACCATAATCTACGTTTTATCGTCTAATAAGTTTTCAACACAACTTGAGGGCGGGATGCTAGGAGGTGTAGCTATATCACTGAGGGTGTATGCTAGGAGTAGCTATATCACTGAGGGCGGGATGGTAGGAGGTGTAGCTATATCACTGAGGGCGGGATGCTAGGAGGTGTAGCTATATCACTGAGGGCGGGATGCTAGGGGTGTAGCTATATCACTGAGGGCGGGATGCTGGGGGTGTAGCTATATCACTGAGGGCGGGATGCTAGGAGGTGTAGCTATATCACTGAGAGCGGGATGCTAGGAGGTGTAGCTATATCACTGAGGGCGGGATGCTAGGAGGTGTAGCTATATCACTGAGAGCGGGATGCTAGGAGGTGTAGCTATATCACTGAGGGCGGGATGCTAGGAGGTGTAGCTATATCACTGAGTGATGCCTGTACAAAATTTGACGGTCAACAGACTTTAACCGGTTAAACCAATAATCGGATAAACGAAGGTTACATTGTATATCAGCATCTTGCGGTACACTCTACGAAACGTTACTAGCCCTGGTGGCGACAACCCTATGCAGCATCACTTGTAGCTTCTAGTGTTAAAGGTGCTAGAGACAGTGTTATGATGTGGGGAGCATAATCTTGATACCGATTGGGTCCTCTGGTTTCGATGCAGGGTCGCATTACCTCCCGGAAGTACAGAAGCATCTTGGACTATCAGCCGATGATACATCGTTTTCACTCCAGTGGAAATGCTATATTTCAGGATATGCACACACACACATATATATACATGCAGATGGCACATTACAGGATAATGCACCGATTCATCGCTATCGAATTATAGAGGAGCATGAAACGGACTTATATATCATTCCCTGACCTGTCCTATTGCCTGATCTTAATCCAACCAAACGCATATGGGATAATTTGAAAGTCACTATGCCAATGCTCAGACTTCTTCCATCTTCACTACAAAATGTTCAAACCATTTTGCAGGAAGAATAGATCAAACTCCTTCCTCTTGTATTTCGAAAGTATCTGAAAAGCATGCCACGTCGAGTCCGAAATGTTATCTCTGTCGGCTGAGGCCTGACGAAGTCTTAGGTTCGTAATAATTTGGCCAGGTGGTATAATTTTCCACTTTTTAATTTCTGTGCTATTGTGAGCATTTGTGGGGAGCAGACATAATACTCTTAGGTAGTGTGCTTTTAAAGAATGAATTTAATCACTTAGATGATTCTGAAACTGGATTCATTAAATGATTATTAATTGTAATCGTAAAATTATATTTGAATATTTGGGAAGAATTCGCAATATTTCCTTCACCTGGCATCACATGCATTTAGGAACGTAACAAAAGAATAACCCAATTGTTGAAATGCAGAACAATGCAAGCAAAAAAAAAACAATTAAAGGTGCAAATGCCATTTTGAGAATTGCTTTATGAAAACTTGAGCGTCGAAACGTATGCTATTGGTTGTGACTTAGTTACTGATTGTGTATCTTGTAGGTGATAGTTGTATATTTGGGAAGGTTGGCGTATAGAGAAACAAAGACGAAGCTTCACGATGCATAAAAGGAGGATTTCCTGCGAGAGATGTTGGATTACGCATCAGAGAAGAGAGGAAATAAGGAAAGTGAACGAGGAAAGTCTCTACGTGAAGACATGGAGGTGGTGCAAACGCATTTGCTGCATTAACACTGTAGAAGAAGAAAAAGAAGAATACTTCTTCCCATCCACCACCAATTACGGAAGCTACGAGAACATTTACGAACAACTGTTCTTAAAGATGTCGTCGAAAGCTGTTGAATCGCATCGACGGAATTCTGTTAACCTATCGTCATCGTCGAGTGAAGTCAACGAAGACTTGGTGGGTGGCCAACGTAGAAAAGCACGTCACAAGCTCAGAGGACGAAAGTGAAACGTCTGATCCACCCGTTGTCTTCTGTGACGAAAACCTCTCCTTTTTTTTTGTTTTTAGTTGTATTTGCTCCTTCAGTGCTTTACACATTATTAATCATGGTTGAATGGATCTTGAACGTAGAAGGAGACTAAGATAGACTGTGCTACAAATCAACTGGTGGGAGGGAGGGCGCCTCTCTAAAATCCAACTTCGAACGTCCACGACGTGAGAGGTGGGCAACATCCATTGTCTTTCGGTTTCTGATTCACTTTTTCCTTACAGAAATTGTCAGATAATGGATGGCAAATACGAAGCTCTGGTGCCCACTAAAAACTAATTCTAACACAATACCTTACCATATGTAATATCATTTATTTTAACACATGATGTTATATGTAAGCAACGGAAATCAAAAACATCAAACTTCCTGCTATCCACATCAGTGGTTCTCAAACTTTGCCATCCCTTCTTATCTTTTATGGACTTTCCGCTCCTTCCTCTTAGCATTGATGGATTTTCCCTTTAACCCTCTTATCATTGATGAAATTTCTCCTCCCCTTACCATTTATTGAATTCTTTTCAGCCTTCTTTAAGTAATAAATGAATTGATCAGGCACAACCTTCCCATTGAAGGAACCACAGATTCCTTTATCATTGATGAAAATAACTCTAATTCTGGAAAAACATTCTCACAAGAGAATGCTTCCGACAATAGCACTTTGTGCAGAATAATAGCAGACGGTGCAGCACTAGAAAATTTTGATGAACTGAGGGAAGTAGGAAAAGGTTAGCGAAAGTGATGGAATACTCTCGCAAGCCATAAGGCTTAGCGGAGTAATCTATGTATATAACCATACTAAGGCTTAATAAAGATATTATTATTATTATTAATGGTCCATAGGCAAGGAAGATGGAGGACAGCAACCCCCCCCCCAACCCCTGAGGATCCGACCTTGACTAGGGCGTTAAATTCGTGACATCACGTTAGGGGGAGACATTTTAGCTTGCTCTGCAACGTATTGGACTTTTGCAGGTTTTACCCATAACACAATTTTATTTCACATATTCCGCTGAATGTTTATCTCACGCTTTTTTGTTTCATCTGTTATTCTGTTTAATTTTTTGTGCAAAAGAAAACCATCACAGTTTTCCTTTCAATGATAAAGCTGTTATCGGCATTTCAGCTGAAAATTTGCGCAACGTGTTTTTATTTTCGCAGTATAAATTAAAAACATTTGCACGTGAAGTCTCAACATTTTCCTCTCGTATTTATTTTACATTATTATCTGTTACGGTTAATTAAAAACACTTGTATCTTAATCATGATGTTCCTTTACGTTCCGTGATAAATGACCAAAATCTGAATACACTTTTGTAAACAAAGTAAATGGTCATTATATAGAAAGGAAATGTTTGCAGTGAAATATTAAATTATGTCTTACCTCTGAATACATCACTTTTATAAATACAGAGGAAAAATTGTCATTAGCTGGGTGGGATCTGAACTCACGACCTCCTGATAACATGTCAGGTGCTCTGACCGCTGAGCTACCGGCCGCTTTACTCTTGATGTGGGCTGGCCTCACTCACTCAGCAAAACACTTGCAGTCTTATTAAACGGTCTAATTATTACTCATTAAATCAAAGACTGCAAGTGTTTTACTGAGTGAGTGAGGAAAGAAGTAAGAAATTAAGTAGGCAATTCAGTAGATTTATGTATGTGAGTAAGTAATTCAGCAAATTCATGTGTGTCAGTAAATAAATCAATAAGTGTGTGAGTATGTAAATCAGTATATGTGTCAGTAAGAGTGTGAGTAAATAGGTCAGTAAGTAAGGCAGTAAGTGTGTGTGTAAATAATTCAATAAGTGTGTCGTTTAGTGAGTAAGTAAGTAAGAAAGAAAGTCAGCCAGTCAGGGTGTAAGTAAATAGGTAGGAGTTGGAGTAAGGAGGCAAGCAAATAAGAAAGAGTGCAATAAATAAATAAATGTGAAAGTCAGCAAGTGAGATAGTCAGTAAGTAATTTAGTGAGTGAGTAAGAAAATGAGTCAAATCTGTCAGTCAGAGTGTAAGTAAATAGGTACGAGTGTGAGTAAGGTGGGAAGTGAGTAAGAAAGAGTGTAATAAATAAGTAAGTGTGAAAATCAGTAAGCAAGTGTGTAAATAAGAGAGATAGTCAGTAAGTGATTTAGTGAGTGAGTAAGGGTATAATAAATAAGTAAGTGTGGAAGTCAGCAAACAAGTGTGTAAATAAGAGTAGTAAGTGATTTAGTGAGTGAGTAAGAAAATGAATAAGAAAGTGAGTAAGACAGACAGTCAGTGATTTAGAATGTAAGTAATGAATAAGGCAGTCAATCAGTGATTTAGAATGTAGGTAAGGGAGTGAGACAGTCGATAAATACTTTACATAGTAAGTGAATGAATGAGTGAGGTAGTCTGCCAATAAGTAAGACGTATCCAGAGTTCGGTGTGCATGACACGAATACGTAAACGTTTTTAGTCCAAAGAGTATTCTTAGGGTGTTGAAAAAAAGCCAAAAGTGTGTTCGGCTTGTAGATTTACTAGAGGAATGAAGTGTTTACACTATTTATTAGGTTTTTTTTAATTCAAGAAGTACGACTCGTAGTGTAAAGTAACGCTTACCAATATAAATCATTTATTTCTCCAGGGCTGTAGCCCAATAAGGTTTGATAAGCACAGAAGAACGAAAAGGCAGTGAAGAAAATGTGCAATGCAAAAACAATGTCCACATATTTGCGAAACACTGGCGACTTTAAGAATTAATCATTAAAATCAGTCGAATGAATTAAGACCGTGTTTTATTCCAGCGTATCGAAGGAAAAAACGGTGTTTAGTATTAAGAGTCGTTTTATTAAGATACTCAGAGAGGAAAACGAAACTTCTAGGGTTGTATACTTTCTTTAAAAATCAAAGTCCAATATCACCCTTAAGCCTAGTCGATAGTGAGACCAAAGTTGGGTGTTTTTAATAAGTCAACAGTGAAATGCCTACTTTATGCTCCCCGTACGGATGCAAAAATAGATGCTGTAAAGATAGCAATTTGACGTTTTATAGGTTAGTACTTTACGAAAATTACGAGATGTGTTCTTTGTGATAAATTAAAAATTGAAATTGATAAACTAAGGGATTTAAAAATAAAGGGTTGTTAACTTTTCAATATACCTTTCTGTCGAAGTCGAATGTAGTTCACGAATTTTTTAATATATGAAACTAATAATATTTGCATATGTAAAGTAAGTGATTTAAAGCCTGAATTAACATGAAATTAAAAAAATGTTTTCGTACATTTTATTACAATAAGAAATATTAAGCATATGGCATTAAATTTATGAGACGTCTGCTTTGCATTTTTTATTTTGCCAAAGTTTACAGTCAATTTAGTTCAGCTTTAATCGCATATCTAATTTTTTTAAAGTTTCATATAAAACCTCGATTTGAAAGAGAAGCAGTTTCCAGCGTCTTCGCTTTTCATCCGATATAAATCAGTAAGTGTGTGTATTAATTAAATCTATTTTGCTTTAATTACTACACTGGAATAACCTCATTGAAATAAAAAACAAAAAACAGCAAAGTTCTGCCTCATTTAATCAATCATTCAATTTTTAAATAGCCTTCATTGTTGTTCGCAGCCAATTCGCAAAGCATCATGGGTATCTTTCCTCACTAAGCAGTCGGCAGACACAGCCGTCTGTGATCATGGCGGTCAATGCTAGGGGAATCGGAGTCCTGTCTCTAGTTCACGAATTTTTTAATATATGAAACTAATAATATTTGCATATGTAAAGTAAGTGATTCAAAGCCTGAATTAAAATGAAATTAAAAGAATGTTTTCGTACATTTTATTACAATAAGAAATATTAAGCATATGGCATTAAATTTATGAGACGTCTGCTTTGCATTTTTTATTTTGCCAAAGTGTAATGTTATTTAGGTAGCATATTATATATTGTGCAAGCTTATAATATATTTTTTTTATAGCATGAAATTAAATTCTGTCATTTATTGGGAGGAGATTTGATTTCCTGCCTCAGCTGAATTAAAAAAAAATTTACACTCTCTGATTATTTCTTTCAATTTTTAATAAAAATTAATGTTTTTTAACGAAAGAAGAAAATAAATGTGACTTTTCATGTTTTTTTAAAAGAGGCACGGATTTGCACTAGTTAGGTCTATAAATTTAGAGGGCTTTCGTTTAAGCTGAATGATTTGATCATGTATTAGATTTTAAAATATGTTTACCATTGTTCCTGTTTTAAACGGTCTCAAATTAAAGTCTGCTAAGTTTACAGTCAATTTAGTTCAGCTTTAATCACATATTTAAGAACATATCGTTTTTTGTTTTAATTTTCATATAAAACCTCGATTTGGAAAAGAAGCGGTTTCCAGCATCTTCGCTTTTCATCCGATATAAATCAATAAGTGTCTATTAATTAAATCTATTGTGCTTTAATTATTACACTGGAATAACCTCATTGAAATAAAAAACAAAACACGGCAAAGTTCTGTCTCATTTAAATCATTTGTTAAGCATTTTTAAATAGCCTTCATCGTTGTTCGCAGCCAATTCGCAAGGCATCATGGGTATTCCTTGCGAATTTCAAGCTTCCAGGAGGGGGGGGGGGCAAAAACAAATCAATGCTTCAAGAGTGAAATAAAGGGGGAAAAAGAGGGATAAAAGATACTACAAAGCTGCATTAAAGTGTCAATCAACATTTTCTGTTACCTAGAAATATGTCTGCCAGATGGTTTAGTGAAAAGCTCTGACGCCACGTCAAGGCACCATCCATGTCAGAGAGTTTTGCTCTAACCAGGAGAAAACCCCTCCACACATAGGCAGCTAGTGTGGAAGGAAAAAGAGGGATCAAGAACCACAAAGTTGCATTAAATCGTCAAACAGCATTCCCTGTTGAGCGCATTTAATGGAATATTTTGCAGCATCTTGTGCAAGATCTAATTAAAAAAAAGAAAAAACTTAGACCTTGCCCCCATCCCTTCCAGTGGCAGAATCCTTCTATGATGCACCTTCCCTGATCTGCAGGCGACTGTCCACTAGGGCTTTCACCACTAGTGGCCGGTGATCAGAAAGTACTGCTAAATCACCGGAATGAATGGTTCCTGTGACCGTTTGGCCACTTTGGAATTTTAAAAAATAAATAAATAAAATATACTTACCTATACTTACCCAGAAGAGCTTGCTGATGAAGTGTGTCTTTACTTACCTATTCCCTCCCCATGCTGAGAAAAGAGCGACTGATAGTCTTAAAAAAAATTCACTTTTCGTTGATTGAATACTTAAAGTTGTGGCCCTGTATGCAGGAAAGCCACATATTCTGTACACGTTTGAAAACATTTTGAATGGCATTAATGGGCGGCAAATATCTTCCCCTAACAACTCTGCATAAAGTTATTAGAGGAACATATTAGCTTCCTATTATTCCACTCACAAACCTTTTCTGAGACTTATGAGGGTCCTTGTGACCTAAAAATTTAGCTCGTTACGGAACAAAGAAATGATGCTCAGATTAAAAAAAAAACCAACCCAACAGCTTCAAAGGCTAAAGCTATCTGATCAACAAAGACCGAAAAATATTAATCCATTCTAACAATCCTGTTATTGTTTACAACTAAAAGTGACTTCATATAATTGACAAGAATCTCCTAGTGTTGCGTTGGGAATTGTTTAATTGCTTGTACTTTGTTTCGTTTGGTCTTCTTCAGCGGTTAATAAAACATAGATATACACACATTACATTTTGTATTAGTAAATTACATATATCGATAAACACAAAAAATTACATATACAATTTAACCAATCTTATAAAATTATAAACATTTTACTGGGTAATCAGTGAAATGGACTTGTTACTAGATCTAGCGACTTTTGAGTTCCCACGGAGTACCCCAAAAACTTTTACCGCGTATCCCACGTTGAGAACCCCTAATATAGACAAATGGGAATGGTGCATGCTTCGAATATGGAAATGCCCATGTGCAACATGTATGAACTTGGTACGTTAAAGGTTGCTTAATACTTCAATGGGACATGTTTCCTCACAGTGGTCTAATTTTCCGAGTGACATGGACTCCAGAGCTCAGGAAAAGGTTAAAGAAGCATATCTACTGGACAATCGTTAAGTTATGGTTGGAGTCTTCCTTAAAGCCATAAACTGTGTTCTTTAATGTGCACAGGTTGTGGCATTTCTACACATAGCTACAGTCTGCATACTATTCGATAAATGTCTGCTTTTCCAAGCTCGGTTACATATTTTTTCACATCCAAGTCTGAGTGATGGAAGTGAACTCTCATAGTTGTCATCCGAACCTGCAAATTTCAGTTTACCAAGTTGGAAAGCTATTAAACGTTCCCATTATATTTCACCAAATTAAAAAAAAACAGCTCGCAATTCAGTCTTTAGTCGCTATAAAGTGTAATCGGATTACTAAGGCTTCGATTTTTACGACAATGTCTTTATGATCCATTTAAATTGCAATTATTTTAATAGACAATTATGAAGATAACTGTACCTTTTAAAACTCTTCGGAATAATAACGAGCTGGATTTAGAACACATGTGATGGCACTTCCGAAACTATATTTCACTTTTAAATTACTCGCTGAACTAAAGATAGCGTTTTCAAAAGAGGATTTTTCCGAGCTTCTTCTTTTTCATGCGTTCATTCCTCTCATTATCCATTCCTTGTTATCAACTCATTTATTATGTTAACCATATGCATTATGTTGAACGAACAATGCTCCCCTTTCTGCGAAGTTTTCGCTGCAGTGAAAACACTTTGCAAATGCTTCCTTGGATAAAATCCACACTGAAGACGAGTCTCCTTTTGTTGTGTCAACATTTCGCTTTCCGACATTTATCGCTGGTTCTGGTACACATTAGTTCCATTTAACATCACACGAAGAGAACACTGAACACGGATGTTTAAAGAAGCGTATTTTTATTAGTTTAAGCCCGGAATTCGGTTCCTTTCTGAAACAATTTCTGAAAAAGGTAAACTTATTTCCGAAAGAGAGATTGAATTACAAAAGGAAATATATTATTAATGTATTTAGTTTGTGTTCTGTCGCACAAAACACAAACACTTAAATGAAACAAAAATAACAGAAAAGTTCCTTTCATTTTTATTTACTTTTAGAATTATGGTTTGTTAGGCAGCTTTAATGATATTTTTTTTTATTCCTCGAACTAATACTCCGCATCAGTGGTCCCCAACTTGCATTTTAAGGGCAGCATGAGACCCCAAGGGTGATTTCATTCGACTTTCAGTTCTTTTAACAAAGCGAAAATATTTGTGTACGCTCAGAATCTATAAAATTATGATTATGATGATAAAACTCTATTAAAATCTATTGTTCCTATTCCACGAAGTAAAATGAATGAAAAGTTATATCTATCATGCAATTCTTATTTCTGTGGCCCTCGTTCAGGGCTTGATGATTCAATGTGGCCAAAGCCGAAATAACATAATAGCCGGAGGTCACACCCTCAAAGAGGGCCTCTCTCATGTGGTAGATGAGTGGTGATCCACTTCCGAACTTCCTTTAAATTTCTCCGTTAATTAATTACTCCAAATAATTAATCGTCACTCGTTACTGTGGGTGAAATCACATATTCGCGGGTTTTTACACCCGTATTTAAGTGTGTATTAGACGTGCCGTGCTTTCGACGAAAGAAATACATGTCCAATGCACTTAGTAGAGAATGACACACTGTTTATTTGCATTCACCCATTTATATGTATTATATGGGAATATTCTCCATTATGTTGATCTTAGCTGCGCTCAACACTTCGGTTGGATGAAATGGTTTTATCGATGTTTCTTAGAGATTTTCTCCAATCAGCTTAATGAAACTTGAATGCTGCATTGCTTTTGCAGGCATTCATATAATGAGGTGGAAATCTGAACTTTCCCGTACAGAAATCGCTTTACAGACCTCAAAACTCGGCGAAAGGATATCATAATCCCTGTCTACATAACTGGCTTACACAGAACCTAACCATGCTCCTTTAGGGTTTACGAGAAAGAGCTATGTCACTTTGACGAACTAAGCAAACGTGACTTCTCCGTTCATAAGCAACACTCATTCTGATTGTTGATTTCGCATCTCCCCCAAAGAATATTAAACTGATAAAAAAGGTAAGGCTCGCAAACACGTAACTAACGCCATCATAGATCGTTGTGTGTTGGTGTACTGCGACGACAATAGAGGACAGGCTGTCATTCGCTGTTAGAGTTCAGAGTGTCGAAGAGTTGGTTGTTAGTGTATCACAAGTAGAGTAATTATCCCAACCAGTTAATAAAGAACATTGCGATTTCTGGTACGGATATATCGAACGAGTCTCCTCTCGATGATGGCAATGGACCATTATTTCCGAGGTAAGTCTGTTTATATATATATTAAATTCAATCTGGTGCAAGTATTGGTTGTACCGAAAAATCAAAGATGGCGATGTCCTGTGATTTCAATGTGCTTTTTCTTGCTAATTCTACTTCATTGTTTTCTTAAATTATTAGATGTATGTACAATAGTTATGTGTAACTTATTCTGTTCTTATATTTATTAAGTGTAACCAATACTGATTCAAGCACAGTTACATAATATTCGTAACTTCGTAAACATTACCTGATTATTTTATTTATGGTCGTACAGAATAAAGCGGCTTATTCTTGTATCTGAATAGAGTACTATTTACATTTGTGCAGTCAATGCCTAATATTTATCCTGCACATATCGTCTGTCTAATAGAGCAGGGGTTCTCAACGTGGGGTACGCCGTAAAAGCTCAAAAGTCGCTAGATCTAGTAACAATACATATGTTTTATTTTGTTCCCATTGTTATACTATAACTATATTTTATCTATCTACACAAGGGTTTACGCCAGTTACATACACATTTCCAGGGGGTACGTGAAGCATAAAAGGTTGAGAGCCACTGTAATAGAGGATTACAGGGAAAGGAATAAGTATATGCAGAGAATGTATAAGTTTACACTGCCCTTCCAAAATTTAGAGAAATTCCAAAGTCAATTGGAATATAAATTCGGAGCTCTAAAAATTGTAAAAATATGTATTTGACTGCAGATTAATCTAAGATAATAATGAAATCTGCTTTAATCTCGAATTTAAGCAATGTTTCATTAGTATTTAAATAGTGAAGCAGCAAAATAGTAATGAGTCATAAGAATTTATCTCAAAAATGTTTTAAAACTGTAATAAGTATCGTTTTCCAGCATTTCACAAAAGAATAAGAAAATACATATTAGAAGTTTGTGTAAAGTTTTTTTTCTAATAGATAATTATGAATGATTGGAATTAAATAACACTGAATTTACCCCTGAAGCAGCCACAGTGATCTCAATAAAATCCATAAATTTGATTTTCATTCATTTATGTTATAAATATATATTATAAATATTAAATAAATTTCTCTAATTAAAAATAAACATCCTTAATATAAAGAAACGAAAGAACAGAGATCGATGCATTTATTGTGGCACTAACAGAAAAAATTATCCCAACAGATAATTTTTCAGGTTTTCAAAAGAAGTGGAAAGTATGTGTATAATCCTTAAAATTTTTTGATTAATTATAATGTAATGTGTGAGCTGTATTTGTTTATAAAATATAGTTGGATCTGTAAAGCATTTTTAGATACATATATATATATATAGTCAAAGGAACCTGGGTTCGATCCCTAGGTAAGGCATCGATATTTGTGTTGTCTTTCTGCTGAGGTCTTGCCTTCCTCACTCTCTGCCAGAGAAGTACTACAGCGTATAAACTCTGTGGCAAACACTTGCTTGAGGGGGGGGGGGATATATATTTCTATATAGTCAAGTGAAAAATATTTTAACAGTAGTGTATGCATTTCATTTTGGCCATGTAATAAGATTTACCATTGGAAAAATATGTAAATTTTGGTTCTCAATCCAATTATTTCGTAATTTTTAAGTGTAATAGCAAATTAAATTACAGCTGGTATTTCAGTTAAATTGCCTTTATACATTAAATTTATTATTGTCTTCAGTTATAGTATTTCAGTTAAAAAAGTTATTGATATGGGTTAGAGATTATGGTTCATTCAGCCAATTTTGAAGTCACTAAACTAGTACTTTAATTTTCAGTATTCAAATTATGAAACAAGTAATTATACTTATTGCAAGAAGTGTGTGTGTGCTTTTAAAGTAACTCATTTGACCTATCTCTAATAGTTTTAAAATGCTGGGCATGATATATTCAGCTTAAATATTATTTTAATTTCCGACTTTTGATATTGTCCATTAGGTGTAGGTTGGTCCATCTTCAAAATTATCTATAATGTCAACCATTTCACAAAATAAATAAATTTCCTCTATACTTTTAGTTTCAGTAATGGGTGCAGCTTGCGGAGTGCCTGGTTTAGCTGCCAAATCAGCAGAAGAACTTACAGGAATTATAGGCTATGTTCACTCTATTTTAGTATGTGTGATTATGCATCATTAAAAATGGTTGCACTTGTACCACTGTTTCCCCATAATATTTGAGTCAACAGGTAAGGAAATATATATCTTTAAATACATGGTGTATAAATATATATATATCTTTTGCTTTTTATTGAAGTTTTCAGCTATGAAAACATCATTTATCTAATCCTATTTTATTGCATTTTCGAACATTGTGAGTTTTGATAAAATGACGTTTAATATGTTATGCATGGCATCATATAAAAGATGAAGGGCCAAGGTTTAGAGAACACATCAGTAAGAAAAACATATGCAGGATTTATACGTTTGCTTCACTTCAATACATGTGATTATGCATCATTAAAGTTGTTTAAATTTGTACTCACTGCTCTTCCTTTAAAACCCAGTGTCTCCAATTGTCCTCTCAAAACAAGATCAAAATACATGACATGAAATAATATGAAACCACAGATTATATCACAAATAATTGTACAGTTTGACATCAATTCCTATTAAAAAGAAGACCTTACACTACACCATCTTTTCAGTTCTTAATGCATTCCCCAAGGCATCATTTCAAAATCATTTATGTACAAGTCCCTTGCAGATTTTTACAATTAATGGCATGCTACACGAAACAGTTAAATTAAATATCAAATATATATTCATTTTCTCACTAAAAGTGTTTACAAGTTCACAATTGCCAAAAGTGTTTCATTTGTATTTCTGGAACAATAATTTCTCACAATTTGCACCAATATATGGAAACCTAATTTGAAAGAACTATCTACATATTTGATTGGAAAGTAAACTTCAAAACTAGCTCAATAGCAGGTTTAAAGATTTTACTAAAATGCCATGCAAAACTAAGCTGAAATATACAGTAGAATAAATATGAGATGAGTTTCGATTGCATTCACAATTATCTGGATTAAGAATGAATCTTTGCCCAATTGTTTGGACATTGTGAAATTAATCATTATATCCCTCCACTTTCCTAAATTAATCATTATATCCCTCTATATTAAAGAGGAGGAGGAAATATTCTGCACTAGCTGCAATTGAAGATAGGACATAAATGTAATTTTTATTACAATATTTGCAAGTCTACGTTCCTAAATTGCACACTAACATATAAATGGTTATTTATATATTCTTTGGGAAATTGTTTATTTTTCTGTGTATTGCCTATTCATTTGCAAATCTTTTCAGATTTCGTTAAAATACATCGATTTTATTTTTGCTTTTCTCAGATCATAAACGAAGAAGAATGGACGTGTCTTTGATAGAGCAAAAACTGCACGAAAGGATAGCTAGGAATTCTGTAAAAGAAACCACCAATAGTTATCTCCAATTGTATCTGCTTCGGCCTGTAAATGGTAGCTAGGCGTAAACTGGAAGGAGAGCTGTGTACCAATCCCTAGTGATGATGCACAGAAGCGGTCAGGTCTAGCACCTAATATCCGACCCGCCTTCTCGTGGTGCAGGCCGTTAGCACCTTTCAAAAGAGATATTATCTTTTGGAAGGGAACGGAAGGGGAGGGCTGCCAGTTCAGTATGGCCTACTGATCTGGTCATTTATGGCCACTTTTTTCCTTTTTTTTCAACCCTGCTAAGGAGTGGTCAACTTCACAGGGTCCTGGTGCTGACCATTTATACCTACTAGACTGGATTTGTTTATGGATTTGATCTTGATTATTGATCCTCGACTTGCTGCACTGGTGGGCCTCTGTTGAGGGAGAGTCTGCCGCTGTGTTTTCTGTTTGCTTCTGAGTTGCCAGCTCTAAGTGAACAGAGGCATGGGATACCTTATATCAGCTGGTGGATAATCCTAATCAGAGGCCATCGCAGGTACCTGAACCTTACTTAGCTAGTTGGGCATCGTCAAGTCTAAACTGGAGTAATGTGTCTCAGGCAGGCCACATGGCTCTTGAAAAAGCCCACTTGAAAAGGTGGTGCCTGAAGTTCCTACCAACATCGGTGACTTCAGCCTTTAGCGGAGGAGGAACAGGTCTTTGCCCCATGCCTGGGATCAGGGGGCTGTTTGATATTGTTGGCCCTACCAATCTCAATAAACCTAATTTCTTTAAAAATCCTACTAATCATTTTCTTTCTGCAGGAACGTGGAACGTGAGGACATTACATAGAGATTATGCTCTTGATGTCCTCATGCAGGAATTCCATAGCTATAACCTAGATATTCTAGGCTTGCAAGAGACCAGATGGACAGGTAAAGGTGAGATACTTTAAAATAACTTTAAATTTCTCTTTACAGGGAGGGAGGATGGAAAGCATCACCAAAGCGTGGGTCTCCTTCTCAGCATACATGCTAGTGATGCTCTTCTAAGATATGAGTGCATTAATGAAAGGTTTCTTACAGCAAAATTTCAGACAAGCATTAAAGACTTGAATGTTATCTGCTGTTATGCCCCACTGAGGATGCTGATGAGGATGAGAAGGATAGGTTTTACGGACAACTTCAGGATATTTTGAATTCTGTCAAGAAAGGAGATATTACCCTTGTTCTAGGTGACTTCAATGCCAAAGTTTGTACTGACTCTGATCTTTGGGGAGGGGTGATAGGCCCTTTTGGTATTGGTAGCTGCAATGGCAATGGGCAACGTCTCCTACAGGTAAGTAAACTCAATGGTTTCAGAATAACTAACACATATTACAAACACCGCGACATACATAAATACACATGGGTTTCACCTGATGGGCTGCATAGGAATATGATTGATTATATATTAATTAACAGCAAATGTGCTAGTTCTGTTAGAAATACCAGGGCATATAGGGGAGCTGAAATTGGATCTGACCATTACCTTGTTAAAAGTGTCTTGCAACTTAAACTTAAAAAGTGTTGTACTAGGGTTAAAAAATTTACCTTTGATACTGAAGCTCTGAAAGACTCAGTTATAGCTAAAGCTTACCATGATAGGTTACTTAGTCATTATGACAGTCATGGTTTGCTTAATACTGATGTTGAGGAAGAATGGGGCCATTTTAAAAAGGCTTTTTTGGAAACTAACAGTACTCTCTTAGGAAAAAAGGAGCAGAGGAGACAGAATTATTTAAGTGATAAGGCACTTGAGCTTATTTCATTAAGAAGGAACTGCAGGAAAACCCTTAATCAGTACCCTACTAGTCCTAATAGAAAGGATTACAGAGAACTTAATAAACATGTAAAGGATCAGATAGCTACTGATAAGAATCTTTGGCTTGATGGCTTGGCTGACAAAGCTGAGGAAGCAGTTAGGCAGCACAACAGCACAGAGCTGTACCAGATAGTTAATGTTTTATGTGGTAGAAAACGAACAGGCATACAAGGATTGCAGGATAAACAAGGTAAATTTATAGAAGTTGAGGATTCTGTCATGGCTAGGAGGGCTGAGCACTTCAGTGATGTTCTAAACATTGTGGTTAGTTCTACTCCCATTGTTTGTAATGATGATACATGCATTGGCAGCTTTAATGTTGGCCCTATAACACAATCTGAAGTTATTTTGGCTGTTTCTAAACTTAAACTTCATAAATCCCCAGGGGTAGATGAAATTAGTACAGAAATGCTTAGAGCTGGAAATGTTTTGGTTACCACTTGGATGACTGAAATTTTGAATATATTTTATGATAAAGGCATGGTTCCTAAAGATTTTGTCAGAGCTATTGTTATCCCTATTTTCAAAACAGGTGATCGGAGTTCTTGTGCTAACTATAGGGGTATCAGCCTGCTCTCTGTACCAGATAAAGTTCTTTCCATGATTGTGCTTAATAGAATTAAGAATCTGGTTGACAGGCAATTGCGTGATGAGCAATGTGGATTCAGAAGTGGTAGTGGGTGTGTAGATCAGATATTTTCACTTAGACAGATTCTTGAGAAATGTTTAGAGTTTCAGAAACCTTTGGTTGCTAGCTTTGTTGATTTCAAAAAGGCTTTCGACTCTGTTGATCGTCATAATTTGTGGTTTATTGTGAGTTCATACGGTATACCAGACAAGTTAGTTAACATAATGAAAGCTCTCTATAATAACACTGAGTCCTGTGTGAGAGTTGGTAAGTCTTGTAGCAATTGGTTTAGCATTACGTCTGGTGTTCGACAAGAGTGCAATTTGTCTCCTTTTCTCTTTAGTTTGGTTGTTGATTATGTTATGCGAAATTCACTTCAAGGGAAAGATTTTGGCCTTAAATGGGCTGTAGATGCGAAAATTTCCGATTTAGATTATGCTGATGATTTAACCCTTTTGGCAAATGATGTTGATGAGATGAACTCTTTCATTCGAGCTGTTGATGAGACTGGTAGTAGAGTAGGTTTAGTTATAAACAGAGGGAAAACTAAAGTGATGAAAATTGGTCAGGCAGGCTGTGATTCAGTTAATCTGAATGGTTGCAGTCTTGAGCAGGTTAATTACCTTGGGAGCTATGTAGCAGATACTGGTGATGTGCGGCATGAGATTAACAGACGAATAGGGATTGCTGCTGGGACTTTTAAGAATCTATGGAGATTGTGGAGAAATAGGCGTATACACCTAAAGACTAAAATTAGACTTTATAATAGTTTGGTGGTTTCTAGGGTTAGTTATGGTAGTGAAACCTGGACGCTGTGTAAACAAGATAACAGGAAACTAGATGCTTTTGATTCTAGATGCTTACGCAGTATCTTGGGTATTAGGTGGTTTAACTTTGTAACTAATGATGAGGTTAGGCAAAGGAGTCTGCAACCTCCTTTAAGCAGCATATTGTGCAGAGAGAGACTCCGCTGGTTTTGCCATGTTGACCGTATGGATAATTATAGATTGGCGAATAGGGTTATGAACAGTGTGCCTTGAGGCCTCAGAAGTAGGGGGAGCCCTAGGATGCGGTGGGCAGACAATGTCAAACAGGACCTTGTTAGAATTGGTGTGCAGTGGCCGGATGCAGCAGATGTAGCTCAGGACAGATATGCTTGGAGAATTAAACTGCGCGGTCTGGTTGGACCTCCGTAGCCCATGGCTGCTTGAGGATGATGATGATGATGTATCTGCTTCAGGCACAACTGCATCTTGTGTAGAAGATATTGATTCATCTCATTTTGCCATTGACAGCACCAAAATGTAATATTGGTTTTGTAGGTTGCAGTTCCCTAAAAATGCACACTCCTCGCAGGAGGATTATCACACCAAAAACATGGGGAAAAAATCGCTCAGTAGTAAACTGCACTACACGAAAAGAAAATACTCCAAAAGGGTCAATATGAAACATAACCTAAGAGATGTTTTAGGTTACATAAAAGGTATGGTTCCAGCTATCATTTTCACATTCATTTCTTCACAGTTGAAGATTTCAAGGGTGTTTCAGATAGAAATTTAGCACTGGAGCTATATGTCTTGTTAGCCCTAAAGCCTACAATTCCTTATGGAGAGTATTTTACTCCCCAACAAAGCAGACACTGAAGAAGTGTTACGAATCAATAAAGCTGGAACCAGGCTTCTGAAACTCTGTTTTGAATTCTATTAAATTTGTTGCCAATAAATTGAATCCTGCTGATCATTTCTGCATTATCCCCTTTGATGAAATCAAACTAAAGAAATGGGTATCAAACAATCACAAGCAAGATTCTATTGTTGGATATGAAAATAATGGTATCTATGGGAAACGGTCGTCATGACTTGCAACACATGCTCTGATTTTTATGATACACGGATTGTGCCGAAAATGGAAGCAATTTTTTTCGGATGACACTACTCCATCATCCATGTTAAAAACATTGGTAGTTGGTACCGTTAAAAAAATAACTAAATGTGGCTTAAAATCGATATATATTGTTTGTAATCAAGGTGCCAACTATCAGACACTTTATGCAAAGAAACTTGAGGTTAACATTAGTAGGCCATATTTCTGTGTTGATGGGCAAAAGGTTTTTATATTTTGTGAGGTTCCTCATCTGTTAAAATGTCTCAGAAAAAAGTTTAAGAAATATTCGATACAATTCAACGAAAATAAAAGAGCTGATTGGAAACATATAATATCTGTGTGGGAATTTGACCACAAACTGCAGCACCATATTGTGCCCAAACTAACAAAAAATATATTATCGATGGCATGAGTGCAATGCAACATTAAGCAATGCTTATATCTCAAGTTTTCAGATAATCAGTAAACCAGTGCCTTATGCTATTTAAGTGTATTAAAGCATCTGCCAGCCAGTGCTAGCCATATTGCTGATTTTTGTTCCTCACAAATAATCTGTTTGACATTTTGAACAGTCGCATATTCAAACACAGAACAAAAGCTCAGCAGTGATAGCAAACTCTGGACGCTTGAGTTCGTGGAAAACTTTCATTGAGTCATCTGCAGCATTCAGTTTCAGACCGGGGACAAAAAGATTCACTTTCCATGTCTGCAAGGATGGTTGCTGACATTATCGGCAGCCTTTGGAATATTCCAAATTTGCTACTTCATGTATCACATAAATTTTACACTTAATAATAACTAAATTTTACACCTAAATAAAAATGTGATTTAAAATTTATTTTGTGTATAGTGCTGTTCAATATTAACACGAAGTGGAAACATTATTAACAGTAATATGCTTCTTAAAAAAAAATACCTCAGCAATACCCTCAAGCAGCTGCTTGCCACAGAGGTCTGACAGGAGCCTGTCGGTTTATATGCCACAGTAGAAGATCTGAGAGGATGGCAGGACCTCAGCAGTAACCAACACGAACATCCATGCCTTACCCGGGGCTTGAACCCAGGTCTCTTATATCAGTAGCCAAGCACGCTAACCACTCGGCCACGGGACGGCAAAATGCTTCTTACAACCACTAAAGTGATGTGTGAAGGTCAAGCAGCTGTAAGGTCATTTTCTGTGGTTGTGAGCAAAACCGAAAGAAATACAACAAAATCATATCCTGCCATCTATGCCTAAAAACAAAATGCTAGAATATACAGGGTGATTCAGAATTCATCATCAATATTTGGTGGGGAGGTAGGTAATAAGAAACGAAGGAGATTTCACATAGGAAAGCATGGGCGCATATGCCATGTAGTAGGGCAAAATGACCCCAGTTCAATGATGGAAAGAACACATAAGAAGGAAGTGGTAAGGAAAAAACATTTATTATCTTACATGTAACATTTCTTTGCATTGGTTGTACAGACTTACAAGAGGTGCTCGAACTGCCGACCATGTGCTAGAATGCATGACTCACAACGGCGTTGCATGGACAGCCGGACCCTGTGGAAGATGCCTGGCATTTCCCGGATGTTTGAGGCAGCAACTGATATGCGTGCTACAAGATCCATAGCACTATCAACAGGGGTCTCGTACACCATGTTTTTCATAGCATCCCATACAAAGAAATCGATCCTTGTCGAATGACAACTGACTGCACGCGTCAAACAGCTGTGCTTCGTATGAGAGGTGTGTACACACAGCGCCCTCTACACCACCATGCGTTCGTCTGCCCCCATACTTTCCTATGTGAAATCTCTTTCTTTTCTTATTCCCTTCCTCCCCACTAAATATTGATGATGAATTCTGAATCACCCTGTATATTAATTTGCTGCTGTGAGACTAAAAACATTTGGAATAACACCTCCTAATGATTAGCTGTCACTGCTGTGGGATTGAAATTTTCGTAAAAAAAATACATTAATTCTAAATTTTACATTCTGTGATTTTTATTAATAATTCAGCTTTAAAACGTAATTTCGTTTATTGATTTTTAACATAAATGAAACACTAGTAAATAATAGAATGGAATAATTCGATTATTTAATAGCTTTTTAATGACAGTGGTTGTGTGCCTGCCTTAAACAATATTTTGTACAATGCAAAATTTGATAAAATTTAGACTACATCAGTAATATTTTATAGAGTGCAATTGTCGTCTTATAAGGAGAATACATTTTCTTAACATATTTTCCATTATTTGCTGTAAAGAAATGTGGGAACTATTTCCTTAGATCTGTACTGCAATGTTAATCCTTAACCTTGAGATTCAGTAATACTCCATTTAGCTACTGTATTTACCTATCACATTATGCATATATTACAATAGAACAGTGAATTAATTTAATATGGATTAGGAATTTATATCCTAGAAAAGTTGAATTTTTATTCACAGAGTAACAAGGAGAATGATGCACATAAACAGCTAAAAAAAACAAATAACAAAATCGAAAATTAATTTAGCAATTAAATGAAATTACTGAAGTAAAAGTCAACAACCATTGTCATATATAAAAAAATCATTATCATATATTCGTTGATTATCATGCTCAGCATAAATGGAGAATTCTTTACTTTTACTTTTATTTTTTCGTTTAAATTTTAATTATGCAAATGGTCTAAAATAACTTTAAAGGTTTTATTAAAAGTTGAATTGTTTTAGTGATGCATATATGTTTAGTTATACATGCATGAGATCCTTCTATTTAATCTGAATGGGAAACCCCACAAAACCTAAAACGTTTTGTGTCATTGGACACAAAATATGTTAGTAATTGACATCTTTGCGTTGTCATAATTAGACTGCTTATCCCTCATATAAATTTAAGTTTTTAGTAACATTTATCAAATTAAGCGAACTATTCATAATATTTCAATCACATTTAATATCATATACTTTCTTTCTCTAGGTATTAATGAAATGCCAGCTTGAACGAAATCATTTTACATTCAAAATGCAATGACATATCAGTTTAAGTGCAATGACTATAAAATCTAATTACTTTACCACTGAAATATCAGTGGTATGTCAACTCTAATCTAAATAAATTTAGCACTAAAATATCAGAGAATGTCCAATTTAGGTCATTTCACCATTTTATAAGCGAAATATGAACTATACAACCGAATCATTTTTACTAATTAAAGATCAGCAAAATGCTAACTGTAAACTAAATCATTTTACCAAATAAATATCAGCAAGATGTGAACTATAAACCAAATCATTTTACCACTGAAATATTAACGAAATATAAACTATAAACCGAACCATTTTACTACTTAAATATCAACTTAATTTCAGTTATAAACAAAATCAATTTAACACTAAAATCTCAGCGAATGTCAATTTTAAACTAAATAACTTTACCACTTAAATAATCAGCAAAAGGTTAACTATATACCAAATAATTTTATCATTCAGATATCACTGAGATTTTTAACTGTAAAACCAAATCATTACCTATTAAAATTTTTAAAATTCCATTTATCTTGGAAGTTCTTGAAAGCAACGATGAAATTCTGATCAAAATGATTTTCACAAAAACTCACTTTCGATAGTTGCTGTTACAACCAAAGCACCAGACCAGGAGTCGAGTCGTGATGGTTAGGTCTAACAAAGACTATCACAAAGTGGCTCACACAAAACTTATGTGCACAAGCTTTCTATAAATCACTTCACTGATTATATCTGAGGCGATTAAACACTCAAATAAGTAACAGTTCACGTTGGATTCACCTCAAAAACGTGTAATATATATTTATTACAAAAATTATAAAATTAAAAAATACTGCCACAGCACTACACTATGGTCAGTGAGAACAAATGAGACGAAAGGCTCGCACGACTTATGAACCTCTTTTTCGAATGTCACAGTTACGTGACATCTGGCCTTCTCCGTACAGAGGGCTTTGATATTGCGCATTGCATATTTCAGATATGTTACATAATTTTGCATCTGGTTGGTGATTTGAGGTCAAAAATCAAATTTAGAACCATCAGTGTTAGAAAGCTAAAGGTTAGTGCTTAGGGATATTTCAGGTCCTAGATCTCAGAAACGTTATGAAATGCCATCCCAGAGGCCCTTAAATGGGCCCTCAATGGCGGCAGTCATTGCAACGACATTCGGCTGCTTACTGACAACCAAGAGGCTCTGCAAGCGCTTGAAGATGCAAATAACAAGCATCAAACAGTTAACGACTTCAAGCGGCTATTGGGTAATGATAATAGACCCAGAATCTCTGTCTCCTGGATCAAGGCACACATAGGCCTGGAAGGAAATGAGCGAGAAGACCAACTGGCCCGCTCAGTAGGCACAGACACCCAGCATGAAATAATGCGGTTAAGACTTCTAGAAATACTCTGAAGCTTACATTAGGCAAGCACTTGATTGACGAGTGGCAGAGGCTCTGGAACACGACTGAGAAAGGACTTCAAACGAAGACATTCATAAAGTCGGTCTGTCCTTAGTGTCTTTTGACCACTACCTAATGCATGTACTAACTATACTTCCCAACGTATCCTGAATGTTTTAAGATCTCTGCCCACAGTTATTGTGGCTGTGGGGCTCCAGACGTCGGGTATTACATCCTCCGGTGCCCGATAACATGTGCCCAAGCAATCAGAGAGGTAGCAGGTGGGGCGACCACATATCCATTATGAATGCCCAAGTTAGGGCAAAACCTGAGGGATTTGGGTTGGCTCGTCTGCCAGCTCTGGGACGCTCTACTTTGAAATCAATACTGCTATTGCTTTACTACTTCTCTTTTATATTCTTCTAGCTGAAGTGCTATCCACACCCCCTTTAATGCCACCCATACTCCAAGTCCCTCTGGTCTCCTCTGAGACAACCTCTTCACTTCTACTTCCAGGCTCTCACCACTCATGTAGTGTCGTGTAGATGGAGCACGAGATTTGTCCTGGGTTTGTCCACAAGATTGTTTTGTGTGTGGTGGGGTCCTTCAAGACACTCCCCCAAGAGAGGGCTTGTCTGTTAAAACTGTCTCCAGAGTCTTTACAGGACATTTTGTGGAACATTCAATGCTCTGGAAACTTCTGTCTGTGACTGACCTGCTTCCATCCTTCCAATTGCTCTCCACCACTGAAATATCATCCTTACAATGTCTTTAGAACATAATGAGCTCGACGTGCCACTGAAGTGAAAGCAAGAGTTGTTTAGAACAGCTACAAGCTGCGAGTAGACTCGCATGTTTTTAGTGCATTCCAAATTTGCATATTCCGGCTTACATGCGGAAACTGTAAATGCGGGATAGTTTTCTGCATAGTGTATTTTCCATGTTCGCCCATTTTCAGTGCATTCTTTTACATATATCGGCAGCTATATATGTTTTTTGTCCATTATCTAAATTTTGAACACCAGTGTATTAAACGAATGTGACGAAAACAAAGATTTGAATGAGAGCTTTCATTTATATTAAAGGACATTTCTCCATAAAAAGGATAAATTCTATGCCACAAAGCTTCAAATTTCGCTTTCAACTGATCAAATGGAAAAATTCTCGTTGTTTGGGTAGAGTACAATGTGGCATTTGGAACATACTTAAAATCCTTAAGTTCGTTGAAGGAAAAAAGTTAAGATTATAACTCAATAGCAGATTCACATTAAAACGCAGTGTTCTTTGTACTTACAAAGAACAACCTCACCGTCAACTATCACAGAGCTAGACCTAAGATATCAACTGGAAAATAGAGGCCCAGAAAATATGTGACAGCAACAGCCAGTAGAAATCGACATCTCCATTTGCCAACCTCTCCCTGAATATTAAAGGATGGGGGTGGCTCAGAGTCCCAGCTGTGCCAGCATTGAGATTTATCTCCGCAAAACTCCCTGTCCTGCACAGTAGGGAACACTCATGGGCTTGGAAAGACAGCTCTACATTGGATGGGACGTTAAGCTGTAGCCCTATGTGTGGGAAAGCCATATCCTCTGCATGTTAAAGAACATGCTGGATGGCCTTGACGGGAGGTCACTATCTGTCTCCCAACAGTTGTTCCAGTGGATCCCCTCCACAACCTTCTCGGGGTCATTGTGACCTGGCCATATCTGGCCCGTCTATTTTGCTTTAATTACTACATTGGAATAACCTCATTGAAATAAAAAACAAAAAACAGCAAAGTTCTGTCTCATTTAAATCATTTGTTAAGCATTTTTAAATAGCCTTCATCGTTGTTCGCAGCCAATTCGCAAGACATCATGGGTATATTTTCTCACTAAGCAGTCGACAGACACCACGGAGGTACGAATGAGAGGAGACGCCCTAACGCGCTTTCCCTGTCCAAGGAAAATGATGCTGACGCAGCAGGGCGGTAGCCATATTGTTCCATTCAAAACAAACCGTCTGCCGCTGCAATCAAGCCTACTTTTCACGTGCTATACTCAGTTTTACTGTGCGTTATATACGGGAAGATTATTTTTTTACGACTAAGAGAAAGCCCATTTAAGCTATTTGCATCATTTATTGCATCATTAATGGGTCTACAATTATAAATTTGGCAGGCACGGAGGTAACAATGAGAAGAGATGCCCTAATGCGCTTTCCCTGTCCAAGGTCATGATTCCGCCACAGGAGGGGAGTGGCCATTCCTGTATTTCTCAAGAAATACAGGAATGAATATTCCTGTATCGAATAGCGTTTGCGGACGCCCTCGAATTACAATTCCGTGAGAACTTTGATCTCTCTGACCATCATACCTGTGGATTGGTGAGGGAATCCCTTCTCCATTTCGATCAGGTGGATCTGTCCAGGGTGAATTTTACATCACCGCTGGAAATTCAGCTGGCAATAGGGTGGCAGCTTTCTACTGTCACAATCAAGCCTACTTTTAGCACTTTTGCTTGCTTCTACTACGATATTTACTGCTTCTAGTATGATATTTACTACTTCTACTATTAATTCTATCTCTAAGAAAAGTGCATTTACATTATTTCAATTTAATACATGTATATTTTTCGGCAAATGAATATTCCTGTATCGAATACTATAGCAGAGTATTGTATATCTATTCCGTTACATAACTATTACTTTGATTACCACAAATGTTTCATGTAAAGAGATAAATTTGAATGACTGGAGCAATAATAAAAGAAATGATTAAATAATTTTTGAAATTTTATTGATATGTTTCTCCAAAACAGTTTCTGCTTTAAACGTTAACGATCTACACGCAGCAAATATAGGGGCCAGATATAGAGGGGGGGGGGGAGTAAAGCGCTATGCTCCCCCTTTAGATCCCCTCCCGTTTGACAATGCTACTAGGAGTAAAGGAGCTAAAAAAATTGTAAATTTGTGTATATTTCACGAATTTCTCAAGACGTTTCCGAGACAAAACAAAGGGGGAAATGTTATATTACAATGGAATCCAGTGTCTTGCCCCCCCCCCTTTTCACTTTTTCCCGTCTGTTGCGCCGCCCCCCGGCACTTTTTTCTATGTTAACTAAATTTTTTTCTTATTTTACGAAAAAAATAAAATAAAATAAAATAAACGCGTTTAACGAAATTAAAACCAGTAATCTAGAAATTACAACAATTGCAATTATAATTTTTTAGGAAATTTGATGTAATTTTCTTTTTGGTGGAGACAGAATATAAAACGTATCTGCATTTCATGCAACAAAATGTGCTTTCCCCCGAGCCTTCCCCCTATAAAAGGAGAAACAAACTGAAGAAACCTATTAGTCAACTATAATACTCATTGTTTAAAAGAATTTTGATCTTGCTGAAATTTAAAGTTATATGTCCCAACTGTGTCAACGTTGGGATTCATGTATGCTAAAACCTCACCTGACCCTCTGTGAAAAAGGGGACTCTTATAGCTTTGAAAAGGCTGCTATCCATCGTATGTGATATTGAGCCATAGTCCCTTACGCAAGGGAGTTATTGGGGTGTTTACCTCTGAGAAGCACCTTTTTGCATACAATGGGCTAAATGGCCAGGTCACAAGGACCCCAATGCTCAGAGGAAGTTAGGGGAAGTGAACCCACTGGATAACTGTTAGGAGACATATGGCATCCTCTTATCAAGGCCGTTCAGTGTGTTCTTTAATGCGCACAGTTTATGGCTCTCCTGTACATAGGACCATGACTCAATGTCCCATCTCATGGATGGCAGCCTCTCCAAGCCCATTGGTATCACCTTTCTGGAAGAGGGAAGGTTTTGGATTATCAGATAAAAAACCTGAAATAAATTTTAAGGGTTATTTGGAACTCATGCCAAAGAAGTGTTTTTTTCACAATGAGTGAATTTTTCTTTACGTTTTATATTCATCTGAGAAGCCGAATCATATAAAGCATATATGAATAATTCAACAATATAAAGGTAAAAAAGCAAAATTTTTAATGTGCGCATTTTTTTCCAAATTTTAATAAAATTTACAAAGGAATTAAATATAATTTTTCTTAAGAGATATTCTTTATCATAATATAAAACACACATTAGTAATTTTGTGGTAAAAATAAATTAAACTAAAATCTATATTCAAATTACTTGCTTGTTACGTAGTGCACAACCTATTGGGTGTGTCCATTAAATCGTTGCCATCATAAATAACTAACTCCTAACATCCTAGCGTATTGATGTCGTCTGCTTAAGTGATATATTGCAGAATAGCAATGATTAGTAAGATATACGTTCCTCACATTTTGTGCTGATAGCGATAAATTTGAAGTAACATTACATCATAGGAATTTATAAACTGCTGTGTACAATCCTAAGAAACCGAGAATATGGATACATTAAATTGTGCACATTGCAAAGGTAATATCAAAAATAATAGTGATATGCTGAGATGTTCAGGTGAGTGTGTCAGCAATTTTCACTCAAGTTGTCCTGGCTGCAATGAAGATATTTTTCAAAAAATGAGTAAAAACACAAAAATGTGGTGGCAATATACGAAATGTAAAAGCGAACTCGGTATTTCCACTAGGCACCGACATGCCAAAGGATCTACCAGTACAAATGACCCACCGACAGAATTTGGTAAATTAAAATGGCTCATGCAACAAGTGACTGAAATAAAGAACGATACCGCAGCAGTGAAATTAGAACTTTTCTAGAATTTGCTTCAGAGAAATTAAATGAGGCGATAAAAAATATTACTGGACTTAATAAAGATATATGTGAACTAAAGAAAAGAAATTCTGAACTGGAATCACTTTCTAAGGAAAGAAATATGTCAAATTATAGGTGAGCTAACTGATTTACAACAATATTCAAGGAGCCAGAATATGGAAGTTGTGGGTATACCAGAGGAACACGATGAAGATCTAACGAACATTGTGAACAAAATTGCTTAAAAAATTGGAGTTAATATTAAAGAGGGAGATATATTGGTGAAGCGCAGAGTGCCAACACTAAATAAATATAGGATAAAGCCTATAATTGTAAAATTTAACAAGAAGACGCGTGATCAATGGTTCATTGCAAACAGAAACACCAGTTATAGTATTAATTGTACAGATGTTGATGAAAGATTTAAGAGGGCCAAAGTATATTTAAATGAACATTTGACTCCTGTGTTGAAGCAATTGTTATATAAAGCAAAAACTGAGGGTAAAATATCTGATTATAAATTCATATGGGTTAAAGAATGTAAGATCTTTATGCGTTTAAATGAAACAGCAAAAATATGTAGAATTAGAAATGACGATGATTTAAGAGATGTATTAAAGCAAAATGGCCCTGCTGTTAAGTGATATTGAATGTGAAGTCAATAATGATTGTAGTGTATTAGATTTGGATAGATTAAAATCATTTTTTAATTTTGCTAATTATCCATCTCTATGCATATTAAATCTTAATATACGCAGTATTAGGAATAAGTTTGAAGAAACAGAGGAAATTATTAATAATAATAATTTAACAGATATATTAATATTAACAGAATAATGGGTTAAAGAGGACGAAATTTGTTGATATAATCTTAATGGGTATAAAAATTCTATAAATGCAGACAGTATAACAAATCAGGAGGTATTTTAATATATGTTAAGAATTGTATAAATATAGTTATAACTGATGATATAGAGATGGAAACAGTAGAATCATTGTGTTTGACACTAAACAATTATAATCTTTGTATATTAGCAGTGTACCGGTCTCACTTTTACACACAATGTCAGTTCATTGAAGAATTAGATTATTAGAAGTTAATACGAAAAATATATTGTTTACAGGTGACAAAAATATTGATTTATTTATCGACAAAGAGTATATAGATGACTATTTGCTACTGATGTCGACATACGGTTTTTCCAAACATATTTAAATGAAATAACCAGAAGTGCACAGGCCAGTTTTTCGTGTTTGGACCATGTATTTATTAAAGGAAATTCTGATATAGATGTGAAAGCAGTAGTTGTATTTTCGGACATATCTGATAATTACTCAATTGGTATTAAAATTGGTTTTATTAGCAAAAATTTTGACATAGAGGAAAAGCAAAATAGCTTTACATATAGAAAGACTATACACTACTTATTAAAGAATTGAAAAAGACTAATTGGGATAACATTAAAAATATAGGAGATACAAATTTGGCATACAGGATATTTATCGACAAATTTTCTGAAATAATTAATAAATCCAAACAGTACTGCTTAAAAAACACAAACAGAAAATCAAAAAACAATTGGATAACAGATGAAATTATAAATCTTATTAAAACAAGAGATAAATGCTGTAAGAAATTTAAAAGATTTCCGCATAATAATGTATATGAAACGAATTATAAAAATGTAAGAAATCAGCTTAATATCAAAGTAAAAAATACAAAAAATGATTACTATAGAGCACAATTTCAAAAATTCAATGGTAATAGTAAAAAACAGTGGAAATTTATAAATGAACTAACTGATCAAAAAAAGAAAATATCTGTTACACCGCAATTGTTGGTAAGGAAACAAATGATGGCGATTCATTAAAAATAGCAAATGAATTTAATCTTTATTTTACTGGAATTGCAGATAATATTATTAAATGCCAAACACATGAAACTACTGTCAATTCATTTGAGCATAATACTAGAACAAACAGTTCTATGTTTCTGCAACCATTTAGGGAAATTGAAATTGAAAATATGATTCAACAATAAAAGTCCAGATTTTGATGGTTTTACTGCCATTATATTAAAAAAATCTGTAAAGTATATTACTGAACCTCTTTCATATATTTTTAACATGTCATTTCAAACTGGGGTCTTCCCAGATGAATTAAAGAAGGCAGTCATGGTTTCAGTTTATAAAAATGAAAAAAAAAATATGTTATCAAATTATAGGCCAATATCTATCATTTCAATTTTTGGGAATATTTTTGAAAAGTTAGTTAGAAAAAGAATTAACTGTTTTTTATTGAAAAATAATTTTTTCCAATAGGCAATTTGGCTTCAGAGAGGGTAAGAGTACGGAGGATCCCACAACTGATGTTACTAAATTTATACATGACTCCTTAGAAAATAATTTTCAAACTATATCAATATTTTTGGACATATAAAAGCCTTTGACACCATCTCCCACAACATACTATTGAATAAAATGGAACATGCTGGAATTAGAGAAATTGTATTAACATGGTTTAAAAGTTATCTAAAGAATAGGATACAAGTTGTTAAAATAAATGGTATTACATGTTCAGAGTTAAAGGAAAAATATGGCGTGCCACAGAGTTCTGCACTGGGGCCGATTTTATTTTTAATATACATCAAACGATTTTTGTCAGATGAACATAACAGTGAAAATTACTAGTTTTGCTGATAATACTGCCATCACTTTTCGAGCTAAAAATAAAACAGAATTAAAAATATTAATAACATTGATTGATTGATTGATTGATTTTTGATTTGCGACATATAGGACAGAGAAGAATTCTAGAAGCTACTCTTAGCTTTTACTGGCCTTTTTACATTGAATTGAAAATTATTGGTACTCGGTTTAGTACTAATAAATTAACTTTGAATTTAAATAAAACAAAATTTATGTATTTTAGTTTGAAGAGCAGAATTACTGAAGATCTGGATATTAGAATTCATAATAGAACCTGCAATCAAGATTTGGCTTGTAATTGTAAACCTATCGAAATTGTTGATGAGACTGATTACTTAGGTATAAAAATCGATCAAAAATTGAACTGCAAACCTTATGTGGATAAAATTAAAATAAAACTTAGATCAATGTTATACAAGATTTATTACTTAAACAAATTGGTAGTTGCAGAAATGATGTTAAATATATATATAATTCCTGGATTCAGTCTATATTTTATTATGGGCTATTGCTCTATGGGGGAACTTATAGTTGACAATTCTGAAACCAATAATTGCAATTCAAAACAGAATAATAAAAAATCTAACAAATAATATTAATAGGCCTTGTAGTTATATGCATGTGGATATTATGCCTTTAAAACAACTTTATGTATATAAGCTAATGACATATGTATATAAAAATAGCAATTATCTTCAAGAAAAAATATTTGAACATCGTTTGCGTACTGAGGGGAAACAATATATTGTTCCATTGGTTAAAAAAGAGATTGTACATAAGCATTCAATGTATTTAGCTCCCAAAATGTTCAATAGCTTACCTTATGAATTAAGAAATTTCTCTGGAAATATTTATTTGTTTAAAAAAAAAGTTAAATGTTTTTCTTATGGGGTTTGCTGATACTGAATTTATGCATAATATACTTAAGTAAATCTTATTGTCTACCTCCTGAAGCTGCGAAAAAATTTTCATTTGCATTATTAGATATTTGAACATCGGATAGTTTGAAATTTTAAAGTATGTATGTATAGACGTTCATATGTTTAAATTTCTTTGTATCCTATGTTATATTTATACAATGTAATACGTAATATAACAACCCGGAAAAGCTTTGCTTGTGGGTTGTTTATAGCAAAAGAAATGTATATTTATTTGAAAAATGAAGTTGAAAGTTGAAGTTGAAGTTGCGGAACAGAGAGGAAACTGATTAGGGCATTTTTTTAAAATAAGCTAAAATTATGGTGTCAATAAATTCTTATTAATAATAATTGGGGGAAAAACTGGAAGACCGAAGCTAATTTTCTTTTAAGGTTTTTATGGTAGGAAATTTCAGTCCATTTCATTTTATCAGTAAAGTTTCCTCAATGTGCCGGAAGGACTGTCATCCATCAGATGAGACATTAATCCATGGCCTGTGTAGGAAAAGAGCCACACCCTGTGCACTCTAAATAAAATTCTGCATAACTTGAATGGAAAGTTTACATCTGTCTCCTTGACGGCGTTGTGGCCTAACCCAGTGGGTCACCTTAGCCAATCTTCTTTGAGCCCTTGGGGTACTTGTGACATACCATTTACACCATTGTATGTAAAAAAATGTGCTAATCAATCATAAAAAAAAAATTAAAATCCTCTTAATTTTTAAAAGAATGCAGTCTGAAACTCCAGAGGGAAATAAAAATATCTTTAAGGCATTATTATAATTTCCTACTTGAAGCAAATATATCTGCCTTAATCAAGACCTTTAACAAAATTTCAGTTATCAAACAAAATTATCTTCATTTTCAGAAATGACGCATTTCCTTAATTTTAAGGTGAAAAAGAATATTAATATCAGAAAATCATGTTCATATTTAATCACTGGATTCATTAATGTATTAAACCTGAAAAAATGGAGAAATCTGCTTAAATTCAGAAAGGTGTCTAAATGGAATTAAAACTCAGATTTCGTAACTGTATAAATAAAACAGAAAATGTTTCCACGTTATATGATTTGTTTTATTTTGATTAATTTGATAAAATTAGCAGTGAAATATAATTTCCGGTATCTGTTTTGAAGGACGATTCATACAATTGAATGCTGAACAGGCAGCTATAATATAAAATTAACAAATCGTCAAGTTTGCAGAGCAGATATCGTTCTATTACTACATGTAGAGCTAATTTTTTGAATAGAACAACATGGCTGCCGCGCAGTCGCTCTAGCATCAACTTTAACTGCTTAGGGCGTCTCCTCTTCCTTCTTACCTCCATGTTGGCAGGTTCCAAGAATCTTGCTGTTTACAAGAACCTTATAAAATTGCCAGTCAGTCCGACTAAACGAACCAGGCACAAGAGGCGTGGAAAGGTATAAAATCAGACAGACCGGCAAATGATCAGAGTTGAGTTGGTTCACGACACTAAGATCATAGTTTGGCAAGAAACTGCCAAAAATGGCCAGGTCAAGAACGTCAGGTCTATGCATAGTATTGAAGGGGTAAAACGTCGGCTCACAGGGAGCGTAGACAATGAATCCCTTGTCAATAGTATATTGGAGTAAAATACCTCCATTTTTGTTGCAGGCCCTTGAATACCAAGCAGTATTTTTGTCATTAAGGTCACCTGCAAGCACTGTAAGAAGATTGGAGTCAAAAATGGAGTTCAGATCATCATTCATAAGCGTAGCATTTGGTGGCTTATATGCAGCAACTAGGTGTACAGTTCCTATGTTGGTATCTAAAATAGCCGTGGCTGTGACTTCAAGAGTTATGAGGTCTAAAGTAGGTAAAGGATGATGGTGAATCGACCGTTTGAACATAACAGCTGTGCCTCCGCTACTGTTATGCAAACGGTCTGTACGATAGACCTCATAGTTAGGCATTTATCATAGTAAGGCATTAGGTAAAGACATCTGAGGCATGCAGATGAGTCTCACCAAGTAAGACAATGTCTGCCTGGGTGTCTGACAAAAATGATAGTATCAAAAGCTTTCATGCCAATTGTAAGTTTGACCATCAGGCCATTGGCTTTCTGATAGTCGGCCGTAAAAGACTTGACAGTAAATGGTATCTTCTGAATATTAAAACTCTTGAATAAAAGAAAATGTCTTTAAGATGATTCAAAATGTTGGTGTCGAACTGATCACCAATGGGCATTTGTTCATCGGAAAGCTTGGTCGCCTTAGAAGTAGGCTTAGTTGTAGATGTTGACTTTTCTGCGTTTACTTTTTAGGATGCAGGAGCGACGTAGGATAGATTTGGAGTTACCGTAGAGCTGGTCACTTTCTTCTGAGGGACATTAGTTGGTTTGACATTATTATTTGTCACCACTTCCTTCTTTGGAAAATGGACACACCCTTTATAGTTAGCGGTGTGTCCAAGCCCCGCAGTTAGCACATTTAGGGGGACTGTCCTCTTTCTTTCAAAGACAGTTCTAGTTAAATGATTACCTGCACATTTCACGCAGCGAGGTAAATTGTAACAGCCACTCTGAGCGTACCCATATCGTTGGCACTGGTGGCATTGAGTAGGGCTCTTTTTGCTCCTGTAGCTTTCGATGTGGATCTTTAGATGAAAGAGAGCGGTGGTGTCATAAATCTTCTTGTTAGCAGCATCTTTTGGCAATTCAACCAAAAAGACAGGAATAGAAGTTCTGTCTTTCCCTCTCTTCATTTGGGATATTTTAATTGTGGTAAATCCTTGGTCCACAAGAGCAGTGCGAACTCTTCGGAATTGATGTCAGACGGGAGGTTTTTGAGAACAATCCGTAAATTCTTTTCATCCTTTAGCTTATAGGTATGAAACTGTAACTTGGATGTCTCAAAATACCTAATAAAGGACCTGTAGTCATCTGAGCACTTCGTCTGAAGACGTACTGTCTCCAGAAATCTTAGCTGTCAATGACTCCACAGCAATCTTAATGAGGTCTCTGTGTATAACAATCCATTTTTTGGGTGACCTCAAAATGATAGGTGGAATTTTGCCAGCATTGGCTTTTGAAGGATTACCACCAGTTTCCATTTCCGAGACCTGTGAGTCAAGGAATTCCTCCTCCAAAACGGAAAAACGCGTTTTGGAGGCATATGTAGATTCGACAGTAGGAAAAAGGGAACGCTTGTGCCCTTTCTTCGTCTTGTTTTTGCTAAAGCCCTTTCGTTTGGGCCTTTTAGCAACTTTGGAGGCAATGGATTTTGAATAAATATCCACTCCGTGCTCATGATCTGAAGATCTGTCTTGGACAACCTCCAAATCAATGGTGTGATTAGAACATTATTCCGAGCAGACATGCTCGTTTATATCCTTCTCGAGATAAAACTTCTGAAGAATTGTATCATTAAAGCTGATGCAAACTTCTGACAACAAGCGAGGAATGTCCTTCATAGAAAGTAAATCAATCAGGTTAGAATTTACTTCTAAAAGAAGTTTGTTTTTATCGTATATGAATGCGCAAATTTGCTCTTTATAGCTGGTTTCAACATTGACTTGAAAATCAGAGGTCTCTGTGCGGTCCGGAAGAAAATTTCCGGAACAGCTCTCTGAGCGGGCCGCGACAGAGAAATCAATGATGTCAGAACTAGACATATTGTATCAATCAGGTGAAGTTTGGGCGTTGCTTCTGGCCATCGAATAAGGTGGTCACGTTATCGAAGGCTCTTGCTAAATTGTGCTTTTGTGCTTCATATTGAAGGAACCTAGTCTATTTTGGATAATCTACTTACCTATTGTGTAAGAAGAAAGAAGAATAGAAGAGATGACGAATGGAACTAAAAAGAAAAAAGAAAAAGACTCTCAACATATATCAACCAGAATAAGAGTAAAAAGAAACAGTAATTACAATCTCATGACATCCAAGCAGAAAGACATAAATATGTTTTCTATACTTACCGAAGACCTGAAAATCTCGAGTGACTCGGAAACTTCTCCAACGAAATCCTTGGAAAACACGGACATTAGTGAAATCATCAACAACCAACAAGATCATAAAATTGATGAAAATAGTTCGGATATTAACTACAATCTAAATCAGAAACCCAGTAATAAGACGGTAAATGAAGGACAGACTTTGACAACAGAAACTTTATCTAATGACAACATTACTACAGAAGAAGACACTTCTAAAAAGAAAAAAAATTGCTATTATTACCACGTTGGATGTGGAGAATTTTAAACTTCCTGTAACACTTACTGAGAACTCAAACAAATCAGAGGACTTATCACTAGTAATCACAGCATTGGAAGGTGACTTCACAGACATTGACCTAACTAAAATCACATCTTTCTTTTTTAAGTTAACTGGCGAACATTTGATTGGTAAGTTCATCACGTTAGGTAGACTTCTAATTTTTCCAAACAACAACATTCAGCATGAAAAAATCTTAAACTTAACGGAAATTCTTAACATGAAAATAAAAGTTGAATTCCCTGAATTCAAAAGTTCTATCCTCGGAACTATAATTGGTGTTTCCCCAGATTACAAAGATGATGAACTATTAGAAGTATTAGAGGATCAGGGTGTAACGAGTTTTAGAAGAATGGTACACTTTGACAAAAACTTCAACCAAAAAAATAATAATGTGACCCCCACCCATAAAGTGGTATTGGAATTTCAAGGAGATTCTCTACCTCCTTACATTGTCATCGGCTTCCGGCGCCATTCGGTAAAGAAATATTATTTACCCCCTAATCTCTGCCTCAAATGCTGGGTGTTCGGCCACACTGTGGCAGTATGCAGAGGCAAACTTAAGTATAAACGGTGTAGTGGCAATCACAATCATCGCCAATGTAGATCTATCGACTTTAAATGCCCGAATTGTGCTGGAGCTCATCCCGCAGCTTGGTCTGGCTGCAAAGCCAGATCAATTGCTTGCAAGGCAAGAGAGTTCCAAATGGAAATGAACTTAAATTGGAATCAAGCACATATCAGAGCTAAACTATTTTTTGAAAATGGCCCAAGCCTTGCTAACATGGATTGGAACAAGTCTTACTATAGTCATACCATACCAAAAAGAACTGACACAGAAAGGATTCAAATCCAGAATCATGAGGACATGACTGAGAGCTCCTGCATGCAACCAACCAATCATAACACAGATGAAGAATTCCTTGCTGTTCCATCAACTTCTACAATGAATATACAATCCACGAACAGTTTTGAACAGCAAACTAACAACAAAACTTTGAACTATGCACAAACAGTGAAAAAAAAACATCACTGGCGCAAAAGGTACCAATAAGCATAATCATACATCTAATGATAATATGAAAACCAATGGATCAAGTGCTCAAAATAATTCAATAAACTTGCTTGGAGGTGCAACGTCTAAATCATTCTTAATTGATCTTCTCATCAAACTACTAGATCTAATATTACCTAATAGCCCTGAATTAACACTCATAAAATACATTCTCTTATCTCTACTTAATAGCGCTTCATGGGAAAATCAACACTATTAATTCAATGGAACTGCAGAAGCTTACATAATAAAACTCATCATTTTAGACATCTGCTTTCATCTAAAAATATTCAAATAGCATGTATTCAGGAAACAGGCAAAGGTAAGCTCCCAAAAATCAATAATTATGTTTTGTATACACAAAAAATTCCCCTAACACCAGAGGTATAGCGACGCACATTAACAAATCTATACCTCAAAGGCAAATTAAAATAAATATAATACCTGAAAAATTAGAAGTTTTAATTTTACAAACTAGAATTTTCAATCAACTAACTTATATTATAAATATATATAATGCTAGTAATATGATTACATATGCCCAATACTCGGAGACCTTAAGCAATCTTGAGGGGGAATATATAATCTGTGGTGACTTTAATACACATAATAAAATTATATATTATATTCTGGTATTCATACAAAAATGACAGTAAAAGTAAACATCTTATAAAATTCATAGAACACAATAAATTAATTATACTAAACCAAAAATCATGTACTTGTATTAACAGATTTGTCAAAGTGTCCATTATTGATTTAACTTTATGTTCTGAAAAACTAGCACAAAAAATACAATGGTCAATATCTTCAGATAATTATGAAAGTGACCACTATCCTATCTTTTTAACATGTACAAAATTACCACATCCTAAACCAACAGCTAATATCATAAATTGGAATAAATTTAAAGACACAACAACTACTGAATTAAATAATGAAACTGACTATTACAATTTTTTTAGTTATCTGGAAATTAAAAAGAATGAAAACTCACAGAAAATCACCAAATTAATTCCTAATAATAACATACATGACATATTTATCAATAAGCTTATAGCAATTAGAAGAAAAGCTGAAAGAAATATGAAAAATAAAAAAAACATTTTTGGCATGTGAAAATTACAAAAGACTTGAAAAGGCAATTTCAAAAAAAATAAAAAACTTACAGAAAAACAACTGGACTGTATTTACAGAAAAAATATCCCCTCAATCAACAACATCTAACTTATGGAAAATTTATAAGAGTTTAAATAATGAAACAAAACCATCAGACCCCATACAATCCTATGCTTTAAAATTTAATAAATCTCTAAAAGAAACCTCAGAGGATTTAGCACAAAATTTTATTGATACCACATTCATACCAAGTAACAATTTCGACAAAAGACTATTTAATTCAAATATCATACACAAAACATTTGAATCTCAGGAAACAAAATTTCTAAACTTACCTTTTTCATTCTTTGAATTAAAATGTGCCATAAATGTTTTAAAACCTAAAACTTCTACAGGACCTGATAAAATTACAAACAAATTATTAAAACATCTTCCTTCAAATTGCTTGAGAAATCTTTTGGACATATTTGATGATATATGGAATAAAAGAACTTATCCTTCTGTCTGGTTTCATAACTACATGATATTTATTAAAAAAGAAGATAAACCCTCAGATTCTCTTAAATCTTACCGACCAATGTGTTTAAGCTCTAATATTTTAAAATTATTTGAAAGGATGATAGCATACAGATTAAATTGGTACATAGAAAACAATAATATTCTAACTATAAATTTCTTGGATTCCGTCCTGGTAAATCAACTAAAGACTTACTCTTAAACCTCATATCTGATGCAGAATATGCCTTAAAAAACAAATTATACATGGTTTCAGTTATTATAGACATTGAGAAAGCCTTTGATTCTATATCTTTTAACATACTACTATCAAAATTAAGAGAAATTAAATTATGTGGGAATTTATATCATTTTTTATTTCATCTTATAAAAGACAAGACATTCCAAGTCAAATTAAAAAAAGACAATTTCTAATAACTATAAATTCCAAAATGGCATTGTTCAGGGAGATATATTATCTCCCAGTTTATTTAATATCTATTTGAAAGATCTCGACAAAATATTTGATAAAGAACTTTGGCACATATGCAGATGACATAATTTTCTGGACTATAGACTCAAATATAGATTTAATACAAAAAAGACTACAACACACATTAAATAAATTATACAGTTTTCTAAATGATTTAAATTTAAAAATTTCAATTGAATAAACGAATATTTTATATTTTTACCACAAAAGACTTCCACAAGAATTCATCCTCAAAATTAAGCAAAAACCTATTACCATTGTCAACAACACAAAATTTCTTGGCCTAACTCTTGATTCAAAATTATCATGGGATTTATACATTAAAGCTGCTAGAGAAAAAGCCTCAAAACTATTTAACTTTCTGAGATATCTTGGGAATTCAAAATTGTTTTGCTCCCAAAAATTATTAATATTAATTTACAAATTAATCATTTTACCTAAAACTTTTTATGGCATTGAACTCATTAACAATATTTCAAAAACTAAACTAAAACTTCTAGAAATCACCCAAACAAAAATATTAAGATGCTGTTTAGGAATATTTCAAAGTTCATATAATCTAGATGTCTATGCAGAAACAGCAATACCACCTCTAGCAATTCATAAAAAATATTTACTATCTAATTTAATATTTAGAATAATCTCCAAAAATAAAACACATATTATTATTGAAAAAATCATTAACAATTTCCAAGATATTACCTTAAATGAATTTCATGAAAAAAATGTAATCTTGAATATATTAAATAATCAAATCAGGGGAAACTTTTCACTAATTTTCTATTTTGGATTTCTGTAAACCCCATAATTATGAAAAATATTCAAGGTAAAGACTCAAAAAAAAAAACATGACAGCTCTACTTTAAAAATCTTAGCAGAAACACACCTTAAAAATAATTATCAGAATTTTAACACCTGTCATAATAACTGAACTTACAGCAATCATTCTAGCAATAGACTGGGTAAAAAAATACAATAATAAAAAAAATAGTAATTATAACTGACAGCAAATCCTCCTTGGAAATAATATTAAACAACCCTATACATTCAAACTTTCCAATATATTTAAATGACATCTATATTCTATTGTTTGAACACTTAAAACTAAATAATATAATATATCTACAATGGGTACCTGCCCATTGTGGAATTCCTCATAACGAATATGTAGATATGTTGACAAAACAAGCTAAATCTTTAACAAATACTATTACCACACCTTTCATGTTTAATATATTCAAAACAAACAATAAAATCAACAGACAAAAAGAACTACAAGAATGGTATATTAATAATGCTTCACACACATAGATTTAAAATTTCACCTTTAATTTCTGAATTTAAAAATTTTGGATTAAAAAAGAATGAAATTAATGCTATCATCAGAATCAAAATAAATAACGCACTTACAAATTCTTACTTATTCAAAATTAAAAAAATTGACTCTCCCAATTGTAACTTCTGCAGCTCCATACATAATCTTGAACATATCTTATTTGAATGTAATAAATATAATATAGAAAGAAAAGAATTCTATGAAAAACTCAAAAAAATAAATATTACACAAATTAACCTGAAAAATATTCTGGAACCTTCTAAATCTAAACAAAAATACATTTCTTACTCTATATTAATTTCATACCTTAAAAAATAAATATCTTAAATGCTCTTTAATTAAAATCTAACATATTTTAAATCAAACCAAAAAGTTTTCTGAATGAGTCTACGAGGGACCAGAGTCCTCGTAGGAATATTCAAGTTGTAGATTTGTTTCGCATCGCATCGCAAGGTGAAGTTTTAAATACAAAAAAATAATAAAAGTGAAAAACGATGATCACATAATACGAAGCAAATAAGCAGACTAGAATCATATAAATATTACGTAAATTATTGAAGATTTCAAAATTTCAACATTTGAAGAATCGAAGTGGGCAGTTAGTAACGAAAAAAAAACCCAGTTCAATCCGCATTTGAAAAAAAATTGAGTTTGTAAAGTACCAGAAATCAACAAAAACACCTAGAATTAGAAAACTGAGAATAAAATAAACGAATTAAATATGTAAAAGATACAAATTTAATAAGAATAAAACTAAAAACAGTAAGAATAGCGATAAACTAGTAATAAAAATTCCAGTAACGACTGGAAGGAAATATTAAACTTATAAATTAGAATACCTCAACGGAGGACTTTGAGCTTTCTTGGAGTGTAGAAATAATATGTATATTTCGAAACCAATAACGGCCAACTCTAGGTCGGCTATTGGCTTGTACTTATATTAATTGAAGGATGTATTGAATATCCAAAGGTGTCTAAGCTTTATTAGAACTGAATTGTGAAACTTAATCTGAAAAACCCTAACTAAAAACCTATCAATTTAAGGTATAAAATTAGTTAGACCTAACTAACCTTCCTGCCAAAGGCTACATCGGGGTTTTCACCCGATCTCGCCTAAGGCTAGTGGGAAATTTAAGTGAAATACTAGCTAATCAAGTTTACTAAAATAATACATGAGCGAAGCAAAAGTACGTCTTCACTCTTCAAGGTCTGAGCTCCCTAAATCATCAGAGCTCGAGTTTCTTGAGGCCAATTTCTGCAGAGTTCTTTAAATGCTAGAGCAGTGGTTCTCAACCTTTTATGCTTCACGCCCTGGAAATGTGTATGTAACTGGTATACCCCTTATATATATAGATAAAGCTATACTTATAGTATAATAATGCCAACTTAGCGACTTTGTTATTAGATCTAGCGACCTTTGAGCTCTCACGGCGTACTCCAAAAATTTGTTAACGCGTACCCCAAAAAATTTTAACGCGTACCCCACGTTGAAACCCCTGTACTAAACAATTACAATTGTAGAGACCAGGTTCTTCATAAATATGAATTAGACACTAATATGAATTAGATGTTGTTGTGATTCATAAAAATGAATTACATCTTAATAAAAATGAATTAAAACACATCAGCAAATATTTTAATGACTATTTACCTAAACTTTCTACTTCAACTTTCTACTTTCAAATTTACTGAATTTTAATATGCTTCTCTTATCTTCAGAAGCATTTATTGGCATGTATTTGATAATGCAATACAATGAGTACCCGTTTAACATCTTAAATTTGGTTTTTAAAACCAGAATTAAGCTAAAGAGCAATAAATACATTGAAAGATGCATTGCTTATAATCATGATGAGAATGAAATCTATCACAAGATTTGTTTTTCATGTTATTCCGACTATAGCCAGGGGCGTAGCGAAGTACTATGGTTGGGGGGGGGGAGAAATCGAAAATTTTACAACTGAGGGAATGATGTCTCTATCAGGTTCGTACCTAGTTTTTCGCTCCGTGTGAGGGGGGAGGGTTGAGGCAACAATTTTCACAACTATCCTTCATTTTGCCATGTGACTTCCAATACTTACATCTCGCCTGAATTGTAGCAAAAGTCAGTGTGAATTTTCCCAACTCCCTTTCATTTGGCCAACTCTCCTTAATTTCACAAAACAAATCCCAGTCTTTACATCTCTCCTGATTTTGTCAGGTCGCTTCAAATTTTTCAAACTCCCCAAGATTTTGTCAATTTATCTCGATTTGACCAACTCTCTTTAATTTCACAAAACTAATCCCAATTTTCACAACTCGACTGTACTTTAAAGTGGATTCGAATTTTTTCAACTACCCTAGATTTTGTCAAGTTGCCTCGATTTTGCCCAGTCCCCTAAATTTCGCCAAATTGCCGTAATTTTACAGAAAAATACGCAATTTTTACATCTTCCCTGACTTTGCCAAGTCACTATGAATTTTATCAGCTCTCCTTAATTGCACAAGAAGGGCACAATTTTCACAACTCCCCTGTGTTTTACAAAGTGGATTCGAATTTTATCAACTCTTCTAGATTTTGCCAAGAGTTCTCGGTTTTCCCAACTCTCCTTAATTTCACAAAACCAATCCCAATTTTTACAACTCACCTGTACTTTATAAAGTGGTTTCCAGTTTTGATTTCTCTAAATTTTGCCAAATTGACAATGTTAAACAAAATTCAACATTGACAATTTATTAGCAACATAACCTTAAGAATAAGATTTTGGTGTAAAATCATATTTGTGTGTTGTATAAACTGGAAGTCTTCGTTGTTGATAAAAGGTGAAGCAATTTCAATAAACGTTTATATTGAACATTCTGCCGCTAGATGGCAGCATAGTCCCAAACGAACTGCGATATGTATAGAACCAACAAGCGATCTTCATCATCATCCTCAAGCAGCCATGGGCTACGGAGGTCCAAACAGACCGTGCAATTTAGTTCTCCAAGCAAGTCTATCCTGAGCTACATCTACTGCATCTGGCCACTGCACACCAATTCTAACAAGGTCCTGTTTGACATTGTCTGCCCACCGCATCCTAGGTCTCCCCTTCTTTCTGAGGCCTTTAGGCATACTGCTCATAACCCTATTCGCCAATCTATAATTATTCATACGGGCAACATGGCAAAACCAACGGAGTCTCTCTCTGCACAATATGATGCTTAAAGGAGGTTGCAAACTCCTTTGCCTAACCTCATCATTAGTTACAAAGTTGAACCACCTAATGCCCAAGATACTGCATAAGCATCTGGAATCAAAAGCATCTAGTTTCCTGTTATCTTGTTTACAAAGTGTCCAAGTTTCACTACCATAACTAACACTAGGAAGAACCAAACTATTATACAGTCTAATTTTAGTCTTTAGGTGTATACGCCTATTTCTCCACACTCTCCATAGATTCTTAAAAGTTCCGGCAGCAATCCCTATTCGTCTGTTAATCTCATGCCGCACATCACCATTATCAGTCATATAGCTCCCAAGATAATTAAACTGTGACACCTGCTCAAGACTGCAACCATTCAGATTAACTGAATCACAGCCTGCCTCACCAATTTTCATCACTTTAGTTTTCTCTCTGTTTATAACCAAACCTACTCTACTACCAGTCTCATCAACGGCTCGAATGAAAGAGTTCATCTCATCAACATCATTTGCCAAAATGCTAAATCATCAGCATAATCTAAATCAGAAATTTTCGTATCTCCAGCCCATTTAAGGCCAAAATCTTTCCCTTGAAGTGAATTTTGCATAACATAATCAATACCCAAACTAAAGAGAAAAGGAGACAAAATGCACCCTTGTCGAACACCAGAAGTAATGCTAAACCAATTGCTACAAGCCTTACCAACTGTCACACACGACTCAATGCTATTATAGAGAGCTTTCATTATGTCAACTAACTTGTCAGATATACCATATGATCTCAAAATCATCCACAAATTATGACGATCAACAGAGTCGAAAGCCTTTTTGAAATCAACAAAGCTAGCAACCAAAGGTTTCTGAATCTCTAAACATTTCTCAAGAATCTGCCTAAGTGAAAATATCTGATCCACACATCCCCTACCACTTCTGAATCCACATTGCTCATCACGCAATTGACTGTCAACCAGATTCTTAATTCTATTAAGCACAATCATGGAAAGAACTTTACCTGGAACAGAGATTAGGCTAATACCCCTATAGTTATCACAAGAACTGCGATCACCTTTTTTGAAAATAGGGATAACAATAGCTCTGGTAAAATCCTTAGGAACCATGCCTTTATCATAAAAGATATTCAGAATTTCAGTCATCCAAGTGGTAACCGAAACATTTCCAGCTCTAAGCATTTCTGTAGTAATTTCATCTACCCCTGGGGATTTATGAAGTTTAAGTTTAGAAACAGCCAAAATAACTTCAGATTGTGTTACAGGGCCAACATTAAAGCCACCAATGCATGTATCATCATTGCAAACAATGGGAATAGAACTAACTGCATTGTTTAGAATATCACTGAAATGCTCAGCCCACCTAGCCATGACAGAATCCTCCCCTTCTATAACCTTACCCTGTTTATCCTTCAATCCCTGTATACCTGTCCATTTTCTACCACACAAAACATTAACTATCTGGTACAGCTCTCTGCTGTTGTGCTGTCTAACTGCTTCCTCGGCTTTGTCAGCCAAACCATCAAGCAAAAGATACTTATCAGCAGCTAACTGATCTTTTATACGTTTATTAAGTTCTCTGTAATGGTTTCTATTAGTACTAGTAGGGTATTGATTAAGGACATTCCTGCAGTTCTTTCTTTCCAAAATACGTTCTAGTGCCTTATCACTGAGATAATTCTGAATCTTCTGCTCCTTTTTTCCTAAAAGAGTACTGTTAGTGTCCAAAAAAGCCTATTTAAAATGATCCCATTCTTCCTCAACTTCAGTAGTAAGCATGCCATGACTGTCATAATGACTAACTAACCTATCACGGTAAGCTTTGGCTATAACTGGGTCTTGCAGAGCTTCAGTATTAAAAACAAATTTTTTAACCCTAGCACAACACTTTTTAAGTTTAAGTTGCAAGACACTTTTAACAAGGTAATGGTCAGATCCAATTTCAGCTCCCCTATATGCCCTGGTATTTCTAACAGAACTAGACCATTTGCTGTTAATTAATATATAATCAATCATATTCCTATGCAGCCCATCAGGTGAAACCCCTGTGTACCTATGTATGTCGAGGTGTTTGTAATATGTGTTAGTTATTCTGAAACCATTGAGTTTACTTTCCTGTAGGAGACGTTGCCCATTGCCATTGCAGCTACCAATACCAAAAGGGCCAATCAACCCTCCCCAAAGGTCAGAGTCAGTACCAACTTTGGCATTGAAGTCACCAAGAACAAGGGTAATATCTCCTTTCTTGACCCGAATTCAAAATATCCTGAAGTTGTTCATAAAACCTATCTTTCTCATCCTCATCAGCATCCTCAGTGGGGGCATAACAGCAGATAACATTCAAGTCTTTAACGCTTGTCTGAAATTTTGCTGTAAGAAACCTTTCATTAATGCACTCGTATCCCAGAAGAGCATCACTAGCGTGTCTGCTGAGAAGCAGACCCACGCCTTGGGTTGGGTTGTTTTACCTCTGAGCGGCACTTTTTTGCACACCATGGGCTAAATGGCCAGGTCACATGAACCCCGAAGGCTCAGAGAAGGTTGGGGGAGGGGACCCACTGGAACAGCTGTTGGGAGACAGATGGTAGCCTCCCGTCAAGGCCATCCAGCGTGTTCTTTAACGTGCACAGGGTATGGCTCTCCCGCACACGGGGCCACGGCTTAACGTCCCATCCGACGGACGGCGGTCTTTCCAAGCCCATCGGTGTCCCCTACTGACCGTGGGCAAGGCGGGGAATTTTGCGGAGATAAATCTCAACGCTGACCCAGCTGGGACTCGAACCTGGGAACTACAGATTACGAGCCTGACGCGCTACCGACTGAGCCCCCCCCCCCCCCCCCCCCCCCCGCCTTGGTGATGCTTATTGTCGTCCCTCCCTGAAAAGAGAAATTTAAGATTATTTTTAAGATTCTGACCTTTATCTGTCCATCTGGTCTCTTGCAAGTCGAGAATATCTAAATTATAATGGTGGAATTCTTGTGTGAGGATATCAAGAGAAAAAGCTCTGTGCAGAGTCCTCACATTCCAACTACCTATGGAGAGAAAATGGTTAGTAGGATGTTTAAAGAAACTATGTTTATTGAGAGAGGGAATGCCGACAATATCAAACAGCCCCCTAATCGCAGACATGGGGCAAAGACCCGTTCCCCCACCACTAAAGGCTAATCTACACTGGAAGCCATCTACACTGGAAGACTTCCTCCAATGTAGCATTTGACGATGCCAATAGAAGCAAAGAGTTCAGGTGCCTGCGATGACCTCTGCTCAGGATTATCCACCAGCTGATAAACATATCCTGCGAATCTATTCACTTGGGGCTGTCAACCCACAAACAAACAGAAAACACAGCGGAAGATTTTCCCTCCACAGAAGCCCACCAGTGCAGCAAAATCAGGATCCATAATCAAGCTCAGAGCCATCTGTCCAGTCCAGTGGGTTTTAGGCGCGTTTAAATAGACACAAAGATTCGAATGTGTGAATGGAGTGAAATTCATCAGCTATGACTATAACTATATCTAATGAAATAATAAAAAGGGAATTAAACTCAGATTTTGAAATTTTAAAAATTTCATTTCCTCATTTCACACGCATGATAATTGTATTTTAACAAAATTTTAATCTCTACAAGATTTTATACAAAATGCCCTGAAAGCAGATGCTGACCAAACAGTGGCCCACCACCTGTTGCATACGATTCAATTTGAAGAATATGGGAATCAGAAATCCTGAAAAATTAAAGGAAACAATCCTGATAACCAAAGACTTTTTTTAAACTGTTAGTTTTTTTAACATCCTTCCAAAAAATGCTCTAAACTTTCAAAACACTATTTACTGTATTTATTTAGAAAATATAAAATTTATCCCAAAATTAGAGGTCGAAAACAGATATCACCGTTTTGATGACCTTGCAGACGATCTTTATCAGTGCGCATAAAAGTTTTCTTCATATTTCACTGTTTAGCAACTGAATTATCTGCTGACTTGGTTTTCTGAACTGTTGCCATTCCCTTCCAATTTTATTCCAATTCCAATTTTATTTTCAATGAAAATTGGAAATAAAATATTGCAATTTTTATTGTAAATGAAAAGAAACGGATATTTCTGATTAGAGGAAGTTCAAATAGTTCAGCAAGCATGTGTTTTTAATTTTAAAGTTTATTTCCTTTTCATTTTTGAAGTTGTTAGTGTGTTAATCATTAGAATTCAAATTAATTTATAATTCTACAATTTACCAATTTTAAATAAAATATTTTTCACCAATAAAAATTTTTTCTTTCAGTCAAATTTTTATTTAGTTTTTGAATTCCCCGGAAAAATTCTTCCCCCCCCCCGAAAAAAATATTTTCTAGCTATAATGCCTGTCATAAAGGGCAAAACATTTGTTTGCAAAACACAAAATTTGCATTATACACCTCTGTTGGCTCAATGAGATTGCTGATGATCGCAAAGTTAAAAAGATATAAGGAAAGATATTCTTCCACTTGTAAGGTACATATTTTTCAAAAAAAAAATAAATTTCCCCTCATGCAGATGCCGCCACAGAGGTCTGATTGAAGTCTGTCAGTTTAATAAGTCAGAGAAGAGATCAGTGAGGGAGGGGGAACATAACTGTGAAAAATTTTCATACAAGTTCTGTAATTACCTAATCCTTTTTGTTCAAGTACGTTTAATGTAGGAAACATTTTGGAACCGGTTTTTGACACGTTTATTATTTGTTTTGTAAAATGAAAATGATTAAGTAGAAAATTTAATACTGGAAAATTCATTTGAAAGCCTAGAATTCTGATGATCATAAAGCACGGGGAACGCGAAATCAATGAATAGGAAATCAAATCAGACACTGATTCCAAGTCAGAGTTAAATTACAACGATGACTTTCGTCTGTGAGCTGGAAAGAATTAATTGAAAACAAAAATCAGGTCAAACCAAAGATTGGATTCCAAGAAAAGATTCGTACAATAATGTTTTTTTATCGATTTTTTTTTAAATACGGAAAAAAAAAATAAAACACAATAATGGTTGTTTAAGACCATTAAGATTGCTAAGTGAAATGTCAGTGTTAATCAATTCTTTGATGTGAAAAGATAAAAGGCTTTAAATAGATTTTTTCATCTTGACTTTCTTTCAGATGTTTGGTAAGTGATTTCAGTTGTGAATAAAATCTAAAAAACACCTGAACTGCAATTAAAACTGCAAAGGACACAAAATATCGATATCGTAGGAATTAATCATCAGTTTTTGTAAATAGTAAAGGGCTCAGATTCTGCATCTAGTCCTTAATACTTAACTATAGGTTTAATTTTTTACTCTGAATGAGAACCGTAACCAGCTAAAAGCAAAAGGTAGGGTTGGGAGGGGAGGGGGGAAGCTTTGCATTTGTAGGGATGGTTGGACGAAGAATTTTTATTAACATAAGAATTGTACCGGCCATGAGCAATTCGTTGTAGCCGCATTAAGAAAAATTAAATAAAGTAATAAAGTGAAAATTTTAACATGTATAAACAGACCTCTAAGGTAAACTTGTACTAGAAAAAACATTTTTGAGAATATAAAATCTTAGTTTTTATTTTTAACACATAGTAATAAGTTATCTTGGTTTTTATAAGAAAAAATGTTTTATAATAAACTAACGAATGCCTTTAGTTTGAAAATATACTGATGAATTGTCAAAAAATGTTCTTTTTGCTAAGAATCTGTATGACATATAAAAATACGATTCATACTTTTGTTTTTCTTCAATTATTGAAATTTTCTGGTGGTTGCACTTGAAAACCACAGGTTTAGGCGTTTATACTGACCAAAGCGTTTATACTGACCAAAGTACTATCAGAGTGCCGGGTGGTGGATCAGAAAAAGAAATTGTTCACTCGGATAAATCATCAGTGTCAGCCACACTGAACATTTAGCTTTAACATGATACATACCCTTACAACTTTTGATTCTCATAAAGTAGGTATTCGATTTTCGTCCAAAAATTACTCAATTGTTTTAGCATTGTGCTATTGTGACTTAGAGAGCAGACGACGTTTTGCATTTGCTCTTAACTTTCCCCCGCAATTGCTTTTGCAGCCTGGCCAATGGCACAAAAATAAATTGTTAAGGAAACAAATGGAAAATGAGATCATCATTTGCAACGACTTGTAGCGAAGTCTTAATGTATATATACAGGCCTTCCTATTGCAAATGTATATTTTTGCAAATAAATCAACCAATAAACAATGGCGTACGAAATTCTGATTTTTAAATTTATTACTTTGGTTTGTCAAACTCAAAACATAACGGATTCATATAAAAAAAATAAAAAAAGCTCTAATTGGATCTGAAAAAGTATATGCATGCTCCAAATCAGTTCGCTCGAAATGTTTTTAAAAATTCTGTTTACTCAGCATTATAAGCTACTGATGTGCTAACTATGTATAAGGCTAAAAAACAAAAGGTTTGAAATCAGCTTCCTCAAAGCAATTTAAAACTTACATACCTAGCTTATTTACCTAACAAACATTTCAAGGAAAAATAATCTATCCTTTCCACCGAGCAGACGGTCACTAAAACCTTAACCGTAAAGGTAATTGACTTTTATTGCAATTTACATAATTGGAAAAATCTCTTCCAACTTTGGGGTTCACGAGAACTTCGCATTTGCTACAACAATTCACGTTCGATGACGTAGTGGCTTGTGCAGCCGATGCTGTCAACGCGAGCCACGAGAATCACACTTGACTACTTTTTGGAACATTTCAGTCTATTTCTGTTGCACAAAAGCCTGGCCAACATAACAGCAATAAACGTTTAAAAATTTAGCAATTTAGTAATATTAGTTCACTTCCTAACAAAGGTATAGGATTCTATGTTTTGCAGTTCTGAAAGGATCAGGTAAGTGCTAGAAATATTTACTGAAGAACACGAAACCTATTTTATTCTGTATCAACTGTGACTTACTTCTAGTTACCATTATTTGTAAACATCACTTTATTGGTTGTGTTCGTTTATATATATATCATAAATCTTGAGATGAACTGATACAGCAACATTATTTATACAAGTTTAGATGTAAATAAATAGAGGATAGTTTTTGAAGCGAAACAATAAGAATCTTGTGATTAATAACTTAGAAACACAATTCCTGCTGTATTTTTTATTTCCCAATTTTTCCTCGTTCAGAAGCTTGTGAAAGCATCTGCCGTAGATCTGTAAGCCAAACGCAAATTTGATCTTCAAACTGAATGCACTAAAGTTATGCATGTTGTGGCGAGTAGCATATATGTGTTGCTTAGGAGATTAAAAAATGTATTCGCTTTCAAGGCAAACTATAAACCTTTGAGAAATGTACAAGTATTAGCTACATTTTAGATCGGCTGATCTGGTTTTCTCGAACAGATTGACTTTCAAGAATGTAAAATTTGGGCAGGAATAATTATAATCGTTTCTCGTTATTCTTGAAGTTAAGATGATAAAAGAAATATTGAAAGAATAGTTTACTGGAATGTGTTCCTTGACACTCCTATCTGAGCATATCTTCTAATCCTGTTTCTTGGTTTTTATTTAAATACACCACTATAATCATATCACATCAACTAAGAGAAATTAAATTCTTTTGTTTTCATATTCACTATTAATGATGCAAAAGTTTAAATTCGGAAGCTAGTATTAATCTTTATACTTTTTTTAATATTTACTTTCAGTTGTTTATTTATTAAACTATTTTCATTACTACTAATCAGATTTTACAACAGATCGCTACGTATTATTAGATATAAACACCTGATCGCTACGTATTATTAGATATAAACACCTGATACACCGAATACACATGATAGACCTGTAAACACGAGAGTAGATTGTGTAGTTCGTGGACTGCAGTCGTCACCAATTAGCAGCTCTTCCTACGGGTTAATGCGTTATATGCGGCATATAACTACTCTTCAAGGATCCGGAGCAGTGTGTATGCGAGTTGAAACAAGTGTTAGATAGGTCGCAAGTAAGAGCAGAAGTAGGCAGTCGGCCTCTTTCGTTTTCTCGCTTTTAGAAAGGTGTTGGCTTTTGTGTGTGGAATTTTTTGCAGGCTATGGCTGATCTGTAAACTCAACTGTGTTCTGTGAAGCTTAAGTGGTGCAGAAATGATTCAAGTGTACGGAGAACAATGCTTGGTGCCCAGATTTTGGGTCGCCCTCCATGGAATCTTGCCCGTTTGGGAAGCTTTTGTACCATTTGAATATCGTGCTTGATTTCAAGCCCTGCTATCCATACATTTGAGTCATTTCTGCAACTGTCTATGCAATGCTTACACTTCGCCGATCAGTTTTCAGATCAGCCGTAGCCTGCAAAAAATCACACACACAAACAAGATTACATTTCGAAAGCGAGAAAACGACAGATACTCCTTGAGACCGTATCGCAACATGTTTCAACTTGCACATACTGATTCCTGTTCTTGAAGAGTGGCTTTGATGCCACATATCGTGTATTGACTTGTATGAAAAGCTACCAATCGGCGGCGACAGTCTACGCATTAAATGGTCCACTTACACATATTATTTTTATAAAGTTAGCCTTCTGTAATAAGTTAAAGATTGCGCCATAATTTAGTAATGCAACTTGCTAAATGACAGTAGAGAAAAGATGTACAAATTCTGTTCTTTTGCTTAGTTGTTGCGTCGCGTTAAATTAGAAATATAAACAAAATTTTAATTCCACTCTCAAAGTTAAACCTAATTTGTGACACATTTTGAGTGCATTTGAGTGTCGTTTTCTGTTGCATACTTTTGCTCCGTTTCACTTAGAAAGGGAAATACGCAACCATAATTTTTTAAATACGGTGGTTGGGAAGATTCCATTCCAAACGAGTCAAGAGGCGTCTGCCAAACTCGCCGAATATTTTAATGACAAAAAAATTGAAAGTAGGTAAGTTTCATGTGGTTATTTTTCGAGTGAAATTCAAATCTTATCATCCTAAATCCATACAGAAATTTCATACATATGAATAAATTATATTTATCTAAATACCTCTTAAATATGCAATTTAGATTCGTTGGAAAATTTTATAATATAGAAACATCATTTAATTAATTTAAAATTAAGATGTTATAAAGAGTAAAACCAGAAAACTAAGTTGCATCAAAGCAATCAGTTTTTCATATATACAAATTCAAATTATACGTTTAGTTATAAGGAGAGTTCCTTTGGTGTCATTGCTCTTCAAATACATTTCTTCTCAATGAGATAAATAGTCAGATCACTAAATTTCTTACACTATAATTTTATTTTGAAACAATCACACTTCTTCGTTCGAAACTCATTTAACAGTCTACATTAACATTATAAAAGTATCATTTGGACACATTAAATGTCTTGTGGCGAAAAAAAAAGTTTTATCTGTGGATATTGTTTTCTTCCCTCAATTTTAAGGCTTTACTGTCTCCGAATTCATAACTAACTTAATAAGAATGAAAATATTGATTGAGAACTACAACAATTTTGATCAAAAATGCAATTTCAGAATCAAGTGGTTCAAGACTTATTTTTTCGGTGGTTCGATATCAATATATCTTCCAATAATTTAATGGCGCCCTCTAGTTATGGAAATAAAATAAAAATAAAAATACCCCCTCAAGCAGCTGCTTGCCACAAAGGTTTGGCAGAAGCATGTCAGTTTATATTCCAAAGTAGAAGTTCTGAGAGGATGGCAGGACCTCAGCAGAAAAACGACACTTGCATCCATGCCTTTCCCGGGGCTTGAACCCAGGTCCCTTAGATCAGTAACCAAGCGTGCTAACCACTCGGCCATGGGACGGAAAAAGCTTAAAATTGTAACACTTTAAACGAATATTGCAAACGATCTGTTTCGGCTGTAAATTTGCAATTTTGGTGGTGGTGTGTGAGGGGGGGGGGGGAAGAGTTTTCATTAAGAACAACAATTTGGCGCCTAAATCTAGGAATGGTTGGAAAATGCAAGTTTTTTGTTTTAAGAGATAAATGAAAAGTAATTTTTGTGATTTATAGAACTAATGAAATATTAATATTTGTATTTTCCCAATCATCCATCCATTAGTACTAATTTCCACTGTTAGAAAATGCAAAATTTAGAAAATGAAAAACTTCATTCTCTTTGAAAACGACTCTATCGTATTCGCCAGAGGCAATATACTGTATATTCCAATTTCTGATGAAACGGCCTTAATGATGGTGGCAAAAGTTCAGATGAACATTTTCAAATGCTAATATAAATTCAAATTCTCAGTATTTGTAAAGTTAAAATATTGTGAAATCGAAGGAAATATGTATAAAACCAAACCTCAGAAAATTTTCATGGGCTGAAAATGTTTCATAAAAGAGAAGAAATAATTTATTTTGACCAACCTTTAATTTCAACTACTCGATAAAGTCGCTCCAAAAATAGGTTCTGTCGCTAACCCTGCTTATTGATTATATTTTCATCACTTAAAAACCACTTTTCCAGTCTTTCGCTGTCTTTAATTATTGTTATCAAATTTTGGGAGCAACTTTTGATCTGCAATCATTCATATGTTTTATGGATGGAAGCTTTAAACTCCATTTATGCTCCAGTTAAATTCATTACAGAGCAAAGAATTTTAATTTATTTGGAAAAGCATCTCGTGTGATGTAAAGAGTGTTGGAGTGAGTTCCACTATAAATGGTGTGTGTGTGGGGGGGAAACTAAAATCGAAAAACCGAAATAAAAGCAATCCAAAAAAGCGAATGATTCTAGGGTTTGGTTGTTTTACCTCTGAGCGGCACTTTTTCTGCACACAATGGGCTAAATGGCCAAGTTACAAATGTACGGAGACGGTTGGGAAGAGGGGAAAACTATTGGTACTTTTCCAATTCAAATTACTTCTTCCCAACCAAATTGCAATTGTAAAAACAGGGGCAATTAGGAGACTATTGTAGTCTCCCGTTAAGGCCATCGTTAAAGAAGAAGGAAAGTTCTTTAACGTGCAGAGGTTATGGCTCTCCCACACACCGGACCACGACTTTACGTCCCATCCGACGGTCTTTCCAAGCCCATCGGTGTCTCCTAGTGACCGAGGACAGGGCAGGGAGTTTTGCGGAAATAAATCAACGCTGGCTCAGAAGGGACTCCAACCTGGGAACTGCAGATTACGGGCCTGGTGCGCTATCGACTGAGCCGCCTCCCCGATCCACAAAACGAAGAGAGGTGAAAGCAGTAACAAAGCTTGGACTCAGATGACAAGGGAAATTTTGTATGTGAGAAAGAGAGACCAAATGGCGAAACATTTTCCTGCATTTAACAGATCGCTTCATCTTCAGACCAAACCTCGTTAATACGTTTAACTGCGTTTCTGTCTTTGAATTTTCATAGCTACTGAAATCCTACGTATTTCTTAAATAATATTCACGCTTGGTTAGTCAATTGGTAATTATTACCTATTAACGAAATCGAACTTGAAAGTGTTCAGTAAATAGGTGGTCATATAAGTGGATGCAGGGTGCGAAACATTCTTTTTCTCTTCACTCTAAAATCGCAATTGATGAAGCATTATTTTTTTGAAAGTATTATTATTATCATTAAGAAGAAAATTTTGAATTTCGTCTGGTCATCAAAATCCTTTCTCAAGTTCGTATAATTTGTGTGATTTGTTTTCGCCATCTAAGGCTGAAGAAATGAAAACTGAAACAATGATTTCCCATTGACTGTAAACATCATCAGATAACCTTTTTGCTAGTCCCTTATTTGCCCCTGCCATCGCTGCTGTCTTCTCACCTTTGATTTACCAGAGAAATCTTATCGCCATTTGTTGCCCATCTCGAGAGTTTCCTGCATCTCATTCGGAAAAGTTTCATTGACTTTGAAAGCGAACGGTTAAAAGTGTTAAAGCAAACAAAATATCCGAAGTGGGGATGAATTTGATAAAGGGCTATTGGCTGAAACAGAACAGTTGCGTTAAAAGATAAAATGGAAGAGAAAATGTTAAAGCGTTCGTAACGGCCTCTGCTGCATCTAGAATATAGCAAAACCTTTACTAAACAACACCAATTGCATTCCTTTAGAATTTCATTTGGAATCCCTTTTTAATGGCATTTTAACAAAACGCCTTAATCAATAACAAAAGGCCATAATCAAATAATTAACCTTTGTCCTCCCCCCCCCCACCACCATCGTATCTCCATCTTCCCAGGGCACTTAAAGAACAAGCTTTCGAGAAGGTTCTGCCATTCAATTCGCATTCTTCCCTCCACTCTCGTGACGCGAGACGTCGTTTCGACCCTCCCGTAGTCATTTCCGATCGATCGGTCATCTCAGAGTTTCTATTTGGAAGCTTTAACTCGCGCCGAGGGGATGTGGCACGGAAGAATTGGCTCATCGCTGCATTGGGCGGCGGGCTTTTCTTGTTCCTCACGCGAAGTGCTTCCATTTCAGAGCATTGGAGAGATTCCTTTTTTAAGATCGCTCTCAACAGGAGGAGGAGCAGCTTTGGGAATTTCTTTTTATGCTCAGAAAATGAGACCAAATCATCGAAAGATGTCGAAAAACGATGCAGATATTGCAACCGGTATAATCCGTGGATAGAGGATTAAAGGAAGTGGTTATGAGGCTTTGATTTGGAGATAATTGTTTTAAATCGTTCGCTTATAATTAATGTTGCCAAAACTAAAAATTTTCACGAAATGATATCTAAAGCCTCTTTAATACAAATCTGAATGAAGCTAAAAATCCCCATTTTTTATTAATGAGAGTTCGGCGAAATAATTGAACATCCGAGTATCAAAAATTTGAGTAAGTTGAAAATACTAATATAAATCAATGTGCTTTGTAGTAGGTTCATACTGTATGGGACCTCCTTGACGAGGGGGGGGGGGGGCTTACGGTGCCTCCGAGAAGTTGGGCTCGGATCGCTGGTGCTCTGGTGTTGAAGTCCTTTGGCCCCCCAGTGGACGGGGGCTTGTTGAGGGCTGGCGGATTTTATTGGCAGTGGGGTCCTGCTAGCTTGATCACTTGTCCCCCTGCGAAGCCGGGGGGTCACAGCCGAGATTGAGGGGCCGTTGAAGGGCCCTGGACGGGGCTTGGGCAACCCCGCTCTGGGGTCTCTCGGGGTGACTTGCAGACTGAGATGTGTGTGTCTCCAGCACACTCGTTCGTGAGCTCTCTGAGGCGGTCCCGATGATAAGTAGGTGGACGGATGCTCTTGGGGTGCTTCGGCCCGTTCACAATGGAGAGGACGAAGTTGGAGGCTCGCGGCCCTGTTACTCAGACGGTGGCCAGCGAACTTGTCGATGGACCTGCCAAACTAAGAGTCCCACATGAATGAGATTTGGTCTCATGGCTTTTGCAGTGGAGGAACTTGGTTCCTCTGTGAAGTGGGGTCCGAGTGCTGTGGTGTTGCAATATACGGTAGGTTATCGGCTGTTGTGGTTGTGGGAGGGTTCCGGCTAGTTTGTGTGTTGCTGGCCTGGTGTCCCCGAAGCAGCCTCGACTTAAAAGTGCCGTGACGGTGAGTGGGCCATGGTCGCCCGGCTCTATGGAGAGGACGAAGTTGGGGGTCGTGCCGAGAGGATTGGAGTCCCTCGAGGTGTGGCCTTCTGATGGAAGTACCTTGGGCCTCTGCTGCAGAGGACCCTAAAAGTTAGGACTTCCTTTTTATTTTCTGGCTCTAAATTCAAAAGACTAAGATCTTTTTATTTATATATTGGCAAGTTTCTGGACTAAATTCAGTGAGTGTTGGGCATATATTAGGCAGCACTCAAAATTTAAAAGATCCCACTCTCACTGCACCTCAATGATTATATCTTCGAGCAGGCATATAAAACAAGCAATGCTACTCTCTTCACACACAGGTCTTCTCTCGCTGTAGGCAGGACAAATGTAAGGCAAGCTTAATTGACAGGAGCTTTCTAGTTCATAGTGGTTTCAGTGACATCTCCCTTATGGTGATATACAGCCTTGAGTTGTGGTGCACCGGGAATGTCGCTTATTCATTACGTTGTATGAGTATTAGCAAAGTAGAATCTGAAACTACATATCCCAAGCTACAAAAATTGAATTAACTCAGACAAATGTTATGAAATGAGTGATTATGATTTTCTTTCAGTTTATTTTTCAAATAACTACATAAAAGCTGTTCTGCACTGAATCTCCAAATCCTGAATATTTTGTTTCGGTTTCAGGATTTCACCACCCATAGTTACGAACGTCTACGAATTGTTTGTTGTGACCGTGATGTCTCTGGTGAAAGTGAGCATGACCAGCAGGTACACGAGTGAAATGGAATTCATGAATTGTGTGTGCAGTAAGTAGTAGAACGTCATTCGATTAGATATTAAGTAATAATGGATGTATAATGACCCTATTAAAAGTCAAAAATGTCTCTTACCACAGCACCGAATACTAAAACACTGAACATCGTTTGATTAATAAATTGGCTCCTATTGACATCAGTAAATTAAACAAAAAAATACCCCCCGTGCATTTTTTTTTGTCTGGAGTAACTGTTTTACATAAATATTTTCAAAAAATAATAGATCAGTATAAATATCGGAATACAAGCGTTTAGATCTTTTTCAGAGCTTTTAAATCGAGTGAATGAAGGAGTGAAAGGAAAACATTTATTAGTTTCGCTTTCCTTTCTTCTGGGATCTGCAGAATAAGATCGGAAAGGAAAGAGGAAGACAAAACCCATAAATACATCAACATCAATATATATACAGGGTGTCTCAAAAATATAGTTACAAACTTTTAGGGGAGGTAGATAACATCTAAAGGAATGAAAACTGCATAGGAACCCATAACCGGAAACGTCATGGGAAAGTGGTAGCAGAGGTACATGATCTGAAAGGATACAAGACAGTGATTAATGGGAAAACATTTATTTGATATAAGTATTACAAATGGCGTACTAGATGATACATTTCATAATGTTACAGCTCTTAATGACCCATAATCGCACAAATTTTGATGCGCACGCACAAGCAAACGGTGTCCCGGTACATGACCGTTGCCCTCAGCTATTCCATACACTAAGTGCATGTCTGCCAGCTCCCTGTTCGAATACCTTTGCATGCTCTTCGTCAGCCGACTACCGCTCAAATGAAATCCGAAATTTCCCCTCTAGCGCACTGATGAACAGCGCCGCCTATTGACTTACGGTGGCGTTTCCGGTTATGGGTTCCTATGCAATTCTTATTCCTTTAGATGTTATCTAACTCCCCTAAAAGTTTGTACCTATATTTTTGAGACACCCTGTATATATAAGTTGCAGTGTACTTAATTTCCATAGATTTGGAAACTTTTCACAAAAAACTTCCTTCGATTCTATTAACCTTTTTTTTTTTATCATGGATTGCCTTTGTGTGTTTGTGTTTCGCTATCATTGTTTCATTAGTTTATTACAATATAAGCAAATTATAAATTTATTGCCTCTGTTTCATAAACGAATAGGATATAAATTTAGTTTCTATGATGAGTGATTTGAGAACTATCTATGATGAGTGATATGATTCTATGATAAGTGATTTGATATATAAATGAGAACAAGGATTGATTCGTATCAATTGAGTAAAAAGAAACACATTCACGTTTGGCAAGAGCAAAGTATTTGACTGTGTCGCCATTCAAGCCTCCATCACATCATGGCAAACCCCAACAGAGGAACTGACAAAAGAGTTGCCAGTATCAACTCAGTTTACATTTCGAAACTTAGACTGATGTACTCTAATCATGTGATTAACGTTCTGTAAAGAATCTTCCCGTGAGTTGGAGCTCGGCTTCATTCAATCTCTCTATAGCTTGCGCCATAAAATGTGAAGAGAACATTTAGTAATCGAGACATTGGAGAGAGAAATAGGGCGCGGAAGGGACGAAAGAACGAAATGTGTCTGTTGTGGGGTGAGTGAGGCGCTCTCGAGGGAAAGAGACCGAGAGGAGGAGGAGAGAGGAATCGGACTCGGGGCATCGACGTCATTCTACAATGGGGAAATTAATAACGCTGATGAAATGCACATGAGCGGAATGAAGCGATTAAGGGCTGCGCCAAATCTCGGTTGGAATCGTTTAGGAGAACAGAAACGCACTCGTCTGCTGATCTAATAATTGTTTCGTTTTCATGAGATTTTCAGAAAGATTCTGGACCTCTGGTGAAAAGGATCCACCGTAATGCGTCGGTTTGTTTTTCCATCAGAGTCAGTTAAAGCTATAGTCCTTTGTTCTGCAGTATCTAGACGACAGAGATACTTTTCCAATGTTTTTTTAGATTAGAAAAAATTTAACCAGAGAAAAATTGCAGAAAGACTGGACTTTGTCCTGAATAGCATACTAAAAGACTCAAATTGTAGGTGGTGTGCTTCGGCCGTCATCTTAGAAAAGTGGATAATTAATTCACGTTTTATGTTGTCCTTTTTTTTTCATTTATACTAAAATACATGAAGTAGTAACAAACGGATTCAAACATTTTTTGCATCGTAATGTTTATAAATATATGATTTATGAGCTTTGCAGACCAAAAAAAGTATACGACACACGGTTCTTCAGTTATAGATAATTTATTCAAAAACAATGATCATTGGATATTTCAAAACGAATTCGGGATTAAAGAATAAAATGAAAATCTTATCAAAACTTTTGTAGAACATTTAATTGTGAAAATTATATTTTTGAATTATCCTGGTCGTTGAACTTCCTTGAGGTATTAGCTTTCATGGCATACATCATTTGGGTTGTGTTGCTTTACCACTGAGCGGCATTTTCTGTACACTGTGGGACAAATGGCCAGGTAACAAGGATACCAAAAGATCAGAAGTGATTGGTGGGAAGGGGACGCACTGGACAGATGGTGTCCTCTTGTCAATACCATTCAGCGTGTTCTTTGACATGCACAGGATGATGCTGTCGTGCACGCAAGGCAACACGCGGCTCTACATCCCACCCGATGGACGGCGGGGCCTTTCCTAGCCCATCGGTGGACCCTTTATGACCGAGGCCAGGGAGGGAGGGAATTTAACAGAGAAAAATCTCGATGCTGGCCCAGCTGAGACTCGAACTTGGGGACTGCACATTACGAGCCTGGCGCACTACCTATTGAGCAAACTTCCACCACTTTATTTCATAAAACATCACTCAGACTAAAATAGTGTAATTTGCAGCCAAAATAATATGATTATTAAAATGCTGAAGATAAATGCAGCAAAATGATATATTACTCAAAAAATTAAAACTAATAGTTTTCAAACCCGGTTGAACCATCAAATTATAATACATTTGCAACTATGAAGTGCTACATTCAAATTAGCAATGTACAGACACTGGGCAGAAAAATAGACATTTACATCTTTTTGTCAAAGGGAATGCCAAGTTAAAAAAGAAATGCTCTGTTGCTTCAATAAACTCTTTATGTAAAACTATGACTAAAGGTAAAAATAGAGATTAAAAATAGAGATCTCAATCAAGTCCATCTTTCCATTCAGTATTTAAAGAGTTATTTAAGTTCAAATATTTAACATTATCGGTGCATCGTAAGAATTTATGTCAGAAGTTAATTGAAACTTCATTTTTGTAATAATAATAAATCGTTATTCCCTTTGCATTTACATATACAATTTTATTAGATTAAATTAACATTTAATTAAATTTACATTAAATTTATCAAAAAATTTCATAAATATATATTTAAGAATCTTATGTGAATCATTATTTCAATATTTGTCAATTTTTGTCAGTTCCTTAGGACTGACAATGCTGATGTTAATATTGCAGCTTCTGAAATTTATTAATTAAAGAATATGGTTGAAAATCGAGTTTTAGATAGAATTGAATCAGATCTTTATCTTCAGTCACGTTTTTCTGTAAAAAAGCATATTTAATAAGTTACGAACCTTCGAATTTGACTCTCCATTTACACATTACAGAAATATTCACAATTTTTCTGACCAACATCTATATATTAAGAGGACGTCCTATAATCCTCCCTTTAATTTTCCTGGAAGATATAAAAAAAATCCCCAAAATATCTTTAAACTTTATTCATTACCAAACTCAATGATGCCTCATGTAAACTTATTTGTTATCCTTTGAACAAGCGAAAAGAAAAACGTTCGTTATGGTTTTGGTATAACAGAATTAAACTTTGATTTCTGTTGCGATTAACTTCATAACGAGATATTTTTAGTACACTGTAACAGGGGTTATCAACGTGGGATACGCGATAAAAATGTTTGTGGTATGCCATGAGAGCTCAAACGTTATGCTATAACTATATATACCAAACATATAGTATAATATATCAAATTATACTATAACTATAATTTTATCTATCTATATAAGGGGTACGCCAGTTACATACACATTCCCAGGGGTTACGTGAAGCATAAAAGGCTGAGAACCACTTCACAATAATAAAGAAGAAGTTGTTTTCTTTTATGCATATTGATTGTCAGTAATATAGGTAAGCTCTACAATAAAGAACTAGTGAAGAGATTGACACCAAACTTTCGATACCATATATAAAATATCAATATGGTCCCATATAGACATGAACCACATATATGTATATCTTGTGCCATAAAACTCTAACTCACTAAACCAAAGTTTTGAATTAAGAATATTGTTTGTCATTGCAGATGTTTCTTTATAATTAATAACGAAGCAAAATATGAAAATACTCAAAATCAATAGTGCCTTGGGTAACTCTTGATTTCTAGACCCTCACTATGATCCCCATTTGACCTTGAACACGACACGGGATCTGAACATTCTTACTATTTATGAATTCTGCTAACAAACAAATTGACCTCGAAGTACGCATAGGATCCAGAATTTGGTGTTTCCGGGATCTACGACACGAAATACCCTCATTCACCAATTTTTAGCTCTCTAGCACTATTAGAAATAAATCACCTTTGGACTTGAAGTTCACCTCAGATCCGAAATTTCGTAGTATTTCCTAGATCTACAACTAGAAATACCTCTAGAAACCAATTTCTAGCACTCCAGCACATAGTTCTAAATTTGACCTTTGACCTCGAAGGAACCTTCGGATCCCAAATTTCGTAACGCGTCTGACATCTACCACCGGAAACACACCCAGATACCAACTTTCATCTTTCTAGCAGTGGTCGATCATGGATTGACTTTTAAGTGACCTCCATTTGACCTTAAAGGACACGCGGAGGTGAAATTTCGGATTTTTCCGGAGATCTACGACTCGGATTAACCCTAGGTGAAAATTGTCAGAGCTCTACCATTTTTGCATCATAGTTACAATTAGCATGATTTCCTAACAGTCAGTCAGTCCGCCGTCAATCACTTACAATCGTCTAGATCAGGGATCTAGACGATGGACTGACTACACATCAGGAACAGACTACACATCACTGAACGTGGCGATCTGCGATTGATGTTAACGAAATTGGAACCCGACATTAACAAATTGTTAACACTCCACCAGCCTCAACCATCTCATTAATTTTATTTATTTATCATTAATTATGTGTTTATCTCATTATTTTTTATTTCTTATTGATTCTGTGTTTATTTTTAAAATTTTAATAAACAATTTTATTGTACATTTGGTTGTCGTTTTATTAATTTCTGCTTTATGATTTTAAAAGATAAATAAACAGATAAATTAGGTACAGATAATATGCAACAATATTTTAATATTTCATATAAAATTAACTATTATGGACTAGGGGGGCGTTGAGATTTTTGTTCTCTTCTAAAGGGGGCGATGGTCCAGAAAAGATTGGGAATCACTGGTGCAGAGTATGGTAACTGCAGATCATCTCTTGTATGGATACCAATGCATCAGGGGAGAGTCCTTGGAAGGTAAGTTGCATTGTCATTATCAGTTAAGACATTCCTTCTTCCCTAAATGTATCTATTCCATTAGGTTCATAAAATGTGAAACAAGCAGCAGTTTGCTTTTGAAAAGCCTAAAATGTACAGATGATTGCAGAGGAACTTTGCAAGGTCAAACTTATGTAACTACTCTGCCTCACGAAAGTAAAAGAAATCAAGTGACACTGAAGAAAAACACAAAGTTTGCTTTCATTGGTTCCAATTGTTTTTATCCGCCGGAATGAGAACGCACTGCTGCAGTAAAACCAAATATAGCCGATTGCACAAATTCAGAAAAAACACCATGTATTTAGATTTGTAGAAAAAATATTTATTTTTATAATTATATAATAATTATATAATAATATAAGTTTCGTTTCCATAACAACTGTCCAGTTATTGCTCCCAATCCCATCTGGAACCTTACACTCTATATCGGTTGGCCATTTCACCTACCGCCATGCAAAGAAGCGATTTTGAAGAAATTAAGTCAGCAAGACAAGTGCCGCATTGATTGTCTAATTGAAAATTCCCAGGCTGCTGGATCAGTTACGGCAGCCGTTTGAAGTGTCTCCTCGTTAACCGTACTTAATCCTAGTCGTTATCACTCTATGAGATCTAATCAAAGGTGTATAGTTGATCATCCACCATTACCGCAATCCATCAATGAATGGAAGGAAAGATTACTCTCGCCATTACTCAAGCTCCCTTCTAATGCTCCACAGAGTGTGAGAGTTCAATTTCGTTTCCATAACAGCTGTCCAGTTATTGCTCCCAATCCTGTCTGAAACCTTACACTCTATATCAGTTGACCATTTCAACTACTGCCATGCAAAGAAGTGATCTCTCACTAGTAAAATAGTTTTGGAATCCTTTGTTAGCTGTCAATATATATTTTTTGTTGTTGTTTGCTCTGTCACAACAAAAGATCGTTTCTTATTGTATGAGATAATAACTATCTCGTTTTCAGCATTAATACGTTTTATCAGAAAGAGTTTCTTTACATTTGTAGTTTACATTAATTTCAATCAACATTTATCAATAGGAAAAATTCAATTGATGAAGTTTCTATGTCTGTCATATTTCATACACGTGAGACTTTTGTTATTTGAATTGTGTTCATTCATATTACCTTCTTGCTCTATGCAACAAATTTAAGAGAAAGTCTGAAGAACTTTCTTGCACAAAAATTTTTGAATTGTGCAGGATAACATTCAAACGTTGTTACATACATGCACACATAAGCACGCACTCAAAAGTAAGTCGTAATGTAAGATTCAGTTTCTTCGCCAAATTAACATATTTTTTGTGCCATTACCGCACGTTAGGAACAGATAGTGTCTTTAAGTTGCCTAGAGTGTCTCTTACTGTGAGGTGCACAGTCGGAACAAACATGGCGAAAGTATTGCACGTGTATACGAAGCAGTGATTCAGTTTCTATGGGAACAGAAGAGGCAACTGGTGGAAATCTATGGACAGCTTGTGGCGGTGTGTGGCTCGAATAGCCCCTCAGACAACACGGGCGGAAATGGTGCCGTGAGGTCAAAAATTATTCTGTGACTTCAAATGCAAATTTCTTGCAGATGCTCAGACGAATGTGTGCCTTTTCAGAATTGGAGAAAACTTTCACACTGATCTGTCTGCCACATGTTCAGATCATCAAGGCCAGTAATGTAGAAACATTTCCAAGTCCGAGCCATTTGGAGTAAACTCTGAGGTTAGGCAGATGAAGAAAGACACATGATTATCAGCAGTTCCTTAAACCAATGCAAAAAGTTTGATTTCAAGGGTAGAGAGGACGGAATCCTGCCTATGCCAGAATAGGAACTATGTAAAAGTATTGAAGCATAATTAAAATATGTAGATATTTATTTTACCTCTCAAAATGCAAAAATACATCACATAAATAATGTTACCATACAACTCTTACTTACATAAACTCCTTGGAACACAACAGTACATCTCTCTAAAAAACAGAATCTGGGACAATTTGTATTTGCATATAAAACCTAGTCTATAAATGGTAGCTAGGTAGTCACTGGAAGGAGAGCTATGTACCAATTCCCTGTGATGATGCACAGAACCTGCCAAACAGCAGCTAATGTCCGACCCCGCCTACTTGTGGTGCAGGCCGTTAGTGCCTTTCAAAAGAGATACTCTCTTGTGAAACGGAACGGAAGGGGACGGCTGCCAGATCAGTGTGGCCTACTGATCTGTACAACTATGGCTACTTTACGTTTTTTTCTACCCTGCTGAGGGGTGTACAGCCACACAGGGTCTTGGTGCCGACCATATATTCTAACCTGAAAGGAATTATGGCTCTGAGCTTGATTATGGATCCTGAATTTTCTCCACCTTGCGGCTTCTGTGGAGGGAGAATCTTCCGCTGTATTTTCTGTTAGTTTGTGGGTTCACAGCCCCAAGTGAATAGAGTCACAGGGTATGTTTTATCAGCTGCTGGATAATCCTGAGCAGAGGTCTTAGTAGGCACCTGAACTCTTGTTTCTACGGGCATCGTAAATCCTACATTGGAGGAAGTCTTCCAATGTAGATAGCTTCAGCTTTTAGTGGTGGGGGAACGGATCTTTGCCCCATGCCTGCGATTAGGGGACTGGTTGATACTGTCGGCATTTCCTCTCTCAATAAACATAGTTTCTTTAAACATCCCACTAACCATTTTCTCCATAAGTAGTTGGAATGTGAGGACTCTGCACAGAGTTTATTCTCTTGATGTCCTCATACAATAATTCCACCGTTATAATTCACATATTTTTATCTTTCAAGAGACCAGATGGATAGATAAAGGTCAGATCCTCGAAATTAATCTTAAATTTCTCTTTTCAGCGAGGGAAGATAAAAAGTATCTCCAAGGCATAGGTTTGCTTCACAGAACTCATGCTAGTGATGCTCTTCTAGGATATGAGTGCATTAATCAAAGGTTACTTACATTTAATGTCAGACAAGCATTAAAGACTTGAATGTTAGCTGCTGTTATGCCCCCACTGAGGATGAGAAGGATAGGTTTTACGGACAACTTCATAATATTTTGAATTCTGTCAAGAAAGGAGATATTACCCTTGTTCTAAATGACTTGAAATGCCAAGGTTGGTACTGACTCTGACATTTGGGGAGGGGTGATAGGCGGTTTTGGTATTGGTAGCTGCAATGGCAATGGGCAACGTCTCTTACAGGTAAGTAAACTTAATGGTTTGAGAATAACACTTATTGCAAACACCGCGACATACATAAGTACAAATGGGTTTCACCCGATGGGCTGCATAAGAATATGATAGATTATATGTTAATTAACAGCAAATGGGCTAGTTCTGTTAAGAATACCAAGTTATATAGGGGAGCTGAAATTGGATCTGACCATTACTTTGTTAAAACTGTCTTGCAACTTAAACTTAAGAAGTGCTGAAGCTCTGAAAGACCCAGTTATAGTTAAAGCTTACCATGATAGGTTACTTAGTCATTATGACAATCATGGTTTGTTTACTACTGAAGTGGAGGAAGAATGGGACAGTTTTAAACAAGCTTTTTTGGAAACAGTACTCTTTTAAGAAAAAATGAAAGGAGGCAGAATTATTTCAGTGATAAAGCACTTGAGCTTATTTCAGAAAGAGACAACTTCAGGAGTGTCCTTTATCAATACCCTACTAGTCCTAATAGAAAGCATTACAGAGAGCTTAATAAACGTGTAAAGGATCAGTTAGCTGCTGATAAGAATCTTTGGCTTGATGGCTTAGCTGACAAAGCCGTGGAAGCAGTTAGACATCACAACAGCAGAGAGCTGTACCAGACAGTTAATGTTTTATGTGGTAGAAAACGGACAGGCATACAAGGATTGAAGGATAAACAAGGTAAGGATTCTGTCATAGCTAGGTGGGATGAGCATTTCAGAGATATTCTAAACATTGTGGTTAGTTCTTCTCTCATCATTTATAATGATGATAGACGTATTACTGGCTTTAATGTTGGCCCTATAACACAGTCTGAAGTTATTTTGGCTATTTCTAACCTTAAACTACATAAATCCCCAGGGGTAAATGCAATTACTGCGGAAATGCTTAGAGCTGGGAATCTTTCGGTTACCACGTGGATGACTGATATTTTGAATATCTTTTATGATAACGGCATGGTTCCTAAGGATTTTATCAGAGCCATTATTATCCCTTTTTTTAAAAAGTTGATTGTAGATTTTGTGACAGCTATAGGGGAATCAGCCTACTCTCTGTTCCAGGTAAAGTTCTTTCCATGATTGTGCTTTATAGAATTAAGAATCTGGTTGACAGGCAATTGCGTGATGAGCAATGTGGATTCAGAAGTGGTAGGGGATGTGTGGATCAGATATTTTCAATTAGGCAGATTCTTGAGAAATGTTTAGAGTTTCAGAAACCTTTGGTTGCTAGCTTTGTTTGATTTTAAAAAGGCTTTTGACTCTGCTGATCATCATAATTTGTGGTTGACTCTGAGATCATATGATATACCTGACAAGTTAGTTAACATAATGAAAGCTCTCTATAATAACACTGAGTCGTGTGTGAGAGTTGGTAAGGCTTGTAGCAATTGGTTTAGCATTACTTCTGGTGTTCGACAAGGGTGCATTTTGTCTCCTTTTCTCTTTAGCTTGATTATTGATTATGTTATGCGAAATTCACTTCAAGGGAAAGATTTTGGCCTTAAATGGGCTGGAGATACGAAAATTTCTGATTTAGATTATGCTGATGATTTAGCCCTTTTGGCAAATGATGTTGATGAGATGAACTCTTTCATTCGAGCTGTTGATGAGACTGGTAGTAGAGTAGATTTAGTTATAAACAGAGAGAAAACTAAAGTGATGAAAATTGGTCAGGCAGGCTGTGATTCAGTTAATCTGAATGGTTGCAGTCTTGAGCAAGTGTTTTAGTTCAATTACACTGGGCAACACATTTTCATAAAAGTCATGCCTCTGAGATAAAAGTGGCCATTTCTTAAAGATTTCAAGGTGCTGAACACGAATATGACAATGAAAATGCAAAATTGGCTACGATTTCTGAGAAATCTGCAATAGTTTCTTATATAATAGAGTAATAGATACATATGAAATGTATCGGTAAAACTCCGCTTCTATTTTCCACGTCGCTTTGCCCGTTGCTTGTACAGCTGCTCAGGATTATCTCTGGCGAGCGTCCAACAGTAGTCAGCCAACATTGAAGTGGACAAGTTTCCCTGATATCGTTTCTCCATTGTTGCAATGTCCTGGTGGAAACGTTCACCGTGCTCATCAGTAACCATGCCGCAGTTGTTGGGGAAGCAATCTAAGTGGGAATGGAGAAAGTGGACCTGTAAGGACATATTGCGACCAAGTTTGTGATACAGAGACATGTCCTTAACCAGTTTCTTGTAGTTGTCTGCCCTGATATTCCCGAGGAATTTAGTTGTCACCAGACGAAATGTGTCCCAAGCCTTTTTCTTGTCACCCTGAAGCAGGTTGTCGAACTTCTGGATCTTCTTGCGGATCTGAGGACCCACAAAAATTCTCTCTTTAATTTCACTTCGCTGAGTCGAAAGAATTTGTCAGCCAAGTACTTGAAAACTGATGCAGTCCGGCCCATGGCTTTTACGAAGCTTTTCATCACACCAAGTTGATGTGTAGTGAAACGCACAAACTCCTGCTACTGTCCCGGTAGCAGGATTTTGTGCATTTCTGCCAGTGCTGGGTTTTCCACATTCTTCTCTCCGACCTTCAGAGATTTCCTCTGAGGCCAGTTTCTCTTCATGTAGTGCAAAGTCTTTGTTTGACTGTCCCATTTACAAAAGAAACAGCAGTACTTCATATATACAAACTGCAGACCCTCAACAGAGCCACTACCTTCAAGTCACAGCAGATATGCCAGCCATGCTTGCTGTATTGGAAACAGTTCAACAGCTGTTTTTAGGTTATCGTAGGTTTCTTTCATGTAGACAGCATGTCCGACCGAAATGGATGTAAGTCTTTTATACAGCAACACCGCCTTGAGACTCAGTTTCGAGGAGTCTATGAATAGTCGCCATTCTTGAGGGTCATGTTTGATTCCGTGGGCATTCATCAGATCATCTACATCGGAGCAGAACACAAGGTTATCTTCCTTTCTGAAGTAAGGCGCAAACTGCTCATGACGAGTCACTCGGACATTTTTCTTGAGAAGATTCCATTATTTAAGTCTTGATCCAAGTAACTCTGCTTTGGCCTTGGACAGCTCGAGATCGTGAACAAGAATGTTCATTTCTTCTTCGGTGAGAATGTGTGGCGTAGATGACGCACCTTGGCAGACGTATGGATCATCATTAGACACCGAAGGCTGTGGAGAACCCCACGTTGATTCGCCTCCCTCCTCATCGTCTGAATAGATTAAAAATTGTTTTGGAGGTTCGGGAACGGTCTTGCGGAACTGGTTGGAGAGCAGATCGTATATTCGAGTACACTATTGTCCACTTCTTTTTCCTTGTGATGCCTCCAGAAACAGGAGGAACCATGCAGAAGTAGCAGTCATTTGTGTGATTGCTTTGGCTCTCTCCAAACCATAAGAACAGCAAGCAGCATTGCCACTTTTTCGCCTTTCAGCCACTTCGGAAGATTTCTTGAACACGTACTGCAGCATATGTGTGGGACCCAGGCCTTGTCCTGGTCCCCGATCTTGCATCCAAAATAAAACTCGTATGCCACTTTTACTATTGGAGTGATGGCCCTTTTCTGGCTTGCAAACGTCACTTCCTCACAAATGTAACAAAATGTATCTGCACTATTAACATAGTTACGAGGCATCACTACTCCTGGATTAAAACTGCAAGGATCACTTGTGTTCCTTGCCGTTTTAAATTTTTTTGCAAGAACAAATTATAATTGTGTTGTGCTTATGACTCATGGGTAAATGGGTATCCCTCAAAAGACTTGCTCACCTACGAGACATCGCTTACAACTAACAATTGCATCTTTTTTGTCATGCAATACAATGCAATATGTTGCATTGTATTGCATTATCCCGCCATACACACAACCGCCAGAGGTATTAGCCCGCCATACACACACTGTAGTTTAAAATACAGTGTTGCAAAATGGTTACTTATGTACTCAATTCGGACTGAGACGTTTATACATGATCATCGTTTCTTTTTCTAACTAATACAGTACAACATATTGCATTGTATTGCATTAACCCGCCATACACACAAGGCATTAGCCCGCCATACACACACTGTAGTTTAAAATACAGTGTTGCGAAATGGTTACCTATGTACTCAATGCGGATTGAGTCGTTTATACATGACCATCTCTGTCTCTCCTAATCAAGAGCCAATCGATAAATCTCATTGTCATTTTCGTGTTTTCAGCACCTCGAATTTAGTAAAGATTTGCTATTTTTATTTCAAAGCCTTTTTGTGTGTTGTCCAATGTTATCTTTGGAGTTGCGTGTGTACAAATATGTAACAGATATTGGTGATATGCAGCACGAGATTAACAGGCGAATAGGATTGCCTCTGGGACTATTAAGAATTTATGGAGAGTGTGGAGAAAAAGGCGTATACACCTAAAGACTAAAATTAGACTGTATAACAGTTTGGTTCTTTCTAGGGTTAGTTATGGTAGTGAAACTTGGACGCTTTGTAAACAAGATAACTGGAAACTTGATGCTTTTGATTCTAGATGCTTACGCAGTATCTTGTGTATTAGGTGGTTCAACATTGCAAATAATGAAAAGGTTAGACAAACTCCTTTGAGCAGTATATTGTGCAGAGAGATACTCTGTTGGTTTGACCATGTTGCCCGTGTGGGGTTATGAACAGTGTTCCTAAAGGCCTCAGAAAGAGGGGGAGACCTAGGATGCAGTTGGCAGACAGTGTCAAACTGGACCTTGTGAGAATTGGTGTGCAGCTAAATTGCGCTGTCTGGTTGGACCTCCGTAGCCCATGGCTGCTTGATGATGATGATGATGTAAAACCTACTACTGATGATAGTATTTGTTGACGTTCATTTTTTTCCGTTTTGATTGTTTAAATTGCTACAATAATTTATTAATCCTTGGGTATTATTAGTGACTTATTTTCCACTTTTAATGCTTTTCTTGAAATTATTTGTTTTTCAGCTATTTATTAAGCTTGTTTTCAGGATAGCTGAATCGCTCTTTATCATTTAATTTACTCGTTTCAATAACTGGAACATTTGCTTCTCTGAATAGTTTTAAGGCAACTAACCATAATTTTATATACCGCTAACTATTCATTGATCAGAGTTTAACTCCACAGTATTAGACCTTCTAGGGTTTTTTGAATATCTTGAAAGATTTCCATTGATGGAAAAAGGATCTATTTGGGTTTTCGTTATATTCCGGTTGCTCTCAGGCTCCTTTTCTCTCTGATTTATAACGAAATTTAGCTCGCTGTATTATAAGCTTGTTAGCATTACTTAAGATAACCACTCTGCTTCCATTTACATTGGTGTGTGGTGATAAATGGACGTTGCAATGCTCCAAGATGGATGTGCAATATTTGATCCAATATCAGTGTTTCACTCAGATTTTGCAATCTTTTGCAACTGACTGGAGGAACCCATCGTTTCTGTTTCTAAACGCTTACATTCCTCCGTTTTGTTTTTTCTGTTTGCCAAGTGCACTGCTAAATTGAAAACAGTAATAAGAGATGATAAGCAAAGTACAGCACAAGATGAACACATTATAAGAAACCAGTTTAGCGAAGCATTCTTCATTAATAGAAAACTGCAGCTGAAATGAAAAACATTTGCTAAATCGCTCTGCGAAATGTAGAATTTATTAGCAATAGCAATGAGAAGAGAACAAATCAAGTTAGTTAGCAAAGAAAACACATAGACCAGTTTCTATTTTTGGAATGCACAAGCCCCTTCAACAAAAGGAATCCAGTACTAAATGTTAAATTTGACGAAGTTAACTGTATTATTAAAGGCTCGGCAGCATCTGCAAGTGAAACAAAGTGCCCCATGCTTGGACTGTGTGCTTAGCAGTAGAAGTATTACTCAGCGGATCTGCACAGACCCTACTTTCTCAGCGTCCTGAACGCTCGCCTGCTTATTTGCCATACACGGAGACCAGTATCCCTGGGAAGGAGGATCCTGGCAGTTGCTCGGGGGTCCCCATCTTCTCTCCCCAGCTCATGACTGGTGGGGTCCCCTTTGGCCATTTTGCCATTGGGGAGCCTGTCTGTCACGGGGCAGGCTGGGCTGTCTGCTGCTATACACTACTTTGGCCTCTGCCTCAGGTAAACGGGATTTCCTGGGGCAGCCCCCTCAGGATCAATTGGCTGGTGGAAGGTTCTGCTAAGGTCGACTGTGCAGATCGGTGAGTAACCTTATCCACATACGGACAATGGTTTGCGAGTTTCCCCACACATTCACTCATTTTATAGTTTTCTTTCTTTTGTAAGGTCAGTTCTTTCATCACACTTTATTAATTTTTTGCTTATTTTCTTTTGTGGGACCTCAGATGAGTTTCTCACCCATTCTCTTTTCCTTTTCCTTTTGTTTTGTTGTGAGGGCTTGGCTCACTGGCTGTGTGGGTATGGTGCCCGAGCAGCCCTGGTTCCCAACAGGGCATCTCTTTGTTGGACTCCTTGTTGGGTGGGGACAACGGTCACTGAATCCCAAAAAACTAACATAAGTTCTACAACTCATAATTCACCGATCAATGCCACCAAAAGGGCTCACCATAAACCCCCATCTTCTTTATCTTTGCCTTCGTCTTCATGTGTGTCTCCGTCTCCAAGGTTCCTGATCAACCACTCTATGAGTGATCAGGTGCTTAGTGGCATGTCCCCATTTTTCATCAATAAGGGTATCAAAGGTCTTGTGGGAGAACGGAAATCTGTCAAGTGCCTAAGATCTGGTGACTTGCAGATGAAAACTGCCTGCTCCAAACATTCGGAGCTCCTTTTTCAGGTAACAGCGATTGGTGGAGTGGCAGTCGAAGTCACTCCACACGAGACGCTACTCCCGAGTGGAGCCTCCTCAAAGTTTCTGAGGACGAATTCCTTTCGGAGCTTTCAGCCCATGGAGTGATTGCAGTCCGCCGGGTTTCGACATGTCATGATGGAAAGTTAGTACCTACCAGGTTACTAATACTTACTTTCAACATGCCATGCCTGCCTTCTTCCATCAAGGCAGGATATTTACATTGCGAGGTACGGGCCATTTATACCAAACCCTCTGCATTGTTTTCAATGCCAGAGGTTTGGCCATGCCCCCACTGCATGCCGGGCAAGCCCACCTGTGCTCATTGTGGCAGCCAGGATCATCTTGAACCTGACTGCACAGCAGAAAAGGCATGCTGTGTAAATTGCTGTGGCGAACATTCGGCGTTCTTCCGAGACTGTCCAAAGTGACTGGAGGAGAAAGAGGTACAGCGCCTAAAGACCCTCCATAACATCAGTTGTCCAGAGGCAAGGAAGCTCGCTGCACCACCTGACCCACATGGCAAGGTCTCCTATGCCGGTGTGGTCATCGGAAAGCCTGTCATCAAGATGGCTTCCGTGGCAGTGCAGACCGATATCAGCATTCCACCTGCTGAATCTTTCTCGCCTGCAGCTAAGTACCTCTTGACGCAGGCGAAGCCGACGTTGGTGTCAGTATCGACATCGACACCGGTTTCTATTCTGTGTCTGTGCCTTCCACATCCACCTCTGGAAGGACCCCTCTGCTCCGCCCACAGACAGCAAGACCTTCTAAGTCCAAGGTGCCCCCCACCAGGGTCTAAAAAGAAACTCATATCACCTCCTTGTGCGGCGGTCTCTTATCCGTGTCACCCAGATGACTTCGAGGACATGGACACCGACTGTCCCATTTTTCCTAAACTGTCGCTGCGATGGTTATAATAAATTAAAAATCGTCTGCCAATTCTTCCAAGATCTGAGATGGCCACACTCTTACAATGGAATGTCGTGGATTCCAGAGGAATATTGACATCAAGGTCCTCCTTAGGGCACACGAACCCATCAGCATGTACCTGTAGGAGACATACTTGCAGACAGCCAACCATCCCACTATCCCGCACTTCTCTCTCGTTTGCCGGGACCAGGATGAAGATGGTCCAGCTCGTGGGATTGTCGCCATTGTCATGAGCAACCATTCTCCATTCCAGGTCGTACCCCTCACCACCGACTTAGAGGCGGTTGCCATTCGCCTATTTGTGGGATTTTCGTTGACTGTCTGTTCTGTCTACCACCCGAAAGCATCGTCTTCCGCGATGACCTTGATGACCTCGTCTCGCAGCTCCCACCCCCCTTCCTCCTTATGGGGGACTTTAACGGACACAGTCCACTATGGGGTAGTGCTGACACCAGCGGGCGGGGCGGGGTCCTGGATCCTTTGCTCTCCCTGTTGAAAATAATACTGGTCTGTTGAACACCGGTGTCAGTACCTACTTCCACTCCCCTACCCACACATTCACTGCCATTGATCTCATCATCTGCTCCTCCTCGATTCTTCCACTCTTTACATGGGAGAACGAGGACAATCCATATGGAAGTGATTACTTCCTTGTGGTGTGCACCACCTCACTCACGTGGGAGGCCTTGCAGCCCTTCATGTGTGTCCCGGTGGAGGCTTGATCATGCTGACTGGAGTGGTTTTCAGCTGCTCTCTAAGCTCGATGACCACTCTGTCAGCCAGGAGCCAATCAATGTTGCAGTGGCTGAGATAACGGACTGCATCGTCCATGCAGCTGCCTCTACAATTCCTCAGACCTCGACTCGGTTTCTACGATTCCCAAAACTGTGGTGAAATCCCGATTGTACCACATTCTGTAAGGCTCAGAACAAGACTTGGGGGGTGTCTTGGAAATATCCGACGTCCCCCAAACTTGAAGCATTCAAATGCACCAGGGCGAAAGCCCGTTTCATCCAGCGCCAAAGCCAGAAGGAATCTTGGTTCAAATATGCCTTTTATCACCTGCACGACCAGTTCTAAGGTTAAAAAGAGGTCCTGGGATAAGGTCCAGAAGATGGGTGGGAAGTACACGTCCCACTCATTATCGATCATGGAGCACAATGGACAGATTGCTGATCCTCAAGCAATTGCCAACATTCTGGGGGAGTCATTCTCCTCCATCTATTCTTTCCCAAGTCATCCTACTCCCCCAAGTTCTGGCCCAGAAGAGCAGGGAGGAACGCTCTCCTCTGTCCTTCCATTCAAATGGCCTGGAGTCTTACAACAGGCCATTCACAATGAAGGAGCTTCACCTCGTTCTGCGCACTTCCCGTGCATCTACTGCCGAGCCAGACAATGTCCATTATGCTATGGTCCAACATCTCTCACCATCAAGTTAGGATCGACTGCTCTGACTCTTCAACCGTCTTTTCATCGAGGAGTAGTTTCCGGATTCCTGGCGGGAGGCCATCGTCTAGGCCTTCCCCAAGCCAGGCACAGATCCCAAGATTCCTTCCAATTATCGTCCAATTGCGTTGACGAGCTGCATCTGCAAGGTGTTGGAAAGAATGGTAAATACCATGGTGGCCTGGTATTTGAAATATCACGGCCTTCTTTCCAACACCAAGTATGGCTTTCGTGGGCACAGGTCTACTTTAGACCACCTGATCCGCCTCGAATCAGCAATCAGGAATTCGTTTTATATAGAGAGCACCTGGTATCAGTTTTCTTCGACATCGAAAAAGGGTATGACACAGCATGGAGATTGGGTATTCTTCATGACCTCCACTGCTCCGGCTTGCAAGATTACTTGCCGATCTTCATTGCAAATTTTTTATCATCGGGAAATTTTCGAGTTTGTGTCGGCAACACTCTGTCGTGGCCTTTCCCCCAAGAACAGGGGGTGCCACAAGGCTGCTCCTGAGTGTTATGCTTTTCACTGTCAAGATAAATTCCATTACACGGCAACTTCCTCCAACTGTAGGCAATGCTCTCTATGTTGACGTCTTTAGCATCTTTTGCTCATCGTCCAGCATGAGGGTCATTGAATGACAACTGCAAACTCTCCTGAACAATCTCTCGGTGTGGGTGACGGCCAATGGGTTTTGGTTTTCCCCACAGAAGACCGCTTACATGCACTTTTGCCGCAAGTGTAATCTTCATCTGGGCCCCAAGCTGTGGCTTGGAGTAACATCATTCCAGTTGTGGTGGAGACCAAGTTTCTTGGTCTCATCTTCGACCAGAAATTGACCTTTTTACCCCATATTCGACCAGAAATTGACCTTTTTACCCCATATTCGACATCTCAGGCCCAAGTGCATGCAGGCATTGAACATCCTCAAGGTCCTCTCCTCCCTTTCTTGGGGGAGGACTGATGTTCTTTGCTCCGCCTGTACCATGCACTTGTCTGGTCGAAACTGGACTACAGATTCCAGGTGTACGACTCCGCCGAGCATTCGGTGGTGAAGGTGCTGGACCCCCTCCATCATCAAGCCCTCTGTGTTTGCACTGGGGCCTTCCACACTTCACCAGTCCAGATACATTGAGACCGACGAACCTTCCTTATCTATTCGTCATCAGCAGTTGTCCCTGCAGTATGCTGCAAAATTGCAATCCCTGCCAGGCCATCCCACTTGGGACTGCGTTTTCAGTCCCTGGTGGGAAATGTTATACCAGAATCAGCTGACTACCATTTGTCCTTTCGGTTTCCGCGTCCAAGTTTACTTACGATCTAGTAAAGTAGTCTTGGATCTTTCCGTGCCCAAGTTTCAACACCAGTCTCGGTAACATCGCACAGTTGACAGCCAAGCCATTCTCACCTTGGCTTGCTGTTTCCCCTTCCTGCGATTTCTCTCTTTGCAGGACGAGGGAAGACCTTTACACCCAACTGTGTGTATCAGGAACTCTTTGCCAACCATTGTGCTGTGCACCTGGACTTTTTGCCTGTCTTCACAGATGTCTTGAAGTCCGGTACATCTGTGGGATCAGCCATGGTCTGCTGTGATGTCATCATTGCAGACCAGATCCCACAGCAGTGTTCCATCTTCACTGCAGAGTTGTATGCTATCAGCATTGCCTTGGACCACATAGCAGCTAAGCATAATCGTTGGTGCGCTTTACACCAACTCGCTTAGCTCTCTACAGGACTACCCTAACCCTGTTCTCTCCAAGATCCGCCAGCAGCTCCATCGTCTGGCAGTTACCACCACCGTTCTCTTCTGTTGGGTGCCCAGTCACATCAGGATCAGGAGCAATGACTTGGCAGACACTGCTGCTGAGTCAGCCACGCCCTTGTCCGACTCTCCGCTCCCAGTTCCATACCTGGACTTCGAGCAGCATTTTTCCATCAAGTTCTGGGCACAGTGGCAGAGATCTTGATCTGAACAGATTAGTAACAAGCTTTTTGAGATCAAGCGCATTGTCAAATCGTAGCAGTCTTCTTTTCGCAAGAATCGCAAGGAGGAAGTTGTACTTGCTCGGCTCCACTTAGCTCATTCGTAGATTACACATTCATTTCTTCTTCAGGCCGATAACGAACCTAAGTGCGAGTTTTGTGACACGTTTTTAACCATTAAGCATATTTTAATTCATTGTCCAGCTTTTAACCTTCAACATAGAATGTATTTTACCTTCCACAATTTTACAGCCGAGCCTCTTACACTCCGCCATATTTTTTCTGATGAATCGATTTTAACTGCTGTTTTGGAGTTTTTACGTTTTACTGGTTATTTTACACATCTGATTTTTACTCTGTTTCCTAGATTTTACACTTGTTTGTGATTTTATATGGGTCCTATACACCCATTATTCTTGTTGCCTAATACACTTGTTGTTTCTTTTTATTCCTACTTTTTTACTCTGCTTTTTGTGCTGTTTTGTTTTAGTCGATTTTTAATTTTGGTTGTGGCTTCAGTGACTTTTATCCCTTTATGTCTTTTTGTTTGGGGCAATATAGCCTTAGTTGCTCTTGCGCCAAAAACCCCCAAACAACCAAACAACCAATCTGCACAGACCCCAACTACCATCTAGGGAAACCTATGTAAATATATAACCCCAAGGATCAAGGATGAACGATTTAGCTATTGTATTAAACCCTACCTGTGCTAGTGGTTAGTGTACCTAACTGCTATTCCAACGGCATGTCCTTGTTTAAGTGTTTGTATGTTGCATTCCTTGTCTAAGTGTTTGTATAGTGTACGAGAAACCAACACAAGCCAAAAGTTTACAGGTTATCTCTGCCCCTTTTAAAAATTAAAATAAAATTCGATAAGTCATTTACCCACAGACTTAGTTCTGCGAAATTAGCATTCAAAAAACTGTAACGGTGAAACAGAAGCCCACTAAGAGCTATTTGTTAAATGAGTGGCAGACTCAAACGTCAAAGTGCTCCAAATATCAACCACTGCTGTTACTTCGCCATTCTATGGATGAGCGTACAAAGACCACAGGAGTAGATCCTTCGGAAAATAGCCACGTCTCCCTTTTCTGCAACCCTACATTGACTATGGAGATAGGATGAAGCCTCGAGGTGGGGGGTGGTGGCTAAACCTTTGAACCCTGAAACTTTGATTGGATGACTTCATTCTGGTCACAGTTAAGATAATTTTGTAAAGGAAAATGAGCCAGGTGCTCTTTAGATAAAATCTACCGTATCCATAACACGAAATGAAAGATTACACTTAAATCTTTCATTTTGTGTTATGGATACGGAAGGGACTAAGATGATTGTGGTGCATTGTCGTGCAAACGAGAATCGCACTTAGGATTAAAGGAAAACCTTCCAGGCCAGGTGCTCTTTAGATAAAAGTCTACCGCATCACGAAATACCAGAGTACAGAATAGGGACTAAGATAATTGTTAGACTGTCAAACTGATATTTTAAGAAATAGTTTACAGGACCAAAAGTTACATGGAGACTGGAAAATCATCCAAGTGTGGTGATTGATTGATAAAAGACCGTCGCATCGGTAGGTTAGACTAAACAACGTAAATGCGCAACAATGTAAAGATAATTATCAACTTAGGATTAAACAAAACTGTCCAGAAAATGACGAAGCTATAAAAAGTACGCTAAGGATTGTCGTCAGGATGTCTGTTGTAAAGATCATTTATGGAGTGTCAACTGGCGTCGGAGTTAAGAGAAAAAACAAAGAGTTTCGATGGGGAAAACGTTAAGTGTCTAAAGGGAAACTTCCAAGAATAAAATCTAGGTCAAGCGTTTAAAGTGTCAGGAGACGTCCAACCGGGGTGTGAAGAAGCCGCCAGACTTTCAGGATGGGTGAGCATCGCAACGAATGCCGCCCTATACAGCAGACGGTTACAGAGAATGCTACTGCCGGAGATCGTGAAAACTATCTCGAATTAATTTCTAGACCGACTTAGACAATAAATCAAGTTGTGGATCTGATTAAGGTCAGACTAAATATTAGAAAAAAATGAAAATAGAAATAGGTTAGGGATAATTATAAAAGGGAAAACCCATAAATGGGGTACAACTTTCTCGTCAAGAGAGCCAAAAGTTCTGAGAAAGTCAACAAAAATACTTCTCAAATTCGTAAAGCCATTATCAGAACTGAAAGAGGGCAGTGGACAGAGGCATTTCCGTTATTCACAGAGAAACTCGCATGTAGCAGTGACCACAAGGACAGGTGAGGAGTGCAGAGATTTGGGTTGTTACCTTGACCTGCATGACGGTCCCTGTGTTGTCTGAAGGCCTATGCAGTCTCACGGAGATGAAATGACACTTTCACGCGATTCCAACTTAAAATGCCAAAACTATCAGTTTTTAAAATCGATTTTAAACATCAGTCAGGGGTATTTTGTATAGCTCAAATCGAAGAAGGCTAAATAAATATGTATAGCTTATTAAATACAAATAATTTGAAATACTAGGTGAAGATACATAATTGACATCACCTTAAACACAAAAATGCTTTTATGGAGTGAATAATAGAAGAGCTATTGAGTAGTACTTAAAAAACAATTTGCTAAGTGAATGGATTGAATTACTATCTATTATATGCAATAACTCTCCATTGCGAGAAATGGAATAAATCTCTAACTAAGGTCTCTTATACACAAATAGATTAACTCTGTTCAGTGAGTGGATTAGAGTTACATATGACATGCATGGCATGTGGAATAAAAGTGATCCAAATATATTTACGTGAATGTGACGTCATATATTTACGTGAATATACTTTTATTGCTAAGTGAGGTATGTGGTGATTCGAGCGCATATTTATCTATTATAATTAAAAAGTATAGTGTTTACTAGATAATAAATACTATTAATTTGAAATACTAGGTGAAGGACATAACTGACATCAACTTCAACGCAAAGGTGCGTTTACAGAGTGAATAATACAAGAAACTGATATTAACTCGTGGAATTATATACGGCATACATGATATATAGAATAAAAGTGAAATATATGAATCGGATACGTATTTTAGGTAAGAGTGCGGTTTGCGGAAAAGTTACAATCAGACATTAGACAAACTAATAGTTTTCAGTGAACCTTGAGTATAGATTATGTATATTCTCTTTTCTAATTAATTAATAACCCGTAAACCCGATATTTTCCAATGAACATACCGTATTGATTATGTATTAATGCTCTTAATGAAAATTTATTTACTCAAAGGATTTTTTTCTTTACTCACTGCAACTTTACGTCGAAAATAAATAGCATGCTTCACTTTTTGAAAGAGTGATTTGAAATACTTACTTCAAAAAGTGATACTTACCTCAAAAAGTAAAGAATGCTATTTATTTATCCCCCAAGAAAAACGATTTCTTACGTAACCAGCCAGCGCATCAGGAAAGTGAGTTCATGTTCCACAAACTTTTCAGTCCTGATTTAATACATATATATATTTTTGGCAAAATTAATGAATCAGTTGCAAATATATTCTCGTAGGGGAGACAATATGTATTGACTACAAATATTTTTTGCCACAGAACACTCGTTTGATATAGAGGTGACATAAAGCTTTGTCTCTGGTATCGAAGATGGGGTACTTTCTCGCAATACACTCTTTTCACCCATGGACTAAAGAATCTTTCGTCAAACTCATCCAGTGTAATTTTGACATAGTGTCTGATATCGGAGCTGTAGATAAATACCGGGGCCTACAAGTTCATATCATAGCATGACTGACAGTGAGGTTGAAGTGTATGCTACGAAAAAGTTCGGAACATGCCTTGGAGCTTCCAGGGAGATCCTTATGTGCAATTTACGCCTTCTGAGAGAGCGAATCGTCGATATTCGAGAGCTCGGATTGAGCCTTCAAGTGATCAACGCATGCATGGGGCGCACTGTGAGTACAGTGCATCTCAAGCGACATCATGAAGTAACAAATGACAGGAAGGTTAGGTATGGGACCAGCATTCCACACCACAAGACATGAAGATTGCATGCTCCATAGGAGGGCCATTCGTGACCCTTTCACCACAACAATTGTGCTGCAGAGTGATTTGCTGACTGCTACAGGTACAGTGGTCTCTATGCAAACCACAGGGTCACGTTTGCATGATGCAGGAATGAGGGCGATACGCCCAGTTCGGCATCTGCCATTGCAGCGACATCACTGGTTATGCTGTCTCCACTTGTGTTGAGCGAGGAAATATTGAACTACAGAATGCAGAAGAGTGTTGTTCACAGATGAATCCCAATTCTGTTTTGGCATGCCGGATGGCCATTTGTCGGCATGGTGTCGGAGTCGTCAACAGCATGAGGAATTCCATTAGCTGCTATAAAGTTCTGCACTGTGGTACAATGGTATGGGGTGGCATCACATATGACAGCTGGACACCTCTGCTCCATGTTTCTGCCACGCCAATGGCGAGATGTTACACCATTAACATCGTTAATCCTGTTTCATGACCCTTCCTTACTGCACATGTAACAATGGATAGTCTCCATGTGTGGCCATTCTCCCAAGGTCACTTAGCTTATATAACTGCCCGAAATGGGCTTTCTATGTACTGATGAATATGCAATTAACGCACATACCTTGCATTCTCATGTTCTGTTTTTTGATCATATGCACATCTACCCTCATAGCTCCTGGCTTGTCAGTTTCGGGCGTATATGTCACTTTCTTCGCGGTTTTCAGATTTCCACTTTGAGCAGTGTAATTAATGTTTCAATTGTGGTAGTTGCTATGTCAGCAGCTTCATTAATAAACATTTACAAACCCTAGAGAACCAATACATTGGATTCACTCTGTCAGAAATGCACTTTCCTTCAACAGTGAATGAATGTAGCTAGAGTGAAGGTAAATAGATACCAAAAAGATTTACCAGACTTATAATACGATTGGCAGTATGCCAATAGCTGGAGAATGTAAACTTCATTTTAGAATTATGTGTAAAGTTAATTCATGTAAAGTGAGGAAGAAGATACTTTTCATTGGGAATAGTACTCAGTTGTCGAACCATATTTGTTCAAGAGAGATTTCCGAGCACTTGTGAGAGTATTTCTCAACTTTGTTTTGCTCATGGTTCCCTTCTACGCTTCATTTACCTTCAGCTCATAGCTACTGGAAATTAGGTACCATTTACACTATTTATTTATAATTTTAATATTCTAATAATCGCTACTTTATTTCTAAGTAGCAAATACTTAAAAACATCAAATGTGTAAGACTTGTTAACAAAAAATATTCTGTGCTTACCCTAGAGTACAACAAAACAAACTGCGGAGTTCAGTTCATATTCACAGCATTCGATTTCTTTAAACGCTTCGACGATTGTAGATGCTTAAGAAACCACTCCAAACTACTCTTTTCAGAAAGTATCACACCATCCCTTGTGGAATATATATTTTAATGGGTTGTTACTACACCTCTTAAACAGACGAATGTGCACTTTGGGATAGTTCCTGTAATCGCAAGTCTTCAGGAGTAAATCGAAGCCTAGCTGAAACATATGTTGTTCATCATATTCTCTAGCAAACCGCTTCACCGAGAAATCACCTTCATCCGACAGGGAACCGCTTAATGTAGGCCATGGCTGACATCTCAATACTGCAAAACTGTCCACCCCTCACACCTAAACCTGTGACGTTATTCTGCAATAGCCAACCATTGGTCAAGAGCTGATTAGCGTTGATTGGTCAGAGACTTTGATTTAAATTATAAATACTGCTGCGTGCGTAGGTCTATAATTATTATCGTTTGCTGTCAGGAAGCGACTCTCTCTGTTAAATATGGCAGGACAAAAGAACGACCCTGTTTCGAATTATTGCAAAAACTACTCAAAGGGAAAAAGGTTTCACGTCGTTTGTTTACAGCATAACAAGGACGTCATGGAACTTGTATCGTGCGTTTAGCGTCATTAGTCTAAGGGTAAAAGCTTTAACATCTTTGGAATGGCTAGACCAGCAAATTTCATCTGTGATGAACTCTTCGGAAACGGACAAAACGGACACTATCTCATCGTCATACAAGCTCATCTAGAGGCCTTTGTAACCAATCTAAGGTTTCAACGATGGAAAGTGAATGAATTATTTATTGAAATGGAGATCTATCCACTTATACTCTGCGTCATTCAGCTAAGAATGTAAATGAATTTACTGAAAGAAGCATGGTGGAAGAACAATGTGCCAGACAGCTTTGCGGAAATAAAATAACTTTTTTTCGATTCTACGTAGGAACTACATCGGGTGGGAAGTAAATCGACTGAGTCAACTTCATATGTGTCTTGCCATGACTGTTGAATCAGTTGTTGCTGTTTCATGGACGCAGTAAGAAACATCCATATGATTGATGTGGCTCATCGTTTTGTGTGAAAGGTAGGAGCTGAAAATAATGTCTCATTTATGTCTGAATGGAACTTTTTAATGCTACTGAAAGAAGTGCACGATGAACTGGTATGTGCATCTTAATACGTACTAACGAAATATTAATATGACCTTATTGTAAAAATGACAATTTGTCACTAAGTAAATCGCATTTAATATCTGATTTTTCCTCATTATGATTTCTTTCTTCGTGCAGTTTATATTAAGGTGAGAAATGAAAGTTTACAACATCCTGAAGTCTCTGGGCGTAAACGTTGGATGCTTTATAACGGCACATAAAAAGGGTGGAAAATAGTGGGACGGTTATGAGCGATTCACAAACCCGTAAAAACAGGATGAGAGTGGGTTCTGTAGGATGATATATAACAACGGCTATAAATATTGACTGGCATGTGAAATTTGATATCACGCAAAACAATTATGTTTTGAAAATAATATGTATGACCGTAGGAAAGAAGTGACGATTCCTAGAAAAGGGGCCGTGACCACTATTCAATAGGATCTACTACTGACCACTGTGACACCTTATGATGATGCAGAGCTTCTTAAACATTCCCGGGAGACAACCAGAGACAGCCTATTTTGTGCTGACAGGTAATGATAGGCAACCACACCCAGCGTCATTAGCTGTAGGAAGAGAAGGCAGGGAAATAACCCGCGGCTGTTTCATCAAGAAGTCCCGAGTCCAAAGTGTGTGCCTTTCCACGAACTTCGTGATCGTCATAGTTAAAGTGTTACTTCTCCATCTCCGAGCAAACCATAGCATGAACAGTAAATTGACGAACATGCGTGTGATCCACAGGTATGATCCGTTAGTGAATTAATGTCTCACCTCCTGAATCAGCTAATTTCTTTGAGTTAGTAAATATAGTAGTACTTAAACCTTAAACTTAACTTAGTTAAGATCAATTAGCCATTTAGTTAAACTTAACTTAGTTAAGATCAATTAGCCATTTAGTTAAACTTAGTTAAGATCAATTAGCCATTTAGTTAAACTTAGTTAAGATCAATTAGCCATTTAGTTAAACTTAACTTAGTTTAACTAAACATTTAGTTAAACTTAAACTTAGTTAAGATCAATTAGCCATTTAGTCTACAATATATTGCATAATTCAGTTCGTTCGTAAGTCATTAGGACGTTAATTTGATTGGAAATATTTAGACATTGCATAAAGTGTCGCTTGAAGTTTGGAATTGTATTTTTATGTGCTACGAGTATTCCTTTAGGTTGCTCTATGTCAAGGAACGAGATGAGAACCGTTATATCATATTCTCTGTACTAACTTTAGACTAATAAACTAGGCTTGTTTTATTTCACATGCCAGATTTTACAAAGTGTGTTAAATCATTGGCTGATGGTGAAAATATCAGTGACAGTCCGCAGTTTCGCTTCCTGAGTACCCAGGACCTCGCCAGTCGTGATAATTCACAGACGTCATAGTGTCAACAGCAGAGGGAAGGATGCCAATTCAGCCAAATTACTATTCAGTTTCGTTTTAATAAAGTAATTTATAACAGTGTATATAGTGCAAATTAAAGGGATTTGATAACTGGGTATCCTCCACAGGAAGGTACCAGATGGAACGAGCAAAGAACTGCTCTTATTTGCTCATTTCGTGTAAATTTCAAGTTGATCTCTACGCAAGCACAACGAGGTCACCATACATTTTGGTTTTGCACAGTTGAGCTACGCAACACCATAGTCTCCCCCACCCCCACCATAAGTTTGGATTCGTTTTTACCCAAGTGGGCTACCCCTTATGTCCATATGATCTGCCCTATGGAAAGTGTGCGACATCAGCATTGAAGTCCTTGATGCTGTATCCAGGTTATGCAAGGATATATTCATAATTAAGCGTGATAGTTTTCAATAGAATTTGTCTTTTCCCATTTCTGAAGCATTTTGGTGCATAGACAGTGGTAATGGTAATTTTTATATTCGCATTTTATCTAATGTTTAAAATTCTTTCAGATATTTTTTGCTATTGATAGGATTCTGTTATTCTTCAGGGTGAGTCAAAAAGAATTGGACACTTTCAAAAATTTATTACTCAGTAACTAGGTGACTGACAAGATGTGACTTCTTGTGGGGATACGTCAAGAACCTCGTGTTGGAACCACCTCTTCCTCGCAGCCTTAAGAAAATGAAGGAATGCATCGTGGCTGCCATTTCGACCATCGACAGTGATATGCTACAAAGTCTCTGGCATCAATTAGACTATAGGATTGATGTGTGTCGTGTAACACACGGGGGACATATTGAGCATTTGTCAGATTAGAGAAATAACGTGATAGTTCCTTTACAAATTGGATTTGACTACATGTTCATATATAACCTAGTTACTGAGTAATAAATTTTTGAAAGTGTTCAATTCTTTTTGAATCACCCTGTATAATTATTTACGTACAAGAATTCCAGCTCCATTCATTCCATTTCTATTTGCTGATGAATATATGTGTCCATTTACCATCACTAGTTTTCGTTGTGCAATATATGCAAATACGTAATAGGAAATCCATTTTACTGAAATTTTATATTACTTTAATTAGATATCAAATGTTTTTCAATTGAACAATTGAAAAATACATTAATCGGAAAAAAATTTTTACGGTGTAATAATATGCTGCAAGGAGATTTTTCCTCAGAGGATATTTTTCATTCGCCTTGCACAATTATAACATCATCAGTATTGCCATCGAATATTTTCTAATGCTGGTGGATTTGTTTTTGCAACCGATGAGCCAGGCCACTCAGTATTGCGCGTATATGACAACCAAGAGCAATTTTGGACAGACGATGCGGCAGAAGTCGAGAATCCAGAATTATAATCCTTGGGCGAAGACAGACGACTTCAACACAGGAACGATGTGTGCTATCACCAAAATAAAGCCCAACCAACCATTAGCGATGCCGCTTTACAGGGTAAGTCTTTTACATTCTTAAAATATTTCACCGCTTGACTCAGTAGTTATGAATATATAAGATATGGAAAAAGCCCATTCAAGCAAATTCCTTTTGATTCCTATATATTTAATATGGTATAGGATGATTCCCAACTACGTGAAAAAATTTTTATTTAACATTCTAACAATTTCCAAACATCCCTGTTTGAAGTGGAGGAAATTAATCCAAAAATATCTGGATCCAGGTTTTTTAATTTTTTTCAGGTTCCGCACCTCTTGCCGTGATGTGTTGAAACCTCGCACTCCAATTTACCATATCTCCTTGCTTGGTTTATTTTTGAAAATAACTGAAAAAAATCTGATTTGTAAATGATCTCGCACCCATTGAACCCTTTCTCTCATCCCAAGTTATGAACCCCTCATCTAGACTAATATTTGTCAATTCTCTGTTCGCGACACTCCTACTTATCATGCCATCTTCAAACTCCTCCACACACATAAACCATTTTCAATTTGTTTCACGCCTTCCTTCAAAATAAATTAAACTTCCTACCTCACGCTCAAATAAATATTCACAAATTAATAAGCTCAAAATCTTATTTATATGCGCATAATTTGTATAGCGGAACAAAGATAAACTGTAGAACCTCTTCCTTCTAGTGTTTGTACCACCTCTTCCTCTCGAGATCGTTGCCGAATCTCTGATTCAAATTTTTTTAATTTTTTTAAGTTTTCTTTTCTAACCTTCTCTCTTCACCTTGGTTGTGAAACATTGAGTTAAATGTTTCTTATATTTTAGATTTCTTTCATTTAACTTCATTTTCTGTTGAATTCAAAGCCCATTGCACAACGAGGATAATATTTGCTGCGATCTCAGTTTATTCGTATTTCCTTCCTTCTTCCTCTAGATCTTAATAATGGACGATGCACTAGTCTATTCACTGAACATAAGTCGACATAAATTATCGTATATAATGCATTTAGATCTATAGTGCCCATCTAGACCTTTAATTTGTGAGCACTAAAAAGAAGCATTTTGGAAATAATTTCAGTCGTATTTTCAATATCAATACATTTTTTCAACTAGAATAAAGCATAAAAAAGCATAAAAAGCAAACATTTAAAAAATACCTAATTATCATCGCTATTATTGGGATCAAGAAGTCACCTGATCTCATGTATATAGATAGATATGGTACGCAACAAAATTTTCTAATTTACTGCTTGTTAAACAAGGACTGATTTGCTAAACAAGGATTAATTAATAGCTCAGTCAACCACTAACCTTATGAGAACTGTCAACTTTGTAGTGTGATTATTTCAACAGATTTCAAAGTTGCCATATTTCTTTCGCCATTGCTTTCATAGCTGTAAAACAAACTAAAGAAAGACCAATATAGAGCAGATTTTTTGATATAAGTACGTTTCTTTAAAAAACAACAACATTCAACTGAAAACCTATTGCAAACGACAAAATCTGAAAATGGAAGGAAAACTGATTTGAAGTTTTAAATCTGGTTCTATTACACGAAAGAATCTACATTTTTAATGTAAGGCAGAGGAGCACGGCCAAAAATCGATGTGTGAAATGTGGACCGATAAGTCAAGTATTTCGGACATTGCAGAGGGTAACCACATCTGATAAAAGAAAGAGAGCAACTTTTCAACATTCAAGTACCCACGCGTGCATTTAGAATGCCATGCTTTGAATCTGTCAAGCACTGTGTCAACATGCATTGTGGCCACTTTGCTTGCAAGAAACATCCTTGCACGTGCCATTTTTCAAAGTTAGAAAAAAAATATTCATGGACTATAAGTGGGAGTTTTTTTTAAATCTGAAAACCATGGCCCACTCTATGAAAATTGTGAAACTATTATTCCAAGAATCAACGTTCAACTACCGATATTCTCCGTGATCTCGCGCTACAAAAAAACATCACCTGACAGGACAAAATTTCCGTACTTGACTCGAAAAGCTAATCCGGGGTACTATGAAATCTGGCTTTTATTCCGTGCCACTCATTTCCTGTTGAGCAAGCATTGTATTCATGTTGTTAGAGCATTTTGCAACAACATGGTATGGAGACATTATATGGATGCTTTTACATAATGGTAGAACAATCAGTAAGTTAGAATCCGGCCGATTCCAAACCGATGTGGCTATGACTGTAAATATCACCCAGTCAGTGCTTTCAAGACTTTGGAGACGATTCCAACAGACAGGAGACGTTAGCCACAGACGAATGCAAGGTCGACCAAGAGTGACAGCAGTGCAGGATAACCACTATCTTGCGCTAAGAGACCGACGTTATAAGTCGGTGTCAGCCAGATAACACTCTCTGAAACTTTCTGCACCCATTAGGATACTCGGCCACCGAGACGGAAGTAAGTTGGAAATTGTTTTTTTATGTGTACGATTTAGCAGTGGTAGCAGTTTAGAATCTTGACAATGTTTCCTGCACGGGGCACAGCAGAAAACGGAAGCAGAACAGAGATATTAAACAATCACACACACATCTATCCGCTTATTTAGAAGTTTTGAGAGTAAAAGCTTGTGACACATTTTTTCAAATGATAACAATTTGAAAACCATAAATCAAAGACTCTGTGCCCCACAAATAAATGTCCCTGGAAGTGTACCCGGAATTCGGTTTTAGATATTTTTTTAAATATTAAATTGACTGTACAGCTTGAGCAGATCTTTACCAATAGAATAATAGTGGCAACACTGTGACAGATTTCGGCGCCCAGTAGTTCCCCAGATACTGTTCCCAGATACAGTTTCCCCTGGGTAACCCTATGTACTGACTCCCAACTTGTAATACGACAAGCAAAGGTGCAGTCAGCTTGTAAACAAAGAAATCGGTGAAGAACACTTCCAGAGGAAAATTTTTCATCCAATTGAAAGGTTGTTTTTTTTTACATTAATTTAATACGGATGGAGGAGAAATCCTGTATAAAAGTGCAAAACGTGAAGACTTTGCTGCAAGTGAAAACAAAGTTTCGTGTCTCATAAAATATTTAGTGCAAACTTGCGAAAATTAAACTATTTTACAGAAAATCCTTTCGTGTAAAAAATTCACAAGATAACAGTTAACTTTTGTTAATTAACTATGTTCTAAATGGAAAAGATTGTGTTATATTTTAACACAGTAAGGGTCCAAAAATCCGGACTGCTCGGGGATTGGGATGATCCGAATACTCAGGGGTGACTTTGAGATTCAAATTTAAGGAGGGATGAAAAAAAGAAAACAGTAAATCATGATAGTGTTTTAACTACGAAATAATAAAGTACGAATTTATTCTGGAAATCATTCACAAAAGAAACATTTTTATTAAAAAACTAAAAAAAATATTTCTTCATTTTGACGACTTCATGTGCATCTGGTGCACTACTTGCGGATGGAACATTTGTTTTATCGGTAGACGTCTCAACAGCTTTTTTAAGAAAGTTTCTTATGTCGCTTTTTTTTACGAGATTGTAATTTCTCTCTGAAAAAATTGTTTTTCACCATACATGCACATGCATGACATCTTGAAGACTGAAGCAGTGGTTATGTTCCACGAATTTTATGACATTTTCTATACTCTTTTCTGCACAATCCCAAGTTATCTTTTTTTCTTGAACTACATTTTCTTCTTCACCAGGATCTTCGGAACAGTCCTCTTTTATTGGGAGTTGTGATACTTTCAATGATTTGTTAATCAGTGAAAGTGTCTGTGACTTCAATATCATTATCAATTCTTATCCACCCATCCATGTCGTCGTTATTAAGTTTAGATAGAGGGTGATCTTCAGATGATAATTTAAGTTTCCATCAGCTCTTGCATTTCCTGTTCTCTCTGTCTTATTCGAAACTCTTCAAAATCTTCATTTTTATCCAACTCTTGATCAGCCAACATTACGTTTGGCCATAACTTTCGCCACGCTTTAAAAAGAGTTACAGGTTTCATCACCTCCCATGCGTTCGCTAATGAATAATTTGTGTCTTTAATTGTAAAACCGCGTTGAAATTCTCGAGTTTCCATATTCTTATTCATCATTTTCATCATGAAATGGTTATATTTGATGGCAAATAACAAGCAAAAATATTCCCGCAATCCGACACTAATTTTCATTCATGTGGAGTAGTTGTCGAGAAGTAAAAGGCACTTTGTATTTTTAAGCTTCCCCAATTTAATCAGGTTCTGACGAACAGATGGAACAAAATGACGAATGAACCAGTCTCGAAATATTTCTTTGTCCATCCAAGTATTTTGTTGTGCTTTATAGGCGACAGGCAAGTGCACAATCCCTTTTAAAGCCCGTGAACGCTGAAATTTTCGAATCACCGAAAGCTCAATTCTGTGCTGACCTGAAGCATTGGCACAAGTAAGCAGGGCCGCGTTTTCGCCTAGGGAAACTAGGCACATGTCTAGGGCCGTTGAATCTCAGAGCTCGGAATGTCATTGGTAGCTCATAAGGCATTATTTTATAGGAATCTTTCGTGTATATGACCTATCAATCCTAATATTTTTTTCTTTATAGGAAATCTTTCGTATCATCGCCTATCAATTCTAATACTTTCGTGACTTACAACCCCACTGTAATAGAGTCGGAGTAAAATGGCATTCTCAAATTCATTTTATAAATTTTTGTCATGAAATTTTTCTTCAACATCATTTTATCACTGTATTTTATCGATTGTAACTTTCTTACAGGTTGGAAGTGATTCCAAAATCTTCGTATCATTTCGCTTCGCTCAAGAAAAGTCTATGAAATGAGTAGCAACTAACTATTCTGTGCGGGCCCGTATCTAGAAAAAATGGGTGGGGGTGGAAGAAACAGAACCGAGTTGCAAAAAGTAAAAGGGAGTCACAAGAGACTGGATTTTCAATGTAGCATAACATTTTCCCCTCCATTTTACAGGTCTTTAAAAATGTATTGAAAAATTCATGAAACATAAATAAGTATTATATTTTCTTGCCTCTGTTACTCTTACTAACATTCTGAAAAAGGGGAGGATATGGCTCCTTGCACCACCCTCCTTAGATCCCGCTCTGCATGAAGCACTCTGGGTATGTGTGACTTCCACTTCAAACGCCGTATCCGATGAACACTGATTTTACAGATACCACTCTCATGTGAGTATTGCCCTACAGGCTATTTCAAAAATCTTATGAAGCATCAGGGAGTATCACTTTCGCAGGACTTCCATCGTCAGTTGAACGTCTTGCCCTTCGAGATCGTCCCCTGTTTACGTTTCGCACTCTTCCATCAGCTTCAAAATTTCACGTATTTTAGTAATTGTTACCCTTATCTGGTGTGCAGGGGCACATTGAGGTTATTTTTAACGGGGTGCTGAACCTCAGATTTCTTTAGGGGTTGATTAGATTAGATTACAGGAAAGATTTCTTTTGAACCTGTAAATAATAGCTAGGTAGTCACCAGAAGAAGAGCTATGCACCAATCTCCTGTGATGATGCATAGAACCGGTCAGGCCTAGCACCAACCCCTCCTTCTCGTTGGTGCAGGCCGTTAGTATCTTTCAAAAGAGATACTCTATTGTGGAAGGGAACGGATGGGGAGTGCTGCCAGATCAGTGTGGCCTACTGATCTGGACAGCTATGGCTACTTTCTTTTTTTCTACCCTGCTGAGGAGTGGTCAACCATACAGGATCCTGGTAACCTGACCATATAAACTGACTGGACTGGACTGAAATAAGGCTCTGAACTTGATTATGGATACTGAATTTGGTGCACTGATGGGCTTCTGTGGAGGGAAAATCTTCCGCTTGAAGATATTTTCTGTTTGTTTCTGGGTTGACAGCCCCAGTGAATAGATTCACAGGATATGTTTTATCAACTGGTGAATAATCCTGAACAAAGCCATCGCAGGCACCGGAATTCTAACTTCTACGGTCATTGTCAAATTCTACATTGGAGGAAGTCTTCCAGTATAGATGGCTTCAGCCTTTAGATGTGGAGGAACGGGTCTTTGCCCCATGCCTGCGATTAGGACTGTTTGATATTGTCGGCATTCCCTCTCTCAATAAACATAATTTCTTTAAACATCCCACTAACCATTTTCTCTCCATAGGTAGTTGAAATGTGAGGACTCTGCACAGAGCTTCTTCTCTTAATGTCCTCACACAAGAATTCCACCATTATAATTTAGATATTCTCGGCTTGCAAGAGACAGATGGACAGATAAAGGTTAGATACTTAAAAATAATCTTAAATTTCTATTTTCAGGAGAGAGACGATAATAAGCATCACCAAGGCGTGGGTCTGCTTCTTAGCAGACATGCTAGTGATGCTCTTCTAGGATACGAGTGCATTAATGAAAGGTTTCTTACAGCAAAATTTCAGACAAGCGTTGCAGACTTGAATGCTGTTATGTCCCCACTGAGGATGCCGATGAGGATGAGAAGGATAGATTTTACGGACAACTTCAGGATATTTTGAATTCTGTCAAGAAAGGAGATATTACCCTTGTTCTAAGTTACTTCAATGCCAAAGTTGGTACTGACTCTGACCTTTGGGGAGGAATAATAGGCCCTTTTGGTATTGGTAGCTGCAATGGCAATGGGCAGCGTCTCCTTCAGGTAAGTAAACTCAATGGTTTCAGAATAACTAACACTTATTGCAAACACTGCGACATACATAAGTACACATGGGTTTCACGTGATGGGCTGCATAAGAAAATGATTATATATTAATTAACAGCAAATGGGCTAGTTCTGTTAGAAATACCAGGTCATATAGGGGAGCTGAAATTGGATCTGACCGTTACCTTGTTAAAAGTGTCTTGTATCTTAAACTTAAAAAGTGTTGTGCTAGGGTTAAAAATTTTACTTTTAATACTGACTTGTAACAATTGGTTTAGCATTACTTCTGGTGTTCGACAAGGATGCATTTGTCTCCTTTTCTGTTTAATTTGTTTATTGATAATGTTATGGGAAATTCACTGCAAGGGAAACATTTTGGCCTTAAATGGTCGGGAGATCTGAAAATTTCTGATTTAGATTATGCTGATGATTTAGCCCTTTTGGCAAATGATGTTGATGAGATGAACTCTTTCATTCAAGCTGTTGAGAGACTGGTAGTAGAGTAGTTTGGTTATAAACAGAGAGAAAACTAAAGTGATGAAAATTGGTCAGGCAGGCTGTGATTCAGCTAATCTGAATGGTTACGCTCTTGAGCAGGTGTCACAGTTTAATTATCTTGGAAGCTATGTAACAGATACTGGTGACGTGCGGCACGAGATTAACAGACGAATAGGGTATTTAACTGCTGGGACATTTAAGAATACCAGGTCATATAGGGGACCTGGTATGGACCTATGGAGAGTGTGAAGAAATAAGCCTTATTAAAATAATATTTAAAGTCCAGAATTAGACTGTATAATAGTTTGGTTCTTTCTAAGGTTAGTTAAGGTAGTGAAACTTCGACGCTTTGAAACAAGATAACAGAAACTTGATGCTTTTGATTCTGGATGTTTACTCAGTATCTTGGGCATTAGGTGGTTCAACTTTGTAACTAATGATGAGGTTAGGCAAAGGAGTCTGCAACCTCCTTTAAGCAGCATATTGTGCAGAGACTCCGTTGATTTGTCCATATTGCCTGTATGGATAATTATAGATTTGCGAAAGGATTATGAACAGTGTGCCTAAAGGCCTCAGAAAGAGTGGATACGTAAGATGCGGTGGGCAGACAATGTCAAACAGAACCTTTAGAATTGATGTTCAGTGACCAGATGCAGCAGTTGTAGCTCAGGACAGATGAGCTTGGAGAACTGAATGACACAGTCTGGTTGGACCTCCGTAGCCCAAGGCTGCTTGAGGATGATGAGGATGTATATATGAAAATAAAAAGATGCTAATCAAATTATCCGCAGACACGTTTTAACCTCATAAAGAGAATAACAATTTAAACAACTTAATTATCGCCTTATGTGTCTTGAAAGAGGTATGTGGAAATGTTTTCAATTCTGCTGTCGGGAAGTTTATTCTCTAAGGACTCTGTATATTCCTGAACTGAAGTTCTATACACATAATTGTTGCGGAGATAATTAATAGGGAATTGTGTTACATTATTTCCTCCCTTCATTGAAGAACAATTCATTTTATGCAAGCCAACTCATAGCTGAAATAAAAAAGGGAATTAGAAAAGAATTCGACCAGAGCCTCATTAGCCGTCATCAGCTGAGCTTCTGTTTTTGTCTTTTAAGAGGAGATCGAGAAATGGTCAGCCAATGGCGTTGCCCACCTCTCACGCACGGGGACGTTGAGGTTGGATTTTGAGAAGCAGACGTCCATGCCTTATCCAGGATTCGAACCCGGGCCTTGTTGGCGGCTCAGGGACAAACGAAAAAAAACGAAAAGTCATGTAAAATAAAACAAATTGCATAAAAAACTATTTTTTGTTAAAATAAATGAAAAGTCAGCAATGGTAAAATGAAAATCAAATTATATAAAAAACTTTTTTATTAAAAAAAGAAAACATGGAAAGGAAAAAACTCATAAAAAACTATTTTTTATTAAAAAAACGAAAATAACACATACCAAAAGATGAAAAAAAACCAAAACCAAAATGCCACAGATGTTTCCCTGGGAGTTGTGCCGAGAATGGTTAGGGATTCGGCCACAAATAAAAGAGCGAGCATATGCCTTGCCCCCATTTGAAAAGAAATTAAAGAAACATTGAGGAAGCATAAAGCTTTTAATAATTTCCATTACCAGCTTCATCGCTGCTGGATTTCGCTGAAAAAGAGGAGCAAAAGAAATTCAGAATTCATGTTTGAAACAGGTTCTTATTTCAAAAGATGTAAATGATAACTATTACAGTTTAGAAGAGAACATCATATCATACATAAGTATCAATCTTAATCATATAAATTTAATTTTCCTGCTTCTATTCCTGCTGAATACACAGATTGAAACTGAAAACGAGACTGATACGTTACTGACTGAACTACTTGATCCAGATTATTATTAATTACTGACAGCTATTGGTGAATGTTTAATGAGGTTCAACTCTCAAACAAACAATTTCCTGACATTCTTGTCATATGATCGCTTATGAAATGAGGAAGTATAATCAAATGTAATAAATAAGTTCATCCAAAACTATTCCAATGGAGAAGCAATTAGATTCTGCATTGAAATCGAATTAAGTAATCATAGCAAGACATAAATGTTTCCCGCGAAATGAGGAGCCAATCACAAGCCGAGTCTTCACCAATATGAATTTCAACTGCGATTCTTTCCTCCTCCCCCCCCCCCCGCTCCCCCGTGAAAATGGACAAACGAACCGAAGATACTTTTTCTCAATTTCCACCACTTTTGGGTTCCAAGTTTCTTATTAATATCATGTTATTTTGTTTCAATGTTACACAAAGACACAAAAAATTCATTGATCACTTGATTGTTTCAAACAGAAACGCGATATAATTATATAATATTTATATATTTAGTTTCAGTTACGTAATTCCTACGTACTAATAATATGCAATACACAATACTTTATGTATTTTTTGTCTTAATGCAATTTTATGAATATTTTGAAATCATTAATAAACTAATTATAAAAGTGTATGGGAAAAGTGAATTAAAGCCCATGTAATAATTATTGATAAGGAAACTTTTATAGAAAGAAATGTGACGTTTGAAAAAATGTCTGATGATTTTTTCAATTTTTTGGTTATTTTGAGGGAACAATGTTTAGGATGAGTGTTACAACATCGCCTGCCGTTAATTATTTGAATTTCAATTTCTATTCTTTTATATTAACACAAACATTGTTGAAAATCGAAATTTGGAGAATTTTAAATCAGATCTTCAGTTTATTTTCAGAGGCATTTTTCTGTAAAAGCGTTTTTTAAAAGTTAGCTTTTAACGTGGATTTCTATTCACACAACATGGAAATGCTGCAATACACGTTGGAAGGTAGTCTAAGTCCGTTTCTGTTCTTTTCATCTCTGAGCGCCCCCTTTCTTTTTTCATAGAATGAGCCAAACGGTCAGGGCACGATCGCAAAGCCTCAGAGAAAAGATGGGGAAAGGAACAACTGTTAGGAGACAGAGGGTAACCTCCCGTCAAGGTCATACAGCGAATTATTTTACGTGCACAGGGTACGGCTCTCTCCTGCACACAGCGTTACGGCTTAATGTCGCATCGGACGGACGGTATCCTCTCCAAGCCCAATGATGCCTCTTTTATCACCGTGGACAGAATGGGGTTTAATGGAGAAAATTCTCAACGCTGGCCCAGTTGGGACTCGAACCTCTGAACTGCAGATGACGAGTCTGGCGCGCTACCCACTGAACCATAGTGTATCTTGTCGTTTTCTAAGTATGGTGATTATAATTTTTTAACACACGAATTGAATAGATTTTTATTTATTAGGATTCTGATTCAGTTATATAAAAATAAAAAAATTAATCCCTCTCAAGCAGCTGCTTGCCACAAAAGTCTGACAGGAGCCTGTCAGTTTATATGCCATAGTAGAAGGTCTGCGAGGATTGTAGGACCTCAGCAGAAAAACGACACTAACGTCCATTGAAATTATCCGGGGTTCGAACGCGGTCTTCCGGGTTCGAACGCGGCTCCCTTAGATCAGTAGCCAAGTGCGTTAACCACTCGGCCACGGAAGGAAAAAAAAGAAATCACTTCTGTTAATTTGTTTGGTTCTGTGAGCTTATCTAATGTATACAGTTCATTATGATAATCATCCCAATAATTCTTATTATAAAGTACCTTGTTAATTCGTCGAAGTATTGCATTAATTCTAGTAAGTACGTAGTGTACCAAGCTGTAAGTATAAAGTTTGATTTGAGCACTTGATGAAAGAGATAAAATAAATGGCGTTAGAATTAGCTGATGTCTTTCACATGGGATATTAAGCATTGGCAAAACTTTATCCTTTATCCTCTGTACAGCAGAGATCTAATTGATACAATTGAAGACGACATCCTATTTTCATATCCAGTGATTTCCTTCCCAGATTTGAGGACTTCTCAACCTCGCCTTGTACCAAAAGAGGGCAAAGCACTCTTTATCTTTCAAGCGGAAAATTTCAAGCAGTAAAAACACTAACAAAATTTCGAGAAATATTTTTGCTAAAAAAAAATGAGGTTTCTCCCTGAGTGGGATTCTAATCGTCTTCTGAATATATGCCATGGGATCTAACCATTAATCTATCAGTGCTGTTCCACTTTTTAACTCTCTTTTCATTGGAGGCAATGTTGAAAGTTTGACGGCTCCCGATCATAGATGGCGCCAAGAGCGATAAAAATATGCGGGAAGATTTATAATCACAATTAGTTAAAAATGAACGAGCTGTTGTTAGTTGAGTGGTTAAAACATCTGGTATGTATTCAGAAGATGTCACTTCCTTTCGTACTTTGGGAGACTCATTTTCTCTTTAGAAGAAAGGTGTGTCTTTACTATTGATAACAAAGATTCATCTGAGGCATAATATTTAAATGCATCAATAATACAAAATTTATATTTTATGTGTTCGCAGTATGATTATAATTAATCTAATAACATTTGTAAAATATCATTGCTAAGAAACATCAATTTTAAAATGCGAATAATATTTCAATCTATAATGCATTGCATCAATTTAAACTGAAGTTGTAAGAAGACTATTTGCAACTTGAATGGAAAGCAAAGAATAAAAATGAAATTGAAATAAAAGCAAATCCTTACCTATCTTTTTGTATGCAGCCGTCTCGACCCGGCGGCCCATTTGTATCGAGCCTCCTTCTTGGGCAACGGAACCTCCCAGGGGAGCCACCAAGAAGGCTTGCGGAGAAGGCTTGAAGGGCCCTTACGGACCCTTCAAGAAAAGGTTCTAAGGAAACATTAAGAAAACTCAAGGCTTTTAACAATTTCTTTACCAGCCGTCAAAGCTTCTGGATTTTGCCTGCAAGAGAACAAAGGGAACTTAGGACTTTTGAAATTCATTCGATATTTCGAGCATTATATAACATATGTATGAGCGGCAATGAAATTGTGAAATGAGAGATAAATGTATTACACTATGTTGAAGATCTATTTAGTATTCTGTTTTCAGAAATAAGGAGTAAAAATAATCAGAAAAGATCTAATGCAGAGAGATTTGATACGTAACATTTAGCAGATTTAGTAAAATTCTGAATCAAAAATATTAGTTTAATAGTTGAGAATTTGACACCCTGGAATGCTTAGAAAGAACTGCCATAATTGTGTTGAACATCTTCTGTCAGTATGATAATTTAGCATCTTCTTGTTTGTCCTGTGAGGATGTAGAGTGATAAGAGAACTGTGTGGAAAAACTAGAACGTTTTATTGTGTTTTTTTTTAAAGTTAAAATATGAATTAGATCTGCCGATTTATGTTTAAGAATTTCTTTTTCAGCCTTTAAAGCTGCTGGAATTTGCCGGCAAAGGAATAGACGACGCTTAGGAGTCGTTTTTCAAAAATTATTTTGGCCACTAGCCCATAAGGTTAAGTAGTCAGTACGATAGCGCAGCTGATTGCTGAACCGGGGAGGGGAGAGAGCTCAGTCAGTAGTGCGCCAGGCTAGTAATATGCAGTTCCCAGGTCGAGTTTCAGAACTGGGCCATCGTTGAGATTTATCTCCGCAAATTCCCCGCCCTGCCCTCGGTCTGTAGGGTACACCGATGGGCATGGAAAAGCCACTGTCCGTCGGATGGGACGCCAAGCCGTGGCCCCTTGTGTGGGAGCGCCATACCCTGTGCACGTTAAAGAACACGCTGGATGGCTTTGACGGGATACTACCATCTGTCTCCCAAAAGCTGTCCAGTGGGTCCCCTCCCCCCAACCTGGAGCGGGGGTGGCTCAGTCGGTAGCGTGCCAGGCTCGTAATTTGCAGTTCCCAGGTTCGAGTCCCAGCTGGGTCAGCGTTGAGATTAATCTCCACAAAACTCCCCTCCCTGCCCATGGTCAGTAGGGGACATCGATGGGCTTGGAAAGGCCGCCGTCCATCGGATGGTACGTTAAGCCGTGAGCCCGTGTACGGGAGAGCCATACCTGTGCACGTTAAAGAACACGCTGGATAGCATTGACGGGAGGCTACCATTTGTCTCCCAACAGCTGTTCCAGTGGGTCCCCTCCCCCAACCTTCTCTGAACCTTCGTGGTCCTTGTGACCTGGCCATTTAGCTCATTTTGTGCAAGAAGAGTACTCGGAGATAAAACAACCCAGCCCAAACCTAAACCAGCGGGAATGTCCCTGTTTGTATGTTGTACGAGAAGTAATGAACGAAGCTAAGCGACACACTATTTCACACGTACATGGTAAGACTATTTCTGGCTGTTGTGGCAGAAATGAGCACAATGTTTTTTGCAGCTATTTCTTTTCCTCATTTCTCGCTTTCTCAACGATACAATTAATTTTTTGTACAATTCTTTTGCTTCTTACGGTTTTGAAATGAAATGTTTGATTTTTACCGACAGAACGGGAGGAAAAAAATAACTTCAAATATTTATAGTTAGCTAGCAGTAGTGCAGGTGAGTGACTTCTCTAAGCCCTCGGGGTCCTTGTGACCTGGCCATTTAGTGTATTGTATGCAAAATAGTGCCGTTCAGAGGTAAAACAACCCAAACAACCCAGGTGAATGGCAACTGGAGAGACTTTGAGACTGCGCAATTGATGATTTGACACTTCACACAGATCATAGATAGATGATCACTCAACAGACCTGACTTATATTTCAGAAATGTCGAATCGTGAACTGCGCAGTCTCATAGTGTCAACTGTTGCCATTCACTCTAAGCCAATTGCACACTAGTATAGAGCAGGCTTTTTCAGATTCCTTTTGCGATTGTTTAAAACTTTACCGAAATATTTAGTTCAAGAAAAAAGCAGCAATAATACATACGTCATAAGCTTGAAAATATAATATTAATTCAATTTTCACTGTTTATGTAAGGCTTTAAAAAGCACCAACACTATCTTTGTCCTAAGTGTATTTAATAACCACTGTTGTGTTAAATTAATCTCCAAAATGTACCTAAAGTATTTCCCATTTCGTATTTATCCATTCAAATTCCATTGAAGAAGAAACTTCATACACAATCATCATATTTTACTTCTGCACAAGAAGAAACGAAATGCCGAGATAAAGTGACAAGAGAGCCACTAGAGAGCTCAGTCGAAGCCTTGACGTTCTTAAGATCGCGAGTCGATTACCTATTAGCCAATCTATTATTATCTATAGGAACTCCGCAAAATTCCCCGCCCTGCCCACGGTCAATAGCTGACACCGATGGGCTTGGAAAGGCCGCCGTCCGTCGGATGGGACGTTAAGCCGTGGCCCCGTGTGCGGGAGAGCCATACCCTGTGCACGTTAAAGAACACGCTGGATGGCCTTGACGGGAGGCTACCATCTGTCTTCCAACAGCTGTTCCAGTGGGTCCCCTCCCCCAACCTTCTCTGAGCCTTCGGGGTCCATGTGACCTGGCCACTTAGCCCATGGTGTGCAAAAAAGTGCCGCTCAGAGGTAAAACAACACAACCCAATCCATCTATAGGAACTTTCGAAGCGTCTGCTGTTCATTCTCTGTCTTATGTAGTTGATAAAAACTTTTTACCACTTCTATGCAGACATCAAAACTCCTTCGAAAACATTCTTGTGACTTTCTCTTGCTTGTTTTTGCTCATTTCCATTTCCATTGGATCATTTTCCCAAAAACATTCGCAGTATATGACTGGTTTATTTCCATACATTCAATCAATCATCGAGTTAACTCTAAGCAACGGTGTATTTCCAAAGCAACCTCGATCTGACATGAACAGGATCACATAAGTGATTGCTTAATATTCAGATTTCGGGAGATGTTCAGATTAGTCCTAACACAGAAATTAGTTTTGTGTTTACTGGAAAAGAGTCCGAGCAATCTGTTTTAAAATGTTCTGATGTTCCTCAAATTATCTTAAGGCACTTTGCAAAATCATATTTATTAGCTAAATGGCCAAATTTTTTACTTCAGTTATTTCATATTTAAAAAAAAGGGTCTACCATTAGGCATTGTTTTTGAAAGCGATAGAAATATTATTTAACCTTTTGAAGGTTAATGACATAACACGAAAACTGAAAGAGTTAAAATACACATTATTTTATCTTAATGATTTTCTCTTAACTGATGGTGCATTAGATTGGAGCGATCACTATGCGATCACTATGCGAGAAAATACCAAATCAAGGGATTCCCTTAATCTTTCTATTTAATTCACCACGTGTTAACTTAAATCGTACAAAATAAAACTTTCTAATATAACAAAACAGAAATTTGACATGATATATTAATTTAATTATTACGATAATAATTAAAAAAGAAAGATTAAATAATACTTTTATTAAAACCAGCAATCTGTGTTAAAATAACAGCTCTGGGGGCATAAAGCAAAATCCACTCGGATTCGAATTCGAAACTAAGTATTACGGCGAAACAACGCTGTACAAAAAGATTGTAAAGTCGGACAAGAGTCTTACCTAACTTTTGGTATGCTGCTTGGCCCCCTCCGACGTCCCATTGGCATGGGGACTCCTTCATCAGCAAGCGCTTCCGGGTGACTGCGAAGGTTAACGAAACAACAAAGCCTAAATTGATTGTGGAAGATATTGTGACGATTCATTCAAGTGTTGAAATAATCGATACTCTCGTTACATCTTTTACATTGTGACGATTGCTCAGAAGATATCTGGGTTTCAGACATCTTTCAAATGGAAACTTTTTGATTCGTAAAGAAAATGAAAAGGTCTGAAATTCAGAAGAGTTTTTTTTAATAGGTTTTGCTTTTGCGATGCCACCTAATTGGACATCAAAACAAGAAAAATGGCGTATCGCTTCTGCAAATATGGCTGATGCACGGTTGCGATTCTCCACTTTTGATCCATCTAGTGGTGATAATTCAACCTAATGGACGATTGGGAAAATGCAAACAATAATAGAGCTAACTCGCGATTAACCGGGATAATGGGGGATAGGACGCAGGGAGGTTACGGGTAACACAAAATCAAGGTTAAAATAAAACTGGTCAAAATGCGGGACATAATTGAATTCGTATAAACTTAATCAGTTAAAATTGAACCCAATATTTAGGAACACATTTGCCGCGTTACAGACGTCAAGTGCAATAGTTTAGGGACTCAAAACATTACATGAATTTCTTGACGAAAAACGCCAAACAGTTACTTATGCAGTCTATTATATATATTTTTTTAACCCGTTTAATCCGCAAATCGGTTGATCCGCCCCCAGATAACCCGAGAGTTGCCTATAGTGTATTTAGTACCTAAGAAACGTAAAAAGAAAGCCCTTTTATTTCTTCCAACAAAAAATATCGTTTCCTCCCCCCAGGAGGAAATTGCCATCAATTTTAACCTATTAGTCCTCACACTCCATAGCCAAAAAATTCAATTTTATTCTTCTAATTATCCGCACAACTAAATATAATAAATTTGAAAGAAGTTAAATAAAAAACTGCCCTACGTACTAATAAAAAATTGGCACGAAATTTATTTATTTTAAGAGTATTTTCATTGTTAATGCTGTGCAGTGGCACCAAGGGAAGCAACGGTTCCCTTAAAACCTTCATGAATAAAAAGGAAAAAAGAATATATTTTACGCGTATATTTTCTATATTTTCGTTCAAAAAGTAAGAGTATTTTCTTAACTTCAGTTAATTTGAACGAAAAACTTCTTTTTTATGAATATTCTTCGAATTTCCCTGTTATATCACTCTGTATAATAAGTAGAAGCGCCAGTCTCCAGGCAAATCGTGGTAGGAGTGTATGAAAAATCTCGCTCCACTGCTACTGCCTTCGCATCGCACACCGGATATCCAAATATCTATCCTCAGCAGGCAGAAATTAATAGAGACGGAGGCGACGGCAGCAGTCGCTTTTTTTGTTCATTACCAGCTCTAACACAACCTATTTCTGCTGCGGACGTACAACGCATGCTCCAGACCTAGCTTGAAGCAACCAATAAGCGTTCTTTTGCAAGCCTAATTGGAATTTGTAACCGCCATTAGTTTTTTTGCGAAGACTATGAAAAAAAAAAACTACAGTAAAAAAAAACCCTACAAACTCATTTTTTCGAGGACTACCTAGGAAAATATGTTAACTGTAGCCCCTAGAAGAAGAGGTTTATAACCCCCCACGGGTATGCCACCTGATGAGACATAATGTTAATGATTTCTGATTATTTGTTGTTCAATTTAATCCTTTTATGTCCTATATTTTGTTCCTGTTTTAAAGCACCGACGTACTTTAAATTTAAAACTAATATAAACTTTTATGCATTTTGCATTATTAACTTAAGATACGCATATTTCATATTTAATTCACGTATTTAAGCTTAATTAATGTTACGTATGACATTGAGTTGTGCTCTTAAATAGGTTAAATAATTTTTTTAATTATTGGGCCACAAGTTTTGGAAACGATCACAATTTTTTCAATGAACAAGATTTTAAAATTCTGCGCTTAAAGAAACAAATGAAGTTAAATGGGTTGGAAAGTTAAAAAGATTTGGAGAAAATAAATTCTGGAAATTTAAGGGTCAAAAGTTATATACACACAGTCATATCAGAATAATGTGACCACCTTACCATACATATACTGTGGTAGGTGGTCATATTATTCTGATTCGACTGTGTACATGCTGTACATATTAAAATATTGGAGAAAGAACATAGATATTGTTTTCACTCAAATTGTTAACAGCAGGGCTTCAATTATATCAACAATCTATTACTGTTAGTTCTTGTGTGCAAAATGTATCACGCGCTACCTTCGGCGAAGTCGAAACCGAAAATATTTGCCAGATCGTTAAGTTTATGCAGAAACATTTGCTCTTAAGGTAGCAAATTTATTACGAATTGTGCACGTTCTTTGGTTCTCACGAATTGCTGTTTGTAAATATGGTCGCAATATGATTTAATGAAATAAAATATAAATATCCCCTCAAGCAGCTGCTTGTCACAGAGGTCTGACAGGAGCTTGTCAGTTTATACGCCATAGTAGAGGGTCTATGGGGATGGCGGAACCTAAACATAAAACACAATCATGCATACCTCACCCGGGGCTTGAACCCAGGTCCCTTTGATCTGTAGCCAAGCACGTTAACCACTCGACCACAGAACGGCAATTTGAATTAATTTCATGTATTTTATTAATGCATAAATATGATTTAGGGTCTAGAGTGCAATTCCCTTTTCTTCTGGAACAAAGCCTTCCTATATGTCAGTGTTTTCCAGAAACGCGTCACGGAGCATAAATCACCTCGTACTGTATTGAAAATTAAACCCTGTAACTAAAGTAGAACCCAGGTTCGATCTTGCAACTACTGTAAATTTTAACGCAAGTTTTAAGTAGAAATTGATAAATAAAGAATATCGAAACTGGCAGGGACGATCGAAGTAGTTAATATAAAAAATCTTTCATGTTCCAAAAAACCTTCACGTAGAATGAAATTGCACATTTTTATCGGGATTTCACATTGAATTCCCAACAGGAATTTCACTATTATGATTTCGAATGAAACTATGTTGCAGTTTGGAAGAAAAATTATAAGTGGGATGGATCATTTGTAGAGCATAGGAAACGGAGACTGTCCGGATCTAAAAATAAAGAAATGGAGGGAAAGTGATTCGATCTAGCTGGAGAAGAAGCGAAATATATAAAACAAGAAACTGGAATTCTTTTGCAGTAGACCTACTGTGGCATATAAACTGATAGGCTCCTGTCAGACCTCTGTGGCAAGCAGCTCCTTGAGGGGATATTTATTTATTTTTATATATAATTTCGCTATTAATTATTGTTTCCTGCTATAATTTTGTTTAAAAGGGCGGGGGTGGCTCAGTCGGTAGCGCGCCAGGCTCGTAATCTGTAGTTCCCAGGTTGGGGGAGGAGACCCACTGGAATAAGAAAATTTTGCGGCGATAAATCTCAACGCTGGCCCATCTGGGCCAGCGTTGAGATTTATCGCCGCAAAATTCCCCGTCCTGCCCACGGTCAGTAGGGGACACCGCTGGGCTTGGAAAGACCACCGTCCATCGGATGGGACGTTAATCCGTGGTCCCCGTGCGTGGGAGAGCCATACCCTGTGCACGTTAAAGAACACACTGGATGTCCTTGACGGGAGGCTACCATCTGTCTCCCAACAGCTCTTCCAGTGGGTCTCCTCCCCCAACCTTCATTGAGACATCGGGGTTCTTGTAACCTGGCCATTTAACCCATTGTCTGCTATGGTGGTTTTTTTAACATTAATTGCATAAGGTGATTTTCCAACATAGTTCAATGTACAAGTAATCCCCGTTTAACACTTGAGATGCTTTCCGGAATGATCCGCCTTAAAAGGGGAAATTTCGTTTGCTTGCTTTTTGCTCTTTTAGAAATATTTTCTTGTATTACACGTTTCTATAGCAAAAATAATTATAATTGACAATTTTTATTAAAACAACAAATAATGTGTGAAATGCGAAAATGAATAATTGTATAAAATGGGCACATTATGTGATCCATAAGTTAATTTTAGAATTTATTTCTTAATAAGGAAACCATCTAGCGTGATTTTCTTGTCTCTTTTTGTGCGTTATATTTCAAACATTGTATATTAGAAAAAAATAGTTGACATTAGTAACTACTGTTGCTAAGCATCTAAGCAATTAATTGGTTTTTTTGTGGTTTTCAAGACTAGATAAGGAGCTGTATCCTTATCTAGTCTTGAAAAAGATTTATCTGTAAGTAATCCTAGATAAGGAGCTGTAGTTGACGCTTCTTCGACGAGCTACGCAAAATTAAAGCTTATCAGCAAAATTATGACTGACATCTGTAAAAATTGTATGTTCTAGTAAATGAAATATTTGCATGCCACGACAAACGGCGGATCGATACACAAAATATTTAAGCGTATTTATCTCTGCATAAGATTTTTAAAAGAATTTTTTCTAAAAAAATAGGAAAAGAAACCAAATTATAGACAATCCGCTTTAAACGGGTATTACCTGTATTAATATACTGTATGGGGCTGATTTAGGTGAGTTTAAAATTAATAACATTTGTTCACATCCTATTAACAGTTAAACTGCCATACTAAACAATGCACTACAATCAGTCTTAAGTGTCTCACTAGGTGGTCGGTTTTGATGTCCCAGATTCTGTGATCTGCGAATCAGAAGTCATCGAAATACACTCAGTACTTCCACTTAGCAGCGATAGAAAACATCTGTGTTTCCTTAACATGAAGATTCTTTAACCAGCATTATATAAAATAATTAATAATGATGAAATATTTATGATAAAATATGAATTTTTTAATGGATATTTTTTGGGCCTTCTGATAAACTAACAGAATTGCCCGCGTCGATCCAGTATCGATATTTCGAGACCGACTTTTGAGGTTGGGCATAATTTTCTGGAGTTGAAACCCATAGAGTGCTCTTAAGTTATTGCGAGATGAAGCTGTAGACGAAGTTTGATGTTCCTGGCTCTGAAAGTCTTGGAAGAGATGGCGAACAAGCAGAGAGACAAACAATCTAAAATATATATTAAATAAATGATTTGTTCGCTCATTTTTTTTTTAATGAGTGAACCTTGATGGTGGTGGTGGCCACCATTATAATTTAGATATTCTCGGCTTACAAGAGACCAGGTGGACAGGTAAAGGTGAGATACTTAAAAATAACTTTAAATTTCTCTTTACAGGGAAGGAGGATGGAAAGCATCACCAAGACGTGGGTCTGCTGCTCAGCAGACATGCTAGTGATGCTCTTCTAGGATATGAGTGCATTAATGAAAGGTTTCTTACAGCAAACGTTTAGACAGCATTAAAGACTTGAATGTTATATGCTGTTACTCCCCCACTGAGGATGCCGATGAGGATGAGAAGGAAACTTTTACGGACAACTTCAGGATATCTTGGATTCTGTCAAGAAAGGAGATATTACCCTTGTTCTAGGTGACTTCAATGCAAAAGTTGGTACTGACCCTGACCTTTGGGGAGGGGTGATAGGCCCTTTTTGGTATTGGTAGCTGCAATGGGCAACGTCTCATATAGGTAAGTAAACTTAATAGTTTGAGAATAACCAACACTTATTACAAACACTGTGACATATACAGGGTGATTGTAAACTCTTTCAACAAAAAAGAGGGGTGATAGTACACATCAAGACGATCAGTTGTTGCAATGGAACCTAGGGTCGTATTCCACTTCTTCCGCCAGAGAAGTGTAAAATTACATATCCACGTTGATCCTTCAACAGTGATAACAAAGGCACTTAACTAATTTATGAGTTGCTTAATTACATTCGCCTCAGAGAAAGACTCAAAGTAGCTGCTCAAAGTGGCGTCCGAGGGCGTTGTTGCACAGCCCACACCGGCGAATGAAGGACTGTCGCACCCTCTCGTAGACTCCTGGTGTGGTGTTGGTCTTGTCCACTGCAACACCGATTCTCACGACGAGATCTTCCAGGGTGTCCACAGGTGTCTCGTACACAAATGTTTTCATGTGCCCCCAGAAGAAGAAGTCTAGTGGATTGAGGTCTGAGGAGCGTGGAGGCCAAGCCACAGTTTATATCTACAAACATAGTTTATATCTACAAAGTAATTTGAAGTGTAGGAGGCCATATGTAACTTTGTGACTAGGGACGAAAATGTCTAAACGCGGCACTTCATTTAAGAACTGTTAATTTGGCCTTGTTAGTCATTATGACAGTCATGGCTTGCTTACTACTGAAGTTGAGGAAGAATGGGACAGTTTTACACAGGCATTTTTCGAAACTAACAGTACTCTTTTAGGTAAAAAGGAGCAGAGGAGGCAAAATTATTTGAGTGATAAGGCAGTTCAGCTTATTTCAGAAAGAAAGAGCTGCAGGAATGTTCTTAATCAATACCCTACTAGTCCTAATAGAAAGCATTACAGAAAACTTATAAACGTGTAAAGGATCAGTTAGCTGCTGATAAGTATCTTAGGCTTGATTTGATGGTTTGGCTGACAAAGCCGAGGAAGCAGTTAGACAGCACTACAGCAGAGAGCTGTACCAGATATTTAATGTTTTGTATGGTAGGAAACGGACAGCTATACAGGGATTGAAGAATAAACAAGGTAAGGTTATAGAAATTGAGGATTGTTATTGGTAGTTGGGCTGAGCATTTCAGTGATGTTCTAAACAATGTGGTTAGTTCTACTTCGATTGTTTGTAATGATGATAGATGCATTACTGGCTTTAATGTTGGCCCTATAACATAGTCTGAAGTTATTTTGGCTATTTCTTAACTTAAATATATAAATTTTCTGTTGGAAAAATGATTTTACTACGGAAATGCTTAGAGCTAGGAATATTTCTGTTACCTTATGGCTGACTGAAATTTTAAATATCTTTTATGATAAAGGCATTGTTCCTAAGGATTTTACCAGAGCTGTTATTATCCCTATTTTTAAAAAAGATGATCGCAGTTCTTGTGATAACTATAGGGGTATCAGCCTACTTTCTGTCCCAGGTAAAGTTCTTTGCATGATTGTGCTTAATAGAATTAGGAATCTGGTTGATGGGCAATTGCGTGATGAGCAGTGTGGATTCAGAAGTGATAGGGGATATATAGATCAGATTTTTTCACTTAGTCAGATTCTTGAGAAATGTTTAGAGTTTCAGAAACCTTTGGTTGCTAGCTTTGTTGATTTCAAAAAAAGCTTTTGACTCTGTTGATCTTCATAATTTGTGGTAGATTGTGGGATTGTATGGCATACCAGATAACTAACATAATGAAAGCTCTCTATAAGAACACTGAGTTGTGTGTGGGAATTGGTAAAGCGTGTAGCAATTGGTTTAACATTGCTTCTGGTGTTCGACAAGGGGCGTTTTATCTCTTTTGTTTGGTAATTGATTATGTTATGCGAAATTCACTGCAAGGGAAATTTTTGACCTTAAATGGTCTGGAGATACGAAAATTTATGATTTAGATTATGTGCATGATTTGACCCTTTTGGCAAATGATGTTGATGAGATGAACTCTTTCATTCGATCTGTTGATAAGACTGGTAGTAGAGTAGGTTTGGTTATAAACAGAGAGAAAATTAAAGTGATGAAAATTGGTCAGTCTGGCTGTAAATCAGTTAATTTGAATAGTTACAGTCTTGAGTAGGTGTTACAATTTAATTATCTTGGCAGCTATGTAACAGATACTGGTGATGTGCGGCATGAGATTAACAGACGAATAGGGATTGCTGCCGGGACTTTTAAGAATCTATGGAGAGTGTGGAGAAATAGGCGTATACACCTAAAGACTAAAATTAGACTGTATAAATAGTTTGGTTCTTTCTAGGGTTAATTATAGTAGTGAATGTAAGTGGTAGTAAAAGTAGTTCTAGATACTTACGCTATATCTTGGGCTTTAGGTGGTTCAACTTTGTAAGTATTGATGAGGTTATGCAAAGGATTCAGCAACCACTTTTCAGCAGCATATTGTGCAGAGAGAGACTCCGTTGGTTTGGCTATGTTGCCCGTATGGATAATTATAGATTAGCGAATAGGGTTATGAACAGTGTACCTAAAGACCTCATAAAGAGGGGGAGACCTTGGAGCGGTGGGCAGACAATGTCAAACAGGACCTTGTTAGAATTGGTGTGCAGTGGCATGATGCAGCAGGTATAGCTTAGGACAGATATGCTTGGAGAACTAAATTGTACAGTCTGGTTGGACCTCCGCAGCCCATGGCTGCTTGATGATGATGATGAAAAACGTTTATGCTTGGCACTTATTGACATTTATGTACGAGACACTTATTCTCCCATTTTAACCACAAAAATTATTTTGCCGTCTTGAAAACAACGCTATTTGCGCCGGTATCTCACATATTAAACAAATTTATTGATAACTGTTTGGCTGACTGATTAGTGTCTTACTTAATGTTTATTCTTTCGTGGTTGCAGATTAAAAATCAGAGGTAGGAAATCTCCAATTTCTGTACCCTGAAAAACTACAACTGTTTTATTATGTTTTTTATTGAATTTCAGTTGAACACGGCTTTTTACTCAAACCCTTGAACCTCGCATATAAAAGCTTTATCGTTTTCAATTTCGAGTTTTCAACGATTTAGAAGGGTGCTTTAGCACTTTTAGCACCCCCTCTGAATACGCGCCTGCCTGTCAGAGTGGTGGTACTTCATTTCGCCAATGTCTTTGCACCTCAATCATATTCGTTTGCAGTAACACTTAAAAATATATTCACGTTGCTAACACGTCAGTTGCTTCGCCATTTTGCTTTGAACAGGGAAGTGTCCCCGAGCGGCGTTTACAAACAACCTTATAATACTTTACTTCAAAATATTAACATTCTGGCTCTATTTATATATGTGTTATTAACATCTGAAAGTTATATACATTTTATTGGGATGCCCTGTATATTAGGCTTGTCATGTATTGTCTTTTCGTGGGGAAAAAAGAAAATTTTCCTTAGGAGAAATTATTTGGTCTGTAAATGGTAGCTAGGTAGTCACTGGAAGGAGAGCTATGCACCAATCCCCTGTGATGATGCATAGAACCGGCCAGGCCTAGCACCTAATGTCCGACCCCGCCTTCTCGTGGTGCGGACCGTTAGTAACTTTCAAAAGAGATACTCTCTTGTGGAAGTGAACGGAAGGGGAGGGCTGCCAGATTAGTGTGGCCTACTGATCTGGACAACTATGGCTACTTTTCTTTTTTTTTCTATCCTGCTGAGGAGTGGTCAACCACACAGGGTCCTGGTGCTGACCATATAAACCCACTGGACTGGACAGATATATGGCTCTGAGCTTGATTATGGATCCTGATTTTGCTGCACTGGTGGGCTTCTGTGGAGGGAAAATCTTCCGCTGTGTTTTCTGTTTGTTTGTGGGTTGACAGCCCCAAGTGAATAGATTCACAGGATATGTTTATCAGCTGGTGGATAATCCTGAGCAGAGGTCATCACAGGCACCTGAACTCTTTGCTTCTATTGGCATCGTCAAATTCTACATTGGAGGAAGTCTTCCAGTGTAGATGGCTTCAGCCTTTAGTGGTGGGGGAACGGGTCTTTGCCCCATGTCTGCGATTAGGGGGCTGTTTGATATTGTCGGCATTCCCTCTCTCAATAAACATAGTTTCTTTAAACATCCTACTAACCATTTTCTCTCCATAGGTAGTTGGAATGTGAGGACTCTGCACAGAGCTTTTTCTCTTGATGTCCTCACACAAGAATTCCACCATTATAATTTAGATATTCTCGGCTTGCAAGAGACCAGATGGACAGATAAAGGTCAGATTCTTAAAAATAATCTTAAATTTCTCTTTTCAGGGAGGGACGACAACAAGCATCACCAAGGCGTGGGTCTGCTTCTCAGCAGACACGCTAGCGATGCTCTTCTAGGATATGAGTGCATTAATGAAAGGTTTCTTACAGCAAAATTTCAGACAAGCGTTAAAGACCTGAATGTTATCTGCTGTTATGCCCCCACTGAGGATGCCGATAAGGATGAGAAGGATAGGTTTTATGAACAACTTCAGGATATTTTGAATTCTGTCAAGAAAGGAGATATTACCCTTGTTCTTGGTGACTTCAATGCCAAAGTTGGTACTGACTCTGACCTTTGGGGAGGGGTGATTGGCCCTTTTGGTATTGGTAGCTGCAATGGCAATGGGCAACGTCTCCTACAGGTGAGTAAACTCAATGGTTTCAGAATAACTAACACATATTACACACACCGCGACATACATAAGTACACATGGGTTTCACCTGATGGGCTGCATAGGAATATGATTGATTATATATTAATTAACAGCAAATGGGCTAGTTCTGTTAGAAATACCAGGGCATATAGGGGAGCTGGAATTGGATCTGACCATTACCTAGTTAAAAGTGTCTTGCAACTTAAACTTAAAAAGTGTTGTGCTAGGGTTAAAAAATTTGCTTTTAATACTGAAGCTCTGAAAGACCCAGTTATAGCCAAAGCTTACCATGATAGGTTACTTAGTCATTATGACAGTCATGGTATGCTTACCACTGAAGTTGAGGAACAATGGGATCATTTTAAACAGGCTTTTTTGGACACTAGCAGTACTCTTTTAGGAAAAAAGGAGCAGAAGAGGCAAAATTATTTGAGTGATAAGGCACTTGAGCTTATTTCGGAAAGAAAGAACTGCAGGAATGTCCTTAATCAATACCCTACTAGTCCTAATAGTAAGCATTACAGAGAACTTAATAAACGTGTAAAAGATCATTTAGCTGCCGATAAGAATCTTTGGCTTGATGGTTTGGCTGACAAAGCCGAGGAAGCAGTTAGACAGCACAACAGCAGAGAGCTGTACCAGATAGTTAATGTTTTGTGTGGTAGAAAACGGACAGGTATACAGGGATTGAAGGATAAACAAGGTAAGGTTATAGAAGGTGAGGATTCTGTCATGGCTAGGTGGGCTGAGCATTTCAGTGAAGTACTAAACAATGCGGTTAGTTCTATTCCCATTGTTTGCAATGATGATAGATGCATTGTTGGCTTTAATGTTGGCCCTATAACACAATCCGAAGTTATTTTGGCTGTTTCTAAACTTAAGCTTCATAAATCCCCAGGGGTAGATGAAATTACTACAGAAATGCTTAGAGCTGGAAATGTTTCGGTTACCATTTGGATGACTGAAATTCTGAATATCTTTTATGATAAAGGCATGATTCCTAAGGATTTTACCAGAGCTATTGTTATCCCTATTTTCAAAAAAGGTGATCGCAGTTCTTGTGATAACTATAGGGGTATTAGCCTACTCTCTGTTCCAGGTAAAGTTCTTTCCATGATTGTGCTTAATAGAATTAAGAATCTGGTTGACAGTCAATTGCGTGATGAGCAATGTGGATTCAGAAGTGGGAGGGGATGTGTGGATCAGATATTTTCACTTAGGCAGATTCTTGAGAAATGTTTAGAGTTTCAGAAACCTTTGGTTGCTAGCTTTGTTGATTTCAAAAAGGCTTTCGACTCTGTTGATAGTCATAATTTGTGGTTGATTGTGAAATCATATGGTATACCAGACAAGTTAGTTAACATAATGAAAGCTCTCTATAATAACACTGAGTTGTGTGTGAGAGTTGGTAAGGCTTGTAGCAATTGGTTTAGCATTACTTCTGGTGTTCGACAAGGGTGCATTTTGTCTCCTTTTCTCTTTAGTTTGGTTATTGATTATGTTATGCGAACTTCACTTCAAGGGAAAGATTTTGGCCTTAAATGGGCTGGAGATATGAAAATTTCTGATTTAGATTATGCTGATGATTTAGCCCTTTTGGCAAATGATGTTGATGAGATGAACTCTTTCATTCGAGCTGTTGATGAGACTGGTAGTAGAGTAGGTTTGGTTATAAACAGAGAGAAAACTACAGTGATTAAAATTGGTCAGGCAGGCTGTGATTCAGTTAATCTGAATGGTTGCCGTCTTGAGCAGGTGTCACAGTTTAATTATCTTGGGAGCTATGTAACAGATAGTGGTGATGTGCGGCATGAGATTAACAGACGAATAGGGATTGCTGCCGGGACTTTTAAGAATCTATGGAGAGTGTGGAGAAATAGGCGTATACACCTAAAGACTAAAATTAGACTGTATAATAGTTTGGTTCTTTCTAGGGTTAGTTATGGTAGTGAAACTTGGACACTTTGTAAACAAGATAACAGGAAACTAGATGCTTTTGATTCCAGATGCTTACGCAGTATCTTGGGCATTAGGTGGTTCAACTTTGTAACTAATGATGAGGTTAGGCAAAGGAGTTTGCAACCTCCTTTAAGCAGCATATTGTGCAGAGAGAGACTCCGTTAGTTTGGCCATGTTGCCCGTATGAATAATTATAGATTGGCGAATAGGATTATGAGCAGTATGCCTAAAGGCCTCAGAAAGAAGGGGAGACCTAGGATGCGGTGGGCAGACAATGTCAAACAGGACCTTGTTAAAATTGGTGTGCAGTGGCCAGATGCAGTAGATGTAGCTCAGGATAGACTTGCTTGGAGAACTAAATTGCACGGTCTGGTTGGACCTCCGTAGCCCATGGCTGCTTGAGGTTGATGATGATGATGATGAAATTTTATTTGCAATTTGGGGTATTTGGCAGAATTTAACTTATTTTTGCGAATACATTGAAATGCTGAGGCTTACTTAGGGAAAGGAAAGGTTCATCATTTGTCTTCATTTCCAATGAATTTCTTATTATTCTAATTAGTGGCAAAAATAGGAAATGAGATCGTAAAAGAACTGAAAACAAAACAAAACAAAGTTTCTTCTCAATAATTGTAGATACCACTCCAGTGTCAGTGATATTGACTGTAATAGTTCGTTATGTCCTGCACACTAAAGCATGAGAAAGATTTCTCCCCATTTTTTTCCATAACTTCGCATGACGAAAAAAAAAAAATAAAAACCGTTATACTGGAGATCTTTAAAATAAATACAAACAAACTGTAAGAATCAAAGTTAAGACATTGGGTCGAAAATACCCAATGTTATGAAGACAAATGCCTTAGTTCAGAGGCAAGCCTAATGATTACGGAAATACGTTGATTCGTATCCCCTTCATAATGTGTTAACGTAGCCCATCGATGGAATTTATTTCTTGTGCAAGCTCCTGAAATTTAGTTGAAGGCCAGATATCGAGAGTTGTGTAGAAGTGAAAAACGTTTTCAGTGCGGTTCAAGAACTTTCTTTTCTCTAAATCAACTCCTCTATGGTATGTTTTGAAAAGTTATTATTAGGAAAAAATATTTTACTATAAAACCATTATGAAATACTAGGTTTTATGCATCCACTTACGCAGTACGGGCATCAAACAAAAATTACGGTGAGATTAAAGACGTTCTAATTCATTCTCATTAAGTCATCTGTGACTGGAGCAGAAACTACACGACTATAAAAAAATATTGAGTTAGAGTTTTTTTTATTGATATATACTAGGAATAAAATATTAAGTAACAAAAATTTTGTTAATGAATCTTTGCAATCGTCTACAGCAGTGATTCCAAAGAGCGTTTTCTTGATTTTTTTTTGTGCAAATAGATTAAATAAAAATCGAATATTTCTTAGATTAACAACTTCTTTAAAGGGCGTTAATAGAATAATGTTTGGTAAAATGGTCGGCCCAAAACGATTGGAACCACTGGTCAAAAGGATCATTATTAATAGTTCTGCCATTGCATAATATGTTAATTGTGTTTTTTCAAAATACCCATAACTTTAACAACGTTGAAAGTGAAGCGTGAAAAATTGCATGCAATAAAACTTTTGAAAATAGATCAAATGATGTTAAATTAGAAGATGAAAAAGATTTCAAAGTGAAATTTCTTTTGTTGTGGTGATAAAACAATTTTTGATATTAACAGAAGAAGCCAAGTTTTTAAGGACGTTAACAAGAAATTTGATAAGTTGTTTAATTAAAATAAAGAAAATTGCAGAATCTTATAATAGTGGTTTCAATTTTCGATGTCGACGAATTGAAAGCAGATTTTGATATTTTGTCAAAATCGGATCTAAACACTTCCTTATAGAGCTTAATCACGATATAAAAGTTATTTCTTCATTCTCAAATGTTGAAATTAAGATTATTTTTAGTCCCCAATGAGTAACACCGAAGAAGAGCGTTTATTTTCCGAACCGAAAATTGTTAAAAACTATTCGCGAAATATACTCATAGAGCTAAAATTGAATGCTCTGACTATTTTCTACATAGAAAAAGGAAATTCAGTATACCAGAGTTAAATTATGATAAATTAATTAACGATTTTAGCTAGTCGAAAATTCGAAAGAAAATGTAATTATTTGTTTTTTAAGTTTAATTGAAATATTTTGCATACAAAATATTAAATACTTTTATATTAAACCTTTTTCGCAATTTTATGCGATTATGGATTCAAAATTATATATATATAGTTTATATCTACAAAGTAATTTGAAGTGTAGGACCGCCATATGTAACTTTGTGGCTAGGGACGAAAATGCCTAAACGCGGCACTGCATTTAAGAACTGTTAATCTGACCTTGTTAGGCTTAAACGTAGTAGCATTTTGTTCTGTACACCAAGCCAGAGTTTTAGTTGGCAAACACTTCCAATAAACCTCTGTTTCGTCAACATTATAAATTCGCCTGTGAGATCATAATCCTTAATAATTATCTCAAATGTTGCACTGTATTTTGCTGCTGCGTCTGCATCTGCTGACAGTCTTTCTCCAGCAATATCTAAACTGCCTAATGCCACGACGAACTTGAAATTTCTAAATCATCCATCCCTAAATGAACATTCAGATTCAATGCTCGTTTGCTCCTTAAAAAATTCGCTTTAGCAATAAGAATAAGTTCAGAAATTGCCATACCTTCTGATAGATTTAACAAAAACCATCATGCAATACTTTATCAAGGTTTTCTAGTTTTGGTTTATCCAAACGTTTTCTTTCAGCAATTTTATTGTCAGGTTCCGAAGATGCAGTGAATTCTAAAATTTTCCTCTTTGCATTCTTTATATTGTAAATTATTGACTTAGTATGTTGTAAGTTTCTATTAGAACAGATTGCTTACATCACGCTCTTTTTCTTAACTATTTCAAGTTTTACACTCAGTATTTTTAATGTGGTTTTAACTCTATCTACTTTTGGAGCCATTATTATGGTGTTAATAAAAATTTGTAAATGGTACGTGTACACTGCATTTGTGAATGAAAGCAGTAGGACAGCAAATAATACACTAAGCATTGCCACAGATCGACTGACTTATATGTTTCAAAATCGTGAATCATCGCAGATGAAAAATAAAGTTACCACAAAGCGCCATCCGTTGGCTCTTCAACCAGAATTCTATAATACGTGAGGAAATAACAGACCGCGAAATTCACAAAAGTTTGCTAGCATTTTAAAAAGTCCGGATTTTCAGACTATTACTGTGTAGCAATGTCATCAAAGTCAATCCTTAAGATTGAATTTTCAGAAGTCTATGGATCTTTTTCTTTAAATCTGCTCACCCTGTGAATCAGACGAAGCAATCGCCACAAGAGATACAACATGTCCAGTGTTTGAGTCACCAAGTGAGATGAGATCAAGTTTTGTCCACCTATGACGATCTCACGAAGCATTTCCTATGGGATAGACAAAAATAGAAAAAGTCGTAACACACTAAAGATCTCGTTTTTGGCGAAATATCAGAAAACGTTAGAGATAAAAGAAGTCTTAGCTTATCGTCTCGCTCCCCATCATAAACTCAGATATTAGGCAGTGACTAGATTATAAAATTTCATGATAATACATGAAATATTTTTGTTTTGAAGACGTTTTAAAAAGACTCTTTTTTCACTGAAACTATTTAGCACGTTCTTGATGTTGTGTATTTAATACGTTGAAGTACAGTACAAAACCAAATGACAGTAGTTTAATTTTGTAGAGCAACATTTATAAAGGTTTCCTTTTTCTTTATCTATGTTTTAATGGTTTATAAACAGTGCTCGGATTTGAAAAAAAAATAACTACAAGAACGCTTGGAATATCTTAGAAGGTTATTGAATGCCATTATAGTGGATGATCTATCAGAGAAGGATCATAAAAAAACAGGTATATTTCAAACTGATTTTAATTGCTCTTCCCCCCCCCCAAATAAAACTTCTAACTCATATTTAGCTACACTTTTATGAGCTAAACATTTACAATGGCATTTATTTAATTATTTACATCTGCAAAAAGATTAAAGAACGACCGTAATTGGTTCTGTTGCATTTGATCCCAGTCCGAGCACTGGTCAGAATAATTTACATCCCAGCATTAATGAAATCTTTCTCTCCTCGTAGGCAGTTACTCCCAAAGGCTGGGTAGTTTCCCAGTGCATCCTTGACATGGCGAAAATGAATGAAGATGGGTGAAGATAAAACAAGACAAATGTTGAAGGTAAGAAATCGAGGGGAGGTGCTACAGGTTGTACAGTAATACAGAATAACAAATTATCTCTTGCAGATGGCAACTGGAAACGTAAATGAACAGAAACGCCAATTGAAAGAACGAAGAAATTTAAGTACAGGGGATGTCAAAATTTCTTTCCCTTACTGAACTGAATCGCTTCATAAAACGTTTCCTCTTTTCCTGTTGTCTGTGGGAAGGAGAAATTAAACAGTCAACCTTTTTTTTTTACCGAATATTTGCCAACATACAGGCAGATATTCTGCTAAAGAAATGCGATTCATTTATGGTTTTTTTTTAGGCGATTAAACAATTTTATGTAAGCAGATTTACTCTCCCCATATGTCATAGTGAATGACGAATAAGTCTAAGGTATTTCATTAATTGTACTCAGCTGACACTTTCTATCAACTCCATTGCTCCTCTTCTACGTGGTCAGCAGTGGAAAGGGAGATTTACTCCAGGAAAGTTTTTGGGCGAAAAAAAATATACCCGAAGAAGTCAGAAATTTCACAAACAGAAATTAAGAAAAATTATCTCACTGACACTCAAGTCCGAACCGAACTTGAAATATTTTTTAAACGGGAGATGAAAAGTTCTGGTAAAGTGGCAAAAAAGAAACCAATCAGCGTTACGGATGTAAAAACGAACTTCCAACACAATTGAATCCTTTCATTCCGTTGAGCTCTGAATTTTTATAGCAAGCAACGCGAGATTGGATTTACATTGATTTTCCAAAAGTATAATACGTCGTACTATATATAATATGAAGTAAAAGCAATTCTGCTTTGTTATGGACGCAATTCGCTTCTAATAATTATTATCGTCAACTCTAGACAGTAGGGTCGGATCTAGAGGGGAGGACAAAGAAAGCATGCTTCTCCCCCCATGTGTGAGAAGGAAAAATGGGAGTAAAGAATGATAAAACTTGTGCATATTACATTCATTTTCTAAGAAATGTTTAAAGACCTCGAAAAGGGAGGGCAAAATATTAGAGTGCAATGAAATCCTCTTTATTGTTTTCTATATCTGGGTTTGCTTTAGAGAGGAATGAAATTTAGTTGGTAAAGAAATCGAGTGATTAGTTACGATATTAGGCCTGATGTTTAGGTTCGCAATATTAATGGAAAGTTAATAGCGGAGAAAAATATATCTCATTGATTACGATAAATTCTTTTAACAAAATACAAAGCATAAAACGTTCTAGTTCATATCTTCAGTAAATTAAATAGAGAGGAATTTTATTTAGTATGATGATTAAACATTGCTGGAACTTGGGTTATTTTTGAGCAAAATGGACAAAACACAAAATAATACTTAATTCGACATTTTTCTATTTCGTTTACCTATTCCGCTGAAGAGATTTTCTCCATGGGAAGGTTTTTTTTAGAAATTAGTGATCTGGCAACCTTCATGTCACGTGACACGAAGATTGCCAGATCACTAATTTCTAAAAAAATCTTTGCCAGATATTTTTTTCTTGATTCTGTAATCAACTATAGCGTTCGGATACTTTTTTGAGCGACTGTACATTTGTAATGACTCCCTCATTACAAATGCACATGCTAATTAACTCTTCATACGAAATACTGGTACATAGAGAGGTACTGTGGAAGACAACTTTATGAAAGCAATTCTAGACTCATCAGTTGTTTCCGGAGTGGTCTTTATATGATGACCCGCAAACCTGTAACCTTGTCTAGATTGGTTTCGGATAGGTAGTGAACAATCAGAGAAAATATTTATTTTATGAATTTCATTAAATACCAAAGGAATATTATAATTCTTCAGCTATTCACCGAAGTTTATAATGTTTTTTTTTTCCTCTTTAGGCGTTTGTGTTTATAAGTACTATGAAAAATGTTTTTCAAATAATGCAATATTCGCAAAGATTTTGTACAGTTCAGGTGGTTACATAATCCAGTCTATTTAATTTTGTTGTTGTTGTTGTGCTAGATTATGTCGTAGGAAATAAGGAAAGCATTTATTTAAGTGGGAGCAATTGTGACAGTGAGGTGACGCAGTTCACGCGTCGATGATTTCGATAGATCGTCGGTTAATTGAGCTACCAATCACTTATGAATGAACCAGTGATCCCTAATGTAAGAGATCATTGGTTGATTGATAGCAACTGATAGCTCAGTCAACCAATAACCTCTGAAAGCTACCAGTTCGTAGCAGTAGCATTGGCTAATTATTAATTCACAGTGATTAACGGAGCACTGGAAAAGTTGCTTATCTGCAACAGATTGCAATTTAGACAGTATAAAAGAACACAAGCATTGCGTTTACACAAATTTATTGGCTATGATTGTTCCATCTGAAAGTGTAGCCCAAGTATTATATAATTCACGATATTTAAACTATTGGCTTGCATTTTCCAACAGCCAAGTTTTTTATATATTTTTTTTAATTTCGGATCCTTTGTGGATCTAAGGGTAGAATGAAAAACGTATGAGGGACAAAGGGGAAAAGAAAAAGAAAACGATTTATATTGTGTTTCGTATTTTATTCTGATTTTTGTTTACATATCCGTCCCGTGGCCGAGTGGTTAGCGCGCTTGGTTTCTGATCTACGGACCTGGGTTCGAGCCCCGGGTAAGGCATGGATATTCGTGTTGTTTTTCTGCTGAGGTCCTACCATTCTCTCAGATCTTCTACTATGGCATATAAACTGACAGGCTGCTGTCAGACCTCTGTGGCAAGCAGCTGCTTGAGGGGGTATTCATTCATATATATATATACATTTGTTTTGCGAAAGAAAATGCGGTTTTATTTTTTCACCAAGTATTTTTCGGGGTCTGTGGGCCCCATTGGAATAGCTCTTGTCTAAGATGTTGAAAGACTTTTGTCATCATAAAGGAAAGATTGTGTTGAGCCGGGGGGAGGGAGGGGGAAGAGATAGGATTTCATAATTTCCCACGCTCTCTCGTAACGTGTCAGGTGCTCCGCCGCTGTTATCGACCGCTGATCATCCCTTCCTCATTAAATGGCTATAAACTTTATGCCATGTAATCAATGTCATCTCTTAATATTTACATCTCTTAATAAATATACAGACACCCGTTAAACATGTGAATAAATACAGATAATTCGTTTACCCGTGACTTATTAATATCGATTAAAACACTTCTCGTAGAGTTTGAAATTTTTCGCACTTTTGGAAACTTTCTCGAATATTTCGATGATTTTAACATAGATCGGTTGGCTTTATGCAGTGTATCATATATCTTGTCAGTGACGTAGGAACATTTCATACTATTTTGAAAACGATCCAGGAGATGGAATTTGACGTGAAGCAGTTCCGTTTACAGTGCTGCACTTCGGCCAAAAGAAGAGAATAACTCACCTGGACATAAAGAAATTTCTTAACACCAGATGGAGAATAAACTGGGGGGGGGGCGAACACAGTTCTTTGCAATAGTCATTCCCATAATCTAAAAAGGGAAAGAAATAGGGTCGATAGAAAATTCGCCTGAAATGTTGGAAGCATAGAGCCAAAAATAATTCACCAGAAATGAAAGTGAATTTAAGAAGAGGGAATTAAACAAACTAGAAAAATGCATATTGCACTGGCGAACATGGGAATCTCGTTTTCAAAGAGAAGGAAGTTGCCTACTTTTTCACCCCTTAAAAGTTTTAATTCGAGCTGATAGATGTTGAGGAAAATGCAAATAGCGGTGTTTCATTAGTACTTATGCAACATAAAGATTATTTCCCTTTTATTTCCTAAATTTAAAAAGTTGCTTTTCTCACACCTCTCAAAGAGAAGGGGGCAGATTGTTGCTTACAGTAGAATATTTCTTGGCACTCCAACACAGAAATTTCGAATTTCTACCATAACTACATTGTTTGCAATATTTGTTTAAAATTTTAAAATCTTAAACTTTTTCCATTGTTAGAGGACACTATTACAGCTTTTGGGAGATTCGGAAAGTTTGGAATCGTAACATTTCATCAATATCTGACCCAAAAAGAATTTTTAATTAATCTCTAAAACAATAAAGTTCGATATCTACAAACGGAGAGACAGATGACAAAATGAAAACTTTATTTCTTTTTTGAAAATTAGATAAAAAAATATATGCATAAATTAAAAAGTTAAAAAAATTATTATCTTTTGATATGCGCCATAAAAAGTAAAAAATAAAACTAAATCTCAATGAAATCGTATCCACTTCAAATGAAGTAAGCCAGTTTTGACTCTCTATCTTTCCTTTAAAGTGGAGATTGAGAGATTTCATCATCGATATGCTTTAGTTTTATTTTTTACCTTTTAAGGTGCATAATGAAAGGTATTTTTTTAAACTATTTAATTCATATATTTTATTGTGTCACTGAAAACCTGTATACAGGTAGCGGTAAAAAAAGGGGAAATAGCCACATAAAATCACTAATGATATTGGGCCGCCACGTGAGTCCAGTGCAGCCTGTAAGCATCGTGATATATATAGTCTACCAGTGTCTGAAAGTCAGCAGGTGGGATACGATCTATTCGTCCACAAGAAACGTGATCAATTACTGCTTATTCGATGGATCTAGAAAACGCTGCCTGAGACGTCGTTTCAGAAGTTCCCATAGATTTTCCAACTGGCTGATATGTGGTGAATGCGGTAGCCATGGTATGTGAAAACGTTCAGTTTCTTACTGCTCAAATCACTGGGTGACCACATACGTGGATGGGAGCATAGTCATCCTGAAAGACGCTCTCTGTTCATGAAAGAAATGCTGTACCATTTGATAAAGGTGATTAACTCAGGACTGTCAAATAGCGATTGCCATTGATCTTGCCTTCTAACGGAATGATGGCACCCAAACCATGCCACGAGAAAGCACCTCACACTATTACAAAACGGCCAAAACCCTTAAGAGTAGGAAACAAGCAATCGGCGTTGTAAGCTTCCTTCAGTTGGCTCCACATTCGTACTCGTCCATTTGTCGGAAATAAAATTAAATAATAAGAAATCACAAATATGCACCTGTTGTCAGTATGTTGAATAAATGGAGAGGAAAAATTGTCATTAGCCGAGTGGGATCTGACATATGACCTTCTGATGACCTCTGAACCCATGACCTCAGATATTGTGACCACTGAACTACCTGCCGCAGAACAATCGTCCTGTATTTAGTGGCTTTACATATACCATAGAATTAGTCATTGGAAATGTAGTTGACAATAATTGAAGACTCTGGTGTAGAAGGCACTTTCTGGGTTAGTGCCCACGACCAGCCCACATCAAACTTCAAGAGGGCATGGTATTTTGTGTATATATTCTTCTATTTATGTCATTATAGGAAGACCTTAATGTTGCAACGTTAATCCTTACGCTTGATACATGGCTTAAAAAAATATACAATGCCTCCTGATGCGGGCTGGCTGTATGCATTAACCTGGACAGTGCTTCTAGACGGAGTCTTCAATTACAGTCAAATACATTTCCAATGACTAATTCTATGGTATAATGCTTAAAACCACTAATAGAAGATGATTGCGAGGTAGACGGTGGCTCAGTGATCAGAGCACCTGACATGTTATCAGAAGGTCGTGGGTTTAGATCCCACTCGGTTAATGACAGGCTTGTGAAGGCTAGGTAATAACAGGCAAGTTCAAGTAGACCATGATACGCAGCTCTATGGAATTCTCGACGTATTGTTTTTGACGAAACTGGCCTCTCAAGTCCTATGTTAAAATCCGTGGACAACTGATCAACTGTAGCTCACCGGTTTCGCTTTTCACATCGTACTAAAGCTCAAACGTCTCGATTCTGGAGTATGTTGTTTCGCCCACTGTTGCCTTCTGCAGACGATGCCTTCCTTTTAGATTCCCATGCAGACATCACCTTGCAAACTGTTCCTAGTGAAACATTAACTAGTTCAGCTGAATTGAGACTCCTGCTAAACGCTCCGACCATCGTGACCTTTTCCAAATCACTAAGAACTTCTCTCGATGATATGATACCAATAGTTATTATACATGCAGTTATCTATACGACGGGTTTGTCTATATAGACATCACGATAAGCATGCTGGGATGTCATTTGCATGTTTCATGTATTCGTCAGTGGCACGTAGAGCTGATATTTAAAATAAACCGAAAGTTTCTGCAAATCTTGGTGTTTCTACTTTTTTGTCCACTACTTGTATCTTCAAATGAGAAAATGCTCCTTTGCTATACTGACTTCTTCAAGCTTTCATTTGCCATACAACTCCTAAAGATTGACCCTCGTTATATTTCCTTCCCCTTAATTAGGAGGAGTCAGAGGGAACGTAATTTAATTTAGCACACGATATTCTAGAAGTCAAGTTTTAATTTGAGATATAATAGTTGAGATCTACCCCCGTAAAATTTCCGTTCCTCTCTTTTGGTAAAGGAGAAGAAGCAAAATTGTAAGATAGTCTACGGCTATCCCCTCACATCGCAAGATTTCATTTGACACCTATCTAGTAACTCTCAGCCCCTAGCTTTTGGATGATGTAATTGGAACGATTTTGAGGAGGGAAAAAACGGGGAGGGAGTATTGTTTTTAATAGTCTCTGATACTGTTCGCGTCACAAGCTTTCATTCGACATATAAACCCTGCGATCGGGAAAGGGTTGGGAGGATCTGATGGAAATTGACAAATGGCGAGCTGGTTATCAAATAGGACGATGGGTAACAGTAAAAAAAAGAATATAGCTGATCATTCGGAGAAAACTTGGAAGAATCGAAGGAATTATAGGAAAGATAAAGATTCCTTAACCATTAGGTTTCTTATTATGTGGTAACTTGAGTGAATACATGAGCACTGTTGTATGTAGGAATTGCTTATTTTTTGGCACATAATAACAGTGATCAAAAATAATACATGGAGGTATGGGATCGATGCGCTCACAAAAATCGAAAATCCAATGCGTCGTTGTTGTATGTACATTTCGCAAATCGAGGAACTACACGTATGTTATATTTATCAAGAAATTATTGATGGTTAGATTCGTTGATGCAAAATTTTATATTCGCATTTGAAGGCATAGTTGCTACTTGGCCAAAAAAAACCTCAAGCAACTGAACCAAATCCTAACTCTAAGGTATGGAATTTCAGTTTCAATTTAAATTTAATATTTTCTATTACTGTATCTTCTATTTTGTACATTAATAGAAATTCACACACATGTTCATGAGTTTACTATTGTGTATAGCAGGAGTTAACGTGTGGTATGCGGTAAAATTTTTGGAAGTACGCCGTGAGAGCTCAAAAGTCGCTAGATCTAGTAACAAAGTCGCTAAGTTGGCATTATCATACTATAACTGTAGTTTTATCTATCTATATAAGGATACGCAAGTTACATACACATTTCCATGGTTATGTAAAGCATAAAAGGTTGAGAACCACTTGTGTATAGAATAGGTTTAAAGGTATAAATTACACTATACAGTAGAAACTCTTTTATTCGGATTGCGTGCCACATATTGGAAAAACTATTACTGTACAATTTTTTGATATTTTGTATGTAAATTTTCCCTTTATTTGTATAAATACCCAAAATTTAGTTAAATGCTTCTTGTTGCAATATTTTCTTTAATATCAAAAACATTTATATACGTAATGCATATACCAATCGATTATCCAAATTATTTACATCCCCAATTATTCCAGATAATTTAGTTTTTACTGTATGTCTAATTGTTCCTGCAGAACAAGTTTATGAATCTGGAAAATTTATGAATCGTACTCTTGGGTGTTGCATTGTATTTATTATTTGTAAATAAGCTGAAAAATAAATTTAAAAGTTTTGTTCCAATTATACTTGCAATTGTATTAACTTATTTTCTATTCAATTTTTTTTTCCAGAACTGTTGCTAACTAAATAAGGAATGGATTTCTTGGTAAGTATCACTGGTTGCATTTTGCTTCTATCTAAATTAGAGAAATTTATTATGAAACAATTCAATAGTGAATTTTAATAGAAATTCAATAGTCAATTCAGTAGTGGTCTTAGTGATATGGATTTAGGGACAGTGGTCAAGAATAATTTCATTTTGAATATTCGTCAACAGTTATTCCCATTTTGATTACTTATTATTATCTATTTATATTTGATTATTTATTTTTCCTGTTCTAACAGGAAGCAATATTGCAATTGGTTTTTTTTCTCTGTTTCAGGCTGCACATAATACAGTCGTTTTAAAATATGATTGATTGGTGTTGGAAGAAATTTAAATATTAATAATAATGCACATAGGATCGAAAGTTATCGTTTTTTAAATAATAAATAATCAAAATAAATTATTTTCAATTTATCAAAAAAAATTGCGTGCAATAGTGTTGCAATATTTTTAAATTAATATTTTTATAACGATTTTAGAAGCAAATGAATAATTATCGAAATCTGAAAATTAGCTGCCTTTGCAAATTAATTTTCCTGCTAATGAATAACAAAATATATCAAGCGCATAATTCAATTTGCCGCCAGTATAAAATGCTTTAAACATAATCTGAACTGGCGCTCAAAAGCTAGGAAAAAACATAAAAATCTTAATCATCAAAATCCTTTTACAGGCCCTTTAAAAGCAAAACAAATAATCGATAGCATATAGATGATTGTGAGTGATTAATGGCTGACTGACTGACACGAGATTTATCATCATCATCATCATCATCATCATCATCATCATCATCATCATCATCATCATCATGGTCGTCGTCGTCGTCGTCGTCGTCATCATCATCAAGCAGCCATGGGCTACGGAGGTCCAACCAGACCGTGCAATTTAATTCTCCAAGCAAGTCTATCCTGAGCTACATCAACTGCATCTGGCCATTGCACACCAATTCTAATAAAGTCCTGTTTGACATTGTCTGCCCACCGCATCTTAGGTCTCCCCTTCTTTCTGAGGCCTCTAGGCACACTGTTCATAACCATATTCGCCAATCTATAATTATTCATACGGGCAACATGGCAAAACCAACGGAGTCTCTCTCTGCACAATATGCTGCTTAAAGGAAGTTGCAAACTCCTTTGCCTAACCTCATCATTAGTTACAAAGTTGAACCACCTAATGCCCAAGATACTGCGTAAGCATCTGGAATCAAAAGCATCTAGTTTCCTGTTATCTTGTTTACAAAGTGTCCAAGTTTCACTACCATAACTAACACTAGAAAGAACCAAACTATTATACAGTCTAATTTTAGTCTTTAGGTGTATTCACCTATTTCTCCACACTCTCCATAGATTCTTAAAAGTTCCGGCAGCAATCCCTATTCGTCTGTTAATCTCATGCCGCACATCACCATTATCAGTCATATAGCTCCCAAGATAATTAAACTGTGACACCTGCTCAAGACTGCAACCATTCAGATTAACTGAATCACAGCCTGCCTCACCAATTTTCATCACTTTAGTTTTCTCTCTGTTTATAACCAAACCTACTCTACTACCAGTCTCATCAACAGCTCGAATGAAAGAGTTCATCTCATCAATATCATTTGCCAAAAGTGCTAAATCATCAGCATAATCTAAATCAGAAATTTTCGTATCTCCAGCCCATTTAAGGCCAAAATCTTTCCCTTGAAGTGAATTTTGCATAACATAATCAATACCCAAACTAAAGAGAAAAGGAGACAAAATGCACCCTTGTCGAACACCAGAAGTAATGCTAAACCAATTGCTACAAGCCTTACCAACTCTCACACACGACTCAATGTTATTATAGAGAGCTTTCATTATGTCAACTAACTTGTCAGATATACCATATGATCTCAAAATCAACCACAAATTATGACGATCAACAGAGTCGAAAGCCTTTTTGAAATCAACAAAGCTAGCAACCAAAGGTTTCTGAATCTCTAAACATTTCTCAAGAATCTGCCTAAGTGAAAATATTTGATCCACACATCCCCTACCACTTCTGAATCCACATTGCTCATTACGCAATTGACTGTCAACCAGATTCTTAATTCTATTAAGCACAATCATGGAAAGAACTTTACCTGGAACAGAGATTAGGCTAATACCCCTATAGTTATCACAAGAACTGCGATCACCTTTTTTGAAAACAGGGATAACAATAGCTCTGGTAAAATCCTTAGGAACCATGCCTTTATCATAAAAGATATTCAGAATTTCAGTCATCCAAGTGGTAACCGAAACATTTCCAGCTCTAAGCATTTCTGTAGTAATTTCATCTACCCCTGGGGATTTATGAAGTTTAAGTTTAGAAACAGCCAAAATAGCTTCAGATTGTGTTACAGGGCCAACATTAAAGCCACCAATGCATGTATCATCATTGCAAACAATGGGAATAGAACTAACTGCATTGTTTAGAATATCACTGAAATGCTCAGCCCACCTAGCCATGACCGAATCCTCCCCTTCTATAACCTTACCCTGTTTATCCTTCAATCTATGTATACCTGTTCATTTTCTACCACACAAAACATTAACTATCTGGTACAGCTCTCTGCTGTTGTGCTGTCTAACTGCTTCCTCGGCTTTGTCAGCCAAACCATCAAGCCAAAGATACTTATCAGCAGCTAACTGATCTTTTATACGTTTATTAAGTTCTTTGTAATGGTTTCTATTAGTACTAGTAGGGTATTGATTAAGGACATTCCTGCAGTTCTTTCTTTCCAAAATACGTTCTAGTGCCTTATCAATGAGATAATTCTGAATCTTCTGCTCCTTTTTTCCTAAAAGAGTACTGTTAGTGTCCAAAAAAGCCTATTTAAAATGATCCCATTCTTCCTCAACTTCAGTAGTAAGCATACCATGACTGTCATAATGACTAAGTAACCTGTCACGGTAAGCTTTGGCTATAACTGGGTCTTGCAGAGCTTCAGTATTAACAAATTTTTTAACCCTAGCACAACACTTTTTAAGTTTAAGTTGCAAGACACTTTTAACAAGGTAATGGTCAGATCCAATTTCAGCTCCCCTATATGCCCTGGTATTTCTAACAGAACTAGCCTATTTGCTGTTAATTAATATATAATCAATCATATTCCTATGCAGCCCATCAGGTGAAACCCATGTGTATTTATGTATGTCGCGGTGTTTGTAATATGTGTTAGTTATTCTGAAACCATTGAGTTTACTTACCTGTAGGAGACGTTGCCCATTGCCATTGCAGCTACCAATACCAAAAGGGCCAATCAACCCTCCCCAAAGGTCAGAGTCAGTACCAACTTTGGCATTGAAGTCACCAAGAACAAGGGTAATATCTCCTTTCTTGACAGAATTCAAAATATCCTGAAGTTGTTCATAAAACCTATCCTTCTCATCCTCATCAGCATCCTCAGTGGGGGTATAACAGCAGATAACATTCAGGTCTTTAGCGCTTGTCTGAAATTTTGCTGTAAGAAACCTTTCATTAATGCACTCGTATCCCAGAAGAGCATCACTAGCGTGTCTGCTGAGAAGCGGACCCACGCCTTGGTGATGCTTATTGTCGTCCCTTCCTGAAAAGAGAAATTTAAGATTATTTTTAAGATTCTGACCTTTATCTGTCCATCTGGTCTCTTGCAAGCCGAGAATATCTAAATTATAATGGTGGAATTATAATGGTGGAAATTGTGTGAGGATATCAAGAGAAAAAGCTCTGTGCAGAGTCCTCACATTCCAACTACCTATGGAGAGAAAATGGTTAGTAGGATGTTTAAAGAAACTATGTTTATTGAGAGAGGGAATGCCGACAATATCAAACAGCCCCCTAATCGCAGACATGGGGCAAAGACCAGTTCCCCCACCACTAAAGGCTGAAGCCATCTACACTGGAAGACTTCCTCCAATGTAGAATTTGACGATGCCAATAGAAGAGTTTATGCTAATTGTAATAGTGATGCAGAACTGGTAGAGCTCTGAAAATTTGTACCTAGGGCTAATTCGGGTCCTAGACCTCGTCAACAATCCTAAATGTGACCTCTGACGTGCCCTTCAAGGCCAACTAGAGGTCACGTAGAAGTCAAACCTTAATCTACCAGCGCTAGAAACGTGCAAATGGTGTCCAGAAGTGTTTCAGGCTCTAGATATTCCTACATCTAGAGTCTGAAACATTACGAATTTTTGGATTCGGAAGGTCCTCGGAGGTCGAAGAGCCAAATTTAGATCTATCGATGTTAGAGTGCTTAAAAAATGGTGTTGAGGTTATTTTGAGTCGTAGATGTCGGAAATTATGGAAAATTTAGGATATGATGTGTATTTCGAGGTCAAAGGTCAAATCTCAATATACCGTTGCTGGAGAACTACATTTTGGTGAACGGGGCTCTTTCCGGCAGTAGAACTCAGAAATGAGAAGGATTTTCAGATCCTGTGGAGCATTCGAGGTCAAATAGGGTTTGGAGTGACCGGCTAGAAAAATCAAATAGTGTCCAAGGAACTGACTGATTTCGAGTACTGAATATGAATTGCAATTGTTTTGACCAAATATTCGTATGTGCATCACTGAACGATTTTGACAATTTATAATGCTTATTAAAAATAAATATTTTTTTATTTGAAGCCACTATCATCACTCTTGTATTCTACTAATATTGGGCATTAGTTATATATTATATGTCATCAGGAGGACGTGGGTTCGGATCCCCGGCTCAAGACAATTTTCCCCTAAACACAGTATTAGCAGAATGCAATAGCGAAGAGAGTGACTCTTAATAATCCTAATGATCGTTGTGAATGCAAAAAAAAGATATGCCTGTTTTTCAATCAAGATACTTTCTTGATTCCTTAAAATAAAGTTTTTTTTTGGTTTATTTTTCATTAAAAATGTATGATTTCGTTTCAAGCACAGAATTTTTCTTTCGGCTCCTTAAGAATATAGGTTTTTTTTTTTCCTACTGACTTTTCAGTAGTTTGGGTTGGACAGGACTGCTCTATAATACATCTTGATTTAAATTAGAGTGAGTATGCGTTATGATATGAAATAATGATTCTAATATTTGACACAAAAAGGTACATCAAGAACCGGCAATCGAGATCCAAACATCAAATGAAAATGTTTCCAAGTTGGTTATATTTTTACCAAGTTATATTTTTATCGCACGATTTTTCTCGTTATTTTTTTATTTGGAATAGATCACAAATATAATTATAACTTCCTGTTTTTATTCGCTGCTGAGGTCATAGGTAAAATTTTTAATAGACGAAACAAGACGACTGTTTACTATATCCATATTTTGGGAACTGAATTTGTTTGCAAAAATAAGAGTAAAATTTTATAAACAATTTTTGAAACAACAACCTGCGCCGAGTTCGCCGGCCTGCTGCTGTAATCCTTCGCATGGGAAGATGATGGCTATTGAATCATTAATTTCGACAATTCTCTCAGACGAACACAATGAGAAGCTGGCGGTGCAAGATGGCTTATTATGTCTCTAAATGTGATCTCAAGGCTCTGGAGACGATTGAAAGAGGCAGCTGATGTTGTGCCTCCAAACAAACGCAAAACTTCGAGACTATCGATAATATGCAATTACCAGACATTATCCGGATTTGACATTTTGTTTCGGATCATTCTGCATCCACAGGGCAAACAGTATCAAGACAGAGTGCATCAGGAAAGATTTATGGATGATTATCATTTTCATTTCCTTTGACTTTCTCTTCTTAAGCGGCAGGGACATAATAATTTAAAAGACATTTTGCCTCCTTATGGGAATTTTCTTTGTCGTAAAATGTTGCAAGATAAATCATAATTAATTCAATTTCAGAGATAGCACTCTTTGCTTTTAATTTCACTAATTTAAACAGTTTTAACTGAGATGTATTACTTTTAGTTCTTTCTGCTGGAATCTTCATATATTAATTGTTTAAATTATTCTCCCAGATATAAACTTTCACTTTATGAGAAACATTATTGCTGTGTATTAATATATTACATTATTCTTGGTCTGTATGTGGTAGACAGATATACACTGGAAGGAGAGCTGTGTACCAATCTCCTGCGATGATACCCACAACGGCGATGCCTAGCACCTGAAGTGCGACTGCGCCTTCTCATGGTGCAGGCGGATAGTACGTTTCAAAAGATATGTTCTCTTCTATAAGGGAATGGAAGGGGTTGGCTCAACATCTCCTATAACAGAAAGCCACTGTACCAAATTTATGACGTTACATAAGTAGTCCTACCATATAAACAAGTCTTATATATTTGATTCTAATATTATTACTGGTTGACTCTTGTGTTAATCTTCATACTAATGTTTATCCAAAAATATATTTTACTTAGAAAAATTATTTATATTAATTAGAATTATGATATTTGATATTATATACGAATAATCTTCTTTCTAACTAAAATACATCTATAGATAAACAATAGAAAGTAGATTAACACAATTGTCCACCAGTAATATTAACAGAAATTAAAATATAAGAACGTCCTAGATAGTAGGACTACTTTAGAAGCTAATGTCATAACTTGGCCCACTGGAGATTCCGGGGAGCTCCAACGTGGAAGGAAGCGGACATGTGTTTGCCTAGCTCCAAGAAATGAAATTTAGTTAGCTAAACCTTTACTTAAATTGCCTAATAGCCTTGGGCAAGATCGGATATCTAACCCCGGTGGAGCCCTTGGTCGGCAGGATAAGTTAGAAATAGCTTAATATTTTATTTGAACTTTAGTATGTGTTTAGGATTTTAGAGATTTCAATTTGAAATCTCTACATATTCTGCGAATTGCAGTCTTTTGACTGCATATTTTATTGTTCGTTCTTAATTTCTCTTGGAGATTAATATATTTTCTGTTTCTCACAATTCTGCAATTGTCAAAAATTTTAGAGCCTTGTAAACTTCCACTGAAGTTGTCTTATAAGTTATACTGTTCCGATAAAGGAATCTACTTCGACTAATATAAGCTCGAATTGTTTCGAAATTGCTGTGTCTATTATCTAGTTATATTAAATATCAGTATTACTTTATTGTAATATTGATATTTAATCAACTTGTGAAAGAGTTTACAAGTTCCAAATTCACTTGTAAAACCTTTTTACAATTATTCACTCTTGTTTTTCAATAAATTGGAGCTTGACCTTCGTTTTGTTTCGTGAAATTCATATTAAATTTCAAGATGTCAGCTACCGCTAAAATTCTAAAAAGACAGATTGGACCGTACAGATGTATCCGAAGCTATAATTTGGAAATCGAACCACCCAGAGAGTTCGGATTCTGGGAAAACTATACTTAGCTGTCAATTCCTTGATCAAGAAAAGAAAATTTTAAAAGCACTCAATAAAAAGATTGCGTTGCTTCCTCCATTTCATGTTATTAATGAGTCCAGAGCAAGCTGAAGAACTTAACCAGGCTATTCTTCAGGGTTTTTATTTAGAAAAAGCAGCTAAAGAGTGTTACAGTAATGAGTTAGAGGAACTCTACTCATTGACTGCTCTGAGAAATGTTACAGTACTGCGACTATGCAGCTCATTGCTGCCACCAGTGTTGATATTACGGATCCTTCACCTATTGAAGATAATGAAAAAAGCAAGTTAGATGAGAGTGATCAAGGTTTCAAACCTATTAAAAAGGGATGCAAAAGGCCATTAAATACAGATGAACCTTGTATCATTAGTCAAAATAAGTATTCCTTACTCTCTAGCCAGTGTGCTTCAGAGGAACAATATGACATAAGTGACGACGTAGGAACATCTTCACAAGCACACAAATTCTCCTCACTTCAGAATAACGTTAAGAGGGACAAAATACCACCAATAATTTTGAGGCAACTAAAAATTGGCTGAATACTCACAAAAAGCTGTTTATATTGGCTCTCGAAACATTTACAGCAAATGAATATGGTGAGACCATTAGAGTCCAAACGAAATGTAGCCAAGACTATAGAGCATTTATCAATTTCTTTGAAAAAGAAAAGTTTACCTTTCATACAAACCAACTGAAGTCAGAAAAGAACTTGATGGTGATCATCAAGAACATTCCAGATGACATTGCTTTTGAAGACCTGGCACAAGAGTTGTCCGGAATGGGCATCATAACCCTTAAGATTTCTCAACTTGAGAGATACAGGGACAAGACTCCCTTACCTATATTTCTCATTGAGTTGGCAAAAACAGATGCCAAGCAACAGATCTTCAACCTGATTTATCTTTTCCATCTAAAGATCACTGTTGAGTCCTTTCAAAGGAGGAAAGGATCAACACAATGTCACAAATGTCAGTGTTATGGGGCACACTCAAAGTAACTGCTTCAACACCCCGAGATGTGTCAAATGCGCTGTGCCAGGACACATAAGGATGGTCCACCGACCTATGCTTACTGTGGGAAAGAGCACACGGCCAATTACAGAGGCTGTGAGCTCTTTCCCAAACTTCCCAATAGAGGAGTTCCTTTCGAAAAACCCAAGAAGGATAAAAATAAAATACCCCAATATGTACAACCCAATAAGATCTACGCACAAGCTACTAGACTTCCTGAAGAGATTTCAGGAAAATCTAACATTGCTCCATCAGTTACTAAGCCTTCAGACAAAGGGAAGGCCACAATTAATGTACAAACTAAAAAGAGCAAAGCAAATGAGGAGGAAACGTATGAACTTTGCTAAGGAAGTAAAAGATATCCTGGAATGCTTCAGGAAATTGAATTTGGGTAATGTATTGCTCAAAGTTAAAATATTTTGTCTTAAATTTAAGATGGCTAAGGACTGGACTGAGAGAATCTCAGCAGGCATCCAAGCCTATAATTTTGTTGCTTCTCTCTTGAATGGATAAGTGACCGAACTAAAGATTCTTGATCTATTACGATCCCTTGGTTTTGAACCAGTTCAAGCATCCAAAGTTAATGGTGTTTGACACTGGCTTGTTTTATTTTTAATTGTGCTTTTTTAGCAAATTTGCTTTACCCTTGTGGCTCCTTTGGGGTTTATGTGTTTTAACGTTGGTTATTGGCAATCAGGCACTAGTTTAGACTTCGAGATATAACCCCAGGATTGGAGCTAATAAAATGAATTAAATATATCAGATGGTCCACTGGACTTCTGCTATAGGAGGTGTTGGTTGGCTGCCAGGTCAGTGTGGCCTATTGTATCAGATGAATATTTTATACTCATCCAACTCCAAAAACATTTTTAATTTATATCGAAAAGCAAAAAAATTACTGTCTACAGACGGACAGATAAAACTTCAAACAACAAAGCAAAAAGAAAGCGTTTTTTTTTTAAACCAGCGTGTGCGAAGCGTGTTAACGCACATAGAAAACGGAAAGCGAGACGACATCCCAACAAAAAGAAGCCCTACTGATGAGAAAAATAAAGTTGAACAAAAACTGATTATATATCTATATCAATTTACTTAAATTTATTTATTTATTTTAAATTCAGTATAGTTATACTTTTAAGTTATAGTCATCTTTATCTTCCTGTTATTTTCCTCCTTTCTTTATTTGTGAAAAACCAGGGCAGGATCTGTGGGGGGGAGTCGGACAAGAGGGGCCATGTCCTCCACCTCCTTTTTTTTAAGAATGGTAGTAAGGGTAATGATGCCAAAATTATTAAACATGTTCATATTTTACACACTTTTTTGGGGGAAATTTTTTAAAAACATCTGAACGAAGGGGAGATGCAGCACTCCAATCGAAGTCTTTCCCCCTCCTCCTCCCCGCACCTTTTTCTGGCTTCATTGCTACACTTGCCACCCACCACCGCACCCCCACCCCTTTGCTTATTTTTTCCTAGATCCGGGCCTATGTATGACAAACCTTAACTGGCATAGTGATTAAGGAGCTACCTACTGTTTCAAGAGCCAAACTTTGTGTTAGCTGTAGCAACGTCAGCAATGATTTCAATCTTAGTAAGGCATGCCCTTTATGAGAAGTCCATGTGCATAAGATATGACTAACTTCTAGAAAAGGCTAATTATATTCATCGCAAGAAAACGCATTAATTTTATGAAATCATAAGGCAAGATTTATGGGAAACTCGTCCTTTTTTATGTTTAATATTTTTCATCATTATATAATGGACACAGAATTTTAGGCAAAATAAGTTTTGCTTTGGCTGATGCTCGCTGTATTAGCCGACATTTCACGCATCAATCCAAGTTGATTAAAATGCATTATTAGATCTTAAAGTCGGATACTTCTGGAATATAAACGGTCTCCACTGCAGGATATAAACAGACTAGGTAAGTAATATTCAATATATGAAATAAAGCAATGTTTTTTAAAATATACTCGAATGAATGTGAGATATACACTTTGTTCTCAACGTATAGGTCGACACCAATATTTTGTATTTTTTCAGCTTCAAAGGTATACGATAAGATGAATATTTACAAAGCACGACTCACAGGGATCAAGGCCTGTTTTTGGGACTCGAATCGATCTCACTCATTATGGACTGTTATTTTCCTCTTCTAATAATATGAGTTTCAACCCCTATGAGATATATATATATATTACGGTTTGTTCAAAGGAAGCTCATCCAGAGGACAATTCAAGTAAATAAATATCGCCCACAGAACACGATGAGCAGCCATATTGGTTTCACAGTTGTGTGACAAGAACACTGCTGTGAATCCAATATGGCTTCCCAACTCGAAAAACTTCTGTGGCTTCCCAATTCCTTGTAAACATTTAGAAGTGTTTCATTCATTGAAAAAAAATTCATTCATTCGTGAAACATTACACATAAGCAGATTATCATAGGTTTCCATTATTCAACGGCTACTTAAAATAAACATTATTAGTATAATAGATATATATTTATGCAAACTCTGAAGATTTATTCGATACAAGAAGACATCATTGATATGTGATACTGTCAGCCGAAATAATTAACAATGTGATGTTTCAATTTCTACATTTCACTGGAGTTTATGAAATGAAATTCAAAGCACCTTCCTCATTAAAAAGAACATTGTTCTACCATGATTTTTTTTAATAAGTGACAGCTTTCATAAACTCAATACGTTTTCAGTCAACCTTCGCATTTTTTTCAAAACGTTAGTGTCGTTTCGTACTTTATTGAGCTACTTTGTAAAGATATCCATGGTTTTACTAAACATGCCTTTTTCGAATATTTATAACTCAGGAACCCATTTTCGTCCGAAAATACACTGGTTTCCATAAATTAAAGACAATCCGTATGTTAAGTCAATAGGAAGTTAAGGTTAAAGCGCTATAACTCCTAAAATAAGTATTTTTATTTTGAAAAATGTGATTGCAGACAAAGATATCAATGAAATAAATCAATATCTCGATTTTCAACAACATTCGCTCAATATTTAATGAGTTATGAAAGTTTGACTATTTAACAACAGCAATGCCAGTCTTATGAAACTTATATAAAACTATAGTGATATTAGAATATTGAAAGAATTCTTTACAGAAAGATCTAAAATATAAACTTATTTTATTAAACACTTTGATACAATACTTATTACTAAGTTTTAATTAGTCCAGCAAATGAGCATTATTGTTCATTAACACGGAATCAGAACCCATTCATTGCTACGAGAAACGGACCACCATAAGTTTCGAGGATCTCATTGCGATGCCTTAGAGCTCTTACAGTCTCTCCTGGGAAGACACGTAGGTCTGTGAGGCCATTGATAGCGATGCCTCCTTCCATAATTCATTAAATACTAAACGAATATTGTTGAAAATCGAGATATTGATTTATTTGATTGAGATCTTTATTATCTGCAATCACATATTTCAAAACGAAAAACTTATTTTAGAAGTTATAGAGCATTTGACGTTAGCTTCCCATTGACTTAACATAGGGATTTTCCTTAATTTATAGAAACCAATGTAAATACTAAATACGTTTCGACAGACTTTATTTTAAAAAACATACACAGGAGACCACGTTTCGAAATATTCAAAGTCAAATTTTAAGATCAGTAATCTTATGAAGTTTTAATTCTGTTAATTTCAAGCACTTCATTTTAAAGGCAGAAGAAAAAGTTTAAAAACGAAACCAATTTAATATGCACTAATGTTCAAAATTTAAGCAACAAATGCAAGAATCAGCGTATCTTATGTATAATTGACAATAAATAACAAAAGTCAGATTTTTTACATAAAAAAACGACGCTGAGTTCAAATATGTACACGAAATTTTCATTAAATACAGTCGCACATGCGAAACAGATCAGTATAAAAAGCACCTCATTTGTACAGTCGGTCAAAAAAGTATCCGAACGCTATGGTTGTATACAAAGTTCAGAAAAAAACAACTGGGAACGATTTTTTTACAAATTAATGATCTGGCAACCTTCGTGTACCGTACACGAAGGTTGCCAGATCATTAATTTCTAAAAAAAATCGTTGCCAGATTTTTTTTCTGAATTTTGTATGCAATTATAGCGTTCGGATACTTTTTTGAGCGACTGTACGTACACATCAGTTCGTGATAGTTTTGACGTACGACATCTCAGATAACCAACCGTTAGATAATGGCCAGAAGAAATCTTTTGAGGGAAGAAATGAGATGGCGAGCAATCGATTGTCAGAAGGCTAAATGTGAATTGTAGCTTTGTAAACCGCCTTTGGGATCGATTTCAAACAGGACAGACCATCATTAGAAGACCTGACCTGTTCCTGGACGTCCAAGAGCTAAGGACGACCGTTGCCTGCTCCTAAATGCAAGGTGGCATAGACCCCACACAACATGCCAGCTCACTTTCGACCTCACTGCATAAATGGAATAGGTGTATCCTAGCAAACTGTGTCCAGAAGGCTCCAGGGTTGAGTTGGGTTGTTTTACCTCTGAGCGGCACTTTTTTGTACACCATGGGCTAAATGGCCAGGTCACATGAACCCCGAAGGCTCAGGAAGGGTGGGGGAGGGGACCCACTGGAACAGCTGTTGGGAGACAGATGGTAGCCTCCCGTCAAGGCCATCCAGCGTGTTCTTTAACGTGCACAGGGTATGCCTCTCCCGCACACGGAGCCACGGCTTAACGTCCCATCCGACGGACGGCGGCCTTTCCAAGCCCATCAGTGTCCCCTACTGACCGTGGACAAGGCGGTGAATTTTGCGGAGATAAATCTCAACGCTGACCCAGTTGGGACTCGAACCTGGGAACTACAGATTACGAGCCTGGCGCTCTACCAACTGAGCCACCCCGCCCCCAAAGGCTCCAGGCAAGTCATCTTTATGCAAGATGGCCAGTTGTTTCATTCATTGAAAAAATTCGTACATTCGTAAAACATTACACAAGCAGATTATCATAGGTTCGCATTCAATGGCTACTTAAAATGAACTTTATTAGTATAATAGATATATATTTCCGCAAACTTGACGTCCAGCCAGCTTAGAGCCCAACTGAATTGGTCTCGACAACATCGCAACTGGACTCAACGTCAATGGGGTCAATGTTCTTTTCATTGATGAATCCCGATTTAGTCTGCAGATTCCCAAAGACTATTCGTCTGGAAACAGATATCATCCCATTGACCTCTGAGAAAGAGTTTTGAAACTTAGTGTGTTGGTGTGGACAGGCATCGCTATCAATGGCCTCACAGACTTACGTGTCTTCCCAGGAGAGACTGTAACAGCTGTAAGGCATCGCAATGAGATCCTCGAAACTTATGGTGGTCCATTTCTCTGTAGCAATGGGTTCTGATTCCGTGTTAATGGACAATAATGCACTCTTGGTGGACCAATCCCTTGAGAGTGAAACCATAAGCCTTATCAACTGGCGTTCCCGATCGCCTGACCTAAGTCCAATAGATCATGTTTGGGATGCTCTAGGTCGACGCATCACCGGTTGTAAACCATCTCCCAGAAATTCACTTCCGATCTGCACTCATGCATGAATGGCAAATACTTCCTCAAACTGTCATTGACATCCTGATTAGCAGCAGGATGAGTCGTTGTGCAGCCTGTATTGCTGTCTGAGGTGTTCACATACCATATTAAAACGATCATTGAATTTTATATCCCATTTTGAGGAAATGATTTTCTGATTTGAATATATCATTAAATGTTCATGGCAATTCGTTTATTTTTCAGGTATTAATGCGATATATGATCATAGACTTCATCTGTTCGTTACATTGCATTGAAATCCAACGAAGGACTTGTTTGTAATTCGTGCTTTTGTGTTTGCTGCTTAATTTTTGAGCACCAGTATAGTTTAATTAGGATCATGATATCTTTCCAAATAAAAGTCGGATTGCAGAAATTCGTTAGTTCTCGAGATTTTTTTTTGATCGAACATTTATCGCAATCCTTTGATAATAAAGAAAATCAAAATTTGTCAGAAGTAGTTTTCTATAAGTATATAGTTCTGCGATAAAAATTAGAATTCGCATTTTTATTGCTTGTACATTTCTTGTACTCTATTGTAGTAAGAGAGTTTTCTTTTCTTTCTTTTTTTCTTTGTTTTGAAATGAAAATAGTCATTTTTATATCTGCAAAAATGCGAGAATTCTTGTTTGTCACACTCAACTGATGATAATTAATTTATTAGAAATGAGCTTTCTGTTTTTTGTTATTTCATGCAATGTTAACTATAACAACCTAGATAAGCGAATGCTTTTGGGTTGTTTATATTGTACTATATATATAGTCTAAAGTGCTGAAAATAAAGTATTTTAATTGATTAAAGTATAATAAACACCAAATTTCATTAAAATAAAAAGATCATTAAACATTTCCTATTATGTATGTGTTCATTTGATATACACCATTTTTGAGGAACAGTTTCAGACTGACACTCAATAGACGTTGAATTATGACCACCCGAGTATGCATCTAGGATGAGAGGCAACGAGACAGTGCTCTCCTTGAGAATGGTAGTAAGAGTAAGAGTCAAAAAATTTTTCTCTTGCATATTTCACTCATTTTTCAAGAAATTTCTTTAAAAACCTCTGAAATGGAGGGGAGATATTATTCTGCAATGGAAATGTTGTGTTTTCTGGATGTGAACTAGCTGTGTTCAGTAATGAACTGTGCAAAGGGAATTTAAGCTGGAGTACTACGCCAACAGTTACAACTTGCAGTTGGTTGTGAAGTGTGTGAGACGTGTGAGCTAAAAGGTGACGTAATCAAATGGCTAAACCGCGAAATTTATCGAATTCAAAAGAGGTCGGATTATTGGTGCTCGATGTTCGACTGTCTCTGTCTCTTAAACAGTAAGAGTCACTGATTGTTTCAGAACAGCTTTGCAAGGTGTATGGGGATAGGAACGCATTGGATTTCGCATTGGACGCGCAGCAATTCTGATGGGAAACAATATATCTATACGAACCGCAGGATGAGTCAACTTTTTCTGAAGACGAACAATTGAGACATCCACCTGAGAATCCAACGCTGAACATTCCCAACTAATTTCCTGCAGAACAATGCGTCGAATCCGTCATCATTTTGTACATGATAGTCCACATGTCGTCTCTTCCTCATCCAAAACTCTGACATGAATGGTGCCTGGAACATCACACATAGAAAGTGGACGATTGGGAAAAGGTGTGATGCGAGTGATGAATCCCTTTTCCTTTTGCTTCATGAAGATGAACGGCTGCAGGGAGGCGAAAGCAGCGTGTGATAATGATTCCGATGTGCTTTGCACAGCCAGTGCAGGCCAATAGTTCAGTCTCAGATTTGGTGGGGATGGTCCCACTTAGTTCTGTCCCTGTTGGGGTAACAGATTGGGTTCGTAGCTGCCGTGGGTCGAGAGTGATCCATCGAATAGCATCTGATATTTCTGGGGGTAATGTCGTCGCCTACCTTGTGAATGGAATAGTTCGTTGTGAGTAGTACGGTGGAAAGCTGTGAATGAAATTATCAATGGACATATGCTTGGCGTGCCTTTGACTAGTCTATCAATATAACACAGAGAAGTTCTCAGCAGAAGGATAAACATATGGAAAGAAACATTCAGGCCTTATCGGGGGATCGAATACCCCTCGGGATCAAATACCTACCTTGCCCCTCGGCCAGTGGTTAATGTTCTTAATCAAATGAATTTTAGAGAGAAGACAGATGAAGCTCAGCCTTTTATACTCCTACGCCTCAAGAGATGTACCACTACAAAATACGCTTACTAAAGAAGACTACTACTACTTGAACAGGTCCAATGGCCTCTTAATCCTCTAAATCCTTTACTCCAAAATCTTTCCAAATTCAGTTCGTGGTCCGAAAAAAAGTCACTCTGTTTGTTGACAGAATCGTTAATTTCCGTTATTCCCTCTCACAGGTCCAGAGAGGCCTAGGTCACAAGCAAACTTTGAAACTCTAGCCAATGTAAAAACTGATTATCGTTAATATTTACCAAAGATTTTAATGCTAATTTAACAAAAATCTGTATAAAAATTTACCTCTCGAAAAAGCAGAAGTCCGATAGTAACTTGTTAATTTAATACGCCATAGAGAAGGTTTGTGAGTAACACGAGACCTCAGCAGAAAGACAACACTAGAAAATAAACATCTATGCCGTATCCGAGGCTCGTCTGTTAAAAATTACATCTTTTGCTAAATTAAACCACTAGCCATTTAGCCCATTGTGTGCAAAAAATGTGAAGCACCGAGGTAAAATAATGCAACCTAAATTTAACATGAAAAATTCACAAGTTGTTCAAATTGCATAAACGTAATTCTACTCCTTGTGGGTGGGGCAATTTTTTTTATATAAGAAGTGTATGTTTCAGATTCCTTTCTCCTCCGTTCCAGTTATTAGCCTCCCTAGATCCCTCCTCCTCCTCTCCTAGATCCCTCCTCCCCTCTCCATAGATCCCTCCTCCCCCCTCTCCCTAGATCTCTCCTCCCCTTCTCCCTAGATCCCTCCCCCCTCTCCCTAGATCCCTCCTCCCCCTCTCCCTAGATCCCTCCCCCTCTCCCTAGATCCCTCCCCCTCTCCCTAGATCCCTCCTCCCCCCCCTCTCCCTAGATCCCTCCTCCTCCTCTCCTAGATCCCTCCTCCCCTCTCCATAGATCCCTCCTCCCCCCTCTCCCTAGATCTCTCCTCCCCCTCTCCCTAGATCCCTCCCCCCTCTCCCTAGATCTCTCCTCCCCCTCTCCCTAGATCCCTCCTCCCCCTTACCCTAGATCCCTCCTCCCCCCTCTCCATAGATTCCCTCTCTCCTCTCCCTAGATCCGGTCTTGTGTAAGACGTTATTAAGACTCCGGTAAACAGGATAAAAGAATCTGGCTAATAGGACCATACTGGACCCCTTAAATAGATATTAGGACACAAACGCTAAAACTGATCAACAGTCTTTATTCTTTTCTCGTCTGCTGCCTTTTAATTGGCAAAGTACAGAAGATGAGCTTCGTGCCTCCAGGGCCACGAGGAGAAAAAACGCCATTATTGTTGATTCTAGCATGACGTCACATAAATGGATAATTCAATTTGACCTTGTACAACGCAGATCAAGATTTTTTTTATAAAACAAAAATAATTGTGTTAAAATTAGATCCATGTTAGTATGACCTTGTGAGGACAGAGTAATATGTGTTTAATGTGAGTGCTTTTTTTAAATGCCCATTTGTTTTATTCGCAAGTGTAAAACCCACTAAATAATCTCCTAAATTCCAGCCCATTTCATTTTCCTAACGAATCAAAAAGTTCCCTTTTAGTTAGAAATTATTCCAAGCAATCGTCACAATGTAAAAGACGTAACGAGAGTATCGATTATTTCAACACTTGAATGAATCGTCACAATATCTTCCACAATCAATTTAGGCTTTGTTGTTTCGTTAACCTTCGCAGTCACCCGGAAGCGCTTGCTGAAGAAGGAGTCCCCATGCCAATGGGACGCCGGAGGGGGCCAAGCAGCATTCCAAAAGTTAGGTAAGATTCATTTCATGAGCATTGCTGAGGCGATTTTACACTCTTTTATTTATAGCGTTGTTTCATGGTTACACTTGAGGTCCGGGTTAGAATCCCCAGTGGGTTTCGCTTTGGGTCTCAGAGTTGTTATTTTAACAAAGAAAGTTAATTTTCAATAAAAGTTTGACTTATTCCAATTCTTTTCTAATTGTTAGTCTTAATTTAAGTAAAAAAACAACAACTCATTTCTGTGTCAAATTAATATTCTTAGTTTAATAAAGTAGCAAAAGTATTTGATTCGATTTGCCGCCTGTATTGTGTAGGATATTGCACTGTTCCGCGGGAAGGTGGAAATCCGGGTTAGAATCCTGAGTGTATTCTGCCCAATGTTTGCGTTATTCAACACACAGCTGTTATTTCAACAAATAATATAATTTCCAAACAGATCTAGATATTAGATTTCATTTAAGTAACGAAATGAATTTCTCGAATGAAATTAATGCTTGTATTTTGTCAAATTAGAAAAGCTAAACTTTTTTTAGCTCTTAAGGAAATGAAATTTGCTTTTCATGCCTCAAAGGACAATTCGAGCAATCGATAAAGCCATATTTATTCACATGGCGTCGCGCAGAATTTTTAAAACATCGTTCATGTGAAAAAAAATTTTTTTTTTCACAAACTTAATAGTCGCGTTTCATTTTTACAACAAAAAAAACCGAAACTGAAACTGGAATAAGTAATGAACTATTCTTTTCCATATTTCTAGCAATTTAGCCTAAATTGTCATTTTTAGTTTTCCATGTTAATAAAACTATAAACCTCTTCCCTCACCGAATCTTACAAAGCATTACTCTCATAATGTTATTGCTCATTTTTAATGTAGAAAAATTAACTTAAAAGTGCTACTCTATTAAGCTTTAGCAATATCAAATTTTTTTTATCAGATTGTTTAGACGTTCTCGGTCATTAAATAATCTCTACCTTCTGGCCATCAGCCTAATTCGAACATTAACGGATAATTCTGTGATCCTGTTAATATCAGATCCAAACAGCTTTGGAAATATATTGGGTAATAGGCATCAGTTTTTCATTGGTTGAATGCTTTAAAGCAATCAACCGCAGATATCATGAAAACAAACAAACTATTAATAGAAATGAACGAGTGCAAAGGCAAACAACAGAAATGTGTCTGTCATTTTCGAAAGAGTTTTCGTGTCTTTGTATCAAAAGCTTAACGCCTAACGCTTAACTAGGAGAGACAATCAGACAATGCGCATGCGCAGCAGATGCTCTCACAGATGAGCAATTGAGTGAAAAGCTTCCGAGCCTTCGACTGCTGCGGCGCAGTTGTCACTCGGGTTACGTCTTTCTAGATATTTAAGAAAAGGAATCTGGCAATTGCAAAGCAACTTTCTTTTTCGAAAGAGGAAGAGACGGGAAATGCTTTCTCTCTCGCACACTAATAATGCTGCGCATTAAAAGACAGAATGTTTGTTACATTTCTTTTGCCATTTCACTGAACGTGTGAAACTCACATTGTAGTTTTCAGATTAGGATTGTTGATTAGGGTTATATCTTTTCGCACGAAATGTTTTAAAAAATTGAGAGATGAAGTATATTCCCAATGGTCGGTCCGCATCTGTCCCAATGGTCCACACTTGTGCGTTTTACGTGCGCTAGACGCACACGCTGCGGCGCATGCGCCTCAAATCAGTTGAACGGCGCCGTTTTCAGTGACGCATGCAGTAGCGCACGTACTTCCACCAGTAGTGGATTTTTGTTCAACATTCCGTGCAACTTCGTAGTTTGTCTAGAAGATTTCGTTCTGTTTTTGTAATTATTGACCTTGTGTTTTTTGTTCACGATGTCGTCTGAACAAACATTGGCCATTATTGAAGATTATAGGTTAAATAATTCATCAGAGATATAAATTATTAAATTAATTTAAATAAATAAAAAAATTAAATAATTTATCAGATTATAGGTTTAAATATTCATCAGAGACATGAATATTGAATCATCGGTAGGCAAATATCTAAGTGTGATCGCTAATTTCCCTTCAGCTGGTATTGCTTCTCTGAAACGAGTATTTTTTTTTTTCGATCTTCGACTCCACCATTCCCAAAAGCATATAAAAGTTTGTTCTAGACATTCGCGTAAAGTTCTTAAAAAGAACGTTTTCATTTGATTCCAATTCCCTCATTATCCCAAAATTCCGCGTTTTAAAATAATCTTTCATCCATATCGATCGCGGGTATTTTTCACGACTTTTTCTCACTTTTTTCAGCACTAAAATTGCAGCACTTATATCCGCTAACATAGCAGCATCAGTTACGTCCATTGCAACATCACGTCTACACTGGTGAAAAATTGAAAACTATTTGGCGCACAAGTGTAGACAGTTGAAGGCATGCGTCCAAGGCATTCCATCTAAGGCATGCGCTAAACTACTCGATGTTGAAAAGAGGAGTTGAAAGTGAAGCTGAAGATGAAAGCGCACAAGTGGGGACATAGCCATTCAGGCATTTCTTTGCATCATTAGTGAGCTCCGTGGAAAACTTCACATGGCATTATTGCGTAATATCAACAAACGTTAAAGTTTCATTTATTGTCTTAATTTAAAGTACACTATATTTAAACTTTTTCATCTATCTGGCAACTGACAAAATTTTGTTGTAGTGCAAAAGAAATTATTTAATATTACGATATATAAAAAAAACTTTCAATTATTATGGAATTTGCTATCACATTTTTTGGCTCTTATGCCAAAGAATTGAAAAAAAAACAGAAGTGTTAAATGAATCTCGCATTGGGCGTTGCTGTTGCATCCACTGCGAAAGGAAGGACTAGGAGTGCAGAAGTCTTTTGTTGCCTCCTTAAGCAGTCTATTGACTTTGCTGACGACAACTGATGATGTTACGAAATATCTCTCAGGCAAAATACAAAATTACTTCCAAATGTGCAAAGGCATATCGTGTTGTTGTACGAACACTTATTGAAAAATCGCGTATTTGATAAGTTAACTCAAAACTGGAAAAGGATTCTGATTATTTTATTACTGTGAAAAGATATTCTTTATTTCAAGCAACAGAATATTAATATAGGAAATGAATACGCTGTGACACATTTAAATCTCATTTCTCAGACTGACAATTGCTTATACATATTTTAATGAATATCCATTGAATTGCTGAAAGAGTAATCTTTTAAGAGTCTTAAAATTTGTTTTGTTCTCTTGCAGGCAAAATCCAGCAGCTTTGACGGCTGGTAAGGAAATTTTTAAAAGCCTTGAGCTTTCTTAATGTTTCCTTAGAACCTTTTCTTGAAGGGTCCGTAAGGGTCCTTCTTTTGCTGCAGGCCCCCCAAGCCTTCTCCGCAAGCCTTCTTGGTGGCTCCCCTGGGAGGTTCCGTTGCCCAAGAAGGAGGCTCGATACAAATGGGTCGCCGGGTCGAGACGGCTGCATACAAAAAGATAGGTAAGGATTTGCCTTCATTCCACTCTTATGCATTCAAGATGAAAATATTCTCCTTAAGAGGTCAATTCGGTTTAAGTTATTTCAATTAATTGGAGATCGAAATATTATTCGCATTTGTAAATTGATGTTTCTTACCTATGATATTCCACAAATCTGATTACATCAAAACTTATATCTGATAACAGATCGATTCACCAATCAAGACCGAGCTTAAGCATCAGCTAACTAAGCTACAGCTTAGAGCCTCACAATATGAGGGACCTAAAGAAATGCATTTTAAATTTTACTGTGTAATAAATTATTTTATTATTCAAAATTATCTATTGTACAAACATTATTCATCTTAGTTTTACACGGTCGTCATTTATATGTCAATACTAGTATAATGGTTTCATAAAAACAGCTTCATTTTTAACCTTTAATCTTCCACTCAAACAGAATAATAAATATATATATATTTCGATTTTCCGTTTTTAGGACCTCTTAAACATTTCTGCTGAGGTCCAGTCATCCTCATAGACCTACTATGGCTTAGAAAATGAAAGGCTCTTGTCAAATGTCTGTGGCAAGCAGCTGCTTGAAGGAGTAGTTCTTTTTAATTCAAATTCCCGGGAGAACGAGCGAGCGCCTCTTTGCCACTCCCCTAAGAAGGTCGATATTTAAGAAAACATCAAATAGTTTGTCCAGCGTTTTATGTTTTTTACTCAAGACTTGATACTTCGGAGGAGAAAAAAAAACATTTCTGTTTAACTTATGAGTTAAATACGAACACTTCACACAACCTTTTGCTCTTGTGGGCCACTTTTAAATCCCCCCTGCCCTCTCCCCCTCTCTCTGGGGTAGTTAACAAATTCTGCAGCAATTGCAAGCAGGCCCAAATCTTGGAAAAAAGAAAGGGTACGGAGGAGGGAAGAGACGGATGTCCGTTGCAGGCGTTAATCATTTTCTCCTTTGTTTTAGAAGCTATCAAAAAATTTCTTGCAGCATGCGTGAAATATGCGCAAGCTGATTAACCTTTGGCCTCCATTACCCTTACTATCAGTCTCAAATGGGGGGTGTGGCCCCCTTGGCCCGTCCTCACACTCCCACCTAGATCCTGCCATGATTGTAAGCAATTTATTAAACAGAGCCATATTCTTCTGCTTAAGTGTGAGATTATAGCATCGTGCATGACTGAGCTCTGATATTAAAACTATTAAAGTGGAAAATCACACAGTTACTGTGTTTTAAAAATTTACTTCCAGCTTCTAACTGATTTCAATTTAGCGGCCACAGGTTAGCCATCACAGCACTGTAATATTGATATTCTGCATTGGAAACCAAATTTTATCGAAAATTTCCTTTGTGATGAAATTTGATTGGAAAGGTGAAAACCCACCATCTGTACTTTACCCCCATTTTGCTGTGAGATTACCCACAGCATAGAATCGTGTTTTCGTAATCCCCTCCCGAAATGTGTTATTACCGTAATATGTAAATAGCCCGTTTGATGATGATCTGGATGGGTTTTACCTCTGTTGCACACAATGGGCTAAATGGCCAGGTGATAAGGACCCCGAGGGCTCAGAGAAGGTTTGGGGAAGGGGACTCACTGGAAAGCTGTTAGGAGGTAGATGGAAGTCTCCCGTCAAGACCATCCAGCTTGTTCTTTAACGTGCACACGGGGCCACGGTTTAACGTCCCATCCGATCAAAGGCGGCCTTTCTCAAGCCAATCGGTGTCCCCTCCTACTCACAGTGACCAGGGGGAGGAGTTTTGCGGAGATAAAGTTCGACGCTAACTCAGGTAGAATTCGAACCTGGGAATTGCAGATTACGAGTCTGGCGCGCTACCGACAGAGACCCGCCCCCGCGATCTAATAAACAGGATCATAAAATCCCAGAGTAGCCAAACACCAAAAGATAGTTAAATTTCTCTCGTTATGGATGATACTCATGCATAGACGATAGTTAGTGTTAGCAGAAGAAATTTTCATTAAATTATGTCTTGTAAAAAACAGTATTGAACTTCAAACAAGAATTCTGAGTTTGCTTTGTTCTTCTTTTTCAGCGAAATCCAGCAGCGATGAAGCTGGTAATGGAAATTAGTAAAAGCTTTATGCTTCCTCAATGTTTCTTTAATTTCTTTTCAAATGGGGGCAAGGCATATGCTCGCTCCTTTATTTGTGGCCGAATCCCTAACCATTCTCGGCACAACTCCCAGGTAAACATCTGTGGCATTTTGGTTTTGGTTTTTTTTCATCTTTTGGTATGTGTTATTTTCGTTTTTTTAATAAAAAATAGTTTTTTATGAGTTTTTTCCTTTTCATGTTTTCTTTTTTTAATAAAAAAGTTTTTTATATAATTTGATTTTCATTTTACCATTGCTGACTTTTCGTTTATTTTAACAAAAAATAGTTTTTTATGCAATTTGTTTTATTTTACATGACTTTTCGTTTTTTTAACGTTTGTCCCTGAGCCGCCAACAAGGCCCGGGTTCGAATCCTGGATAAGGCATGGACGTCTGCTTCTCAAAATCCAACCTCAACGTCCCCGTTCGTGAGAGGTGGGCAACGTCATTGGCTGACCATTTCTCGATCTCCCTCTTAGAAGACAAATAAAAAGAAGCTCAGCTGATGACGGCTAATGAGGCTCTGGTCGAATTCTTTTCTAATTCCCTTTTCTATTTCAGCTATGAGTTGGCTTGCATAATACCAAATTCTTTACTTTAAAATAAAATGTTTTCTTTTTGCAGAATTTCTATTAATTAGTGTGATTAATTCAGAGATATCATAGGCTTTTCTATTAATTATCTCAGTAGCAATTGTATGTACAGAATCCACTTCATGTGTGCACAGAGTCCTTAGAAATTACCATCCCGACAGCAGAATTGAGAGCATTTTCTTGTACCTCTTTCAGGACACACAAGGCGACTATTTGCGTTGTTTAGATTGTTGTTCCTGTGCTGATTTTAAAGTGTCTCTGGATAATTTGCGTAGCATTTTCTTCATACCATTCATAAGTCTAATTGCCTCTGCTATTCGCGCAAGAAATCCAATAAAACAAACAGTTACCACTTTATTAAACATTACATCAATCACATATGCAGGATGATTACGAAGTAATGTTGCAACTTTATACAGTTATGACTAGTTACTCTGTCATGCGATAAGAAAACAAATGGCAACGAAGAACTCTAATTTACTGATGCTCAATGTGGTCGCCACAGATAAAGCTGCAGACATCCCAGTGAATTAAAGTTCCTCCCCCATTCCATTTAACAAATCAAATGCTACTGAACACTGAGCAGGCAGTTGAATTGCCATAATGGCCAGTGATAAACCGTATCTTAGTTGAAACCTCATATAGAAAGAAATCGAGTGGGGTTAAATCTAGAGAGTCAAGAGGTCACTGAAGAGTTGGGCTCTATGATCTATCCAGCTAACTGGAAATTAGTGATTTTCACCATCACTCACTTGCAACTGGTAACGGGGAGAATTGCTGACATTTTTTTATAAAAAGACTCTTTTAACAAGGTAATAGTCAGATCTAATTTCAGCTCCCCAATATGACCTGCTATTTCTAACAGAACTTGCCCATTTGCTGTCAATTAATGTATAATCAATCGCATTTTTATGAACCCATCTGGTGAAACCCATGTGTACTTATGTATGTCGCGGTGTTTTAAAAAGTGTTAGTTATTCTCAAAACATTAAGTTTATTTACCTGCAGGAGACGTTGCCCATTGCACTAACAATACCAAAAGGGCCTATCACCCCTTCCCAAAGGTCAGAGTCAGTACCAACTTTGGCATTGAAGTCACTTAGAAAAAGGGTAAAAAAGGAAAAAGGGTAACAGAAAGTGTTTATAAATTTAAACTGCATAAATCTCCAGGGGTAGATGAAATTACTAGGAAATGCTTGGAGATGGGAATGTTTCTGCTATCACATGACTAGTTGAAATTTTGATTATCTTTTATGATAAAGGCAATATTGCATGGATTTCTTTCTTTCTTTCTTGACAGAACTCAAAATATTCTGAAGGTGTCCATAAAATCTATCCTTCTCATCCTCATAGGCATCCTCAGTGGGAGCATAACAGCAGATAACATTCAAGTCTTTAACGCTTGTCTGAAATTTTGCTGTAAGAAACCTTTCATTAATGCACTCATATCCTAGAAGAGCATCACTAGCGTGTCTGCTGAGAAGCAGACCCACGCCTTGGTGATGCTTATTGTCGTCCCTCCCTGAAAAGAGAAATTTAAGATTATATTTAAGAATCTGACCTTTATCTGTCCATCTGGTCTCTTGCAAGCCGAGAATATCTATATTACAATGGTGGAAATCTTGTGTGAGGACATCAAGAGAATATGCTCTGTGCAGAGTCCTCACATTCCAACTACCTATGGAGAGAAAATGGTTAGTGTGATGTTTAAAGGAACTACGTTTATTGAAAGAAGGAATGGCGAAATCATGCCGACGAGGATGAGAAGGATGGACTTTCAAATAGCCTCTTAATCGTAGTCATGGAGGCAAAAACTTGTTCTCTCCACTACTAAAGGCTGAAGCTATCTACACTGGTAGGACTTCCTTCAATGTAGGCTTGACGATGCCCGTAGAAGCAAGGGTTTGGGTACTTCCGATGACTATGATCAGGACTATCTACAATCTGAAAAAAATTCACTTAAGGCTGTAAAATTAAAAACATAAAAAGTCAAATAGAAAACACATTGGAAGCTTATCTCAATAGAAGCCCACCAGTACAACAAATTTGGGATTCATATTCAAGCTCAGAGCCAGTATTCGATTTAAGTTAGTATATATATGGTCAGCACCAGGACATTGTATGGTTGATCTCAGCAGGGTGGAAAAAAAGTCCAGAAATGTAGGCCACACCGATCTGGCTGCCCTTCCTTTCTGTTCCACAATAGAGTATGCCTTTTGAAAGGTACCAAATGAAGGCGAGGTCAGACTTCAGGTCTAGGCCTGGCAGTTTCTATGCATAATCACAGGGGAATTCTGTCCTTCCAGTGAATACCTAGCTACCATTTACAGATTTCTCATACGGGAATTAAAATATATGGGAAGACAATGGTGATAACCTTAGAGTAATGTCAGCAATATGCTTTGTAAGTTTTGTCAGACAAATAACATTTATTTCGTCGGCCTTTATTCGAACAAGCTAAAAAATGCGTCTTCTTATATTTTTCTGTTTACTTATTAATTAATCGTAAAATAGTTCTCTAATATTGGGAATGAATAAATTACTTGAATTAATCAATCGATGGATGGATAGGTATTAAACAATTGAGAGGATACTACTTCGAAAGGTATAGTAATGAAATGAACTGCTTATATATGAACATAAGAAGAAGTAGAAAACTTTTGATATGTTACAGATTATTTTGAAAAGTTTAAAAGTGATCATTGATGCTATTTTTCTTATTGAGATTTGGATTCTCCAGGTAGAAATTGACAAATTCTAAGAATATGTATGTTTTAAATGTAGAGATACAAATAGATGTGGATGATTATTTATATATGCAGAATTGCAATTTGTTAGAAGTTCATTACAATATCCAAAAAATTAAAAATGTAATGTTAGAAATCCTAATACACATATATTTTGAGGATCGATCTCTCCTTGCACAGCCTAAGGTATAGCGATGAAGAAGTAATAGCTATAGGCAGTTACGAAGTATTTGTAAATAATAATTGTAAATAGGTAATAGAAACTCTGTAAATATTAAAAACAGTGAAGTGCTCGATTTGTTGGAGAAATACGAATTACAGATCGTCGTTCTTTTATTAAAAATAGGGAAATCCGTGCAATATCCGGGGCGGGGGTGGCTCAGTCGGTAGCGCGCCAGGCTCGTAATCTGTAGTTCCCAGGTTCGAGTCCCAGCTGGGTCAGCCCAACTCGAACTATAAGCAATCCCATTTTGAAGATAGAGTAGAAGAACGACCTTCCCCTTTTTTTTCTTTTTTTAAGGAGATATATTTTTATTGCCCACAACATTTCCTTCATTGCCAAATATAGTTAAATAAGGTTCGCTAAATATATTATGCGTTACTTAGTTAATATGAAAAGAATTCACCTTGCAATTATCAATTATCCTCAAAAAATATTTCGTAAGAAAAATAAAGTTTATTTGCAAAAAAAATCAAGACTCACCAAGTAATCTATACAAAATATTCTGAGCAACTAAAGCTCACTTAAACAACATTTCAAAAACTTTTCTCAACTCACTTCCGTGACCTAATGCTACTTATTATATATTCCGCGTGCAACTGACTCTGGGAGAAAAAATTGCATAAACCTACGATAGCGGATCGCGCTAGGTATGACGCAAGAGCGAAGTGTATACTTCCGTGCGCATTAGCGACAGTCAATAAAAAGTCGGAGTTGCGCATGCGCAACTTCTTGACCAGACTTGGGTGAAGAAAAGTGATCATGCCAACTGAAAATTAAAGCCCCAAAATGATAAATATAACGTAATTGATGTAAAAACTAGTTAAGGCAAAGTAAAAGTGAATGGGTGTACCATCACAAATACACACAGAATATGTGTGCACTTTGAAATTAACCCATCAACACAACAGATTGACAAAGCAAGCAATTTTCATTAGGATATTTCGACTGATTTCTTCAAAAATATCATTGTGGAAAGTATCAATGCGAAACTCATCATTTCAACCGAAATCCCGATTTTAAACTCAAGCAAACGAAACAAATAATACGAAACATAAAATTTCGTAGAGACTCGGCCATTTCTCAAGGAGATCGCTTTCTTATCAACAAAAATCAAAACGAACAATTCAAACCTTTACTTTTGCTTTGATTTGCACCTTATTGGACGGAAAAAAGTAAATTAAAACATCTAGAAACTACTCCTAGTTGGTACAGGAATATACAACGACACGCCCCACTAAAACCTAAGTAAATGCTGACCACTGCCTCAGTTAGAGCTAACAAAATATCCATAATCAACCATGCTATCATGGGACTCGAACCCGGACCCCGATAGTGCAGTGTCACTACGAACCAATTCTATACCACTCAGGCAGAATAAATTTCATAATAAATGGAAACTGCTGTAGAATTCAGATTCCTATTTTAAGTAAATCAGTGCCGTATAGTGGTTTATAAAGATCCACGTGCAGTTTAGCACAAGGGAGTCATAACGCATGCGCAACTCATAAACTCAATTGTATCTGAAGCAGAGAGCCCCTTTGGCACAGGGACCCCATCACTGGTGGCCCTTTGCTCTATGGGAGATTCGACCCCCGAGACATATCACAGTCAATATATCTTTCTCTTTCAAAATGTTTTAAAACGCCAGGAGCTCCCCCTACACAAAAACAGCAATAACCTAAAAGTTCTAGTGGGGTTGTCCTGGTTTCTCATACAAGATAAAAACCCATACACAGGCACAAGCCTGCTGGTTTAGTAGTCAGATATACTAATTACCATACTTGGCAGGCCTAGTCTACATGTCCATTGTATTAATAGTGTATTAAAACTTGAAGAATTTCATATTTTCATTTTTTCCTAATAGTTTCAATTTATATAAAAAAAAAATGACTCCTCAAGCAAATGCTTTGTCACAGAGACGGAACAGGAAACGGTTACAATAACGCTGCCAATAAGAAGATCTGTAAACGGAAGGCGACGCGTCAGAAGAAAGACAAAAATATTATTAAACATCCATTCGGGGACTCGAACCCACGTTTATTTGATCAGTAACAGCCAAGTATGCTTAGCGTTCGGCTACTTGGACAATTAATAAATCACCTCTCAAGCAGCTGTTTAACTCAGAGATTTGACAGGAGTCTCTCATCATAATACGCCAGACGGAAGATCTGTGAGAAAGACGGGACTTCAGCAAAAGGACAACGCGAGAAACCTATTCCCTATCCGAGATCGGAACCGAAAAGGATTGGACCACCGTAATTTCAATTTCGGATAAAATAAATTAGAAATTCCTTAAATTGAGTGGCAACATTTCGTTGATTTATTGTTTCGAATATGATGATGATCCGGATGTTTAGATTCATTGTTACGTTCAGTTTGAAACGGATGAAGCTATTAACAATGAGTTATAATCTCAGCCAATCAGCTGGCGTTTCGTCATCGATGACGTTTGGAATGTCATTTGTTTATAATTTCTTACGAAGAATCTAAGTGAAGAAAGTTATTTTAGTGCGTATAAGTTTTTGTTAAATAAAAGTTGAATAAAATGTCTTTAAGAGACAACGCAACAGATTTCGAGGATCTACAGATCGAGTGGATTAGGTGAGTATTTTGACATTTCTTTTCTGAGTTTAGTGTCCTTCGGATGTTCGGGCCTCGAGCTGAGTTGTCTCGCTCTTAAGCATTAACCATGAGCCATGGCAACTCGCGTGTAAAGATTCCTGTCCATTTTATGATGCCCATATGTCACGAATAATTTAGATATCTTACTGAATGTGTAGTTTTTTGAATGCTTTAAACTTATTTATCTATTTTAATAATAACACATGGTTTTTCTTGCATGATGTCAAGCGTGCATGCAGATGGCTTTTTAATTTGTTTGCAGGAGAAATCATGGAATTCCTTCATTTATTTTTGTTATCTCAATTAGCTTTATTGTTTTACTGGAAGAAGTTATTAAAACAAAAATATTTCATGATTTTCTCTCTTTCTTTTCAGACTCCAGATAAGGAGGCGAAATTTAAAGAAGATGATGCAGGATAAGGATACTCCTCTTCAAGATATGACTTCAGAATTGTCCTCCATTAAGGCAGCCTTTGAGCAGTGGAAGATCAGGAAGAAGAAGACCCTGGAAGAATGGCGAACTTATCCAATGGAAGACAGCATCCGTGAACGTGAAGAAGACACCATTGTGAAGCTGATGCATCGCATTGAAATGCTAAAGATTTCTGGCGAAGATGATGGCCACAGTTTTGCCACTTTTCTCTTCCTCTTTGCCTTTAGAAATCTTCGCATTTCCGGTGCACTGCCTCCTCCTAGCAGCCGGAAGAGAAAGACAGAAGAAGACCACCTGAGAGTCAGGAAACAACCCCGAAAAGATGCTGGTGACAAAAAGAGAAAACGGGTCTGGTGGTAACTATCTAACTAATATTTTTTTTTTTTTTCAGATCGGTATTAATTTTTCATTTGTTTATTTTTTTTTCAGATTTGCTGTACATTTTGTTTGAGTTGTTTTTATTTTCGCCTTTTCTTTTGTTTTTAAGTCTGGTACTACGTTCATCTGAATTAATTTCTTTACAGTAGCATTTTGAAAATACTTTTAAAAGTGAAGATTTTAACACGGCTGTTTTTTTTTTATGTGTTTTTAAAATTGCAAATTTATTATTCGTTTTTAATATTACCATTGTATGATTTGTTTTTAATATTGCCATTAAATTTGTTTTTAAGACTGATTTTAATATTTGCTGTAAGATTGAGATTTTATGATTTGTTTCTAAGATTTGAAATTTGAAGATTTGTTTTTAAGATTGAAATTTGAAAATTTGTTTTTAATATTACCATTTTATGATTAGTTTTTTAATATTGCTATTGTATTATTCGTTTTTAATATTGCCATTTTATTATTTGATTTTAAGATTGATATTTATATGTTTGTTTTTAAAATTGCAATTCTATGATTCGTTTCTAATATTGGCATTTGAAAATTTATTTTTAAAACTGTTATTTTAACATTTGTTTAAGATTGCGGTTTTCTGATTTATTTTTAAAATTAGGCTAATATATTTGTTTTTAAGATTAATATTTTATATTGTTCTTAAGATTGACTTTTATTTTTGTTTTTAAGACTGACATCCAATATTTGGATGATTCTTCGTACTTTCGATGAAGAATAATCCGTTCGAAATTTTGCTCATCAATTCTTAATAGAAAAGAACCAAGCTCATTTCGCAGTAGAGGGGAAATGCCATTGAGCTTTTAAATTAATTCTATTGGTAATGCGAAGAATAAGAGATAATTATTTAGACTTCATGGGACGCGATATAAAGACACGGACTAGAATTTGAGAGGGGGAGGGGGGATGCCTCTCGAAAATCCAACCCCGAACGTCCACGTCGTGAGAGGCGGAGAACATTCCTTATCTGCCGATTTCTCCCAGTGATTGCTCTCTAACTCAAGTATCAATGTGAGAATTTTAGAGGAAAATGTAGATGATGAATGGCTAATACGGGGCTCTGGTAATTACTCAATTGACCATCGATCATTCTTTTAATATGTTGGGACTCTACATAACCAAAAGTCGTACACTTCTTTACCGAATCCAACAACAGATCTTCATTGCGAATTTGCCCAGTAGTTGTAACAGGACGAAACAATTTAACTTGCTTAGGAAAGGATACAAGGATGCAGGTTTTCGTTTTGTATAGGATCGCTAATTTTATTGGCAGCAGATAGTAAATTTATTACTGATTAAGGATGGTAGATGGTTTTTAACTGTTTTCTGTTCGTATCCTAAAGATAATTGATGAATTTATCATATTTCACTTTGTCCATGTGTGATACGTGAGATAACGCGTTGATTGAAGCAAAATTACTATTAGAAGTAGGCAGTCAGACTCTTTAATTTGTAATAAATTGCTGCATCATATAAGAAGGGTTTTAAGAAGCAGAATTTGGTTTATGGTGTTACGTAAAGACAAGTGGTGCCAGGTAGAAAGATCTGATTCATAAAAGAGTTTTTCGCGGCTGAGAAGAAGATATTTGGGGAATCAAAAGGACTCTGAACACAATTGGTTATAGAGTTTAGTGGCCGGCTATGAAGACGGTCATCGATATCGCAGACGATATGAGGCTATCATTGCTCTGAATGCGGAATGATGTGGTCCTCATCCATCGCATTACTCGACCTGTATTGCCATTTCAGGTAGCCGATATGGATCTAGTTGGACCTGTCGATCTGAAATGATATCCCCCCCCCCTACACAAACCAATACACAAACATCAATTGATGACACAGGTATATTTTTGCAGATAATAGACCATCATATTCAGTTGCCTTATACCATTTGCTTAAAGTTGCTCATAGTTTGAGGCTAACTGTGAGGCTTTGCTGTAAATCTTTTTCCAGAACATGCACCTGAGAAATAATTTTGCCTGCTCAAGCGAATAAATGAGATCCGATATGTCCCAGTATCAACAAGCATCAACAAGCCAGTATCAACAAGCAAGAGGACTAAATGATTTCGCTTTCTAACATTTCTGTTCAATTTTTCCATAAAAATTTATTTCCGAATCAACTACAAATCTTCAAATTTTATTAAATTTTCCGACCTCAAACTGTGTTATCTTGAAGGGTTTGACTCATTACCTCACTCCACAGCCCTGATGGCAACCATAAAATAAATAAATAAATATCCTGTCAAAGAGCTGCTTCCCACAGAAGTCTGACAGGAGACTGATAGTTACGTCACAGTAGAAGCTTTGTGAGCAAAGTGAGTCCTCAGCAGAAAAATAGCATACATATACATGCCTAACACAGGACTCGAACCCAGGTCCCTTTCATCAGTAGACAAATGCGCTAATCACTCGGCCACGGTATGGCTCCGACAGCCATAAATCGGAAAATCGTGGCAAACCCTTTAAAATTTCACAGTAGCAGAGTGTTTCTGGTTGTCACCGAAGTTGCATTGGGCGATTTCAGGTCGAAATTTCATAAGGGGAACTATATAATCAAAGGGAAAAAAAATGGGGAATAGAAGTCGCTACTAAATATAACTTCACTATATCGCAGTTATAAAGTATTACCTTTGAGAAAATTATACATGCATATTATTTATTAATTTTCTTACACAAAAATCTAATTTTAATACCATTAAGAGAGTTGACTTTTCATTCCAGAATACATATATTGAGAAATCCAACAAAGAAATTTTTCAGAAAAATTCCTTTTCCATAGTATCAAGGTTTTTCAACACATTAAGTATTAATGTAAGAAATAAAAATGTTTCAAACATTTGAAAACTGTTGAACGAATATTTGTTAACAACTAACCAAGTTGAAATCATTTTTGATGTAAAAAAAATAAAAGTATTAAATTTAATTGCTACTCAATTAGCTGCTGCAAGGGTTTTATTCAATAATTGCAATTATTTTTTATTTCAATTTACAAAATGAATTAAATATTATATTAACCTGAATAAGCTTGTATTTAGCTCCTTGGTTATGAATATTAAATATATATATATTATTTAATTTTTTGTATAGGCATATAATAATAAAAAAAAAATAAATACCCTCTCAAGCAGCTGCTTGCCACAGAGGTCTGACAGGAGCCTGTCAGTTTATATGCCACAGTAGGAGATCTGAGAGGATGGCAGGACCTCAACAGAAAAACGACACATACATCCATGCCTAATCTGGGGCTCGAACCCAGAGTCCCTTAAATCAGTAGCCAAGCGTGCTAACCACTCGGCCACGGGACGGTCTATATGCATATACGTACATATAATGTGCTGTATCTTACATTACATATATATTACTATTTAAATACTTCAATTTGTTATACTTGATAACTGTAATTACTCAAGATTTCATATCTTTTTTTGTATATGCATTATAATATGTTAAAATAAATTAAATTCAAAATTCAAAATATTATATGTTAAAATAAATTAAATTCAAAATTCAAAATATTATATGTTAAAATAAATTAAATTCAAAATTCAAAATATTATATGTTAAAATAAATTAAATTCAAAATTCCCTAAAAAAAAACCCGTTACTGCCATTTATTGTTTCCTAACTGAACCTAAGAGTCATAATAACAGGGAAATCTGCTGACATTGCCTGATCCTCTACATTCGAAAAGGCGTTATTATATTATATTAAGGAACAACACGTGGTCAAACACACGTGAACTAGTGTCCTTGTACACGTTACGAAAATGTTTCCTACTAAGGAACTCAACGAACGGTCCCGTAACATAGAACCAATCCTGTTCTTTATTCATTGATGGCCATCTACTGAAAAGCCACTTCTGTTGGTGTCAATCGTTTGACCTCGACAGCGAAAGCTTTAAGTGGTATTCACAGTCTTATTCCTAAAATGAACGGGACAGACGCGGAAGATTTATAAAGAGGGCATCGAAATCATCAATTAAATGAGTTTCAAATCGGGGTTAGGATTTGAAATATTCTTGGGTTCATTTCAGAATTCAATCAAATCAATTGATATAACTGCATTATAACAGCATTATATAAATTAATTTTTGCTTTTATTATATATTTAGAGTTAAATAGAAAATGATGTTATATGTGCTTAAAAATATGTAAATTTAGAATATATTATTTAGCTGAATCAAAATAGAATTTAGTAGCATTTTTCTACAAAAAAGTGGATTTCTACGATGATAAAATAAATTTTAAATCAGAAATAATTTTCCTACCATTAACTTGGTAACAGGAAATGATAGGATTATTCGAGAGCATCATGTATTTGCAGCAGATAGTAAATCTATTGAATTTTAACGCGAAATCTCTTTCCTTAAAGCTTCATGTCCCTGCCAAATAAATACAGAACCTGATTTCGAAATCTGGAATCACGTTTTACCCCCATTCCTCCTTGGTCGCCGTTTAGAATTTTCTTTAAAAAAACTGATTTTTTTTTTAGTTTAACCAAAACGTTTTGGAAATTCAAATGGTTCTGTTTCATTTCTTTTGAGGAGAACAAAACAGCTCCAAGTTCGACTTCAAGTAAATTGGTTGGTTCGGAGCATTTAATTGTTGCTGGCTAGGCTCCTCTTGGAAGCCTTGGTTATGAACATTTTAAACTAATTAGTTTTTCATTATACTGATGGCGTTCAAAGAGGTATTTGACACGAGTCTGTAGAATTGACTCGTTCTCCCAAAGTTAACGAGCTAAGATTTGTTTGAAAGCCTGTCTAAACCCTATCATTACGCATTGAAAACAAAGGCTGTGCTTTATTGCTATGGAACCTTCTACGGGAAAGATTTTACATTTTTACAATATGCAGATTGGGGACGACGTCGAAAAAATTCATACCGATTTATCACAAGTATAAGGGGATCATCCCTGTTCATATGGTACTGTTACAGGATAGATGCGCGAATTCAGAGAAAGACGGCAGACCTCCGAAGACTTCCCTCGCCAAGTAATACGTTTAGATTTTAATGTATCCATTAGCAGCGAAGAAATGGAAATAGTTATGAATTAACATTTAAAGTTTCAAAATATCTGTTCCAAATGAGTACCACACAAACTGACTTTTTAGACGGAAATTTGTTCGAAACGGATTTTGTTCGATGGATATTTGTTCGGAACGGAAATTTTTTCGATTGAATTTTGCTCGATGGAATTTTGTTCAAAACGGAATTTTGTTCGATGGAAATTTGTTCGATTAAAATTTGTTCGAAACGGATTTTTATTCACCGAAATTTGTTCGAAATAAATCATATTAAAGTTATTTAAAGAAAAGTGTCGGAATGATTGTATCTCTCGCGTACGAAAGATTTTAGTGTGTTTTTTCAATGGATGACTGGGTGGTGATGGGAGAACTTTTTTTCATTTTTTTTAATCTGTTGTTAATTTTTTTTTCTTTAATCTGTTGTTATTTCTTTTCCTGTTCTGTTAAATAATTTGTATTTGATTTCGTGTGAAAATGTGGATAGCCATGGCGTCATTGTGAATTTGGTAAATTTTTAAGGATTGCAACCTTCAAGATGGTGGCTGGAAAAGATAAAGAATTGCATCATCCAAGATGCCGACTGAGAGGGGAATGTCATTATCCATGGGTGTTGCAACCAAAAGTTTAGTTGGACAAAATAATTTCAGGATTGTGACATCCAAGATGACGACTGGGAGTAGAAAGTTCTGGGGAGTTTTCAAGTCTGGACAAGATGGTTCCATATTCTAGACGTTACCCAGTCATGTGATTCTTGATTGCAATATTTTCAGAGAATTTTTTCAATTCTTGGAATGGGGGAGGGGCAAAAGGGGATGATTGAATAATAATCTGAGGCTTCCTAGAAGGTTCTATTACGTCACATCTGTGATTTTCGCAATTTTCGAGGGACTTTGTGATGAGATCTCTTCTGGTAGGCGTGGCCTAACATTAAGGTCAGGAGATTTTTTTCCAAGGTGAAATGCCACAGAATGGTGTACCACTAATCACAGGTTTCACTATGCACCCCATGTTGTGTTACAAATTCAAGCCTCTGCATGTAATCTATTGAATCATGGGATCTATTGAATTTCAGTGAGAAATTTGCCACTAATACTAGACTACTGAGCTTGTTGACAAAGGTAATAAATAAATATGGACTGGCGGTCCTGTGCAGATATTTGGCACTGCTATCATCTCGTTCTTTGTCCAAATCATTTTTGTTGTTTTGAAAACAAACCTGTTTTAAATATAACGCTGAAATTTAAAGAAATCAAACACATACACTACTGCTTGGGATTTCAGTTTGTGTAAGAGCATGGATATGATTCATACACGATTGCGTAGTTATAACTTTTTCCAATGGGATTGAGGGAACTTAAAGTCAATACACCTAATTCTGTTCTTACACGGTAGATAGGTTAACGAAAAAACCGTATAAAAAAAATAGAGTGCATATGAAAAAATAGAAGATTGGTTCCAGACGTGAAACTCAGTACAAATAACAAGTTGTTTTCAAATAAATCATATCAAAATCATTAATTAAATCTGTATTTGTTTTTTATTCATTTAAACACATTTTTTATTTTATAAACTTATAAAGATAATTATATGTACATATAAAGCAAATTATCCCTCACAGAGAAAATAATTTGTCACTCATGAAATAAAGAGCTGAAAAAAAAAATGGCTTTCCCATGAGTTGGATTTGAATCCACGTCTCCAAGAAACATGCCAGTCATTCTAACCACTATATCACCAATGGCTAACCTCTTCTAACCTTGTGTGACATTATAAACTTTGCGGATTTTTTATTTGATTCGCATAGTGGCGCCATCTATCCAGGAAGTGGACAACTCTCTTGCCTCAATATAGATGAAATTGATATTTGTCACTCACGCTCAGGGCGTTAAATCAATAAATCAGTAGTAAAGAATCATAGGATAAGTCCTGTAAGCATGGAACTCATGAAATAATAAGCTGAAAAAAGAAATTGGCTTTGTCATGAGTGGGATTCGATCCCACGTCTCCCATAAACATGCCTGTTATGCTACCACTACACCACCAATGGCTAACCTCTTCTCAGCTGGTGTGACATTATAAACTTTGTGGATTTTTTATTTGATTCGCACAGTGGCGCCATCTATTCAGGAATGGTAATAACGCTCTCGCTCAATATAGATGAAATTGATATTTGTCACTCACGCTCAGGGCGTTAAATCAATAAATCAGTAGTAAAGAATCATACGATAAGTCCTGTAAGCATGGAACTCATGAAATAATAAGCTGAAAAAAGAAATTGGTTTTGTCATGAGTGGGATTCGATCCCACGTCTCCAGGAAACATGCCTGTTATGCTACCACTACACCACCAATGGCTAACCTCTTCTCAGCTTGTGTGACCTTATAAACATTCCAGTTTTTTTTATTTGATTCGCACAGTGGCGCCATCTATCCGGGAAGTGGACAACTCTGTTGCTTCATGCAGATGGAATTAATATTTGTCACTCATGCCCATGGCGTTAATCAATAAATCAATGGTAAAGAATCACAGGATATGTCCTGTAGACATGGAACTCATGAAAAAGTAAGCTGAAAAAAAATTGGTTTTTGTCACGAGAGTGGGATTCGAACCCACGTCTCCAGGAAACATGCCTGTTATGTTACCACTACACCACCAATGGCTACCCTTTCTCAGCTTGTGTGATGTTATAAACTTTCCAGATTTTTTTTTATTTGATTCGCACAGTGGCGCCATCTATCCAGTAAGTGGACAAGTTTGTTGCCTCATACAGATGGAGCTAATATTTGTCACTCACGCTCAGGGCGTTAAATCAATAAATCAGTAGTAAAGAATCATAGCATAAGTCCGGTGACATGGAACTTATGAAATAATGAGCTCAAAAAAATTGGTTTTGCCATCAGTGGGATTCGAACCCACGTCTCCAGGAAATATGCCTGTTATGATGTCCTCCCCCTTAGCGTGAGTGACAAATATTAATTTCATCCAGATTGAGGTAACAGAGTTGTCCACTTCCCGGATAGATGTCGCCACTGTGTGAATCAGATAAAAAATCCGTAAAGTTTATGACGTCACACAAGCTAAGAAAAGGTGAGCTGTTGGTGGTGTAGTGGTTAGCATAACAGGCATCGTTGGTGGTAGTGGTTAGCATAACTAGGCATATTTCCTGTCTCCTGGAGACGTGGGTTCGAATCCCACTCACAGCAAAACCAATTGTTTTCAGCTCATTATTTCATGAGTTCCATGTCTAAAACACCCTGTGATTCTATACTATTGAATATATCACTAATTCAAGAATACAAAAGTGCAAAAAAAATATGACTTACATGTGCCTTTTAACCAGATTTTATTCGTTGTCATTTTCTGACAATAGACGCATTCGTTTGCGTAAGACTGAAATTAAATCACTTTCATCGCTTGAAAACTTCAAAAACCAAACAATTTTTTTTTTCGATTTCTTCTCTTAACATCTAAACACTTCTAACTTTAAACACGAAATGAGAGACCAAGACTTACGTATGTATTGAAGATAAAATTGAGGGGAATTCCCGGAACTCAATGTTGCCACTTTATTCCATATCAAGTAAGTTTTGTAGAATTTTACGAAAAAAATGGAGAATAAAATAGAGAAAAACTTGTTGTGTAGTTATGTTAGTGTAGTTTTTATTTTGGGGATTTTAGTGCACAAAATGTGTATCTATAGTACATTTTCAAAGTTAAAACTACTTCGAAAATGTTTAAACTACATCAAAGCGGTATCTTTGTTATAAATGTAAATTCTAGAAATTTTTTATTGAATTGGAATATTTTTTCAGAATTAAATTCATATAGAGATTTTTTAAAAAAAGGCGCCGTTTGAACCGTACTAGATCAAAATAAATCGTGTAAAAAGAGAATTGGAATTATATATTCCAATTCTCTTTTTTGGACAGCATCAAAATGTTAATAAATAATTTCTAAAATGTGTTAAATCAAAATCGTGTAAAAACATCCATGTAAAAACAGAATTGGGTGTATATGCTTTTTTCCCCAATATGAAGGCAGCGATTTTTTGACACTTTTAGAATAGAACTGGTTAGTGAGGGACAATCACAAGATATGTGACAGAACAAATGCCCACGCGAACGCGATTCGACGGGCCACCGAAGCTGCGTTATACAGTTTTTTGAGTTAATAATATTACTAATGATAGGTAACATTTACATACAATGTACAATATAATATTATATACAATATAGTAAATTTCATTGGCCGTCTGTAATGATTTAAAGAACATTTAACTCACTATAGTTCAGTCCAGTGATTTCCAATATTTTCTGGACCATCGCCCCCTTTAGAAGAGAACAAAAATTTCAACGCCCCCCTAGTCCATAATAGTTAAATTTATATGAAATATTAAAATATTGTTGCATATTATCTGTACCTAATTTACCTGTTTATTTATCTATTAAAAATCATAAAGCAGAAATTAATAAAACGACAACCAAATGTACAATAAAATTGTTTATAAAAATTTTAAAAATAAAAACAGAATCAATAAGAAATAAAAAATAATGAGATAAACACAAAATTAATAATAAATAAAAAAATTAATGAGATGGTTGAGGCTGGTGGAGTGTTAACAATTTGTTAATGTCGGGTTCCAATTTCGTTAACATCAATCGCAGATCGCCACGTTCAGTGATGTGTAGTCTGTTCCTCTTCTTTGACAGTAAATTAGCTACTCCACTGAATCCACGCTCAGCCATATAGGACGAAGGAAATGCGATTAAAAACTTCTGTACTATTGCCCACAATCCAGGGTAGAGAACTGGTATTGATTTTTGAAGCCAGAACTCTTGGTATCCATGTTTGAATTTTACTTTGAGTACTTCGTTAGTCGTGAGTTCTAAGAGTTCCTCTTCCAAATTTGATGATTCTTCAGTATCTGTATTTGTGAAAGGATCTAAAACCCAACTCGGTATATTCATGTTTAAAATATCTTGGAAACGCTCCGTAAAATCAACATGAAGAACTTCCAAGTGTTGGCAGTAAGTAAGTAAATCTTCCGGTTTTGCAGAGACTGTTGATAATGTGGGAAAGTGGTTGTATTCACCTCTACCTAGATTTCGTTTGAATTCAAGAAGTTTTCCCACGAAAGCAGCTATGACGTTTTTTGTTTTAATTAAATTCAACTCATCACCTAGCAATTGTAAATTAACTTGATTAAATATTTTAAACAGGTCTGTCAAATAAGCGATGTCATTTTTTGACGTAATCAGGTTTTCGCGCAATTTTTCGTCTCTGTCTTCAAGAAAGTCCAGTACTAAGTCAAATAGATTGATAAAACGATTCAGACAAACACCTTTAGAGAGCCAACGTACTACTGTGTGCAGCAGCAAGCGATTGTAATCTTCATCATTTTCATTACAAAGCTTACCAAATAATCGGTCATTCAATGAATTGCTTCAAATCTTATTGATTGCTTTAATAACGTAATGGAGCGACGTATGCAGATGTTCATTCAAATTGTTTGCAACCAAATGCTGACGATGAATAATACAATGTACAGCGAGTACATTTGGTACTGCTTGTTTCAAATGCGCTATGAAACCCTTATGACGCCCTGTCATTGCTGGAGCACCATCAGTAGCAGCAGACAAAATATTGCAAATAGGAATTTCTTTCTCTTGAAAAAACTTTTGCATGGTATTAAATATAGATTCTCCCTTTGTATCAGATTCCAAATTTTTAGCAAATAATAACTCTTCATGAATTTTTTCTTCTTTTATAAATCGTACGTATGATAAGAGTAGAGCTTCGTTATTTGGTAGAGTTGATTCATCGAGTTGAATGGAAAATTTGCAAGTCTTTAAGTAATCACATAATGATATTTCAACGTCTTTTGCCGTTTCATCTATTCTTCTTTGCACTGAATTATTACTGAGAGGAATTTTTTTGATGATATCTGACGGTGTCTTATGATGAAGAACAGTTTTTAATATCTCTTTGACTGCCGGTAAAATTAATTCCTCGCCAATTGTGTGTGGTTTTCCTGCTTTTGCGATTAACAATGAAACGTTATATGAGGCTCGTAGTCCATCATCATCTTGTTTAGAACACGACGCAAAAAGTTTTGACATAGTTGGCTGTTTTAAATATTGCTTTTCCAGTTCTTGGAAATAGGATAAATCTTTGTCCTTCTTATCAGCGTGCATTTTATTTAAATGTTATTGTAGCCTAGAAGGTTTCATATCTTCATTTGAAAAAACTTTTCGACAAATTAAACACGTAGGTAATGATTGGTTTGTAGGAGAGTACGTAAATCCATATTTCAAATACTCAATACTGTACTGCCGGCATTTCTTTTTAGCTGTAGATTCAGACATTTTCAAATGCAAATTAACTTCTCAACAGATTTATAGATAGTTATAAAAATAATGTTTATAATGACTTCTAACACTTATCACTCACGACTATTTATCACGGCGAAGCACATAAAAATAATAAAACATTCCTAGAGCTATCGCTTTTATAGATTTGATTTTGTGCACGCATTAACTTGTATGTTTGCGATGCCGGCGCACTTGCTCCGTAAACAAGTCATTTCAAGCTCCCATATTCTTGTCGAAACATGTTAAATTGCATGAACCGCGTGTTTGCCTACCAACTTGCAAGGACTTGTCACCGTCAATTTATTCTAAACTGAAACAAATTAGGTATAGGTATACCTAATGCTAATTTAAAAATGTTTATTAACGCGATAACAATAAGATAATTTACATAGTTAGATAAAACATTTATTCATGAAAACAGATATTTTCAAAGTATTTTATTATATTAAAAAAATTATAAAAAATATTAAATATAATAAATTTATTATTATTATTACATTATTATTGCATCAAGGTTGATTTGCCTATCAGGACAGACACACATGTCCAACATAATAAGCCTGATATACTTGGTATGTAAAGATGGCATGTAAAGGTATTGAATGAGATTACAATTATTGAAGTAGGAATAACATCTCAGGATAACCTGCAGACAGTAGAGGTAGAAAAGAAGAGGAAGTATGATCTGCTGGCTAATGAGTTGAGCCTAATTCACAAGTGTAATGTTAATATTATACCTTATGTTCTGACGTGGGATGGTATTGTAACTACGTACCATAAAGCATACTCAAAGCGACTTGGAGTGGGAAAACATATTGAAGCTCATATCCAATGTGTGATCTTGAAGAGAACTTTTGAGAGCATCTCAGTCGACTTCGGACGTACCAGTACGCTAGTAGGCGGTAGCAGGGAACTTATTGTCCAAGCTGCAGTTGAAAAGCTGTACATGATGGATGAGGTAGTGGATGACCAGAATCACCAGGAAGACACCACAGAATAGAAGAGATAAAAAAGTTGTCACAGAAAATTCCATTAAATTTATTTATTTGACCGCCCCTCTTGACTGCCTCAACGCTCCCATTTGCCTCTGGATCCGTTACCGCCCCCATGGAAGGCTCCAGCGCCCACTGGGGGGCGGTATCGCCCCCGTTGGGAATCTATGGTTTAGTCGAATAAATCTTTAATGAAGCCCAGGAAAGAATTATTTAATATTGGTATTTTTTTTAAAGTGCTGGACGGTGTTGCCTTTGGAAAACATCATATCAGAATAATCAAGTCAGAGACAACTAGTCTAAACGATGCAAATTCTAAAACAAGATATTTCCTTTCCGAATTTAAGAAACAACTGAAACTAAATAATTCATTGTCCTAAGCCTTCTTAACGATTCTATGGAATAAAGAATTTTAACGAATAAATGGTTTTGTCATTACAGACAACGAACACAAATTTACAGAATTCCATTAGAAACATTAAAACTCAAGGAACTGTATCAATATGTAAAGCGGCACTATCTATACGCCTACATCAACTCCCAAACGCACAGATTTTTTTCGGTATTCTACCGCAAAAAAGAAATCGTTACGAACATTTTCTTAATTCCATAAATAATGATATCCCATAAAAGAGTTTCTTTATCAACATTTACCTCCCTGAAATACATCTATTTCTAAACCCTGAAATACATCTAATTCAAACATACAAAATTCCCTTGAAAATATCAGTAAGCAATTCAAAGCATATTGCAAAACTGTCTTTGGTTACAATACTTTAAATGCGAGTTTCATTAGTTGAAAGTTATTTAAATCATTTTTACCTCATTTGACCTCTACTGCAATTATTGTACAAATATTGTAGTATTTAACCTGTTTGAATCCTTACGCATGAACGAGGAGAAAAAAATATGCTTTCCATAGCCAAATAAAAATGATCGACTTAACAACATAAGCTTATTATACTGTTTATGTAAGTGCATTACCGAAATATACGAAGTAATCTGACCAAGAAGTACCTCTTAAGTTAAAGAACATTCAATCTGTTTTAAATGCAGCATTCGCTGAGATAGTGACGAAATGGATGCATATTTTCGAATATTTAAGTTATATCCATCTTATTATATATATACTATATATACCTAGCATTAGATGTCTAATATGAATATTTAAACTAATTTATTACTTAACTCAGTAACTAGCGTTTATTTTCTACACGGTAAATTCGCTTCAAACTTTTAACACACTCTTAGAAATTCCAATTGCATTGCTAACTGTACATTATTTTAAACTATCAGCGGTTCGAGCGCCACTTTCTTCTTCACGCCAAATTATTAATAAGCAACCAACATGATGGTTTTATTACTAGCTGTTACCTGAAATGTTAATAAATAATTTCCCGAACTCTAAACTCTCGGTGTTCGTTTAAACTACACACAATACCGTAAAATAATTGTAAAAAATATAAACTTAATTTAATACAATACATATTTTTTTAGACAGCTCTTGTTGGGAAGCCATATTTTGCGGTGACTCCTGTACACTGCACTGTCGCTATTAAAATAACTTCAAATTCCCTAATGCATACCAATACTTTCACTGTCAACTGAGGGGCAGCGGTGACTCAGTCGGTGGCGCGCCACGCTCGTAATCTGCAGTTCCCAGGTTCGAGTTCCAGGTGGGTCAGCATTGAGATTTATCTCCGCAAAACTCCCCGCCCTGCCCACGATCAGTAAGGGACACCGATGGGCTAGAAAAGGCCGCCGTCCGTCGGATGGGACGATAAGCCGTGGCAGCACCGTGGGAAGGAGACCATACCCGCTACACGTCAAAGAACATGCTGGATGGCCTTGACTAGAAGGTAACATGTCTCCCAACAGCTGTTCCAGTGGGTCCCCTTTTCTGAGCCTTCGGGGTCCTTGTGACCTGAAGTCCATCTAGTCCATTATGCGCAATAAAGTGCCGCTCAGAGGTAAAACAACCCAACCGAACTGTCAACTGAGCTGGTAATAATCGTATTACCTTAAACTAATAAAATGTAAATTAATAAATATGTAAACCCTTGAAATACACAAAAAAATAGTAATAATCGTAGCATTCATTTTAGGAGGCATTTTCAGTATTTTGCAAATAATATATTCAGTGGTAATGACAAAAATTTTCGTTAAGTTCCTAAAACCCCAAAAGGTGGATTAATAAGCATTGCTTCTCTTAAGGCTGCATAATCTATAAATATGAACGCAATTAAGCAGGCCATCCGAGGACTGAATGCAAAAAAATGTATGGGGTGATTTTGACTACAACCAGAGCAAAATTTGTTGCCAAGCAAGAGCAAAAATTGTTGTATGTTTGCAAGTAAAACAACTCAGACCAAAGGTTTATTAATGACTAAGCCTTTATTTCAGAAAAATATGATTCATTGAATAAAAATTTACTGTAATGTAATTTTGCAAATTCTTCTGAGTAAATTTTGCTCTTTTAAATGCAGTTATCCTCGATTATGGTAAGACACTCCTTTTTATCAACCAGTGCCTCTATATTTTACTCTGTAAACTTCTCGATCTCCAAGACGGAAATTTTCGCAGATTTAACTATTTTTTTATGCCACACGGGTAATGTTTTGAACTCGTATTTACTTTGTCGACAAAAGATCGTTGCTTTCATGTAAAATAAGTTTTGTTTTAAATTTGTGTTTATCCCAATGCATTTCTTCTTTTCAAGGTACATATCATTATTAAATTTTTAAATATCTTCTTTCATTATCTAAAGTTTTTTTCACTAATAATGTAAGCCATGTTCCTATAATTTTTATCCGCTATTAGCGTTAACATAAATTTTACTTAAAGTTTTATTTGCAATTCGCCTTAGCCCTAATCTTTCATCCGTGGATGCTTTTAAATCTGGACACCAGCATCTACTCACGGATCTAATTAAAGGAACTCTCACTCAGGCTCATTGACAATATAAAATTTAGCATTGAAGTTATCCAAGAAAAAAAATGATATCGTCTTTCCTAAGATATTATTAATATATTCTTTTTGTTTTAAAAGATTGATGCTATTTTGAAGTTTTACATAAAACCTGTCTTTCTCTTACGTATTTAGTCCTCAGTAGAGGAATAAAAAAAATATTTTTTAAGCATGGAATCTCGCTTTAAATTTACCTGTGAAATATTTTAGTAAGGGAATCATACAGGAAACCCCCCGTTCATCGCGAAGGATACGTTCTGGACATGGTCGCGATAAGCGAAATTTCGCGATCAACGGGGGATTTAAAAAAAACATTTTAAAATTCGAAAAAACACTTTATTAATAAATTAAATATTATCAATAACAAAAAAAATGTCAACATAACATATTTCATAATTCATTCATTTTGTTCCGTGTTGCAAAAAGGAATCTAGATTCCCTGGTTTGGCCTCTCTACGTTTATTATGCAAAATTTGCCGTTAACTGTCAAATAATCCGTTACAACCACGCTTTACAGAACTCACTCGCTCGTAATCTTCGTCGTTTTCTTCCAACAACTCCATGCGTTGATTGTGAAGAGAAAGGGTCTTTTCAATGATTTTGACCCTTAACTTTCGCACGGGAACAGTTTCCGTGACGTCATTTTCTTGGGACATAGTATGGCAGTCCATTTCCGTCATTAGTTAAGGGTTCGCCGTGTGATTTTAACAAAATATGAATATCATCTACATCAACACCCTCGATGCCTCCGGAAGTGGCCATAAGACTAATCTCTTCGATGATATTTTGAATATCATTTTCATAATTGATGTGATCTTCAACAATTTCTCTGAGCAACCTTTTCCAAACACCCTTCATACACGACTGGGTGACTTCATTCCACGCTTCGTCGATGTTCTGATAGCTTTCATAATATTAAATTGTTTCCACCAAACCCGCATGGCATCTCTACCACCTCCATCAGTTTCTTCAATGAGTTGGCGCATCGTTTTTCTTAAATAATAGGCTTTAAATGCTGCTATTGCGCCTTGATCCATAGGCTGTAAGATGGAAGTGGTATTCGGAGGTAAGAATACCAGTTCAACGGGAAAATGAGTGCACAGAGTCTTAAGTTCCACAGGATGTCCCGGCGCATTGTCCAACACCAAAAGAGCTCGAGGTTCAACTCCAATATCCTCGCAATATTTTTTTATTGCTGGGCAGAAACAAGTTTTAAACCCGTCCATAAATAAATTTTGTGTCATCCAAGCCTTAGGGTTACTTCGCCAAAAAACTGGTAAATTGTTTTTAGAATAACCTTTCATGGCACGAGGAGTTTCTGATTGATAAGTCAACAATGGTTTCAATTTTAATTCTCCGGATGCATTTCCGCCGAGAAGAAGAGTTACACGATCCTTGGCTGCTTTAAATCCAGAAGCAGTCTTCTCCTCTACGGAAATAAACCTACGAGTTGGCATTCGTTTCCAATAGATTCCCGTCTCATCTACATTAAAAATTAAATTTGGTGGATAATTTCCCCTTTCCACAATTTCACGGAACTCCATTGGATATTTTTCAGCTGATTCTACGTCTGCAATAGGCGATTCGCCAATCATTTTAAGGCTATGCAAGTTTGATCGTTTTCTAAACCGATCAAACCAACCTTTGCTTACTTTAAAAAATTCTTCTCCTCCATGTTGAGATTTTAAATGATCCCAAAGACTAAGTGATTTATTCATTATGATTTGGGTACTCACAGGCATGTAGTCTTCATTTAGGTCCTCTATCCATTTGCTTAATAAATCTTCCCTTTCTGTCATCAAAAAACTTCTGGTTCGTGAAACTTTCGTCGCTGTAATTGGAGTAACACTTTCGCCAGACTTTTTAATTTTGTCTTTTTGTTGCACAATTGATCGCACTGTAGACTCAGGCAATCTGAAATCCCTTCCTACAACTATAAATTTACCCCCACTTTCTATCCTTTCTATAATTTTTAGTTTCTTTTCTAAAGTCACTACATTGCGAATTTTCTTAACCGATTTTTCACATTATCTTTTTGACATTTTAAAAATTACGAAGGGATAAAAAAATATGTAGTCAATTTAATTAGCGTGCGTTTGACACTGCAGCTAAGATTGCACTGAAGGATAGACCCAAATGATGCACTGGCTCAACCGTACCAGGCACCGGCGTCGTTCTTTTGTCTCACCCCCGCTCGTAACTTTACGCAATGTACATGTGCATGATGTGATTGAGCGAGAAAGAAAGTTAGCACGCACGTGCAACCATTCATTTTGATTTTGACTTTTCCTCGCATTTTTCAAAGCCACACAAGTGACAAAAAAAAGATCGCGATATAACGAATCCGCACTCGCCGGGGTCGCGATGAACGGGGGTTACCTGTATTGTAAAAAAGCAGTACTGTCAAGCAATTTCTGCTAATTAGTATGGTGATTCCTACGTCTGCGCTTTTTATCGTCTACTTGAAAAATGATTATTGCAATGCAAATAACGAACTTTACCCGGTGAAATACAAGCCTTCGTTTTCAATAATTAGTGGCTATCTGTCGGCAAGTTGTTCGATTCCTCTTCGATACCATGCTTGAATGAATTCTCCTTAGAACTGAAAACCTCCCGACCTTTGTTTTCGACTTCCTGAAATGTTTAAAATCGCCTACCTCGAAAAAAAAAAAGAGCTATGGAGTGAAAGAGGTAGTAGTCAGAAGGAACTATGTTCGGACTATACGTTAGGTGATCAAGAAGTTCAAACGCCAATTCTCGAAATTTTCCTTTGTTCCGATCTTATTGGAGGAATACCTGTTGTCTGTTTAGCATTCCTGGCTAGCTTTGAAGCATCACAAAGTTTACGGGCTCTAGTTGTCCTGAGTAGAGGCCGGCATTGATGGCACGTCCATTGGGAACCAGTTCGAAGATATACACCTGGTAGTAGTTCATTAGAATCAGGGTTCTGAAAATAGGGCCTCTAAATAGGGGTACGCGGTAAAATTCTTTGGGGGTACGCCGTGAGAGATCAAAAGTCGCTAGATATATGTTATATATATATATGTTTTATTTTATTCCCATTGTTATACTATAACTATAGTTTATCTATACCAGGGGTACAACAGTTACATACACATTTCCAGGAGGTACGTGAAGCATAAAATTTTGAGAACCACTGCTCTAAAACATTCTAATGAATTAATACCAGGTGTATATCTGAGAAATTCTAATATTGTAAATGCATGCTTACTCCGGAGTTTGCGGCGTGTTGGCTTAAAAAGTAAGAATATCATGCTGCTTGACTATGTGTACTAAACTGGAAGGTGCCATCAGGAGCAGAGACTTCGCTTATAGTCAACTACATGTCCAATGACTTACTGCATCCTGTCCAAATGTGAAACATACTCTCTTAGTGGCTTCTGTAGCAGTGTTACAGAGTTTAAACTCATAAAGTAAACAACATCTGATGAGCTTCGACGACACTTCTATTTCAACATTTTATTGGATTTACTATTTGGATAATATTGCTATGTAAATATGATACAACGCAATTTTAAGATGCTGGAGTTGTTCTGACACAGCATTAACGCCATCTATCGACTATTTCTTTGCTATAACTAAATATCGAATATTTCATAGGGCACATAAACGGCAAGAACTTTTGTGGTTACCTGATAATTTGTCATGCATAGGTAATCTATGCAAATGAAATACTGACAAGTTTTGAATGGCGGGTCATATTGTGCAAGAAAATGTACTACTAAGAATGTAATATGTAATGAAAAGGAAAAGCATTATTTTATTATTTAACCTTATTTAATATGTTTAGTGATTAATATATTGAGATATAAGTTTATCAATTTAAAGGAACATTTTAATAAAATATGTGAAACACATATTTTTCAAATTGCGTTAATTATTGTATCGTTCAATGTTAATTTTTCTCAGAACACCTTCGTTGCAAACACAAGCGATCATGTCCTTCTGGTGAAGTTTCGAACGCCTTCAATTTCCACACAAAAAGAAAACTGCTCGTGCTGTTTACTCATTTCTGAACAAATGGCTTTATCACGCGAGAGAAGGAAGAAATTAATTGATATATTTCTCCTTTTAAATTTATCGATGGCAGGAAATAATTTCAACAACCGCTAATATCAAGTCTATGGGACACAGCGTTTTTAAACGTTAGTGTTAAGTCTGTGAGAAATTTGAGGAATTCAACCCGATCCACACCTGTATTGGTTGAATCCGGCGGATTTGCACGTAGCCCGTAATCTTCCCTTTGTGAAGGGAAGGTTCATAGAACGTTCGGTTCCTCTCAAACTTCAGGGAGCTGAGCTCATAAGCGGACAAACGCATAAACACACAGATGCTCTTCTTTATACGAATAAAACTTAAAAATAATCATTTAATGACAAAATCTTCATGTTATTTGGAAAGACAAATACCAGAAAACAATTCGTAGAACTTAAAAATTTCCATTAGCATCATTATAGAGTTAAGAATGATTCATCAATAAAAGGGTGGGAATGCCTAAAATACAAGGCTGAATGTTGTTTATTTTTAATTACTGAAGACTGATTTAGAGGTTGAAATTATAATCGAAATAATATTTTTAATTATTTTCATTATTACGAAAACGATCTGAAATTCTAATTATGATTGAGTCCGAGTTTGAAGTTCTCTGTGCTATTTTAGGCTGAGGCTCAGCCCGACGAAGCCGCCAGGTCCCTCACTCAGCTCTAGTTATTAATAGCATGAGGAAATACTTTAATTGATTTTCTCACACAAAAAATGAACATCGTTTCACATAGTACTTCGTAAATAATCTGCGATGATTGGTGGGTTGGGTTGTTTTACCTCTGAGCGGCACTTTTTTGCACACCATGGGCCAGGTCACATGGACCCCAAAGGCTCAGAAAAGATTGAGCGAGGGTACCCACAGGAACAGCTGTTGGGAGACAGATGGTAGCCACCTCTCAAGGCCATCCAGCGTATTCTTTAACGTGCACAGGGTATGGCTCCTCCACACAAGGCGCCACGGCTTAACGTCCCATCAGACGGACGGCGGTTTTTCCAAGTCCATCGGTGTCCCCTACTGACCGTGGGCAGGGCGGGGAGTTTTGCGGAGATAAGTCTAAACGCTGACTCAGCTGGGACTCGAACCTGGGAACTGCAGATTACATTCTGCGATGACTGATTTTATCACGTAATACCAAAATACGAAAAACGAAACTAACTGATAACTGAATTTCGAGCCTGGAGTTGGAGGAAACAGGATTCGTGTTTATTATAAACATCTCGCTTGCCCCTATATCTGCCTTTCTCAACCTATGCTCAACGAGAAATTCAAAGGTGTTCTGCAGCATATATTTTTCTACCGGCCTATTTTTCTACCTAATGTCCGACCCCGCCTTCTCGTGGTGCAGACCGTTAGTAACTTTCAAAAGAGATACTCTCTTGTGGAAGTGAACGGAAGGGGAGGGCTGCCAGATTAGTGTGGCCTACTAATCTGGACAACTATGGCTACTTTTCTTTTTTTCCTACCCTGCAGAGGAGTGGTCAACCACACAGGGTCCTGGTACTGACCATATATACCAACCTGAACGGAATTATGGCTCTGAGCTTCATTATGGATCCTGATTTTGCTGCACTGGTGGGCTTCTGTGGAGGAAAAATCTTCCGCTGTGTTTTCTGTTTGTTCGTGGGTTGACAGCCCCAAGTGAATAGATTCACAGGATATGTTTATCAGCTGGTGGATAATCCTGAGTCGAGGTCATCGCAGGCACCTGAACTTTTTGCTTCTATTGACATCTTCAAATTCTACATTGGAGGAAGTCTTCCAGTGTAGATGGCTTCAGCCTTTAGTGGTGGGGGAACGGGTCTTTGCCCCATGTCTGCGATTAGGGGGCTGTTTGATATTGTCGGCATTCCCTCTCTCAATAAACATAGTTTCTTTAAACATCCCACTAACCATTTTCTCTCCATAGGTAGTTGGAATGTGAGGACTCTGCACAGAGCTTTTTCTCTTGATGTCCTCACACAAGAATTCCACCATTGTAATTTAGATATTCTCGGCTTGCAAGAGACCAGATGGACAGATAAAGGTCAGATTCTTAAAAATAATCTTAAATTTCTCTTTTCAGGGAGGGACGACAATAAGCATCACCAAGGCGTGTGTCTGCTTCTCAGCAGACGCGCTAGCGATGCTCTTCTAGGATATGAGTGCATTAATGAAAGGTTTCTTACAGCAAAATTTCAGACAAGCGTTAAAGACTTTAATGTTATCTGCTGTTATGCCCCCACTGAGGATGCCGATGAGGATGAGAAGGATAGGTTTTATAAACAACTTCAGGATATTTTGAATTCTGTGAAGAAAGGAGATATTACCATTGTTCTTGGTGACTTCAATGCCAAAGTTGGTACTGACTCTGACCTTTGGGGAGGAGTAATAGGCCCTTTTGGTATTGGTAGCTGCAATGGCAATTGGCAACGTCTTTTAAGGTAAGTAAACTCAATGGTTTCAGATTAACTAACACTTATTACAAACACCGCGACATACATAAGTACACATGGATTTCACCCGATGGGCTGCATAAGAATATGATTGATTATATATTAATAAACAGCAAATGGGCTAGTTCTGTTAGAAATACCAGGGCATATAGGGGAGCGGAAATTGGATCTGACCATTACCTTGTTAAAAGTGTCTTGCAAATTAAACTTAAAAAGTGTTGTGCTAGGGTTAAAAAATTTGCTTTTAATACTGAAGCTCTGAAAGACCCAGTTATAGCTAAAGCTTACCATGATAGGTTACTTAGTCATTATGACAGTCATGGTATGCTTACTACTGAAGTTGAGGAAGAATGGGACCATTTTAAACAGGCTTTTTTGGACACTAACAGTACTCTTTTAGGAAAAAGGAGCAGAAGAGACAGAATTATCTGAGTGATAAAGCACTTGAGCTTATTTCGGAAAGAAAGAACTGCAGGAATGTCCTAAATCAATATCCTACTAGTCATAATGGAAAACATTACAGAGAGCTTAATAAACGTGTAAAGGATCAGTTAGCTGCTGATAAGAACCTTTGGCTTGATGGTTTGGCTGACAAAGTCGAGGAAGAAGTTAGATAGCACAACAGCAGAGAGCTGTACCAGATAGTTAATGTTTTGTGTGTTAGAAAACAAACAGTTATACAGGGATTGAAGAATAAACAAGGTAAAGTTATATAAGGTGAGGATTCTGTCATGGCTAGGTGGGCTGAGCATTTCAGTGATGTTTTAAACAATGTGGTTAGTTCTATTCCCATTGTTTGCAATGATGATATATGCATTGGTGGCTTTAATGTTGGCCCTATAACACAATATGAAGTTATTTTGGCTGTTTCTAAACTTAAAATACATAAATCCCCAGGGGTAGATGAAATTACTACAGAAATGCTTAGAGCTGGGAATGTTTCGGTTACCACTTGGATGACTGAAATTCTGAATATCTTTTATGATAAAAGCATGGTTCCTCAGGATTTTACCAGTGCTATTGTTATCCCTATTTTCAAAAAAAGTTATCGTAATTCTTGTGATAAGTATAGTGTTATCAGCCTACTCTCTGTTCCAGGTAACGTTCTTTCCATGATTGTGCTTAATAGAATTAAGAATCTCGTTGACAGTCTAATACGTGATGAGCAATGTGGATTCAGAAGTGGTAGGGGATGTGTGGATCAGATATATTCACTTAGGCAGATTCTTGAGAAATGTTTAGAGTTTCAGAATCCTTTGGCTGCTAGCTTTGTTGATTTCAAAAAGGCTTTCGACTCTGTTGATCGTCATAATTTGTGGTTGACTGTGAGATCATATGGTATACCTGACAAGTTAGTTAACATAATGAAAGCTCTCTCTAATAACACTGAGTCGTGTGTGAGAGTTGGTAAGGCTTGTAGCAATTGGTTTAGCATTACTTCTGGTGTTCGATAAGGGTGCATTTTGTCTCCTTTTCTCTTTAGCTTGGTTTTTGATTATGTTTTTCGAAATTCACTTCAAGGGAAAGATTTTGGCCTTAAATGGACTGGAGATACGAAAATTTCTGATTTAGATTATGCTGATGATTTAGCCCTTTTGGCAAATGATGTTGATGAGATGAACTCTTTCATTCGAGCTGTTGATGAAACTGGTAGTAGAGTAGGTTTGGTTATAAACAGAGAGAAAAGTAAAGTGATGAAAATTGGTCAGGCATGCTGTAATTCAGTTAATCTGAATGTAATTCAGCTAATCTGAACTTTTAAGAATCTATGGAGAGTGTGGAGAAATAGGCTGATACACCTAAAGACTAAAATTAACTAAGACTGGTGTTAGTTATGGAAGTGAAACTTGGACACTTTGTAAACAAGATAACAGGAAACTAGATGCTTTTGATTCCAGATGCTTACGCAGTATCTTGGGCATTAGGTGGTTCAACTTTGTAACTAATGATGAGGTTAGGCAAAGGAGTTTGCAACCTCCTTTAAGCATCATATTGTGCAGAGAGAGACTCCGTTGGTTTGGCCATGTTGCCAGTATGAATAATTATAGATTGGCGAATAGGGTTATGAACAGTGTACCTATAGGCCTCAGAAAGAGGGGGAGACCTAGGATGCGGTGGGCAGACAATGTCAAACAGGACCTTGCTAGAATTGGTGTGCAGTGGCCAGATGCAGTAGATATAGCTCAGGATAGACTTGCTTGGAGAATTAAATTGCACGGTCTGGTTGGACCTCCGTAGCCCATGGCTGCTTGAGGATGATGATGATAATGATGATGACCCACAAAAACGTTCAATGTAAATGTCAGGAATCAGTGGCGCGTTTCCAATACCTTATCTGGGGAACTACCCCACCAAAAATAACCACAAGAAATAATAATGGAATTTCAATTTAGTATTCATTATTTGTCATATCTAAATCAGCATAGAATTCTATCTATATTCGTTTTGTAATCATTATTTGCCGTGTTATATAGACAATCGCAGTCGTTACTTTGCGAATGAATCCTACGTCGGTCTGCTTCAGTTTATACATAAGACGAATTTCTCCATTACGAGCGCAGCCGGAATCTTACCTGTTAGGGCGATTACACAAATGCACATGCTCTGAAATACAATAATGGTTGAACTAGAAGACATAGGCTTCCAATTCAGAGTGGTTCGTTGCAACTGATTGGCTGATTCGGTCAATGCAAAATAGCCCAAAACATACTTAGCAAAAGCTCTCTATAATTGTTCCAGTAGGTTTCCTAACTTTTCATTTTTCCAAGAAAGGATATTTAGGTTTGTAGTTTGGGAAGGACATTTAAATATGGAAATATAACAGTGTATTAAACATTTGGTTTATGATGGAAAACTAATAATGCATTTTAACAAACTATTGCTCCAATAGTGCTTTATTAACTCAGGGCAATGTCTTTTTATTTTGACAGGCAATGCAAGTCTCTGGTTCGCTAACTGACGCCTCTCACGGTTTCTTTCTTTTTCTTCTGTAGTAATTGTATTCATGACTGTCTTGGAACAGGTAGATTAATATTCGTTAGAACTTAAGACAAATAGAATCACATACTTGTGAGAAAATATCCCAATATTTAGACTCCTGACTGGGGTCGTCATATGAGGAGGTTGCAGCTTTTTTGGAACTTACTTTCTTTTGTCGTCGGATGACGACCTCAGTCAGGTGTTGGAATATCAGATATTTACTCACAAGAAATTGATTCTTTTTTAGTTTTTGTAATTCATTGCATAATAAATTAATATATATATATATAATAAAGTAGATATATTATAAATTAACATTATAAATTAATTACAATAGAAAAGGTCGTTCAGGTAAATAACGTATGAAGAATAAATCTGTATAAAATAATAAACATAAATTTATAATCAGAATGGAGAGAAAAAAATAATAAATCTCTATAATACACATATTTTGCACGAACAGATTTTAAAATATTACTACAACGGAGAAAATATATGTGTATATAGGGAATTATAGGGGGGGGGGGCAAAACACTGAATTGTGCCTGGGGCGGAAGGGGTCAGTCAGTAGCACGCCAGGTTCGTATTCTGCAATTATCAGGTTCGAGTCCCAGCTAGGCCAGAGGATATTTATCTCTACAAAACTCCATGCCCTGTCCTTAGTCATAAATGGACACCAATGGGTTTAGAAAGGTCATCGTCCGTCGAATGGGACATTAAGCCGTGGCCCCGTGTGCGGGAGAGTCCATATCCTACACACTTTAAAGAACACGCTGGATGGCCTTGACGGGAGAATACCATCTGTCTCCCAACTGCATTTGTCTTCAGTGGGTCTCCTCTCCAAACCTTCTCTGAGCCCTAGAGATCCTTGAAATCTGGCCATTTAGCCCATGGTGTGCAAAAAACGTGCAGCTCAGAGGTAAAAGAACCCAACCCTGAATTGTACTGAAAAGTACCAGAAAGTTTTTCGGGATGTGTTTCCCCCTTCCCTAAAATTTGCGCTACATAATGCGTTTTGAGAATAATTGAAATAAAAAAAATGCATTAAGATATGTCGTTTCCGTCCGATACAGTACAATTTGGTATCAGGTATCTCTCCAAAAATTTCCACCTATACTCGGACTCTGTCTGCTCCAAAGTGCCCCACCAAAAATATTAGTCAAGAGCCTCTACTATCAAGAATTCTACTTAGAACAGATTAAGTCTCTTAAAATGTTGAAAAATCCATAGTCTACTATATTATTACTTATTCGTTGTGTACACTAAACTCTATTAACAACAGTGCTAAGACAAATTTTCTCTATCTTTTTCCTTTTCTTTATGAAAGTGTTCCGTCAGAAGGAGAAAAACTAAAGAAAAGAAAAACTTCTTTAAACGGCTACTGATTAATCAGAATAAACCAAAAGTTAAAAAATTCATAATCAATGGGGAGCGAGGTATCGAGTTATACTTATTATCGAATAGAGTTTCCAAAGTGGATCCCACACATGGTCTGTGATATTGTATCATTAGAAAGGCCACAGAGATGGTTCAATAAGAGCCTATCAGGTAACTTCAACTTCACATACGAAAAAGCTGGCAAGTCTTAATAACCATTCACTGGAATGCAGAAGACTTGATCTGGAAAAACATGGCACACATTTACTTCGGTAACAGTTTCAAGTAGCAATACGAGAAGACATCCATGAGTTTAACATTCCTCTGGCCAAGAAAAATTGTAGATATCATCCTTTCGTCTGCAGAACAGGAGGTTTCGGAGCCAACTTACGACTTAGGACTTTCGTCAACTTTACAAAATTTCAGCAGAAAATCGAAAGAAGTGGACTTGTCGCCATTTCTTCGATGCTTTAGATTCTAAACTTCACAGTGAACTTTGTTGCTACGAATGTTTACTATCGAGCGATCATTTGCATTTACACGGCGATTCACCACTGTGAAAGGACCGTGATAACCTAAAAGCCCAATAGAGCTCCTATTGTCCTTTGTATAGAGGAGTACCTTACCGTTTCAAAAATCAAAATTCTTATTTTTTGGTGAACAGTAAGAGTACTATTCACCATCTGACCTCGTAGTGAATTACAATTTTCCAGATTCTTTGAATCTCAACACTTAAAACTGCATTTATTAAACTAATTTTGTTGAGTTTTGATATTCGAATATCTGTCAGCTAAAATTTATCGTCATTTTATTTTGACATATTAAGGTGAATCTGTAAAAAAAGTTAATTTCTGATTCATTGTGAGAAAGAAAATGGACATAGTCTTTTTTCACTTTGGATCGCCTCCATACAACAAATGAATCTTAACCTAACGTGAAATCAGCTTGCAAATGAATACTAGTAAAAGGATAGGAGAGTTCAGAATCGCATCATCCAAAATGATATTAGATTCCAATGGAGCAACATAAGGGACAATTTGGGGGATTAGGAGACTGTGCATTTGACGATGCCGAGGTTTTCATAGATCAAGAGGCAAATTATCAATCATCTCTAAATCCTGCTTACGATAACTACCGAGGCGTTAGATATGCTGTTCCCTCAGATTTCACTCATATTACCCACTGCCAGATTTAAAATTAGTATCCAATTACAAAAACTTAAATAGTTCTGCTCCACTTTTCATAGGGGCGGGGGTGGCTCAGTCGATAGCACGCCAGGCTCATACTCTGTAGTTCTCAGGTTCGAGTCCCAGCTGGGTCAGCGTTGAGATTTATCTCCGCAAAATTCCCCGCCTTGCCCAAGGTCAGTAGGGGACACCGATGGGCTTGGAAAGGCCGCCGTCCGTCGGATGGAACGTTAAACCGTATCCCCGTGTGCGGGAGAGCCATACCCTGTGCACGTTAAAGAACACGCTGGATGGAATTGACGGGAGGCTACCATCTGTCTCCTAACAGCTGTTCCAGTGGGACCCCTAACCTTCTCTGAGCCTTCGGGGACCTGGCCATTTAGCCCATGGTGTGCAAAAAAGTGACGCTCAGAGGTAACCCAACCCACTTTACATAGTATTAATTCCGCCAATATCTTTTCTAATCAGTGAGATTTTATAAACCCCTTCCCAAATATTAAGTGCAGGTTCACTTCTAATTTTTAAATCAGTGATATGAATTAGATGATGAATACAGACGGATTCCAACATGGCCTCAGAGTGGTGTTGGATTCTGTATCCTCAAGTTGCTGTTTCAATTAGCAGATATGTAGTTCCGTTGATGATTGTTACTTTATTTGTTTTACAGTCGTCTGCCTTTATTAAGTAGAATTTTTTGTTTTTGATCATTTCTCGATGAAGATCTTCAAAGGTCACAAAGGCACCGTGAATGCCCTCGTCGTGGATCCGGAAGGAAAGATTTTGTTTACTGGCGGAGGAGACGGCTTAATCTGCAAATGGAATATCGCCACTGGGGACTGCCTGAAGATGATGAAGGGACACGAAGGACCCGTCATGAATATGATCGTGAGTGATTTCATTTTAGAATTATATAGGATCCCGATATCTCAATTATAGTGTCATGATTATATAGGATATCCGAAATATCACGCTTATTTTTTTTATAAATTTTAGTGAAATCTAGAACGTTTAATCGCCTCTGTCGAATCTGGAATGTTCGTTTTCAATAATTAAAACATTTTTAGGCTTTCTTATTTACCGCAAGGCGGAAGGTGGCCGCAGTGAAGTGACGGTTCTTGATCACTATACTCTCTCACTTTGTGTAATGTGTTGTCATTTTCGAAATTTACCACCCTCTATGGAGGAAATTCAAAATGGTGGAAAGTTTGGAAAAATGCGAATAATAATATTTTGTTAGTACCTATTAAACAAAAAATAAAATTTTCACTTATCTCTTTAAAAGATTGAAGTCGTTTTTTCCTATACGCTTGAGATAATAGGTGTGTTTCTGTAGGTGAAAATGAGTGTTGCACATTGAAATAAGTAAATTAGGTCACAAAGATCCAAAGTCTAATTAGATAAGGAAGACAGCTGGTGAATTATTAGGGTATAAGTGTTTCTCATCCATGCTATATTGAGCAGCTTTATTGCTCTGAGCCATCCCGTGGCCGAGTGTTTAGCACGCTAGGCTATTGCCCTAAGGGACCTGGGTTCGAGCCCCAGTTAAGGCATGGATGCTTGTGTTGTTTTTCTACTGAGGTCCTGTCAGACCTCTGTGGAAAGCAACTGTTGTGAGGGGGTATTTATTTACTTATTATTGTTCTGACAGTGTGTTATGAAAAGTAGGCACAGATAAACGCCCAATATTAAAGGTGTTGTTAAAGATGTATCTACTCTCAATATCTACACTAAACAATCTGCTATTCAGAGTTTGTCAAAAATCTAATTTTATTGCGATTTTGATGTTTTTAGAGATAGTTTTTATATTTTTACTGAAGTTAACAATTTTGCATATAAAGTAGCTTTGATGCTTTTTCTGCGACAGCAAACAGAAAAATTGTGAATAATTCTTTCCTTACCTAAAACGGAAAGAAAACTTCAGCCAAGTTGTTTTCTTAGCAGAAAGCCTAGAAAAAAAAGTGGCAAATTACAAAATCTCCGCTATAAATATAAATGGAAAAAATAATTAGTTTTCAGAACTCCATTGGGGTGGGGGTGGCTCAGTCGGTAGCGCGCCAGGCTCGTAATCTGTAGTTCCCAGGTTCGAGTCCCAGCTAGGTCAGCGTTGAGATTTATCTCCGCAAAATTCCCCGCCCTGCCCACGGTCAGTAGGGGACACCGATGGGCTTGGAAAGGCCGCCGTCCGTCGGATGGGACGTAAGCCGTGGCCCCGTGTGCGGGAGAGCCATACCCTGTGCACGTTAAAGAACACGCTGGATGGCCTTGACGGGAGGCTACCATCTGTCTCCCAACAGCTGTTCCAGTGGGTCCCCTCCCCCAACATTCTCTGAGCCTTCGGGGTCCATGTGACCTGGCCATTTAGCCCATGGTGTGCAAAAAAGTGCCGCTCAGAGGTAAAACAACCCAACCCAGAACTCCATTCTCGATCTTGCAATGTTATGGTTCTAACGAAGTCGATAACATTTATTGCAATTTGGTCTTTTTTTCACATGAATGCGTAGCTTGAAAAATGTATTGAAAAGAAATTTAATAAATTTATTATTTGTTTTAAAAAATGTGCCAATTAAACATTATCTTTAAGTAAATTTAAAGTGGAATCTTACGGGAGATAAATATGTTGTCTGCTGCTCTCCGCCCCTTGTATCCTCTCTGATCCTTTCACATTCCGTAATATTTAACATTTTTGAGTACCGTCCCATATCAAGTTAGGTTCTCATTAATAGTATGGTAATATTTATTTAATATCGTATAAGATTTCCGAACAATTTATTACACCTGCATGTCATTAGCCACCTTCATTATTTCCACCAAAAATTTATTTCGAAGTAAGCAAAGCAAAAAGTCCATCTTATTAATGCTAATGTTTCTGCGAAGCAATATAGGTTGTCCCCAGTAACATAATAAAAGTATTATTTATACAGGTTAAATGGGAATAATGTTTATTTATACATACTAAAATATAAATTTTATAATACTGTTACGACAGATGAACGTGCTACAATGGGTTGGGTTGTTTAACCTCTGAGCGGCACTTTTTTGCACACCATGGGCTAAATGGCCAGGTCACATGGACCCCGAAGTCTCAGGGAGGAGACCCACTGGAACAGCTGTTGGGAGACAGATGGCATCCTCCCGTCAAGGCCATCCAGCGTGTTCTTTAACGTGCACAGGGTATGGCTCTCCTACACACGGGGCCACGGCTTAACGTCCCATCCGACGGACGGCGACCTTTCCAAGCCCATCGGTGTCCCCTACTGACCGTGGGCAGGGCGGGGAATTTTGTGGAGATAAATCTCAACGCTGACCCAGCTGGGACTCGAACCTGGGAACTGCAGATTACGAGCCTGGCGCGCTACCGACTGAGCCACCCCCGCCCCTGCTACAATGGGTTAATGGTTGATGTGTCATGAACGGTCGCGTGTGCTTCAGAGTGACAATTACGTTATCAACTGTTTTAGAATGGAGATGCTTTGAATAATGAGATTTATGGAGGAAAAACAGAAAGGTGTAGTGGTGTAGTGAAGAAATAAGCATATAGTGTATTATATTAGTGTTGTGTGATAACTACGTAAGAAGACTGTTATTATTTGAGTCAAGATGAGCCTGGTTCTGGTGGTGAAAGGGAATCAACAGTAAAGTTATTTTTGGATTCTCTATCAGGAGAGATCAACATTAGATATTTCGCATCTATAAGGTATAAAGCATTATTAAGGTAGTCTTCTAACACAAATGAAATTCAATATAAATTGGTTTGTTTGATTGATGTTACAAAGTAATAGGTTCTATTTTGTCATAGGATCTGAATATTCATAGCATTGTGATTTAAACCTTGACAAAACTTTTTATGTTTAAGCATAACAAAAAGTCCATCTTATTAATGTTAATATTTCTGCTAAGTAATATAGGTTATCCACAATAACATAATAAAAGTATTATTTATACAGGTTAAATGGGAAGAATGTTTATTTATAGTACTAAAATATAAATTTTATAATGCTAAAAGTAAATAGGAATAATTATTATTTAAACATATGAAATGGAAACATTTAGTAGAGAGATATGTTATAATTTTATATGCCGAAAAGTAAATAATATGTAAACGCCACGATTTGATGGCGGGGGTGGCTCAGTCGGTAGCGCGCCAGGCTTATAATCTGTAGTTCCCAGGTTCGAGTCCCAGCTGGGTCAACGTTGAGATTTATCTCCGCAAAAATTCCCCACCCTGCCCACGGTCAGTAGGGTACACCGATGGGCTTGGATAAGGCCGCCGTCTGTCGGATGGGACGTTAAGCCGTGTGCGGGAGAGCCATACCCTGTGCACGTTAAAGAACACGCTGGATGGCCTTGACGGGAGGCTACCAACAGGTATTTCAATTACCAACTATCTGTCTCCCAACAGCTGTTCCAGTGGGTCCCCTCCCCCAACCTTCTCTGAGCCTTCGGGGTCCATGTGACCTGGCCATTTAGCCCATGGTGTGCAAAAAAGTGCCGCTCAGAGGTAAAACAATCCAATCCACGATTTGATTTCGCCATGAACTTGTTGGAAATGAAGAATATTTTATTATTTACATTTCAATACAGACAACAGATGATGAGAAATTTAGCATAAAATCTGGCACCTTTTGCCACTTTTCTGGAGAGCTTTTGGCGTGTTTTACTCTAAAGAAGTTGGCATTCCATCATGGCACTATTTCAATCCTCCACACTGAGCTTTAAAATGGAATCGACGATGTTTCTAAAAATAAGTGACATTGAATTATTCATATACTTGTAGATTAGTTCATTTTACTGATATTTATTGAAATTTACACAAAATAGTAAAAACAAAAAAAAGTCGATTAATAATATTAATCGTTTAATTAATATATTACAGGTTAAATCAAAAGGTTAATGAAATGTAGCAGGGTCGCAACTTTGTGAGGGTTCGTTTTGCGAACTTTTACTTAAGTGGAATTTCGCGAATATTGACTAATTTTTCCCAATACCTATTCAATGGAATACAAATAGCAATGTAATGGGTGAAAGAGCCAAGTACAGTAACAAATCTATCATATAACAAATATAATAGGGGGCATAGTCTCGATTTCAGACTCGCAAGATTTCACATTCACATCGCAGCGCAGTTTCGAGAAAAACCTCGGGCGGTTGCGACAAATTGCGAGAGTTAAAATCTCTCTTACGCTCGATCCTACTGCATTAATAAAAAAAAATTACTACCTTCCCATTATGTAATGAAAGAATAGTGGATTTTTTTCAATTAGTATTAAATTCGTTTAGTAGTGTAATCAACATTGAATAAGTTGTAAATAAAGTATGCAAAAAGAAAAGGGGCGGGGGTGGCTCAGTCGGTAGCGCGCCAGGCTCGTAATCTGTAGTTCCCAGGTTCGAGTCCCAGCTAGGTCAGCGTTGAGATTTATCTCCGCAAAATTCCCCGCCCTGTCCACGGTCAGTAGGGGACACCGATGGGCTTGGAAAGGCCGGCGTCCGTCGGATGGGACGTTAAGCCGTGGCCCCGTGTGCGGGAGAGCCATACCCTGTGCACGTTAAAGAACACGCTGGATGGCCTTGACGGGAGGCTACCATCTGTCTCCCAACAGCTGTTCCAGTGGGTCCCCTCCCCCAACCTTCTCGGAGCCTTCGGGGTCCATGTGACCTGGCCATTTAGCCCATGGTGTGCAAAAAAGTGCCGCTCAGAGATAAAACAACCCAAGCAAAAAGAAAAGTGTTTTGCAACATGGAGAGAGAAGCAGAGAGCAGGCCAAAGACATTTTGCCTCCCCAGGCAAACTTACTTTTTGCCACCCAAAGTAAATCTACATACTTTTAGCAGCTTTATGTAAACTTATTTTTTTTGTCCCCAAAAGGATTTGTTTGGCCACCGTATATTTCGCTTACCTCATGGGGTTTGCCCTTTTCCTATTCCGATTAATTTTATTTTCTTCTGTCTCAAGAAATCTTCGCAATTTTCGAGGATTTAACTGATGGCATTTTACTGTTTCCACCCTTAAAACAAAATGCCAGGTAAATCTTTTGTAATGAGTTTTCAAAATCACTATTCTAGCAAAATCATGCAAAGAGATTATCGCTTCGCTTTCATGGCACTTTCATAATGAGCTGAGAATAGAGCAAGCCCTTCCAATCACTAATATGCTACACTGAAAAATGCATCGCCCCAAGCGGCCACTTGACGGATTGGCCTTGGTGGGAAGGAAGGCAAGAATCTGACAGAAAAGAATTTCATAATATGCAGACCGATTCTTTTCCTTAACAAGAGTCATTCGAAAAATTCTTTGCTTTTCGAAAAATTGAGAATTTGAAGTAACTCGCCGGACACTTTTTTTGAGAATTATTAAATTAAATATTATGAAAAGGAAAACCTGCTTGAAATTAATACGTGAAGTACTTCTGCTCAATTTTATTGATGTAATAAAATAAATTGGCTGTTTTACCTCCTAGTACTTCAGCACTTCGATGAAATCAAAGCATGTAGACACTTGAAGCTGATTATTACCAAGTACTTCCTTAATTCTAATACTCAATTTTGCCAGTGTACCTTGATACCTTAATGCTTGTACTTAAAGTACTTCACTGTTGCACTTTTCCCAGCTCCAGATGATTGGTAGGTTCTAATCAGTGGAAGATCTTTGGAAAGCTTCAAAAGAACATTTGAAATGAAAAATCCAGCATACCAATTTTTTTCTCTAGTTTTGTATTAAAAAAACAAATGAATTGTAGTTCATGTTTCCATCAAATTTCATTAAAATCATTCATATAGGCTTTGCTTATCAATAATTTTTCTGAGTTTTCTTTAATTTATGGAACCCAGTGTAATTTAAAATGGAAATCGTGTGTAACTTGTTTACTTGTGATTTCCATTGTTTGTAAGTTGTCTTGTTTGGTTCAGAAATTAGATTTATATTGTATAAACTTTATTTTGTAAAAAATAAAAAAAAAATAAATAGTTGTTGATAATTTTTTAAGAATTCTTTTTTATGCCTGGGTTCATTTTGCTATTCAGTGTGAAATCTATGTTTCGGGGGACGGGAAGTATTATTTTACAAATATAATACCTGCCATTAGATTGAAAAAAAAAAAGTAAAATGTGTAGTTAAAATAAGAGATGAAACCTTGATGAATATTTATTCACTTAATTCACTTCTGATGCTCAGAAAATCTTTTATATTCAATTCCATACTATTTCTGTATAATAACTCTGAACAGTTTAAATAAGGTAAAGGCATATTATTCTAGAGAATGGAGAACTTTATGTTGCCCAGAAACTTAACAAAACTGTCTGTAAAAACAAATATTCTACCTAGCTCCAAAAATTATTATTAATTATTATAAATTACCAGATGATATCAGAAATCTAAACAATCAAATTTTATTCAAGCTTAAACTTAGAGATTTTTAAATAAGAGAAATGATTTTTATTTTTTTTGTTAATGGAAATTACTTTTTTTAAGTCTTTTCAGCTAATGTTGCCTGCTGATTTGTATATGACTTATTTAATTACCTGGACGGGTTTTTTATACACCCTTGGTAATATGTAGGAGATACTAAAATTACATTTTTTACTTTTATTATGATATAAACATTATAAGATATTTAACAAGAAATATAATTAAATTATTATTATTTTTTTCCAATTTTACCTATTTCGTTGCTGCTCTTATATCATTTTTTGCGATAAAGGGGAAAATGAATCATATTCAAAATAATTTAGTAGAACCTATGTAAGCTTGTTGATTCAAATTTTCCTTATGCTCGTCTGAAAACAATTCTAATAATATTTCACGAAGAAAGTTGTAAAAATAATCCATTCCGAAATATCGAATTATATGTTACGAAAACCAAAATATATGTCAGATATTTATTATATACTTTTCAAAAAGTTAAAATTCAAGTATATAATGGTGCTCATTACATGAAACAAAAGGGACCCCCGGAGACAGTTCTAGCGGACAGGTCCAGAGATGTTGCGGTACACCATTGATTTTTCTGCTACTTAAATTCCTGCTTTACGTTCTTCTGTTGCTTCCGCTGTCTCCTTTGCACACCCTATTGTGATCTCTGGTAGTTAAATGCTGTGACCCTTGGCGAAAATTGAATCACAATTAGGGAAGTAATAGGAGACTGTGAGACTGCGCAATTGATGCTTTGACACTCCTCACAATCAACCAATGATTGGTAAGGATATATGACGGAACCTTAACTGCACAGTCTCCTAGTATCCCATTACTTCTATTCACACTTAGTCTGCTGTGACCTGAGTGCTTACTGTAAGTTTTTTAGTTACGTTTCAGTTACAGAGAGAGGTGTTTAAGCGGCGAATTACATTGGAAAATTCGTATTTTCTAATGTACATCTGATGAGTAGAGAAGAGCAGAGGCTATTTGTTTATATTCACAATCTGCGATTAGTGCGGAGGGGAGGGGAAAATGGGAGTTGGGTAGTTTTCCCATCGATAAGCTCTTCCTTAACAGATTCAAGTCAGCTGATCTTTAATCTCAGCAATATTTCTGTGCACACATTGGGCTAAATGGCTTGGCGAAAAGGTGCCCAAGGGCTCAGAGAAGTTTGGTGGAAGGGGAGTCATTGGCGAGCTGTTAGGAGACAGATGGAGACGTCCCGTCACAGCCATCCAGGGTGTTCTTTAATGTGCACAGGGTATCGCTCTCTTGCAGACTGGATCACGGTCTAACGCCCTATCCCATGAACGGCGACCTTTCCAAGCCGACAAAAGGGTGGTCTGAATGGACACAAGGCAAGAGAGCGGTCCCATACATCCCACCAAGCGTAATCTGAATAATCCTGATTATTCAATTCTCTTTCTCACGTTTCAAGAGGTGTAATGCAATGCTTTTTAAATATAAGTTATTAAACTAAAGCTTCTGCAACATATTATATTTTTAATCATTTGCGGTGAGGTGTGTGTGTGTGTGTGTGTGTGGAGGGGGGGGGGAGAAGACCAAATAGTTGAGAACCACTCAAGGCACGAGATTCTTAATCCGTCAATGATCCCAATAATGCCTAGAACCTATAAAAAGTATTTACAATTCTTCCACAACAGACAATATGATACGCAGCAGTAAAAATAATGAATAGATTATTAAACGCTTGTGTCTAACAAGTTATAATGAATATATGAGAGTGATAGTCAATTTCAAATACCTCTTAAGCAAATATTAAAAATCCACACAGCCTTCTACCGAATTCGAGCGAGAGATTTTCCTGTTTAAGTGAGACTTAATACTCATTTCATCTAAGACGATAGCTACTCAGCAACTATGAATCTTCATCGCTTTAGCTCAAACGGTTGGAGAATCTGTTTCGAAACGGAAAGATTCGTCAAAAGACGAGGAATTCTTCCCACTTGCCTCATGTCGTACGAATGAGTATTTTATCAAAATGCAAAAACATTTTTCCCTCAATTAAATTCTAAAAAAATTATTTTATTAAATTCAGAAGAAAAAAATTATCTTTTTAAATAAAGGATTCACAGGTAATTCCTTTGGTGTAACTCTTCCACACAGTGTGGTGGTATATCTTTGTAACAATTTTAGAAATTAAATATCTATGAGTGGGTTATAGTGAAAAGCATCCTTTCCCAAATTGTGGGCTTGATACCAGTCTTTGAGAGAAAAATACTTATCCTTAGGAAATATACAAATAATTGAATGATCCTATTATTATCGCGTAACATTCATGAAAGCGGCAAGATACGACTGCTTCCCATCATATATTTCGTATTTTCTCTTCTTAGTTATTTAAATGTTATAAACTGGATTGAAATAAGGCTTTGAGCTTGGTTATGGATCCGGAATTTGCTGCACTGGTGAGCTTCTGTGGAGGGAAACTCGACTGCTAAGTAGAGTTTCCGCGCTCAGATCGGCGCGGTTGAGTTTAACTCTATCGCGCCGATCTAAGTTAACGCTGTGTTTTCTGTTTGTTTGTGGGTTGACAGCCCCAAGGGAATAGATTCATAGGATACGTTTACCAGTTGGTGCATAATCCTGAGCAGAAGTAATCGCAAGCACCTGAACTCTTTGCTTCTATTGGCATCGTCAATTTCTACATTGGGGGAAGTCTTCCAGTGTAGATGGCTTCAGCCTTTAGTGGTGGGGAACGGGTCTTTGTCCCATGTCTGCGATTAGGGGGCTGTTTGATATTGTCGGCATTCCCTCTCTCAATAAACATAGTTTCTTTAAACATCCCACTAACCATTTTCTCTCCATAGGTAGTTGGAATGTGAGGACTCTGCACAGAGCTTTTGCTCTTGATGTCCTCACACAAGAATTCTACCATTATAATTTAGATATTCTCGGCTTGCAAGAGACCAGATGGACAGATAAAGGTCAGATTCTTAAAAATAATCTTAAAATTCTCTTTTCAGGGAGGGACGACAATAAGCATCACCAAGGCGTGGGTCTGCTTCTCAGCAGACACGCTAGCGATGCTCTTCTAGGATATGAGTGCATTAATGAAAGGTTTCTTACAGCAAAATTTCAGACAAGCATTAAAGACTTGAATGTTATCTGCTGTTATTCCCCCACTGAGGATGCCTATGAGGATGAGAAGGATAAGTTTTATGAACAACTTCAGGATATTTTTAATTCTGTCATGAAAGGAGATATTACCCTTGTTCTTGGTGACTTCAATGCCAAAGTTGGTACTGACTCTGACCTTTGGGGAGAAGTGATAGGCCCTTTTGGTATTGGTAACTGCAATGGCAATGGGCAACGGCTCCTACAAGTTATTAAACTTAATGGTTTGAAAATAACTAACACTTATTTTAAACACCGCGACATATATAAGTACACATGGGTTTCACCAGGTGGGCTGCATAAGAATAGGATTGATTATACACTGCTGCTCATTAAAAGTCCAAAACTAAGAACTCATCAGATTGACCCAAATTATGCAAGATGGGTAGTCCATGGGAGAACATGTAAATGATTCAAAGCACAACACATACGCACATCATGTGTGACAGTAACGCCCCTTGGAAGTGGTATAAGAGGAGATTACAAAGAGCCGGTGTAAAACATTGGAATTGTGTTTGCTCGCAGTTCTTGCGCACAAAAGGATCAAGTATGCCCCGTTGAAGAACACGGCAGCCATAGGACCAGGTTTTCACGGGAAGGTGGAATATTGTAACGAGACATCGGTGCTCGTGTTGGACGGAATGCTGCCACAGTGATGAGTATAAGGCGTCAGTGGGTGAGAGGAGGAACGAACTGACCGACGTGAGGGATCTCAACGGCTCTGTCACATAAACGAACTAGAGGACAGACAACTCGTGCATATGGCTATGAATGATTGTACAGCCACATCAAACATCTTAGCTCAACAGTTAGGGCGTGTTGCACATCAAGCAGTGTCTGCACGTACGGTTCGACATCGTCTGCAGTATTGGGGCATCTTTGCTAGGCGGCCATTGCTTCGGCTACAATTGACTCTACAACACTGGTGTATGTGACTGCAATGGTGCCAAGAACGTCGCGCATGGATTTGCGAATGGCGTCGCATCGTCTTTTCAGACAAATCGCAGCACCATGATGGACGAACCAATATATGGAAGGGCCGTGGTGACAGGATCAGTGAAACATGTATGATGCAGCACCATACAGTTGTGGCCCCTGGTGTAATGGTATGGGGTACCATTGGACTCCACTCACGCACGTGCCTCGTATGCATTACCGGTACTTTGAACAGCCAGCGTTGCATCACTGAGATGTTGGAGCCTGTGGTCGTACCTTATCTTCAGGGGTTCTATGGTGCCCTTTACCAACTGGAAATGCCCGACTGCATGTGGTATGCATCGTCCAACAATTCCTGAATAGCCACCATGTGACACTTGGAACTTGGATCACCGGATCTGTCCCCAATTAAACATGTCGTGCATGGTCTCATGGCTACTAGCACACCAGACACCAGCAGCTGCTGCAACAGAACTTTGGCTAAATATTGAAACTAAATGGACTGACATTCCCCAAACACACATCCGACGTCTCATCCCTACAATGCTGGACCGTGCAACAGCGGTTATTGCCGCTCATGGTGGCTACACAAGATACTGATTTCTTTCTATTCCACAAGTCTAACCGAGTTGCATTTGTAATGATTTGATCCTTGTAACATAAGTTACGTATTCACTAAATATGGCTTTGATAACTCTTGTCTTTCATGTTGTTGCACTTTTAATGGCAAGCAGTGTATATTAATTAACAGCAAATGAGCTAGTTCTGTTAGGAATATCAGGTCATATAGGGGAGCTGAAATTGATCTGACCATTACCTTGTTAAAAGTGTCTTGCAACTTAAACTTAAAAAGTGTTGTGCTAGGGTTAAAAATTTTACCTTTAATACTGAAGCTCTGAAAAACCCAGTTATGGCTAAAGCTTACCATGATAGGTTACTTAGTCATTATGACAGTCATGGTTTGCTTACTACTGAAGTTGAGGAAGAATGGGACCATTTTAAACAGGCTTTTTTGGAAACTAAGAGTACTCTTTTAGGAAAAAAGGAGCAGAAGAGACAGAATTGTTTGAGTGATAAGGCACTTCAGCTTATTTCAGAAAGAAGGAACTGCATGAATGTCCTTAATTAGTACCCTACTAGTCCTAACAGAAAGGATTACAGAGAGCTTAATAAACGTGTAAAAGATCAGTTAGCTACTGATAAGAATCTTTGGCTTGATGGCTTGACTGACAAAGCTGAGGAAGCAGTTAGGCAGCACAACAGCAGAGAGCTGTACCAGATAGTTAATGTTTTATGTGGTAGAAAACGGACAGGCATAAAAGGATTGAAGGATAAACAAGGTAAGGTTATAGAAGGTGAGGATTCTGTCATGTCAAGGTAGGCTGAGTATTTCAGTGATGTACTAAACAATGTGGTTAGTTCTACTCCCATTGTTTGTAATGAAGGTAAATTCACTACTGGCATTAATGTTGGCCTTATAACACAGTCTGAAGTTATTTTAACTGTTTCTAAACTTAAACTTCATAAATCCCCAGGGGTAGATGAAATTACTACCAAAATGCTTAGAGCTGGGAATGTTTCGGTTACCACTTGGATGACTGAAATTCTGAATATCTTTTATGATAAAGGCATGGTTCGTAAGGATTTACCAGAGCTATTGTTATCCCTATTTTCAAAAAAAATGATCGCAGTTCTTGTGATAACTATAGGGGTATCAGCCTACTCTCTGCTCCAGGGAAAGTTCTTTCCATGATTGTGCTTAATAGAATTAAGAATCTGGTTGACAGACAATTGCCTGATGAGCAATGTGGATTCAGAACTGGTAGGGGATGTGTGGATCAGATATTTTCACTTAGGCAGATTCTTGAGAAATGTTTAGAGTTTCAGAAACCTTTGATTGCTAGCTTTGTTAATTTCAAAAAGGCTTTCGACTCTGTTGATCGTCATGATTTGTTGATTGTGAGATCGTATGGCATGCTAGACAGGTTAGTTAAGATAATGAAAGCTCTGTATAATAACACTGAGTCGTGTGTGAGAGTTGGTAAGGCTTGTAGCAATTGGTTTAGCAAAGCTCCTGGTGTTCGACAAGGGTGCATTTTGTCTCCTTTTCTCTTTAGTTTGGTTATCGATTATGTTATGCGAAATTCACTTCAAGGGAAAGATTTTGGCCTTAAATGGGCTGGAGATACGAAAATTTCTGATTTAGATTATGCTGATGATTTATTCCTTTTTTCAGATGATATTGATGTGATGAACTCTTTCATTCGAGCTGTTCATGAGACTGGTAGTAGAGTAGGGTTGGTTATAAACAGGGAAAAAAACTAAAGCATGATGTGATTCGGGTAATCTGAATGGTTGCAATCTTGAGCAGGTGTCACAGTTTAATTATCTTGGGAGCTATGTAACAGATAATGGTGATGTGCGGCATGAGATTAACAGACGAATAGAAATTGCTACCTGGACTTTTAAGAATCTATGGAGAGTGTGGAGAAATAGGTTTATATATCTGAAGACTAAAATTAACTAAGACTAGTGTTGGTTATGGAAGTGAATCTTGGACGCTTTGTAAACATAACAGGAAACTAGATGCTTTTGATTCTAGATGTTTACGCAGTATCTTGGGCATTAGGTGATTCAACTTTGCAAGTAGTGATGAGGTTAGGCAAAGGAGTTGGCAACCTCCTTTAAGCAGCATATTGTGCAAAGAGAGACTCTGTTGGTTTGGCCATGTTGCCCGTACGCATGATTACAGATTAGCAAATGGGGTTATGAACAGTGTGCCTAAAGGCATCAGAAGGAGGGGGAGATGGTGGGCAGACAATGCCAAACAGGATCTTGTTAGATCTGATGTGTAGTGGCCGTATGCAGCAGATGTAGCTCAGGACAAAAATATTTGGAGAACTAAATTGCGCAGTCTGGTTGGACATCTGTAGCCCACGGCTGCTTGAGGAGGAGGAGGAGGAGGAGGAGGAGGAGGAGGAGGAGGAGGAGGAGGAGGAGGAGGAGGAGGAGGAGGAGGAGGAGGAGGAGGAGGAGGAGGAGGAGGAGGAGGAGGAGGAGGAGGAGGAGGCTCACATAGCAAATGACTTGTTTTTAAAATGAAATAAAGAGTGAAAATTTATTCACTTTTTTTCGTTTTCTTAAGCGTTTATACATTTGGGCCTCAAAGAAAAGAAAGGTACTGAAAAATCGGGCTCCAGATAAGTAAAGTTTGAAAAACCGTGATAAAGAACAAATGGAATTGAATTAAATAAATCTCTTATTAACATTTCTTGTTATTGCTTGCAACATTCTTGCTGAAGCTCGACACGTCATCCTGTCACCAGAACTTGTGAGGAATTCATTAAAGAAGAGCTCACTTGAATCCGTTAAGGATTTTAGTGTTTACTTTCAAACTACACTGCTCAAATTGGAAATCGTAACATCATGAAGGAAGTGATGTATTCGCCCGAAACTAACAGGATGGAAGCTATAAGGGTAGATGTGCAAATGATCAAACACTGAAAGTGAGAACGCAAGGTACGTGCGTTTATTGCAGATTCATCAGTACATAGTGGGCCCACCCCAAGACGGTTATACAAGCCTGTAGACGTCTCTACATTCCATCAATCAGATAGTTAATGGTATCCTGAGGTATGGGGTTCCAAACAGCATCCAATTGGGCACGCACCTTACCAGGTTCACTGCCGGAGGGAACTGGCAAAGGCGGCGACCCATACGGTCCCACACATGCTTAATGGGCAACAAGTCCTGGGAGTATGGCAGCCATGGGAGAATGTCCACACGTTGGAGACTGTTCGTGGTTGTGCGTGCAGTGTGTGGGGTGGCATTATCCTGCTGCAGAATCAGTCCAGGTATGGTGGTAAGGAAGGGTTGTGCCACAAGGTTAACGATGTCATCGATGTAACTTCTAGCTATTAGCGCACCAGAAACATGGAGCAGTGGTGTTCAGCCGCCGTTTGTGATGCCACCCCATACCACTGCACCATGGTGCGGAGCTGTATGGCGACTAATGGAAAAGACTTCCTCGTGTCGTTGACGACACCGATGCTATGCAGACAAACAACCATCTGGCATGCCGAAACAGAATCGGGATTCGACTGTGAATAACACTCTCCTCCATCCTGCAGTCCAATGTTGCCTCGCTCGATATCAGCGAAACAGCGTACGTAACCAGTGACGTCTCTGCAATAACAGATACCGGACTGGACATTTCGCCCTGATTCCTGCGCCATGCAAACGTTATCTAATGGTTTTATGGAGACCACAGTACCTGGATCAGTCATCAAATCACTCTGCAGCACAGTCGCTGAGATGAAAGGGCCCTCCTGTGGAGCATGCGATCTTCACGTCCTGTGGTGGCGTGCTGGTCCTTTACTTATCTTTTGTGTGATTTGGTGCTCAATGACTTTGCGTGAGATGCACAATTGTGCTGTGCTACCATTGTGCCCCATGAGTGCACCGATCACTCGAAGGCTCAATCCGAGCTCTCGCATATCGACGATTCGCTCTCTCTCAGAAGATGTCAATTGCACATAAGGATCCCGCCGGCGTCTCCAAGGCATGTTCCGAACATTTTCGCACCATGCACTACAATCTCCCTATCGGTCGTTCTGTGATACGAGCTTGTGGGTGCTCTGTATTTATCCACCGTTCGTCTGGGTGTCACATGTCCATTCGTTGCAGAACTTTGATCATTTATATATCACCGATGGCCTATTGCCTTCTGCGATTTATAAACATACTTTCCTTCTTGGTGTTTCGATTTCCACTTTCAGTAGTGTAGCTTTCGTAAGTTGTGTTTGAGGCTCGAAAATTGACTCCTGAGGGATTCCGTTTACTTTCCACAAACACCCTTCTCACGAATACAAGCGAGATTGGATCAGGAGAGAAGGATCATACCCATCCGCCAGCTCCTCCCCAGCAGGAATGAGGGTGTTGTAGAAATATTAATAACCGGAACGAAGATGAAGAAAATAGCAAGTATTCAAAATTTGACCGAAATGAACAAAAAACTGGGACACAAAGATATATTAGCATGTAGAATAAAAAGTCAATGGTTGGTATGAAAAATATTGCAGCGAACACACTGATACTACTTTATGCACATGATCTGCCGAGCTGCAAGCACCCCTCACTGAGGTTTGCGTGAACGCAATTCATATCTGCAGCTGTAGATGATGTCAGATATTGCGTACGCTTGATGACGTGCGTCATGTTGATATTTTCTAAAGACATTCGCGTGCAAATTATTTATTTGTATGCTGAGCATTAGTATAATTTAACGGGCACAAGTTAATCTTCAAAACTGATGTTTCCCTCGTGCAGAAAGATCTCAGAGTGAACAGAGAGGGAGAAAACCAAAGCGCTTCAAAGAAACAGAAACCGTGAGCAATTGACAAAAATCTCTTTACCCTCTTTCAACTACAAAGACACATGCGCTGCGTCCGTAGCTGTAAATCCAAACAAATCAACTCTCAAAATGGCACATGAAAACTTCATTGCATCACATCCTGAAGGAACACAGATTCCATCAGCACAACCTCCGTTTTGCCCAGGATCTCCATTCAGATTTCCATGGTAGCAGAATGAAGTTCAGTGAATGGATATTGGCTCAGAAGAGGATGAATACAAAATCATCTCTTCTGATGAGGACATTTTTCATCAGTCAAACCACGTGAACCTTCACACCTTCAGATTTTGATCTGTCGAGAATCTACAGTGGTGAGGAATCATGAGACCCAGAAGAAATTTTTCCACGTGTGGGGAGAGAATTTGTTTCAGGGAGGAGCAAATATTTCCAGCTGGGAGGAAGAAACAAATGAGTGTTGTATGAAGATAAAAATTTTTGTGTCGAGCCGTTCATTGATGAGTGCAGTTGCAAAAAACGAATCATACATTCGTCATAAGCATAATACGAAAAAGAAAGAGAGAAACTTGTTATTGAAAAAGCACGTAAAATATGTTGTTTAATAATAAATAGAATAATGAAATACTTCCGACAGGAAAAGAAGACGTAAGAAAAAAAAAGCTAAAATTTGAGTCCTTTAAAGAAAAACATTAATTTTTAGTTTACCCGATATTCATCCTCATCTTCAAACAGCCATGGGCTACGGAGGTTCAACCAGACCTTGCAATTTAGTTCTCCAAGCAAGTCTGTCCTGAGCTACATCTGCTGCATCTGGCCACTGCACACCAATTCTAATAAGGTCCTGTTTGACATTGTCTGCCCACTGCATCCTAGGTCTCCCCCTCTTTCTGAGGCCTTTAGGCACACTGTTCATAACCCTATTCGCCAATCTATAATTATTCATACGGGCAACATGGCCAAACCAATGGAGTCTCTGCACAATATGCTGCTTAAAGGAGGTTGCAAACTCCTTTGCCTAACCTCATTATTAGTTACAAAGTTGAACCACCTAATGCCCAAGATACTGCTTAAACATCTGGAATCAAAAACATCTGGTTTCCTGTTATCTTGTTTACAAAGTGTCCAAGTTTCACTACCATAACTAACCCTAGAAAGAACGAAACTATTATACAGTCTAATTTTAGTCTTTAGGTGTATACGCCTATTTCACCACACTCTCCATAGATTCTTAAAAGTCCCGGCAGAAATCCCTATCCGTCTGTTAATCTCATGTCGCATCATCATCATCATCATCATCATCATCATCATCATCATCATCATCATCATCATCATCATCATCATCATCGTCGTCGTCGTCGTCGTCGTCGTCGTCGTCACCACCACCACCACCACCACCATCATCATCACGTTACAAGATACATGGGATGTCCTTCTCATGTCACACATCACCATTATCCGTTATATAGTTCCTAAGATAATCAAACTGTGACACTGCTCAAGACTGCAACCATTCAGATTAACTGAATCACAGCCTGCTTGACCAATTTTCATTACTTTAGTTTTCCCTCTGTTTATAACCAACCCTGCTCTACTACTAGTCTCATCAACAGCTCGAATGAAAGAGTTCATCTCATCAACATCATTTGCCAAAAGGGCTAAATCATCAGCATAATCTAAATCAGAAATTTTCGTATCTCCAGCCCATTTAAGGCCAAAATCTTTCCCTTGAAGTGAATTTCGCATAACGTAATCAATAACCAAGCTAAAGAGAAAAGGAGACAAAATGCACCCTTGTCGAACACCAGAAGTAATGCTAAACCAATTGCTACAAGCCTTACCAACTCTCACACACGACTCAGTGTTATTATAGAAATCTTCCATTATGTTAACTAACTTGTCTGGCATGTTATACGATCTCAAAATCAACCACAAACTATGATGCTCAAGAGTCAAAAGCTTTTTTGAAATCAACAAAGTTAGTAACCAAAGGTTTCTGAAACTCTAAACATTTCTCAAGAATCTGTGTAAGTGAAAATATCTGATCTACATATCCTCTACCACTTCTGAATCCACATTGCTCATCACACAATTTGTCCGTCAACCAGATTCTAAATTCTATTAATCACAATCATGTAAAGAACTGTACCTGGAACAGAAAGTAGGATGATACCCCTAGAGTTATCACAAGAACTGTGATACCCTTTTTTAAAAATAGGGTTAATAATAGTTCCGGTAAAATTCTTTGGAAATACTTTATCATAAAATATATTCAAATTTTCAGTCAGACATGTGATAAAAGAAATATCCCCGCTCCAACCATTTCAGTAGTAATTTCATCTACGTTTTGTGGATGTATGTATTTTAGGTTTAGAAATTGCCAAAATAAATTCAGACTCTGTTAAACAGCCAACATTACGGCCAGTAATGCATCTTTCTTCTTAAAAACAATGGGAGTAGAATTATATACATTGTTTAGAACATCACTGAAATTCTCAACACACTTAGCCATAATTTAGCCATTAATGAAGATGATGACAGAATCATCATCTTCATTAACCTTATCATGCTTTCCCTTCAATCCCTGTTTCCCTTCTTCCCACACAAGCGTTAACTATCTAATACAGCTCTCTTCTGTTATGCTGTCTAGTTGCTTTTTCTGATTTGTCAGTCAAGCTATCAAACAAAAATTCTTATCAGCTGCTAACTGATCTTTTGCACGTTTATTAAGATATTTGCAACGTTTTCTCTTAGGAATAGTTAGGTATGGTTAATACTTAAGAATATTCCTGTAGCTCTTTCTTTCAAAAATGTGCTCCACTGCCTTATCACTCAAATAATTTTTTCCTCTTCTGCTCCATTTTTCTTAAAAGAGTACTGTTAGTTTCAAGAAAAGCCTGTTTAAAACGGTCCCATTCTTGTTCATCTTCAGTAGTAAACAAACTATGACTGTCATAATGACCATGTAACATATTGTAGTAAGCTTCAGATATAATTGGATCTTTCAGAGCTTCAGCGTTAAAGGTAACCACACTTCTTAACTTTAAGTTGCAAGACACTTTTAACAAGTTAATAGTCTTCTTGGTCAGGTCCAATTTCAGCTCCACTATATGACCTAGTGTTCCTAACAGAACTAGTCCATTTGCTGATAACTAATATATAATTTATTGTATTCCTATGCAGCCCATCGGTGAAACCCATGTGTACTCATGTATGTCTTGGTGTTTGTAATAAGTGTTAACTATTCTAAAATCATTAAGTTTACTTACATTTAGGAGAAGTCGCCCATTGCCATTGCAGCTACCTATACCAAAGGGACCAGCAGCCCTTCCCAAAAGTCTAATGAATACCAACTTTAGCATTAAAATCGCGTAGAACAAGAGTGATATCTCATTTATTGACAGAATTCAAAATATCCTGTTGTCCGTAAAATCTACCTTTCTCGTTCTTAGCGGGGGCATAACAACAGATCACATAATGCTTGTTTTAAATTAAGCTGTAAGAAACCTTTCATTAATGTACTCATATTCTAGAAAAGCATCACTAGCGTAACTGCTGAGAAGCAAACCTAAGCCTTGGAGATGCATTCCATCTTTACTACCTGAAAAATAGAAATTAAAGATTTTATTTTTTGAATCTGACTTTACTTTGTCATTCCAGTCTCTTGCAAGCCGAGAATATGTAGTTTATAATGGTGAAATTCTTATATGAATGCTAGATATCAAGAGAAAAATCTCTGTGAAGAGTCCTCACATTCTAAGAACATGTAGAGAGAAAATTGTTAGTGGGATGTTTAAAGAAACTATGTTTTTTTTTTGAGATAGGATGTGCCGAAAATATCAAACAGCCCCCTAATCGCAAGCACGAGGCAAAAACCCGTTCCCCCACTACTAAAGGCTGAATATATCTACACTGGGAGACTTCCTCCAATGTAGGATTTGACGATGCCCATAGAAGCAAGAGTTCAGGTTTTGCAAGAGCTTTTCAGTTTGCAAATATTTTCAGGTTGCAAGAGAGCTTCAGGTTGCGCAAGAATTTTGCAAGAATATTTTTTCAAAAGACTGCTTCAAAGGAGAAAAAGAAAACTATTGCACTCTTTGAGAATAAATTCTAAAAGAAGAAAAGTATATTGGGAAGGAGTTCTGATCCATTCCAATTCAATCTCTTCACTTTTTCTCTCACTGCGAAACATATTTCTATATCTGTGCCTAAAATCGCTGAATGAAAGAAAATTGACCCTTTTGCTCCCTTTTCCTCATCTATGGCTCTGATTTTATTATTTAGTTGACTTTTAACATGTTTTCTGAAGGAGGTAAGCAATATTGAAATTTGTGTTAAGACATTTCTTCATTTACGTGATATCCTTTTATTGCTTCTTAAAACCTTCCTCTTCAATCGAAATGAAGGAGGAGGACCTTACTGACATGATATCCTTTTCCAGGGTCATAACAAGATGTTATACTCCTGCAGCACGGATCAGACCGCACGTGCCTGGATCATGGAGTACGGCGATTGCATCAAGGTGTACCGAGGCCACACTCACACAGTCACGTGCCTCAAGTACCACGATGGATTCTGTAAGTAAAATTTAACAATCTCCTCTTATGATGACGTTCATCAGAATTTCTAACAAAATGATAAATATGTTTATTGATAAAATGCTTTTAGTTAACGTTTCATTTTCAGTTTAGTCAGTTAGCGGCCAACAATTATTCATAAAGGGGATACATTGTAATTTTTAGACCATACCGGGGACCATATAATAATACACTGTTATGGAAGCCCGGATCGAGATCTCGAGTGAAAAGTGTGTTAAAGGGGGTGGGGTGACAAGAATGAGCGAGAATGAACCGCACGCCGTTTCGGTATCATTATTTTCCTCTCCGTTTTGATGTCCTTAAGAAATTTCTTCCAAAAAAAAAAGAAAAGCAAACGTTGGGTTGGGTTGGGTTGTTTTACCTCTGAGCGGCACTTTTTTGCACACCATGGGCTAAATGACCAGGTTACATGGACCCCGAAGGCTCAGAGAAGGTTGGGGGAGGGGACCCACTGGAACAGCTGTTGGGAGACAGATGGTAGCCTCCCGTCAAGGCTATCCAGCGTGTTCTCTAACGTGCACAGGGTATGGCTCTCCCGCACACGGGACCACGGCTTAACGTCCCATCCGACGGACGGCGGCCTTTCCAAGCCCATCGGTGTCCCCTACTGACCGTGGGCAGGGCGGGGAATTTTGCGGAGATAAATCTCAACGCTGACCCAGCTGGGACTCGAACCTGGGAACTACAGATTGCGAGCCTGGCGCGCTACCGACTGAGCCATCCCCGCCCCAAAAGCAAACGTAAAAAGCAAATGAAGTATACAGGGTGAATCTAAAAAAGTGGGCAAAACTTTACGGGGTGGTAGAACGCAGCTATACGAGCAATATTCGTCATAGAATGTATGGTCGGAACGCAAGCGGTGAGAAGTTAAAAGATAGTTTTCCACTGTCACATTTAAAGAATGAACACAAGAAGGAGAGGAGATACTCTGTGCCTCACTTGCATTCCCGTCCGCCGCACCGTACACAAAGTACATATCCACCATTTCGTGGTTAGTATAACCAGCTATCCTCTCGGCAATCCACGGTAGAAATGCCGTTGGGTGCGAGGACCGACCCTTTTATACCATTTCCAACGCCACCTAGCGGCTCGCCGTTTGCGTTCCGCCCATACTTTCTATGACGAATATTGCTCGTATAGCTGCGTTCTACCACCCCGTAAAGTTTTGCCCACTTTTTCAGATTCACCCTGTATAGGTTTAATATTTTTCGCCTCTGCTCCAGTTAGCAGGATTTTCAAAGGGGAGGAGGGTGTTGCTCCCTCCCCCCCCCGCCCCCTTCCCTTATCCTGTCCTATTTTTATGTACTCTCGGTTTCTTTCTATCGTGGGATGACTCTTAGCTTTCATTAGAAGAAAGTGGCCATACGGGTGATTCAACCTTATTGGTCAATCTCAATGTCAGCCGTATTAGAGCTCATTTTCAACGCCTTGTACTCGGTAATGCATTGAAAACGTTCACACGAAAATTGCATTGAACTATTTAGAGTGCATTAAATTTATTTTCCGCGTGGAATGAAAATTTTCGTTTTTTCTCTTTTATCTGGATCGTAAAATAGCAATATTTGTCGATTTTTGTTTTGTTAATTTTTCTTCCGTTCACATTGTTTCGCTTAAAACAATTTAACCGCATACGCCATAAGGCTAAAAGTTAAAAATTTTGTATCATTATACGTTACATTTGAATTGCATTAAACAAAATGTGAGGCTGTTCTTATACAAATGGCCGTAATAATACCAAGAATAGTTAGATCTGAAGTTTTTTCCAAGCGATAAATTCAAGAGACTTTTCCATAGCCAGTGTGAATCAACGTTACAGCAAACTGTTCCTGGGTTTCATAAGTACTTTAGTTTTTTCGAATAAATTATCGAAATTAATCTAAAATTTTATATATCGTTATATCAATTTTTGAAGTAATATTTCAAAATGCAGTTTTTAAATTAATTTTAATTTTAAATTTTTATTTTAAATTCTAGATAAAATTTACAAAGCATTTATCTCTTGACTTATTGAAATATGCTGAATGCTGGGAACGTTGATCAGAGAAAAGCATAGCAACTTTGTCGTGGAGTGAATTTTTCTCATTTTGTTCGATGTGCGCTAATAATCAGATTTAGACTCCAGGTTAAACGCAATGTAAGACATTGTGCTCAGAATTTTCAGGCATATAGAAAGGCGAACGGCTCTTGTCCCTTTTCCACCCAAAATTCTAAGAAGATACAAAAAAAAAAAATTAAATTAGGATAAAATAAACAAAATGTTTATGCGTATTTAGAGTCTTTTAACCAATTTACCACAGTACTACAATTATATACTTTACCAGAGAAAAATAGAAAATATATAAAAGAAAATTATACCTAGATCAAATATTTTTCTTTCTATTAATTGTTGACCCAATCGGTAGCGCCCCAGGCTAGCGGAAGCGGAGGGTTACGGCCGTCACGATCGAAGTTAGCCGCATGCATATTTAATGATATTAACCAAACTAAACTTAATCGTAAACGATGAATGACTACTAACTTATATGTAGATATCATTCATCTACATATTACTGATCGATATATCACATAAATTAACTTTAAAATACAGAAGCAATAGTCAGAAGTAAATATTATAGAACGCTGTAAGCCTAATGCACGTTCTCGGTCGAATTCTTTCAACCCACTTATTTTAAATTTAATTGGATCAGCCTGGAATTTAAACACTGTGCAATTGTTCCTTTAGCTGTTTAGACAATTCGCAGCTGAATATCTTCCGATAATAATTGTTTTTTATATACTAAGGATTCGAAAAACTGTGGCGCACACGGCGGCTGCATTGACTATAACACTAAGTCACGTCACCAGTTGGCATAAGAATGGCAGATAGGTCGGCCTGGTATAAGGGGCTCTAGCGTAGTCATCTTTCTGTGACATAGTTGTACGGCCTTCTTTTGTAGGAGGCGTTGACACTGCCGGGTTTGGAAAGGCCGCCGTCTTTCGGATGGGCCATTAAGTTGTGACCCCGTGTAGAGGACAGAGTCGTACCCTGTGACAGATAAAGAACACACCGAATGACTTTGAAGGGAGACTTTCATCTTTCTATTAACAGTTGTTCAGTGGATCCCTTTCTCTGGGTCCTTGGGTCCTTGTGACCTGGCTACTTAGAATCATTATGTGCAGAAAAAAAGGTCTCACTTAGAGGTAAAACAATTCAACCTTCCATTAGTTGCTTTAAAACTTCGTTGGACCTCTTCCGAAAATAATTCTGACTACGTGTGTGGTAATTTTCGAAATTTTAGCTCTGTTGATTATTGCAAACCAGACGTTTGTAAATAATAGGTGTGATAAAAATTAATCTGGAAGCTAACAAGAAAAATACGCTGATAATAAAAGTTTATAAAATATCCTTCGTCACAGATTTCGTGTATAGCTTATTATTCAGACAGGCTCCCTTCAGATCTGTATGGAAAACGGCTGTTTAAAGAGAAATTTTGTTTCGTATTTTTGACAATGCATGGCGCAAATTAGATGAACGAAATGTAGATAAAATGCTTTGCTCCTACAATGAAAGTTTTGCAACTTTTCAAAATATTTCAACTTATGAATAAATAACTCAATATTTCAATTCAAAAACTTCTCTGAAACTACTTTAACTTAGAGTTAAAAGTTTGTTTTAAAAGCACTAAAAATTACTATTTCGAAAGTAAAAACAAACCTACGCAATCTAATCATACTCAGGCCAAAGGTAGGGGGGGGGGCGCACACACACACACACACACCTTTGTGAGCCTTAACATGGCGACTGAATGCCGTTTGGTAAATCTTTTCTAATATAAGCTCTGGAGATAATTCCGGGCTAAGAATAATTTATATTTCAAATAATTCTTGCAATTATGGAAAAAAATAAACAAAAAGCAAAACTTTTTATTATAATTGCAATCTTTTAAACACTCTCAGTGATTGAAAACAAACACCATGCCACTTCTGATATTTCTTTATGCATTCTTATCTTTAATAAATGATGTTCCCCACGAACTTTCAGTTTCTAATATTTTTCGTTAAAAATAGCATTAATTTTTATTTAATTTTGTCGTAAAATTATTATAATTAATAATATAAGAATAAAATATATGATTAGCGAAATCCATTTGTGTATATAAGTCTTATGATGTATCAGTGTGTAATGCATGTATATATATGTATATAAAATATATGTTTGTGTATACATGCATGTATGTATATATGTTTGCGTATGTATTGTATATGTGTGTATATATTTTTATATGATATATTTAATATGATATGTATTTATATATCTAGGTATGATATGTATGCATGTATGTCTATATCTATGTACGACATGTATGTATTTATGTATGTATGATATGCATGTGTGTATATGTATGTGTGATATGCATGTGTGTATATGTATGTGTGATATGCATGTGTGTATATCTATTTATGATAGGCATGTATGTATGAAATGTATGTATGTATGATATGACTGTGTGTGTATATATATATATGTATGTATGATATGTATATATATATATGTCTATATATGTTGCACCAGAGCCTCATGTTAGCCATCAATTATCTGATATTTATCTTAAAGTTGAAATGAACTCTAAGGAGAAATCAACAGATATTGGATGTTGCCCGTCTCCGACGATTCGGGGACGTCTGAGGATGGATTTTAGGGGAGATATTTTTTTTCCTTTTTTTCTTTTCTTTTTTTTTCTTATTTCTCACATCTATCTTTTCATATTTTGTTGTTGATCTAATTACATTTTCTATCATCTTTCTTTCATTATTGAGTTCTTCATCATCATCATTCTCTATATCGGATACGATGTATCAAGGTATTCACAATTATGATACATGACAAAAGAGCGAAAATTGCAAAAGAAATGCTCTCTCCCAAGTAATACTTAAAGCCTTTGATCTTCGGGACATAAATAATATTCTGTTTTCGTCTCAAGATAATTCCATGATCCGTTTCCAGTTCCCAACATCCATCTTGTGCAGAATCTGCTAGCAATTGATATTCCCTGCTATTGGAACCGGACTCTTCTGTCACATTATTGGAAGTACATGCGACTGAATGACTTGAAACGTGAGGATCAGATTTCCTGAGACTTTCATCACATTCCGAGTGTTGGGGCTTAATTTCATCAGCTAGCTTTGCCCTTTCAACAGTTTCTTCCCCCATTTCATCTACTCTTTCACTGGATTGTGAGGGAGCATATATTTCATCATCATTGCTTGATGACGTACCCTTAATGCAGCAGCATAAGCTGCTTTTGAAACATCTCCATCTTCTTCTTGATTTTCCTCGCTGTCTGCGAAGGAAATGAAAGACGCGTTGTAGCGACCTTTCTCGCGTACCATTTACACTTTCTGCCATTGTGAAGAATATCCAATCAAAATAAGTCGCTAATTCTATACAATAAATCACTAAAATATTGCAAGTGTTTTCTTCTTAATGCGAATGCAAATAAACGAATTACCGAACGCAAAATACCAAAACACTCACTTTGCCAATAACGACGACAAATCTGTTATCTTAAGAAGCATACGTTTTTTGCACGAGTTGAAAAACTCGTTAATTGTTCCTGTTACGGTCGGCTCCCGGTTTATGTGGGGTTGGGAATCTGAAAAATAGCCGCCTAAACAAGCATAGTTTTCCCATAAGAAAGAAAGCAAATGGCAGGGATAGGGAAGAAACGCAGAATCAAATTCATGTATACATCTATATCCTTCACTGTTTAATTTTTCACTGTAAAATGTTTGTTATAATAATAAACACATTAATAGCATTTTAAATCACAACACAGTAACAACATTTTAAACAGTATTATGCGGTAGGTCAACGTGAACATGGAGGAAAAATTGTCTTAAGCTGGGTGGGATCTGAACCCACGTCCTCCTAGTGACATGCTAGTGGTCTGACAGCTGAGCTACCGGCTGCTGATCAGTTATCCTCGATTGTGGATGCTAAATCCTGTCATTATGGAATCAGCCCTCTTGTGGCAGCCTTATAATGGCAAGTGAATATCTTTTATTGCAGATCTCTCAGGTTCGGGCCACGCACGACAAGCCACACTCTATGGCAGTGGTTCTCAAACTGTGGTCCGTGGCTACGTCCTAGGTGGTCCGCGAAATTTTCTAAATTTTCTGTAGAAAATCTGTATTTGTAACACGCAAGTAATGCGACTTTAAGATAAGCGGCGTGTACAGTGGTCTTTCGCACTAAGCTGGGAGTGTACCTACTCCACCGCCACGAGGCTCGGGCCATCAAGGTCAAATGCGCTGAAAGATGTGCAGTACAGTCGCTCAAAAAAGTATCCGAACGCTATGGTTGATTGCAGAATTCAGAAAAAATAGCTGGCAGCGATTTTTTAAGAAATTAGTGAACTGGCAACTTTCGTGTCACGTGACTGCCAGATATTTTTTCTGAATTCTGTAATCAGCCATAGCGTTCGGATACTTTTTTGAGCGACTGTACAATATACACATACAGTAAGAAGCCTACAGCTACAAGGCAATCACATCAGTAGTGAGTAGCCCTTTGCTTTCGGCAGTTAGTTATTCTTATGTGTTGTGTGTGTGTGTGTAGGGGGGGGGGTACCTAAATATTGTATACCATGGACATTATTATTGTGTTATTTGTAATTTATATTCAGAATGGATCGGTGGCTTAACAGTGGTTCATTGAAACGGAATATAAGTGGAATCGATACGACTCCACATGGGCCTGTTAAAACGAAAATCATTGACGATCGTTTTCAAGCCAGTTGCTCTGTTATCGCCAAAAAACAAAAGAAATGTGTAAACAGGAAATATGATGAAGATTATCTGAAAATGGGATTTTATTGGACCGGTGACCAACTTGCACCTAACCCTCTTTGTGTTTTGTGCTATGACACTTTGTCTAACGACGCGATGAAACCTTCAAAACTTTCACGGCATTTTCAAACAAAACATGCAGGTTTGGCCCACAAAACCTGTTGAATATTTTCAAAACAGACGTAAAATGATTCTGTCATCACAGAAATCAATGACTTCTGTTGCCACGGGTGGGGAAGAGAGTAAAACTACAGAGGCATCATTCCAAGTGGCTTTACTTGTGGCAAAAACTGGTCAAGGGCATACCGACGCTGAAACTCTTGTAAAGCCAGCGGATAAATTGGTGGTGAATAGTATTATGCTTGGGGAAAAAGGCAGGGCGAGCAATAGACAAGATTCCTTTGTCGAATGATACAATTCAGTGTCGCATAACATCTTTCGTATCTAATGTGGAGGAGCAATTAATCACACGTGTGCGTGGTAGTAGTGATTTTGCTTTACAATTGCGCGAAAGCACGGACGTAGAAAACTTGTGTCAACTTTTAGTAGATGTAAGATACATTTGCGAAAATAAAGTTCATGATGACTTTTTGTTTTGTTTATCTTTAAAAACTCACAGTACAGGAGATGATATTTTTGGTTAATGATTATTTCATAACACACAATTTGGATTGGAACAAATGTGTCGGAGTCAGTACTGACAGTGCGCCAGCTTTGTGTGGGAAAAGAAAGGGTTTTACAGAAAAGATAAAAGAGTTAAGTGCAAGAGTTCAACTCACTGCTTTATCCACAGAGAACAGTTAGCGGTAAAAGGAATGCCTTCTGAACTGGATCTTGTATCGAAACAAATAGTTAAAGTGGTTAATTTAATACCTTTTCCACACCGAAGTACGGTGGTTGTCAAGGGGAAAAGAGGTTTCAAAGTTGGATTGAGTTGTTTTACCTCTGAGCGGCACTTTTTTGCACACCATCGGCTAAATGGCCAGGTCACATGGACCCTGAAGGCTCAGAGAAGGTTGGGGGAGGGGACCCACTGGAACAGCTATTGGGAGACAGATGGTAGCGTCCCATCAAGGCCATCCAGAGTGTTCTTTAACGTGCACAGGGTATTGTTCTCCCGCATACGGGGCCGCGGCTTAACGTCCCATCCGACGGACGGTGGCTTTTCCAAGCCCATTGGTATCCCCTACTGACAGGGAGCAGTGCGGGGAATTTTGCGGAGTGCTTTCAAGAGTTTTCGAGCGAGGGATGAGATCAAGATCTTCCTTCATGACACTGATAAAGTAAGTAAATCTCTTTTCCACGATTTCAAGTGGCTGGCGCAGGTGGCATATCTCAGTGATGTTTTTAGCATCCTGGACAGCCTAAATCTGTCACTTCAGGGTTGCGATGTAACCATTTTTAAAGTGCAAGATAAAATAAAAGCATTTCTACAGAAATGTGAACTTTAGAGTTAAACGGCTTGGTCGTGGGGAGTATGATTCATTTTCTGAACTTGATTTTTTTGCAGTCTTCATGAGAACTAATCGATGATGAATTAGTACAATTATTTCAGAACCGCATAACAACTCTGCAAGATAGCATAAAAAATATTTTCCAGATCCTGATGAAAGTAAGGAATGGATTAGGAATCCTTTCAGTGCTGCATCTGTGATTGAGTCCTTCGGCCTTTCAGCTCGTATGTGTGATCAGCTTATTGAATTGGCATCTGATGGAGCACTGAAAATCGCGTTTAGTGAGAAATCCCTCACACACTTCTGAATCCATGTGAAATCAGAGTACCCTGAACTCGCCAACAGTGCCATCAAGCACCTGCTACCGTTTCCCACAACGTACGATTGTGAAATAGGATTTTCTGCCCTGGTTGGACTACAAAGTGTGAAAAGGAACAGGCTTAATGTTGAGCCTGACTTAAGACTGAATCTATCTTCCATTGCACCTGATGTAACCAAACTGGTCAAAGATTGCAAGCAACACCATTCTTCACAATGAAATGTAGAATAAAAAATTTATTCGTTTATTTACTTTCTTGAAATGTGCTAATACTATTTTAATTCTAAAAATAATTATGCTGTTATTGTTTCTTATCCCTTGGTCTTAAACAGTTCCATGAGGTTATATTCTTTTAATCCACTTGTTAACTTTTGTTCATCATCTTGAATTATTTTCTTATTGACGCCTATATATCGAAAGATGTGGTTTGGTGTTGATTCTTTTGCATTAGATTTTGTGCAGACTTTTGTGCCATCAAGTATTTTCATTGATTTCAGATGCCTAGTTCTAAAACTTGATAATATGGTTTGTTCTTTTATGTTTAGTGTTTGCCATGCTCTTTTGTGTTTTGAAATATAATAAAAAAACAGTACTTTTTTTCTTAATTTATTTTTAACTTTTCTACAATGAAATAACTTTAATAACAAGTATTTATGATGATAATGCATTTTAATGAGTTGTTAAATCATTTTTCCTACATTTTGGTACTAGAATGGAAGAGGTGCCAAGGTAGGTGGTCCGTGTTAGGTTGACAGTCTACACCTAGTAGTCCATGGTATAGGAAAGTTTGACGACCACTGCTCTATGGGAACTACTGCCTGGCATTTTTTTATGAGTTATCCTAAATTATTATTTACAATCCTTAGGTAAGAAGATATTTAATTAATTTCATTAACGGAAGGGAAGGTGTGTTCTGAGCAAGGAGATAGCCAGGATAGTTTCTTAGGAGGGGACAGGTTGTTGACAAATAATGCGACCTCGATTAACCGACTCTAGATTATTGTTTTAACCGTTCAGTGTTTAGTGTAGAATTTTGTACAGCTGCCACACAGTGATAGAGCTACTTTTCCTGGCCCTTCTCCCCCAAACTCCTTCATGATATTGTTAAGAACATCTTAGAGGAAAAACAGTAGATTATAATCAATAAAATTTCAATTTTAGCATTAATTTTTCAGCAAAATTTAATATAAGGTATTTACTTTCGCAATGATGCCCTCCTCCTTTTTCCTGATTAATTGTACCCTAAAAAGTTTCTTAAAAGTTTCCAATATGGAAAAAATATTATTCTGATTATTTACAGCTGAAATCACTGTTATGCAAAAGGAGAATATTTAATTGAATTGTGCTTCATTGTAGCAGCCTCTTTACAGTGTTAAGATGATGTTAATTCTCTTTGATAGCTATTCACTATGAGGAGCAATTTTCTCGATGTAATTTTATATTTATCATTATGCCTTATTAGCATGTTTTTTGTTTACTTTTTTTTAATTTAATTATTCAGGATTAAATTACATTTTAATTTTTTTTCGCAGACTTTCTTAATTATCTACATTTTCTGTCAAATATCCGATATTTCGATGTTCCCGAGCCATATACAGGTAGATTAATCGTAGTTCTACTGTACTCGGATACCCATATTATCAGTAAACACATGGGGGATATTATCGCCCTGGCAATGATGCCAAATCATGCTTTTTTTTAAAGGGAAAGAAGTTACTCCCCACACACAAAGGACGAAGATAACCTGAAAGCTCTCACGGGCTTGTCATTGTTTCTCATACAACAATGGTTCCCATTTGGTGGTTCGCGCTACAGATTCTGTAATGGCGCCTTAAGCAATAAAGAATTGTCCAATCATGTTACAAATATATGCATGTGTTTATTGTGACAACAAGCATGTGCATGTTTGAAGCATTACAGGTTTGTTTCTGCAGTGATTCTTAATTTTAGAGGTTTCATAATTATAGGTAGTAAAATTCTATATTTTATAATAATTATTATAGTGTAATATTTTTCGGTTGAAAGGCGTTCACGGAACAAAAAAATTTTGGAGCCAACATATGTGGGATTGGGTTGTTTTACCTCTGAGCGGCACTTTTTTGCACACCGTGGACTAAATGTCCAGGCCACATGGACCCCGATGGCTCAGAGACGTTTAGGGGAGGGAACCCACTGGATCAGCTGTTGGGAGACAGATGGTAGCCTCCCGTCAAGGCAATCCAACGTGTTCTTTAACGTGCACAAGGTATGACTCTCCCCATATGCGGGAGAGTCATACCCTGTGCAAGTCAGTAGGGGACAGTCCTTCGGATGGACTGTCCCCTACTGACTGTGGGCAGGGTGTTTTGCGGAGATAAATGTCAACACTAGCCCAGGTGGGACTCGAAGCTGGGAACTACAGATTACGAGCCTGGCGCGCTACCGACTGAACCACCCCCGCCCCAAACCATGTATGTATATATATGTTAAAGGCATGATATGTATATATGTTAAATGTATGAATGTATGTAAAATATATAATATATATAGCATGTATTTATGATATGTTAAGATACCATGATATGTTATGACACCATGGTATGTTATGATACCATGATATGTTATGATACCATGGTATGTTATGATACCATGATATATGTGTTATGATATGCATGGTATATATGTTATGATGTGCATGGTATATGTGTTATGATATGCATGGTATATGTGTTATGATATGCATGGTATATGTGTTATGATATGCATGGTATATGTGTTATGATATGCATGGTATATGTGTTATGATATGCATGGTATATGTGTTATGATATATATTATATACATGCTATGTATGATATGTATACTATGATATGTATGATATGTATACTATGACATGTATGATATGTATACTATGATATATATGATATGTATACTATGATATGTATGATATTTATATTATGATATGTATATTATATGTATGATATGTATACTGTGATATATATGATATTTATATTATGATATGTATATTATATGTATAGTATGTATATTATTATATGCATGATATGTGTGTTATGGTATGTATGTATGTGTTGTACCAGAGCCTCATGTTAGCCATCCATTATCTGAGGTTTTCCCTAAACATGAAATGAACTCTTCGGGAAATCGGCAGCTATTGGACGTTGTCCGTCTCCCACGATTCGGGGACGTCTGAGGGTGGATTTTAGGGGAGACATTTTTTTTTAATTTTTTTCTTTTAATCTTTTTAACTTATTATTTGTCTTTTTATTTCATTTTTTCCATTTCTTTCACTTTTTTGATAGCTTATAATCATTTTTTTACCATCTGATTACTTCTGTTGTGTTTTCCAGATCTTTATTTCATGTTATTTACAGTCATACATAGAGTTTCCATACAAGCAAATATCTATTTCTGTGGTGAGGATTATGCTGGAGGAAAAGAGAAAAAAGAGACAACAGATCTGTAGATATCAGTAGCAATATACTCGAGCATCAGGAATAAAATGGTCATCCAAATTTAAAATTTTTCCCGTTAGAGACTCCCCTTCAAGAATGTCGATTGAGGTGTCATCTTCTATTTCACTGGAGCTCTCTTCATACAATGAAATGGAGGATATGGAGTCTTCCTCAGGAGTTATTACTCTGCCTTCGGGTGGAATATCTCTGCTATCCACGGAGGGAGAGGTATCGAGGGATCCGACATCACTGGGGTGAGTATCGAGGGATCCGACATCACTGGGGTGAGTATCGAGGGATCCGACATCACTGGTGGTGGGGAGGTAGAAGATGCCGGTGTGTGTGATGACGTTGGCATGTACACTTCACTCTCCTCTCCACTGCAGTTGGCACAGCATACGGAAGCCTTTCTCAGGCGCTTCCAGAATTTGCGGAGGCCTTCTCGGCGCCTCCTTCCAAATCGCAGAGTGCGCTCGCGTACAGACAACGCTTGGCACTCAGAATGTGCAGCGTTTAGCATTCTGCGATAATCCAATATATACAATAAAATCAATCGATGACTAACAATAACTCAGCGCTTTTTCAATACAAATATCAGCACTAATAAAAATAAGCGCAAACTATCATATAATCTCACCAATAAGTACAACTACAATTCGTACCAAATATCAACTTTATGCGCTAAACTACGCTTGACTCTCTTACCAAACAAAATTGCATTGAATGATTCTTAGGAAACATATTCTTTCAACTCTTCAATTGTTCCCCATTTACATTGTTCAGAATTTTGAATATTTAAGATCTTGTTGCGTTTGCGAAACGTTTCTGATGCCAGATGCAGGAAACAATGAGAATCATTTCCACATATTAATATACTCGAAGTATTCGAATAATTTCCAGGGCTCCTATTTACAATTTCTTGCTAATATCTGGCTATTCAAGCACATGCTAATATTTAAGGTCTGCGCTGCTCAAATTAATTCCGTATTCCATACGTGATATATTAAACGCCAGGATCTAAATAAATAGTAGTCTGAAAGGATGTTTTTTTAACGTGGGTGGGAAGAAGTGGGGTTTCTTAGATCCCTTTATCCATCTAATTTAGTGTTTCTAAAGAACTTCTTGAAAAAGAAATCGCAGCCCCTTAAAGTGAGCCTATCAGGGTAATATTTCTTTAGGCCCCAACGTTTAATACACCGAAGAGCCAAAACATTATTGACCAGCGCGTCTTTATGCAAATCAAAGCAACTACTGGTAAACGACGGCGCTTGTGAAGGTCATGACACGGTATAAATAACACCTGATACTCAGCTCTGTTAATCACTGTTATTCTTGTTCTTCGGATGGGAAAAGCAGCGGACCAAAGTGAGTTTGACAAAGTATTTCCAGAGACTGCAAGGCAAGGCTTGTGGGGTGCTCACGGTCAGCCACGTTTTGGGGTTGATAACAGTTTTGAATGTCTCATGAAATAATAAGCTGAAAAAAATTGGTTTTGTCATGAGTGGGATTCGATCCCACGTCTCCCATAAACATGCCTGTTATGCTACCACTACACCACCAATGGCTAACCTTTTCTCAGCTTGTGTGACCTTATAAACTTTCTGGATATTTTCATTTGATTCGCACAATGGCACCATCTATTCAGGTAGTGGACAACTCTGTTGCCTCATACAGATGGTATTAATATTTGTCACTCACGCTCAGGGCGTTAATCAATAAATCAGTATTAAAGAATCACAGGATATGTCCTCTAGTCATCTTTCTGTTCTAGGTAACGTTCTTTTAATTATTCTCTTAAAAGTATTATGAATTTGGTTGCTAGGCTACAGCATTATACACACTGTGCATTCAGAAGTGATAGGGGATGTACATATCAAATATTTTCAATTAGGCAGACTTTCGAGAAATGTTTAGAGTTTCAGAAACCTCTGGTTACTAGCTTTATAGGTTTTAAAAAAGCTTTAGACTCTGTTGATCGTCAAACTTTCTGGTTAATTATGAGATTTATGGCATATTAAAAAATGTAGTTACCATAATGAAAACTCTTTATAATAAAACTGAATCATGCGTGAAAATTGGCAAAATTGTATCGATTGGTTTAGCATAGCTACTGGTGTTCCACAAGGATGTATGTACGTATGTATGTAAATGGCAGCTAGGTTGTCACAGGAAGGAGAGCTATGCGCTAATCCCCTGTGATGGTGAACAGAACCGGCCAGGCCTAAGATCTAATGTCCGACCCGCATTCTCGTGGTGCGGACCGTTAGTACCTTTCAAAAGAGATACTCTCTTGCGGAAGGGAACAGAAGGCGAGGGATGACAGATTAGTGTGGTCTACTGATCTGGGCAACTATGTTACTTTTCTTTTTTTCTACCCTGCTGAGGAATGGTCAACCACACAGTGTCTTGGTGGTCCATATATACCAACCTGATTGGAATAATGACTCTGAGCTTGATTATGGAACCTGAATTTGCTGCACTGGTGGGCTTCTGTTGAGGGAAAATCTTCTGCTGTGTTTTCTATTTGATTGTGGATTGACAACACCAAGTGAACAGATTCACAGGATGTGGCCATCGCAGGTACGTGAACTCTTGCTTCTACAATAGGAACACCACCATTCCCGCTCTCAATAAACACAGTTCCTTTAAACATCCCACTAACCATTTTCTCTCCATAGGTAGTTGGAATGCAAAGTCTGCACAGAAATTATTCTCTTGATCTTACACTATTCTACAACTTAGATATTCTCGGCTATCTAGAGACCAGATGGACAGATAAAGGTCAGATACTTAAAAATATCTTAAATTTCTCTTTTCAGGGAGGGAAGATAATAAGCATCACCAAGACTTAGGTCTGCTTCCCAGCAGACATGCTAGTGATGCTCTTCTAGGATATGAGTGCATTAATGAATTGTTTCTTACAGAAAAAATTCAGACAAGCATTAAAGACTAGAATATAATCTGCTATTATGCCCCCACTGAGGATGCCGATGAGGATGAGAAGGATAGGTTTTACGGACAACTTCAGGATATTTTTAATTCTGTCAAGAAAGGAGATATTACCCTTGTTCTTGGTGACTTCAATGCCAAAGTTGGTACTGACTCTGACCTTGGGGGAGGGGTGATGGGCACTTTTGGTATTGGTAGCTGCAATGGCAATGGACAACGTTAAGTAAACTTAACGGTTTAAGAATAACTAACACTTATTACAAACACGACCACATACATAAATACACATGGGTTTCATCCGATGGGCTGCATAAGAATACGATTGATTATGTATTAATTAACAGCAAATGGGCGAGCTCTATTAGGAATACCAGGCCATACAGGGGAGCTAAAATTGGATCTGACTATTATTTTGTTAATTGCAACTTATACTTAAAAAGTACTGTGCTAAGGTTAAAAAAGTTGCCTTTAACACTGAAGCTCTCAAAGATCCAGTTATGACTAAAGCTTACATTATAGGTTACGTAGTCATTATGACAGTCATTGTTTGCTTACACTGAAGTTGAGGAAGAATGGGACCGTTTTAAACAGGTTTCTTCAACAGGTTTTTCTTGAAAATAACAGTTTTCTTTTAAGTAAAAATGAGCAGAGGAGGCAAAATTATTTGAGTGATAAGGCACTGGAGCTCATTTTGGAAAGAAAGAACTGCAGGGGATAAGGAAGAGTAACAGGAAACTTGATACTTTTAATTCTAGATGCTTACCAAGTATATTTGGCATTAGGTGGTTCAACTTTGTAAATAATGATGAGGTTAAAGAAAGGAGTCGGCAGACGTAGTCTCTCTGTGCACAATATGGTGCTTTTAAGCAGCCTATTGTGCACAGAGAGACTACGTTGGTTTGTCCATGTTGCACATATGCATAACTACAGAATGGCGATAAATGCCTAAAGGCCGCAGAAAGAGGAGGAGACTTGTGATGCGGTAGGCTCAGGACAGGCGTGTTTGGAGAACTCAATTGCACAATCTGGTTGGACCTCCGTATGCTTGAGAATGGTGGTTGCTTGAGAATGATGATGATGATGTAGACCAGTGTTTTTAAACCTTTTTTTTTTTATCTCACGGCACACTTGAACCTATAGTTAAACTTCCGCGGCACACTTAAATTATGATGATATTATGTATAAATAATAATAAATACACGTTTATTATAACAATGATATACTCACATAATCAATTTAAAGAGGGTTTAATTTTGATATGTACACTTACTGTGCTTTGAACGTCTTTCGAAAATAATTTAATTAATGATCTTTAAAAATTTTCGCGGCACACCTAAGATCCTCTCACGGCACACCGGTTCAAAATCACTGATATTGACAGTCGGCTAAATTGGGATGAAGATATCAAATATTTGACAAAAAGATTAGCGAAATAATTCCAAAATTCCTTTATATTTATTATTTGGTGAATTTTGCATTTTTAAAGTTTGTATATAATGCTTGGATTAAGTCATATTTAAATTATGGAATAATATATTGGGGAGGAATGTATTACAGTAACGTTAATTCATTTGGTTAGTATCCAAAACAAAGTAATTAGATGTATATTAAGAAAAAGAAGATATGATAGCATTAAATGTTTTTATAATGATCTTCAAATTTTACTATTACTGAAAATTTATGTTTATAATATAATCTTATATTTAAAAAATTACAGAGAAAGTGACATTAAAATAGTAATACAAAATACGAGAACAAGTGCACATATTGATTTTATTGTACCACTTCCGAGGAAAACCATTACACAAAAATGTTATATATATTTGGAGCCAAAAATATTCAAGAGTTTACCAGAAATCGTAAAAAATGAAATAAATTTACAGACATTTTTCACGAAAACTAAAAAACTGGATTTATGATATTAAGATATAGAAAAAAAATTAAAATTAGAGGCACTGTTCCTATATTTCTGATCTTCTAATATTTTTCTTCTTTCTTTTGATATCTCTTTCAGACGTTAAAAATTTGAATGAAATAATTATTGCAATTACAGTTATTTCAGTAAATCTGTTACTTTCTATATTATTGATGTGACCATGAAAGAAAGTATAAACATTTTTAAATATATTAAAAATGTTGCATTTAATGTCCATTTATATGTTTATTAACCTGGTAACACACGTGCGAGTCTTTGAAATCTTGTGGTGTTGTAAATTTCCAAAAATATCTTATAAATAATTGTACTGTATCGTGAGTAATATGAATGGAAATAAAGACTATAACTATTATCAGTGAGAATAACAACCTTCGAATACACTGCTTCCCATAAATTGAGGAAAATCCCTATGTTATATCAATGGGAAGCTAACATCTAAGCTCTATAACTTCTAAAATAAATTTTTGTTGTTTTGAAAAATGTAATTGCAGATAAAGATCTCGATTAAATAAATCAATATCTCGATTTTCAACAATATTCGTTCAGTATTTAATGAGTTATGGAAATTTGAATATTTAGCGATAAAACAATGCCAGCAACAAAAATTGACTTCAAAAGTTAATTAAAACTTAGTAATAAGTATTGTATCAAAGTGTTTAATAAAATAAGTTTGTATTTTAGAACTTTATGTAAAGAATTATTTCACTATTCTTCAGTTTTGTATAAGTTTCTTAAGACTGGCATTGCTGTTGTTAAATATTCAAACTTCCATAACTCATTAAATACTGAACGAATATTGTTGAAAATCGAGATATTTGATTTATTTGATTGAGATCTTTATCTGCAATCACATTTTTTGAAAACGAAAAAACTTATTTTAGAAGTTATAGAGTTTTGACGTTAGCTTCCTATTGACTTAACTTAGGGATTTCCCTTAATTTATGGACACCAGTGTGTATCTGAGTGTAATTTTCCCTTGTCCATTATTCACAATGACCAAATCTTAAGTCTCAAGGCAGAGTGATGAAAAGAGACCACGTGACAGATTCTTTTCTCATCAGCTGAGGGGATTCCTCTATGCACGTGAAGATTACTTCCACTTCCTTCCATGCCCATTTTGTTAGACAGTGAAGGTGACCTTTCTCAACGAAGGGGAGGAGACAACAAGCTGAGAAAATCTCCATCAGTGCAATGGACAAACACAAGATGTTAAAATTGCATTTCCATCTATAGTTGAATGGCAGAATGCTATAAGGTATATTGTGAATTACTTTTGACGTTCCATAGATCTTCCCCAATTACCAATTCTTCTCCTTCTCTCACCTACACATTTCCTTCAATCCCTCTCTCATCTCAATCTGACTCTCCCTTCACATTTTCTATCTGTGGCTTTAATTTTCGATCTTTCTCCTAATCTCTTTCCTACATATTCTATCAATCACGATATCACCACAAATCTTATTTCTCTCACTTCGCAACATTTCAGTACCTCTGACGTTTCGCAAAATATTATTGCTACGTTTCATTTTTCTTTACAATATAAGTTTATTCATATAGAGCAGGGGTGGGCAATTGTTTTTGTATCTACACTGCGCATGCGTATTGACGTGGCCGTCCTAGTGGAAAATACGAGACGAATCATCGGTCGCGCACGGGAAGGAAATCTCGGTTCAAGGCGGATTTTTCTGACTGTCTTGGCGGGCCACAAAAAACTCTTAGCGGGCCGAATGCGGCACGCTGGCCGCTATTTGCCCACCCCTGATATAGAGAATGGTTTACGTAGCAAATTTTAGTTGCATGGACGTATTTCCATAGGATCTGTGAGTATACAGCGTGTCCTTCCAATATTTAGATATTTGCATGTAAGCCTTTATGATTCCAAGACCTTATGCAAATTGCAACAATACTGCTTAAGCATTCATGGCGATGACTTCACTTCCGTTTGAGACACGTGGAATGTATGATCGTTACTCAATTTTTGCCGGTTCAATTATTTTTTTAATGTGGCATTTGCTTGAATATTCAGAATTTAGACTTAGGAAGGTCAATAACTCTTTTCGAAAAAGAATTTGCCCGTTATTTGTCCATTGGAAGCTGAATAAAAATTTCTAAATCACATAATAGATAATTTATTAAATGTTTTTTTGAAACGTCTTGTTTTTAAGCTTTAAGTTAGAAAAATAGAAATTAACCAACGTTTAAATCAGTTTATATATTTCGCGTTCTATTCATCGCAGTTTATAACTGAATCATTAAACGTGTCTTTCCCAATGTACACCGGTTGTGCTGATCAATATGCACGAATGTTCAAAGCAAGAACTGGATCCTGTGTGAGGACATTCAAGAGCCACACGCAAGTGATCATTCAGTTGGAGGTAAGTGGCATTAAAAATAATATCATTAGTAAACCATCTGGATTGCAAAATTCATGAGGATAAGCATCATGTTACCCGTTATATTGTTTTGTAAGGATCCAAGTTTCACCTCCATAGAAAACTCCAGAAAAGGCCAAACCATTAGATAGCCCAATTTCAGTCTAGATGAATACTCCTGGAAAAATCATTGATGGTCTGTTTTCCTTGACGGATCTGTCCAGCTACCATATCATATAAGGACAGGTCCTTTATTTCATTTCTACAGAATCATTAGATGAGGGACATTTTACTGTCAAATAATAACTATCCCAAAATTTGTGAAAACAGAAATGCATTTATTCAAGAGAGTTTGAGTTTTTTACAAGGGAGATGGTTCTATAGGCCAACTTGGTGGTTCTGTACCATTCATGATGAAAACACAAAGAAGTGTACGACTCTTATTACACAATCCCCATAGATTTTTAAATTGTTGAGGATCTATGTAAAAATATTATATATATGAAGTCTTCAAGTACCCCAAAATTTCGGTACATTAATCAAAATTCGGACATGTCTGTATTCTACTCCTATTTCGTTCAGCTATTATTTTATCCAAAAAAATAATAGAACAAACTGCAAAATTTCCATTTAAATTGCGTTCATGAAGTTCACTGTGGGAAAAATAATACTTAACGTCATTAACTCGTTTTCAAAAAAGAGGTTTTTTGTCATGTTCGTCCTTCCTCCTGTTCCCTGGAAGATATTTTAAATGCTTTCAGAGAAAAATGAAAATTTTTTTCTAGCTTACAAAGGTACTGCAGACTAGTTCAGGATCAAATTTTTCGAGCCCAAGCCCGAATAGGTAAAACATTTCTCCTACCCATTTTAAAACATATACATAGGAATACCTGCATTTAAACATTTTTTAATTGTTCTCGTTATAGGCTATTCGGAGCTTCAGAATAATTATAATTATTTGAAGATCAAAATAAAATTGTACTATTATTTGCAACGAAAAACACATTAGGAGCAATTGATGAAAACGGAAAATTTCTTCGCAACGCCATTATAACAGCTAAGAGCGATTCATTAATGGAAGTCAAAAAATAAAAACACACATCAAAGGCTGAATACTTCCCGATTTTTAATTACAAAAGGCAAATGATAAGTTTCAAATTAAAAATTCGAAAGAAATTATTTACGTATTTTCTTTTTTCTAAATTACAAAAAAAAGAGACAAATCTAAGTTATGACTGAATTCGATTTTATATTTTATATATCTATATAGGCCCGGATCTAGAAATAAATCTATGGGGGGGGGGGGGCAAAGGGACTTCATTTCTAATAAAGTATAATATTCCCCCTCCGTTTGGCAGGTCTTTAAAAAATATTTTGAAAATTGCATGGAATATAAATAAATTTAATAATTTTTGCCTCTATTATCCTTACTCGCATTCTGAAGGGAAGGGAGCATGGCCCCATTTCCCCCCCCCTATATCCGGGCCTGTATATGTATATATACATAATACTTTAATAAATAGTAATCAAATATTAGGATTCGCATTTTCCGAATTTCTCTCAACTGCCTTCATTTCTACCTAGGGGGAGATAAAATCGGAAAATAGCATAACTTAAACAATCATTATAAGCTCTTTATTCATGCTAGACTTTTATGGGCTGGGGTAATTAACTTGGCGCTCGATAGTGCGCCAAGTTCATAATGTGCAATTCCTTAATTCGAGTCCCAGATGCTTCAGCGTTCAGATTTATCTCCCCGAAACTCCCCGCCCAGCCCACGGTCAGCAGGGGACACGATGGGCATCGAAAGGGTAAAGATGGGACGTTAAGCCGTGGCTCCGTGTGCGGGAGAGCCATACCTTGTGCACGTTAAAGAGCACGCTGAATGGCCTTGACAGGAGGCTACCATCTGTCTCCTAACAGCTGTCCCAATGGTCACTTCCCTTAACCTAATAAATGGCATCTTTATCTAATCAAAATAATTTTTTTAAAATACTTGTCTTTTCTCACATCAAGAACTTTCCTTGTTTTCGATAATAGCATAAAAGTGAAAAATAGATTTAAACGTTTAAACAAATAACAAACTACTTATGGTTCAGTAGCCGAGTGGTTTAGCATACTTGGCTACTGATCAAATGGACCTGGGTTCGAACCCCGGGTATGGCATGGTTGTTTTGACGATCATGTTCCTCCTTGCTCACCGTTTTTCTACTACTATGTCGTATGTACTGGCATGCTCCTTTCAGACCTCTGTGGCAAATTGCTGTGTGAGGAATATTTTTAATAAATGATGTAAAAGAGATTTCGAGATTTTATCAATTATAACTATAAATCGGTGCTGTATTTACATATGCATGAGTTTTATTGATCATGATCATTCGGAAGCAAAATCTCGTGTGGAATAATTAAAATATAAAACGTATAATGGGCTATCCCGTGGCCGAGTAGTAAGCGCGCTTGGCTATTGATCAAAAGGACTTGATTTCGTGGTTTTAAGTCTGAACGACTTATAAAACTCCTGATTTCCAAAATTCAAAGCAGTTAATTATTACTTATCTGATTATTACCGATTGAACAAATTATTTGTTTATTTTCATCGATGCAAGGACTTATTATAAAGCTTAGGGAGAAGGGGACAAAAGGTTTGATGGATTCCAAATGGATCGGATCCGTTTCAGTGATATTTTCAAAAATATATTCTTAAATGCTATGTGTAGCGTTTAATGATTGGGGCTGGAGTCGTCCCCGTGTTCGAATCTTAATTTTGCCGCAATGAGAATTTTCTCCGGTTACAACCATGGTACCTTAGGTGAGAAACGGGACACCCAATGCGTTGGGAAAGGACGTTGTCTAGGAGACATTTCGCCCAAGGCCCGTGTGAGAATAAGTCGTATCCTGTGCAAGTTAGAGAACACGCTGGATAACCTTGATAGAATGTTTCTAACTCTCAATAACCTCTTCTCATCCTCTGAGCTCTTTGGGTTCTTATAACCAAACATTGAGTTCATATATATTATAATTTATTTATATTGAGTTCTTATAAGCCATTGTGGGCAAAAAAATGCTCCAATCACAGCAAAACTCATCTAATATTTCTTTTCCATTTCAGTTATTCATATTGTCAAAGAGAAGACAACCCCCCTCCCTCACTTTCATCTCTCCTCCTCCTTAGATCTGGCCCTCTTTTCATCTATAATTTTTTGCGTATTATGATCACATTCTATTTGTCTTTTATATAATAAAATAATATAAAGAAGTAAGGAAAGAACAAGTGTTCATCTACCAGCCAATGTTGCAAATTTAACATACTTTTGGAAAAATATAATGATTTACGTATATAACTTTTATGTATTTATAGTTCTTGAAATTGGAGCCATTTTCTAGAAATCAAATGTTGAAACTCAAACACGCCTCCCCTTTGAAAATTATCGTCCCTTTGAAAAATTTTACTTTGGGTCCTGGGTGGACAACATTACATCTCTTCGGAATTGCGACTCGATTTCAAGAGAGTACAAGAAGCGATCATTACGAAACAAAATCTCGTGTGGAAAAATTAAAATATGCAAAGTGTAATGGGCTGTCCTGTGGCCGAGTAGTTAGCGCGCGTGGCTACTGATCAAAGGGACCTGGGTTCGAGCTTCGAGTAAAGCATGAATGTTTCTGTTGTTTTTCTGCTGAGGTCTCACCTTCCTCACAGGCTCCCTCTATCGCGTATTAAACTGACAAGCTCTTGTCAGACCTCTGTGGCAAGCAGCTGCTTGAAGGGGTATTTATATATAGTTTAAAAGGCTTAAATTCGGTTTCCGTTACCGAAATTCGCATATATTCGCTGCCAAGCGATCTCCACGACTCTTGATGGCAAGAGGATTTATTCTCCAGTTTTCGTACGGTTTGGTTTCTCTTTCTAATGCACCCATCTCCTAAAATAAGACACTGAGTCTCGGGTTAATTCAAGATATTGTGCAGCCAAAAAACGCTGCTCACAAGGGAACGAAAGGTATAGTGTTACTGGTTCCCATTTCACAATCAGATGTGGCATGGACGAGAATTTCCCCACTATCCCATACACTGCTCTCAGTGAGATTGAGAACAACAAAAGTGAACTTAAAACGAAAAACCAATTCTTCGGATGGGACGTTAAGTCATGGTTATGTGTACAGGTCAGATAGAACCTGAACACTTGGATGAACTTGAATGAAGCATTCTGTCTAACCAACATACTAACAGCAAATGGACTAGCTTTTCTTACGAACATCAAGATGTGTATACGGGAGACAAAATCGGATCATTTACCTTGCTAAATGCGTCTTACAACTGAAACTTAAGAAATAATATTTTGTTAAGTATAAAAGAAAGTTAAGCAACAAATGCCAAAATCGGCATATCGTGTGCGATAATTGGCAATAAACAACTAAAAACAGGTTTTTTTACATAAAAACGACGATGAATTCAAATCTACACTCGAAATTTGCATTAGGATCGTGCACAAAAGATAGAAATTCCCTACACAAAAAATTATTCCCTACACAAAAGACAGAGATAACCTACAGCCGGCTTGTTACACAACATATACAGGGATATGCCCGCTGGTTATGTTGGCAGGTACACTAAATATTAACCAGTTATGGTCTAATATTTTCGCTTACTCAGCTTATTGGAAATTGTTCAGAATTCCAAAAATCTGCAGTTACTTAATTTTGTAGATTGCAAAAAGGCTTTGACTCTGTTGATCATTACAATTTATGGTTGATTGTGAGCTCGTAGTACTGCATGCCTCACAAGTTAATTAGCATTATGATGGCTGTCTATAATAACAATAAGTCGTGTGTGAAATTAATCTTGTTGCAGATTTTAGCACTGCTAGTGGAGTTAGGCAAAGGTATATTTTGTCTCCTTTTCCTATAATTTATTTATTATGTCATGTGGCATTTACTGCAAAGGGGGATTGAGGCCATAAATGGTCTAAAAATTTGAAAAGTTCTAATTTGGATCATGCTAATGATTTGGCCTTTTGTCAAAAGAGAATGGGATGAACGCTTACATTAAGACTGTTGATCAAGCTGGCAATAGAGTAGGTTTGGTGACAAAATAAAGAGAAATGCAAAGTGATGAAAATTAGTGATCTTCAGTTGTTTTGGATGATTGCATTCTTGAGAAAGTATCCTAACTTAGTTTTCTCGCGAACTGTTTAACAAATAAGTGGCGATGGGCAGCATGAGACAAAGAGAAAAATAGGGATTGCTGCAGGGGCTTTTAATAATCTACAGAGAGTGTAGAGAAATAGGCATATACATCTAACGATAAAAATTGGGTTGTATAATTTCGTTATTTCTAGGGTTAGCCGTCCCGTGGCAGAGTAGTTAGCGCACTTGGATACTGATCAGAGGGACCTGGATTCGATCCTCGGGTAAGGCATGGATGTTTGTGTTGTCTTTGTTCTGAGGTCTAGCCTTCCTCACTGCCCTTCTAATAAATAAAAATAAAATTAAAAATAAATACCCCTCAAGCAGCTGCTTGCCACAGAGGTCTGACAGGAGCCTATCAGTTTACATGCCATAGTAGAAGGTCTGTAAGGATGGCAAGACCTCAGCAGAAAAACAACACACACCACCATGCCTTACCCCTTAGATCAGTAGCCAAGTATGCTAACCACTCGGCTATGGACCTTCTAATATGGAATATAAACTGATCGGCTCCTATAAGACCTCTGCGGCAAGCAGCTGCTTGAAAGGGCATTTACTTTATTTGCTAGGGTTAGTTATGATAGTAAAACTTGGACACTTTGTAAGTAGGTAAACAGAAAACTTGATGCCTTTGATTCTAAATGCTTATGCAGTATCTTGGCGATTAGGTCATTTGACTTTACAAGTAATGATGAGGTTAAGCAAAAGCGTCCGGAACCTCCTCTGAGTGGTATATTGTACAGAGAGAGACTGTTAGTTTGGTCATGTTTGCCCATATGTTTAACTATAGATTGGTGAATAGAGTTATGAAAAGTATGCCTAAAGTCCTCTGAAAAAGGGATATGCTTAGGATGCAGTGGGGAGACAATATCAAATAGCACTATGTTGAATTTGAGCCTGCATGAGCTGCAGCTAAGGATAGATGTGTTTATAACAAAAAGAAAGCCTCAAGAGCTTCTTTCCACAGTGGTCTTACAAGAGCTTTCAAGTTTAATAAGTCATAGTAGAACGTGTGTGAGGATGGCGGGACCACACGAGAAAAACAAACATCCATGTCTTACCCGGGACTTGAACCCAGGTCCCTTTGATCAGTGAGGGAGTAAATTACGCAATCTGCTAGTCGCAGTGGTGAATTATACAGATTCCGTAGCATATGGACTTCTGAAATCTGTATGTATGTAGGTAGGTAGGTAGGTAGGTAGGTAGGTAGGTAGTTGGGTCGGTATTTATGTAGGTAGGTACGTATGTATATAGGTAGGTACGTTACCAGAGCCTCGTTTTAGCCATCCGTTATCAGATGGTTTCTCTAATGATAAAGTGAACGTTTAGAGAAATCGAAAGACAACGCATGTTGCCCACCTCTCACGTCGCGGACGTACGAGGATGGATTTTAGAGAGGCTCGCTCCCTCCCACCATCTAGATAATCTGTGAGTCTTGTTTTTGCTGTTTGCTGCTATTAGTCTCTACTTAGTTGTTTCCTGTGTCGAAGAGCCATGCTATTATTGCTAATAATCGATGAATGACAGGTAATCCAAATACGAGCAGGATTATAAGACGGCTGAAGATATCGGAGAAGGTGTTTACGTCTTCTGTCATCGTGACTGAAAAGGGATGTATTACTTCTTGCACCACCTGTTGGATCTCTTCACTAGGGCTTGAAGATGGTAACTTCTGCTCAGCAATTTGCATCCATTCTTTCATTGGTGATAGACTTTCTACGCAAACTGCATTGATGTATATTTCTTCCTCTTCAAGTGCACCATTCGCAGTCATCGAATACATGTAGTATCCATACTCCTCAGTGTCGTTCTCATGACCCTTACAGCAGCAGCAACATTTTCTTCTTAACCATTTCAATGCCCTTCTAAACGTTCCCTTTTTTCTTCTCGGTCTTCTTAGAATGCCAGTATCGCTCGGATACATCTTACATTCGCCAAATCAAACCTCTGACAACACTTTAATTTTTCTTTAGTTCAGACTCACAATATACAAAATTGATCGTCTTGGAAAGAGCACAACGTCAAAGAATTCCGACAAAATGATTCTAAAACAAGTATCTCTTTAATTGTTTTTACTTACAGTTGTTATGCATTTGAACAATTGAGATTTTCCTTTATTACGTTTGCTGGTATCCGGAAACTTGTTCGACGGAATTTTGTTCGAAACGGAATCAAGATTATTTTATGAAAAGTGTCGGGATGATTTTATCTCTTCAGTGCGAAAGATTTCAAAGTATTTTTCAATGGAAGGTTGGGTAACGGTGGGGTAGTTTTTGCTTTTTATATTCTCGATCTGCCACTTGGCCCTCTCCCAAAATCTAAAATGTTTAGTCATGTATTCACAAGTTCTAGGTTATTAGGGAAGACATACGCTGAAGAATCATTTAAGTCAGTGTAATTGTTCGAAATTAGCGTCACATCGACGTAACATGACCACCCCATGTTATATCAAAGGGGAGGGTAATTTAAAGGTCTGATTCAAATCTAACTAAATCTCGATTGTTAACAGTATTCTCACAGTCTTTAAGCAGGTACTGAAGTTTAAACCTTTCAAAGCAACAATCTGTTCTGATAAATTTTTAAGGAATTATTTGCACACACTTTAAAATATGTATTTACATATGAACGTTTGAAATAATATTTCCTATTTCAGTTTCAATTACCTTCCAATGCCTAGCACTGTTATTATATGAACATCTTATATTATTATATGTTCAAATTTTCATAATTCAAACTTTCATAATTGAAGGAATATTGTTGAAAATTTATATTTTGATAGAAGTAATTTCGATCTTTAATTTAATCGTATCACATTTTCCTATAAAACATTTATTTTAAAAGTTATAAGACTTCGAGATTGCAGTCCCATTGGCATCACATGGGGTGGTCATACTATTTCAATTATCACTCAGCGTATTGTTGTGGTAGAAAAAATATCAAATAAAAACAATCAAAAATTAAAAATTGAAGAAAAAAAATGAAACATCAATGTCGTTTACTTCTCATCAGCCAAAGTTGGTTCAAAGAAAGTTAGAAATGCAAGGACTCTAAACTCCATTCAGTTTAAAGCCCCAAAAGATACCGCATTCGCCATCCCAACAAAGGCCTCCAACACCAATCCAACATTCCAAAGATAGCAGCTATTCACCATCGACTAATCTATATTATCCACAAGATATGAAAGATATTAGCCTCTGCAGCTGAAACACCTCAAGACATGGAGAGCAGCCCAAGTCATCTGAGGCAAAACAATCAGCATAGAGAAATTACCCAAAAGAGAAAAAAAAAAAAGATAAAAGCAAATAAAAATAAACTCTGGAAATAAATATATACGTATAACGATAAAGCCTTAGAGAATAAGAAATCAAAAGGAAAAGAACAAAAGTAAACTATACTAGCAAAAATATGAAATTAAGCCACAAAAGCAAAGACAAAATGAAATAATGAAACAAAAATTACGAAGTGCAGAATATTAAACAGAAAATATCACGATGATAAGATTAACACGAAGTCCAATCATAAAAATATGAAACATGAAGCAACATGAAGAAAAGTAATTTGAACAAAACATGAAGCAACACGAAGAAAACTAACATAAAAAACTCAGAACTAATGAGACCTCCCCCCTCCCTTACTTTAAACCTTTCCTGACATTTTCTAACTATTGGTAAACTAACTATCGTTTTCTTAACTTTTTTTTAAATTTCCACTTCGAACAAAATTCCGTTTCGAACAAATTTCCGTCGAACAAAATTCCGGCGAACAAATTTCGGTTTCGAATAAATTTCCGGCGAACAAATTTCGGCTTCGAATAAATTTCCGGCGAACAAATGTCGAACCAAATTACGGCGAACAAATGTTGTCGAAAAAATTCTGGCGAACAAATTACACCAAACCACGTTTATTAAATCTAATGCCAGATGAAGAAAGAAGTATTACAAAGTTTCCTTAAATATTCAAATGCTAGTTTAACCGACGCTAAAAGTTTGGCGCGAAACGTAAGTCCATTGATAACTGTTTCCATCGATACTATTCCAATCACGATTAAATCCCGCCAAATGTTTGACGCAAAATTTATGTTCATTGATAACTTCATCAAAGCTTTCAACCGTACTACATCGGTTAGGAACCCGATCTTCTATCCCAACAGGGCTAGAACTAAGTGGGACTACCCCACCAAATTTGACACCGATCGCTGAAGCAATCGCGGAAACACAGGGAAACTGCCAATTTCTACCATCGATGACCTACCAAATTTGACACCGATCGCTGACTCGGACTACCCCACCAAATTTGACACCGATCGCTGAAGCAATCGCGGAAACACAGGGAAACTGCCAATTTCTACCATCGATGACCTACCAAATTTGACACCGATCGCTGACTCGGACTACCCACCAAATTTGACACCGATCGCTGAAGCAATCGCGGAAACACAGGGAAACTGCCAATTTCTACCATCGATGACCTCACACATACATACACAGCTGTTCATAATTTAACGAAGTTGAAAAAAATGCAAATATCTCAAGAAATCTTTTTTTTAGAATGTAACGAGAGTTTATGAGGATATTTAATATTGCATATATTAATATTTACCTTTGAAATAAGGACTATATCGGAACACTTGTTCAATTATAAAATTAAATTTCCAATCAAAGAACATATTGAAAACTTTTTCCACTTACAAAAAATTATAGATCACCGCAGATTATTATTGATTTTATCAATATAATTAATTATAATAAATCAATTATATTGATTTCCCCTAACAGCAGTGCAGCTTGCACAACGAGTAATCGTGTTACTAATAAAGTTGTCCAAAAAAGCAGAGGGCAGAATATCCCATTCCTCTATAAGAGCATTTCTCAGTTGATGAAGGGTCTGACTTGGGGTTGACGACTTGGAACTTGCCTTCTTAAAGCATCCTTTGCATGTTCAGTGGGATTTCGGTTTGGGTATCTCGCTGGTGTATCCATTCTCTGTATATCTTCGCTCTCAAGGTATTCCTCCACTATCCGAGTTCTATGTGGATGAGCGTTATCATTCATAAAATGAATTCTGACCCAATGACACCTCTAAGAAGTCTCACACCAGGCTCTAGGATCTCGTCTTTGTATCTTAAGGCAGTTAGAGTACCTCCTGAGAAGATATGCAGGTCATTGCAACCATTGATAGTGATACCTCCCTAGACCAACTAACCACTCCCACCAAAATGGTCCCTTTTAATGATATTCAGAGGGTGATAACGTGCCCCACGCTCTCTTCAGATGCATTGGCGCCGAAAATCACTACTTACACTATATTGTGATTCATCCGAAAAGAGAATCTGTTCCCATTGATCACTGGCCCAATTGAGGTGCTGCTTCCACCATTCCAGTTGTACCCTCCGATGAGCTGAAGTTAGTGGTATATATGTTACCGCTAAAGCTCGAAAGCCGTTAATGTGTACATTACCTAGCTAATCTGCAGATTAACCGATTTGCTCCGTTAACGTGCGGAATCAAGAGTTTTCCGCATTTTACCTAGGTAATGTACACATTAACGGCTTCCGTATCGTTAAAGTTCAAAAGTTTGTTTCTCTCATAGTGGTGAATCTCTTGAATATGAATCTTCGTGTCACGTGATTCACTCGTCCGCATTATAAAAAACGCCCCGGATGAGCAGAGGCCAAGTGAGAACGAATCGGTAAAGTGATTCATTCTTGATAACGAATCACTAAAATGATTCGTTCTCACTTGGCCTGCTCATTTTGAGGGCGTTTTTTATAATTCGGACGACTGATTCATGTTGACAGAGGGATGACCCTGGTTTCAACTCTACTCTCGGACACTAGATAAATAACATTATGTTAATTTAAGCGTACAGAAACGTTCCTGTTGTTCCAGCAAAGATCTTATTTTCACTTTAACGAGTGCCTAGTAGGTAATGTGCAGATTATCCAGGTAATTTGCAGATTACCTAGGTTAACCTACGCACGTACGGATAACGGATCACCCTAGTTAATCTGCACAATACCTAGATAATCTGTAGAATAACTGATTTCTGCACTTTAGCGGAACATATGTTATACACTACAGGACTTCTAACATAGAACGATCTTTCATGAAGTCATCGGGACACAGGCAGCTGACAGCCCTGATGTAAGTTGACGCGCTGACATCATTCTACAGCGCCTTGCAGTTAGAAACAGGGAATGATCAACTTGAACTTTTGTTGTTCTGGTCCTACCCTTGTTCTTTCTTCTAGAGCATGTTTCATTATCTTGAAAACATCTCCAGAGTCTAGAAATTACACTTTCCGATACATTCATGAATCAGGCCACCTCTCTATGTGAATCTCCTGCTTCCATCCTCCCGATGGCTCTCCACCTATCCAAATGATTCCTCCTCTGCGTTTTACAAAAAAGTTGAATTCGAAACTCTCGATAAAGCCGCTCTTATTCCGAAACGAGAAGAGGAGGTTCCTGAAGCTGTTTTTATCTCCAGCTTAATTTCTATATCGCAGTCTTTCGCATTGAAATGAAAATTTAATAGCATAGAAATGTGAGTTATTTCACGCTAAATATCCCCTGAAACGTTCATTAAATTCCAAAAGGGATTTATTGATATATTAGCAACTTTGTTCAACTTCCTTAAATTGTGAACAGTAGGTGTATGACTTCCCAGTGACTTCCATCAAATCTGTTAGGGATGTGCTTGCCCATCGCGCTCCAACGATGAACTCAATGATTTCAAGTCAATCAGATCAAGTATTTTACTCACGTCATATTTGACTTCGCTTTCCACCAAGCCCTTATGGCTTCTATGGGACTTTGTAGGGGCGTAGAAGGCTTGTTATAACAAATTTTGCGTACATCGGCATGTTTCAAGGTATTTCGTGTGCGATGCAGTATTCATAATAATTTTGCCACACAATGTACATCTATAATTGGATTAATATCATTATGTTGAAATTATTATTTTTTTCTTTGTTACTTTTCTTCAGCTTATCAAAATACCATTCAGAGTAGCGGACACTCATGGGACACTCACCAAAAGCGGACACTCATGGGACACTCACCAAAAGCGGACACTCACCTGAAACCTTGATACTCACCTGAAACCTTGATACTCACCTGAAACCTTGACACTCATGGGAGCCTCAAATCAGTCAAAACGTGACTTTCTTTCGAACATTTCATTGACTGAAATATTTTGCAATCAGTGTAATATACTATTTCAGGATAAATCTCGTGTTTTTACTTAGGTTGATACCAAATATGATGTGATATTTGTTAAATACATTCAGATGAATAGATATTTATTTTCATTTATAATTTTCAGTTTATTTTTCAGTATACATATCAAATTATTTGTTTATGCATTTCTGTAAATCATTTTATTAAACCTGTTGTATGCTTTTTTCCATTCCTAAGTTGCAAATTTGTTTGTAGAATGAGCACCCCCCCCCCTCCTAAACCCACCCACCCACTCATGGAGAGTTGGGGACTTCTCAAATCGTTTTTGCACTTAGGGACTCCAGAAAGCTTAATGCACCTCTGTATATTTATTCTTCCTCACCTTTGAAATATCCTTATTGAAATGGAAATAATCTATAGAATAATACGAAGTACTTTGATTACACGCGTGTTATAACTCTGGTGGCTTTAAAGTTTTATATTTTGGGTTTTAATGAACACAATAACCATGTATCTTATATAAATTTGGGGAAATAAAATTGTAATTGTGATATATAAATTAACTTCTTTTAGACATGTTAAGGGTAATACATAATACTTCGAAGTGTTTTAGACATGTTAAGGATAATTCATAATACTTCGAAGTGTTTTAGACATGTTAAGGGTAATACATTATACTTGGAGGTGTTTTAGACATGACATCAGACTTTGTGTTCATTCTAATCATAATAAGAAAAGTTATTCAACCAATTCTGTATCTCTAGTTGCATATTATTCATTTAAATATAAGTGAACTTTGATTTTTTAATGAGTTCGTTTTTGTCTCAGGTAGTGCACGACAAGTTGTACACGGTATCAGCAGACGGAACGCTTCGTGTGTGGGACACAACCGGCATCCTGGATGAAGACGCTCCATCGGAAGATGCCGAGCTGAACAAAGTGGAAAGTTTCAACTGAAGCGATCAGACAAGCTGAAAACACGATTCAGCATTTAGGTAATGCTCAGCGAAGGGAACTTCTCATAAGCAGGAGGTCGTGGTGATCGCTTTAGTGTATTTGGTAACGTGGATGAACAATCAGAGCACCAGTGTGCGTGTGAATATTCATTGTATTTGTTGTGTTTCAGCATTTTATACGTAAAAAAATGTTGAAATAAAAAGAAAAGTTTGAAACATGTCTATGTTGTCATTGTTTGATTTATTTGTTACTTAGAAATCATTTCTGTCGATTAAAAAAAATAATTCGCAATTTCTTATCTAAGGAGTTATTTCGATCATATTAATTTAACTTGGCTCTTTAATACAAATCTAGATTAAAGTCTTTGTAAGCCATAGAGACTCTCACAATACACTCAGGACACAAAAATTGCAACACCGTGAAGAAAGCCTCGAACATAGGTGCCATGTTACAAGGTATCAATCAATAAATCAATTTTATTTCATCATCAAATACAATTTACAAAGAAAAATATGAGTGAACCCAAAAATCACATGGTTTGTCTATTAAAAACTTTTTTTTACTAAAAAAAATCACATGGTTTGTCTATTAAAAACTTTTTTTTACTAAAAAAAATCACATGGTTTGTCTACTTTGGGCCACTAAAGGAAATTAATGCAAATATCAACAACGACTTACTCACTACAAAGATCGAAAACAATAAGTGCATTTTTTCCGATATATGTACAATAAATTTCTGCTTTACACTTGAATATTTAACCTAAGTGCAACATCTTCCAAAGAAAAGAGAAAGTTTTTTAAATTCTGCTTTAACGTATTAAAATTTTTCCACTTCTAATTTCAAGAGGCTACTGATTTTAGATCCGATATACGAATAATGTTTATGAGCAATTTCTTTTTTGGTCAAAGAAACCGATGTTTTGACCTTTCTCTCTGAAGTTGAATAAATCTAGCTGAATGTGAAAATTAAAATAATTCTGCTTAAAAGATATCATTACTCTATAAACAAATATGTATAATAAGTAGAATTTTTAGCATAGAGTTACGACTGAAATTGCTTAAAATATCAATGTTAATTTTTGCAATTAATTTAATAATTTTGTTTTGCAGAGACACCAGAGGTTTAAAAACCGAAACATAAGTTCCACCCCAACAAATTATACCTTATTGAAATGCCGCTTGTATCCACGAGATCAGAGATCATAAACGGACGAAATGGAGCACTGGGCTTTTTGCAAGTCCTTATCTCCTCCATCTTAAGTGTGCCTGTGGCATTGAAGTTAAAATGTAAAGAGATATACAGGGTGATTCAAAACTTATCGTTCAAATTTCGTGGGGAGATAGGGAATACGTCAGGAAACCGATTTCACATAGGAAAGAATGTCCGCAAATGTACGCATGCGTATGTAGAGGGCGCTGTGTGTACCCAACCAGTGTACAGCTCGCCCGACCACTCCCGCTGTCATCAGTGTACGAGCTGACTTACTAGTGATAAGATGAATCATTTTACGCATCAAGAGCTAGCGAATATGCATCTCGCATATGGGGCAGCTGGCGAAAGCGGCCGCCGAGCTAGGCAAGTTTACGAAGACCGATACCCCAACAGAAGAATACCGCAGCATCAAATGTTTGCCCGTGTGCATCGCAATCTGCGCGAATGTGGTTCACTGCGCAGCAACTTGCAGGATACGGGGAGAAGACGACTGACGTGGACTGTCAACATCGCAGAACAAGTCCTACAGTCCATCGAAGATAATCCGAATAACAGCACACGAGCTATTGCTCAGCAGCTTGGGGTCTCTCAGTCAGCAGTGTGGCGGATACTGCACGAGGAACGTGTGCATCCTTACCATCTGCAAAGGATGCAGTTACTGCATTCTGACGATTATCCGAAGCATGTGGAATTTGTACAATGGTTCATGCAGAAAGGTGCTGTGGACCCCAGTTTTCCAGCTTCTGTCCTTTTTACAGATGAAGCTTCATTCAGTCGTGAAGGTGTGTTCAATACACACAATTCACATGTGTGGGCTTACGACAACCCGCATGGTACGAGAAGTCACGCTGCGCAACATCGTTTTGCCGTAAATGTGTGGGCTGGAATCATTGGTGACTGTTTGTTGTGACCTTACTTGCTACCGCCCCGATTGGACAGCCGGAAATACCTAATATTTCTCGAGACAGTGTTACCGACTTTTCTGGGCGCTGTTCCTGCGCATATCCGCCGAGATATGTGGTATCAACATGACGGGGCTCCAGCCCATAGCACAATTGTTGCGTGTGATTACCTGAACCGAACATTCGGAGCTCGATGGATCGGTAGAGGTGGACCGATCGCTTGGCCACCCAGGTCACCTGATTTATCGCCCATGGATTTCTTTTTGTGGGGGGCCATGAAAGACCATGTGTACGAGACCCCCGTCGACAGTGAAATGGACCTTGTTGCACGAATAGTGGCCGCCGCAGGTATTGTCCGTGATATGCCAGGCGTTTTTGAAAATGTTCGGCGGTCAATGCAACAGCGTCGTGAATCCTGTGTCCGTGTAAATGGTCGCAATTTTGAGCACATACTGTGAACCTGTACTTTACCTTGTTGGAATAAAAGTCACATTCGTTACCACTTAACTGTACTGTTTCCTTGTGTTCACTTTACTTGTCCATTTTGTTCATGTAGATGACGTTTGCGGACATACTTTCCTATGTGAAATCGGTTTCCTGACGTATTCCCTACCTCCCCACGAAATTTGAACGATAAGTTTTGAATCACCCTGTATACTGAAAAGAATCAGAGCCTTAGGGCTATTTCTTGATTCTAAAGATCAACTAGAGGAAAACAATTACTAGAATTGATCTGATACCAGGATGGATCTTGACCTCTTAAACTTTTGCTGGCAGAGATGATCGTACTCAAGAGCTCCTGAAATGAGAAGATTCTGATGTTCCATAGCATTTTCAAAAAACTTAATTGCATTGTCTCTACTGCAGTCCGGAACAGAAGGGATACAAAGATCCCTTTGGATGATGGAATTTCGCACGAAGCAGGATGTGCTGACAATCTGTCGCATGATCTGGTTGTGGAAAGTTTGAATATTTTTAATTTTAGTTCTTTCACAGTAGCTCCAAGTTGGAGATGCATGTAAGAGAATAGGGCGAATAACCATTTTGTACATAAGCAACTTGTTTGCCAATGAAAGCGTTGAATGTCCGGCAAAAAGAATATCAATTTATTGTGTGCTGCTTTTGCTCTGCAGATACCTTTTCTGTGTAAAGATTATGGCAACACTTTATCAGCATTTATCTTTGTCCTCCAGTTCGTACACCACGTCTCAAAGTCTTTAAGCATAGTTTGCACTCTACGTAAAGCAAAATCATGTGAAATAGAGGAAATCAGAAAAGCAGTGTCATCTGCATACATGGCAGTTTTACCAGTAGGATTTTTTGAAATTTATACGTACAATTATACAACATATATATTGAAGGGAGTTGGCCCTAGAACAGAGCCTTGTGGTACCCCTGCAAAAATGGGATAGGTTTTTGAGTAACCATTGCCAACTAGAAACTTCAATTTCCTATTTGTGAGATAGCTCTGTATTAGATGAATGAGGTCGACAGGGAACTGGAATTTGATAAGCTTGCAGATGATTCCTTTGGTCCAAACCCTATCGAAAGCCTTTGCAATATCCAGGAAAAAGGCAATGGTGGAATTCCTTCTTGTTCATGGCCTCAGAAACCGCCTCAACTACTCGAAGCACCTGATGCACTGTTGAATGCTATCTTCTGAAGCCGAACTGTTCAGGAGGAATGATAACTGAGTCTTCGAGGAATGCCTCAAACCTGTTTAGAATAATCTTTTCATATATTTTACCCATGCAGGACAGACGACTGATGGGCCTATAATTTTGAGGAAATACAGGGTCATTGCCGCTTTTAGTTAGCATGGTAACGATCGCCAATTTCCAAACATCTGGAAAATATTTCAGTCTAAGAGCTTGTTAATTATGCAGAGCAGAAGCGTAAGAGCCTTTTTGGGAAGGTTCCTTAAAACTGTATTGCTGATTTTATCCCATCTAGTGGCTTTTACAGTTTTTAACCTGGAGATAATTCTACAGAGTTCAGAATAGGAAGCATACTTAAGACTCGTGATGTGCTGTTGAGTGTTAAAATCTCGGACTGTTTTATTAGTGAAAGAGATGAAATCCTCATCAGATACATTTCTCTAATACCTAATAAAACAGTCCTGATGAGAAATCCTCATCAGGATTGTTTTATTAGGTGGAGGAGATGAAATCCTCATCAGAGAATTGCTTTTCTAAGCAGGAAGCGAATACTTCTGCTTTGTCTTTATTATCATAGACGAATTCATTTTCTCCATGGAGAAGAGGAATTTGTCTGTTTCTTCCTTTAAGCGCTGAGATCATTTTCCAGAGTGAACCATGTTTGTAGAATAAGCGAGCTAAGCTTGGCCACCCAGCAATCATTCCAAAATTCTTGAAATTTGTTCCTGAGTGCACTATGTTTTTGGGTGTAGATATCTTTGTCATGCGGATCCCATGTCCGCTGCCAGGTTTTCCTGGTCATATTTGTTTTCTTTAATTTGTTTCTTGATGTAAGGTGGAAGTATTTCAGGTTGGAGTTCCCTTTTATGTACAGTGTTGATTTTTGAAGTGAGTCTTGAATTGTTCCATTGAGATTTGTAATTTCAGCATCCAGATTGACGTGTTCAGCTTTTTTAAACGTACCCAGGGAATATTTTATTAAGAATAATACGAAATCTGTCCCAGTTTACTTTGTTGCAAGTGGGAAGCTCTTGTATTCCATACAAGCCTAATTTAAGATCTGATGACATTTGAGATCTGATGATTGTGATCTGATGACATTTGAGATCTGATGATTGTGATCTGATGACATTTGAGATCTGATGATTGTGATCTGATGACAGTTTATTTAAAACTTGCATATTGTAGTTAAGAAATAAATTTTTATGAAGAACAATATCCAGCACATGTGGTCTAAAAAGACTGATATGGGGAAAGTAAGTCGGGCTTGTGGTGCATCCACTATTATGCCATTTTTAGCAGAGTAGCTAAATAATAATCTACCGTTTGCACTTGATCTTTTCCTATGCCAGCTGGTATACTTTGAGTTTAAATCCCCAGCCACAAGAGTTGGGAAATTATTTAAAAAGATAGAATCCATATCTGCAGTGCAGAGAGGAGCATTCGGAGGTTAGTACTCACTTATTAGCAGAATATGTCGATATTATGGATCTTCACGACAAACAAGATTGCCAAGAGGAAATTCGCGATGCTTGAGATATGTTCTGATAAGAACAGCCATTTCTTCTCCCTTCTTATGAAGTCGGTCGGCCCGATAGATTACAAAATTCGGAAATTTTAGCGACTCACCAGGTTTCAAGTGTGTTTCGCCAATAAGTGCGATATCAATGTTGCATTCAAACAAGAAATTCTTCAGTTCTTAGAGGTCTTGTTTCACCCCGTTGGCATTCCAGTAAACAGTCGAAAGTTGTCTCCCATTTGAATTATTGGCCATGATTCGAACAAATATTATTGATATATTCCAGTACTTTGAATACAATGGCACATTTGTCTGAATTGGTCTTCGCAGATTTAAAATCAGAGATAATTGATTTAATGAATTTAAAAAGTTCTGTAAAACTAAAACCATCGAACAATTCAACAATTTCCTTTGCAGCATCTGAATATTTCAAGTCATGATTGGCTGTTGTGCTAGTGATAAAAGTAGTTTTTGCAGTAGAACCTTTGGCAACGTATTTTCCAGTTTGTTTCCCTTTTCCTGTTTCTCTAGGAACAGAATCTTGTTGAGTAGTGAAATGTATTTTATCTGGTCTGAAAGTTGGGATAGGGATAGTTGGCTTCGAATTATCAGCACTTGTGGAAGGTTCAGTCTGATTTATCACAGCCTTAGGATAGGATTTTCCCCGGCTGTAGATTATTAATTTGTTTAGAAATTCTAGATTGCTTCTTCTGTGCCATTTTTTGTGTTGTTTTCCTTGGGGCCAGGCTTAGGGAAGGCAGGGCATCCTTTATAATTCGCATATATGGATCTCTACAGTTCACGCAGTTAGGATCTCCATCTTTCGGATCCTTATTGTACTGAGTCGTAAGATGATGACCAGCACATTTCACACATCTTGGCTCATTAAAGCATCAGGATTGCGTGTGGAAGTAACACTGACATCTGTGACATTGTAACGGACCACTTTTCTTTTTGTAGGATTCAACTACAATTTTCAGACTGAACAGGAAAGAAATATTAAAGATTTCCTTCCCTTCTTTGCTCTTTTCAGTTTTAACAAAGTACACTGGTTTCCAAAAATTAAGGAATAACCTTTTGTATGTAAAAGGGAAGTTGACGTCGAAGTTCTATAACTTTTAAAATACATTTTTGTTTTGAAAGATGTGATTGCAGATAAAGATCTCAATCAAATAAATCAATATCTCGATTTTCAACAATATTCGTTCGGTACTTAATGAGTTATGGAAGTTTGAATATTTAGCGATAACAATGCCAGCCACAAAAATTGACTTCAGAAGTTAATTAAAACTTAGTAATAAGTATTATAACAAAGCGTTTAATAAAATAAGTTTGTATTTTAGAACTTTGTGTAAAGAATTCCTTCACTATTCTTCAGTTTTGTATAATTTTCTTAAGACTAGCATTGCTGTTGTTAAATATTCAAACTTCCATAACTCATTAAATACTGAACGAATATTGTTGAAAATCGAGATATTTGATTTTTTTGATTGAGATCTTTATCTGCAATCACATGTTTCGAAACAAAAAAACTTATTTTAGAAGTTATAGAGCTTTGACGTTAGTTTCCCATCACTTAAAATAGGGATTTTCCTTAATTTATGGAAACCAGTGTAGATTGGTAGCAATGTCTTCTTGTCTCCTTTAGTGAATAGTATGATTTTTATTACAGGGATATTTCTGCTGACTAGTTCCTGCATAATATTCTGAATAGGAGCATCACTATGTAGATTTTAATAACAATCTTCTAGGTTTTTCTTATCTCTTAAGTTGTAGGTAGGAAGTCCTACATTGCTTTCTTCAAGAATTGTGCTAAACTTTCGAAAATTTTCAATACAGTTAGTTTGAACCCTGATAATCTTGCCGGATATTTTAGCATGGAATTTTCCTACAGCTTTTTCAATAAACGTTTTATTTTGCTTAATCCAGTTACTTTTGTTACGGATTATAAGCGGCGGAATTCTGACAGAAGTTGACTTATCCTGCCTACCAGCATTTTCTCCTTTTGTCGATGACGTTTCATCCATGTCTTCAATATTTTGGTTTTCAGAATCAGTATCATTTTCAATTTGTGCCAGCCAATCAAATCTACCTTTGGAGGAAATGTTTTCCTGTTCAGGTGCAGAGAACCTTCACCTTTTCTTTGATTTTTTTTTTACTAGGAACTGTTTTAAAACCATCATTTTGAGACTGTAAGTCATGAGTTTTTACAGAATTCTGAAGATCATACCGATGATCAAATTCCATATAAGTGACTTGCAAGATCATGCTATTCAAACTTCTAATTTCAGAGTCATCATGTCCTGAAGATTTAGTTCTAAGCAAAAGATCTGCAATCAAGACTAGAGGATAAAGTGAGGTCAGGGCTTAGAGTGATGAAAACAATAAAATGGCGAGGGCGATCGAGTCCCAACAAATACCTCGAATCCACATTTCATGAAATATGGGCACGACATTATGTTCATATGGACAAAATTCGAGATTCATCTAAAAGCCAGAATAAGAGAAGCAACTGACAAGTAACAACAGACCAATTAGACATATGCAGGGTCACAACCATATGGGAATTCACTAATTCTGTTCAAAACTATTTGATGTACGCTTTCAATTAAAATAGCATTCTTGAATATCTATATCAGGGTTCTCAACGTGGGATATGCGGTAAAAGTTTTTGGGGTACGCCGTGAGAGATCAAAAGTCGCTAGATCTAGTAACAAAGTCCTAAGTTGGCATTTTTATACTATAACTATAGTTTATCTATTTATATAAGGGATACGCCAGTTACATACACATTTCCAAGGGGTACGTGAAGCATAAAAGTTTGAGAATCACTGATCTATATTATTTTTCAATAGATTAATTCTTGAATGCCAGCGACTGTTTTTCGGACATCCTCTATTTGTCAACTTTAACTGTAAAAAAAAGAGCTATTCATGTATAAAAGTTCGATTCATGAAAAAGAGCATTATACGTTATCAAATGCATAACAAACAATTCCATTAAATACCTGAGACAAGCTAGTAAGCAAATTTCTCTTCCGTGAAAGTTCCGTAAAGCGCAATGCTTGCCGGCCGTACAAAATGACTTCGAGGATCGAGTGTGTCAGATTCCTGTGTGACGATAGCACATTATCTTGAGTATTAGGGGGTTTGATTATGTAAGGAATGGTGAGGTTAGCAGAAGAAGTCCACCACCTCATTTCAGCAATGTATTACGTAGGGAGGGAATGTGTTTAGTTTGGCCATGCTGCCAGATTAGCTAATAGCATTATGAATATTGTGCCTAAAGGTTCAGAAAATGTGAATACCTAGACTGAGGAGGATGGAACAACTTTTTGGAAGAAGCTGTTACGAAATCTTCTTCTAAAAATTACGTAAACCTTTGAGACTAAATTCTTTATTTTTATTAGATATTGAAAGCAAACCTTTCTATCATTGCCGACCAAGTACACTTCTTCATTATGACATTGTATCCAGACAACTCCAGAGTCTATCAATAAGATAACTCACCGTACCACACGGTCTGGCAGGTTGCAAACTGGTTTCAGCAACGTGAGAATGAATTCTCCATCCTTCCATTGCCACTCAAATCACCGCATATATCATAATTGCATACATAGGCAATTATGATTGAATGAGTATACTCCGGACAAGGTATCAGGCAAATTCTATAACCATGACGCAGAAATGATAACTTTGAAAATTTGCAACTAATCCGGGTGGTAAATCTCACGAAAATTTGAATTTCACCTCCGATATGTCCTTTAAGGTCAGATGGAAGTCATGTAGAGGTTAAATCTTAATACACAAGTGTTAGAAACCGAAAACTGGTGTTTGGGACTGTTTAAGGCTTGTAGGTCTCCGGAACCTTACGAAATTTTGGATCTGACCAGTCCTTCGAGGTCAACCTTAAATTTAGACCTATCAGTGCTAGAGAGCTACATATTGGTGCCTCAGGGTATTTGGCGTGGTAGGTCTCAGAAATATTTTGAAACTTTCGGTGTCATGAGACTCTCGAAGATGAAAGTTAAATTTCGATATACTGATGACAGAGAGCTAAAAATTAGTGCCTGGCATTATTTCCAATCATACAACTCAGAAACGTTGTGAAATTTTGAATGTCATGCGTTCTTCGAGGTCAAAGTTCAAACAGCTGAAAATTTGTGAATATGACTATTTCAAGCAGTAGAATTCGGAAATATTAACAATTATCAGTTCCGGTGTTGTGTTCTAAGTCAACTAAGGAAGGGATGACTCCTACTGCCGTGGGTCGGGAGTGATCCTTCGAAAGGCGTCCGAGATTTTTGAGGCGCTGCCTTGTGAATGCACTTATCGATCGACGTACGTTTGGTGTGAATGAACTTAGCGAATACTTTTGTCTCAAAAGCTTGGCGTGGGTATAATTAGTATTATGTAATAGGCGTATTCCGGATGGTGCTGGAATCGGACATCAAGTTCTTAGCTCATCACAAAGAGTCACACACGTTAATAAATGCAACATTTATATTTACTAGGGTAATTGAGAGCAGGGTCGTCGCTAGTTGCTAAGCATATCTGGCAACGTCTGAGAACGGCATATCTTAAGGTAAAAAGCACAAAAATAACACCTTTAGTAAAGACAGAAAATTCTTGATATGCTTGAAGAAATATAGGAACAGTAGCATAAATCAATTAAATAAAGAATGGCAAATATGTGTCAAACCCCAACTTATTGTCGACTCTGTTCATTGAAGTATTAAAATAGTATGGTCCTTTCTCAGAACCAGTGGCGTAGGCAGGTACGCCCCCCACCCAAGAATCTGTTAATGCAAATACATATACACCAAAGAGCCAAAACATTTTGACCACCTTCTTAATATGATGCTGGTCCCCCACGTGTCGCCAAAATAGCTCTTACCCGGTGAGGTATGGACGCTACAAGATTTCTAATGGTGTCTTGTGATATCTGGTACCAACACGTTACCAGCAGATCCTTTAACTGTTTAAGTTACGTGGTAGAGCAGCCGCAGATCGGATATGCTATTGCAACACAAACCACAGATGCTCGATTGGATTGAGGTCTGGGGAATTTGGAGACCTAGAAGTCTTCCTCATCTTCCACGAACCATTATCGAACAATCCGGGCAGTGTAATCCGGGCAGTGTAATCCGGTCCGTGTGCACGGCGCAATATCCTGCTGAAAGAAGGCACTACTAGAGGAGAATACCTGATCTGCAATGATCTTTGGATTAGTGGGAGACATCATAGTTTCCATGCACATGAATGACTGGACCCAGAGTTTCCTGGCAGAACATTGCCCAAAGCATTACACTTCCTTCACCGGCTTGTTTTCAAACCACCGTGCATCCTAGTGCCAACATTTCCCCAGGCAAATGACGCACACCTACCCGGCCGTCCACATGATGCAACAGGAAACAAGATTCTTCGGACCAGACGACCTTGTCCCAATCATTCAAGATCCAGTTTTGATGCTCGCATGCCCATTTTAGGTGCTTTTGATTTTTGACCGAGGTTAGCATGGAAATTTGAACCGAGGTTAGCATGGACACTCGGAGCGGCAATGCTGAAAATGGACTATGCCACCGCATTTTCAGCAGGGTTCGATGTACTGTGTGTTGCTAAGAAATATGATTGAATGATACCATTCGACGTTCCAATATACAGGATGGTACAGTCGCTCAAAAAGGTATCCGAACACTATGGTTGATTACAGAATTCAGGAAAAATATCTGGCAACGATTTTTTTTAGAAATTAGTATCTGGCAACCTTCGTGTCACGTGACATAAAGGTTGCCAGATCAGATTTCTAAAAAAATCGTTGCCAGATATTTTTTCTGAATTCTGTAATCAACCATAGTGATCGGATTTTTTTAATATATATAATGCGTATGAATATATAATGCAATGAATATGGAGAGTGTGCAGTTACCGTTCAAAGCAAACTGGAGAGGTTGCGGTTAATGTTCACAGCACATTGGATCGTGTGAGCTCACAAAAACCTGGATCGTGTGGGCCCACTGACAGAAATATTGAGCGTGTGCAGTTACCGTTCACAGCAAACTGGAGCGTGTGCAGTAACTGCACACGCTCCAGTTTGCTGTGAACGGTAACTGGAGCGTGTACAGTTGCTGTACACGCTGACTGTACTACATCTGATGGATGGCATCACATGTCACATTCGGTCGCTGAATGAGGCCTAAGAGGGAACTGACAAGAAAGCTTCGGAGAAAGAACCTGTCGAAATGACCCGCATTACTCAATAGTTAGCTAATTCTCCCTGTTCGATCTTACCTAGAAAGTGAAAACTTTGCGAATTTTGAGTCCTTCCAAGGAGTGATTGCCAATAAGAGTTGTAACATTGTGGTCTAATTTTATACTGTAACTCTGTAAGTAAATTATCCCGAAAGTCTTCCGTTATTTAAAGGGTACAAATTTGAGCTTTTTTTTTTAAGAGAAAAAAAAAGATGATTTTCGCCATCTAAATATCAGACAATTGGGACAAATGTCCAAGTTCTATGCTTTCGTGGTTTCGTGAAGGGTTGGAAGAGGGGATTCACTGGATAGTTGTTAGGAAAAGGGTGTCACCCTCCCGTTCAAAGCCATCCAGCGTGTTCTTTGACGTGTGTGGGGTGTGGCTTCCCATACACGGGTCACGGCTTAACGTCCCATCCGACGGACGGCTGGGTTTTCAAGCCCAGCAGTGACCCCTGTTCACTGTGGGCAGGGCGAGTAGTTTGGCAGAGAAAATCTCTACACTTGCCCAGCTGGGACCTGAATCTGAGAATTGCAGGTTATGAGCCTGGTGCGCTACCAACTGAGCCTCCCCTACCCTGCAGTAAAAAAGCAAAGAAATAAAGGTAAGAAAAGGAAGGAAAGAGTTAAGGAAACTAAAAAAAAGAAAAGAGGAGAAGTAGAAGAAGAAAAATAGGTGATGGTAAAGGAAACGGGAGAGATTAGAATAAATAGATATTAAATAGGGAGAAAGAGAAAGGAAAGGACAGAGAAATGCAGGAATTTAAAATGCGTAAATATAAGTACACGTAGTAATAAATAAGGGGAAGAAAAAAAATTATGGACAGAAATATGCAGGAATTTAAAATACTTAAACAAATGTACACAGTAATAAATAAGGAGAAGAAAGAAAAGGACAGAGATATACAGGAGTTTAAAATGCTTAAACAAATGTACACAGTAATAAATAAGGAGAAGAAAGAAAAGGACAGAGATATACAGGAGTTTAAAATACTTAAACAAATGTACACAGTAATAAATAAGGAGAAGAAAGAAAAGGACAGAGATATACAGGAGTTTAAAATACTTAAATAAAAGTACACAGTAATAAATAAGGAGAAGAAAGAAAAGGACAGAGATATACAGGAGTTTAAAATGCTTAAACAAATGTACACAGTAATAAATAAGGAGAAGAAAGAAAAGGACAGAGATATACAGGAGTTTAAAATACTTAAATAAAAGTACACAGTAATAAATAAGGAGAAGAAAGAAAAGGACAGAGATATACAGGAGTTTAAAATGCTTAAACAAATGTACACAGTAATAAATAAGGAGAAGAAAGAAAAGGACAGAGATATACAGGAGTTTAAAATACTTAAATAAAAGTACACAGTAATAAATAAGGAGAAGAAAGAAAAGGACAGAGATATACAGGAGTTTAAAATACTTAAATAAAAGTACACAGTAATAAATAAGGAGAAGAAAGAAAAGGACAGAGATATACAGGAGTTTAAAATGCTTAAACAAATGTACACAGTAATAAATAAGGAGAAGAAAGAAAAGGACAGAGATATACAGGAGTTTAAAATACTTAAATAAAAGTACACAGTAATAAATAAGGAGAAGAAAGAAAAGGACAGAGATATACAGGAGTTTAAAATGCTTAAACAAATGTACACAGTAATAAATAAGGAGAAGAAAGAAAAGAACAGAGATATACAGGAGTTTAAAATACTTAAATAAAAGTACACAGTAATAAATAAGGAGAAGAAAGAAAAGGACAGAGATATACAGGAGTTTAAAATGCTTAAACAAATGTACACAGTAATAAATAAGGAGAAGAAAGAAAAGGACAGAGATATACAGGAGTTTAAAATACTTAAATAAAAGTACACAGTAATAAATAAGGAGAAGAAAGAAAAGGACAGAGATATACAGGAGTTTAAAATACTTAAATAAAAGTACACAGTAATAAATAAGGAGAAGAAAGAAAAGGACAGAGATATACAGGTGTTTAAAATACTTAAATAAAAGTACACAGTAATAAATAAGGAGATGAAAGAAAAGGACAGAGATATACAGGAGTTTAAAATACTTAAATAAAAGTACACAGTAATAAATAAGGAGAAGAAAGAAAAGGACAGAGATATACAGGAGTTTAAAATGCTTAAACAAATGTACACAGTAATAAATAAGGAGAAGAAAGAAAAGGACAGAGATATACAGGAGTTTAAAATACTTAAATAAAAGTACACAGTAATAAATAAGGAGAAGAAAGAAAAGGACAGAGATATACAGGAGTTTAAAATGCTTAAATAAAAGTACACAGTAATAAATAAGGAGAAGAAAGAAAAGGACAGAGATATACAGGAGTTTAAAATACTTAAATTAAAGTACACAGTAATAAATAAGGAGAAGAAAGAAAAGGACAGAGATATACAGGAGTTTAAAATGCTTAAACAAATGTACACAGTAATAAATAAGGAGAAGAAAGAAAAGGACAGAGATATACAGGAGTTTAAAATACTTAAATAAAAGTACACAGTAATAAATAAGGAGAAGAAAGAAAAGGACAGAGATATACAGGAGTTTAAAATACTTAAATAAAAGTACACAGTAATAAATAAGGAGAAGAAAGAAAAGGACAGAGATATACAGGAGTTTAAAATGCTTAAACAAATGTACACAGTAATAAATAAGGAGAAGAAAGAAAAGGACAGAGATATACAAGAGTTTAAAATACTTAAATAAAAGTACACAGCAATAAATAAGGAGAAGAAAGAAAAGGACAGAGATATACAGGAGTTTAAAATACTTAAATAAAAGTACACAGTAATAAATAAGGAGAAGAAAGAAAAGGACAGAGATATACAGGAGTTTAAAATGCTTAAACAAATGTACACAGTAATAAATAAGGAGAAGAAAGAAAAGGACAGAGATATACAGGAGTTTAAAATGCTTAAACAAATGTACACAGTAATAAATAAGGAGAAGAAAGAAAAGGACAGAGATATACAGGAGTTTAAAATGCTTAAACAAATGTACACAGTAATAAATAAGGAGAAGAAAGAAAAGGACAGAGATATACAGGAGTTTAAAATACTTAAATAAAAGTACACAGTAATAAATAAGGAGAAGAAAGAAAAGGACAGAGATATACAGGAGTTTAAAATACTTAAATAAAAGTACACAGTAATAAATAAGGAGAAGAAAGAAAAGGACAGAGATATACAGGAGTTCAAAATACTTAAATAAAAGTACACAGTAATAAATAAGGAGAAGAAAGAAAAGGACAGAGATATACAGGAGTTTAAAATGCTTAAACAAATGTACACAGTAATAAATAAAGAGAAGAAAGAAAAGGACAGAGATATACAGGAGTTTAAAATACTTAAATAAATAAGGGAAAGTGAAAAAAAAGGACAGAAATATGTAGGAATTTAAAACACTTAAACAAAAATACACATAGTAATTAACAGGTACAGAATGAAGGAGTAAGATAATTTAAATATAAGGAGAAAAGAATAAAAATGGAACAGAAATGAACAGAGAATTAAAACGTTTAATCAGAGGTTCACGCAGTAAGTGATGTGTGATAAAAAGAAGTATAATCTGTGAGTTTAAACTGCGCCTAATTAGGGAAGTCAAGAGTAATAGATTATTGCTAGGAATTGGGCCAACGCCACCTAGAGACAAGGCCTGACTGCTCACGCCCACTTTATTGAAGACGTCATAACCAGACGACCAAGGCAAAATAGTGTAAATTGTGAGCGCGTGATTCGACGATGCACATTTTTGACAAAATATGCCATATTGCTGTCCAACTCAACATTTTCTTTCTTCAAGCCCAAAAATTTAAATTTAGGAATGATATTGTGATTTATAAAAAAACATTCTCAATTTTACTTAATATTCCGTTTAAACGTTCTTATGGTCTCTAGTTAAAGTTAATAATTTCTTAAAGTATAGCAAGTTAAAGTTTTGCGTTTCTTGATGCTCTGCAAAATGTTGATCTTTGATAATTCGATTATTAAAACAGTCCGTCCAACTCATTGCAAAGAAACTTTCGGTTAATAAAGAAAATAACTAATTATATAATTAATAATGAAGCAATGTACTGAATTTGGCTAATTTCTTCGAATTTCTTGGCCAATCATAAACGATTTTCTGAAATTATACTACTCATTAAAAACGTATTTTTGCTTTTCAAGCAAGATATTTTCTTTCTTCCTTAAAAGTGGTATTTTTCCCAATTCTTTGCTAATTAGAAATGTATGCTTTCGTTTTTAAGTAGAAAATTTTCCTGCGGCTCGTAGGAATATAATTTTTTCCCTTCTTGCTCTTCACTAAGTTAGACGGGTCTGATTTAAAGAAGTCCATAAGGACAATTATCCTAAATATTTCGGTTAATTGTCCTTCTGGGTTTCATGTCTGTATCATTTTTGGCATTGAAACCTTAAAGCTTTGATTTTGTCTAAAATGTTGTGTACTGATAATAATTACTGGTACTATATTTGTTTCAAATTATTAAGCAATAAATTGTAATTTAGGAAAACAAGTTACAGGGAAATATTACTGTTCCTTGTATCTATAATAAAATAAATAAATACCCCGTATCTACACTGGCGGAAATTGGATAATGAACACCCAGAAGGAATTCCTTCAGGAACGTCATATCATAATACGTTAATAGTTAAGGGCAGCAGAAACCGTGATCTAAGATTGAAAGTGATTGGATGAAATAATGATTCCCTGAGAACGACAGCATGCAAATGTATTCAGCGCGTATTTAAGGACTAGGTCGCGAAGAAAGAAATTATTCGTCTTGTGTCTTGCTGTGTGCTCTTTTGAAGAAGCTACCATGCCTGGACGACACAGGCACGCAGCATTTGTTCAGCTAGCGGAGTTTGAGCGGGTCGTAGAGTGGGTCTTTGGAAAGTAGATTGGTCTTTTCAACAAATTGCACACCGCATTAGACGAGAGGTATCGGCAGTGGTACGTCGATGGTCAGAAGAGCATTCGCACACTCACAGACGTGGTTCCAAGCAACACAGAGTTACAGATGCATGAGCGGATCGGCATATCAGGAGGGTGGTGGTGGCAGAGCGGACGGCTACGGCGTTACCAATTCGATCCACTGTCATACCAAGGGTACATTTTACCAAGTTGTCTAGTTTTTGCTAACCTCCCTTAATTTAAAAAAAACCTAGTTTTTACAAAGTCGCTTCGAATTTTGCCGACTCCGATTTACTTTTGGGGGGAATCTCCCCACTTCAGTTACGCCCCTGCTGACAGGCTCCTTTCAGATCTCTGTGGCAAGTAGCTGCTTTTTATTTTAATCATTTTATGACAAAATTAAAATGCTATTTCATACGAAAACTATTAGAAATACTAGATAAACTGGAAGTTCATCAGGCAACATCATTATAAACGCAAAAATCATTCATTTATTAAAGAAATATAATAAGGAAAATAAAATGAAAAACCTCATAATGCTTATTTCTAATGCCTAAAAGCTGATTAAAAGTTTCAAGTTATGATTAAACAAATTAATATTTTTACGTAGTTTTTCGCAATTTGCGAGAAACGTTTGAAATTCAATCTATTCTGAGCCTGAAGTCATCTGTGCTATTTGGAGCTCGAACTCATCTGTGACATCTCGCTCTTTGTGAGGAAAGAATGCGTCTGCCCCCGTGTGCAAATCAAATCCAAGGCGAAATTTCAGATTACTACATTGTCAGTTTTCTATTATTATGTGAAAAAAATCAATTGTTCTTTGATTGCAACCATCTCCCCTCGTTTGCCCAGTGTACAAAATTGGCTACGCAAAATCCTATAGGAGACAAGAATTAATCATCATCATCATCCTCAAGCAGCCATGGGCTACAGAGGTCAAACCAGACCGTGCAATTTAGTTCTCCAAGCAAGTCTGTCTGAGCTACATCTACTGCATCTGGCCACTGCACACCAATTCTAACAAGGTCTGTTTGGCATTGTCTTCCCACCGCATCCTAGGTCTCCCCTTCTTTCTGAGGCCTTTAGGCACACTGTTCATAACCCTATTCGCCAATCTATAATTATTCATAAGGGCAACATGGTCAAACCAACGGAGTTTCTCTCTGCACAATATGCTGCTTAAAGTAGGTTGCAAACTCCTTTGCCTAACTTCATCATTAGTTACAAAGTTGAAACACCTAATGCCCAAGATACTGCATACGCAACTGGAATCAAAAGCATCTAGTTTCCTGTTATCTTGTTTACAAAGTGTCCACGTTTCACTACCATAACTAACCCTAGAAAGAACCAAACTATTATACAGTCTAATTTTAGTCTTTAGGTGTATACGCCTATTTCTCCACAGCAATCCCTATTCGTCTGTTAATCTCATGCCGCACATCACCAGTATCTGTTACACAGCTCCCAAGATAATTAAACTGTGACACCTGCTCAAGACTGCAAACATTCATATTAATTGAATCACAGCCTGCCTGACCACTTTTCATCACTTTAGTTTTCTCTCTGTTTATAACTAAACCTACTCTACTACCAGTCTCATCAACAGCTCGAATGAAAGAGTTCATCTCATCAACATTATTTGCCAAAGGGCAAAATCATCAGCATAATCTAAATCAGAAATTTTCGTATCTCCAGTCCATTTAAGGCAAAAATCTTTCCCTTGAAGTGAATTTCGCATAACATAATCAATAACCAAGCTAAAGAGAAAAGGAGACAAAATGCACCCTTATGGAACACCAGAAGTAATGCTAAACCAATTGCTACAAGCCTTACCAACTCTCACACACGACTCAGTGTTATTATAGAGAGCTTTCATTATGTTAACTAACTTGTCAGGTATATCATATGATCTCAGAGTCAACCACAAATTATGACGATCAACAGAATCAAAAGCCTTTTTAAAATAAACAAAGCAAGCAACCAAAGGTTTCTGAAACTCTAAACATTTCTCAAGAATCTGCCTAAGTGAAAATATCTGATCTACACATCCCCTACCACTTCTGAATCCACATTGCTCATCACGCAATTGACTGTCAACCAGATTCTTAATTCTATTATGCCCAATCATGCAAAGAACTTTACCTGGAACAAAGAGTAGGCTGATACCCCTATGGTTATCACAAGAATTGCGATCACCTTTTTTGAAAATAGGGATAATAATAGCTCTGGAAAAATCCTTAGGAACCATGACTTTATCATAAAAGATATTCCAAATTTCAGTCATCCAAGTGGTAGTTGAAACATTTCAAGCTCTAAGCATTTCCGTAGTAATTTCATCTACACCTGGGGATTTATGAAGTTTAAGTTTAGAAACAGTCAAAATAACCTCCGATTGTGTTATTGTTTAGATCACTGAAATTTTCAGCCCATCTAGCCATGACAGAATCCTCACCTTCACCTTACCTTGTTTATCCTTCAATCCCTGTATACCTGTCCGTTTTCTACCACACAAAACATTAACTATCTGGTACAGCTCTCTCCTCTCGTACTGTTTAGCTGCTTCCTCGGCTTTGTCAGCCAAGCCATCAAAGCCAAAAATTCTTATCAGCAGCTAACTGATCCTTTACACGTTTATTAAGCTCTGTGGATACTGATCTACGGGACCTGGGTTCAGAGCCTCGGGTAAGGCATGGATGTATGTGTTGTTTTTCTGCTGAGGTCCTGCCATCCTCTCAGATCTTTTACTTTGGCATATAAACTGACAGACTCCTGTCAGACCTCTGTGGCAAGCAGCTGCTTGAGGAGGTATTTATTTTTTATTTAACGTTTCCTATTAGGACTAGCATGGTATTGATTAAGGACATTCCTGCAGTTCTTACTTTCTGAAATAAGCTCAAGTGCCTTATCACTCAGGTAATTCTGTCTCCTCTGCTCCTTTTTTCCTAAAAGAGTACTGTTAGTGTCCAAAAAAGCCTTTTTAAAATCATCCCATTCTTCCTCAGCTTCACTACTAAGCATACCATGACTGTCATAATGACTAAGTAACCTATCATGGTAAGCTTCAACTCTAACTGGGTCTTTCAGAGCTCCAGCATTAAAGGTAAAATTTTTAACCTTAGCACAACACTTGTTAAGTTTAACTTGCAAGACACTTTTAACAAGATAATGGTCAGATCCAATCTCAGCTCCCCTATATGCCCTGGTATTTCTAACAGAACTGGCCCATTTGCAATTAATTAATATATAATCAATCATATTCTTAAGCAGCCCATTAGGTGAAACCCATGTGTATTTATGTATGTCGTGGTGTTTGTAATAAGTGTTAGTAATTCTGAATCCATTGAGTTTACTTACCTGTAGGAGACGTTGCCCATTGCCATTGCAGCTACCAATAGGGCCTATTACTCCTCCCCAAAGGTCAGAATCAGTACCAACTTTGGCATTGAAGTCACCTAGAACAAGGGTAATATCTCCTTTCTTGACAGAATTCAAAATATCCTGAAGTTGTTCGTAAAACCTATCCTCATCATCATTGGCATCCTCAGTGGGTGCATAATAGCGGATAACATTCAAGTCTTTAACGCTTGTCTGAAATTTTGCTGTAAGAGACCTTTCATTAATGCACTTATATCCTAGAAGAGCATCACTAGCGTGTCTGCTGAGAAGCAGACCCACGCCTTGGTGATACTTATTGTCGTCCCTCCCTGAAAAGAGAAATTTAAGATTAGTTTTAAGAATCTGACCTTTCTCTGTCCATCTGGTCTCTTGCAAGCCGAGAATGTCTAAATTATAATGGTGGAATTCTTGTGTGAGGACATCAAGAGAAAAAGCTCTGTGCAGAGTCCTCACATTTCAATTACCTATGGAGAGAAAATGGTTAGTGGGATGTTTAAAGAAACTATGTTTATTGAGAGATGGAATACCGACAATATCAAACATCCTTTTAATCGCAGACATGGGACAAAGACCCGTTCCCCCCACCACTAAAGGCTGAAGCCATCTACACTGGAAGACTTCCTCCAATGTAGAATTTGACGATGCCAATAGAAGCAAAGAGTTCAGGTGCCTGCGATGACCTCTGCTCAGGATTATCCACCAGCTGATAAACATATTCTCTGAATCTTTTCACTTGGGGCTGTCAACCCACAAAAATAACAGAAAACACAGCGGAAGATTCTCCCTCCACAAAAGCCCACCAGTGCAGCAAAATCAGGATCCATAATCAAGCTCAGAGCCATATATCTGTCCAGTCCATGGGGTGTATATGGTCAGCACCAGGACCCTGTGTGGTTGACCACTAGGTAGAAAAAAGGCAGGGTAGAAAAAAAAGAAAAGTAGCCAGAGTTATTCAGATCAGTAGGCTACACTAATCTGGCAGCCCTCGCCTTCCGTTCACTTCCAAAAGAGTGTATCTCTTTTTAAAAGATACTAACGGTCTGCACCACGAGAAGGCGGGGTCGGACATTTGGTTCTAGGCCTGGCTGGTTCTATGCATCATCACAACGGATTGGTGCATAACTCTCCTTCCAGTGACTACCTAGCTACCATTTACAGACCACAATGATTAAAGGATATTTGATTTGGAACTTCGTTATTATAATTATTCTTAATTTTGCTTATTGTTGCAAGTTTTTGCCATCTTTCGTTGCTTCATTATGCTTTGTTTTGCAAAAACTAAAAGATCTGCTTTATATTAAAATTTGGGATGTGTTATTATAGCTTACCTTGCTTATAAATATTGCATTGCACGACATTGAGATTGATTCACCCAGAAGGAGTGAGGGGATAGGGGAGAAATGTAGCACACACATAGCTATATATATATAGCATGCCATGATTTAATTTACAGCCACTTACAGCAGTTAGAAGATGAGATAATGCAGCACAATCTCAGTAGGTGGTTGCACCGCCGTGAACGGCAATACAGGCAGCAAATACGGCGTGGCATGGAGCCATACAGTCGACGGATATGGTCCTGAGGAATTGCAGACCAAGCAGCGTTGACTTGCTCCCATAATTCATCGAGATACCGCGCCGGCCGGTGAGAGGATTGCATACGTTGTCAAAGTGGTCCCACAGATTTTCTATTGGGAATAAATCTGGAGATCGTGCTGCCATGGCAATACTTGAGCATGTTGCAAACATTGTCTGGAGACCCTAGTAGTGTGTGCACGGGTGTTGTCATGCTGTAAAATAGGCTGCTGTATGCCTCCCAGGAATGGTAACAAAGCAGCTTGCAGAACTGCGCTAACGTATCGTATAGCTGTCAATGTTCCCATGATGTGGACAAGAGGTGACCTGTTGTCATATCTAATAGCACCCCATGCCACTATGCCTGGCTGACGGGCAGTGTGCCATTCGCAAACAAAAACTGGATCCGTCCTTTCGCATGGTTGTCATCATACACAATCCCATCCATCAACAACACCAGATAGAAACTGGATTCATCACTAAACACTTAACACAAGTGTTCCAATCGTGACATAGTTCGCACGACTTCAGCACCAAAACAGATGATCGCTGCGAGGGTTTGCAATCAATGGCAGCCGACATAACGGTTGCCTAGAGCGCAGGTGTGCCTCATGCAACCTCTGGTTTACCGTTTAGGGTCATTATGGGGACGTCCATGGCTTCGACATAGCCCCATTAAATATCGCCTGCAGTGCTCTTGTGGTGACGAACGAGCATGTCGAAAAATGCGTCTACAAAGTGTGCTGACGTCTGTCAAACAGCACCACTCCCTCTGCATGCATGCTAGAACCTTCATTTCTCCAGTGTTACAACAGTTCATGCATCCTGATGAACATGAGCGACACGACGTGCAGTCCATCTAGCTTCACATAGGCCTATAATTCTTCCTCTCTCAAAAGCATCCAAATGGCGATAAATCTGCCGATGGCAGGTACAGTCGCTCAAAAAAGTATCCGAACGCTATGGTTGCATACAAAATTCAGAAAAAAATCTGGCAACGATTTTTTTTAGAAATTAATGATCTGGCAACCTTCGTATACGGTACACGAAGGTTGCCAGATCATTAATTTCTAAAAAAATCGTTGCCAGTTGTTTTTTCTGAACTTTGTATACAACCATAGCGTTCGGATACTTTTTGACCGACTGTACCAGGCAATTTCAGCCTTCGCTAAATAATTTCCAAGTGGAACCACCTAATTTCACCGGTTCGCACGGCTTCCTCTGCATAAACAATACTATCCCTGTTCCTTCTTTCTCCTTTTATCTCTTGAGTCACACACGTCATTGGCTCCGGATTTTCATCATTTGCATGTCTCAACTGCACACACTCACCCTTCTATTTGCATGTTTGTACGACATGCCCTTCTGGGTGGGGCACTTTCAATGTCGAGCAATGTATAATTTCTGAAGTATTTATATCCCACACACGAGTATTGTCAGGAGTAGGAGTTGTCTGACTAAAAATGCACTGGTGCTCAAAGGTTAAGCAAAAAATGCAAAAGCACGAATTACAAATAAGTCCTTCGTTGCATTTCAATGAAATGTACAGGTGAAGTCCATGATCATATACCCCACTAATACCTGAAAAACGAATTCCCGTGAATATTTAATGAGATAACCAAATTAGAAAATCATTACTACCTCAAACTGGCATGTAATAGTTCAAAGGTAACGTACCTATAATATGGTGTTTGATCACCTCAGACAGCAATGCAGGCTGCACAATGATTCGTCACTCTGCAAATCAGAGTGTCAATGAGGGTTTGAGGGAGTAATTGTCGTTCATGCATGAGTGCAGATCGAAACTTCTGGAGGTGAGTTGCGACCGTCGATGCATCATCCTCGAGCATCCCAAATATGTTCTATTGGATTAAGAAAAGGAAGTCCAGTCCCCATGGCTTAGGGTTTCACTCAAAATATTGGTCCACTAAGTGTGAACTTTGTGAGGGCGGGCATTATCTTCCATTAATCCGGAATTTGTATCCGTTGCTGCAAGAAATGGCGAATATAAGGTTCGAGGATCTCATAGCCATACGTTACAATTACTCTTGGAAAGACTTTCAGATTCAGGTTTTCCCAAGGGCGGCCATTGAGAGTGATCCCTCCTCCAACCAACACACCACCAGCTCTAAAACTGTCTCTTTCCCGGATGTTAATGGGATGAAATACGGTTCCAGGTATCTCCAGCCCAATAGTCACTGGAATCGGTTTGCAGACTAAACCGGGATTCATCAGTGAACGGAACATTGCCCCATTGATGTTGAGTCCAGTTGCGATGTTTTTGAAATCAATTCAATCAGGTCCTGCACTAACTGGATGTCAAAGGGGCACACACTTGCATGAAGCCTTCTGAACACAGTTTGTCGGGATACAGCTTGTCCCATGGATTGAGGGATGTCGAAAGTGAGCTGGCGTGCTATATGGGTTTTATGGCACCTTGCATTTAGGAGCAACAGTGTCAGTAAGGAGAACACTGATGGGCTTGGAAAGGTCACCATCCATCAGATGAAACGTTAAACCATGGCCTTGTGTGTAGGAGAACCACACCCTGTGCACGTTAAGGAACATGCTGGATGGCCTGGACAGAAGATTTTAAGGACTTGCTGATACACAGGCCTTGGTTTAACGTTTCATCTGATGGATGGTGGCCTTTCCATCTGTCTCCCAATAACTGTCCAATGGGTCCACTCCCACAACCTTCTCTGTGTCCTCAGGGTCATTTAGCCTATTGTGATCAACAAGCCTATTCACTCAGCCTATTGTGTGCAAACAATTGCTGCTCAGAGGTAAAAACAACCCAATCCTGCTGAAAAATAGCATTTGGGATGAAGGGTAGAAAGGGCAAAAGCACTAGTCCCAGAATGTTTTCAACATACTGGGACTAGTGCTGTCACGTGCCATCATTAACGACCAGACGCGAAAGGCCATTGTAACTAATGGCTTCAGAGACGGATATACAACTCATATGCCCCTAGGCACATGAAGTGGTAGTGCCCCTTATGAACAGTAGTTCGTCCGATTTCGTATAAATATTACTAATTTTCCTTCTACAACCATTAAGGAAGGGAATAATCAAAATGGATGTAGGAATATTAACGATAAATAATAGAGTTTTGTGAATAAATAGCAAAATTAATGCAATAAATTAATAAGAATCTGCATTTTGAGGAATATTTGCTTACTATTGAAAAAGTTCTGGAAACACATTTAACAGCAGTGTTGCCACTCGTAAGAATTTACCATGAAATTGTAAAAAATCGTTTGCGAAGTAAATGTTTTAAAAATTTGGAAAATGTTTTTCCTTTTTCATCAATTTTGAAACAGTATTTGCGAGAAGCAAAACGATAGAATCTGCTATCAAATATTTCAGCTTTAATAATTCCTTAAAAATCAAACGAATATTTTCTAAAATCGAAACTTGGATAAATTTGATTGAGACGTACAATTTATCTTCAACATTTTTCTATAAAAAAAGCTCATTTTCAAAGTTAGGGAGCTTTGAATGAGGTTTTGATATAAAAGAATCTCAATACGTTTGATAATATACTGTATTGCCTCACAATCCATATTCTCTTTAAAATTAATTTTTGATTTTCAGAAGAGGGAGTATTTGAAACAGAGTAATCACTCTCCACGGATACTTGCAATTAGTTATCGCCGTCCCGTGGCCGAGTGGTTAGCGCGCTTGGCTGCCAATCTAAGGGACCTGGGTTCGAGCCCCGGGTAAGGTATGGATGTATGTGTCGTTTTTCTGCTGAGGTCCTGCCATCCTCTCAGACCTTCTACTGTGGCATATAAACTGACAGGCTCCTGTCAGACCTCTGTGGCAAGCAGCTGCTTGAGGGGGTGTTTATTCTTTTTTATTAATAAAGATATAATTTTATTGTTACTTAAATAAATTTTTTTATTTAAATGATGGCGCACTTATTATGTTGGTACCCCTAGGCTAGTGCCTAGCATGCCTAATAAAAACTGGGCCTCCAGATCATGATTGAGAATGTTGGCCTTGTATAACACTCCCTGATACAAACTGAATTACCTCTGCCGTTGCATGTATCGTGATTCATACAGCCGTCAGTGGATCCCAAACAGAAACGTCAATCATCATAAAAAAAATTCTATTTTTCCAGTCCTTGTCCCTAGCTTTCTCCCTGCACTATTGCAGCCAAAATGATGGAATGGCATCAAAGGACAATGACGTGAATGCATCCCAAACTCTCGCAGTTATTTTCTAATTGGACTCTTTGATACAGGTGCAGACATAGATGGCATTAAGTTGTTGGGAATCCGGCAGATTGTAACAGATGTCTCTTATCATTATTAGTGGATCCATCGGTCATTCTGATGTTTTTCTGATAACACAAGAGCTTTGGCAATGTATCTTACACCCATTGTTGCCAAAAGCGTCCAACTCTTTGGACACACAACAGCAAATTTGCTTGTTGACCATCTAACATCAGACAACCCAATGACCTGACCACTTTCAGATTTCATGTACATTACAAAGTCTTAGGCACGTTAAAGGCATTGCACACTCTTCGCAAGTCATTCATTTGCTATTTTGTTTGCCACTGAAGGGGGATATAAAAACGTTTATAGCCCCTTCAGATTCTTACGTCAGTGCAATAGGGAAATAGGTTTTGGATGTTCTATTGCCCCGATCGTCTTGACACGCATATTGATTACGTCCATATACCTCACAACTCTGTATGTCAGTGTCGTCAGTTCAATCTGTCCATTCTTTCTAGGTGGAGCAATATCAGTGACGAGCAATATATATGGGAGCAGGATTTCACTTAGACTACTAATCTGATATTTCCGGTTTCAAATCGCCTGTGGCGACTCATGAGTTCCGAAATAGGCCTGGGTGGTGATGGTTCAGATGGTAATCTGCAAAGTTGATTTTCTCTGCTAAAAAAGTTGATGATTTTCTCTGCCTCGGTGAAAAAAGGAACATCGATTTGGATTGGAAAATAACATTATATATGCACGTGTGATAAAATTTCCATATGTATGTATATTGTGGCTTATGTCAGGCACGTACCCCAAGATTCAGTTTCAGGGTGGGGGGAGGAGGTAGAGAATTTAATCTCTGGTTGCGGAGGATGGGACTTAGAACTTTCTCCCAATATTTCGCGCTGACAATTAAGGTGCGCAAGATAGTTTCGAGTGTATTACTTCACTAAATGCTTAATGAAATAAAACGGGCAAGATATTTTATTATTTATTCCAATTCGGAATTAAATGTCTTAGTATATATATATGTAATAAAGAAAGGTTAGTGGGACCGACCCCCGCCCCTGATGACAAGACGCCACTGCAAATCTCTAAATTGTAGTGATAGTTACGTGCCCTTTGGTGTTCGATTAAAACAAAGAAACTTTAAGATGTTTTTAGGAGAAAAAGAACTGGTACGTTCGAAATGTATTAATTTTTCCTAGTAACTCTTCTAAGTCTAAATCTAGTAAACAACAGAAACCACAACAACAAATGATTGTGTCATCGCCTTATGTAATAGCTGTTGATATGGAAACAGTTCTGGGTCACTTCAATCTTTAGAAGTTCAAAATTTATTATATGGCGTGTGTATAAGATAGCCGATGTGCTTGAAACCTTGCAAAAGGTTGCTGTACGTTATATTATTGCTTTTATTGCGTAGGACATATAGAATCAAAATATGTTTCAATCCCTGCAATTATTCAAAAAGCTAAAAGGATAGCACTATTTCAATCAGCAGTGCTGAAGACGAAAGTGGTTTCAGTTTAATGAACATAATTCGTAAGAGGGTGCGAAACAGTTTAACCATAGATCACATATTGGATTTAATAACGATAAATTTATTGGAGAAAGAGTTAGCGGATTGGAATGCACCTCCATTTATCAGATCATGGTAGAATCGCAACCATAGATTGGCTACGGATACAAGAGCTCTTTGTGAGATCAATTGGCTATATGGAAATTACAATAAAAAAAAAATGAATATTTTATTATGGTTCGAAATTTTTGATTCCAAAATGTTGTAAATCAGTAAAATTTGTATTAAATATATACACACATATCCTTGGGCTTTTCTTTTTAGCGAGCTGTTGTTAAAATTTACACCACTGCTCGTAAGTGTTTTATTTATTTATTTTTTTCATTCCAACAGTAGGCCAATTTCTTTTGCCGGAAGGCGAACCCTTGATGCCTTCAGGACCCCAACGTTCAAATTACAAACTGGTAAAAAGTATCTAAGATTCTAAATAATCCATTAGTAAAGTTAAAAGTGTCTTATCTGGACTGCAAAATCCTTCATACGCCCCTAAATGGCCCCCTCCAGGCTTCAGACTTATGATCGCTCAGACCGCTTCAGACTTATCGTGAAGGGAGAGGAGGCATCAAGGCGACCTCTGGACTTGAAAATATTCTGTCCCTAGAAGACTCCAGGTTCGAATAGTTTCTTTGACAGCAGTCTATGGGATTTATTCGAAGATTTGTGATGACTTATTTTTCAAGAGCGAAATCGCCACAGGCAGTTTCAATATGGGAAAGCTTTTTCCCAATTCACGGAAAGGATTTTGTTTCTAAACTGGATATTAATTTTTTATAATGTTTAGGAAGATATCAGTTTCCTAAATTGTCTAGAACTTCCCGATTTTTTTAGGATTCCGGCTAAACCTTTGGTGGAAACACCCATGGTTTAGTGCATCCCTTCTCAGTGGCCTCTTGCATTGTTTACTATGGATGTCGAGGCCATCGAGGTAGGAAGTTAAGAGGAGGAGCCCTAAGCACTTGAAATTATGCTTCGGCGACTGCGCGGCAGCCATGTTGTTCTGTTCAAAACATTGGTCAGTAGTATAGGTGAGTAATGAAGTGTTGCGCTATAAAAATTTAATTTTTTTCGACATTTGTATTATGGCAGCCTGTTCAGCTTACGGCTGCACGAATCGCCCTTCAAAAAAGATACCAGGAATTACCTTTCATCGGTAAGTTTGTCATTTTTATAAAAGTTTAAATAATTATATAATGATACAAGCAACTTCGTGTTGAAATTACGCCGCTATGAAATCGGTTTTATTTCGTGTTACAAACCTCGATTCTTCACCAGATTTTTTTTTTTATTTTCTTCGGATTGTACTCAGTGATAAATGTGAAGATGTACTTCTTATATTGATTGATTGATTGATTGATTTTACGTTACACTTATTTGAGAATTCCTTCTGCAGACTTTCTCAGTTAAAAACTTTTGTTGGCTGTAATTGAATATTAGTGTGTATTCTATTTAATGGATGATGAATTTACATACTTTTAAATAGAGGTAATTAAAATATCAAGGAGTTTCTTTTTTGTTTTTTATTTTCTTTTAGGTGGAAGTATTAGATATTATTTTGTTTAAATGTTTCAGTGTTTAAATTCCTCTTTCTTCATGATTTAATAAGTTCAGTATAAGAAGGGAAAAGTAAATTACAATAAAGTATTTTCATAAGGTGAGAAATATAATCTTTCTTTTTTTTTTAATTTGGATAGCATTTAAGGGTTTTGTTTAAATGCCCCCTTTTTTTCTTGGATTGGAGTCTTATATTTTTGAATTTCTTTTTCGATTAATTTAATGTATATGGTGTAAATTGTCATAGGTGAGTGACAGCGATCATTAGTTAGGGTGAAAATTTTCCAAATTGTTTAAATAATTTTAGTTAAAAGAGGAGAGGAGAGTGTAATGATTTTCTAATTTTCGTTAATTCTTCTGATAAGGTTCTAATTGTTCCTTTTAAGGTGAATGCTGAATTTATTTAATTCTGTATGGATTTCAAATAGAGGAGTTTATTGCTTGTAGTTATTTTATTTTTGCTTTGGTTGAGGGGTAGGTTAGGCGTATATGAAGATAGGTATGAGAGACTGAGAAGTCAGGCACTGAGATGTCGGGTTCAAGCCACTGTCTGGAACGTTGCCTTTTTTTTAAATGGATATTATATTCCCTTAACCCTGTGGATATATATTTTTTTTCTTTTTTTTATTTTTTTTTATTTTTTATTATTTTTGCTTAGTATAATTTTTAGTTGCTTTTTTTTTTCATATAGTTTTTTTCAGATATTATTTTGAAATTTTCCTTTGTGGCTGAGGAAGGATGTATTTCAATCCTTATGGGATTTTTTTTTCGAGAGATTGTAATAATTGTGTATTTTGTATTGATTGTTAACTCTGGTTGAGGGAGGAGAATGAGCATGAGATGGGGGAGAGATGTGAAGCTGAGGGTACAAACATAGAGCTGGTGGGTTCGAGCCACCATCTGGGGCGTTTTTTTTGTATAAATATATATATTTTTTTAGTTCTTTTTTTACTTCTTATACTATTGGCTTTATTTAGTTTTGTTAAGCAATTTTTTTTTTTATTTTTGTGGAATGAGAATTTTTTTAACGTAAAATAGCTATTTTCTTAACTTTACAAATGTAATTTTTTGCGGTTTAAATGCTGCTATTGCATATAACTTTTATGTTTTATCCATAAAATGTTTTCTACTGTTATCAGTGTAGTATAAATAAACTTTTAAAATCTTGCAATTGTTTCTTATTGTCGTATTCAACGAAATACATAAATAGTTCTGCTGTACAATAATTCTGCAAGGAAATATTCATTGCATTAAAAAAAGCAATATAAATTCCAAATAGCTTAAATGGGCTTTCTCTTAGTCGTAAAAAAATAATCTTCCCGTATATAACGCACAGTAAAACTGAGTATAGCACGTGAAAAGTAGGCTTGATTGCAGCGGCAGACGGTTTGTTTTGAATGCAACAATATGGCTACCGCCCTGCTGCGTCAGCATCATTTTCCTTGGACAGGGAAAGCGCGTTAAGGCGTCTCCTTATCTTCCTACCTCCATGGTCGAGGCCCGACGAGAAAGACAGGCCATGACACTGAGGCGATCCTCAGCCGTCACGTGATCAACTTAGTCCGGTAGCTGCAAACGCCACTCGATTCGTTCGCACAGAACCTTGTATCTCGTTTTTGCGATTTTATTTCGCTTTTTTTCGTATCGTTAAATCACATGAAAAATTCCTTGTGTAGAATAAATAATGGCTGTATTCTTTTTCCACTTTTTTGTTTAGCCTTTTATATAAGCGAATTTAAATTTGATAGTTAAATTAAAACTAGCTGATTTTTACAAGAAACCTAATTTTTTTTCTTTCTTCATACCCCATTTAATCTAATTTGTGATAATTCTTAAAATACCAACAGTTTCCTTAAAAAAATTAAAGGCATAATATTATAGTGTTTAGAATAAAGAGCAAAATCAGAAAACCAGAGGTGTATTTAAACGGGTGGTTTGGGATATGTATATACAAATATATATAATTTTTAAATTCTTTTTTTTTTAAAACATTTAACAACTGCAAGGCATTGATTCAGAATACACCACTGGTTTTCATTTACTTACCAGTTGCGGTATCCTTAATATTTACTTACTGAGTGCATTTTTTTAATCTTTTGGAAAAGAAATCGCCCGACCCAAATATAATTTAAAAAATATATACTTTCAGTGGTCACTTATTAGATAAATTTCCACGATATGCAAGCAGTAATCGAGATTTTACAGAGCAATAACTTCTTAAAATTATTAAGGAAAATTGTGACAAGTAGCTACGTTGCACGTTTGATATTTAATTATGGAATATTTAATAACAGCTATTCCACTTTATATAACTGCTGTCGCGTAAACAGGTTGAAATGGAAGCAATAACCGGTACATTAAACTTTAGTAAGATAAATACTGTGAAAAGTATGAATACATTTTAGTAGTTCACATACTAATTTCCATCAATTTTGAACGAGCTAAGTTAAATATTTCTACCTTCATAACTATTTAAATACTGAACCTGTTATTTCTAAAAACCTAGATTTAATGGTTTATTTTCAATTGCATTTTCCTATGAAAAGCACAATGAAAAAATTGATGTGCCCTATTGACAGAAGTGTACCTAATAAAGTGACTGCTTAGCACTTCTGATTGCCACATTTAATAGGAGAGTTTAATGAACAGAAACAGCATATTTGATAGGAATGAACATATTTTTCATCTTAATTCTTGATTTGAGGTAGTTTACAACAAATTATTTTCAGTGCAAACATGGGCATAATGTCCCTGAGACAACATAATGCAAATACAGTGAGGAATATACAGATTTGAATAAAACCTGTACTGTATTCAGCAGTAATATTTTAGAATATGATACAGAAAATTACAAAACTCATAAAAAATTAAGATTTTTTCATATTGATTTTAACAATATACTAGTGTATATATCACAGCTTTGGAATATATTTAAGTACATATTTCACTACACTTTTTTTGTTTCTTTTCAACTCATAAACGATACCCAATGATGATGTGACAAGAAATATATTAGATCATGTAATATCAGTTCATTATAAAACATTTATCTAGTAAATTGATTTTAATGAAAATTATGTATCCTCTTCCTAAAAACTCATACATAATCTAGAACATGAAAGATATCCTAAAATTCATTAATTTTGCACTCACATAACACATCACAGCTTCTGAAAGAACATAATAAACTACAAAAGCAATTATCAGATAATTTTGCCAACATTCTTGGCACTCAATAAATTTGTTTAAATTTCTTACCGAATTTCTAATGATAATAAACAACATAAGCAACTCAAAAGCAAACACTTAACTAGGTTGACATTATTTTTAAAGTCATATTTATGAAGTTACAAAATTTTATTAACTAATCAGTCATTTAATATTGAAAATGATCAATACAACCTAATTCTCATGAAGCATCTGAAATAAGCAATATATAATATAGATAACATTTCTTCAAATTGAGAATGTCAGTAAAAGGATGATTATTTTATTTAGAGCAAATAATGGGTGTTACAAATTGATGACTAGTCAGATTGGACACCTATATCTAAGAGATAATGTTGAACCCAAAACTGGTTACAACAGTTTAAAACGGTATAAAAATTAGTGTCATTTTTCCTTCACAGAATATCGGTAAAATTCAGCTTTCATAACCCTTTAAAAAGGTATATTAAAGGTTCTAAAGGTTATGTATTTTCAGGTGAATAGGAGAAAATGAATTAAAGAGAATACGAATTTTACATCTTTCAAATACATGTATGAGCCTGAAGCATAACAATGGAAGAACACATTAGTTAATCATGGTTAATCATGCATAATTTATTTACTGCATAGGCTCAGGTAATAAATATGTTAAGACAGAGAAGATTGCTGTTTGCAAAGTCAAAATTAATAGATTATTGTAAATGGCATATTAAGTTTAAAGTACAAAAATTGCCAAATGATATAATTTTTTTTTGAGTGACTTGACTAGGGAATTCAAACCTGAGAACTGGATACCAATATGCAAAAGATAATATTGAATCCACAACCAACTTTTTCTCTTCTTTATAATTATAGAAATGTATTATGTGCTCATATATATCAACATATATTATGTTTCTTTTCGAAAATCTCTAGCTAGCAATCACAGCCAGAAAAAGCAAGTATTATATATTCATATATATATAATACTGTTAAAATACAGTCCATAAATTCTGTCTCAACCTCATAGAGCTGTATTGTCGTGTGAAAATCCAGTAAAACTCTTGCTGGCACAGTGGCAGGGGTGGCTCAGTCGGTAGAACGTCAGATTCATAATCTGCTGTTCCCAGGTTTGAATCCCATCTGGGATCTTATTTGTCAATAGGGGACACTGATGGGTTTGGAAAAGACACCATCTGTAGAATGAGACATTAAGCCATGGGCCCCATACCCTGTGTATGTTAAAGAACACTCTGGATAGCCTTGATAGGAGGCTAACATCTCTCCAGTGTGATGCCTCCCCTAAACTATCAGGCCTTGGGAACTGGCCATTTAGCCCATTGTATGAAAGAAAGTGCCATTCAGAGATTAATAAAAAACAACTGGTAGACACATAGCAGTATTCTAATATATACATAGTATGTTACTTTACTGAAAATTAAAAAGTGGTGTATGTGTTGCATTGTAGTTTTTTTATAAACCTTTAGAATGATTTTGTAAATAAAACTTTAATTTTCATTAGGTAATGTTTATAAACTGAAAGTCCACTCTCACTACAAGTATTCAGCAATATAAATCAATATCTGATTAATTAAATTTTAATGTTACCATACTATTTTTGAATTTAAGCTTTAATGACATTATCTGCTATTTCATGGACATAAAAACAACATGAAAATATTTTTTTTTCCATAGAATAACCAAAAGTTAAAGGGTTTTAAATTTAGAAGAAATTAATTAAATTAGAAAGAAAAATAACTGGTTTTGGGTTCAACAATATCTTTTGGATATTGGTTTTCAATCTGACTGAGGCATTAATTAGTAACATCCATTATCTGACCTACATAAAATAATAAATAATCATCCTTTTATTGACATTTTCAATTTCAAATATTTGTGATCGACATGATATACTCTAAAGACTGATAAAACCTGTTCCTATGGATACATAGTTACTCTACCTAGATATATGAAATATATATATTATGAATAAGAATACAAGTACAAATTTTGCAGTTCAAACAAGTGCTGATAGCATATTTATGTCTAAACTACTTTTCCCTTCAACGTATAAAACTTATTAGCTCAAAAACAAAAAAGATTGCCAAGAGAATTGTTTGTGCAAAGAATATCAAACATGGACTCGACAATTTTTGTGGGCAACGACAAATATCTGGTTTGCCCCTGAAAAATAAAAAAAAACCCTCAAGCAACTGCTTGCCACATAGGTCTGAGAGGAGCCTGTCAATTTACATGCCATAGTAGAAGGTGTGAGCGGATGGCAGGACCTAAACAGAAAAACAACATGCACATCCATGCCTTACCCGGGGCTCGAACCCAGTTTATGAAATGAAAAATGCTAGCATTCAGTAATTAACCTGATCATCCACACATTTATAGTAATTTGCAAAAGTATTAAATATGAGTAGTTAAAATATCAAATAATTCATGCTCTCAACTTCAAAACTAGGCCAAACAAATTGTATCGTGTTTGTGATCAAAGGGACATGGGTTGAAGTCCCAGGTAAGGCATGGATGTTTGTATTGCGCCTTTCTACTGAGGTCACACCTTCCTCTCAGACCTCTAAGGCATATTACACTGGCAGGCTCCTGTCAGACCTCTGTGGGAAGCAGTTGTTTGAGGAGGTATTTATATTTTTATTATAATGGAAGGAACATCAGCCTCACATCTTTAGAAATTTTTATACACGATCACTAAGCGCACAATGTTACTGAAAACTATGTTGTAAAAGAAATGATAATTGCCTTTCATGTAAAACATTTGCATCAATAAAGTCGAAAAAAAATTCAGTTAATTAGTTTTCCAATGATGAAACCACTGTTTCATAAATGAGTAAATGGCACGAGTGGGACACAAGCATCTTGGTGGCAAATGAGGGCATTCAAAAGACCAAGCAATGACAGGTAATCTGCTAACATTAATAAAGTTCACTACATTAGAGCAAAACATATTATTGCAACCAAACCCATTATACACATTAGGTGCTGGTCATTCAATGTTTAATTCTCGTTGAACGAAACAAATACTACAATTGTATCACCCACGTGTGACGTTGTCACAAGACATAAAAAAAATTGTATAAACCTCAGCGATTGCTTTCTTCCGCAACCAATAGAAACCTGACGTCATTCAACGGCCATTTCATTTGCAACAACCCAATACTTTTTTGTTTGACACAAGATACAGTTCATGATACATATTCAATAATGAAGCAATATTTGCTGAGCGCCCAACTCATTTTCTTGTCACTTTGTAAGCAGCATTCAATTTCTGAAGTGACATCGTGTCAGCAGCAAAAAGGACATAGTTGAGCCACCATAAGAGTGGACTGCATGTCCTAAACGAATCTGCCCACCGTAGGGTCCTCTTTTCCTTTCTATTCTTTGTGTATCTCTTAATCCTGGCCTAACTAAGAGCTGTGTCGCAGAAGGAGATTCACGAGACAGTTATTAGGCGACAGAACGGAGTATCTGCTTAAGACTATCTAGTGTGTTCTCTAATTATGCCCAGGATATATCACTGTATTTTGTTTTGGTATTTTAACACTCAGTTCGGGGCCGGCTCTGTGTCTAAGGCCGGATTTCCTATAAGCCATATTCGGCACATGCCTAGGAGCAGTATCATTCAAGTGTTACATTTTATTTTTTTAATTATCAATAAAATAATGCCCTTTTCAATTCTTAGAAGTAATAAAAAATTAGTTTCAAATATCCATGGCTCAAGAATGGTTCAAAGAATTTCCTCTTCTGCCAGTTTAAAGTGAACTTTTAAAAAACAAGATTTTAAGGATACCCATTATGTTATCAAACGTATTGGGACATTTCCATGTTTTGCGGATGGAAAAATACATTTAAAACTTCATAATTTTAAAATAAATATTTTAGACAAAAATTTAGAAAAAAAATTAAAAGGTTATTAAAGCTGAAATATTTGAGAGCCTGAAATTTTGAGATTGAAAAGGAGAGCAATCTTCCTGTTGTTGCGCTCCTTTTCAATCTTCCAAAAATGATGTATAATAGAAAACCATTACACAAATTTCTAAAGTTGCTTTAGTTTTGGTAAACGACTTGTAACTTTTGAGTGACTTAATAAACTACGGTTAAATATTTTTGCTTTCTAACTTTTTACATATTAAATAAATAGTGTGTAAAAAACATAAGTTGGGATTTCTTTAAGTTTTCTGTTTTTTTTCCATTGTGTGCTCTGATTGTAGTCTGCCATTAGTTGAGGGATCGTTAGCCGTCTGTTGTCTCAGACACACGTGCCAACCGGCATTCACCTTGATTGTCTATAAGTGATGGTCTCCTCTTTCCGGCACGTCACATTGGGTGATGTGTGTCCTTCTTCTGACCATTTTCACCTCCCCTTCAGTGGACGACCCTCAAACAACCAACAATACCCGTGGTTGCTAAGACACTGGCCCCGCCATCCTCGCGCCGATAACATTCCCTGTTCAACCTCCGACAAGTCCTTCCCTTTCCCTATTACAAGGGCTTCGTACTGATGAACTGACATGCCCTGCCCGTGCTCTATATATATATTCCGCGCCGGTCACTAACGTCACTACTACGTGTTCATAATAATCTCGCATGAGTGTATATTGGGAGCTGAAATTGGCTCTAACCGGAAGCTTAAGGATTGTTTACTAAAGTTTAAAAAATACCCTTTATCGCTGAAGCTCTGAAAGATCCAAGTATAGATTTCCTTACCATGAATCTTAAATCTATCTCATAATGTATTATAAATAGCCGTAATTCCAGGTGGGCGAACGCCTGGAATTACTGCTATTATGTGACGTCATCGGTGGCAGAAATGGCAGTTTCCTCGTGGTTCCGCGGCTGCATGAGCCATCGGTCCCGAATCTGGTGGGATGGTCCCGCATAGTTATGACCCTCTTCGTGGGACGGATGGGTTTCGTAGCTGTCGTGGATCGGGAGTGATCCCTCGAAAAGCATCCACGATTTTTGGGCGCTGCAGTCGTCTGCCTTGTGATGGCAGTTATCGATCAACGTATGATTGTGAGTAGAAGCCTGTGAATGAACTGGAGTTTCTGTTTACCGCCAAGGCGTGGGTATTACTAGTATTATATAATAGTCGTAATTCCGGGCGGGTGGATACGCTTGACATCATTGGTGGCAGAAATTTGTAGTTTCATCGTGGTTCCGCTGCTATTTGAGCGATCGATCCCTGATTTGCTAGGGTGGTCCATTTAAATTGTGACCCTCTTGATGTGACAGATGGGTTTTGTAGCTGCCGTGGGTCGTGTTGGGTATGATGGGTTGAGTATGAATAATATGATCAGGTACAACCCTACGCTGCCCGTTTGTTGTCCAGCTGCTTTCTTTGCTTTTTCAGCTAAACTGGCAAGTCAAAGATTTTTGTCAGCTGTTAACAAATTCTTTATTAAGCTTTTGAGAATGTTGTTGGTTGGGTTGGATTGTTTTACCTCTGAACGGGAGTTTTTTTTTTTGCGCGCATTTTATTTCCATTGTTTGTAATGAGGATAGATGCATTACTGCCGCCATATCACATTCCGAAGTCGCTTTGGATATTTATAAATTAAAACTACATAAATCCTCAGGGGTAGATGAAATTACCACTTAAATGCATGGGCACTAAATGGCCAGGTCACAAGGACAGCGAGGTCCCTCTTCGAGATTACGGCTATTATATAATACTAGTAATACCCACGCCTTGGCGCGAATCAGAAACTCTAGTTCATTCACAGGTTTCCATCAGAGGTCAGGAAGGGAACTCATCATATTCATCGGTGTCCCTACTTAGCGTGGGCAGGGTGGGGAGTTTTGCGGAGATAAATCTCGACGCTGACCTTGCTGGGACTCGAACCTGAGAACTACAGATTACCCTTGGGTGGGGAGTGATCCCCGTGAAGATTGTCGATACTAATTGGGTCGAGAATTTCTGTGATATTCTAAACAATGTGGTTACTTCTACTCCCATTGTTTGTAATGAGAATAGATGCATCAATGATTTTAATATCGGCGCTATATTACATTCTGAAGTCTCTTTGACTATCTCTAAATTAAAACTACATAAATTCCCAGGGGTAGACGCAATTACCATTGAAATGCATAGAGCTGGAATATTGTTATATGGCTGAATGAAATATTGAATATTTTTATGATAAACATGTTGTTCCGAAGGATTCTACCCGAGCAATTATTATCCCTATTTTTACGAAAGGCAACTTCAGTTCTTGTGATAATCATAGGGTAATTTCCTGTTCCAGATAAAGTTCTTTGTATCACTGGGCTTAACAAAATGAAGAATTTGGTTGATGAACGACTGCATGATGGATATCAGAAGGATTATGGAAGATATGGATTCAGAAGTGATAAGGGATGTATAGATAAAATATTTCGATTTAAGCAGATGCTTGAGAAGGTTTAGAGTTTAAGAAACTTGTCCTTAATAATTGTATAGATTTCAAGAAAGCTTTTGGCTCTGCTGATCGACATAATTTGTGGTTGATTGTGAAATCGTATTGCAATAGCTGAGAAATTAGTTAATATTATGATGGCTCCCTGTAATAACACTGAGTCATATGTGACATTTGTTATGATTGGGGCAGTTGGTTTAGCATTGCTACTGGTGTTCAGCAACGGTGCATTTTGTGGCCTTTTTTGTTTAGTTTGCTTATTGATTCTGTTATGAGGAATTCCCTTCAACGGGAAGATTTTGGTCTTAAATGGTCTAGACATTTCAAAATTACTATTATGAAATTATGAGATACATTACTATTATGAGATTATGGGATTGATTTGGCCATTTTGGCTAATGATGTGGATGAGATGAACTCTTTCATTAGGGCTGTTCATGAGACTAGTGATATAGTGGTATTGATGATAAATAGAGAGAAATCTAAAGTGATGAAAATTACTCAGTATGATGGCACTTCAGTTGCATTGAATCGCTGCACTCTTGAGCAAGTGTCTCAGTTTAATTATCTCCGGAGTTGTTTAACAGATCCTGGCGATATTCGTCATGACACAAACAGAAGAATAGGGATTGCTGCTGGGATTTTTAAGAATGCATGGAGAATGTGCGCAAATGAGGCATATACACCTAAAGACTGAAATTAGGCTCAATAATAGTTTGGTTCTTCCTAGGGTTAGTAATGGTAGTGAAACATGGAACCTTTGAAAATGGAAAACGTGATGACTAGTTCTAGATGCTTACGAGGTATCTTGGTTATTAAGTGGTTTCACATTGTAAATAATGAAGAAGCTAGGCAAAAGAACTGGCAACCTCCTTTGAGCAGCTTATTATGCAAAGGGAGACTGCGTTGGTTTTGGCTATGTTGCCCGTATGAATAACTATAATAATATAATAAAAATAAATACTCCCTCAAGCAGCTGCTTGCCAGAGAAGTCTGACAGTAGCATGTCAGTTTATACGCCGTAGTAGAAGGTCTGTGAGGATGGCGGGATTTCAGCAGAAAAACAACACATACATCCAATCCTTATCTGGGGCTCGAACCCAGGTTCTTAGATCAGTAGCCAAGTGTGCTAGATCACTATAGATTTGTCAAATAGGGTTATGAACAGCGTGCTTAAAGGCCTCAGAAAGAGTGGGAGATCTAGGATGAGATGTGCAGATAATGTCAAGCAGGACCTCAACTCAGTGGCGAAATACGGCAGTTGTAACTCAGGACAAACAAACAAGTTGATAGATAGGTAGGTAGGTATGTATGTGTGGTGTGTGTATGATATATGTTTGTGTGTATGTGTGTATGCATGTATGTTTGTAATATACTGTATACAGTGGACAGAAAAACGGAAATAATGGCATGTTATCTCATTAGAAAATCTCATTCAGAGTTCAATAATTTCTTCAATATGAATTTTTAAAGAAAGAAATGTATGAAGATCGTGAAGAAGAGAAGAGATAAAAGATGTAGATGATCGTTGAATATTCCAGAGTTTATAATCCTTGGAATACTGAAAAAACGTTATTTAAAATCTGGATTTTACACAGATTTGATTGAGATCTTTAATTTATCTTTCAGACATATTTTCCATTAAAAAACGTATTGAAGAAGTTATTGATCTCTGAGTGTGACTTTCTATTGAAGAAACATGGAACTGTTCCCATTTTTCTGTCCTGTACCTGTATGTAATGTATGTTAGTTTGTATGTATTAAGTATAGTGTTTGTATATAGATAGAGATGCCTATAGTAGGTTGGTTTGTTTTGCTTCTGAGCGGCACTTTTCTGCACACAATGGGATAAATGACCAGATTAAAAGGAACCCGGAGAGCTCAGAGAAGGTCTAAGGGAGGGTATCCACAGGACAGCTGTTGGAAAACAGATGTAGCCTCACATCAAAGCCATCCTGCGTATTCTTAAACGTACAAGGTAATCTCCCACAAAGAGAATCATGGCTTAACATTCCATCCAAGGGACGGCCATCGATGTCCCCTACTGATCTAGGGTCAGAGAGGGGAGTTTTACGGAGATAAATTTCAGTGTTGGCCTAGATGCAACTCAGACCAGGGAACTCCAGATTATGAGCCTGGACCGCTACCGATTGAGCCACCCCGTCCCTTATGTATGTAGGTAGGTAGGTATGCATTGTACCAGAGCCTCATGTTAGCCATCCATTATCTGAAGTTTTTCCTAAAGATAAAATGAACTCTTAAGGAAGTCAACAGATAGTGTATGTGACCGTCTCCCACAAATCGGGGACGTCTGAGGATGGATTTTGAGGGAGACATTTTTTTTTTAATCTTTTTCTTTTTTTTTCTGTGTCTGTTTTAATTACTAATTTCGTAATGATTACTGTCTCTTATATTTAGAACATTGTTTATATTTATATTTCTGTAGAGGTTCATATATGTCCGTTTTATGAATTGGAATATATTTCACTTTAGAGAAACAAGATGTCTATGACAGTTTTTGCATAATGAACAAGGAACATGAATATAACAATTGTCAGTTCGAAGAGAGGAATTAACATTACGTTAGTAAAGTCAAAGTTGTCATTTTCCATTTCAGATGGCAGACACGTGACAAAGCTCTCAGCTGCATCATTTCCCTTATTCTCCTGAACACTGACAACATCCTCAATTGATCTTAATCGAGGGCATTCATCTGAATTAGGAGGAGAGTTTCGCGTATCGTCCTCTGTTCCTGATGGAGCTGATTCTCTGTGAATTCCTTCTTGTTCAATTTCACTGGGTTCAAAAGGAGATCCGCCCTTTCTCTCAAGAGCCATATCATCACTTGTAGTGGTAGAAGTTGAAGAACTCTCCTCTTCAGAAGAATACACTAAAGTGCATTCAATGAAGCGCAAGATGTTTTCATCCAACGAACTCCCACCCTCCTCTCTAGGCTTATTTGGTGAAATATCCATTAGACTTCCAGGAGGGGAGTCTTCTTCTGAATTTGACGAAGTAGTTGATGAGTCCCGCATTAATCCTTCGGGAGGAATATCTCTCCTATCGATGATTTCATTTTCTTCGTCATCACTGAATCCAAGAGATGAGGAGGGGACATAGAACACTGATCTTGACGTGGGGATATACCTATCTCTCCCCTCTCGACATCCTATGCAAATGCATGAACCACAAGCCTTTTTAAGGCATCTCCAAGCATTATGGAGGCACTCTCGGCGCCTCCTTACAAAATTAAAAGCGCTTTGGCGTATACGCAACGCTCTGCGCGTACAATTGGCAGATGACCTTCTGCCAATATATGACTTACAAAACTAGAGTCAATATATCGAATAATAAACTAATAGCTTATTCGCGCACACTTTCAACTTTTCAATATCAATTCGCGCACAAAATTAACTTCTCAAATTTTACATAACCTTCGCAAGACGTAATTCGTATACTCACACAAACCTGGCAAGACGTAATTCGATTGAATTCTTCCGACGAAAGATATCTTTTTAAATCTTAAATTCATTAAATTGTTTTCGTTTGCATTGTTCAGAATTTATAAGATTGAAATTCCTCACTTATTGCGTTTCCTAAACATTTCTGATGCCAGATGCAGGCAATAATGAGAATCATTTCCGAGTAATAATATTTATCTATCGATATTTATATCTGAAGGTGGCCATTTTAAATCTCTTTATTAATATCAGTTTTGTTAAACATCAAATGATCACTCCTTAAAAGCACACCGATTAAGCATTTATCTGTTTGTTTACTCCACACAAGGGATCAGAAAAGCGCTTAAATGATTAAAGATAAAAACTCTCTGAGTAGATGCTTACCTGGTAATTCACATGATCGCATTCAAAGCTAACAATAGAAGTTACAGTCACGGCTCGTAAGTAAAATATTTGGTGGGCACTTTTGATTAGCTCAGGAAAGGCACGGATATAGGAAATGTTTTTAGAGCTATACCGAGGACCGGATTTCCCATGACACATTAGGCACTTGTCTCACGTGTCTTATGGAAATTATGGGAATTATGCAATATGACAAAATGCAACATTTCAATCATATGATGTTCCATTATTCAATCAATAAATCAGTCAATCCATTATTCAAATTATGAAATACGTTATTCATAATATTGTTATTTGAATTGTATTTTTCATAATTATAAAATTATGGAAGCCATCACTGAAGTTTTGCATTTTGTTTATTTATGTACGAATAAAATTAGGTCCTTTTCAATTCTTAGAAGGAACAGAAAATTAGTTGTAAATCCTCATGGTTCAAGAGCGGTTCGAAGAATTTTCTCTCCTGCTAATCGAAAGTGAACTTTTAAAAAACTTCCACTTTGTCCCACAGATGTTCAATAGGGTTAAAATCCGGAGAGTGAGGGAGGCCATTCGAGGATTGTGAACTCACTGGAATGTACCTGCAACCATTCCTTCGCCAAACGGGAGCGATGAGAAGGGACGCTGGACGAAGGAAAGAAGGCATCCTGCTGTGGCAAATGAATAGCCATGAACTGGTGTAGGAGGTCGGCGAGTACGTCAATATACTTTATGCTGTAATTTTAGTCTCAATCGGTACAAAGGCCCCAAGGTGACCCCACATAAACACGCGCCCCAGAATATTGCAAGGGCTCCAGCAGCCTGTAACACTCCGTCTTCACAGTTGGTGTCCAGCCTCGTGTGTTTTATGCATTAGACGCAACCTACTGTCGGCATGGTAGAGTTGGAACCTCGATTCGTCAGACCAAACTACCCACTTCTAGTCTTCCACGGTCCATTGGCGATGTTCTTTTGCCCACTGCTTCCTAGTAGCCTATTGATGTGCTGTTAACAAGAGGACACGATGCAGGCATTGTCTGCCAAAGCCCAATCGTGTCATCGTACATCGAATGGTGTTTGCACACACATTCGTCGCTGCCTCCTTATCGAATACTGACATTATCATCTGCACTGTGGCTCTCCCTTCTGACATCAGTATATGGGAAAGGACGCACTCGCCTTTAACATCAATTAAAGTGTCATGGCCACATTTTTTCCTGCAGCTGCAGGTTTTGCCGGTTTTCGTGCACTCGTGGTATACGCATGCGATGGTCGCACGCGCAAATCCCATAGATTCAGTGGTCACGGATATGGATCACTCCATCTTCCTCGCACTGACTATCTGCCAACGATCGACCTCGCTCAGGTCGCTGTGTTTACCCATCATAACATTGGCAAGTGCGCTACACAGCAGATAGATACCTCACATATTTATAGCCTGCAACGGGTTTTGACTGGCAGCATTATCGTGGCAGATACGTTACACAGCAAATAGGTATCTCACACATTTATAGCCTGCAAGGGGTTTTGACTGGCAGCATTATCGTGGTAGATACGCTACACAGCAGATAAGCTACACGCTACACAGCAGATAGGCATCTCACATTTTTATAGCCTGCAAAGGGTTTTGACTGGCCGCATTATTGTTGTTGAGTAAGGCAAGTTGCGAATGGGTTAAGAGTGTGTAAAAAATTGTTCTTTCAGTGTAATATCGAAGGCATTTCCATGTTTTGTGAATGAAAAACCTCATCTAAACCTTTTTTACCGAACAACGCAAAAAGAGATGGTCTCAAATAGATAGAAAAGATTTCATTCACATTAATTTGTTACAACTTATTTCCTGTGACACTTTGCTACAGAAGTTTATTTCAAAGTAAGTTGGTCTTAAATACAGATCTCCAATCACAAAACACGGACGTGTCCCAACTAGGGTTGAAGAATAATCGAAAATTTAAAAGCCGGTTTTTAATCGTTCTGTTTTTAAAAATCCGGTTTTAACCGGTTTTGTCCGACCAGACAGTTCCGAAAAGTTTGTCCGAAAAGTATAACAATTTTTAAAAGCCAAAATGAAAGGTACTGATTTTAACTCTTAACAAGCATAGTTTATCGTATTTTTTTTGGTCAAAAAATTGACAAAAAGGGCAACATTATATGTATGCATATGAAAAAAAATGAGAACTTTGACAATTGACATATTTATTTTAGGCAAAATAATACATCATTCAGACAATTTAGAATTGAAAAAAATTAATTACAAATCTATACTTGGAAAACAAAAATTAAACTTCCTGTAAAAAATTATAAAGAATAAAATTAAATTATCTCTATTATGAAAAAATCATTGAAATAAAATTAAACTTAAACTTCTAAACTTAAACTACATAATTCCTAGGGGTAGAAGAAATTACTACGAAAATACTTAGAGCTGGGAATGTTTCTATTACCACTTGGATGACTGAAATTTTGAATATCTTTTATGATAAAGGCATGGTTCCTAAAGATTTTACTAGAGCTATTATTATCCCTATTTTCAAAAAAGGTGATCACAATTTTTGTGATAGCTATAGGGGTATCAGCCTACTCTATGTTCCAGGGAAAGTTCTTTGCATGATTGTGCTTAATAGAATTAAGAATCTATCTGGTTGACAGGCAATTGCTTTAGGAGCAATATGGATTCAGAAGTGGTAGGGGATGTGTGGATCAGATCTTTTCACTTTTTCACTTAGGCAGATTCTTGAGAAATGTTTAGAGTTTCAGAAACCTTTGGCTGCTAGCTTTGTTGATTTCAAAAAGCTTTCAACTCTGTTGATCGTCATAATTTGTGGTTGATTGTGAGATCATATGTTATACCAGACAAGTTAGTTAACATAATGAAAGCTCTCTATAATAACACTGAGTCGTGTGTGAAGTTGATAAGGTTTGAAGCAATTCGTTTAGCATTGTTTCTGGTGTTCGACAAGGTTACATTTTGTCTTCTTTTCTCTTCAGTTTGGTTATTGATATGTTATGCGAAACTCACTTCAAGGGAAAGATTTTGGCTTTAAATGGACTGGAGATACAAAAATATCTGACTTAGATTATGCTGATGATTTAGCCCTTTTGGCAAATGATGTTGATGAGATGAACTCTTTCATTCGAGCTGTTGATGAGGCTGGTAGTAGAGTAGGTTTAGTTATAAACACAGAGAAAACTAAAGTGATGAAAATTGGTCAGGCAGGCTGTGATTCAGTTAATCTGAATGGTTGCAGTCTTGAGCAGGTGTCACAGTTTAATTACCTAGGCAGCTATGTAACAGATAATGGTGATGTGCGGTATGAGATTAACAGACGAATAGGGATTGCTGCCGGGACTTTTAAGAATCTATGGAGAGTGTGGAGAAATAGGCGTATACACCTAAAGACTAAAATTAGACTGTATAATAGTTTGGTTCTTTCTATGGTTAGTTATGGTAGTGAAACTTGGACAATTTGTAAACATGATAACAGAAAACTAGATGCTTTTGATTCCAGATGCTTACGCAGTATCTTGGGAATTAGGTGGTTCAACTTTGTAACTAATGATGAGGTTCGGCAAAGGAGTTTGCAACCTCATTTAAGCAGCATATTGTGCAGAGAGAGACTCCGTTGGTTTGGCCATGTTGCCCGTATGGCTAACTATAGATTTGCGAATAGGGTTATGAACAGTGTGCCTAAAAGCCTCAGAAAGAGGTGGAGACCTGGGATGCGATGGGAGGATAATGCCAAACAGGACCTTCTTAGATTTGGTGTGCAGTGGCCGGATGCAGCAGATGTAGCTGCTCCGGCCACTGCACATCAAATGCTCAGGACAGATACGTTTGAAGAACTAAATTGCACTGTCTGGTTGGACTTCCGTAGCATGGCTGCTTCAGGATGATAATGATGATGATTTAAAATATAAAACTATTACCATTGCAAACTATTTCATAAATTGATGTCTTGTTCACGTACGCCTTTATTCTCTCACTCTCTCTCTCTCTATATATATACCGTATATAAAATTTGAACGGAAAAAAACTTCATGTATGCGTTCGTTCATTATTTGAATGACCTTGAAATGTGTTAATTTTTAATTTTTTTCCTTTCTCCTTCTCTCTCTTTCCATAATTTTTTTTAAAAAGAATTCAACATTACTGTAGTCAAATTAAAAAAATCTGTGAAAAAAACGGTTTTTTCTTTTCGATTTTCGATTTTTGGGGAAATTTCAAAAACCGGTTGAAACCCCTGGTGTAGCACTAGTCTTAACACTTAGAGAAATTTGTTCATTTCAAGAAAAATGGCGAGGAAGAAAATTGCCTAAACTTCAGAATGAATAATTTGAATTTTAAAAATTACTACATACTGAGTTGGGTTGGGTTGTTTTACCTCTGAGCGGTAACCTGAGTTGGGTTGGGTTAGGTTGTTTTTACCTCTGACGGTTTTACCTCTGAGCTGTTGGGAGACAGATGGTAGCCTCCCGTCAAGGCCATCCAGCGTGTTCTTTAACGTGCACAGGGTATGGCTCTCCCACACACGGGGCCACGGCTTAACGTCCCATCCGACGGACGGCGGCCTTTACAAGCCCATCGGTGTCCCCTACTGACCGTGGGCAGGTCGGAGAATTTTGCGGAGATAAATCTCAACGCTGACCCAGCTGGGACTGGAACCTGGGAACTACAGATTACGAGCCTGGCGCGCTACCGACTGAGCCACCCCCGCCCCACATACTGAGTATTACAAATCATATGCCACGTATAGTGCTAATTTATTACACTAATTGTAGAGTATTTGGTAACAAATTTGTATTGATTATAATTAAAATTCCCACAACATGTGCTATTTTCTATAGAAAATCTAAAAACATGAAAAATTGTGCACTGCCACTTCCTGTGTCCTAATTGTTGATATTCTAGGAACATTTACATATTATATTTCGGCATAGACAAGGATGAGTTGGATTGCTCTACCTCTTAGTATTACTATTTTGTACACATTAGGTTAAATGACCAGGTCACAAGGACCCCCAAATGTTTAGAGAAGGTTGGGGAAGGGGACCCACTGCAAAAATGTTAGGAGACAGAATGAAGCTTCTCATAGAAGCATCCTTCATATTCTATGGCATTTACTGGGGTATGGTTAGTTGTGGTGAGTCATCTTTATCCAGGTGAGTCATCCAGGTGAGTCACCAGGTGAGTCATCTTTATCCATCGCTTACCAAACGAATCATCTTTATCCATCACTTACCAGGTGAGTTATCTTTATACTTCACTCACTAAATGAATCATTTTAAGCCATCGCTTACCAAGCGAATCATCTTTATCCATCACTTACCAGGTGAGTTATCTTTACCCATCACTTACTAGGTGAGTTATCTTTATACTTCACTCACTAAATGAATCATTTTAAGCCATCGCTTACCAAGCGAATCATCTTTATCCATCACTTACCAGGTGAGTTATCTTTACCCATCACTTACCAGGTGAGTTATCTTTATACTTCACTCACTAAATGAATCATTTTAAGCCATCGCTTACCAAGCGAATCATCTTTATCCATCACTTACCAGGTGAGTTATCTTTACCCATCACTTACCAGGTGAGTTATCTTTATACTTCACTCACTAAATGAATCATTTTAAGCCATCGCTTACCAAGCGAATCATCTTTATCCATCACTTACTGAGCGAGATCTTCATCCTTCACTCACCAAGTGAGTCATTTTTAGCCGTCGATTACCAAGCGAATCAACCAACCAAGCGAACTGTATACGGATCTTTATCCTTCACTCACCAAGTGAGTCATTTTTAGCCGTCGATTACCAACCGAATCAACTTACCAAGCGAACTGTATAGGGATACAGTGGGCCAAAGCAGCGCGGTCCAGATGGGACAGGGCCTAGGCATTGTGACGTCAGTCGTGTGGATGGCTAAACCAAGACTGAACTCGCGTGGGCGAAGTGACCGCCTTTCGTTCTTATTGAAAGTAGTGGGTCACACAGTAACGAGCAGCAGCTCTATTTGTAGCCTTTGCGAAAGCAGTTGTATCTGCTGGATTTAATATGTACGTTAACTGTATAGTGCTGATTACTCTTTGAAACATGACGAGAAAGTGTTCTGCTCTAAACTGTCGGTCGAATTATGATAAGTCTTACGTTGTCTTGTTTACGTTGTCTTTAAAAGACGAGAAAGAAAAACAATTTTGGATAAGTAAAATTCTGAGAGAATGTATGTAACTAATAAAACTTTTGCTTCCGGCGAAAATTTTGCATCAGATGATATTTTAACGTTTTGGAAAATATCGTCAAATGAGTGCCTTCAAAAATTCGGAAATTGAAATACTGTATATATTTATTTTTCTGACTGAAGAGAAGATTCAAAATAAACACGAAACTAGAGTAGTGAAAACATTTCTTACATTGTGTAACTATTCATTTTATTTCAAACTACTAATACAAATTCATAACTGCTGCCCAGTATAACTTGAAATGCTTTTTCATTTTATCTTAGCAGTAGCTTGGTTAGCTTATGCTAATAAATTAGTAATCTTTAAGTACAGCCTTGCCCGAACTACAATGTTATTGCATAAAAGTGCTTCGATCAGAGTAAAACACACGAATCGCAAATTTACTCAAAATCAGGAATAATAAATTTTGTAAGATATCAAAGATTTTCTTTCTCAGTGATATCATAAGGTAAGTATAATATATAAGAGTATACTCTTATATATATAAGGGTATATATATAAGAGTATACTCTTGAGTAATATCATAAGGTAAGGTATTGTGTTAGAATTAGTTTTTAGTGGGCACCAGAGCTTCGTATTTGCCATCCATTATCTGACAATTTCTGTAAGGAAAAAGTGAATCAGAAACCGAAAGACAATGGATGTTGCCCACCTCTCACGTCGTGGACGTTCGAAGTTGGATTTTAGAGAGGCGCCCTCCCTCCCACCAATTGATTTGTAGCACAGTCTATCTTAGTCTCCTTCTAGATTCAAGATCCATTCAACCATGATTAATATTTTGTAAAGCACTGAAGGAGCAAATACAACTAAAAACAAAAAGAAGGAGAGGTTTTCGTCACAGAAGACAACGGGTGGATCAGACGTTTCACTTTCGTCCTCTGAGCTTGTGACGTGCTTTTCTCTGAACTTGTGACGTGCCCGTCTATAAATTCTTTGGCCACCAAGTCTTCGTTGACTTCACTCGACGATGACGATAGGTTAACAGAATGCCGTCGATGCGATTCAACAGCTTTCGACGACATCTTTAAGAACAGTTGTTCGTAAATGTTCTCGTAGCTTCCGTAATTGGTGGTGGATGGGAAGAAGTATTCTTCTTTTTCTTCTTCAACAGTCTTAATGCAGCAAATGCGTTTGCACCACCTCCATGTCTTCACGTAGAGACTTTCCTCGTTCACTTTCCTTATTTCCTCTCTTCTCTGATGCGTAATCCAACATCTCTCGCAGGAAATCCTCCTTTTATGCATCGTGAAGCTTCGTCTTTGTTTCTCTATACGCCAACCTCCCCAAATATACAACTATCACCTACAAGATACACAATCAGTAACTAAGTCACAACCAATAGCATACGTTTCGACGCTCAAGTTTGCATAAAGCAATTCTCAAAATGCCAATTTCCTCTTTAATGCATTTACCCCTTTAATTGTTTCTTTTTGCTTGCATTGTTCTGCATTTCAACAATTGGGTTATTCTTTTGTTACGTTCCTAAATGCATGTGATGCCAGGTGAAGGAAATATTGCGAATTCTTCCCAAATATTCAAATTTAATTTTACGATTACAATTAATAATCATTTAATGAATCCAGTTTCAGAAGCATCTAAGTGATTAAATTCATTCTCTAAAAGTACACGCCTAAGAGTATTATGACTGCTCCCCACAAATGCTCACAATAGCACAGAAATTAAAAAGTGGAAAATTATACCACCTGGCCAAATTATTACGAACCTAAGACTTCGTCAGGCCTCAGCCGACAGCGATAACATTTCGGACTCGACGTGGCATGCTTTTCAGATACTTTCGAAACACAACAGGAAGGAGTTTGATCTATTCTTCCTGCAAAATGCTTTGAACATTTTGTAGTGAAGATGGAAGAGGTCTGAACATTCGAATAACGCTTTCTAAATTGTCCCATATGTTATTATTAATATAAGCATTATATTTATTATATATAATTATCCTCTTATATTATTATATAATTTGATTCATCTGATAATATATTTCCGTATTTTTTCCGCCATTTTCACACACCATCGGAAACTTGTAATCCTGTTGTTTTTCCCAATGAAAGGCTTTCGTATCGCCACAGTTCCCAAATTTCAGTGTTTTCAGTTCTCCAAATATAGTTTCGTTGAAATGGGTTTTCAAGTGCCGCTATCTGTCATCTGTCTTATGTGATGAATTGTGACAGTTCTGTTTTGCTGCGCACTTCGTGCCAACACACGACCATCCCTTTCTGTTAGAAGCTTTTTCCTCCCACATTTACCACAATAGACGGATGTTCTTTCAGATCGTTCCATTCCCCATACACTTCAGATATTTTGCCCTTGATTTTCCAGTGATCACCTACATTACGGATGCTCCTGCCCACTGCACTCCAACGATGAGTCCCCTCACTCCAACGATGAGTCCCCTTTCAAAGTCAGTCAGATCAGCAGTTTTACCAATCTCATACTTTGCGTTCCACTATGCCTTTAGGTCTTTTATAGGACTTCGTAATGAAATAGAATATTTACGTCCAGATCAGAGGTGTGGAAATTAGCCATCTGAGGTGAAGCTATTCAATGTTGCCCTGGAGGAACGGAGGAATTTCAGGGGAAGGGGAGATTCGATTTTGCAGAAAAGTAAAGGTTGAAATGTAAATCGTTGCTCTTTTTTTTTTCGTACACTGAAAGCACAATTTATTACACACAAACTAACCACAAACCTGCCCTACTCCAGCACAACAATGCTGCCAGCCAAAACATTTTGCGGGATATAAATGAGTTCGATACCTACCTGCTGTGTAGCATACCTTCAATGATTATGAAAGATAAAAATCACCGACATAAGTGAGTTCGATTATGGGCAGATATCCGGTGAAAGGGAAGATAGGATCCATAGTCGCAACTATAGAATCGATGGGATTTCAACGTGCGACCATCGCGCTTGTGTACCAGGAGCCGCCTCTCTTGTATCATAAGGTCAGAGCAGAGGGCCACAGTGCTGATGATTCAACGATGGAGCATTCAACGATGAAACATCTAAGAAAGTTTGTGAAAAGACCATTCAACATGCAATTCCATTAATGGACGCCAAGTGACTGCGGCGAAGACTGCGTTGAGTGAAGGAACATCGCCAATAGACCATGCAATACTGAAAATTACTATTTTGGTCTGACAAATCGAGGTTCCGATTCCAACATGCCAACAAGAGATTGCATGTGTGCGTAGACCACATGAGGCCATGGACTCTAAATATCAAGTCTGGGTGTTACAGGCTGGTGGAGTTGGTGTAATGTTCATCGGTGTGCTATGTGAGCAAAAACAGTGCACAAGGCTGTGTTATCATAACTGACAAACCACCTACACCCATTCATCGTTATCCATTTCCCTCACCAGGATGCCTTCTTTCAAAAACACACTCTCGTTCATGCGTTCAGTGTTTGTTCTTCACTCCTATTCATGCGTAGCTGAAAGGGGGGAATAATGGGGGAAGGACGGTTAACTAGGGGAATGCAATGCGTTATGTTTCAAATTCATTATCTTATTCGTATAGTAAAATCTATTTGTAAATCTTTTCTAGAGACTCTTCACTTCGCTCTGTCCACTTAACTCTCTGCTAAGGTGATAAGAAAGAAAACCACAGAAGTACTGCATGAAATAATCGACACCTGATTCAACTTTTCTCGTGCAAAAAAACTACAGTTTTTAATATTCTTTTCTTGTGTGCAACCTTAGCTATCATGGCTTACTTTCGCCTGATTCCAAAGTACTGACATTCATAAACATTTCAACTAACATCAACAAACTTCGTGTAGAAGGAGGAGACGGGGAAAGGACAAAAAGAAAGTAGGAGTTTTTCTGACGTATTCTCCATCCTGGGTAGCTGATTTCTTCTGGATCAATGCAACAATCCAGTCGAGACAAAACGGCGCAACACTGTAACATCTTGTGGATCAACCTCTCTTTCTTCCACAGTAACCGGTGCAGTCGTCCTCGTCATTTACTACTTCTGTACTCGACGTCTTTCTTACTCTCTCCACATCGTACTTCACTTCGCCTACTCGTCACTATCTGCACTTCCACTTTCTCTCACTCGCTTCCCGGCTCCTTCGTTTTTAAGCCCTCCAATTGGATCGGCAGCATTGCTGCGTACGCAAAAGCAATAGCGACGTATGCAGATGAGTCTGAAGCAAAGGCCGCATGCCGTGAAGCATCCTGAGAAATCTCCGGCGGAGGTCGGCAAAGGTCGGAGGAACCCAACAGGTGGAGGCGCAGGTCGGCAAAGAACCCAACAGGAGGGGAAGGGTTGACGTATGGCTGACTATTCCGAAAAACAGCACCAAATTTTGGAGGCTGTAGGTAAATGGCGGACTCGTAGCAGAGACCACGAGTACGACACTGCACAACAATAAAAATATTAAAAAAAAAGAGTTTCAAAAACCTTTGGTTGCTAGCTTTGATTTCAAAAAGTCTTTCGATTCTGTTGATCGTCATAATTTGTGGTTGAATGTGAAATCATATGGTATACCTGACAAGTTAGTTAACATAATGAAAACTCTCTAAAATAACACTGAGTCGTGTGTGAGAGTTGGTAAGGCTTGTAGCAATTGGTTTAGCATTGCTTCTGGTGTTCGACAAGGGTGCATTTTGTCTCCTTTTCTCTTTAGCTTGGTTATTGATTATGTTATGCGAAATTCACTTCAAGGGAAAGTTTTTGGCCTTAAATGGTCTAGAGATGCGAACGTTTCTGATTTAGATTATGCTGATGATTTAGCCCTTTTGGCAAATGATGTTGATGAGATGAACTCTTTCATTCGAGCTGTTGATGAAAGTGGTAGTAGAGTAGGTTTGGTTATAAACAGAGAGAAAACTAAAGTGATGAAAATTGGTCGGGCAGGTTGTGATTCAGTTAATCAGAATGGTTGCAGTCTTGAGCAGGTGTCACAGTTTAATTATCTTGGGAGCTATGTAACAGATACTGGTGATGTGCGGCATGAGATTAACAGACGAATAGGGATTGCTGCCGGGACTTTTAAGAACCTATGGAGAGTGTGGAGAAATAGGCGTATACACCTAAAGACTAAAATTAGACTGTATAATAGTTTGGTTCTTTCTAGGGTTAGTTATGGTAGTGAAACTTGGACACTTTGTAAACAAGATAACAGGAAACTAGATGCTTTTGATTCTAGATGCTTACGCAGTATCTTGGGCATTAGGTGGTTCAACTTTGTAACTAATGATGAGGTTAGGCAAACGAGTTTGCAACCTCCTTTAAGCAGCATGTTGTGCAGAGAGAGACTCCGTTGTTTGGCCATGTTGCCCGTATGAATAATTAGAAATTGGTGAATAGGGTTATGAACAGTGTGCCTAGAGGCCTCAGAAAGAGGGGGAGACCTAGGATGCGGTGAGCAATGTGAAACAGGACTTTGTTAGAATTGGTGTGCAGTGGCCAGATGCAGTAGATGTAGCTTAGGGTAGACTTGCTTGGAGAACTAAATTGGACGGCCTGATTGGACCTCCATAGCCCATGGCTGCTTAAGGAGGATGATGATGAGCCGTGGAAAGGTTGAAAATTCCAAAATTTAAAACGAATATTACCAACGATGTATTTATTCCAGAAATTTTAAATTTTCATGGTGGAATGTGAAGATCATGAAGTTTTTATTGTCAACAATGAGTTGACCCTTTACTCTTAGGGAAGGAGGGGGACACAACGTGTGTGGTTTAAGAGATAATTGTATTGAGATAAATTATTTTTTTCCGTGGGATAAGTATTGATGAACTATTATTATTTGCACTTTACGAATACCCCAAAGGCTACAAATGAGAACTCTAACATTAGAAAAAAAAGAGATTTTCCCAAAGAAAAAATATTGCGTTTTGAAAAAATATTGCAAAAATGATATATTTATGCAAGAAATTGAAATTTGGGTGGTGGAATGTGGGTCATGAAGTTTCCATTGGCAGTAATGAGTTGACCCCTTTATGTCCAGAGTGGGCGGAAAATGCAACTGTTTTGTTTTCAGAGCTAATTGAAAAACTCTTTTTTTCGGTTGGATTGGTACGGATGAAATATTATAAATTACATTTTTCTAATCCTTAGGCACTTTTAGTTCGAAGCTATTAGTTCGAAGCTATTAGTTAGAAAAATTTATATATCTTAAAAACCATTGTTTATCATTAAGCTCGAGATCATTTTCACCGATTTCGTAAAGAAATATTTGTATATCATCAAAGCACTCTACAAATCTATTAAGAACTTTGCCTCGACTTAACCATCGTACTTCAGCATGTAACAGTAAATCTCCATATTTCGATTCAATTTCCTCCAAAAAAGCTTTGAAGTGCCTGTGTGTTAATGCAGATCGTGTTACTATTATGTTTACGATCTTAACAACCTTTTCCATTACATCCTTAAGTTGTTGCGTAGATGCCTTTGCAAATAAATTTTCTTCACACATGATATAATGGAACGATAAAAGTGGGCGGTTAAATTCATTTTCCATTAGTTTCTCAAATCCAACATTTTTGCCTCTCATAGCCGGAGCACCATCAGTTGTTATGGAAAACAATTTACTTTTTAAATCCAATATTTTCCCATTTTTGAAATTTGTAAACTCTTCTACTTGAGGGAAAATATCAATGCCTTTGGTTGTGTCATTCATTGAAACAAGAACGCATAGTTCTTCATTGACGTTCGAACTATTTATTGATGCAAATCTAATAATAATTGCCAGCCTAGCCATACTATTTACATCGGTATTTTCATCGAGTGCAATGCTAATTACGTCACTAGATAACAAATCATTTTTGACCTGTGCGTCAATATTTTTTGCCATATCTTCAATGCGACGCTGAACTGTTCTGGCCCACAACGGCATTTCTTTAATTCTCTCAATTATTTGTTTTTTATTTGCGAAGTCATTAAATAAGTCTTCGGAACAATTTATGAATGCGTTTTTCAAAAATTTGCCATCTGTAAACGGTTTTCCGTTGGTACCAATACCAAGAGCTGCAATAAAGCTGGCAGATGTAGCGTAATTGTGGCTGGTAACAAATCTCTTCAAAAATTTATTTTGTTTACCATAATTTAATACACGTTTAGCAATGTATTCATATTTTTCATCATTTGGCATTTCACTCACATCTTTATGTTTTGAAGAAAAGTGTCGCTCAATATTGTAAGTCCTGGCGGTAATTATATCTGTACATAAAGTACATATCAAATTGTCACCATTTTCCATACATCCATACTTTTCAGTCCATACATCTTGAAATAATCTTTTTTGCTTTTTGTTTGTCCATGGTAGTAAAAATAATAATTGTTTCGCTTAGGTAACTGTTCTGAACTACTGTTTATTCACGTTAAAGACGAATTAAACGTAGACAAGAGTAGATGCGTGATCAGCAGGTGGGCAGGGCTCCTATTGGTCGGCTGCAGGTGGCACGCAGTCCGAGAGCCCAGCCGACCAATAGGAGCCCTGATCACGTGCTAATCACACTTCTACTCTTGTTTACATCTACACATCTTTAACGTGAATAAACGAACGACACGCTCGTCTAGTAAAGATGAGATTCGTTCGGACAATGTCGCTGTATTCCGCCTATGTTCATTTCTGCAACTTTGTAATCAAACCAAAATGTTAATCTTATTTTTTATACTTTCTCAAAGTGTTTGTTTCGTGTTTATATTTTATAATTTATTTTTATATATTATACTTTATTTGCGGAACTCAAATGGGTCACTTGAAATTATCAAATGGGTCACTTGGTGACCCGCGGGTCATAGGTTGCCGACGCCTGCTGTAGACCATGCTCTGCTAACGTCAATAAGATATTTTCATATATTGTCATGTTTCGTGTCATGTTTCATCATTGCATATGGTGCAGTAGCCATAATAATTTGGCCAGGCAGTGTATCTCTCTGAATCATTGCTTGATGATAATAAATCCATTAATTTAATTTTCGCTAAGATCAGAACACTCTAATTCTGAACGATCTCTTCTCCTTAATAAATGTACTTTAGTTAGTACATTTATTAAGGAGCGTTATACATTTATTTTACTATTTTCTTCATTTGCGTTATACATTTATTTTTATATTTCTTTTTATAATGGCTATTTTTAATATTATTATGCAAGTTTATACTGCCTCGAATTCCTCGTTAATTGGCTAGATATTATCTCCTTTTAATTGTCATCGTATGTCAAAATATACTTGTACCATGATTGCGATTTTATTGCTTTTTATTACTCGTTAAAATATAATTTCGTCTTACGTTAGCGATTATGCAGTCATATAAATTTTTATTGGGGATAAATCTTTTATTGCAGCCACTTACAGTACATTTGGTACAAGTGCTTTAACACGACGTCTATGCTAAGGTCAACGTAAGAGGAATTGCATATATAGAGTAAACAGGTAATTTTGAAAGTTCCTAAGGCCGTCCCGTGGCCGAGTGGTTAGCGCGCTTGGCTACTGATCTAAAGGACCTGGGTTCTGAGCCCCGGTTAAGGCACTGATATATGTTTCTGTTTTCTACTGAGGTCCTGCCATCCTCTCAGATCTTCTACTCTGACACATAAACTGACAGGCTCCTGTCAAACCTCTGTGGCAAGCAGCTGCTTGAGGGGGTATTTATTTTTCTATTATTTATAGAAAACTATAAATGGTTCGATGTTCTCATGTATTAGGAAACATTACACCCATAAAGAAATCATGATACACAAGTATAGTTGCTTGATGCCTAAACCAAATTCCTGAGAATATACCTAAACGAAGGCAAATATGTAAATAAGGTTGTTTAGAACACATAAAAGATTTAGAATGAAGTGTACTTAACATAAAAATGCAAGGAGAATAAATGTTAAGATAGGAACAGCAGAGAATTGGTTTAGATGACTAGAAATGGGTATTACTGAGGTTGATTAAGTTACATGGTGCTGTTTTCGGAGGCTGTATAATATCTTTATTGTACTATCAATCCCACTCGATCTAGTGTCTCTAATGTGCGACAATTGCCCTGTAGAGTACCTTCCACTGTACTAGGCTTGTGCTCAACTCTATCATATCAAATCGGTCCCATTTCTCTTTGCAAACTTTCCATAACACATCAACAGCCCATGGTCGACGCTTATCCAGAACTCGTTTCAAGAGCCTAAATGCGAAAGATCCATGGGGATCCATCAGCGACTTCATAGGAATGTCCTCGAATGATTCAGAGTGTATTCCGATTCCCTCTGCTCTTCATTCATGATATATTCATGTAGACGCCGAGATGACTTAAAGCCTTGTATTGATGCAGTCATAATGCTGAAGCTATGCCGTCCCATGGCCGAGTGGTTAGCGCGCTTGGCTAGTGATCTAAGGGACCTGGGTTCGAGTCCCGGGTAAGGTATGGATGTTTGTGTCGTTTTTCTGCTGAGGGCTTGCCATCCTCTCAGACCTTCTACTATGGCATGTAAACTGACAGGCTCCTGTCAGACCTCTGTGGCAAGCAGCTGCTTGAGGGGGTATTTATTATTTTTTTATTTAATGCTGAAGCCTTGTATTAAGCCTTGTATTGATGCAGCCATACAGTGCTGAAGTCAATGCCATACAATGCAGGAAATTCGTCCCAGTATATTAGCTCCGGGACATTTGTCTGATATTAAAGGAAATTCACTTTGGCGTTCTTTCCCCCCCAGGATTTGCAACTTCCCTTTATATCTGTGCCCAGCAATAACCATGAAAGCTTTGGGTACACTTACGATCCATTCGAATCGATTGCATAATGTATTATTTAATACACTGCTCGACATTGAAAGTATCCCAACCAGAAAGACATGTCGTAAAAACATGCAAATAGATGGCTGGGTGTGCGCAGTTGAGATATGCAAATGATGATAATCCGGAGCCAATGAGGTGTGTGGCTCAAGAGATAAATATATAGAATATTCACCTCATCAACAGTTTTCGTTTTCAAGAATGTAAAGTTTTCCTTATGTTGTTCAATGATTCTCTACTAGGGTAGATATTCTTCTACCTCACTTAGCAAAAGGATTGAAGATATTTACATTTGTGCTTATATTTATTAAACGTTAAATTTTTACATTTCCCTCATGTCACTGTTGTTAATCATATACTGTACATAGAGAACAAAAAAAAAGTGGGGGGAGAACTCTTTCTAAAAGAAGAAACAATGATTGTATTAAGAGTTTGTATCGAAACGGAAAGGACCATACAATGCCCGGTTGATCGGAAAATAAGTTGAAATAAATTTCATAAGTCTTTTTCATTTCATAATTTCATAGTCATAAGTCTGCTAAGTTGTTCACTGATACCTGAAGTCACGAAACTTTGGAGTGAAACACTTTGTTACATAATTTTCATTCCTTAAAAAATATACTTCGGATTACATCTAATTATATTCTATTACCAGAAATCAGTCGGTGCCTTCAGCACCTGGGACGGGGGAGATTCAGTCGGTAGCGCGCCAGGCTCGTAATCTGTGGTTCCCAGGTTCGAGTCTCAGCTAGATCAACGTTGAGATATATCTCCGCAAAATCCCCCGCCCTGCCCTCGGTCAGTAGGGGACACCGATGGGCTTGGAAAGACTTCTGTCCGTCGGATGGGACGTTAAGCCGTGGTCCCGTGTGCGGGAGAGCCATACCCTGTGCGCGTTAAAGAACACACTAGATGGCTTTGACGGGAGGCTAGGATCTGTCTCCCAACAGCTGTTCTAGTGGGTCCCCTCCCCCAACCTTCTCTGAGCCTTCGGGGTCCATGTGACCTGGCCATCTAACCCGTGGTGTGCAAAAAAGTGCCGCTCAGAAGTAAAACAACCCAACCCTTCAGCACCTTTTCATTTCTAGCCTGTCACTCTGAACGTATTAGCTGATCTGGATAACCCCTTTATTTCTGAGTTCTATTGACAGAAATTGCCCTATTCACCAATCTTTAGCTCTCCAGCACTGGTACATCTCTATTTGACCTATGACCTCAAAGGATCCGTCACATCTAAAATTTCAAACATTTCTGAGCTCTTCCGACTCAAAATTCCCCCAGGAACCGATTTTCTGTTCTCTAACGCTGGTAGATCTAAATTTGACCTTTGGCTTCGAGGGACTCTCCGAATCCGAAATTTCAAAACACTTCCGACATTTACAATCCCAAACCCCAACTAATCTTCAAGGTTCTATCCTTCGTAGATCATTTGACCTCTATGTGACTCCTATTTGCCCTTGAAGAAAGAGATTTTATAGATATTAATTTATATAATAATGCATATAGATTCTTCCCGAGATCTACGACCCGAATTAGTCCTAGATGCAAATTCTGCAGAACTCTATCATTTCTGCTTTATAGTTAGAATTAGCGCTTATCACCTGTCAATCACTCATCAATCACACATAATCATCTATGTATATTAGATGTAATGTTAAAATGAAATTATTCAGATAAGGACGTGCAAACTTTTATCTACGAAATGATAACACTTTATCAAATTTAATTGCCGCGAAAAGGACAGTTTGGTCCTTGTAGACGATGGTTGCAGTAGCATCTGATTTTCACACGTTTTTCCGATAAATGAGGATCCTAGGATTCTGCAGTTCTCACAGTCTTAATTGTCTATATCCCTTTGCACACAAGATGATGAACAGCAGATAGAGATGTATTTTCGTATGGATCTGATGATTCTGCATAAAAGTCCAATAATAGTACTTCGATCATCCACTCTTCCTCCTCATTTGGATGCTTCTCTTTTTCATAGCCACGTACCAATCTTCCCACCGGGCGATATCTTCCCTTTCTGGGATATTCATTGCCTCAATCGAAGCGTGGCTCAAATTATCAGACGATGACTGGTCCTATTTATCTGTTGATGAGGATGCGTCGTATTCTTTATCTTTCAAAAAACTGAAGCATTCATCGGCCTATTTTGCACAATTTACAACGTTCATCTCACTTGATGTATGCTACTGAGCTAATGCTATAACACTGATATCGATACATGTTCTTTCACATGAAGAAGGATGCAATCGAATTTTGACCTAGGGTAGGCATTGTAACGTACCCTGCCATTTACAGCGCCCTCATCGCTAATTTTAATGCCTTTGCTACCCACAAGTTCACTCTCTGACCTACTACGTCTCACGGATGGATTTTCTACTTCAGTCATTCAGAAGTAATAGTCGATCTCCCTAGAGAGTGTTGACCAACTTGAGAATGACATCGAACAAATTGAACAGTTTCGTCGCGCGATAAATTGTCTTCCACTGACATCGTACTTTTCTGGCTTAAATACTACTAACACTCACTTACTGTTCATAAGACTCAACTTTTAAACTACCCATTTTACTTTCTTGAAACCTGGTGCATTTATTCCAACCTCGGTGCTCTTTTAAATGACGCACTTCCGCGCTACCTTCCAATTACGATTATTTATTTTTTTATTTTCCTGAGGGGGGAGAGTTCCCCATTTATTAAGAATGATAATTTTAGCTTATCAGATTACATTATCATTCTCTCTCTGTATATGATACGTTTTTGATTCTAGAAAACAAATATGATAATACAGCCACCAGCACTTTATTTTTCCAAAGTCTTTATTGTGTGCTTCAGATGTTGAATTATCACTAACTTATAGTGATTCAAATTTCAATAATACCAACATGATTTCTTTTTAGATTATCCCTCCGCACGTATTCCGGGGCCCCGTCCTGTCCACGGTCAGTAGGGGACACCGATGGGCTTGGAAAGGCCGCCGTCCGTCGGATGGGACGTTAAGCCGTGGCCCCGTGTGCGGGAGAGCCATACCCTGTGCACTTTAAAGAACACGCTGGATGGCCTTGACGGGAGGCTACCATCTGTCTCCCAACAGCTGTTCCAGTGGGTCCCCTCCCCCAACCTTCTCTGAGCCTTCGGGGTCCATGTGACCTGGCCATTTAGCCCATGGTGTGCAAAAAAGTGCCGTTCAGAGGTAAAACAACCCAACAACCCAATATATTCCTGGCCAAAAGACTTCACCTTGGCAGTCGATTTTCTGTTAATAAATCTGTGTAATCGATTTGGTTTTCGAATTGGTTTTCAATCTATGTAAGAAAACAGACAACACTGGAATGCAGTGCCAATTACAAATTAAGCTTTGTTTGTATGTCTTGCCACATAACAGGATACGCCATTGGTAGCACGTCTAATTGAGAATATATTCGGTTTATTATATATCAGGGGTGGGCAAATAGCGGCCCGCGGACCACATTCGGCCCGCTAAGAGTTTTTTGTGGCCCGCCAAGACAGTCAGAAAAATCCGCCTTGAACCGAGATTTCCTTCCCGTGCGCGACCAAAGATTCGTCCCGTATTTTCCACTAGGACGGCCACGTCAATACGCATGCGCAGTGTAGATACGAAAGCAATTGCCCACCCCTGTTCTATATGAATATCGTATATCGTTATTTTCATTATCTTTCAACTCTGAATATGGAGGCTGCAGGGATGATCTTGAAGCCCTAGGAAAGTGTTTTACCGAGTGGCGCATCAAGTTCATTCCTGACAAAAGTTCTGCTCTTGCATTCACTCATGAAAGAGTTCAAAATTCATAAGAGATCTCTTCATTGGTACTGTTATGAACAGATCACAATCTGTTCATAACTTGAGAGACATATTTATCCAAAAACTATGAATTTCCCTTTTCGGGTCCGCTTCTGTTTCCAAGGTAAGGGGACCGCGAGAGCACAACGAATTTCTTGTCCCAAGAGGGACTTTAAACATTATATTTTTTTGGGTGAAGTGCGTCCGAACTCTCTTCGAAATTATAGCTGCTAAATATGTCGAATACTAAATGATTGATATTTTAGTTTAAAGCTCTATCTGCTGATTGAAAAGGAAATGCCCATTTCACTGCAGAAATCATAGTGATCCTTCATTCCTGCTACCGTGGATGTTTCACGTTATCCCTTCGTTTTTCGTCGCATGGGACCACGATGTTTCTATCAACATGAACAAAGTTCCTGACAGAGAAAATTGTGTCATGCCCTATGCTTCCTGCTCCCGTGATGCTGAAAGTCGCCGAAGATAATAAGAGGTATGAAATGATCACGTTTTCTTTTATAAATCAGAAAGTTTGTGCATCAGTTTTAAATCAGATCTGAACTTAGAAAAGACAGCGGCAGTAACTGTTGGTCACTGACTTAATTGACGTGGGCTAGAGAGGCTTTGGACGACTTTAATTAATTTTTATAAAATAGTAATTCATTTAATTGTAAGAGCAAGCATGAGCTCTAAATAGATATATCTATGGTCTTAATACATCTCCTCCGTATTGTAACAATATTACATCATTAAATTGTTTCATTTATGATATGAGAAAGAGCCGGTTTTGTTTCGCCAGTCAATGTGATCTATTTATTCAGATAGAAAGTAAATATCCACGGTCAATACATTCTTAGAAAGATAATGCAATATACAATAAAATAATATTGTAAACTTATTTAGAGGGAGAAGAACATTAACCATTCCTCCCCCCCCCCTCCCTAACATCCGGTGGCAGAACTCCACAATCATCAGATGGGTAATGAATGCACTTGAAACTTAAATAGTCATAACACTATATTAAGTAAAAAAAATGATTTCTCAAGTAGCTGCTTGCCTCAGAGGTCAAACAGGAGCCTGTCAGTTAAATACGCCAAATAAAAGATTAACAATTGAGCAGGTGTCTCAGTTTAATTATCTTGGGAACTATGTAATAGATACTGGTGACATGCGACATGAGATTGACAGACGAATAGGGATTGTTGCTGGGACTTTTAAGCATCTATGGAGAGTGTGGAGAAATAGTACGTGTAATACACCTAAGGACTAAAATTAGACTGTATAATAGTTTTTTTTAGGGTTAGTTATGGTAGTTAAACCTGGACGCTTTGTAAACAAGATAACAGGAAACTTGATGCTTTTGATTCTAGATGCTTACGCAGTACCTTGGGCATTAGGTGGTTCAACTTTATAAGTAATGATGAGGTTAGGCAGAGTCGGCAACTTTCTTTGAGCAGCATATTGTGCAGAGAGTTGGGTTGGGTTGTTTTACCTCTCAGCGGCACTTTTTTGCACACCATGGGCTAAATGGCCAGGTCACATGGACCCCGAAGGCTCAGAGAAGGTTGGGGGAGGGGACCCACTGGAACAGCTGTTGGGAGACAGATGGTAGCCTCCCGTCAAGGCCATCCAGCGTGTTCCTTAACGTGCACAGGGTATGGCTCTCCCGCACACGGGGCCACGGCTTAACGTCCCATCCGACGGACGGCGGCCTTTCCAAGCCCATCGATGTCCCCTACTGACCGTGGGCAGGGCGGGGAATTTGGCGGAGATAAATCTCAACGCTCACCCAGCTGGGACTCGAACCTGGGAACTACAGATTACGAGCCTGGCGCGCTACCGACTGAGCCACCAACACCCCAAATGCAGAGAGAGATATGTGCAGAAAAAGAGAAGACTCGGTTGGTTTGGATATGTTGCCCGTATGCATAACTATAGATAAAATTAGTGAATAGGGTTATGAACAGTATGTCTAAAGGCCTCACAAAGGGGGGGGGGGGGAAACCCAAGATGCGGTGGAAAGACATTGCCAAACAGGACCGTGCTAGAATTGGACTGCAGTGTCAAGATGCAGCAGATGTATCTCAGGAGAGATGCGTGGTTAGACCTCCGTAGCCCATGGCTGCTTTAGGGTGATGATGACGAGAGAAGATATGTGAGGAAGGCGAGACCTCAGCAGAAAGACAACACAAACATCTCTTTGCCTTACCCGGGACTATCAATAGCGAATCGCGCTAACCACTCTAACCATAAAGCCTCAATTGCAATTTCAGATTAAAAAAATAAATCTAATAATGGGAAATGATAGAAAAATTTTCAGATGTTCAGTTTGGAAAATTCAACACCCAATTCCCGTATAACATCTCTGAATATATGAAATCGAATAGTGAATTACTTCATGGTGCCAGATTTATAATAGCAAAAAATACTCTGGATGACTCAAAACGATGGGGAGCCTTTGAAAGATTGCATGCTGATCAAACAATAACAGAGGTGGCGATATTTTGTTATGCTACATCAAGGCTTTGGTAATTTCTACTACATCAAGCTACATCAAGGCTTGGAGGCATTGCCATTCTGCTACATCAAGGCTTTGTTTGCATTGCAAACAATCCAACTAGTTATTAGAAGGTCTATTCAAGGGCATCTTAAAGTTACAATTCCTGAAGATGATTGCTGTATTCGATTACTGTAGCGAAGGAAAAGGAGAACAACAGCATAGTCTCTGCCTTCAAAAGTTTTTGCAATCATAGGAAGACAGATGTCTGTCTCGACTGTGGACATCATGCTTTCCACACACTGTATGTATTCCTTTAACCTCCTGACATAGACAGGCCCACTTGAAATAGTGTCATGATGAATGATCTCATGCCTGGACCAGCGGAAATGGAGTTAGGTCCTGTTCACGGAGGAGTCAAGATTTTCTACTCGACTGGAGAGCTGACGTGAATTGATCTGGACAAAGGTTATAATCCGCAAACAGCCCCCATTACATCGTTGAGAGAAGAGCATTTGGTGGCTGAGATCTGACTGTATGAGTTGGGATTTTATCGGTTGGCCGTAAGGTCCTTCATCTGTTTTATGGAGGTTCTGTGAATGATCTGAGCTATTGGGGTGAGCTACGTCAATAGAATATGGCAAGTCCTAGGTTACTGCAGTAGGTGACAGTTTGCTTCTGATGAACGATAATGACCGTCCAAACAGAGCAAGACTGGCCAGCCAGTATATTGAGGAAGAAGGTATCTGGTTGAATAGCCTTCATTATCTCCGGATCTCAACGCGATATGACATCTGTGGGATCAACTGTGGAGAGGTATTGCCGCCTTTTAATCTCCTCCCAAAACATCCAAAACCTCAAGAAGATTTTTATTTCTACAGGGGGTCACATTCCTTATTGCCCCTTCTCCCCACTTTTCTCATGTACTTTCTGTTATTCGTTTTTATTCGGATATATGTAAATTATATTGGCCCAAATTTTTTATGATTTTTTATCCCAGCATTATCTTTGTACTTTTCTCTGTAGTTGCACTCAATGTTTTCTAATATATTTCGAGATAAGCACAGGTCAATAAAATGCGACCAGTGTTATGTTATTTTACGATTGAAAACAAGTAGATGGACGCTATAGAATCATAAGTACAAAAATATTAAATGCCTTAAAAACCATATTCATGTTTGATTGGTTGAGGTAAGTAATGGTTTACTTGATTGGTTAAGTGATGGGTTATCTAATAATTCCCATTTCATTCAAATAGGATTTAACTCATTCTTTTACTGAAGATATTTTAGATGAAAACAAGTTACCAATGCTTCACCTTCCCTTACCGACTTCAGAGTAAGAGGTTAAGATGAAATTAACTGATCAGAAAACTTCTATGCTGATTCAGATAGGTCTCAGCTACTTATAGAAATTACTTCGTCCACTCTCTCTCCTCGTTTCATTCGGTATTTAACAAGCTAACCACCTGACTTCGTACAACCAATGTGAGATCTAGATAACGTCTAGAATCCAGTCGAAATATTTCATCATTCCCAAGGTTCGCGAATATCGAGCCATATTCGGCATCGAACAGGATACTCAGTAAAGTTAACAGCATTTTCGTGGATGTAACGAGCATCATGTATGCATATTTCCTCAAACCTCGTAGACAGGGGCGGATTGGGAGTAAAAAACGGGCCGGGCAAATATATGAAAATCGGCTCAATAGGGCGAAGAACCAAAATTCATCGATCCGAAACCAAATTTCGCACCAGGCGAGAAGTACTCTGGGATTGTACCCGAGAATCAACCTTAGGGATCGCCTGCTATTCAGTTTTAATTCGTTTACCAAAATAAAAGCCATAAAAAGCGAGCTATTATTTTCATTTTGTCATCTGTTTGTCTCTCTGTTATTGAAAAACAACTTTTCGGATTTTTAGAAATAAATTGAAAATGTCTTTAGAGTACGATAGGTATTGACGAAATATTATGATTCGTGTTTTATAAATTTCCCAATAATATTAATAGTGCCTTTTAGCGGTGGAAACCTAGAAAAATGCCAAAACTCTTAACGAATATTGCAAACGATCCATTTAAACTAAAAATTCGATAAAATACAAAACCTCAGACTCTGTCTAATAAATGCATTAATAAGCACTTGAACTAGATGCTGATTTACTCAGGTGAGAAACTAAGGCCTCTTCTGTAGGATATAATTTAACTTTAAAAAAATAAAAAAAAGTATTTAAATTTTAAATTTGGATCATTAAATTTATGTGTTTATTAGTCAGAAATTGAGAAAAAGGACTGCTTTAATTTTTTTAAGTTTGTACTTTGCATTTTATTTCAATTTTAATTATATGTATCTATTTACACAGTAACGCATTTTTTGTGTTTTACGTTCACCTATGCAAAATATATAATAAAAGTTAAGAATAGATAGTAGTAATACATTTTCTCTCTTTTCCGCTTGTTTCTTTATACGGTTTGTACCCATTTACACATTGACCTTGATCAAACCCTTTCCCTCCATTCAGTGTTACGTAACATTTTCGTTTTCGTAAGTCTTCAGTTTTGAAAAGGTAATCGGCATGTCAAATGAGTGCTACAGTAGTAGTAGTAGTTAAATTACAATCAATGATACACCACATTATCAAAATTTTTCATTGCACAATGGAAATAAATTACTACCTGCTGAAAAACATTTAATCATTGCCTGATACCAACTCAACACTATTCTCCTTCATGTACGCGATGTAATATAATCACTAATCTTCTTCAGGTGTTTCGCACTATATGGACGACACTCTAGCCCAGGCCTGGGCAAACTGTCGCCCGCCTTTTCGCTTTGTGCGAACCAGCGCACAAATTTTAAATTAAATTTGTAAGAGAGAAAAAGAACGTATAGAGGACAAAAAGCCCAACTTCTGCAACGCAAATTTTCATTAAAATAATTAGTATAATTATATTGCTTATGTTTCACTTTAGATTTTTTTTTGCGCTAGTTACACATATATCATTGATGATATATTTTTTAATGGCCGCAATTTAATTCCGGTTTCTTACGGACTCCAGCTCACAAGTTCGAGTCCCACTTGAGTCAGCGTTGAGATTTATCTTTCCTCTCCCCCCCCCCCCAACTGCCCTCGGTCAATAGGGGGCAGCGATGGACTTGGAAACGCCGCTGCCCATTGGATGGGACGTTAAACCGTGGCCGTCTGTGTGGGAGAGTCGCACCTTGGGTACGTTAAAGATCACGCTGGATGGCCTTGACAGGAAGCTTGGATCTGTCTCCTAGCAGCTCTGGAATGATTCCTTTAGCGCATCCTTCTCTGAGCCCTCGGGGTCCTTATGACCTGGCCATTTAACTTATTGTGTGCAAAAAAAGTGCCGCTCAGAAATAAAACAATCCAATCTTAGCCTTATCGAAATGAACAAAGAGAAATATATAATTTTTACGACAAAACATTTCGCCAATGTCCGTAACTTTTTAACAATGGGTACTAATAAGACCATTAAAAAATATATTACGAAGCTCGAAATGTTCTCTATCATTTGTGATGAGCCACAGTACTTTCAGGTATTTTTTAGAGTCGACGCTTATATTGACTAACAGGTTTTTATTCTTTCCTTTCTTCGCCCAATAATTTATTGGGAGTGAAACAGAACCAAAGCAGTAAATATTTTTCGCAAACTTTTGTATAATTCAGTTTAGGTGGTTTAATTTCTCCTCGAAGATTTCAAAATACGAAAACTTATTTGTTCAACCTCCCTTCTACTTTAAGTATAATTTAGATCAGTTCCATCCAAATCAAGCTAGGTGAAGAGCTACTGCGGAAAATAAATATATTTTTAAAGAGACAGCAAAAGTGATCTGCTTAAAAGTGAAAACATGCATTTCAAAATTAATAATGAATTACAGTAAAAAACTGCTTTTACGGAATAAAGAAAATATCTTATTAAAAATGTACAGTTTTGTTTTTTAATCGAGTATTTGAATTGGCAAAAAGAATGTCTTCTAAAAAAAAAAAAAGCAAGCCAGATTAGATATATTCATTATTTGTCTTATGAGCTACGAGTTGGACGGGTCTGGTTCAGGCGTGTCCTTTTAGAGTTGCAAAATTCAAAGTTTAAACTAGAAGAACGTATATCGCCTTTGGCGAATAGGCAGATCTCGTTTTCAAAGACTGAAGCTTTTCTTTTGAACTCTTTAAAAGTTGTAACTCGAACTATTGGATTACTTGGAAATTAAAAATAGTAGTATTTTTAGAGCTTATAAACGAAAAAAAGGATTTGTCTTTTATTCCTCAAATTTAAAAAGTTGCTCTTCTCCAACTCCTCTGATAAAAGATTGGATTGGATTGTTTTACCTCTGAGCGGCACTTTTTTGCACACAATGGACTAAATGGCCAGGTCACATGGACCCCGAAGGCTCAGAGAAGGTTGGGGGAGGGGACCCACTGGAACAGCTGTTGGGAGACAGATGGTAGCCTCCCGTCAAGGCCATCCAGCGTGTTCTTTAACGTGCACAGGGTATGGCTCTCCCGCACACGGGGCCACGGCTTAACATCCCATCCGACGGACGGCGGCCTTTCCAAACCCATCGGTGTCTGATAAAAGAGCCAATTGTTGACGTAAGTAGACTCTCTCTTGACCAAGCCCGGATCTAGAAAAAAATACATGGGGGGAGGAACAAGAATCACATTCGAGCCGAAAAAAATGTGAAGGGGGACAAGACACTTTATTTTCACGAGTTTTTGAAATAATTATTAAGATATGCATGAAATATGAAGTTTAATAATTTTTTGCCTCTTTCACCCTTACTCGCATTATGAAACTCGCGTCTTGTTGTCTCCCCCCCTTAAATCCCGCCCCGCTCTTGACTCTTGGCTTATCACCGATATTTCAAACTTCTACATAAACAATTAACATCTACACTTGCAACATTCGTTAAAAGTTTCGCCTTTTTCGTATTTAGTGTCCTCTAACGATGTAAATTAAAACTTCATTAGTACCAATCCAACTAAAAAATAATTTATTAATATCTCTGGGGCGGGGGTGGCTCAGTCGGTAGCGTCAGGCTCGTAATCTGTGGTTCCCAGGTTCGAGTCCCAGTTGGATCAGCGTTTGAGATTTATCTCCGCAAAACTCCCCACCCTGTTCACGGTCAGTAGGGAGACACCAATGGGCTTGGAAAGGCCACCGGCCGTAGGATGGGACGTTGAACCGTGGCCCCTTGTACGGGAGAGCTATACCCTGTGCACCTTAACGAACACGCTGGATGGCCTTGACAAGAGGCTGCCATCTGTCTCCCAACAGCTGTTCCAGTGGGTCCCCTCCCCCAACCTTCTCTGAGCCTTCGGGGTCCATGTGACCTGGCCATTTAGCCCATGGTGTGCAAAAAAGTGCCGCTCAGAGGTAAAACAACCCAACTAATATCTCTTAAAACAAAACGCTTGCGTTCCCCCCCCCCCCCCCTGGCTGTAAGGGGACGACTTATTATTGCAAATGCAAAACTACGTGATCTTCACATTTTATCATTAAAATTTCCAGCATCAATACATAGCGTGAAATATCTGTTTCAATAGTTGGATATTCAACTTCTTTCATTATTAAGGCGAATTATAAATATTTTGCGATTCTTACAAAGTGCGAATCGTAATATTTCTTCAACACCTATCTAATTCAAAAAAAAAAATTTTTTTTTTGATTCATTTCTAAAAACAAACAATTTTTTCTCTAAACAAAAAAGTTGCACTCTCATCCCTCAGGCGTAAATTATCAATTCTTGTTGCCTTTGTAAACTTTGCAATATTTACATTCCACTGAAAAAAAATCGAATTTCTATAAGTACATTGTTTGCAATTTTCAACCTTTTCCACCGATACGGGGTGCAGTTTAAACTAACACTCCAAAAGGAACTGTATGCCTTGGATATCTGGAGCAGAGTACCGCGGAAGAGATCCACGTTAACAGCTCTGCACAAGGCTGCACGGATACGGTGGGCGCGGCGCCACAAAGACTGGACAGTCGACTCTTGGAAGCGTGTGATCTGGTCGGATGAGTCGCGTTTTTTCTTCCGAATGATGCGAGGCGACGGGTACATCGTAAGCCGCATGAAGCATTCCATGAGCACTGTGTTTAAGGTTCTGTTCAATCTGGAGGAGGCTCTGTGATGTTCTGGGGTGTTTCGAAATCTCTGAGCATCTTAACCATACTGACAGCATTCACAATATCGTAGTTTTTTAGAGTTAAAGTATCATTTTTTCGTCGGTTTTCTTCTACCTCAGATGCATATTGTGGTGACTCAAAGATTGAAGTTATGGGCTGTGATAATTCATTACCATCTGCAGACGTTGCAATTGCATCACGTGGTTTGAATATTTTAATTTTTGAGAATATGCATCAATTTTTCTTCTAGCGCTTTTACTCGTTTTCGTTATAGGTATTGGGGTGTTAAATTATTCTCTTTTTAAACCTTTATTTCCTTAACCGAAAACACAATATTAAAAAAAAAGTACAAATTATGGTTTAGGGAAATTTTGGTATTAATACGGGGACAGACAAATACGAATTTCATTCATATTAATAAACAAAATATGACAGCCAGAAATCGGGCTCGGCTCATGTCTCCATATACCGGAGCTTTAACAGTATTTTAAGTTGAACCTAAACTTAATATGTGCATCTGTTTTATGAAGAGGAAAATGTAAAAGCAAGGAGATATTAATATATAAAAAAATTAAGAGAAGTTTAAAAAATAAACCTTTCCCAAGTTCCATGGCCTCCATGGCCCCCTCCTTATGACCACTACTGGGGTCAACGTGAGATCTATCTCCGCAAACTCCCCGCCCTGTCCACGGTCACTAGGGGACATCGATTTGCTTGGAAAAGCCACCGTCCGTTGGATGGGACGTTAAGCCATGGCCCAATGTGCGGGAGTGCTATACTATGCGCACGTTAAAGAACACGCTGAATGGTCTTGACTGAAGACTACTATTTTTCTCCTAATAGCTGTTCCAGTGAATTTCCTCCACCCAATTTCTCTGAGCCTTCGGGGTCCTTGTGACCTGGTCATTTTGACCATTGTGCGCAAAAAAAGTGCTACTTAGAGGTAAAACAAGCCAACCCAACCTTTTCAGATTTGACGTGATAACGGGTAGCAATCCTCTGTGTCACTTGTGAAGTAATACTTTTATTTCGATCATTGCGAGCAGCTAAAACCATGGCCTCTAGTGGTTGGAACGGAATTCTCTTATCTTCCACCACTTCTTTCGACTGCGTCTCTCCTTGCCGAAATACCAACCAAAGCTCTAAGAAAACCTTCGTAAGAAACCGGCTTCTTGTAAAGAGAAAACTTCCATTCACTTCGTTGCTGTTGAAGCCCACGTAGAAAGGGATGATGTTTCTATTGAATATGTGGAGTGGAAGCACTCTTCCTCATCCATGCTTCGAAAGAGATGATAAGGATTCCGAAGTGCGTAAGGAATTTGTCTCGGTGATAATCAGTGACAGCTGCCACCAGAGGATGGCAGAGTTATCATTTAGTTTCGCAGATCTGTTTTTGCTTTCTCTCAATGCTTTTTGGGCGTTTTCAGAATAACTGTGCTCAATCCTGATTTCTGTTCCAGATAATTACAAATTCCTTGCGTCAAAGCATGGCACATATATCAGAAGCTTTTAGCGTATCCAGGGAGAAGGGGAGCGATCGCCCGATCGTCCCCCTTCCCTCCTAGAGTTCGAAGAAAGAGGAAAAAAGTTGATTCACATTTACGAATCTATTGAATGTGTTATGTATACGATCATGGGTGCACAAAACGTCGATTAGGCAGTTTAAAATACCTCAGAATCATCAAGAGGCATTATGCATTTGGTCCCTTGATTTCCCAAAATGGGATTATCAGAACAATAATCTTTTAAGCGAGGTAGTCTTGAAATTCTCATAATTAAGGAATTTCCATGTTTCATTAGTGTGATCAATAAGGTCCCTATTTATATTCGTATTTAGTTTCTCTTTAGGTCAAGACAGTCGAACCCAAACTTATTGAAGAGGCACTAAAGAAACAAAAAATATATATTCTAAAGGAGCAACTTAAAAACGAAAACATGCATTTCAGAGGAATTTGAAAAAAAATATTACTTTTCAGGAAGCAGGAAAATATCTTGATTAAAACAAAAATATGTATTTTTTTTTAATTAGTAGTAGGAATTGGTAAAATCATTTAGCTATGCACCTAAATATGTTTGGACGAATAACTGTGAGGAAATGATCCGGATTCACTATTTTTTTTTAGAAATGATCCGGATTCACTATTTTTTTTTAGAAATGATCCGGATTCACTAATGTTTTGTGCGTATGCTTTATAAGTCTCAGATTGAATGGGCCTGCTTTAAATGGTCAACACACCGATTTGTCGTTGTTCCTAATCAATTCACGCATATTAACACTCAGCAGTAATTTTAAAATTCCAAAGGGTTCCAATCCTACCAAATTTGGTTCGACCATGAAATGTCGCTAAAGTCACGTCGTCTATCATCACTTTGTAGGGTTGAAAAATCCTCCCTGCTCGCCATTCACTGCAGCTGAATATTTTTGGTCAATTGCGATCGAAACTAGAAGTTCAATTCAAGACGAAACTAGAAGTTTCTGTCTTGAAGGGGATGAAGGATCCGTAGTTCTATCACCGGTGGCACCTGTGCAAAATTCGACGGTCAAAAGATTTTGACCATTTAAACCAATGATCAGGAAATCGAGGGTCGGTTAATTGAGGTTTCACTGTATGTCAAAAACCTGTGCCAGCCCCACCTCGAAGTTAGTTTTCTGGCTATACCCCTACCATTCACCTAACATGGAAAATCTCTGATATTTTAGTAGGGCAATGCATAATCTTGCCTTGAGTAAAATTCAGAAAGTTTAAATATTCCCATTATGAGTACAATTTATTTCATCTCGTATAAATAGTTAGCCATTCTGAAAAGTAATTTAACGGAACAAATTGAATTTTTATTTTAATTTTCATTTTAAATCTGATCATGTGACGATTAAGCATGCAACACGTACAGTATTTTTTTAATAATTTAAGCGATCTTGTGAGTAATTGTGTGACGTGAAAAGAAAATGAATACTGTACTTTTAAGTAATCGATTTGCTGTTTTTTAAAAATATACTTTAATAAAAATAATCAAAATAGCCGTCAGAAAAATTATACAAATATGGAGGTAAGTAAATAATTCTGATTGTTTCGTGCATCTGGCATCACAAACGTTTAGTAAACGTAACAAGTGCTTATCTTAATTGTTGAAATTCATAATAATGTATAGAACGAAACAAAGATTTAAACTTTAAGTTTTTTTAATAATCATTCAGTCATAATATGGCTTTTGATATATGCGCTTGATATCGTGATAATATGTGAGAAAAAGTTTTTTAGAAGATAAAATATAGGTTCGAGTTTGAGAAACGTGCTTTAGAAGTAATTGCTGAAATGTGTGATCACGAGGGAAAGAGGAGAATTCTTCGTGGAGAGCAGTTAAGCGCCGTGCAACGCTGGTGGCTTCGTAGGCGTAGAGGAATCGTGAGGGTGACATTGGGATGCGTCAGGTCCTTTTTATTATGTTGTTGCCATATACCTGAGGAATCAGAAGAAGATGATATTTGCTCGTGGACCTCGAAGGAAGGAAAAGTTGGAGAAGTTAGCTCAGACGAAAGCCCTACGAAACCAGAAAGGATTCAGGAAGGGCAAAACACAATCGCCCATAAACGGACACATTCGAGGTCAAGTCTCAAAGGAGAATGCATCTCCGCTTCAGGCGGCGACTTGTTGGAAGCTATATCTAGTGTAATGGTGGAGATAAATGAATCTCCAGCTAAAGTGGCAGATGTAAGATCTTCAGCTAAAGAAGAGGATGTCACTCGATATAAAGTGGACGATGTATATGGTGCAACTATGGAGACAAATGAATCTGAAATGAAAACAGATAGAGCTGAATATGGTGGAGCTCCGATGGCGGAAAGTGAACCTCCGATAAAAAAGATGAAGATAGTACCGAAGAAGGTGAAGATAAAAAAGGAGATTCCTCAAATGTCACCAAAGATGGCATCTCACGTAATGGGATAGATGCTAATTCCATCCATAGCACCAGTAGTAATTACATCCTTGTTTTCGTATTGGTCGTAATTTTTGCTTCAGGAGTGATTGAGTTCGTATTGGGAACAATAAACATGTTCCTTTTTGTATGGCGTTATTAGAAGTTGGACGAGAAAGTGAAGTAGAAAAAAGGGGAAAAAAGTGAATGATAAAGTGAAGGAAATTTAGAGAATGAAAGACCAGAAAGGATAGAAAAGAAAGATAGAAAAAAAGTAAAAAAAAAAAAAAAAAAAAAAAATGTCTCCCTCAAAATCCATCCTCAGACGTCCCCGATCGTGGGAGACGGGCAACATCCATTATCTGTTGATTTCCCCAAGAGTTCATTTTATCTTTCGGAAAAACTTCAGAAAATGGATGGCTAACATGAGGCTCTGGTAAACAAACCCAGCAGTTAACTATAGCCATGTAACATACTTTATTATATCCAGTTATAATATATACAATTACAGCAATTATAAACTATATTATTATAGGAATTATAACATTACTTATTATATGAATTATAACACTGTTTATGGCTCGTGCAAATTTCATAGGAACAACATCTTCAACTTTTCAGAATCGTGTACAACTCTCATAATGTCGATAGCATTTCATCTGTTTCTGTTGACTTGTGATGTTTTACATTTTCAATATTGCCAAAGAAACTTCAGAAAATGATATAGGTTTAACACTTAAAGCCAGCAATATATTTATCTATGTTGCAACAGTACTAATCCGTGTCAACTTTCACCTATCCTTATCTAACAATTTCCTATGGCTTCCACAATTTGCACGTTTGGAAGCAACGCCCTGCTGGGATAGTCATAATCTTCGATACAGTTCCTCGTAACTATTTCCGTCGTTCTACTTACTGAAGCTCTTGCAAGACACGCACCAATGATCATTTCTTTTTTGAGGTCATTGAGATCTGATATTGTCGAAAATTACACCACAACAGCTGTTTCAACTCCGTCTGTGGGACTGCTATGTGATAGCCGACATCGTACTTCTTCCCTTTATATAACTCACATTGTGGGTGACGTCGAACCTTTCATATGCATACGTCGCATTGCGTGTACTCCAGTCGCCGTCTATGTTTCCATTATTTTGATAAACCTCTATAATTTGTCAGGTATGCTATACGTCTCACAATCAACCACAAATTATGACGATCAACAGAGTCAAAAGCATCTGAGCTTTTGATGTACCAAACGGATCTCTGAAATTCTAAACATTTCTCAAGAATCTACCCAGTGAAAAAAATCTGATCTACATATCCCTACCACTTCTCAATCCACGTTGCTGATCACGTAGTTGTCCGTCAACCAGATTCTTAATTCTATTACGAATAATCATGCAAAGAACGTTACCTGGAAAAGAAAGTAGGCTGATCTCCCTAAATTATCACAAGAACTGCGATCTCTTTTATTAAAAAAAATAGGGATAATAATCGCTCTGGTAAAATCCTTACGAATAATGGCTTTATCATAAAACATATTCAGAATTCCAATCAGCCATGTGGTAACAAACATTCCCAGCTTTAAGCATTTCACTAATAATTTAATCTACCCCTGGGGATTGATGCAGCTTAAGATTCGAAAAGCCATAGTAACTTCCGACTGTGATATAGGCCCAACATTAAACTCAGTAATGATTCTATCATCATTAGAAACAATGGGAGTAGAACTAACCACATCGTTTAGAACATCAATGAAATGCTCAGCCCACCTAGCCAGGACAGAATCCTCACTTTCTGTAACCTTACTTTGTTTATCCTTCAATCCCTGTATACCTGTCTGTGTTTCCCACACAAAATAATAACTATCTTGTACAGATCTCTACTGTTATGATGTATGGATGCTTCCTCGGCTTCGTTAGCCAAGCCATCAAGCCAAAGATTCTTATCAGCAGCAAACTAATCCTTTACACCAGGGGTTCCGAACGTGGGATACGCGGTAAAATTTTTTGGGGTACACGGTGAGAGTTCAAACTTGCTAGATCTAGTAACAAAGTCAGTGTTTTATTTTATTCCCATTGTTATACTATAACTATAATTTTATCTATCTATACAAGTTGTACGCCAGTTACATGCACATTTCCAGGGGGTACGTGAAGCATAAAAGGTTGAGAACCACTGATTTACACGTTTATTAAGCTCTCTGTAATCCTTTCTATTAGGACTAGTAGGGTACTGATTAAGGACATTCCTGCAGTTCCTTCTTTCTGAAATAAGCTCAAGTGCCTTATCACTCAAATAATTCTGTCTCCTCTGCTCCTTTTTTTCCTAAAAGAGTACTGTTTGTTTCCGAAAAAGCCTTTTTAAAATGGTCCCATTCTTCCTCAACTTCAGTAGTAAGCAAACCATGACTGTCATAATGACTAAGTAACCTATCATGGTAAGCTTTAGCTATAACTGGGTCTTTCAAAGCTTCAATATTAAAGGTGAATTTTTTAACCCTAGCACAACACTTTTTAAGTTTAAGTTCCAAGACACTTTTAACAAGGTAATGGTCAGATCCAATTTCAGCCCTCTACATGACCTGGTATTCCTAACAGAACTGGCCCATTTGCTGTTAATTAATATATAATCTATCATATTCTTATGCAGCACATCTGGTGAAACTCATGTAAGTTCGGTGTTTGTAATAAGTGTGAGTTATTCTCAAGCAACTGAGTTTACATAATTGTAGGAGGCGTTGCCAATTCTCATTACAGATACCAATACCAAAAGGGTCTATCACCCCTCCCCGAAGGTCAGAGTCAGTACCGACTTTGGCATTGAAGTCACCTAAAACAAGGGTAATATCTCCTTTCTTGACAGAATTCAAAATATCCTGAAGTTGTCCGTAAAACTTATCCTTCTCAACCTCATCGGCATCTTCAGTGGGGGCATAAGAGCAGATAACATAGAAGTCTTTAATGCTTGTCTGAAATTTAGCTGTAAGAAACCTTTCATTAATGCACTCATATCCTAGAAGAGCAATACCGCGTGTCTGCTGAGAAGCAAACCTACGACTTGGAGAATGCTTTTTATCTTCTCTCCCTGAAAAGAGAAATTTAAGATTATTTTTAGAATCTGACTCTTATCGGTCCATCTGGTCTCTTGCAAGACGAGAAAATCTAAACAATAGTGGTGAAATTCTTTGTGAGGACAACAAGGGAATAATCTCTGTGCAGGGTCCTCACATTCCAACTACCTATGGAGAGAAAATGGTTAGTGGGATGTTTAAAGAAACTACGCTTATTGAGAGAGGGAATGCTGACAATATCAAACAGCCCCCTAATTGCAGGACTAATTGCAAAGACTCTTTCCCCCACTACTAAAGACTGAACCATCTACATTGGAAGCCTTCCTCCAATGTGGAATTTGATGATGCCAGTAGAAGGGTCTGTAAATGGTAGCTAGGTAGTCACTGGAAGGAGAGCTATGCACCAATCCCCTGTGATGATCCATAGAACCGGCCAGGCCTAGCACCTAATGTCCGACCCCGCCTTCTCGTGATGCGGACCGTTAGTACCTTTCAAAAGAGATACTCTCTTGTGGAAGTGAACGGAAGGGGAGGGCTGCCAGATTAGTGTGGCCTACTGATCTAGACAACTATGGCTACTTTTCTTTTTTTTCTACCCTGCTGAGGAATGGTCAACCACACAGGGTCCTGGTGCTGACCATATAAACCTACTGGACTGGACAGATATATATGGCTTTGAGCTTGATTATGGATCCTGATTTTGCTGCACTGGTGGGCTTCTGTGGAGGGAAAATCTTCCGCTGTGTTTTCTATTTGTTTGTGGGTTGACAGCCCCAAGTGAATAGATTCACAGGATATGTTTATCAGCTGGTGGATAATCCTGAGCAGAAGTCATCGCAGGCACCTGAACTCTTTGCTTCTATTGGCATCGTCAAATTCTACATTGGAGGAAGTCTTCCAGTGTAGATGGCTTCAGCCTTTAGTGGTGGGGGAACGGGTCTTTGCCATATGTCTGCGATTAGGGGGCTATTTGATATTGTCGGCATTCCCTCTCTCAATAAACATAGTTTCTTTAAACGTCCCACTAACCATTTTCTCTCCATAGGTAGTTGGAATGTGAGGACTCTGCACAGAGCTTTTTCTCTTGATGTCCTCACACAAGAATTCCACCGTTATAATTCAGATATTCTCGGCTTGCAAGAGACCAGATGGACAGATAAAGGTCAGATTCTTAAAAATAATCTTAAATTTCTCTTTTCAGGGAGGGACGACAATAAGCATCACTAAGGCGTGGGTCTGCTTCTCAGCAGACACGCTAGCGATGCTCTTCTAGGATATGAGTGCATTAATGAAAGGTTTCTTACAGCAAAATTTCAGACAAGCGTTAAAGACTTGAATGTTATCTGCTGTTATGCCCCCACTGAGGATGCCGATGAGGATGAGAAGGACAGGTTTTATGAACAACTTCAGGATATTTTGAATTCTGTCAAGAAAGGAGATATTACCCTTGTTCTTGGTGACTTCAATGCCAAAGTTGGTACTGACTCTGACCTTTGGGGAGGAGTAATAGGCCCTTTTGGTATTGGTAGCTGCAATGGCAATGGGCAACGTCTCCTACAGGTAAGTAAACTCAATGGATTCAGAATAACTAACACTTATTACAAACACCGCGACATACATAAGTGCACATGGGTTTCACCTGATGGGCTGCATAAGAATATGATTGATTACATATTAATTAACAGCAAATGGGCTAGTTCTGTTAGGAATACCAGATCATATAGGGGAGCTGAAATTGGATCTGACCATTACCTTGTTAAAGGTGTGTTGCAACTTAAACTTAAAAAGTGTTGTGCTAGGGTTAAAAAATTTACTTTTAATACTGAAGCTCTGAAAGATCCAGTTATAGCCAAAGCTTACCATGATAGGTTACTTAGTCATTATGACAGTCATGGTTTGCTTACTACTAAAGTTGAGGAAGAATGGCATCATTTTAAACAGGCTTTTTTGGACACTAACAGTACCCTTTTAGGAAAAAAGGAGCAGAAGAGTCAGAATTATCTGAGTGATAAGGCACTTGAGCTTATTTCGGAAAGAAAGAACTGCAGGAATGCCCTTAATCAATACCCTACTAGTCTTAATAGAAAGCATTACAGAGACCTTAATAAACTTGTAAAGGATCAGTTAGCTACTGATAAGAATCTTTGGCTTGATGGTTTGGCTGACAAAGCCGAGGAAGCAGTTAGACAGCACAACAGCAGAGAGCTGTACCAGATAGTTAATGTTTTGTGTGGTAGAAAACCGACAGGCATACAAGGATTGAAGGATAAACAAGGTAAGGTTATAGAAGGGGAGGATTCTGTCATGGCTAGGTGGGCTGAGCATTTCAGTGATGTTCTAAACAATGTAGTTAGTTCTACTCCCATTGTTTGCAATGATGATAGATGCATTGGTGACTTTAATGTTGGCCCTCTAACACAATCTGAAGTTATTTTGGCTGTTTCTAAACTTAAACTTCATAAATCCCCAGGGGTAGATGAAATTTACACGGAAATGCTTAGAGCTGGGAATGTTTCGGTTACCACTTGGATGACTGAAATTCTGAATATCTTTTATGATAAAGGCATGGTGCCTAAGGATTTTACCAGAGCTATTGTTATCCCTATTTTCAAAAAAGGTGATCGCAGTTCTTGTGATAACTATAGGGGTATTAGCCTACTCTCTGTTCCAGGTAAAGTTCTTTCCATGATTGTGCTTAATAGAATTAAGAATCTGGTTGACAGTCAATTGCGTGATGAGCAATGTGGATTTAGAAGTGGTAGGGGATGTGTGGATCAGATATTTTCACTTAGGCAGATTCTTGAGAAATGTTTAGAGTTTCAGAAACCTTTGGTTGCTAGCGTTGTTGATTTCAAAAAGGCTTTCGACTCTGTTGATCGTCATAACTTGTGGTTGATTGTGCAATCATATGGTATACCAGACAAGTTAGTTAACATTATGAAAGCTCTCTATAATAACACTGAGTCGTGTGTGAGAGTTGGTAAGTCTTGTAGCAATTGGTTTAGCATTACTCCTGGTGTTCGACAAGGGTGCATTTTGTCTCCTTTTCTCTTTAGCTTGGTTATTGATTATGTTATGCGAAATTCACTTTAAGGGAAAGATTTTGGCCTTAAATGGGCTGGAGATACAAAAAGTTCTGATTTAGATTATGCTGATGATTTAGCCCTTTTGGCAAATGATGTTGATGAGATGAACTCTTTCATTCGAGCTGTTGATGAGACTGGTAGTAGAGTAGGTTTGGTTATAAACAGAGAAAAAACTAAAGTGATGAAACTTGGTCAGGCAGCCTTTGATTCAGTTAATCTGAATGGTTGCAGTCTTGAGCAGGTGTCACAGTTTAATTTTCTTGGGAGCTATGTAACAGATAATGGTGATGTGCGGCATGAGATTAACAGACGAATAGGGATTGCTGCCGTGACTTTTAAGAACCTATGGAGAGTGTGGAGAAATAGGCGTATACACCTAAAGACTGAAATTAGACTGTATAATAGTTTGGTTCTTTCTAGGGTTAGTTATGGTAGTGAAACCTGGACACTTTGTAAACAAGATAACAGGAAACTAGATGCTTTTGATTCCAGATGCTTACGCAGTGTCTTGGGCATTAGGTGGTTCAAATTTGTAACTAATGATGAGATTAGGCAAAGGAGTTTGCAACCTCCTTTAAGCAGCATATTGTGCAGAGAGAGACTCCGTTGGTTTGGCCATGTTGCCCGTATGAATAATTATAGATTGGCGAATAGGGTTATGAACAGTGTGCCTAAAGGAATCAGAAGGAGGGGGAGACCTAGGATGCGGTGGACAGACAATGTCAAACAGGACCTTGTTAGAATTGGTGTGCAGTGGCCAGATGCAGTAGATGTAGCTCAGGATAGATTTGCTTGGAGAACTAAATTGCACCGTCTGGTTGGACCTCCGTAGCCCATGGCTGCTTGAGGATGATGATGATGTTGATGATGAGTAGAAGCAAGAGTTCAAGTGCTTGCGATGACCTCTGCTCAGGATTATCCACCAGCTAATAAAACCTATCCTGTAAATCTGTTCACTTGGGGGTGTCAACCCACAAATAAACAGAAAACACATCGGAGGATTTTCCTTCAAGAGGCCCAGTGCATCAAATTCAGGATCCATAATCAAGCTCAGAAGCATTAGTCCTTTCAGATTTGCATATATGGTTAGCACTAGGACCCTGTGTGGTTGACAACTCCTCAGCTGGGTACAAAAAAAAAGAAAAGTAGCCATAGTTGTCCAGATCAGTAAGCCACACTGATCTGGCAGCCCTCCTCTTCCGTTCCCTTCCACAAGAGTAAATGCATTTTTAAAAAGATCTTCCGTTCCCTTCCAAAAGAGTGTATCACTTTTGAAAGGTCTGAATTAGGAGAAAGTGGGGTCAGACAATCTAGTTATTATTATTTCGTTGCGGTTTCGGTTCTGTCTTATTTTGAAATGGGAACGATACCCATTAAAGTTTTTTATTGTTTAAGATAGTGATTCTCAACGAGGACATTTCATAAATTTGAATTAAAATTAATGAATTTTGAATTTATTAAGAGAATCGGTGATATTTTTCACGTCTTAAAAAATATTCTCTTTCAACTTAATTTTCAAAAAACCTAGAGATAAATTTCCTTTTTTTCTAATACCCTTACATACAGTTCAATATGTTTATAGCGTCGATTTTCTTTCATTACCAATTTACACAAATTTGAGAAAAAAATGAGAAATTTCAGATCCAACACAACATTTAAAGTGAAATGGGGGTCAGAGTTACAGTCAATAGGTATCGTTTTTGCCCTGTCACAAAGCTGCAACCGATTTCTCGTATAATGAATATTTTCATTTAATTTCAGTTTATCTGCTAATATGATATTATTAATAGACAACTGATAATGCCAGATAGTGATTACTAATATCACTAGAGTGAATACCTACTTATGATGAAGAATTTATTATTTCTTAACAAAATATATGAAAATTGGTGGAGGGTTGCTTTGCGACCCGCCTTAACCCACTCTGTATATAATTGGCTCTCAGCTGTCCAAAAGTTGTGCACCTCTGCTCTGTATCAAGTAGAGAAAGCATTTGTAATGAATGTGGGGACTAGTTAAGGGAAAGTTTAGAAAACTTTTCTTTCGATAATAATTGTTATTAGCTGCAATTAGAGAAATATAAAAGAGATATAAATTGATTATTAATTTTTGAAATGGTGCCCCAAGATGTAGTTCTCTTAAGAGAAAATGTTAGGCATAGCACTGTCTCTAGTGAATAAGTTATCCATCTGCCGTGTTCAACTTTGGAAACAGTTCCCAGCATTTTAAAACCCTTAGAGCACCGGAAGACGGTTTTTAGAAACTCGGAGAAATGGGTTTGCATCATGCTTTTGAAGTTTATCTATAACATAACCTAGATCCGTTCTTTTCTAATTTTATAAGATCTGGAGTATGCAATTTAAAAAAGAAACAAGCTCTTTACTTTAAGAGTTATAGACGACGAAACTAATTCAATATTCATTTTAACTCACGAAAGTCTTTTATTCTCAAAATTCTCTATGTTCTTCTCTTTTCAGGGAGATCTCATCATCTCTAGTCCATGTAGATTTATATTTTTGCTTTATCATGGTCTGTTTAGTTTTCTATAACCATGTTTATTATTAAAATGAGTTGAATGTTTATTAACAGAGATCTTTTGGAAGTACCTTTCTTTAAGTGAAACTCAGATACAGATATTTTTCTTCTTAGTAGCAGTTGTAAATTAGTTTTTCAGTTCATTTCTTAAAAATGAAAGAGCTAATGTTTTTAATTTGTCATCTACCTGTCTGGAGGTCTGTAGGCACTTAACGTTTTTGTGTTCGAGTTAAATTAAAAAAAATTATAGGTTGGATAGGTATTGATGAAATATTACGATTTGCACTTTCGGAATCTCCGAAAATTTTAATGAAGAAAAAAAAGGTAGAAATTTAGCCCCGGATGGCGAGGGCCTATGTTACCAGCGATCCACAACAATATGCGCCACATGGGTCGGTGATTCGCACCTCGACTCGCACGGACCAATGGGTTCTGTCCATGCGCCCACAGATGGTAGCAATTCTGCGGAGGACGATCCAAGTAACGCGGCGAAAGTGGGAAAAACAGGTACTTCGTTTTGGGCAGTAACGCAGGAGGAGTCCCAAGTGCTGCGCATGCAGGGTAGATACGAGAACTTCAAAAGAGCGGTGCGTAAAAGCGTGGTGAACGAGTATTATGGCGACAGTAGCTGGTCGGCTGCCACGTTCTTCGAGCAACTGGAGAGCGTAGCCAGTTTGGCAAGGTGGCAGCCGAAGGAAATGACGGTCATTACCTGTTCAAAGCTGCGAGGGATGGCAGTGGAGTTTGTAAATATGTTCCAAGAGCTGCGCATGGAGGGTAAAAACGAAGGCTTCGAAAGAGAGGTTCGAGGTACAGGAACCATTAGCCACCCGGCTCCACCAGTTCTTTACGTTCCAGAAGAAATTGGGAGAGGGCATGAGGGAATATGTGGCAAGGCTGAGGACACTGACGTATAAATTCTTGGGAAGGAACCAGCCAGAGAGTGGGAACATCACGGACAAGAGATGGAGGATTAGGTATGCCTGGCGTAGTTCATGGCATGGTTGCTCCAAGATTGAAGAGATGTGTGTTATCTCATAACCCGAAGACCTTTGAGGAAGCTCTGGAAAAGTCCTGCTGGAAGCAAGCAACGAGCACCTTATGCCCCAGCAGACACTGCTCCAGGTCATGAGTTCGACCCCGTAACACACCACCCCCGATCCGGACCCTTCACAGGAGCTGGTAGCCATCCTGAAGGGTCTCCCATTTCGCCAGATTCAGGAGGGACTAGCTACCTTGACAGAGCAGGTAAAAAACTGGAACTTACGCACGCAGGACCCCCTTTCCCCAGTTCCCTGGGCGATACCCTAACCCACGCACCGGCCAAGCTCATGTCCGACCTAGTTTGGTCACCTGCTTCGCTTGCGGGAGGCCAGGCCATTTTGCTCGGCACTACTGGCTGAGGTCATCCGCACAGCCACACGACTCTGGGGTGGAATACTGGTAACAGCCCTGTAGTATGTGAGACGAGGGTTACCACGCCTGTCTGGTCTATTGAATATGTGGGTGGCCAACCCTTCATATAATCCTATCTGGCTGAACAAAAAGATGACCATCGCCCAAATAGAAATAATTGATTCCAAGCAAATTCGAACCCCTGGCGATTAAGAGAACCACACCCTTCAGTCCTTGTCTCTGACAGATATCCAATTGGATCACCTAGAACCCCAGGAACAGAAGAAATTGGGCAAGTTACCAATGTACAAACAAGGACGTTTTTTGCCCAGGTAGTGGATGAACTGACTGGAACCACGGTGGTCTACCATGAGATACATTTCACCGACAGGAAGCCAGTGAGACAAAGGGCCTGTAGGGTACCCTTTGCCCTTCAAAAACAGCTGGATCGCCAGATCGACGAATTACTAGAGCACGGTATCATCTACGAAAGCGCTTCCCCTTTCCCGTGGATGATTCGTTCGCATCCCCTATAGTGTTAGGATAACACGTACTGGTTTTGCAAAGACTACAGGGCACTAAACGTAAAAACCATACATGATTCGTACCTTCTGCCTCTGATAAACGAAATTATCGACCAGCTGGAGGACCAAGTATTTTAGTTCCCTAGACATGGTGTCCAGATATTGGCAGGTTCCTGTTCACCCACACGACATTGAGAAAACAGCCTTTATAAGCAGAAAAGGGCTGTTCGAATTTAACTTTTCGTCATTAGGTCTTCGAAATAGCCCCGCCACGTTTCAACGTCTTCTGGACAATGCACTCATGGGCATGCGTCAGGAGCAGGTCCTGGTGAATTTGGACGACATTATGGTCGCCTCCAAACCTTCGACCAACACACAGGCAGGTTGCAGAAAGTGTTTGATCGTATACGGGCTTTAAACCTTAAGTTGAAGCCGTCAAAGTGTCATTTTTGAAACAGTCCCTGACCTATTTGGGGCATTTGATTTCGGCAGATGGAGTACAACCTGACCCACCGAATTTGGAAGCAGTCAAAAAGTTCCCTAAGCCCCGATCCGTGCGAAATGTCCAGGCTTTTCTCGGACTAACCGGGGTTTATTGTGCGCTACCCTGGCCTGACCGCTCCTTTGGTAGCCCTGGTAAAGAAAGAGGTAAAATTCACATGCACCCCGAGACAGAGTTCCAGCAGTTGAAACGTAAGTTCGTAATCGAACCCGTCGTTTTATACCCTTACTTTGGGAAGAAGTTTTTCCCATCCACGGACGCCTCCGACATAGCAATCGTCAGCGTACTGGAACAGGAAGTGGACGACGGTTCCCGCCACCCCGTGACTTACGCAAGAATAAAACTAAAACCCCCCGAGACCCGGTATTTGACATTGAGAAAGAAGCACTAGCCATCAAATTCGCCATCACCCACTTCAAACAATATTTATACGGACGCCAGTTCACGGTGGTCTCCGATCATGCGCCCCTGACCTACTTAATGAAGCTCAAAAACCCTTTCAGTCGGCTGGCAAAGTGTAATTTGACATTACAAGATTGCGAATTTGACGTGATTTACCGCCCTGGGAAGAAGAATGTTCCGGCCACACCCTATCTCGAAATATACTGACGATATAGGAGCAGCCACCTTCCCAAAGTCCCTTTCCCTCCCCCCCCTAAGCCCTAGTTTTGATGCTCGCGTGTGTATAAGTTATATATTATATATAAATATTACGACAAAGTTAGAGGTCGTACATAGGAAGAAGTTGGCCATCTCAAGATTGGACGCCATGTTTTAGCCGTCGCTCGGATTTGTTGACGTGCAAAGCTGAATGGTATTGCACGAGTACTTATCCATTCCGGAAAAGGGTAGAGTAATATTTGATGCGGATTTGAATGCTCACGATTGGAAGCACTCTAGAAAACGGCTAAAAATGAAAAATAAATTTTATGGCTTTTTTTTAAAAAGAGTTAATTTCACTTTGTCGTGTCTGTTTGTAGACATCGAACTTTTTTGTTCACAGAGATAAATTTAAAATTCTTTTTGGGTTGGCTAGATATTGATGAAATATTATGATTTGCACTTTCTAAATCTCCCAAAAGCTATGATCACGCCCTCTAAATGTGGAAAAATTTCAAAATTTAACAAATATTGAAATTAAAAAATGTATTGAAATGTAAAAAATATGTTGTAGTTATGCAAGAAATTTGAAATTTTGATGGCGCAATGTGACGGTCTTGAAGATTCCACTGACAACAATGAGTTGACCCCTTAAACTCAGGATAGGTAGGAAAGACAACTATTTTGTTTTAAGAGATGATTGGAAAACCTATTTTTTTAGTTGATACTAATGATATATTATAATTCGCATTTCCAAAAGTAGTTGTAATTTTTATTGTTAGACATCACTAAATATTCAAACAGCAAAACTTTTACGAAATGTTCAAGTGATCTGTTTATGATAGAAATTTCAAATTTTAACTGTAGAGTGTGGACTTACTGAAGACTCCTTTCCCACACCCTCCCGGAACTAAATATTAGGCACGTCCCTGACAGAGACATAATTAAACTTATATAAAGTAACTTATTTTCTCAGTTGTTAACTTCTGATTTCCGGGTTGGAAAAGTTTCATTCTCTCACGCCCTCCCTCAACCAAATCGCTTCGCTGCGCCCCTGCTCCTATCTAGGCCTCATATATGAGAATATGTCGTTTAAAATTAACACATTATATTTTTGCTTTCCACTTAAAACTGCGGAATTTTCTGTTTTTTAAAGAATGGTGTTGAGCGGGGTGAACTTAAATCATATGTAAAAAGCTTTCATCTGACATGTACTTCGTTATGGTCGGCTCTTGTTAGTGAGATAGAAAAGAACGATGATTAGCTCCATTACCCTTACTAGCATTGTGAAAGAGGGAGGCATGGGTCCCATCCCCCCTAGATTCGACCCTACATGTGTGCATGCGTGTACATGTCTGTATATGTGTATGTGTGTATATCTGAGAATCTGAGGGTACATGTTTTTATGTGTGTCAGACTTATTTTGGCATTAAACTGACAGTTTCCTGTCAGACCTCTGTGTGCAAGTAGCTGTTTGAGGGAGGTATTTATTTATATGTGTGTGTACTTGTGTGTGTATGTATGTGCATACATATAGGTGTATGTGTGTGCATACATATGTGTGCATGTATGATATAGGTGTATGTGATGTATGACATGGGTGTATGTGTGTGTGAACATGTTAGTATGTGTGTATATATATGTGTAGGCGTATGTATGTTTTTTTTTTACCAGAGCCTCATGTTAGCCATCCATTATCTGATGTTTTTCCTAAAGATAAAATGAACTCTTGGGGAAATCAGCTGATAATGGATGTTACCCGTCTCCCACGAACGGGGACGTTTGAGGATGGATTTATCGGGAGACATCTTTTTTTTTTCCTTTATACTTTAAAGGTTTCAAACAATTTCTTTCTTGCTTGTTTTTTCCTCTCTTGTTTCATTTTTTTACATTCATATTTTGCATCAGTTTACATTTTCTTTTCTAAAATTTTAGGTTTACAATGTGACAGACATATGGATACATATAAAACTATTTCTTATTTTCTACTGAGGATTACTGTTCAATTTCTGTAAGTCTGTAAAAAGTACTCAAGATATCTTTTCATGTCACATAAAAATAAAACGGATGTCAAAATGTAAATTATCCATAGAGGATACAGTTTCTTTGTCACTTGTTCACATTTTAATTCTTTTTTAGTGACTACCTTTTTATCCTTCACTGTAATCTCAGTGGTATCTTCAAAGGAAATTGATTCTTCGGATGTTCTTAATGAAAAATCATTTACATCACTAACACGTGATGCAAGTTCATTGTTGCTTTCGGAAGCACTTACAAACAACTGAGGATTGGCATCCTCATGCAGAGAAGAAGTGGAAGAATCTCGAGTATTTTCGAATCATTGAACCGGAACGGCGTTCCAGTATTTGATGTTTCTAAATCGTTGAGTGAAAGTAGTTCTATGCTTTTTAAATCAAATGTTAGTGATGTATGTACAGTCCAGGAGCGAAGTGGGAATGGAGGTTGAGAGAGCAATCTCCCCGTCATTGAAGAAAGTTATTTTTAGCAAATTGTTCATCGGTGTTCCGACAGCAGGGTGGTTAGCGTGGTGGTTAATCATAGGAACCTGGGTTCGAGCCCTGGATATAATGCACGAAGCTTCTCTTTCTGCTGAGGTCTCGCCTTTCTCATAAACCTTCTCTATGTCGTATTGTACCGACAGGCTCCTGTCAGATTTCTGGGGGCAAGCAACTGTTTGAGGGGTGATTTGTTTATTCATTAACTGGTATTAATAAAAACGTTAACAAAATTTTTGAAGATCCCCATACTTCCAAAAAGTAGAACTGACAAAGAATTAATTCGATTCTCATTTAATTTAGCGTAAATTAAATCTCAAAAATGCAATACATTGAACTACTGTACAAAAGCACTATTATGTCGATAATGTTGAATGAACTTGTATTATGTAAATAGTAACAAAGCCAAAGCAATTATTTTGTGATTGAGAAACCAGCATTATTCATAAAATTATATGTATTTAATGTTTTACAATATTCATCTATTTGCTACCTTGCCCCTTAGTCCAGTGGTTAGCGTATTTGGTTATTATTAAAATGGACTTTTTTTTAGACATGGCCGAATTTCTACTTCGTGCATCTCTAGGCACACGAAGTGGTAGTCCGCTGTTATCAACAATACTTCTTTCAGTTTCATATAAAAACATCTGCTTTCTTTCACAGCCACGAAGAATGGAAATAATCTATCGAAATAAACGAATGGGGAAATTGTAATAAAAAAATTTTAATGAATCGTGAAATTAATGTGATAAATTAATATTATGGATTTTGTTGTTGTTTTACCTCTGAACGGCACTTTTTTGCACACCATGGGCTAAATGGTCAGGTCACATGGACCCCGAAGGCTCAGAGAAGGTTTGGGACCCACTGGAATAGCTGTTGGGAGACAGATGGTAGCCTCCCGTCAAGGCCATCCAGCGTGTTCTTTAACGTGCACAGGGTATGGCTCTCCCGCATACGGGGCCACGGCTTAACGTCCCATCCGACGGACGGCGGCCTTTCCAAGCCCATCGGTGTCCCCTACTGACCGTCGTCAAGGCAGGGAATTTTGCGGAGATAAATCTTAACGCTGACCCAGCTGGGACTCGAACCTGGGAACTAAAGATTACGAGCCTGGCGCGCTACCGACTGAGCCACCCCTTAATATTATGAATAACATATAACTTGTTGTATTTAATATGTAGTAATATTCCATAATTAAATTATCAATTTAAATTTCAAAAATATTTCCTCGCTTTAGCGCTCTGAGAGTGATTAAGTTACACTTAATTATCAAAAATATTAAGACTTTCATATTGTTCGAAAATGTATTCGAATCTTCCTAACTCTGAATTAAGCTTTTGAAGCAAAATGTTCCAAGAAATTGGAAAATCTAAAAGTAAATCTAAAAGAAAATCTACTTATAAGAATTTGCCTTAAAAATATAACAAATCGTTTACTGAAATAAATGTAATCTTAAAAGTTTGGGTAAAGTTTTTTACTTTGCACCAGTTTTGAAACAGTGCTTAAGACGAATATAACAGCACTATTGACTGTAAAATATGTCAGCTTCAACAACTCTTTTAAATAATAAATTAATATTTTCTGAAATCTAAATTTTGATAAATTTGATTGAAATTTACAATTTAATTTCTGCAACATTTTTCTGAAAAAAAAGCTTATTTTCCAAGTTTTCATATAAAAAACGTTTATCCCAATAATTTTGGAAACAGAGTTTCCAGTGCAGAAAAATTCAAATTGAAATACTTGTATACATTTTTTCCCCTTTTAACACGGAAAGCAGTTATTGTTTGGTTTAATACTTGCTGATAATTATGATACGATTCATCAATTGAAATAAAGATGCATTTCTCTTATGAATCTAAAAAAATTCGAAAGTTTCTTTCTAATAAAAAAATGGATTTATTCAGTATAACATTTAAAAATTTTGTTACAGCCCGAAGATTACTGCAAGCTGTACATTACAAAAATATTCCAATTTTATTTAATATGTGGCTAAAAATAAATAGCTTATTCAATATGAAATATAGGATGCATATATATAATATATATAATATAGGATGCATATACAAGTTTCTGGCACATATTGCAAAACGCTTCTTCTTTATACTATTTTTAGGATACATATTGGTAATTGTCTTAAGCTATTTGAATAAATTTTTTATTTAGACGCCTAATTTTTTTTTGGGTCATACTTTTTACCATAAATTTTTTAGCAACTGCTATATTTTTAAATATTTAGTCTAGCCTAATTTAAAACTGGCCTGTTGACTGAGATATACCAATTGTCATGCCCACATTTACTTCAAAATATGGACACGACTGGTTCGCGTGAGGGACAGCGCATGCCATTGGTACTGTGTGTTCTACATTTTTCATCCATCTTGGAACATTCGTTCAGCGAGAAGGACGATATACCCCACAGGCTCTGAATATCGGCAACCCGGTCCAATAGGCCTAGATGGTCCGAGCATAAGTGACTGGGAAACGTCAACAACAGCCACATGGATCGGAGAATCGCACCTCGACCTTTGTGAACCAATGAGAAACGCACATGTGCACACAGATGGCAGCGATTCGGTGTAGGTCACCGAGAGGAGCGCAAAGAAGCGCGAAAAAGACTTCACTTCCAGAGCAGGACAGCAACGCAGGCAGGGGTGTTTTCGAGTCCTTCCTGCAAGTTACAGAGTTGCAGTTTCAAAAACTGTCGATTGATGGAAAGTGACGCCGGCCGCTCAACTAGGAGCCTAGCAGCTTGCTACCTTGACTAACGCTGTGGCATATGAACAGAGAAGCACAAGAGCGTGCCGCCCCGCAGCCCATCTCTTGGGAGAAGAGACCAGCATTATCCAACCCATATAGAAAGGACGAGGTAAGGGGTCAATTACTCTGATATGGCAGTCCATAGTGAAGTAGAGTTAAATTCGTAACCGTCGTGCTGCCCCGCCAAGAGATGCTAATCTGTTGACTTTTCCAGCCTCTCTGAATGTTTTCTCTTAATTACGAGCTTGAACTAGCTTACTGTATGCCATTAGTAAAGTTTCCCTCAGGGAGAAGCGTTCCAAGAGTGCTTGTAAGGAAAGTTAATTGACAAAGCGTGTTAAATAAGTGTATGTTCATGTGGAAATGTTTTTTGTTTAAATATATATATGTGCACCATTATTGTGTTCGCTCTGAAAGTCAGCCACCGGCAAACTGCAGGAGAAGTCGGCCACTAACGCCCTTCCCTTTAAATCTGATTTTGGCATCGGGCTCATTCTCGAGTGAAGACTGGGCCTGATGAAGATACAACGCAGCGGTGTCATATCCCCTATGTTGTGGTCAGTTCGTCCCTAAAGTTGTGCCACCTCCAAAATACACAGAGCTGGTTACAATACAATGTCTGTTTGCAAGAAATTTTGACTTCGAACTGCAGTAAAAATATTCTGTCTTTCTGCTATTTCGTTTATGGAAGTCATTTACCCATATTGAAAAAACAAGGAAATTAATGTAATTTGGATGATACATTTTACATTTCATTTTTCTGTGGTATCAATAAATAAAAATATAATATTTTGCAACTTGCATATTGAGGAAATTATTGACCTTGGAGTTATTTTTATAGGCATTCGCAATAGTAATGTTCAGAATAAACCCAATGCAAATGAATATATTGCTTAAGAACCAACATAACTATTTTAAGGGAATTCGATTCATTTGAATAAAAGTCTGGCAAGAGTGGTCGGACTTTTATTTACTGTCCGACCTCTGTGGCAAGCAACTGCTTGCGGGGTATTTATTTTATTTTATCTATTTACTGTATCGAAAATTCAACCCTGTAACTATAGTTGAACCCAGGTTCGAACTTGCAACTACTGTAAATTTTAATGCAAGTTTTAAATAGAAATTGATGTATGAATATAAGTAGGAGGTCAATGGGGATTCTGCAACAAACGCCCATCAATGTTAATCCTATTGGATCCGCTTCACATAAGTAGTAGCAATAGAGATATGGCGTGCGGAAGTCACGTCATCGCTGGCGCAGGGGCTTAAATTTTGGGAGGGGGTCGGCCGGAAGTGCCGACCCCCCACAGGTATGGGCTTAAATTTCTTGATGGGTCCCCAAAAAAGGCCCCCTGGGGAGGGCTTAATTTTTGGGGGGAGCTTAATTTTTGGCTTCCTCCCACATGCCTTCCCCCCTCTGGAGACGGGGAGGACTTAAATTTCTTGATGGCTTTCCCCAAAAAAGCCCCCTGGGGAGGGCTTTTTTTTTAACGACCGGTAGTGTCGACCCCTCTCAGGTGGGTGATGGGCTTCCTCCCCCACACGTTGATGGAGACGGGGAGGGCTTAATTTTCGAGCAATGGTCGCCCACGCTGGCGTCGGGTTGGGCTTCCTCCCCCATTTCCCACGCGTATGCTGTCTGTGGGAGACGTTCTAGGCTTCCACCCCCATTTCTTACCCCCACGCGTATCAGAGACTCTCAGCATTTGTCTGGCGCATGAGGCAGTTTGATGCCCGTTGGCGGAAACCGCCCACGCAGGCGGGAACGGAATGTTAAAAAAAATCGGACGCCACTGGCGAGAGGACTCGCGAGCGTGGGAGACGGCCTAGGGAAGGTTTGACTCCCCCATTTCCAGTTACACAGATTCTTTCTTGGTCGCCCACGCAGGCGGGAACAGAATGTTAAAAAAACGGACGCCACTGGTGGGAGGCCACGTGACCGTCGGCTGTGGGAGATGGCCTAGGGAGGGTTTGACTCCCCCATTTCCTGTTACACAGATTCTTTCTCGTATGAAGAAAAACTTTCTGCTTTAAATAGCACCCAATGCGAGCTCGATAATATGTTGAAAAATCTGGAACCTAAAACTTCTATGCCGGCCCTGGAGAGAGCCGCATCCCCTGGGCAACCGCGCATGTCTTGTGCCTGTCGCCGCACCAAACGGCGCGGAGTCATAGCACTCCGTTAGCGAAGCATGTCGTCATTGACCTGTTCGCCTGAATTACATAATTTATCGATCAAAATATTTTAAATATTACATTTGAGTGTAATTTACCGTACGTTTTAAAATATGCTCACGATGTTTGTCATAAAGGTGTGATTCATTTTTCATTCAATACATAATTTATCAGTCGTTTTAAATACAGTCACGATATAAAGACGTGAAAAAATTTTACGTGTAAGTGAAATATATTCACGTGTAAGCGTACGTTATATGTCCACGTATTATAACTTAGGTTCTACACGTCAATAGTCACTGAATAAAAATAAGACAATGTTTAACAAAAAACTTTTTGAGTTCGCGAGATTAAACATTAAACGAAAAATAAACACCCTAAAATTTCTGTACTTCTGACTTGCAAAATTTCCTTCTTCTATTCATCGTCTGGGTAATTAGTTCCACTCTAGTTCTTTATCCTTTGTTGGCACATTGTTGCTTTTAAAGAATGAAGTCTTTCAAATGTAAAATTCTTCTATTAGAACATATGAATCATCATCATCATCATCATCATCATCATCATCATCATCATCATCCTCAAGCAGCCATGGGCTACGGAGGTCCAACCAGACAGTGCAATTTAGTTCTCCAAGCAAGTCTATCCTGAGCTACATCTACTGCATCTGGCCACTGCACACCAATTCTAACAAGGTCCTGTTTTACATTGTCTGCCCACCGCATCCTAGGTCTCCCCTTCTTTCTGAGGCCTTTAGGTACACTGCTCATAACCCTATTCGCCAATCTATAAGTATTCATACGGGCAACATGGCAAACCAACGGAGTCTCTCTCTGCACAATATGCTGCTTAAAGGAGGTTGCAAACTCCTTTGCCTAACCTCATCATTAGTTACAAAGTTGAACCACCTAATGCCCAAGATACTGCGTAAGCATCTGGAATCAAAAGCATCTAGTTTCCTGTTATCTTGTTTACAAAGTGTCCAAGTTTCACTACCATAACTAACCCTAGAAAGAACCAAACTATTATACAGTCTAATTTTAGTCTTTAGGTGTATACGCCTATTTCTCCACACTCTCCATAGGTTCTTAAAAGTCCCGGCAGCAATCCCTATTCGTCTGTTAATCTCAAGCCGCACATCACCATTATCTGTTACATAGCTCCCAAGATAATTAAACTGTGACACCTGCTCAAGACTGCAACCATTCAGATTAACTGAATCACAGTCTGCCTGACCAATTTTCATCACTTTAGTTTTCTCTCTGTTTATAACCAAACCTACTCTACTACCAGTCTCATCAACAGCTCGAATGAAAGAGTTCATCTCATCAACATCATTTGCCAAAAGGGCTAAAGTATCAGCATAATCTAAATCAGAAATTTTCGTATCTCCTGCCCATTTAAGACCAAATTCTTTCCCTTGAAGTGAATTTCGCATAACATAATCAATAACCAAGCTAAAGAGAAAAGGAGACAAAATGCACCCTTGTCGAACACCAGAAGTAATGCTAAACCAATTGCTACAAGCCTTACCAACTCTCACACACGACTCAGTGCTATTATAGAGAGCTTTCATTATGTTAACTAACTTGTCTGGTATACCATATGATTTCACAATCAACCACAAATTATGACGATCAACAGAGTCGAAAGCCTTTTTGAAATTAACAAAGCTAGCAATCAAAGGTTTCTGAAACTCTAAACATTTCTCAAGAATCTGCCTAAGTGAAAATATCTGATCCACACATCCCCTACCACTTCTGAATCCACATTGCTCATCACGCAATTGACTGTCAACCAGATTCTTAATTCTATTAAGCACAATCATTGAAAGAACTTTACCTGGAACAGAGAGTAGGCTGATACCCCTATAGTTATCACAAGAACTGCGATCGCCTTTTTTGAAAATAGGGATAACAATAGCTCTGGTAAAATCCTTAGGAACCATGCCTTTATCATAAAAGATATTCAGAATTTCAGTCATCCAAGTGGTAACCGAAACATTCCCAGCTCTAAGCATTTCCGTAGTAATTTCATCTACCCTGGGGATTTATGAAGTTTAAGCTTAGAAACAGCCAAAATAACTTCAGATTGTGTTATAGGTCCAACATTAAAGCCACCAATGCATCTATCATCATTGCAAACAATGGGAGTTGAACTAACTACATTGTTTAGAACATCACTGTAATGCTCAGCCCACCTAGCCATGACAGAATCCTCCCCTTCTATAACCTTATCTTGTTTATCCTTCAATTCTTGTATGCCTGTCCGTTTTCTACCACACAAAACATTAACTATCTGGTACAGCTCTCTGCTGTTGTGCTATCTAACTGCTTCCTCGGCTTTGTCAGCCAAACCATCAAGCCAAAGATTCTTATCAGCAGCTAACTGATCCTTTACAAGTTTATTAAGGTCTCTGTAATGCTTTCTATTAGGACTAGTAGGGTATTGATTAAGGGCATTCCTGCAGTTCTTTCTTTCCAAAATAAGCTCAAGTGCCTTATCACTCAGATAATTCCTGCTCTTCTGCTCCTTTTTTTCCTAAAAGAGTACTGGTAGTGTCCAAAAAGCCTGTTTAAAATGATCCCATTCTTCCTCAACTTCAGTAGTAAGCATACAATGACTATCATAATGACTAAGTAACCTATCACGGTAAGCTTTGGCTATAACTGGGTCTTTCAGAGCTTCAGTATTAAAAGCAAATTTTTTAACCCTAGCACAACACTTTTCAAGTTTAAATTTCAAGACACTTTTAACAAGGTAATGGTCAGATCCAATTTCAGCTCCCCTATATGTCCTGGTATTCCTAACAGAACTAGCCCATTTGCTGTTAATTAATATATAATCAATCATATTCTTATGCAGCCCATCGGGTGAAACTCATGTGTACTTATGTATGTCGCGGTGTTTGTAATAAGTGTTAGTTATTCTGAAACCATTGAGTTTACTTACCTGTAGAAGACGTTGCCCATTGCCATTGCAGCTACCAATACCAAAAGGGCCTATTACTCCTCCCCAAAGGTCAGAGTCAGTACCAACTTTGGCATTGATGTCACCAAGAACAAGGGTATTATCTCCTTTCTTGACAGAATTCAAAATATCCTGAAGTTGTCCGTAAAAATCATCCTTCTCATCCTCATCGGCATCCTCAGTGGGGGCATAACAGTAATGATTTTGAAATCTCCCAATAGCTTTAATAGCATTCTCTAGCGGTGAAAAATACGGAAAATGTTAAATTTCAAACGAATATTGCAAATGATCTATCTTCTCTGGAAATCTGAAATTTTGGTAGTAGAGTATTATGGTGTAGGTTTGCAATGGCAACAAGATTTTATCTCTTACCAACAACAGGGTGGGAAAATTAAAAATTATTTTAAGAGATAAACGAAAAAAAAAATTTTTTTTTGTTTTACACGTACTAACAAAGTATTGATATTTACTTTTCGAATCACTCATGAATTGAAATTTACATTGTTAGAGAGTGCTGAAGGCGGTAAAGGAAATCTCAGAAAGCGACCTCTAGCGGCCTCAATAGTCAAGTGGTTTACACTAATAATAAGGATTTGTTCTGTTTTAAGAAATAAATGAAATTTTTTTGTGTTGTACGGGTACTAATAAAAGATTAATAGTTTATTTTCCCAATCATCCATTAGTTCGAATTCCCGCTGTTAGAGGGTGCTAAATATGTAAAATAGTTAGAAGAACGCATATCACCTCTAGAACATATAGAAATCTTATTTTCAAAGAGAATGAAGTTTTTCATTTATCTACTTTTGAAATCCTTAAAGTTTTTAATTCGAGAGAATAGATGATGGTGAAGGGGGGAATGCGCGTAGTAGTATTTTCTTAGTAATTATTCAACATAAAGGCATTCGTCTTTTAGTTCCTAAATTTAAAAAGTTGCTTTTCTCACACCTCTCTGAGAAAAAGGACAGATCATTGCTGTTAGTTGAATAACTTTTGAAACTTTACAGTCGAAATTTCAAATTTCTACCATAAGCAGATCACTTGAAACATTCGGTAAAAGTTTTGCCAATATGCATAACTAGCGATCTCTAACGATATAAATTAAAACTACGTTTGGAAATGCGAATTATAATATATCTTTACTACGAACTAAGAAAAAGAGTTTTCCAATTATCTCTTTAAACAAAACTGTTGCGTTTCTTACTTTATCCTGAGCGTAAGGGATCAACTCATTGCTGTCAGTGGAATAAAACGTAACATTCGATCACCAAATTTGAAATTTCTAGCATAATTACATCGTTTAAAAAATAACCCCTCAATCAGCTGCTTACCACATAGGTTGGGCGGGGGCAATACCTCCTAGAGCTGAAACTACCTTCGGAATACGTCACAACAATGGCGGTCCTAGTGGGCCAGTGGGCAGCGTCACAAAGCAGCAGCGCAAGCGTCCCCTTAGCCTTTGGTCTCATTTGCTTTCGCTGGACACGATTTTACTGCTGTGGCGGCATTTTTGAATTTAATTTTGTAGTAGATATATATTACACGTTTTTGAGTTTAATACAATATGAATTGTTATTAGAAAGTTTACCGTCCTCAGGTGTAATCAGTAAAGTGATTTGTAGGTATTTTGTAGCAATTTTTGTGTGAGCTACTTTTGTTAGGCCTAACCACCACGACTCGAATATACAATGTGCTTGGTTGCAACAGCAAGTCTCTCTTTTGTGCGAAGTGATTTTTGAAAATAATTTCGATCAGAATTTCATTGTCGCTTTCAGAACAAGGTAAATGGAATTTTGAAAATTTTAATAGGTATGTGATTTGGTTTTACAGTTAAAATCTCAGTGATATCTGAATTATAATATTATTTGGATTATAGTTGACATTCACTGATATTTTAGTGGTAAAATGATTTGATTTATAGCTGATATTTCACTGATATTTTAGTGCTAGAATTATGTATCAACTGCAATTCGCCAATATTTTTAGTGGTAAAATGATTTGGTTTATAGTTGACCTTTCGCTGAGATTTTAGTGCTAAATTGATTTGGTTTATAGCTGATATTTAAGTGGTAAAATGGTTCGGTTTATAGTTTATATTTCGCTGATATTTTAGTGATAAAAATGATTTAGTTTATAGTTCACATTTCGCTGATGTTTAAACGATAAAATGATTTGGTTTTGCAGTTCATATTTCGCTATCTTAGTGATAAAATTATTTAGTTTACAGTTAGCATTTTGCTGATATTTAATTAGTAAAAATGATTCGGTTGTATAGTTCATATTTCGCTTATGAAATGGTAAAATGACCTAAATTTGACATTCGCTGATATTTTAGTGCTAAATTGATACTGATATGTCATTGCATTTTGAATGTAAAATGATTTCGTTCAAGCTGGCATTTCATTAATGCCTAGAGTGAAAAAGTATATGCCATTAAATGTGATTAAAATATTATGAATAGTTGGGTTTTTTTAGCTTAATTTGATAAATGTTACTAAAAACTTAAATTTTTATGAGGTATAAGCAGTCTATTTATGACAAGGCAAAGTTTTCAATTACCTCGTCCCCATTATTTATCTGAATCATCATTTTCAAGTACCTTCTATGCTTGTCTATTGACATATCTGATAGTCTATGTGTTAGTGTATACCATTTATCTGAATCACTACTCTGCAGCTTTTGTGTTATGTTTTCTGGACATGTCAAAAATTAGTTTGTTTCTATGATTTAATTAAATCACTAATCTTGTCCACTCTCTATCGTATATAATGAACCATTTCTTATTTCTGAGAAAGCACATATATTTCTTCATCTACTTCACAGTATATGATAAAAATGTATCACTAAATTTGATACCTTTTATTTCCATCACTCATAGAAAAGTTAATGTGTATTTTAAAGCTATTTGAATATATTTATATATATATATATACACAGTCGTATCAAAATAATATGACCACCTACCATACATATGCTATGGTAAATGGTCATATTATTCTGATACGACTGTGTATATGACTTAAATTAATCATTACCCCTGCTAATTTTCTATCTCCTTTATATTTTTTCCTTCAACTTTAGGAGTTTTAAACATTTCTTCATTTGAATTAGTATACGATTTCATTATATCACTCAGGCTAATTTTATGTGAATATTTCTTCACTTTAAAAGCATTATGCATTTCTGCATTAGGTTTATTATGCATATATATTAATTAAGTCACTTCAATTTTGTGCAATATTCAATATTTTTTCACTTTTCTTTGAGAGATTTATGTATTTTTTCAGTTGGTTTACTATCATCATCATCATCATCATCCTCATCCTCAAGCAGCCATGGGCTACGGAGGTCCAACCAGACCACGCAGTTTAATTCTCCAAGCAAGTCTATCCTGAGCTACATCTGCTGCATCTGGCCACTGCACACCAGTTCTAACAAGGTCCTGTTTGACATTGTCTGCCCACCGCATCCTAGGTCTCCCCTTCTTTCTAAGGCCTTTAGGCACACTGTTCATAACCCTATTCGCCAATCTATAAAGATTCATACGGGCAACATGGCCAAACCAACGGAGTCTCTCTCTGCACAATATGCTGCTTAAAGGAGGTTGCAGACTCCTTTGCCTAACCTCATCATTAGTTACAAAGTTAAACCACCTAATACCCAAGATACTTCGTAAGTATCTATATTCAAAAGCATCTAGTTTCCTGTTATCTTGTTTACACAGCGTCCCAGTTTCACTACCATAACTAACCCTAGAAAGAACCAAACTATTATACAGTCTAATTTTAGTCTTTAGGTGTATACGCCTATTTCTCCACAATCTCCATAGATTCTTAAAAGTCCCGGCAGCAATACCAATTCGTCTGTTAATCTCAGCCGCACATCACCAGTATCAGTTACATAGCTCCCAAGATAATTAAACTGTGACACCTGCTCAAGACTGCAACCATTCAAATTAACTGAATCACAACCTGCCTGACCAATTTTCATCACTTTAGTTTTCTCTCTGTTTATAACCAAACCTACTCTACTACCAGTCTCATCAACAGCTCGAATGAAAGAGTTCATCTCATCAACATCATTTGCCAAAAGGGCTAAATCATCAGCATAATCTAAATCAGAAATTTTCGTATCTCCAGCCCATTTAAGGCCAAAATCTTTCCCTCGAAGTGAATTTCGCATAACATAATCAACAACCAAACTAAAGAGAAAAGGAGACAAAATGCACCCTTGTCCGGCATGCACCCTTGTACGGCAATGCACCCTTGTATTGCCGTACAAGTGTATACCAGGTACAAGTGTATACCTCGTATTGCCGTATAGTGTTACCAGACGTAATGCTAAACCAATTGCTACAAGACTTACCAACTCTCACACATGACTCAGTGTTATTATAGAGAGCTTTCATTATGTTAACTAACTTGTCTGGTATACCATATGATTTCACAATCAACCACAAATTATGACGATCAACAGAGTCGAAAGCCTTTTTGAAATCAACAAAGCTAACAACCAAAGGTTTCTGAAACTCTAAACATTTCTCAAGAATCTGCCTAAGTGAAAATATCTGATCCACACATCCCCTACCACTTCTGAATCCACACTGCTCATCACGCAATTGCCTGTCAACCAGATTCTTAATTCTATTAAGCACAATCGTGGAAAGAACTTTATCTGGAACAGAGAGTAGGCTGATACCCCTATAGTTATCACAAGAACTGCGATCACCTTTTTTGAAAATAGGGATAATAATAGCTCTGGTAAAATCTTTAGGAAAAATGCCTTTATCATAAAAGTTATTCAAAATTTCAGTCATCCAAGTGGTAACCAAAACATTCCCAGCTCTGAGCATTTCTGTGGTAATTTCATCTACTCCTGGGGATTTATGAAGGTTCAGTTTAGAGATAGCCAAACTAACTTCAGATTGTGTTATAGGGCCAACATTAAAGCTGCCAATGCATCTATCATCATTACAAAAAATGGGAGTAGAACTAACCACATTGTTTAGAACATCACTGAAATGCTCAGCCCACCTAGCCATGAGAGAATCCTCACCTTCTATAACCTTATCTTGTTTATCCTTCAATCCCTGTATGCCTGTCCGTTTTCTACCACATAAAACATTAACTATCTGGTACAGCTCTCTGCTGTTGTGCTGCTTAACTGCTTCCTCAGCTTTGTCAGCCAAGCTATCAAGCCAAAGATTTTTATCAGTAGCTAACTGATCCTTTACACGTTTATTAAGCTCTCTGTAATCTTTTCTATTAGGACTAGTAGGGTACTGATTTTTATTTATTACTAGTGTTGCAAAATTCTCAATAATTTTTCCCCTTCTAGGATATTTATGCATTTCTTCAATTAGTTTAGCATATATCATTCCATGATTTATTTCTAAATATTTTGCAATTTTTAATATTCACCTCCTCACTCAAATGAGACTCAAATGAGATTTAGCATACATATATGTTATAAATGAATCACTCATTTTGCTAGTTTTATGTATTTCTTTTCCAGGTATAGTTGCTAATTGCGTTAATTATTTTTAATGTAAATGTTTATGAAAAATTACTTAAACTTGTAAGAGTTGATAATTTTCACACTATCATATTTTGGTTTGTTTGACATCGTGAAAGATAGCATTGTTTTTACCCGAGATTTTATTTATTTGTTTTTAGCGAAAAAATTGTATTTCACAGCAGAATATTTAAAAGTTCCTTATTGTTTTTGAAATGTTATCAGAAAGGATATAGCGATTGAATTTTGACTAAGTTTGTTTTAATTTAGTGCAAAATTCGGCAAATGCATTTTCCGTTATTTACATTTTCGTCGAGGAATTATTTTTATTTAAAGATTGATAAATTGCATCTGCGTTAAAAATTGGTTCATTTGAAACCATCGGAAATAATTTTCCTTTCAACTTCATTCAAATGAAGCGATGTGCGGAAATAACCAGCAGCGAGCAAACGCAGCGATGGCCCAGTGTGTGTGACGTCAAAAACAGGGTGGTGGGCTTGTTCGTTCTAGGAGGTATTGGCGGGGGTGACTCAGTCAGTAGCGCGCCAGGCCAACACCACCTAGAGGAGAGGCCCTACCAGTCGGTGAAGCGATTCTGATGACGTCAATTTTAGTCGACCCGTAGATAGTAGCGTCGCCTCCATCTTGTTTTGTTAGTGTTTAACTAGTTTTGCCGCGTTTGATTTGGTGTGTGCACGAAATATTTTGTTATTACGTTCATTGATTTTTTTAGCGAAATGCCATCGCGCTGCTGCGTTTCTCAGTACAGGAGAAATTACGACGGGGAAAAAATATTCTCAGTTTTTAAATTTCCAGAAGATATCGAATTGCGACAGAAATGGATTCGTTCAATACCAAGGCAAAACTTCTGTCCAACGAAAGCCTCCAAGGTAAGGAGAACTTTATTCTGTATTAATATCTGTTTTCATATTTATGAACTTCTAAAGTGAAAATTATCGTTTTAACTCTTGTATGTTACGTTTGTATAATATACATATATAATATCATTGATATTGTATGGATTAATTTGACGTTATTTTTATTAAGAAACCTAATATGCTGGAATAAAAAAATGTCCAATGTACATATGTTAAAATGCTTAAATATAAAAGAATATTTCACAGTGACCAGACTTTTTATTTAATAGATTACAGTAGTAATGTAAGAAATTGGTACTTTTGTTGGGATAGTTTCAGGGTCTAATGTTATATCACTATATTTATATATCTATAGAGTTCAAATATATCTCGTATAAGTTAATATGATAATACTGTTAAACTTGAAATACATATATGAGTAAAAGACAAGATCATGGGAAAACCTACTTTTAAATACAAAATCTCTGCAGAAGTATTAGAAATTATTTTGGTGTTATTACTAGTATACCTGGATACAAATTGGACCCAGGTTCAAAGCCTAGAGATGGCTTTGTGAATATGTATTATTTTCCTGCTGAAGTTTTGCCTACCTCACACATCAGCTATTTTTTAATAAAAACAGAACAGGTAATGGTGAAAGTTCATTGTAGAAACTGTCGACAACAGTAAACTCCGTGACCAATCAATTCCTAATAACTTTCAGCATTAAATTAATCTACATAATTATATCTCTGAAATCAGGTCAAGTTATAGTGGATATTAAAGAATGGGTGGGCTACATCTAGCGTACATATGGATTAATAAATGAAAGGATATTTTGAAAAAGGATTTAATAGTAAAGTTAAAGAATTTTTTTACTTTCAAAGGAGTATTTAAAAGTGCATATATTTCCAATCACTCTCATTGTAAAATGAGATAAGTCAGGTATATTATAATAAAGGTATAACAATCTACTGTCATATCTTTTATTGCATGTGACTGCAGATTTTGTTTTAATTTTGTTACAAATGTATTCTATAATCATATTAGAGAATATTTGAGGGGATACCTGTCAGTTCATCTATTATGTGAATATAAATATGTTAAACACCACAAATGCATACAATATTGTTTTCGAGTTAACTTCAAAGTTTATCCTTTGTACTGACCACTGGTTTGGATTTTACAACTGAAGGAATCCAAAAATTACCACAAAAATTTGAGGTATTTTGATTTTACTGATATGTAATGGTAAACGTTTATTGTACAAACTGTCGACAACAGTAAACATCCTGACCAATCAATTCCTAATACCTTTCAGCATTAATATGCCAGTTGCTGTCTATATAAACAAATTTATACCTAATGTACTGAAAATCGCAGTAAGACGAAATTGTCTGAAATAATATACTTATTACTGGAGTTGTTTTCAGGCTCAATTCCTGGGCTGGATTATTTCAAACCTTTAAGCATTCATTCATAAGAGTTTGTTTCAAATTATTTTCAGCTCAGTGTGATTTTTCGCATTCTATTTTATATTATCACCTTTTAATGGCATTACCAATAGTACTTTATTTTTAGTACTAGCAGTGGAATGCTATTAAATGGTTAGCATTATCTTTCAAGCTGAACTCTATATGATAAATGAAGGGCTAGAAATATTGAGAAAAACTAGCTTACTGGTAGAATAACTAGGTGCACTCCTTGGGAGAATTAATTTCTTAAACCATGGATTTTGATTGAAATCTTAAAAATACACTGATTGTAGAATTATTTTGAACAAAATTATATTTTTTACTTTCAAAGGAAAAAAGGTCTTCAGTTCTGAATAAATTTCTTTAGTGTATGATGAACAATATTCTTGGTGTTTGGACTTTTGTTTTAGTGTTTATCATTCATCACACGTTTTTTTGTACATATTCTCAATATTTCTTTTGCTTACATAGGTGTGTGAACTCCACTTTGCACCATCTGATGTTAAAAGAGAAACCAGCATGTTTGACATGAAAACTGGGAGAAAGCTTTCTGCACCTCTAAAGTATCCAAGATTAGCACCGAACTCCATCCCACGTCTCTTTCCAGGCTGCCCTTCATATTTGTCTACACACTGCAATAATAGAGATAGCCCTGTTGATAAGAGACTTCAACGAGAAAATGAAGCACTTTGCAAAGCACTATCTGAAAGTGTCAAAGAAAAAGAAATTTATGATAAAAAAATGAACTTTTCTACTTTAGGTGAACTACAGGAGAAACTAAACTTGGTGAGTTATCCTGAATCTTGGTCTGTTATCAAGAAACAGGATCTTGTTATATTTTCATTGATAGTATTAGATTCTGCTCCATTCATTGTCGCATCTGTTTTAATTACTGCTGAACGTAAAGTAAAAGTTTATTTTGGTAATACATTTTTGTCACATTTAGGTAAAAAATGCATACCTAAAATAATTAATAATATTAATGAGCTTTCATCACTTATTGAAAATGTTAATTCACTTAGGTGTCAGTCTGAATGTGATGAAAATGAAATGAGAACTGTACATGTTTTGCACAGTATGATGAGCAAATAATATGTTGATGAGGAAATGAAGTGTGTAATTGGATTTTTGTGTGAAGAGCTAACACTTCTGTTTTGCAAAAAAAGAGAGTCGTAGGTATACTTCTGATACAGTAATATTTTCTGCTTTATTCTATTCAATTTCTCTTCATGCATATAAATTTTTAATGTCATCCAAAAATTTTATTGTGCCACATCCTAGTACATTTCGGAGATTATGCTCAAGGTATCAAATAAATCCAAAATTTGAACAAACTGAAAATGGCTTTTTAAATTACATTAAGTGTAAGTTTTCTTTGTTAAAACAATGTGATTCTAATGTCATTTTAATGATGGATGAAATCCATATGAAACCTTTCTTTGATTATAAAGGTGGCAGCATTCTTGGAGCATTATATAATGCTGTTAAATCTCAGTGAGCATTCCTTGTACAGAAATTATAATCAATTCAACTACTTGCCGCGTTTGTACATTTTAGGTCTTTCTCTCTTACATGCATAAAATAAAATAAAAACTTTTAAGATGGCGCTGAAAAACTTTCTGTGACGCACCCAACGATGAAGATTGTTTAAAACCAAAAACTTTCATCAAAGATTGAGCCAACTGGGAATGTGGGTGTTGTTGCATTATAGAAGCAGTCAATACTGAGTTGTTAAGTATTGTTAGATATTTAAATATATCGGAATCATGTACTGACACGTATCTAAGAAGTTTGTGGTATTGACTCGTATCGAAGTAATTTGAGGTATTGACTCGTATAGAGGTAGTTTGAAGTATTCACTCGTATCGAAGTAGTTTGAGATTGACTTGTATCGAAGTAGTTTGAGATATTGAAACCGCATCGTAATAGTGGAAGGTATTGACCCCGGATATATTGTATTGACCGATGACAGTAAGTAAGGTGATAAATGAACGGAAATGCAACGAAATCACTCTCAAGTTTCTGAATCTAAACGTCAAACTCAAAAAATAGAGAAAATTTTGTCTCGAGTCAGATGAGATGCGAATTTTACCAGGTGGTCGTGGGTTACTATTCCATCCGGTTCAAGACAATATTTTCCCCCAACTTTGAGTTTCATGTTTAAAAGCGATTTTTTTTTAAATTCCAATCGAGTCAACGTCACTTTTTTATTACCTGATATATAATTGCTGAAAAATAATTTTTCATTTTAATATACGCTATAATACCAAAATAACAGAAAATTCTCATATTATGCTAACGTGCTATCGAACTTCGAAGCACTATAATTTCTAAAACAATGTCTCCTAGACTGTGGTATCTGAACCCCAAGGGGTCTGCGAGGTAATTTTAGTATTTCAAATAACTCTTTAAGAAGCATCAGAAGAAATTGTACATTTAACGCGATTGCATAACGGAGTTTTGTTTCGTTTGGCTAGAATTCTGTTAGTTAAGTATGACAACATCCCAGGCTGATGTCCCACTAATTGCCTGTTGATGATATAACATTTCTAACGTAACGAATTTCTTCTCTCAGGTATTTAAATGCAAATAGCCGAAAAATGAACAGCAGATAAAGAAAAGCTACAATCCATTCTCAAAACTTTAAAGAAATCCTTGTTGCTAGGATCTATATTTTAGTTCAACAAAAAAATACCAGGTGACGATGAAAAGAGGATCCGCAGAAAGAGTGAGACTTCGTAGGGAATCGGTGTTGGCAGGAAGGTTCGGAAATGTTTCTGAAATATACATCTAATGGAAGAATGTCACTGAAGTGGTAAGCCAGATGGTAGCTTTGCATCAAAGCTATCAAGGATGTTCTTTAACATCCACTGAGTATGATTCTCCTGCACAAGAGGCCACTGCTTAACGTCTCATCCGAACGTCCATCCCTTTTCTCTCGAGAGCAGGGGAGGAGGTAGCGGACATATTACCTCGAGGTGGATTCGAATGTGGGAACTGCAGTTACAAGTCTGTCACGCTACTGACTAACCCCATCCCCTTGAATCCCACGTACGGCAATACTTCAGTAGGGTAGAAAGAAAAATAGCCATAGTAATCCAGATTAATAGGCCACACAGTTCTCCCATTCCATTCCTCCAAACTTAGGCGGTTTGATTTTGTAAGTTATGTAAATAATGAGGTTAGAAGAAAGAGTCGGCAACCTCTGCATATATGCATGTATGTATGTATATTTTTATTATTATACATTACGCTAATAAAATATTAGACAATTTTCATGTTATGTCAATGGGAATCGCCAAGAAATTATATTCTTAAAAAGGCTTTCCGTAGTATCCTGCAAATGATCAGTGACATGTTCCTCTTATTTCCAACTACTCCATCTTTAAACTTCGTTTGCTGGCAAAGAAAATCGCACATAGAGAATCTGGTGCAGAGAAAGAATCTGGTTTAGGGACAATTGCGTAATGAGCAGTGTGGATTCAAAAGTGATAGCGAATATACTGATCATATGTTTTCACTTAGACACATTCTTGATAAATATTTAGTTTCAGACGACCAGACAGATTTGATTATTTGCTTTGTAAATTTCAAAAAGGTTCAATAAATTTCAATAATGACTCTGTTGATCGTCATTATTTGTGGTTAATCGTGAGATCATAAGGCTTAACTGACAAGTTAATTAACATAAGGAAAGCTCTCTATAATAACACCGAGTCATGTGTGAAAGTTGGTATAGCTTTTAGCAATTAATTTAGCATTGCTGCGTATTTGACAAGGGTGCATTGTCTCCTTTCTTCTTTAGTTTGGTTATTGATTATGTTATGCGAAATTCACTGTAAGGGGAAGATTTGGGGCTTAAATGGTCTAGAAATTTGAAAATGTCTGATTTAGATTATGCTGATGATTTAACCTTTTTGGGAAATAATGTTGATGAGATGAACTCTTTCATTCGAGCTGTTGATGAGATTGGTAGTAAGGTGATAAACAAAGAGAAAGCTAAAGTGATGAAAATCGGTCAGATCAGTGAAGGCCAGTTAATTTGAATGGTTGCTGCCTTGAGCAGGTGTCTCAACTTAATTATCTTGGGAGCTATTTAATAGATACTGGTGATGTGCGACATGAGATAAATAAAAGAATAGGGACTGCTGGTGGGAATTTTAAGAATCTAGGAAGAGTGGAGAAATAGTCGTATACACCTAATACTAAAATTATACTGTATAATAATTTGGTTATTTCTAGGGTTAGCTGTTTGTAGTAAAACTTGGACCCTATGTAAACAAGACAGCAGGAAACCCGATGCGTTTGATTCTAGATGCGTACGCAATATATTGGGCATTGGTTCAACGTTGTAAGTAACGATGAGGTTAAGTAGAGGATTCGGTAAACTCCTTTGAGCAACATATTTTGCAGAGAGAAACTCCGTTGGTTTGGTCGTGTTGCCCATATGGATAACTATAGATTAACGAATAGGGTTATGAACAGTGCGCCTGAAGGCCTTAGAAAGAGGGGGAGACCTAGGATGCAGTGGGCAGACAATGCCAGACTGGAATCATTAAAATTGGTCTGCAGTGGCCAGATGCAGAAGTCGCTCAAAAAATATTCGAACACTATGGTTGATTACAGAATTCAGAAAAAATATCTGGCAACTATTTTTTTTTTAAATAGTGATCTGGCAACCTTCGTGTACAGTACAGAAAGGTTTCCAGATCACTGATTTCCAGATCATTGCCAGATCAACAATCACTAATTTCTTCCATATTGGAAACTGAATAGTCTAAATGTTCTTCCTCCAGGACCGAAAAAAAGAGTCTTGGAGGCGTAGGTAGAATCGTTAGTAGGAGACAAGGCTCTCTTGTGTCCTTTTTTAGATTTTTTGCCATTGCCCTTCCCTTTGGGTTTTTTGACAGTATCAGAAATATTATGAATTAAATCTAATCCATGTTTTGGGGCAGAGGTTAAATCCTGAATGGCTTCCAAACCGTTGATTTGAGAAGAGCAATGTTCAGTACATACATGCTCATTGATGTCTTTCTCAATATAAAATCTTTCCAAAATCGCATCATTAAATTTGATGCGATCATCTGGTAAAATGGAGTAAATGCCAGTAGTATAGTCCCATTATACGGTACCCCTTTGCACAGTGCTTTCCCCTATTACGTCAAAGGCCACGCCCCCTTCCGACAACGCCCCTTATTAATATTTATAACTGACTATGCCATCTTATTAATATTCGTAATTAATAAATAATAATTCATATTTCATAATCAATAATTAATAAAGACCCCCTTGGTTGACCTGTATTTTTTAATTCCCTCTCATTAAAAAAAACCCTCCTTATCAAAAGTTCCGCTTCCCTTTATTAAAAACCCGTGGCGCCATCTAGTGTATATCATGAGTACTATACTTTAGAAAATCCCTCTATTTTAGCCGTAATTTTTCCAACTCCCCCTCATTAAGAAAATCCCTTATCAAAAGTTCCACCTCCTTTACTAAAAACCCTATCAAAACTGACCCCTGGTTGACCAACCTGTATTTTCTAACCCCCCACTTTAAAGACCCCCTGGTTGACCCACCTGTATTTTTTAATCCCCCCTCATTAAAAAAACCCTTATCAGAAGTTCCACCACCCTATATTAAACACCCCCCTCATCGATCACAAACTCCCGAATAAGTTCCTTGGTTTCGACCCTCATCCGAAATTTACCAAGTCCAACTGAACTTTCGGTGACAAAGTTCAAGGTATCCCTCTCATCCCTTTGGCGGTCATTTTCGATAAATCCATTATTCATCAAAAAGTCCTCCCATTTCCCATTTCCCACCTTCATTAATTATAACTCAACAAAAGTTCCACCCCCTCACAACCCTGGTGGTAATCTTGAACGGTTAATCCTTCTCGAAATTTCAACCAACGGTCATCTTGGATTACGTTACCTGCCATGCTGTCGACCTCCCTTTCTTTCCATATTAGACCTGATGTGTTACAACATTAAAACCCACTGGCATTCTTGATCGTAGTTTTCGGACCCATCTCGAAATTTTTCAAAGTCCAGAGATGTCACTCATTGACAGCCCTTCTGACTAAACCGCATTGTCACCCCTATTTCTACCCCCCTTTGTTTCAGGCCATCACAGGAGATACGGTAGGGAAACAATGTTTTGGAAATAATTTTCCATCCTCTTATCGAAACAAACCATCTCCCCTTTATGATAGGTCAGCTATTTTGTAAATAAACAATGTACCTCATCGGAAGATAACAAACCATTTTGAAATTTCCCTTCACGCCCCTAAACCTCCAAATGTTGCACCTCTCTTATTAAAATTATTCTCCATTGGGTCGAAGGATGTTGCCATCAGATATCTGTGTTCACACATATTCTGCACTGCACTTTCCGCGTCAGGACTTGTTTCGGAATGATAAAAGTGATTTTACGTTAAATTCTTATTTCTGCCGAGTCTCAATTTATTACTCTCCGTGTTTTCATCGAATCACAGATAAAAAGTTCCCTCTTCCTTACAAATTTCAATCATCTCCCAATTCCTTCACTAAGTCACTTCAAAGACATCGTGATTGCAAAAGAATAATCAATAAAACTAACTTTTTTAATTTCCGTATATTCGTTACGCGACTGGGTCACAAGTTTAAAACTTTTTTATTCCTAATACTTATTTTGCATCTTGTGGTAAGGATGCAGCAGTAATATTATTCTTTCCTACGAAGTAATGTTACGAAGTAACAATCTATAAAAAAATATTATTTCTTTCTCGGAAGAAAAACCAGCTAATTGTTTGAAAGTAAGATATCATTTAAAAAAATCTATAATTCTAAACGCTCTCACAGTTTTTAAAAATCGTCTTTTTCTCAGTTTACCAGCGAACGTGTGATCCTATGACTCATCACGCTGATGAAATTTTATTTCGCGTTGCGACCTCTCGTTAGTACACGTGTGTGCATTTCTCTTTACAAGGTCAGTTGTTTTCATCGAGTAAAAAATAATTATGTAAAGAATTTTGTACGAGGCAGGAAGCTATAGAAAGTAAGCAATGCTAAATGTAGAAGACAATTCATACGTTGCGGGTACCCTTGCGTTTCTGCTTACGGTGCGTAAAACATCTAACTTTGGTTCTACATCCAAGTCCAACATGAATGTATGTTAATAGTGAAGGGGATATTAGTTTTAACAAATACTATAAAATGCACTAAGCTACTATAAAAATAATACACTTAATAAGTCTCACTCGATCGATATACTGATAACAACTCACAACTTACCTGAGCTAATCCACCGAAATTTTATTTGCAGCTGGACTGATAGTCAAAATTTAGCAAATACTTCAGCGATTATATCAGTATATCTATGGAACAAGCTACATGAGAAAGCTTCTTCGATTCGGTAACATAAAAATCCGCCTAACTAAAAATTTTCAGGAATAATTTAAAAGTACAAACCTCAGCAATAAGTTTTGGATACTTATTACTGTTCAGTGACACCAGTGAAAACGAATTTTTCCCTTGTGCAGAAAAGCGACACCGATATATTTTTCATGCAAAAGACATGTACTTGGTTAACGATCGCGGACTAATGATTTTTTTCCCGCAGACCCAACCACGACCCAGACCAGTGAATTGTGCGCTTAATTTTCATAGTCACCCCAATAATGTCTTAAGAATTCTGCACTCATGTCACAAAAGTCGATGTTCTCACGTAGGGCGTACATTGGATATAAGTGACAGAAAAAAATAATGTCTTTACAAATTAAGAGTCACTCTGTGTGAAACATCCCAATTCCAGAAATACCTTTCTTAAAAAATAGGAAAATTTCCGCCATATACTCTCCCACTTCTTAAAATTTAACACGACCTTGTCGCTTAATTCGAAGAAATGGGCCAGAGACACTCGACACGAACAGGCAGCCCAATCGGTGATAACTTAAAGGTCACGGGGCACTTATGCACTGACCTATGGAACACCCTGTTGATGTGAAAACAGATATGCTATTGTTTATCTAAATCCTTTATTCATGGGAAGAGCTGCCCACTCTTGAGTTTTATCTTCCTGAAGGATCTTTTCAACTCTAATGACAAAGTGAAATAATTATTCGTTTCATGATGTAATGGATATACGGGAATTAAAAAAGTTTGTTTTATTGGTTCAATGCGGTTTAGTCAGAAGGGCTGTCAATGAGTGGTATCTCTGGACTTAGAAAAATTTAGAGATGTGACCAAAAACTATGATCAAAAGTGTGAGTGTGTTTCACTATAAATAACATAAAAATAAATACCCCCTCAAGCAGCTGCTTGCTACAGAGGTCTGACTGGAGCCTCTCAGTTTATATGCCATAGTAGAAGGTCTGAGAAGATGGGAGGCCCTCAGCAGAAAAACGACACAAACAGCCATGTCTTACCCGGGGCTCGAACCCAGGTCCCTTAGATCACTAGCGAAGAGTGCTAACCACTAGGCCATGTAGAATAGATATTTCATTTATCTTTTTTCTTATTTAATTAATGCATTACATATACACTGGAAATAGAAATAAATGGATATAGAATGAGATAATTAATTGTGACGCACTCGTTCGAACAACAGAGATTTTAAGAAGTTCCGGTCGAGGGTTCTGTTGCATAACAGAAGCAATCTGTTCAGAACTCTCCTGATGAGGAGGGAAACTTAACATTTTGTAAATGTTTTCGAGAGGAGCAGTCAAATCATTCTGTAGCTAAAAAATATAGTAGATGCTAATAGTTAAGAAGTTGATTGAGCGTTTGTAGCAGTTTTGTAGCAGTTTTGTGGGTATGTAAACATTTTATACCTCACATAATTTTAAAACAAATCACAATATTTGTGACTCCAAAACACAAAACTTGTTTCAGTTGCATATTATTTATTTGGGATTCGCTTTCAGTTTATTATTTAGGTATGGTAGATCTAATGTTGCATTCACTTAGTCTCCTACTGCGTACAATTTCAGAATTCATGCAGTTCTTATTACGTAGAAAGACATTTCATAAATAGAATATTAGTTGATTTTAAGTTTTATTAAAAAATAATATTTTAAAAGGCAGCGATATAATTATTATATTACTGTTCTTATATTAGAAATAAATTGACTTTGTAAAGGTTAAGTCATCATCTTCTTCCCAATGATTTCTAACTCGTAATTATCGACACGTGGTTTCGTTTTCGAAATAACTAAAATCGAAACAAGATAATTTTGTTTTTGATTCTAATTCTTTAAAGTTGGGCTTACATAATATTGCTCTTAATTTCACACTACCAATATTATTAAATAAAAGTCATACGTTAATATCTAGTTATTTCTTGTGCATATGAGGTTGTTCATTGCGAGTCTTGTTAAACTGATTGAATCCATTTACTTTCAAAAAGATGTCTGAAATGACAGAAGCATTTTTTTTTCTAGCTGAAAAGAGAAGATGAAAAATAAAGAGTCCGTCCAGAATATTAGTCGATGGATGTTGTTTAAAGTCTTAACTCAGGCAATGGATGAAATAATGCTTGAGGTGAGTGCTGTATTCAAAACATTAAATAAAATTGTTAAAATTAGTTTAGGGTAAAGTTAATTTTTTTGAAATTCAATTTAATTTTATTTCACCAAATTTTAAGGCCTCACTCTTTCAAAAACATTCTATCAAACAATCAAAAGAGAATACATGGTTATTAATTTCCTTGAAATGGAAGTAGCTTGATGGAGATATATTTTAGCACTCAAGTGAGTGTATAGGAAACATTTTTTAATAAATAGTTGAAGGGGGAAACAACTGCAATGGATAACGAAAAGTCTGAAGTAGCAAAATAGTTATTTACACTTTATTTTGTGGGGGAATCTGACCTTTGACTAGGCAGCGAACACTTTTTCTGATTTTATCTGATGAAAACATTTTTCTTGTTACGATACTACACAAAACAAGGGGCAGGAAATTAATGAAGACAAAACCCAGATGCTCCGCTAAATGATCATAGCACTACATCTATCGGGATAATGCCATAATATCCACTACCTACGTCAAGGACAAAACAACACCATATAGATGCAGCTCTCCCCACGACTACCTATGGCGAACAGTCCTATAGAAGGAAAGTTCATCCATCGATCAAAACCTAAATTTAATCTGTTCCCCGGTTAGCCACAAACAAAGATATATAGATCTAAGTTGACTCGGCTCCCGGGGTGGAGACTCTTAGTTTGGCTTTTCCATCGATAAGCCCGTCAACCGGGGATCCAGCTCCCAGTCGCAAGCTCTCACTTTCCTCCTCTCCATTAGAGCCACAAACCCGCGGCCCCCAGCAGCAGTCTGCCGACCCGAAACTTCACGGAGGCTGGCTGCACCGATGAGCCCACTTGACCAGGTTCCCCAAGCCCAGTCAGCAGAACCCTCAGTCACAGCCCCTCCATTGGGGCTGCAACCCGGAACTTCTCGGGGGACAAGCCGATGAGCCCGCTTGACTAGCGACTCCCTTCCAGTCATCAGGAGGCTCAACAGGCCCCTTCATCAGAGGCTACAAGCTCTCGTGCAAACCAGGGACCAACGACCCAGAACCCTACTTCACGTCAACGTGGTCCCCTATCGGGGGGGGGGGGGGGCAAGGGACAGAAATTAACACTGTCGTCAGCGTGTTTGAATCATAACCTGATGATCCCAGGTTTGAGTCCCCACTGTGCTTGAAATAAGATTTTCTTCGCAAAGCCCCGCTATGCCTTCAGTAAGTAAAACAACAGCAATGGCTTTGTAAAGGATGTCGTCCGTCAACGCGACATTAAGCTGTGATTCCGTGTGCAGGAAGCCAAAATCTTCTCATGTTAAAGAGTTCGCTGAATGACCTTGACGAGAGGTTCCATCTGTCTCCTAACTGTTGAAGTGGAAACCATTATATTATGTTCAAAAATCCCGCTCAAAGGTGAAATGACTCAATTTGGAACATGCTTAAACCACTTCAATAAATCATTCACACAGAAGCAATAGTGTATAACGTAAATTTATCTTTTTTAAAATTTGTTTATTTTGCTTTGATCATAGTACAAGTAAATTTTATCATTACAGGTGACCCGCAAAGCTTAAAGCTTATTTGCAGGATATAGAATAATTACATTTATAATTTGTTACAATAGTACGATTAGCCTTCTTTCGAGATCATTACAAAGAGTTTTCATTTGCATTTTCAGCGAGTAGCACGAAAGGTGCTGGATGACGTGATAAATGATATATGCAGGAAGGATAGCTGCATTGGATGCAAGCCATCGAAGGCCTCAGTGGCCAATAAGGTAAGTTACAATATATTTTAAGGAAAACCAGCTATTTTAAGATCGCCATTACTAATATAACAGCTGCAGAAATGAGTTTATGTAAAATTAGTGTCAGGCGCGGATCTAGAAAAAAAAATAGAGGGTGGGGGGACAAGTGAAGCAGTCGAGTCAGAAAAACAAAATAAAGGGGATTGGAATTCCATTGTAATATAGCACATTATCCATCGTTTTACAGTACTTTAAATCATTTCTTGAAAAACGCGTAAAAGAGCAAAAGTTTAATAATTGTTTTGCCTTTATTACCATTACCGATATTTGGAAAGGGGGAGGGCCATAGCTCATTGCCCCCCCTGGATCCCACTCTTGTGCTGCAGATATTTTTTTTCCCTCTGAATATGAAATTCAGTGTCTCAAGAGAAACAAAACACGTTTATTTATCTCTCTTCATCATTTCTTTAGGATTACGTTTTGTGTTAACTGAGCGAGAGTTCCTTTGTATATGATTTTCCTATATTTGATAAAGGAATGGTTACAGGATGCAATTCTGAACTCTGTGTGACAATAGAGTTTAACTTCTAAAATTTATTTATTATGGAATGAAAGCAGAGGTAGTTGTTAAAATATTTATGTGATTACGTTCCAAACTTGAATTTGTAATTTTTCTTCGTTATTAAACACATTGCTCGTTAGTGAAATTGCTCTAACCAGAAGGAAAGGCTGGAATTTTGCGAAACTCTTCACAGACAAGGATGATGAGATTTGTATCACATGATCTGATTTACATCTGAATGCAATGAACTGAACTAAAGGGTTAAAGTAAAATGCACCTAATATAATATGTACTGAAATCATTTTATTAGTGATGCATTCAGCAGCACATTGCTGCATTGATGTGTAAAGATTTCTGACGTTGTCCTGAGGAATATCTCACCACCCACGTGCATGTGGTATGGGCCAGTTGAGAGTGAGCTTGCAGAGAAAGTCCGATCATGTCGCAAACATGCTCGGTGGGGGGGGGGGCGGAAATGATTGGCCACGGAATAGTCTGGAATTGTCCTTGTAGACAACATCCTGGACAGGAGTAGTGTTATCATGCTGGCAGGTGTCATTAGAGCTAATCGCTTGAAATACGACGGCTGGCCATAGGCATCGACATATCAACCAGAAATTCGTATTACCTCTTACACCTACCAGAAGTGATCTGTTTTTGTAACTGATGGCTAACGTAATCATTTACATAAAATTTTTACAACAGATTATTTACATAGTAACCTCTGCTATTAGATGTTTATTTACGTGTAAAGTCGACCGTACCTGCTGAGTTGGACAATTTTATCTTTCATCAGTTTACTTTCGGAGTTCTATTTTCCATTTAAAATTCAATACCAAGCTGTTGATTTTGATTTGCCTAAAGTGATATTAATAAATGAAATGGTTAATGTTAAGATGAAATTGTACTAAATATTTGGTGACAGTTATTCGTCACGAATTGCACCCGAACATGCTCCGGCACATTTGTGCCGCTGCTTATAATAATTTCATTCATCCTCATAATTATAATCATCATTACTGAATTCATTAAGTGTTTATTTACATTCACATGCACAGAGATAAACATAACATGCTCTGAGAGCTGGTTTTCAGGAACAAAGGTTATACATTATTTGCAATTAGCACATAGAGCAAATACAGTAAGACACTATAAACTTTTGTTATATAGTATAGTATTGTTGGGTTGTTTTACCTCTGGGCGGCGCTTTTTTGTAGACAATGGAGTCCTTGTGACCTGGCCATTTAGCCCAAAGTCTCAGAAGATTGGGGGAGGGGACACACTGGAACAGCTGTTAGGAGACAGCTGGTAGCCTCCCGTCAAGGCCATCCAGCGTGTTCTTTAACGTGTGCTGGGTATGGCTCTTCCGCACACGGGACCACGGCTTAACGTCCCATGCGACGGTCGGCGACTTTTCCAAGCCATCGATATCCCCTACTGACCATGGTAGGGCGGAAAGTTTTGCAGAGATAAATCTCAACGCTGACCCAGTATTAACCAGAGGTGTGACTCGAACCTGGGAACTACAGATTACGAGCCTGGTGCGCTACCGACTGAGCCACGCCCACCCTATAGTATAGTAAATCATACTATAATGTTACGTACAAAATTTATAATATTATTACACTAAACATTACCGTATTCAGAAGAAAATACTAAAAATATTTTCACCGGATGAGAAATATTCAATTTCCGGTTTTCTAAGGAGTTTGCTTTATATACTTTATGAACCCTCAACCTCGACGCGATATGCGTTTATTTGAAGGTCGCGGCTTGTCTTAAACAGCAACGTTGCTCCCAAATTGTAGTAACCATCGTATGCGTATGCGTAGATATTTTCTCCACTTCTTCTGCCGCTCTAGAGAAAGGGAAACAGATGGGCTTGAAAAGGATGCCTTCGGTCGGATGAGATGTTAAGCCGTGGCCACGTGTGCATGATAGCCAACTCTGTGCACGTTAAAGAACACGCAGAATGGCCCTGGAGGATGCTTCCACCTATCTCCTAACAGATATCCAATGACTCCATTTCCTTTGCCAACACTTTAGGGATCATTGTGACCTGGCCACTCGGTGATAAAACGTTCTAACCCAAAACAAGTGGACGTTTTCCTTTAAGATGCTCTTTGTTAGCAACTGAGCTCTGTGACGGGATATTTCGAAACAACTTTATTTCGGACAAATTGAATTCCTTAGTGAAGTCATTACACAGCTCGATTTTTCGCAATTCTCGTTTAATATTTAAAAAGTGACAAAACCTGAAATATTTAATATTCAATCAAGATCATAGACATCGAACACAATCCAGTGAGCGACTGATTAAGCTACGAACAACAACTGAATTGACGAGTTTTAATTGATAGTGGGTTGAATATGCTGATTGGAATAATGCAAAGCAGATACGAAGATTATGATACAGCCTATAGATGAGAGAACACTGACCACTCTCAACTAATGATGACGTATTTGAGTGAACTGTTCTTTCGATAAAATGATGAAAGCGTTATATTAGTACTGCGCCAGATTCTCACGCCTGAGTTTCACAGATTCCAGTCACAACCATACCAACCTTAATGTTACATTAGTTTGTCCCTGATCCAGCGTGAATGCGAAAGTAGACATAATTGCCTTCTGAATTTTATGTAACTGATGAAAGCGTTCTGTTAGTATTGCACCAGAATTTTACACATTCCAATCTCAACCGTACCAACTTTAAGGTTTAATCAATTAGTCCCTGGTCCTCCGTCAACGAGAGAGTGTCATAGGTTTCATTGGCCTTACGATCATTTCCTTTTGTAGCATGACCCATGAGCAAAAATTACAATACTATGTGTTTGTTCGGAACATGGAAGATGGTTAAGCGGTGTGTCAGACATGTTTTGACTCAAAATGCAAATTGTGTGCGAAACATGGCATCATCTATTCTAACTCAAGAGGCAAAAAATAATGCGGCAATCGATCTTTTTTCTACTATTCTAACCAAACAAAATATCTCTCAGTCTTTTGGCAAAAGCCGCATCCAACCATTTTTTTTCATTGTTCTTTCACAAGTAAATCGTATTAATTGACAAAACATGAAAAGTAAAAAAAAAGTGTGGAGCTATTAGTTATAGTAGAATCTCAGTGTACGTGAGGGCTAAGTTTCTGGCACTCCCGCTTAAATAAGAATTCACTTAAGTTGGCATCCTCTGTAGAAAATTCTAATACGTATGCTATAGTAAAACTACGAACGCTTATAATCCATGTACAGAGGTATACAAACTTTAGTTATGTAAATAAAACATAGGTAAATCCTATGGCCGAGTGGTAAGCATGATTGGCTACTGATCAAAGGGACTTGGGTTCAATCCCCGGGTAAGACATGATTGCTTGTGTTGTTTTTCTGCTGAGGTCTCGCTGTCCTCGCAGACCTCCTATGATGTCTCCTGTCAGACCTCTGTGGCAAGCAGCTGCTTGAGGAGATATTTATTTCAATTTTTTTTTATTAAATCTTAAAGAATAAATTTAAAAAAAATGCTGTACCTGAAAACTACAATTATTTTGCTCGTGATCCTCTTCCTCCAACTCTTCAATAGACAGGCGAGCGAAGGGGTCGACTTCGGCTTCAGTTTTGGCTGGCGTTTTGGTCGGATATTTCACGACCTTTATTCATGCAGTCAGCGAAGCAGGAGTGTACGAGGATGCTCTGTGAGGGGATGCAGTGGGAGACTGCACGAGAGCAGAAAATGGAGATGGCGTTCTTTGCAACACTTTCTTCAAGAATATGTTGCTTCTTCTTGAAGTGGAGTTCTTTCAACAACTCTTTTGTCGGAAAGAGACATATGTTCACTTCTCGAGTGAACCTTAAACTCCTTTCCATCAAAGGATCGTACTCCTGCACCTATCAGTTGGCTGTTTTACGAGTTGAAAGACTTCGCTGAACTTATGCCTGTCCGATCTCTTCTAATAATTCTTTCTAATCTTTTCCTGTTAACTCGTCGCCATTCAGAAATTCTTCTATATCGCCCTTCGCCATGTCGATGAGCTCTTTACCTACCTGCCTGAGAAACAACGTTAACAATCTTTTAGCGGATTAATCGCGCAATAGCAGGTTCCCGTGCTCTCAGTTCGCGTACTTTGCGACACATCTGTGTGGAATACAGGGACGTACCCAGGAAGGGATCAGAGGTCCCGACCCCACCCCACTAAAAATCGATCGTTTTATGAGAAATCTTAAACCTGTCTACCTGCTTTGAAATCCAAAGCAGTTGTCTTTGTATAATTTTTTTAGCCTCATAGCATATTCCCGACGCTAAATTAGGTTTAACAAATAATTGTAAAATTTTATTCCATATAGAAATGTAGAATATCATTTTAATCTTTCCTGTCTAGTGGAATATTTTAGTAACTGGAAAACTACTCATGTTTTATTCTCAGAACAACCCTAGCGAGGTTAAATTCTCGAACCATCCCTTAAACTAAATTCTCGGACCTCCCCACCCTCCTCTGAACTAAATTCTGGGTACGTGTCTATTACAAAACTTAAAATACTTAATGTTTATTTGCACTTACTTTTCCAATGAAAAGTCATTGCTGTCACAACTAATTTTCCATTCGGGGGAAAGAATGTTCCAAGTATCGAAATGCTCATTTCCTGGAAGTTGTCTAGGGATGTTAAGCGAACATGACTCTTAGAGCAGCGCCCCCTCGATATCATCAGATAACGCTTAGCAATGCATTTCTCAATACCTTTGTCTGTCTGTTCGAAGCTTCAAAATGGATCGCATTCTCAAAAGCCTTATTTCAGCTTTGGAGTGATTGTTACTGGCTATAACAAAAACACTGATGATTGATTAAACAACACAAACATACAATTGATGAAACAACTGAATAAACTAATGGTGCAAGAAAAAATTCCACTTTGACGAGGGATTTAGAGCAAATTTCACAATGCTGACTGCTTATTACATTTTTTTACACAGGATTTCACATCTCATATAAGTATGTCGGTTTCATTAAAATTTAAACAGGAAAAAAAATTAAACGTATTTATCGGATCATCGTTTCAGTTAGTTCCATTGCAGTTTAACTTCGACTGTCCTACACAAATGCTTCCTTTAAGGAAATATTTTGACTCTTAACGACAAGACTGCAACGAAACGATTAAGAAAGTTTATGCTGATGATTCCAATGTAGAGTGTTACACACATTGCCTGGTCAAACTTTTATGGCCCATTACTTCGTCGTATGTATCAGGCTACAGTCCCTGAAAATGAAATTTTCTAATTCTCTGTGCATATTTCTTGTTGAGATGGGATTTTTAAGTACTACTAGCGGTCATCTCCAATAGCATATCCAACAAACGCCTGTCCCTGTCTGTCAGGCCTTTTTTTATTCCCGCATTTTGTCACGATTGGCAGACGTTTCTTTAGATCAGGCATGTCAAACACACGGCCCTCCGGGAACTGTTCTGCGGCCCGCCAAGATTGATAACCAATACGTTTATTTAACTTTTGACAACACTGGATTCTTTAATTAAAATTGTAATTACGTACACGGTACATGAATTAAATAAACGTATTTCAGAAAACATTTCCATTTATATATAAGGGAATAAAAGCTATGCCTCATCTTTATTTCCATTTGTTTTTTTTTTTTGCTTTGCGGCCCGCGATTCAATATATAATACTTAATATGGCCCTCGGTGGTTAACGAGTTTGACATGCCTGCTTTCGATCATTGCCATTCTCCATACACTAGAGATATGGTGCCAGTGAGTTCCCTCACCTATTGAGTTCCATCACCTCTGTCACGGATCATCGGTCTCCAAAGACGAATCTCTTTTCGAAGTCAATCGACCAGCCTTTTTATCCACATCGCATTTGACTTTGCTTTTCACCATGCTTTTACGACTTTTAATGACTCCGTAATGACGTAGAAGTAAGAAATTTCCATAAAATGGCATGTTTCATGTACTACGAGCACGACGTACAGTTCACAATAATTTGGATAGGCAAGAGTATCATTATAAAAGCTTTTGGGTTCTTTTACCTCTGAGCGGCACTTTTTTGCACACCATATCTAAATGGTCAGGTTACATGGACCCCGAAGGCTCAGAGAAGGTTGGGGGAAGGGACCCACTGGAACAGCTGTTGAGAGACAACTAGTAGCCTCCAGTCAAGGACCATCCAGTGTGTTCTTTAACGTGCACAGAATATGGCTCTCCCGCATAAGGGGCCACGGTTTAACGTCCCATCCGATGGACGGCGGCATTGCCAAGCCCATCGGTATCCCCTACTGACCGTGGGCAGGGCGGGGAATTTTGCGGAGATAAATCTCAACGCTGACTCAGCTGGGACTCGAACCTGGGAACTACAGATTACGAGCCTGGCGCGCCACCGACTGAGCCACCCATTGCCTCATTACAAAAGAGGTCTAGCGAAAAGAATATAAGTCTAAATTTTAGTTTTTTGTATTACGGCAGTATATATCAATTTATTGTTTAACAAGTTGTGTATATATATATACCTATAAAGTTTGCAATGTTTTCTAATTAAATGCTTCTTGACTTTTCAGAAGAAAGTGGCTTTCACTGGAATCACTCATGTCAGCCTTTATGTAAGTTTATTTCGATGATTATTTTAAAATACTTTCGAAAATGATAGTGCTGCTAAAACTCTGAAGATCTTTAAGATAGGATTACCAGAGTAGAGACTTTTAGAACAGTAGGGATCTTTAGAACAGTAAATCAAGTATTCCCAAATTGTTGCATGCGGTAACCCAATTTCATTTCTATTTAACTTTCTTACTTTAAATATTAATAGAAATTTTATGTGTTATCCACAAATATTAGCTATTAATGTTGAGAGTCTGAAAAAAAAAAATGAGTGAATAAAATGCAAAGTAAAAGTTTCTGAACTCCTGATATTGGCATCTTAATAATTATATGAACAAAGATCTGTCAGCCAATGATAACGAAAAATATTTTTCTAAGAATTGAACTTTTAAAAATATAATATTGTTATTAATATAATTTTAATGTCTAAAGGTAAATGCAATAGTTTCACTTGATGTGATTAGAATAACCACTGCAATCACTTACAACTATGTTCCGTTTATAGGACGTGTGGAAGGCTCCAAAGAAGTCCTCCTTCCTCGCCTATAGTGAGTACCTATTTATGCTGCTTTCGTTGTGATATCGTTTCGTTTTTGTCGATGTTTGCGATTGTTATTTTTGTCACCGTCGTTCATGTTTTAATCATACATTTTCCCCACCAACTTGGCTCAGTTGATTATTCTTTCGTATTTTAAATTTACTTTGCTTTCTTTCAAATATATTTTATAACTTTTAATAATTATTGTTGTATAATAACAAATGGTTGGATTGTTTTATCTCTGAGTGGCCCACAATGGGCTAAATGACCAGGCCACAAAAACCCTAGGGCTTGGAGTAAATTGGGGGAAAGGGACACACTGTACAGCTGTTGGGAGCCAGATGGCAGCCTCCAGTCAAGGCCATCCAGCGTGTTTTTAACGTTCGTAGGGTCTGGCTCTCCCGCACACGGGGCCACGGCTAACGACGGACAAACGATGCCTTTACAAGCCCATCGGTATATGTGATGACCCTCCTGACCGAGGGTAGGGTGAGGAGTTTTGCAGAGATAAATCTCAAAGCTGGCCTAGACGGGACTCGACCCTGAGAACTGCACATTACGAGCCTGGAGCGCTACCGACTGAGCCATCCCTGCCCCCTAGAATAACAGTGGCTTCTAAATGTAAATATATAGTCATTAATATGAATCCCAGTGTCGTATACACAAAATTTGGGGTAGGAGGTTAAGCGCAATTTTGTGCAGTAGTGAACAAATGTCTTTTTCTACACTTAGGGCTATGTTTATGGATGAAAGAGATATTTATGTGATGTTCGGTCAATTAATCTCTTTTGCTTTGCTGAAGTATTTGTGCGTTGAGATCTTGTCTCTACCACATATTATACAACTTAAAATTCACATATTTTTTATTAAGCTTCCAATCTTTTAACCTTTTATTAGAAGTTTTTTTAACCTTTTATTAGAAGAAAACAGATCCGGATCTACGGAGGAGGGGGCATGACCCCCTTCCCCTGTAGCTTTGCCTTTGGTGGCTTCTGGATCTGCCCCTGTTTGCTCGGTAGAAATTTCTAAACAAACGTGTCATGTTGCAGAAAATGGTTGGCCACCGTGGTTGCCATCATGATACTCAATATTATCGGTTTCTGCTCATCGTACTAATTGTTTCAAACAACATTGAGATTTGAATATTTTGTCTTCAAACAAATTTAAGTGTTTTAAAATTTCAATGGCGTATATTCTAAAGAATTTAAAAGAAAAAGTTATAGCTAGATACATTTTTGCATATATAAATCTTGCGACGTCATAATTTCTCTTTTAACAGAGATCGATATCCAAAATTTGAACCCTAACTTATCTCTAATACAGACGTTAAAGTTATTAGAGAGAGCAAAATTATCATCATAGTTTCCCTAAACACTGATCAGCCGTAGCCAAAAATATTTATTAAAGTACAAATCCTGTTAACCTCCAAGATCTATAAAAAAAAACACGAAATTGTAGCCAGAAACCTTTTATCTTTCTTACAGCAGAAAAAATGAATGGACTTTAAAACTTTCTCTAGATATTCAGCCATGTTATGTACTAAATGAAAGGGAATTTTATTTTGAATGACAATGAATATTGAAATAAAAATTAAACCAAGTTAGGCCTAATGTTTAAGAAAAAAAAATGTTTAACTGGCTTTATATACTTAATGGGTTAAAGAAATGGGATTTTTATATATTTATTAACCAATTTGTTCTGGTTTCTCGAGTACTTCAGTTTTCTAAAATATGTATATAATAAATGACACTTACAAAGTTGCAAGGACATTTGACATTTAAATCATTAGGATCAACTCTCGTGGAATTTCTCTTATAGTGGAAGAGAACGGAAAGGGGGAAACGTAATTTGAAAAATCCCATGATTCCCTACTTCCGAAGCTTTCATTTAGCATTAGGCTCTGTAATAGTTTAAGCTTTTCCCGTTTCTTAATAAGTTCTTTTCCTGGTTTATTGGAGACAAATCCCTACAATGTTTATGATGTAAAGTAACTAACTACACTGGCGGAAATTGAAAAAAGAACACCATAAACGATTGAAGCGTAATCTACGAGATTTATTTAGTAGAAACAACTTGTTGAGAAAGCATGGTGATCACACGTGGGAAGTGATTCAGTGTTTATTATACCTTTTCACGAGTATTACATTTTGCAGAAGGCAGATTTTAATAAGGTGTTGAACCTCCTCGAGCAGCAATACAAGCTTCCAATCTGGCATGCAATCTGGCGTACAAATGCTGGATATCACGCTGGGGGATACCATTCCATTTGCGTTCAACTTGAACGCGCAATTCAGCGATGGTCGTTGCCTGCCGCGGTCAGCGGAAGAGTCTTTGTCCGATCCAGTCCCAGACATCCTCGATTGGAGACAAGTCTGGAGAGTGTGCTGGCCAAGGGAGTTGGTGGGACGGAGTGAGGGTGGGCGTTATCCTGCTGGAATATCGCATTTGAGATTACACTGAAATATGGGAAGACGACCGGTTGTACGATGTCGCTGACGTACGTAATGCTACTCAGTGTACCCTGTACAAACAGCAGCCACGTATGAGAGTGATAACTAATCGCTCTCTATATCAAAATGCCCGGCATCGGCCCTGTGCGTCGCTGTGGATGCACGATGGAAGAAGCCGCTCACCTTGTCGCCTTCGGATGCGTAAACCACCATCAGAGCTCCTAAGCAGAATCGGCTTTCATCACTGAAGACCACAGACTGCCATTCTTCCTTCCAGTGACCTCGTTCTTGACACCACTGCAAACGGGCTCGACACTGACGAGTGGTAACCATGTCAGCGGCACGCGTGCCCGTAGTCCTGCTTCCAAAAGACGATTGCGTATCATTCTTGTAGACACTCTTGGTAGGACAGAGGATCGAATTTGTGACGCCGTAGCTGTCCGCTCTGCCACAGCCTCCCTCCTGATCCACCGATCCTCTCGTGCATTCATAACTCTGCGTTGTCCGGAACAACGTCTGCGAGGGTGCGAATGCTCGTCTGACCATCGACGCCACCATCATACCACTTCTGATACCCCTCGTCCAACGCGGTGTGCAACTTGACGAAAAGACCGACCTGCTTCCCTAAGACCCACTATATGACCTAGCTCAAACTCCGCTAACTGGACAAACATTGCACGTCTGCGTCGTCCAGGCATGGTAGCTTCTTCAAAGGGCACTGAACAACATGACACAAGTCGAATAACTTCTTTCTTCACACCCTAGTCCTTAAATACGCGCTGCCGATATTTGGATGTTGTCGTCCTTAGTGACGTCATTACTTCATCAAATGACTTTCAATCCTGGCTCACTGTTTCTGCTGCCCTTAACTATTAAGGTATTATATTATGACGTTCCTAAAGAAATACCTTCTGGGTGTTCATTTTTCAATTTCCGCCAGTGGATATGTAGAATTTGGTGGTCGTTTAGGAGGAATTGCTCTCCCTGTTTTTGTGAGGGGGGGGGGGAAGGAACAAAGTTTAAGGACTAAACATTTACGCTGTTCTTAGGTACTATAAGAGAAAACTGTATGCGGACTTACCTTTTATGAGGAAAGAAAAAAAGTTTGGCGGTTAACTATGATGAACGTCTCAGTTGACAGTCGTCCCCTTCCCCATTGACTCATGTCATCTTTAATTCTTCATATGACTTTTATGCAGAATGAGCTGTTTCAGATGAAAATTGTAAGAGAGCAATTGAAGATGCGCCGTAGAATACTTAACAGATCGTCCCGTTCTTATTGAATTTCTAAATTTCAAATATAGATATTTCTTATTCATATTTCGCAACCAATTAAACATTGTAAAGTTGCATTTTCCTCTTTTTTTCAGACACCATAATGGCAGAAGAGCCAGCCAGAAGGCGAGGGGTCAAACGGCGTAGCTGGAAACCGAAGAAAACTTGGAAAAGCCGTTTGGCCAATTGGATAGGAGGCACATTCTGCAGCCTCTGCTGCCTCTGCCAATGAGAATGGCAGATGAAGACACTACAGGCAGGGATAACCACTATAAAAGGTATTTTTAACATATTTGTTTTGTAGTTAAAATCATTATTTTCCTAAATAGTGATTTAATCTTTTAAAGTAACTGAAACTGCATATTTCTCGCATCGCAATTAGATTTTACATAGGTGTTTTACATTGTATTTTTAAATTCTATAAGATTTTTTCCCTTGTAATGGGTGGAATTTAATGAACTGTATTTATGTTATCGTAGGTCATTCCCATACACGAGAAATCGGGATTTCTTTTTTGTAGTCAAAGTGAAATCCTTATTTTCATAGCGCTATATTTGGCTTTAAACACAGTGAAATATTTGTTAAAACCAATGCAAAAACAATCGATATTTTATATATTTGCTGCAACAAGGAAGTTTACATTTCGCCTTTTTAATAATGAGAGATTTAAAAGCACCTACCTAGAAGAATTTTCTTCAGTTGAAATATTGCGACATCCCATAGTTGAAAGCCATTGATATAAACTGTTCAAATGCAAAAATGTTATTTCGATGAAGCTGGTCTTTGGGAATTATTGATGCTCGCCAAGTCCATCTTTGGACACCTCGCTGCTCTCCTCCCAAAATGTTTGAAGGCCTGATGCAGCATTATAGAATATAGGAAAGGGTATATGAAAGTGAAACGTAATAGATACATACATATAAGGATAGGATACTTTATTCGAAATAACATTTGATGCGAGTTAAGAAAGCGGCATGCTACAGTAATCTCTCGCCAACTGTGGAGGTTACGTTCCTGAAAGTATCGCATTTGGCAACACTAAGGTGCAATAGAAAACCATGAAGAGTTAGGGGAACGACGATGAACATGCCATAAAAAGATTAAAAAGAGAAACGCAAATTTTGTTTTTCATTTATACAACATGAAAACGCTAATAAAGGTTGACCATACAATAAGTTAAACAAATAGGAATCAGTTTATATATAAAGCTATAATAATAAAAAAATAAATACCCCCTCAAGCAGCTGCTTGCCACAGAGGTCTGACAGGAGCCTGTCAGTTTATATGCCAGAGTAGAAGGTCAGAGGATGGCAGGACCTCAGCAGAAAAACAACACGAACATCCATGCTTTACCCGGGGCTCGAACCCAGGTCCCTTAGATCAGTATCCAAGCGCGCTAACCACTCGGACATACATGAAATATCGACTATCCTCCTTCGGCAGCATCTTCATTTGATACGGTGACGTTTAAGAATCTGACCTTTATCTGTCATCTGATTTTCTTGTGTGAGGACATAAGAGATTAATCTCTGTGCACATTCCAACTACCGACGGAGACAAAATGGTTGGTGGTATGTTTAAAGAAATTATGTCTATTGAGAGAGGAAATGTCTACAATATCAAACAGCCCCCTAATCGCAAGAATGGGGCAAAGACCTGTTCCGCTGCTACTAAAGGCTAAAGCCATTTACACTGGAAGACTTCCACCAATGTAGGTTTGGCGATGCCCATAGAAGCAATAGTTCAATTGGCACGCGATATCAAAACTCGACATCGAATGATTGGAAGAAGGTCATATGGTTCGATGAATTTCGTTTTCTGTTGCACCATATGGACGGCTGGTACAGTCGCTCAAAAATATTCGAACACTATGGTTGATTACAGAATTCAAAAAAAATATCTGGCAACGATTATTTTAGGAGTAAGTGATCTGGCAACCTTCTGTACACGAAGATTGCCAGATCACTCACTGTAATCAATCATAGTGTTCGAAAAAATTTTTGAGCGACTGTACGTGTGCATCGTTTACCCAGGGAAGTGTTGGCACCAGGATGCAACATGGGACGAAAACAAGCCGGTGGAGGAAGTGTAATGTTTTGGGCAATGTTTTGCCGGGAAACCCTAGTTCCAGTCATTCATGTGCAGGAAACTATGACATCTACCACCTACCTAAATGACACTGCTGCCCAGGTACATCCTTTCATGGCAACAGTATACCCTTCTAGTAGTGCCTTCTTTCAACAGATAATGCGCCATGCCACACTGTCCGGATTGTTTGAAAATGGTTTGCGGAACATGAGGAAGACTTCCAGGTATTGCCCTGACCTCCAAATTCCCCAGACACCAATCCAATCGAGCATCTGTGGTTTTTGTTGGAACAGCATATCCGATCTGCGGCGGCGCAACCACGTAACTTACAAGAGTTAAAGGATTTGCTGGTAATATGTTGGTATCAGATACCACAAGACACCTTTAGAAATCTTGTAGCGTCCATGCCTCGCCGGGTAAGAGCTGTTTTTGCGGCACGTGGAGGACCAACATCATATTTGGCAGGTGTTCAAAATGTTTTCACTCTTCGGCGTAAATAACAGGAATCTCATTCACTTTCATTTCATTTTTATATGCTTTCATTAAAATATCCAGAAGTTTTGCCAAGTTGGAGTCATGCGACCAATGAGAGAACTGGGAGCCCTCTAACTTCAATAAGCTGTGTAGTGCTCATTTCACAAAGGCCAAGAGTATGGTGCCCATTATTAAAAGAGCATTCACAAATATTTTGCATCAAGGAGAACTAATATTGGATTTAAATGCAGTATTTCAAATAGTACAGTTTAGTAAATCGATCACCAGTATCAGTTAATTAATGAAAGGCAAAGAAAAAAGGTATTAGCAGGATTTTCAACTGTAACTGTCCTGGTGGTCAACTACATAGTGTGCTCGTCTACTAATAAAAAGGATCCTCTTTTCAAGCCCCGTATAAGGAATGGATATTTTCTTTCTTGTGTTGTCCTTCAGTTCATAAGTCTTCTCTATGGTTATTAATCTGCTAACCTTTTGTAGATCTTTGTGGCAAGCAGCTGATTCTGAGATAATTTATTTATTGTTCAACACTTTTCTCAATACGAATTTGCAATCTCTTTTGCACATTCAGTAAATTCAGACTTTTAATTTGACGATTGGCATACCGTAATGATTAAAAAAAAATTGCAACGTTAAATAAAAATAATTATACTCACTGAGGGCCGCATCAAGTGGGCGGGTGGGGGGTAAGAGGACCCCCCCCCTTTGGAGAATGCTAATAATGGTAATAGAGGAAAAAATTGTTACACCTCTTTACGTATATTTCAAGCATTTTGCAAATTGTTTTTAAAGAGCTTTAAAATGTAGGGTGAAATGTTATACTGCATAGAAATAATCTTTTTTTTTCTACAGGGTGTCCCGAGTCGCCGAGGCATTCCTCTCTATGAAGGAACAGTTTCGCTGTCGGCTTAGTGTCATCAATCAATAATGACATTTAATGGAGCCTTCTCCCTCTTTTTCCTTCCACATTACCTGCCTATGTGTGGAGGGGTTTTCTCCTGGGTTAGAGCAAAACACTCTGACATGGATGGTGCCTTGACGTGGCGTCAGAGCTTTTCACTAAACCATCCGGCAGATAACTTTTGCAGTGAGAGCTGTAATCATAAAATAATTCTACTATGAGTGAGCATATAGTCGAAGGGAGACACCAACCGGCAATTCTTCCCTAAATTATAGTATGGGGGGGGGGGGGAAAGGGACCGGAACTAAGAGGCTTTCGCCAAATTGAACAGTTCATTCTGCAAGAATCGTTACCTCGCCTTGGACTGGAAAACAACTTGGATAGACGACAGCGATCAGCGGCAGCTGTTGCAGAGCATCACCTCGGTCGAAAGTTTGGGCGAGACTAGTTAAGCTTAGTTTTATTGCCTGTTTTGATTTTCTCTCAGTGCTATTGTGTATTATGTATTATACGAGGAGGGCAATGAAAACGCTGGATCAGACCAGCGACGATGCAAACACGGAAAAGGACACACAATACTCGACTTCATTACCTGACACAGACATGGAGGGGGAAGTGAATGCTAACGGAGGGGAGGAAGATTGCCCTTGGAGTGAAGACGGGGATGATGCAACTTTTGCGACTCGACTACCTGCATCGAGAGCGCAGTCTGTGAGAGTGAGTACGTCTGGGGAGATGAATGGGTATCATATGAAGCAGATGGAGATGCTGCTTAGGAGGGAAGAGAGAGAAGATAGAATTAGGGAGCAAGAAAGGAAAGATAAGATTAGGAAAGAAGAATTAGACCGAGCTCGTGAATTGGAGCTAGCTAAATTGAGGCTCAGGAGAGACAGCTCAGCCTCGGGCGACGATATGACAGCATTGGCTATGGAAGGAGCCGACCCCAAAATTCGGGAATTGGATAGGCTGCGTAGGTATTCCCAGCTACTAAAGCGTACATTGGGCAACGCTCCACAATAGGTTGGCGAGATGCCTTTGTTTTTCCAGCAAGTGGAGGCAGTTTATGAGACTCATTATTTCCCTGCCTCCATAAGAGGAGAACTGTTAGCACCATTATTAGGCGAGAAATTGCGGCCGGTTATCGCTTAGGTACCGCCAGCAGAGGCAGGAGATTATGAGCAGCTGAAAAAGATAATTTTACGTCAGTGTCGATTGACAGCCCCATAGTATCACCGGCGTTTCGAAGAAGCAAAAAAGGTGGATAGCGAAAGCTGGGCGGAATTTTCGGCTAGATTTTCTGCTATGCTTTCTCATTACTTGGACAGTAGAAAAATTAAAGATCTGGAGGAGTGTAAGAATCTCATGGTATCTGACAAGATCAAACGGGAAGTACCAGCAGCTACGAGACAATTTGTGTTGCAGAGAGAAGCTGGTGGAAGGATGAAGCCTCCAGAATTGGCAGATGTAGTGGAGCTTCATTTAGGTAGGCGTCGGGAGTCAGGAGTTGGTGGAACCAGGTGGGGATATAGAGCACAAGAAGTGACAAACCATGAATCGAAGGTGAATGAGAGGAGATATGTTCCTCCAATGAAAAAATACAGTGGGAATGGCAGTACCACTAATTATAGAGAAAATGAGTCCCAAAGAACGGGAATCCCTTCGAAAAAGGAAAGAATGATTTAACTGTGGGGAATATAATCATTTTGCTCCCGAATGTCCACATAAGAAGAAGGAAACTACTACCGAGGTGCGAAGGGTAATCATCGCAGAGGATGATGGCGATGAAAGGAGCGATGAGGAAAGGTGTGATTTAGTTGTAGCTAGGGTCACTGCTCAGATATTTACAGATGTAAGAGATGGTGTAAAGTGGCAAAGGAAGAAGAGTCGACAGCAGTGTGAGCTAAAAATATCACGAATGAAGAAAGTTCCCATTTTGTGTGGAGGCCAAGTGAAAACTTTTGGGTTTGAAACAGGACTTAAGATGAATAGCAGAGTCTTTTCTGGTATTTAGAAATTCTTTGATGGAGGGCAGGATTTAGGGCTTTGATGGAGGGCAGTATTTATTATTACTCCACTTTACAGAGTATTTAACTTAAATTTCTGAAAAGTTAAATTTTTAAAGATCCGTGAAATGATGGGGATGTTATACTACATTGCAAATACAGCATTGCCTAACCCCCTTTACATTTTTTCCGATCGACTGTATTTTGTTTGGGGTTCTCGCTTTAACAATTTGGATTATTGTAACCTGAATTTGAAAAGAAAGATTCCCGATAATTAACATCCTCCCACTCCATGCGATTTTTTTCAACCCGAGAATGTTACTCGAGAAAATACTTTGAACCAGGAGATTCTGATGGAGTCCGGGCGCTGCTACCCTAATGTTTCACAGTTTAAGCAGATTAATTTAAAAACTTTAAAAAAAAAAAAGAAAAAAAAATGGAACCTTAGCAAAGAATTCCGAGATTTAATTTCGGAGACATATTGCGAAAACTTTCACACCGAGGTGAAGAATATCAACATTTGCTAATTGAGGATTAATTGTTTATAAAGATTGACAATTATTTATAAAGATTCAGTTAGACTTCTTTGCTTTGAAATAATCTTCAAGTAATTTCTTGCTCAAAAAACAATTTGCAATTTTTTTTAAATGATATTGAGATCGATAAATAAAGTTTCTAACCGAGAAATTGTACCACTAGTAATTACGAAATATTGCCTAGCATTTCTCACACTGTAAAGGAGCTACCTAACGAAATTATCGTTGAAAATGTCAATTATAAAATATAAAAAACAATTCGGTACTTTTATCACATGCCTTCCCGGTGGCAGTGTGCTAAAAAAGGGACCTAGGTTCGAGCCCCGGGACTACTAAACAGGAACCTAGGTTCTAGCCCTGGGTAAGGCATGGGTGTTTGCGTTTATCTTTTTGCGGAGGTGCCGCCATCCTCAGACTTAAAATGGCGAATTAAACTGGCAGGCTCTTATCAGACCTCTAGGGCAAGCAGCTGATTGATTGGGTATTTATTTTTATATTTTTACCACAATTAATTCTGAAGAAGAGTATTCAACCTTCAAGTTTCTCTGCTTTATATTTAAATTTTGGAATCTTAGAGGACGGAGTAATTGCCCTTGGACAATGAAGATCCACAAAAGGGAGAAATTTCAGTTTAGACTGTGGGAAAAAACAATCCCGTCGAAACTGAAGAGGAAATTTCAACTAAACTGAAGTATCGTCCTGTGGGCGAGAGGTTAGCACGCTTGGCGACTACTCAAAAAGGGATCTGCGTTCAAGCTCCAGGAAATACATTGATGTTTAGCTTTCTGCTGAAGTCTCGCCATCCTCACAGACCTACTATGGGGAATTCAACAGACAGGCTCCTATCACACCTCTGTGGCAAGCAGCTGTTTGCGGTGGTATTTATTACTAACAAAATTGAAGAGAAAAAAAGTTAACGAAGACTAACTACGAAACGTCACTCGAGCGTCAATTGCATAAAAATGGACAGTCGTAGCGAAATGGGGGAAAAACTCCATTTCGTTGGTCTCTAAATCTCCAAAGTTTGGCACTCAGTGGACTTTACCTCACGATTCAAGTAAGCTTAGCAGTTTATTTCTTTGGGCAAATATTCCTCCAAAGGGTTATTCCTCCTCCCCATTCATATAATGGACTAAATAATCAGGCTACAATGAACCCAAGGGCTAAAAGACAGTTGGGAAAGGGTTCACTGGACAGCTGTTAGGAAAGAGACGGCACACTCCCGTCAAGGCTACTAAACTTACTCTTTAATGTACACAGGTTATGGCTGTCCCCACACTCCAAACGTCCCATCCGTAGGACGGCAGTCTTCCCAAGTCAGTTGGTGTCCCTTACTGACCGTGGGTAGGGCGGAGAGTTTTGCGAAGATAAATCTAAACGTTGGCAAAAGTAGGACTCGAACCTAAGATCTGCAAATTATGAATCTAGTACATTACCAAATGAGTCACCTTCGTCTCAATGTTCATCCAAATTAACAGCAAAATAATAAACAGAACTACTTGAACTAACTATAGAAATAACGATAAAAGAATTTAATCACCAATAAAAATAATTACTTTTCACCACTTACCAGAAAAGCAGAATCCATTGTCAGAAGTGCCATTATATATTCACTGTAATGTAATCAGAAGTCTCACATCGAAATCACTGATCATTGTCCATAAAGGATGAAAAAAAAATTACTAATTCTTTTTCTGGCTGAAATCAGCGGAGATTTCATTACTTTTAGTTAATAAAAATATTTTTCCCATGAATTATGCAAGAATTTTCTATTTCGTTAGATTTAATATTAACTAAATGATGTCAAGAATTTACAGTACCCGTCTTCCCGAAACGAAATATGCAAATTATCTGTCTACACTTGAAGAGAATTGGAAGCGTCAACATTTATGGGAGTAGATCTTTGGTTCGTAGAGTGAGAGTTCTGGTGTCGTTGATATTCTACGCTGGTGCTGATATCCTTTTTTTTCTACTCTTCGGTAGCGAGTGTACTACGTGAAGGAGCGTCATTTCTTTTCTTCACCCTAGGTGTGGGTATATTTCGGAGCTTTTCAGGTCTGTGTTTATTTTTATTTTTCCCGTCGGTGTCTATAGACTTTTTGACAGACTTTGGTGTGAAAGTTCTGCACTACGCGCAGCAGTTTCTGCGTGTACTTTAATTTTGTATTTTCAAAATGGATGATCCCTCTGGAGGGTCAAAAAGGTTACGTAGTGACAACTCTGCAATGCAGCAACAGTTTCAGTCTCTATATTCCAAAACGTTTATGAATAACTCTGATCTGTTATCTTGTGCTAAATCAAATGGATGCACATCTTTCTCCATTAGGATAAAAGGTATTTCGAAGCCCATATCCACGGCTAAACCTAATTTCTTGAAGCAGCAGCTGACAGATCAACTTTGAAACCCAGAAGATATTTTAATCGTCAAACGCACTATGACGAACGACTTGATAATCACAACTTCCGTCGAATGCACCCTTGAGTTACTAAATATCACACAGATATTAAATACTCCAGTTGAGCATGAAATCTTGATAGAATCATTAACAACTAAATTTTTACTTCGCAACATTGATACTGAAATCTCTATCGATGACTTATTTACGGAACTATCAATTCAAGGTCATCATATTTATTCGATTCGTCGTTTTTTCAAACGTGATGGCAACACAATGTCTCCCTTACCAAGTGTGTTAATAACAATTGTTGATCTACAAATGCCCCACGAAATAATTCTATGGTGGGAAATACATCATCCCACCCTTTTCGTAGATAGACAACGACAGTGCGATAACTGTTGCAGATTTGGGCATGGAAAGAAAACGTGTCGAAGCAAACCTCGATGTTCCCGATGTGGTGAGGAACATCATGCTACTTCTTGTACATCTTCTGAACTACATTGTTGTTTATGTGGCGATACTCATGAAGCCACCTCCCTTCAGTGTCCGAAGCGCCAACTTGAAACCACTCTTTTCAACTATAAATGTACCAGACGTACTACATATGTTGCAGCTCGAGCGGCCATATTACCCTCAAGACAGACATATGCATCTACAACCCGGAAAAATCTAATGCCTCCATCGGATGTTACTACAACTCAAGAAATGTACAATGGGATGTCACATCTTATCACATCGTTAGTAGAAAAGTCTCTGTCTGAATTCGAGAAGCGTTTATCAGTCATGTTGTCCTCTTTCATGCCGAAATTATCAAGACAGACTGACTCAACTACCCAAAGCAGAATTGAGATTGCACCTATTTCTAAACCACTTAATCCTCAAGACATATCTTCTGCACAAATTGCCATGGATAAGAATGATTCTCTGAAAACGTCCTCAAGATTGAGTATTTCGGAACAGAGTGCGACAATGAATATGACTATTCCTTTACTCCGACCTGCACAATTAAACTTTGCACAACCTTCTACTTCTAATTTGGACATCAATGTACCACAGGACCCTGATGATTCCATCAATAACTTTTCTGCTATGGATTTTCTTGACAGTCCTTACATAACTCGTAAAGGAAAACAAAAGTCTAAGGGGAAGAAATAATTCGTTCCCTCCTCCGTTTCTCCTTTTTCTTTTTATGTGTCTTCTTTTTCTTCAATGGAATGCCAGAAGCCTTCGTGCTAACTCCTCTCTCCTGTTGCTTGGAATTTCTTCCTTTTCCCCGGATATCATTTTGTTACAGGAAACTTGGCTTCATTCTATTTCTCATTTTATTATCCCTAATTATATTATTTATCGGAATGATCGTGTTACTGGACGTGGTGGTGGCCTTATGATTGCTGTCGAAGCTTCTCTTTCCAGTCGTATCCTCGACATTCCAGATAATCCATCTTGTTGCACCGGAGAATTCATGGCAATTGAAGTATTTTTCCAACACCAATCATTCATAATTGTTAATGTATATATCCCGGATGCCATTTATGGTCCTAATATCCTTAATTACCTGGAAACTACACTACCTCCGATTTCACTGATTGTTGGAGATTTCAATGCTCGTCATCCACTATGGGGTTCTTCTTTTTCCTCCACCCCCGGACTCCAAATTGCCTCTTGGCTTCAAACTTCTTCTATGTGCTTAATGAGTTCTGGCACAACCATCAGACGAAGCTTCTTAACCTCGTCATGTATCGACTTAACCTTCTGTTCCGAAAATATCTTTTTAGATAGTTCCTGGCGCGTCATCCCATCAACTTGGGGTAGTGATCACCATCCCATTATAATACGGATTTTTCATCATAATACTTCTTCGTTACAGCATGTAGAATCCTTCCTTTTAAACAAACAAATTGATTATAGTCCCTTTCAACGATTCTTAGAGGACACCGACCTATCCGAAATTACTTGTTATGACAATTTTGAAAAGCACATTCTTTTAGCTGCGGAAACTGCCATTATCACTCGCAGACATTATAGAAAATCTTTGACTCCATAGTGGAATACAAAATGCCAAAAAGCATTGGCAAAAAAAATCGTAATTTTTTCATTGCACGATCATCTTTGCTAAAGTCTGATTGGATGAATTATAAACACAGTGTAGCTAAACTTAAAGTTACCATTTCACGTGCAAAACAGAGATATTGGAATCGCATATCCAACATTATTCGTTCATCTACCAACATCTTCTCGCACTATCGTCGACTTCAACATTTTTTAGGATCTCCATCTTCAACATCCACGAACCTCCTCATTCATAATTCCACCATTGTGTCCAAGCTCAGGAACAAGCCAATTTGTTTGCCACTCAATGGGCGACTACTGATTCTGTATTACAGCATCCAGAAATCTCTCCTTCTGGATTTGATTTCTCCTCAATCCTGGATTTGCCTTTTAATATAGCAGAATTAAAACTGGCTATACAACGACAACGGAAAACATCTCCGGGTCCAGACAACATCTCTGCAACCATGATTAAGAAGATTCCTGACAACCATTTGGGACAAATATGGTCAATTGGCATTATTCCCCAATCCTGGACGATGTCCACTCTTATTCCCTTCAAAAAACCAGCTAAAGATGGAACTGACATTAAATCATACAGACCTATCGCACTAACGTCAAACATGATCAAAATCTTTGAACGCATAATTTGGTGACGCCTATCATGGATTCTAATTAACACAGCATTTCTTCCACCTGAGATTCATGGCTCAGTTCCTTTTTAAAGGTACAGGGCATGCATTATATCCTTTAATCCTCAATATTAATGAAACTTTCCAACGTAAGCATGTTGCAATTATTTTGCATTTAGATATCCAACGAGCATATGATTCTGTGTCCATTCCTACTCTTCTTCATAAACTTCTTCAAATTGGAATTAAAGGCAATTGTCACAAATGGTTTACGAATTATCTCATGAATCGCAGATTTCGGACGCGTTGGCGTGGACACTTTTCGGACATACAGTATCCAACTATTGGTATTCCTCAAGGTAGCGTGCTCTCACCTTTCTTGTTTAAAGTTTTTTTTTATCGATCTACTGAGCCGAATATCCAATAATTTCACCATATCCATATACGCTGATGACATCATCCTCTTTGGCTCGGATGCCAATTTTCATTCTCTTTTCAAAAAATGTCAGGAAAATCTTTCACTTTTTGATGAGTGGTCTAAATCTTGGGGGTTGTCCTTTTCCGCTCTAAAGAGTTCGGCCATGCTTGTAACCCGGAGAAAGAAGACAATAAAACCTCCTCTGTACCTGCATAATTTACCCATCCCATGGGTGAATACAATAAAAATCCTAGGAATTCATCTTCAGAAAACAGGCTCTTTGAAGAATCATTTTTTACATCTCCGTGAATCTGGCCAAAAGATTCTCAATGTCATACGAGGTATTGCCGCGAAGAAACATAACATACCTAGTGCCACGCTCCTTACAATCGCAAACGCCACTTTACGTGCAAAGTTTTTATACTGTGGTCATTTTCTATCTTCTGTTCCACAGTCAAATTGGAACATCATTAATCCAATTTATCACGCTGCCTTAAGAGCAGCCACTTGACTTTCCCGAGCTACACCTCTCCCAATTCTCTATGCACTGACATCAACTATATCTTTGAACATAGCTGCTCGCCTGATGGCAACCAAAATATATTTGAAAGAACATTGTTCTCCGTATGCCTCATCGTTTCGCAATGCATGTCAAGCGCTGCATTATCTCAAAATTATAAATGGAAAACCTCACAAAGACCATTCTTGCTTATAGCTAATGACCTAATGATGACCTCACAGATTCCTGACGACAAGCCCTCTTCCAGAAAGTTAAATCACTCTCCCTGGTCTACTCCTCAGATACAGATCACAATAAATAAGTTCCCGTTTCAACATTCTTTTGATAATCATCATTGTGATATTCTGCATGATTTCAACCCGATCCGACATAATCAATGGAATAAAAAATAATTATTGGAACAGACGCATCAAAATTCTGTAATGGGGTTGGATTGGGCATCATATGTCCACAATTACAAGTGAATGTGGCTCTCAGTCGCCATCATATTTTTTCCCCTTTCAGCGCGGAAGCTGAAGCTATTAGAATTGCTTTCCAACAATACACTACCGAGGCTAAAGACTACATCATTTTAACTGACAGCAAAGCGGTTCTCTCCGGTCTACTCAACATCTCCTCTCAATCTCATTCTGCAATCCTAGCTCTCCATAATCAAATTATGGAATCATCTAGGATTGTTTCTAGTATGCAATTTATCTGGGTTCCTGGACATCAATGAAGAGGCGGACAGACATGCTAAGGTTGGAGCTTCTTTTCCTCAAGCAACCAGTCCCTCCCTGTTCTATTTAGAAGATGCTTTAGCTACTGCTTCCAAATCTATTCGCTAAATGCTAGAATCTGAGTGGAATTCCTCATATTATGGCACACGATTATCATATCTTCCGAGATTTCAACCAAAACGGACGTTCATGTATACCTCACGTTCATCAGAAATTCTCATTTGCCGCCTTCGAGGTGAGGTTGCTCCTCTCAATGCTTTCCTTTTCAAGTGTAAACTTTCTGAATCACCTCTTTGTCCTTTCTGCCCAGAAGTTGAATCAACATTTCACTACATTATTCAATGCAAACATTATGAGCTGGAACGACAGAATATGTACCTTTCCTACAGATAAAATCACAATTTTTCTCTTGCTCCCTGGTCTCTTTGTGATATATCTTGCTCTTCAAAATCAGGCTCTGATTCTTGCCCTGGAAACTTTCGTTTTTGCCTCTGGTCGTTTTTCTTCTGTTTTTCGTCATTTAATATCTTTCAAAATTATCTTAGGGATAAAAGGCTTCTAGGCCAAAAATCCCATTTTTTTTTTGGTCCGCCTCATGTGAACACACACTCACTCAACATTTATCGCAGCCTGTTGGATCTCGTGGTGTCGAGTTGGCTCGCGATGGTTCGAGTCCCAGGTATGGCATGGTCGTTTGTCCTGTCATATATGATGTGCTTTTACCTTATTTAATTGAAAATTGATTACTTATCTACTTATCAATAACAAAAAAAATCTGTGTTCTAACATCGAAACAAAACGCAAAACATTGGTTATAAGACCCAGCATCCAAAGTGAAGGGGAAAAAAATATCTCCCAAAACTCCTCGCCCTGTCCTCTGTCAGGTAGTGAGGACATCGATGAGCTTGGAAAGGCTGCTGTCCTTCGGATGGGACGTTAAACCATGGCCTGTGTGCAGGTGAGCCCATACCCTGTACACATTAAAGAACAAGCTGACTGGCTTCCTCCTATCCATCCCATCATCTTTTTGAGCCCTTGGGGTGAGTTGTTTTATATCTGAGAGGCACTTTTTTTTGCACACAATGGGCTAAATGGTCATGTCACAAGGACCCAGAAGGCTTAGAGAGGGTTGGGAGAGGGAACCCACTGGAACAGCTGTAGCCTCCCGTCAACGGGAGACAGATGGTAGCCTCCGGTAAACGCCACCCAGCCTGTTCTTTAACGTGCACAGGGTATGGCTCTCCTGCACAGCGGCCACGGCTTAACGTCCCAGCCGACGGACGGCGGCCTTTCCAAGCCTATCGGTGTCTCCTACTGATCGTGGATAGGGAGTTTTGCGTAGATAAATCTCAACCCCGACCCAGCTCGGAGTCGAACCTGGGAACTGAAGATTACGAGTCTGGCGCATTACCGACTGAGCCACCCCCGTCCAAGCGCTTGGAATCTTGTGATCTGGCTTTTAGCCGACTGCGTGTAACAAAAAAAAAAAATGCCGTCCAGAGGTAACCCAATCCGCCTGTCCTCGGTGGGGAAAGGGGATGCCAGTGGACTTGCCGTCAAGGCGGGGTTGGTTCACGCTAGTAATCTGCAGTTCCTAGGTTCGAGTCCCACCTGGTCCAGCGTTGATATTTATATCCACTAATCTCCATCCTTCCCTCTGCGAGAAAGGGGACACCCATTGCCTTGGAAAGGCCGCCGTCCGTCGGATGGAGGTGCATTTCACCAGCCCCCCCCCCACCACCACCACCACCACCACGAAGCGATTTCGAAATTTCTCCGATGCCATTCGTTTGTACTACATTTGTATCGGATTGTACCGTAAAAATTTTCGTTTGTACCGCATTTGTTAAAAAGTTATTCGACTTTCAAATTGGGGGGCTGGAGAAACGACAGCCCTCCACTTCGAAATTTTTCCGATGCCATTCGTTTGTACTATGTTTGCACCAGATTGTACAGCAAAAATTTTCATTTGTAGCGCATTTGTTAAAAAATTATTCGACTTTCAAAGTGCGGGGGGGGAGAAAGACAGCCCCCCACCAAGCGATTTCGAAATTTTTCCGATGCCATTCGTTTGTACTACGTTTGTACCGGATTGTTCCGCATTTGTTAAAAAGTTATTCGACTTTCAAAGTGGGGGCAGTAGTACAGATCACGGGCCTCAGCCGCCATTTTGTTTTTGACCCAACGTAACAAAATGGCCCTTTTAGTTGATTCCCACAACCTCCGAGACCTTAACCCAAACAGGGGTTTGTAGAAAAAAGATTGTTTTTTTCGTTACCATAGTAACGAAAAACCAGAGTTTACGTCAAACGCAAAGTACTCCGAGTACTGCTATTAATATCCTTTCTACGTGCTATATCACTACACAACACGGTGGCATGGGGGAGGGCTCTATATATCGGCAGTGTTCCTTTAATTATCCCAGATACTTTGATACCATAATTTATCTCCATCCCTGAAAATATATGGTTGGAAGGAGGGGGGGGGATAATTAGACTGGAAATGGACCAATCCATTGGTTTTGACATCTCGCTTGAGTGATCTACCATAGCACAGCTGGCTTGGGAGAGATCTCTACATCTCGGCACTGATATTATCCTTTATTATTACCTGATATGTCTTTAATTATTTGGGAAATCATTACACACACTGATAGTAGACACTGAAGGAAAGATGAATTTATAAATGCATGCGATGATTGAAACAATCCGAATCATGAATTTCTTAGTGTCATTTTAGAACTGAATAATAAAGATTCCCCACTTTCGTTCTATGTATTGTGAATTCAATAGTTCAATGGATATTAAACAAGCACGAGAAAATATCATGGTAGGAGGATCGAATATAAAATGATGCCATAATTTGTAATAATAAGAGTACAACAGCACGTCTTGATGCAGTTCATTATTATTAAAGTAATAATCCTACGTTACTGTAAATTCGTTTCAAACAATTGTGTATTTTCGAAAGAATCGAGGCAAGTGGGAGATTCCAGTGTTCAGAGTATATGGTGCTACCTCGTTAAAACTGATCGAACAATTATCCAGAGTCTTTCGAATGAATGCTTATTCATTACGCAAACGAAGAGATTCAACTATCTGATCCTTATTTTCCCATCATTTCATATATTTATAATACTTTGCTCTTTTTATAATTATTACTATGTCTAATTTACCAGTTCGCCCTCATTCGTTAGATATTAAACCATTACGGGAAACACAGAATGATGGGAACGTCGAAATTCAAATGATCTGACAACTTGGAATAAGATTAGAACAGAACTTCTTGCTGCAGGCTATTGTTATTGAAGAAATAATCCTACGATACCGAAAATTTATTCAGCGAAATGAAATAACTGGGAGAGTGTTATATCTTATCCTTTTTATATCTTATTTGATTATTAATTGACCATCCACCCCACCTCCCTTTTGTTTTTCTTAGAAAAGAAATTGTGATCATCCTACTTGATATGAAAGTATGCAACTATGAGAGTAAAAATAATTACAACTGAAATATCGAAATGCCGCCATGCTTAATGTGATTAGATATTAAATTTGTCCTTTATAATATTAAAGGTGTTAAATCTTAGTTAGTTTTAGGGGAACGAAGACCATACCCATATGAAAAAATAGGAATTGTTAGATTAAAAGTTCTTTTTTGAAATGTATGAGTTGTACATCCAGGTTTTAAATAATCCCTTTTGTCGTAGTCCAATGCTTAAAAAAACTTTTGAAAATAAATGGTAAAGCTTTAGAATTATAACTTCGAAGCAATTCCCAGAAATGCATTTGTTTTGCAAAATTAATTTAATGCCCTACTCAATTAATCATAAACCAGGGGTGCACAAACATTTTTTACTCGAGCCAAATAGAAATAAATGTGTTTGCTGTGGGGTAATAAGTAAGAGGAGTGCAAATAAATGAATGAAAAAAGTAACTTTTTTATTACAATTGAATTCTTACGTATTTGGTACAGATGCTCAAAAAATATCCGAACACTATGGTTGATTACAGAATTCACGTGACACGAAGGTTGCCAGATCACTCATTTCTAAAAAAAATTGTTGCCTGATATTTTTTCTGAATTCTTTAATCAACTCTAGTGTTCGGATATTTTTTTGAGCGACTATACAGAGCCGGATCTAGGGGGAGGGGGCAATTACAAACATTCAGAATGCTAGTTAGGATAATAGAAGCCAAAAACTATTAATATTTATATATATGGCATGATTTTTCAGGAAATATTTTAAGGACCTGTGAAAGGGAGGGGGGGAAATGTTATGCTTCTTTGGAAATCCAGTCTCTTGTCCCCCCCTCCCCCTTTTATATTTTTCCAACTGGACTCTGTTTTTTGGTTAGGTCTCGATTATTTTTGTAAATCCGAGCCTGTATAGGTACAAGTCATTATTAAATTAAATACAGTGGACCTTCGTTATAGCGCTGCTCGCTATACCGCGCACTCGGTTATAGAGTGGGCGATGTTCGCGATAAGTTCAATCATAGTTTATATAGGTCCGTGCTGCGTTAGTGAGTATCGCATTTTATTGTTGCTACGTATTGAGTAATTGTGTATGTATTGAGTTCCTGCATGTATTTTGAATAGTGTTTAATTATTGTATGCATGATGAGTAAAAGAAAAGCTTACAGTGTGAAATTTATTGTGTCGCCACCGCGCCGCTCGGTATAACGCGGTTCACCTTATAACGCGGGTGTTGTTTCCCGCCTGACATGCGCGTTATATCGGGGGTCCACTGTATTAATATAAATTTCGTTTCAACGTTAAAACTTATTTGGCTTCTGGAAGCAGTATATGAAATATGGGACTGCATCCAGAAATGAGCTTTTGAACATTCGGCTTCAATGACGTTGTACCGACTTTATGATATTTTTCGAATTTTTGTGTTATGAAAACGCTATTCATTTTACTAAATCCAGATTTAAAAAATTCATTAGTTTATTGTGTCCAATTTCTACGCCTCCTGGAGAAATTATTAAAAGAATTTGAACATGTGCACGACTGGTCTAAACAATAAACACTCTAAATGTTTCCATAGCAACAATTTATTTGTTTTTAGTGAAGAGGAAACTATTCACACTTTATTCCCGTTACGCATACTACTACCGACAATATAAAATATTCAAGAATGTTATTGCTTTTAACAATATAGCAACCAATCACAACGTAGAAACACACAGAAGCATATCGGAACGAAGTGTTATCTCACTTCCGGCAAAAAATGCTTAATCAATATCATTTTATGAAATGATAAAATTATACAATGGAACATGTATTTACTACAAAAATAATAGACACTAAGTATATGGTATAAAAGACTACTATATGATAAAATTTACAAATATTGTTTTTTTTTTAAGTAAACATGACATGAACAAAAATACTGACCAAAAAAAGCACATTTTTAAATTCTTCTATAAAAGTAACCTTATTTATCTCGTATGAGTGTTCATTTATTTCTCAGAGCACATTTTTACACACATTGGGCCAAATGGCCAGGTCACAAGGACCTCTGCTGCCCAGAATTTGATAGAGGACCAACTGGAGAGCGGTTAGGAGACAGATGGACACCATCCAGCTTATCCTTTAACGTAGATATGGCTCTCCTGCACACGAGGACACGGTCTAATCTCCCATTCGATAGACAGTGATCTTCCAAGCCCAGCAATATCCCGTTTCTCATTGAGAGCAGGTTTTGAAATTACGGAGATAAATTTCAACGCTGGAACATCATCATCCAAATCTCAAAATTGAATATTCTTGTGTCTGGAAAACTCCCGAACACAAACTCATTCAGTGAAACTTTCTGTGACCATATTTAATTATATCTTTATATTTTATTTTTTTTTCATTCATTTTTCATTTTTTTTATTAATATATTTTTGCATTTTTTTTATTATTATTTATTTATTTTTTTATTATTTTTTTCATATCATTTTTATATTTATATATTTTTTTTCTTATACAGAAATGTTTTTTTTTTCTTTCTTTTTTATAATGAGTCAAACAGACCAACAGACCTTAAAAAGGCCAACAGATAATTGTAACAAATTATTTTGTTTGCATTTTTGATTGATTCAAGAATGCTTTTAAAGTCAAAAGTTGTAATATTTAATTGATTTAATTTTTTAAAGTATATAATCCTTTCTAATGTATATTTGTTGCAATGAAATAAAATGTGTTCTAAATTTTCGTATATTGAGCATCTATCACAAACAGGATTATCAGATTTTTTCATCCTGTAAAGCAGTGATTTAAGTAGAATAGAGTTGGTTTTCATTTTTAGAATTAGGTTTATTTCTCTTTTTTTTTTTTAAACCATAATCATTAAATTTATTAATTTTATTAGATATTTTATATCTGCGTGTATTGCTTGCATTGGAATCGTACCAATTTTGAATATCATTTATTAACTGTTTTTTGCATTGCTTTTTGTGAATGTATATGAGAAAGGGGGTTTCTAAGTTTGGGTTGATATCGTTTGTTCTTTTCGGCTAATTTATCTACAATTTCATTATGTTTAATTCTAGAGTGTGATGGTAACCATCGTATATGTATAATATTTTGTTGTGTAATGTGTTGTTTTATTAATATTAAAATGTCACTAATAAAGATTTCAAAATTGCTTTAAGAGGATTGTTATATAGAGCTTCTATTGATGCTTTGCCGTCAGTAAAAATAACTATTTTTTCTCGAATTTGAAGGCCCAATTCATGGCCAAAATTATAGCTGATAGTTCAGCAATAATAATTCGATAAAGAATAGTAAATTTAATAAGATGTTCATAATTTTCAACAGGGCACCAAAAGGCACCAGAAAGAGCATTCTTTTCTAAGTTGAAGGACCCATCTGTGAATATATGAATAAAGTTTAAATATTTATCATTTTATATAAATTTCAGCCAATGTTTTCAAAATAACTGTATCAGTTAATTTTTTTGATTCAATTCCAGGTATATTAGTATTTAAAATTGGAAGTGTTAAGGTCCAGCAAGGGATTTGTATAATATAGTCTCCACTTAGGTTATTATTTATGATAGTTATTAGTTTATTTTTGTTTGTTGATGAGTTTATGGAGATATCTGGATAATTTTCTTTAATTTTATCAATTATATGATGGTTTTTGTTTTTAACTACTATTCTGTATAATAAATTCTCTAATAAATATTTCTTTTTTATGTGTATGGGAGGTAATGTAGTTTCAGCATAGACAATCGAGCAATGTGAGTTCTGAGGAAGTCCCAAACGGAATTTTAAAATTTTTATTTGGATTTTCTCTAATGATTTTAATTTAGTTTTATAAATATTATTTATTAATTTTATGCCATATAAAAATTTTGAAAAAATGATAGAATTATAAATTAATAGTAAATTTTTAGTTGAGCATCCCCATTTTGTATTTCCAAGAAATCTTAAAGCAAATAAACTTTTTAATTTTTTATCTTTTGCTGTGTCAATATATTGTAACCATTTTAATTTTGAATCCAGGTGTAATTATAATAATTCGGGATAATTCAAGTTTAAATAAAATAAATAAATACCCCCTCAAGCAGCTGCTTGCCACAGAGGTCTGACAGGAGCCTATCAGTTTATATGCCACAGCGGAAGGTCTGTGAGGATGGCAGGACCTCAGCAGAAAAACGACACATACATCCATGCCTTACCCAGGGCTCGAACACAGGTCCCTTAGATCAGTAGACAAGCGCGTTAAGCACTCGGCCACGGGACGGCAATTCAAGCTTAAAACAAGTAAAATGAAATTTTTGAAAGAATACAAATAAAGCAACGAAAATCAAAGCTTTAACCTTTGTTGATTTTTTGAGGTTTTATGGCATAAAGGCAACTACGACCACGATGCGCTAAACAAGATATGCAATAAGAGAATAAACAAAAAAAAGTCATGCGCAAAAGCCTAAATCAAGAAAAGTAATGTTTCAAGGGCACGTGTTGCTTTAAATGGTTCTTTAAAAGTGCTGTGATGGAATTCATTCGACTTTTGACACACTACGTAGCTTGTTTTTATCACCTATATTGGTTTGTTTTGCCTCTTGCAAATGAGACCCCTACCTGGTCTAGTGGTTAACGTCCCTGGATAGAAAGTCCAGCGGGTTGTGCCTTCCGTAAGTGTTTGTATGAGAAAAATGGAACAAGCCTAAAATTGTTTCTGGGTATCTCTGTCCTTTGTGTAGTGAATTACATTTATTTATTTTTAATAAAAAATATGAACAATAACAAGGGGCTAAAAACAAGTGCAAGTTGACTGGCATGGTAAAAGAGGGACGTCACATTCAGTCGCACGGGATTGCGAAATTGGTTCAGCTGAATCATGGCCCGGTTCTCGATGTTCCTTTATTTTGTTTTAGAAGTGTTTGAACAGAATGTGAGGATTAGAAAAATTGCTTCAATTACTTTGAGACCCTGTCTCGCCGATAACGTATCGGACAACACATTACACGAGTCTTTGAATAATTTTTTTTTTAACATTCGTTTAAAATTATCGCTGAAATTAGAATCAAATTTCACATTTGCTAAATCTAGTAGGATTTTTAGAATGTCTGTTTGTCTGTCTGATTGAGAACTTGTTTGAAACCGTAAGAAATGGAAGCACCAACTTCGGTATCAGTTTCCTCTTCTTTTAACTAAAATGGCACAGGCGTTTGTCTTCATCAATTCTTCCCCAACTGTCCATAAATAAAAGTTGTATCGGTGATCCTCCTAAACGACAACAGATGGCACCAACAAATTCGGTACAGAGCGGGATGGAAGTTGGCTCAATGGATAGCGCGCCCGTTTCTTAATCTGCAGTTCTCAGGTTCGAGTCCTAAGTGTTCTTCAGCTGAGATTTCTCTCCTCTTTCCCCCACTTGCCCTAGATGAGGGAGAAGCCACCGGTAAGCACAGAAAATATGTCGTTCGTCAGATGGGATATCTAGTCGTGACCAGTGTGCAATAGAGCCATATCCAAAGCCCCTAAAGAATATGCTGGATGGCTTTGATTTGAGGTGCAGATATGTTCTTAACAGCTGTCTGATGTTGCTTAGAGAAAGTTCTCCCATTCTTATCTAAGTCCTTGGTGTACTTGGACTTTGTGTGCAAAGAAGGTGCCATCAAAAACAATCGAATCCAACGGTATGCAGATTCCTCTTATCATCAACCAGAGCAATGAAATAATTTTGCTCTAAAACTTTATCCACATCTCCTGAGAGGCAGGGATGGCTCAGCCAGCCAGGCTCGTAACCTGCCAGTTCACAGGTTCGAGTCCACCTTGAGATTTAGATGCGCGAAACTGCCCGCCCTGCGCACTTCAGTAGGTCAGCTGCATTATGTTTCTTGCCCCTTCTACACCAGATTTTTTTCTACATCTGACCTGATTACCAAATGTGGTGGGAAGGAGGGAATGTTATTAACTGGTTAAAGCTTAAAGACGCGTGACATTGAATACAGTGACGATATGTTACAGATGGAAAAATAAATTGAAACAAGTGAAAGACAAATACGACAAATATATTATAGATGAGCTTTTAGCAGGAGAAAGAACATAAAGTGATACATTTGCCTTTATATCGCTGTCAGTTAAATCGAATTGAAATAGTTTGGTGTAAGGTAAAATGCTACATCGCCGAATATAATGAAACATTAAACTTAGTGAAGTGCGGTTATTGCGTAAAGAAGTTATCGGACTTTGTTTCAGCAGAAAAGTGATAAAGTTAGACACGCAATAGCTGAAGAGGAGGATTTTTGGAAAGTTAATCTAATAAGTAAACAAGTTGGAAATATAATTGTTTAGCTACGAACAACAGTAGTGATGATATTGTATGCAATATATCAAAAGATAGCGATTTCCAGCAACTTGAAAACTGAAATAAGCATTTCATTTTAAAGTTAAATTCGTTGAAATATTTTATCTATATTCAGTAGCTGATTTAGAAGTCCAAGGGCCTTAAGCGGTACAATATTTAGGGGCCCTATGGTTTGTAGTTGAAACGACCTCAACAATTATGAAACCATTTTTCATATTTTCATGCTATATTACTGAAAAATTAACAGTTTACTTTGAACAAAATAAAAATCAAAAATCTGATCTATATATATATAAACCTTATACATATGTATATGCTTTTTTTTTTCAATTGATTACTCTTTACAACTACTTACTAATAATTGCCAACTTTTAAGAAGGAAATAAATCCACAGAACGATTTAGGAGGTCCTCCGTAGCTGGGTCCTTAAACGGCCGCTTAGCGGTAAATCCGCCCCCGTCGATATTCTTTCTGTTGCAACATATTTTGCATAAACATTTACATAATGGAACGGCAATGTTTATTTATCGATCATAGTCGGCGCTTACGGGAGTGCAATACTGGTTTTCGCAGGGGGCAGAAAATCTGGAAATATGATACAATATATATATTGCCCTAAATACCTAGAAACAAAATCTGACACTGTGTTTGTTTTTATCTGCATGTTGGACATGTGCTTTAAAATGAGGCCTCAAAATATAACCAAGAGTAGTTTATTCTGTGCGCATTGATACTAGAAAAGACTTGGTTACATTATGCAGTCTATTTATGTAAAGTCTCAACGGAAATGGAATGCAATTTATCTTATAGATGTCAACTAGGCTGATGCAGAAAGGGCAGCCAACGAAAAATAAACTTTCTCCAAAGGTTTTTTAAGCTTATAGATTAATGATGAGAGATGATGATGGAAACTACATTTTAAAGCAGTGTTGACAAACGAAATGAAAAACATTTCGTTACAGTCAAAAAATTAATATCGTTTTTTGTTACGTTTTTCGTAATAGCAAAATTTATGTTTCGTTATAACGTTGCGATAACGTTGTTCTACGGTTCGTTATATCAAAGTTTTACGATACGTTTGTGGAAACAATGTGTATCGCCGATGTGTGGATTCGAATCCATGCTCCCAGCTGTTTAAACCACTAAAATACTGCCAGTTGCGTCATTTATCCACCAAGGATATTTAAAAATTCCCTACATTGGTCCTTGTGGCGCCATCTGTGATCGAAAAAGGCAACTTGCCAATATTGCTAATATTGAAGCTCCTCACTCTGAACGTTATTATCTGTATAATTAGCGTTATTAAAGCGTTATTAAGCTCTATAAGTGTCCCACACACTGGCGATACTCATATTCTTTCCATAAATGTATCATAAAACTTTGATATAACGAACGAACTCTAGGAAAAGGAATTTTTCTTTCGAACACTGGTCAATTTACTCTTTGTTTCTATGTAAAAATGTTTCATTTTAACCAATACCAGTATAATGATGAGAAATTTAAATATTCCCGCCCTTGTCGTTCATGGCGCCATATATGATCGGGTAAGGCAACTTCCCAACATTACTGAGTATAGAAGTCACTAACATTGAAGTGCTGTTAATGCAATAATCAGTCAATGATAAATACTTCGATTACCTGTTGTCAATTATTCTATGTCAACAGTTAATCTGCCTGTTTGCTATTCACTGATTTTTGCATTAAAAAACTCTTTAGAGTGAGGGGCTTCAATTTTAGCAATATTGGCAAGTTGCCTTTCCCGATCATAGATGGCGCCACGAGGACCAATGTAGGGAGATTTAAATGTCATCATTGGTGGATAAATGACGTAACTGGTGGTATTTTAGTGTTTTAAATAGCTGGGAGGCACGGGTTCGAGTCCCACACATCGGCGATACACATATTCTTTCCATAAATGTATCGTAAAACTTTGATATAACGAACTCCAGAATAACGAATTATTTTTCGAACACTAATCAATTTACTCTTTGTTTCTTTGTAAAACTGTTTCATTTTAACCAATACCAGTATAATGGAGATGAGAGTTCAACCAAAATAAAATTTATCCCGATGCAAAAAATGTGATAAGCAAACGAAATTTGTAAAAGGAAAATCCTTAAACAATATCTGCAACATTTACCATCTGGCAAAGCTGCAATGATTGAAAACGCTACGTCATATGTATCAGGGAATCGCAGAGCTATGAATCACGTGATATTTCACATCGTCCTCACGCATTTTTGCCGATCTCACTGCGTAACACAGATGTTCTCTACACGTGCCTGCCTGTACAATGCTTTAAAACGGTGTTGCTACAATTTTCTATTATAAAAGGGAATTTTCAAACTTGGAAATCTTCCTCAATTCTGTTTGTATTGCATTATAAATAACGTTTTTAACGGTTCCATCATTTGAAAAGGAGGTCGAATCCACTCGTTTTATTCTATCGTTCGTTAAATTTAAGTTATTGTTTTTTTTTTTTTCGTTATTATCATTGTTTTAGTTAAGTTAGTTAGTTAGTTTTATTTAGTTATTAGCAGAAAATATGGCGCAAAATCTTCTCCATTTCTTATTGAAACGGAAAATATTCTGACAATGTGTCTCAGGGTTGCGACATCATTTAATCCTTAACACGCCGTGTTTATAGAACAGAATTCACTCTGGGTGGCTGGTTTAATTTTGAAATGCTTGCAGCAGAATTTAAGAACAAATTTAAAATCTTATATTGAAATAACTAATAGATATAAATAGATATGTCACATACCAAAACAAAGAACATTTAATTCTGAATTTAAAGAAAATAAAATATTCGAGAAAACAGAGGGCATATTAATTTTAACAGCACTTTTTCAAAATAATGTAGAAAACAGGAGTAATTTAATTGGATTTGAACCCCATTCTGAAATAGCTAATGGACAGAATGCGAACAATTAATATGAAAAGAAGGAGCATTTAATTCTACATAACGACATATGAACAGATTAGTTTGAAACAGGATAATTATTTAGTTCCCTGTTTTTTCTTGTACCGTGCTGCCAGAAGTTTCTTGTGAGTCATTATGTTATGCACTATCACTGTTGGTACGAACATTTACTATTAACACATTATATAAGTTATTTTTGAGAGAATATCGAAAGCTCAGGAAGAAATTGAATGGCAAGAATTGAAAGAACACTGTCCTTGATAGTTTAGTTTGAGACTATATTTTAAAAAAAAGATAAAAACAGCAATTATGCACACGCGCAAAACAAGCACTTTATTGTCTGCGGCAGCAATATAATTCTTTTTTTCAATTTTTCAACTTCATTGGATATATATAAATCATCAGGTTGATAGTAAGCATCACATTTAGTTCATGCACGTTCAAGATTGATTAAAAAACATTTAAAATGGCCAATTTTGTATGGGGAAAAATAAACTTATAGCGCACAATCTTGGGAACTATAGTTCCAAATGGATGTTCAGTTCAGTTTTAGTTCAATTTTATTATAATAATAAGGTTACAAACAACATATATTTGTAATACTCTTATTAACCCAAGAGCATCTAAGCTCATGTAGGTTAATTTACAAATGATTTAAATACATAATTTTGGCAACACTGACACTCAACTTTACATAAAGAAAAAATATATATATACAAAAACAACACAGAATTTATAAAAACGAATTAATTTTTTTTACTTTAACACTGAAAACAGGCTGTCAGCATTTGTAACGGTCATTAGATAATTAGCAGTGAGAGATCTTAAATGCATAAAATTAGTTTCATTTCGAAATATAATCGGTAAAGAATTAAAAATTTTAGGGGCCAAATAATCAAAGGGTTTGTGCATAATTTCTTTATTTGCAAGTGGTAACAGAAACCTTTTCCCATTATCTCGCATAGAATAATCTGTATAATGCAGCACTGCATTATTGTTTTTAAAGAAGTAATTTAATGTTCTATAAACAAATAAATGTCTCAGTGGAAATATACCTGAAATGGTATACTTAGAAAAGATGATAACAGTTTTATATTTATTTGGTAAAATTTGAAATATAAATTTATTTTGCATTGAGATTAGACTCCTTAATGATGAAATGTATGTTCCTCCCCAACTTGTAATACCATACTGTATAGCAGACTGAACCCAAGATTTCTATAACATTATTAACATTTTATTACTGAGGATTTTTTTTAAATAATAAAATTTATATAACATCTGTCTAAGTGTGTTTGTAAGTTTTCCAATATGCATTTTCCAACTTAGGGAGCTATCAATATAAACGCCTAGGTATAGTAGACTTTGAACCTGTTCAATTTCTTCACAGCAACAAGCTGAGTAATTAATGCATGAAAATGTATGCAATTTTAATTTAATCAAATTTGGATTGTATAATTTCTTTTTTAGGTTAAATAGAATATACTTAGTCTTTTTCGTATTTAAATGTAATCCATTTAAATCCAACCATTTCATCACACATTTTATATCAGTGTTCATGTTATAAAGGAGATTTTCCAGAGAATCAGCACATAAAGTTAATGATGTGTCATCTGCAAAAGTGTTAATATAGCTATTTATTTTTAAATTACATAGATCATTTATGAATATCGGAAACAAGGTTGGTCCCAGGACTGAACCTTGTGGTATGCCACATATAATATGTTTTGGGTTACTAAGTGTATTAAAAAGACTAACACATTGCGTTCTGTGCTGTAAGTAGTCTTAAAACCATTTTAATGCAACACCACGAATGCCAATATTTCCTAGTTTGCTAATTAAAATTTCGTGATCAACGGTGTCAAAAGCTTTCTCCAAGTCCATAAATACGGACAGAGTAAATTGATTATTGTCTATGGAATGAAACACCTTTGACGTATAATTCAACAATGCAGTTTCTGTACCTCTACCCTTCCTAAACGCAAATTGGTTTTCAGAGAGAAAATTAAAACTATCTAAAAAATTTATCAGTCTATTATTAACTAGTTTTTCTAATATTTTTGAAAATATTGGGAGAAGAGATATCGGTCGATAATGCTTAAAATCATTTTTATTTCCCGTTTTGTAAACTGGAATTACAATAGCTTTCTTCATTAAATCTGAAAAAGTGCCAGTTTCGAAGGATAAATTACAAATGTGAACCAATGGTTGAATCAAGTTAAAAGAACATTTTTAACACCAATAATGGAAATATTGTCATACCCAGCAGATTTTTTATTTTTAAATCCTTTTATAATGTCAGTCAATTCCTTTCTACAAGTTGTAGCTAAAAACATGGATTTGACATTTTTACTCGTATGGCTATTTTGATTTCTTACAATCCTATTCTTTGACAGATTTACTGCTATATTTACAAACATTTTCATTGAATTGGTTTGCCAATAACTTAGCATTTTAAGTTGAATCAGAACCACTTTCTAATTCTGGATATTTATTTTCTACCTTCTTCTGATTTATTATCTCTCTTATCAATTTCCACTGCTTTGATATATTTCCATCACAATTTTGAAACTGAGTTGCAAGGAAACTGTTTTTTGCATCTCGTATTTTATAATTTATTTGATTTCTAAAGTTTTTAAAGCTACTTTCGTAAGTTTCATTTAAAGGGTATTATTCGTGTTTTTTATATAGCTTATCTCTTTCTTTTAATAAGTTCAGAATTTCGGAAGTAATCCATGGCTTTGCTGATTGTGATTTATTTTGAATTTTTCTTTCTCTAGTTGAATCTTTAATTATGAGATTAAATGTGGTTAAAAATTTATTATAAGCTAAATTGGCATCATTAAGAGTTAATACCTCGTCCCAGGAACATTCACTTAAAAGCCTGTTCAATAAAGTATAGTCTATGTAGTGATAAAGAATAGGCTCTGTATAATTATCACATTGAATATTCATATTATTGTTAAAATTAACTGTTAAGGCAATGGGATAATGATCAGTCACTGCTAATTTAACAATACTACTCTTGAATGAACTTTCGATTTTGCTTTTAACAAAAATGTGATCTAAACAAGTAGAAGGTATCATACTTTCTCTGGTCGGTGAATTTATGAAACTTTGAAAGCCATTTGATGACAACAAATTTAGATATTCATTTGTGTAGTGATCATTTCCTAATATATCTATATTTAAATCACCAATTACAACAACTTCGCTTTTATTATCAAATGATAAGAGTAGTTCCTGAAATTCTACTAGGAAGGTGGTAAGTGGGATACAAAGAGATCTATAGATACATACGAAATATTGCTGATAATTTTCCAGATAAATAGCAATATATTCAGCTGAACTTATATCATTAAATGCAATTTGCTTGACTATTAAAGAACTTTTAACGTAGCAAAGTATCCCACCAGATTTATTGTAATCTCTACAACAATGGAACATATGATAACCATCTATTTGATACAAATTTAACTCATATGGTTTGATCCATATTTCAGAAAGTATTAAAATATCCGTCTTACTATTTAAATATTCAAGAATAGCTTCTAGCTGTTCAAATTTATTTCTTAAACTTCGGATGTTAAAATGTAAAATTTTTAAACTTGAAAAATTTCCAGAATTAAAGAAAGACAGTAATTCTTTAATGTCGTTACAGATCACAGAACATGGCATGGGTTCAACAGAACTAAAAGGTGAAATATTTTCAGCAGCCATCCTGTTCATTTAACATATTTAGGTCATTGTCATCTCTGATCCGCCAAATTTTGGATCTTTCACTTTTACGGATGAAAACTTTTCCATTTTTCACCCAAACGAATTTATATCTATTTTTTAATTTAAATTGCTTAGCATTATACAATAAATTTTTAGTACTAGGAATTAGATGTTCATTTAAAAATAATTCTAACTCCTTAAAATCAGGATTAATGTCAGTACTTTTTAGAGGGAATTTAGATTTTTTGTTGCATTCTAGCCAATTGTCTCTTATTTCTTTCGTTTTTAGTTTCACAATAATGGGTTTAATTTTGCCTCTGTTAATTGCAGGAACTCGATGAGCGACCTGAATATCATCATTACTCACCTTTACTTGAATTTTGCTAGCAATTTTCTTAACAATGTCCAGAATATTCTCGCCTGGAATTTCTGGAACATCTAAAATTTCTAAGTTCTGGTTTCGCGAATACTGCTGCAGTTCATGTAAATCATTTCGTAGTTCTTTCAGTTCTGCCTCTTGCTTTGCAGTTCGACACTGCAACTCAAGGTTAAGCTCTTTCAGGTCCGAAACTTCTTGAGTAAGTCCCTGCATTACTGTTAAAAAGTCATCTGTTTTGCCTGATGAAAATTCTGTTGAAGATCGAAGTCCAGATATTTCATTTTTCAGCACTTTGATCTCATTCTTTAGGTCTACGATAATATTTCGTAAAGAACCTACCTCTTCTATCATTGACTCCTGTCCACTGTTCTCTGTAGTTTTCTTCGCTCTAGTATTTATATTTACGGGAGCCGCTAACACAACTGCTTCTATGGAATCACGGAAACTTGCCTCGCCGAAGTCACCGTGCCCTCCGATGCCCGATACACATGACCCCGGAGATGATAGATTCCTTGCGTGGGGATCCTGGTCGATGTAATCTCCTTTCGATTTCGCATTTTGCTTTTTAAATTTGCACTGTCCACATCGCCACTTATTTCTGGCCTCCTTCGATAGTTTACGATAATTATTTTCACTGAAACCTCCACAGTAGAAATGCATAGAGCGATTGCAACTGTCAATGCATTTAATTATATCACTTACGTCGCGAGCTTCTTTAGAACACACTCTACACTTCAAAACCATGTTACCCAAATTTCAGCTCACTCTACAATATGTAGACAGTCCTTTATGTTTTTCGACACGTAGGTCAAGGTCAAGGTCACTAGACTGCCACTGGTCAAGCTTTCGCTGTCGCAGTGATTTGGTTGCAAACAAAGGAACAACCAAATTGACTATTTTTTTACTTTTTAACACTTTCCAGTAAATTATTTGGAAAAAACTAAAATCTAGCAACTCACCGTCCTTTCATGTATTGCATCACTTGAAATCAGAAGTCTACAATTTGTGGTTTATTAGAAATTTACAGAAAACTATGGAGCTCGTAATCATTTCTCCTGAGTGCCATCTGTCCGGTAGACTGTATTTGGCTTTCGGAACTACAGTGTCTTCCTGCACGTTAAGGGATTTAAGGATTCACAGGAAATGCATGTTAGAACATTTAAAAATATTACGTACTCTTTTTTTTCACGTAATGCTCTAAATGCCAGGTCGCAAGGACCCCGAAGGCTCAGAGAAGGTGTGGGGACCCACTAGAACAGCTGCTGGGAGACAGATGGTAGTCTTTCGTCAAGGCCATCCAGAGTGTACTTAAACGTATATAGGGGGACGGGGGTGGCTCAGTCGGTTTCGTGCCAGGCGCATAATCCGCAGTCAGTGCCGGCTCAATGTACCGGCAACTCGGGCAGTTGCCCGGGCGCGCCATGTGCTTAGGGGTGCCATCAAGGATCTTCCAGAAAAAGTAAAAATAATAAATAAATTTTTTTTTTCAATCTGACGTTTTTAAGATGGAAAAACAGCAGGTTCATGTATTTATAAAGAGTGTGTGTGTGTCACTTTTAACGACACGCAAAGATGCTCGGTTGTCAAATCTCTAGTGTAAGTTCACGCACTAGATTAATACCAGTGCGAGGAGCTCCCTGCTTCAGCTGCGGAGGTTACTACGACAACAGCCTGCCCAAAGCGCGCGAAGAACTTATTGCTACTGATGCTGAGTGTAATGATTCATTGCCTGCGGATGTCAGCCAACTACTGGAAGTCTTAGGTCTGCGGCAGAAGAAAACATCTACGTCACAGGGCGAAGAGGAAGTACATATTGGCAGTGTTGGTGAATTAGTGCAAAGGGAGCTAACTGCGAATGAGTATGAGAGCAAACAGCTTAAGCGAAATAATTCACCAGAATTTGAGGACCGAGTATTTTGGGATAATTTTAAGAAGTGACAGAGAACCGACCCCAGTTTAGTTGAGTCATGCAGCGACTCGAAGTTGAATTGGCAGAAATATGTTGTATCGGATGGAGTCCTGCAACAGGTGGGTCGAGTAGGAGATAGGATTTTTCATAGATATGTGGTCCCGAAGGATGATAGAGTTGATGCAATGCGCAGAGAGCATTCGCCGACCCCAGAAAATCATCTTAGTGTTTTGGACACATTAAGCAATCTCCTGCCTTTTCATTGGTGGTCCACGATTGACACCAATGTAAAAGAATTTTGCGATTCTTGCATGAAATGCCAGTTGCGGAAGAGGGTCGGATCTGACAATAAGACGACAGGGAGGTCTAGTGAGAGGCTGTTGCTTGTGATCCGAGCCATTGGGTGCAGAGGCTCTGAACTTTATCATCCGCCAGCTTTGAGGGGGGAAGAAGCAAGGCTGGATTGGTGGGGCCATGCCAGTAAGCTAAAGGGATATCCAGTGCGATTCTCCCGAACAGAGATGAGTCTTGCAAAGACTCATGGCATGGAGGAGTGATTCATTGGCTCTGTTCTCAAGAGAGGTGACATTCCATGACAGGTGGAAATGGGTTGTGCCCTACCTGGTAGATTAGTGGAGCTGAGTTCTGCAGCGGGGGTGGCAGCTAAGCGAGAGAGTTTCGAATTGGCGCCAGCTGTACAGCACGTAACAAAAAAGGGTTTGGCCAAGATGTGGATTTTACCAATGTGAAGAAACAACGTTAAAAGCAACAGAAATTGAGGGGAGAGTGTTACGATGCAATAGCGCGCGAACCACACTCTCCGAAGCAGTCTTTGGACGGCACAGAAATGTGACCATGAGTGGTGCGTAGTGGGCCAGGGTCAGCAGGGCGCATGCTTGTCGGCAGCTCGCGGAAGAGTTCTCGACCTGCTTGGATGTTTTCTGGATCGTCACTCTTGGTGGTGGCAACAAGTGGCTGCACGCATCGACAAGAACTTGAAGACGCTCCCGGCACAAGGAAGGAGATTATGCACAAGGGAATGCTTCTGCTCTTTCCAGGTTGAAGATAATCTCGGAGGCAGAGTAATGAGGGTTGGGTTGTTTTACCTCTGAGCGGCACTTTTTTGCACACCATGGGCTAAATGGCCAGGTCACATGGACCCCGAAGGCTCAGAGAAGGTTGGGGGAGGGGACCCACTGGAACAGCTGTTGGGAGACAGATGGTAGCCTCCCGTCAAGGCCATCCAGCGTGTTCTTTAACGTGCACAGGGTATGGCTCTCCCGCACACGGAGCCACGGCTTAACGACCCATCCGACGGACGGCGACCTTTCCAAGCCCATCGGTGTCCCCTACTGACCGTGGGCAGGGCGGGGAATTTTGCGGAGATAAATCTCAACGCTGACCCAGCTGGAACTCGAACCTGGGAACTACAGATTACGAGCCTGGCGCGCTACCGACTGAGTCACCCCCGTCCAAAGTAATGAGGAAGACACTGTTAGGGGGAGTACACTGTGCAGGATGACGGTTGGGCATCGACGACTCGATGGACTTGGGTTGAGCTGCAGTCTCCCCAAGGTAACAAACTCCTCCTAGACAGCAAAGATCATGTGTCTGAATGTTTACCTTCAGTGATGAGCGTGGTGTCCAAATATGGACTTCATCACAAACTTTGTGCCATAACTCTATCAACAATTTGGCGTGAACAATTTGGTAAACCTATTGACTTGGCTATGTCTGCATTGTGCGTGAATATTTTACGAACTCTGTGGTAACCAGATTGATGCAAATTGCGATTCTTATTGGCCCTCGTTAAAAAAAGGACTTTCGTGGTCATCGGTGACTTTGTGACATGTGTCTTAAGTTATTTGTGCACTACAAGCTTTCTTTGTGCGAACATTTGTGTGAACTCTGCAGTTTGATGAACAGTCACTCGTTCACGAGGGGCAGGTTCGAGTCCCTGAGTGACTGAATTAGGAATTGAGGTAGGAGACGTCTGCCTCGAATTTCTTAAATAAGGGGGGGGGGGGGGGGGGGCTAGGCTAGGGCAGATGGAATGAGGCCCAGAATCGCCATTTTGGCAGCAGAGCCAGTTTTGGGAGCTTGACAACAAGAGTAGATGTGGCACTGGGAACTGTGTCCATACTCTAATGGTCGAGACACTCTAACATCCCCCAAAGGACATGTGACCTCATTCGGTGGGGTTGTTCAAACTGGGACTTGCGCGCGGACCACAAGATCTACCGGATGTCTGACGGATTGTCTGTGGCTTGCTTAAGCTTTGTTCTCTATCTAGCAGTGGGACCGCTGAGTCTTAGCATAGCCTGTGTTGTATTTGGCCAGTGGCTATACTGGATGGGCAGTCACTGTATGTATATAGTTTAAAGTGTGAATCACTAAATTGTCAATTTGGAACATTGCAACCGCATCTCTGTGTCATTTGGTGATATTCTTTGCTTGAGTAAATAAGTGTGTTATATGTGCTTATGTTTGATACAAAACGTTATAGGTGATTTTGCAGAAGAAGAGAAAGACCTGATGATTCAGTCAGAAAGGTAGAGTGTAATTTATCCTATTTTTTAACAACATTCAACCGTAGTTTTGTTTTATTAAAATTATTTCTAAATTAGAATTCCTCTAACTTCATCTTTAGAATTCCTCCAACTTAACCAATTCAATGCTCAAAAAACTTTAAAATTTGTTTCATTTACACAATGGGTTGGATTTCTTTTCATTAGAGTTATTATATTCTATCATAAAACATAATTTTGAGGCTGATTTAGCGATATCTGTATAAGTATACAGTAGATCCCACTTCTTTCCGTTGTCAGTTCCATCATACACCCACGTGCTATCCACGTGTTACAATAAATGCCATATGGTATACACAGAAACATTTGCTGCCTTAAACATTTCATTATAAAACAAAAAAAATAAAATTTAGCTTACAGGTTTATGATGTACTCGATTGGAAAAAGCAAACTTCTGCAGCGTTTTAAAAGCAATACTGTACGTGGAATGATCCGTGTTGAAAATTAAGACTATTCATTTATATCATTAATCCTCAAATCGTGAATAAAATCTGAGTAGTTTTGAGCAATATGTTTTAGAAAATTACTATTTATTGTATAGGTGTTAAAATTATACTCAAATCCAGTTGTGTTCATTTATGCGTAAAAATTCGTTGTCTCGGTAATCGTAAGAATATTTCACTCCCGTAATCTCAGCGCACTATTTGATGTTTATCATTTACAGTTTGCTTCAGTTTATATAAGAATGAATGAAAATTGTATGTATAGATAAAATAAATACACGTAGTTCTCGTAGTTGTTCCTGGAAATGGTAGCGTAAGTGAAAAACGCTGAAATGGGGATCTATTTAACATGTATTCCAATGTAGGGCGTAATAACTTGAGGTGATTTCATAATTTATTTTAATCCGAATATATCGGAAAGCGAAATTTATTAACAATATAATTGGCATTAAAACATCCGAAACGAAATTAAATTTCGGACTTGGGTATCTTGGTTAGAAAGACCAAGAAGGTTCATCTCTTTATGAAGCTGCATTGCTCTTAAGCCTCTTTGCTCATCTCTTCCTTGTATTCTTCGGGAGGAGGTTCACTCAGTCGGTAGCGCACCAGGATCATAATCTGCGGTTGACAGGTTCGAGTCCTAGCATTGAGATTTCTCTCCGCTAAACCCGCACACTGCCCTCAGTCAGTAGTAGACAGCGATGGGCTTGGAAAGGGCGCAGTCCGTCAGATGGAACGAAAGGCCGTGGTTCAGTGTGTGGGAGAGCCATACCCTATTCATGTTAAAGAATGCACTGGATGATCTTGAAGGGAGGCTACTACCGGTCTCCTAACAGTTGTTCAGTGGGTCCCCTTCTTCCAACCCTCTCTGAGACCTCGGCGTCCTTGTGACCTGGCCATTTAGCCCACTGTGTGCGAAAACAGTGCTGCTCAGAGAAAAAAACCCAATCTTGTCTTCTTTCATAAGGTTTTCTACATTCACTTCTTGAAATCCTATCTGCTTTTCTAAGATGTGAAAGCATTTTGAAACGCCGTTTAAATGAAATTAATGCTTTTTGAAATCGTTGTAGTTCACTGAGCGCTAGAAAGAAATTGCAACGAATGTTTACACGATTCCCTTTTTATGCAGATTCTGAATTTGATGAAATGCTTTCGCATTTCTTTTTAACATGGACACGACGAAATTCTTTTTGCCAAATCGCGCATCTCTAAAAATCTTTTCGAACGGATATTTTTCTTTGAAACGTACATTTCAGAGAAAATGTAAATGGAGAGCGCATAAAACGGGAATTGGGTGTATTTGAATATTAAAATCGGTCAAACACTTAAGGCAATCTTTAAAAAAGAGAGGGAATTTTAATTCTGAAAAATTGGCGCAAATAAATTTTTCTGTTACCAAAAATTCTTTATACTGAAATTAAAAAATAATAGACTATTTTTCACCTAAAACCAAAATATTCCTTAGGATTCCCACTCCTCTTGCAAAGAGAAGCCAGCTGCTGAGGTAAAGAACACGTATTTCTCATCCTGTGCTAACTTAACCCCTCTCATAACAGTTAGGCTATTCATTTCGATATGAACCCACTCCTTTGTCAAAAGAATAAATAACGATAAAATACATAAAAATGGAAAATCCCAACAGATAATCTATACATGGGGGAAAAAAGTTAAAAACTTCATCTTAATATCGTGTAGGATCCTATGTGCATTCAGAACAGCTTAAATTCGATGAGTATTTGAAGGTGTGAGGCGAAGCCATTCTGTTCCAACAGAGAATCCAGTTCCTTCAGTGTCATGGGCACGCATTGCATGATTGTCTGCCTCGTCCACTGCATAGCACAGATTTCAATAGGGTTCAGATCAGGTGATTGGGTGGTCAGAGAAGGTGACAATTCTCCATCATGTTTCTTAAACCACTCATGCACAGATTTCACACAATGGACTGCTGCATTATCATTCTCAAACTGTCTCCTTCACGGAAGAAATTAATCATAGCAGGATGATCGGATATCCTGTTTAAATATGATGCAGTGTGTTGCCCATCCTTCAGAAATATATTAGTGGATTTAGTCCGTGCCATGTTACTATTCCTCCAAACCACGATTCAGCAGCTTATACATTGGATCAACACATGGGGCTTGAACTACACTTTAGCTCTGCCATCTGTACAAAACGGCATATATCGCAATTCAACTGACCAACAACCTTTTCCCAATCTTCTGCAGTCCACTTACCTCATCCGACACCACTTTCGGTGCTTTTCGCCGCCATAAAAGTTTCCGAATAGAGTATCGACTGCCGAAATGCAAATATCTGACTTCTCTGCGCACCGTTCAAGTTAATTGGGTTGATCTCGGCTTCTGTTGGAAGCAATGGTCATTGGTGCATAGCAGGGCCAGATCTGGGAAGGGAAAGGAGTTTGCATCCCCCACTTTTGAGAGTGCTAGTATGGGTAATGGAGTCAGAAAAACCTTAAGTTGATAGTATATTTTATGCATTTAAAACCAATTAAATTATTACAGCTTCTGTTGGTGTCCTTGAAAAAGACAGAGATCGAAAACTCAGAATTAACTAATAGATTAATCAAATGAGGGAGATGAATTAAAATACCTAGATTCTTTTAAAAGGAACTGTCGAATTTCCACATAAGAATAAAGGAATGATCCTGGGAGATCAAAACCATCAACTCGCTATGGGCATACGAAGGCAGACAATAAATCGAAGCAGCCAGGCCTTTTGAACAGGGAGGTATTTTGTTTCATAACGACGTCCGCCTCCATACCGCCCATATAATAATAACAGCAGTAATAACATTGACAAAGTATATTTGTGTGAGCCTGGAACACTCTCCGTGCAGTTTTGTCCTCTACTCGTGCGACTTTAGGTATTCTAAAAAGAAAGCCATGAACTAGAAGAAAGTTGTTCTGAGATGCAGTGCACCGTTACTGAAGTCCTGAAACAACAGCCAAAGTCGTTCTAAGAACAGGGTATTATGTAACTAACCACGTTGGGATGTCATAATACAAATGGAAAATATATGAAGATAAATCCTTCAGTCCTTGTTTCCACCTTTTCCAGTTTTCATTTGAACGACACTTATATATTCTACATACCAAATATTTATTGGTCCCCTTTCGGAACCTTTTAGCGTTACTACTTAGGAAACTTTTTTTTTTCTACCTTTTACGAGAGGCGTTCAAAAGTTCTTGACATGCATCCGCAGAATAAAACCATTGCACTTACCTCAATAAAACTTTTTACTGTCCTTCAAAGTATTCCCCTGCAGCATCTATGCAAAGTTGTAGACGTCTACGCCAATTCTAGAACTCTTGGTGGTACTCCTGTTGGGGAATATTCCGCAACTCTGAATGAACGCATTTTGCAAGGATAGCCTTGGAAAAAGCTTCCCAGCAAATTACTTTTTAATTTTTGGAAACAACAAAAAATCGCATGATCCAAGATCAGGTGACTTATGTAGGATGGGATAACCGTTTGATTTTTTTACTGCTCCAGATAGGCCTTACTTGCCAAGTTTTTTGAGCACTGGCATTGTAATGGAGAACCTTGATATGCCAATTGTTGGATGCTGCTCCTTCATCTCCTTAACTATTTTGGGCAAAATAGTGTTGGTGTAGTATCAGCCATTTATAGTCATTTTTCAGGTGAGATGTCCACGGCTACCACTCCTTCAATTGAAAAAGAAAATTGTGAACATCCTCTTTCTTGAGCAAAGGTCTTGTTGGAGGATTTGGGGAAGCGGTTCATCTTCCGCAAGAAACATAGTTGTCGATCTTTCTTACATCTCATCACCTGTGACAATGTCTGTTAACGCTTGGGGTCACTAGGTCCAAACATTATCATCATCTCCTTGCACGAGTCGACTCTAGCCCTTTTTTGCTCTTCTGTCCGATTGAGGGGTACCCATTTGGCACAGACCTTTCGGAAGTTTAAATGTTGAAGAATAATTGTTTCCACACTGCCAATTGATAACTGACATTTAAACTTATTACCTGACACGTGATGTGTGGGTTTTCCTTGATGAGTTCACGAACAGCTGCGATGGTTATCTTGTTCAAGGCCACCTTGATCTTTTTTGCAGGAAGGAAGTCTTTGAAGCTCTGTCGTAATTTTCTAAATTTACGCATCCATCGGTAATAGTGCCATATGAACAACCATGATCCACATACACTTGTGATAAATGGGCATGAATTTTGTTCGCTTTGTCCGCAAGCAGCATCTTTGTGAAAATGTAAAATCTTTCCCGTGTTTAGTATGCTCCATAACAATAACACACAAAAAACGCAGCCCGAACTTTATAGAGAGATATAATGATACAGCTTTTGTTTTCAACACTTAATGACACGTTTAGACAAGCTTTTGAAAAAGTCGTAGCTCGTTAACTTCCGGGGAATGAGTGCAAATCTACAGATATATGTCGAGAACTTTTTGAACGTTCTCCGTATGAACAGCAGAGCACCTCAATTTACGTGGTAGAGAGCATCATATGTCTAGTTGCAAAATGTGTTCCAATTTTCTTGAAATATTGCTAGTCTGTGTTTCAAACCGATGAATGTTTATTCACATATTTATTTTTCAATTAACCACATTTCATAGCCGTTGAGGAATCATTTTTTGAAAGGGAATACACAAGGTAGTTTTGCCTGCTGTTTAATGATTCCTAACTGTGACGTGGATTAAAAACGAAATGAATAGCAAAATATGAAATAGTTCTGCACTTCCTTAATTATTCCTCTTATCCGACCACATCAGGTTAAAGTTCAGGCTTCACTTTACAAACCAACCTTTAAATGTCATGAATGAGTTTACTTTTGCTAAATTTACGAAATGTTTCTTGACATACGAAAAACATATTTCATATCAAAAAACACATTTTTAATTAAAACTAAAATTACTATAACGGTTGTTCTCTTGATCTTTCAGTAGCTCATATCTTTGGAATTCACCTCTGGATTATTCAAGTGGATACTATGGTGACGATCCATCTTGGGTCAACGCAGCAACATCACAAGGAGGTGTCCCCTACCCACCCCAAGCAGAAGAAATACTTCCTGTGGTAAGTATTCCATATAATAGTTATTATGAACAGGTAAGTATTCCGTTAATTTATTATCCTAATGTATATCATGAAATAACTCCTTTTTTCAGGCTTGTTATTATACCCCATTCGTAGCAGCTGACAGTTTTGTTTTTACTCCGTGTGCCCCTCCTGTAAATTTTTTTGGATATTTTGATTCACCTGCAGAGGACATGCAGCTTGATGATTTGACAGATCCCCTTCCTCTCCAGAACACTGAAGAGGATGATGCAATGGATTGTGATATCTGCATTTATGAAGAAAATAAAGATTTGCCTAAGACAGAAGAAGAATGCAAAGAACTGGATTCCTCAGTACCTCAGGAAAATGAAATGGATTTTGAATGCTGCGTTCCTGGAGAGAAAGAAGATTTATTGCCAACAGAAGAAGAAGAGAAGATAGCAAAGAATCTGAAAAGCCTTGATGATTTACCTCTGCAGGAAAATGAAGAAGAAATGGAATATGAAGAACATTATACCTTTGAAGACGATTCAGGAGTACAGGGAACAGATGAAGAGGTGTCACGTTTCGAAGAAGTGAAGATGATGATGAAGAAACCAGGAGATGCTGCCAAGGACACTGATACCGTCACCACAGAAGAAACTGTTCCGACAATGTCTTCAAGAAGCCTCTCCTGTGCTGCAACACCACCTTCGCACCCTGCAAGTTTGGATGAAGCCATTTTGTCATTGGATGATGATTACAGCCTGGAGGATGTCTACAGCCCAGCATTGGACCACGATTACAGCTCATCTTTCGACCATGGCTATTCATCAGCTCATCTTTCGACCATGGCTATTCATCTGATGAAGAAGAATCCGACGAAGACCCATTCAATGTTGGCAGGAGGATTACGCAAGCGAGGAGGCGTATAGATTATTTAGTTGCTCGATAAATTTAAAAAATAACCATTGTTGTGGGGTCTGTAACTTATTTACAATTAGTTCTTAAGTAAAATGTTTATAATATGCGTTCAAAACCATTTTGTAATAAATTGTAATATGAAATTCAATATTAAAAAGTAATATCTGTGGAGATGTTACTGTGGAGCAGTTACTTGGGATAGTCCTTCTTCCAGTGAAGATCGCAAAATACGCGGATCTTGTTCAAGGATTGCATCAACCATTCAGTGATGGGTGTTTTAGCTGTGTAAAATGAACACGGACACCGAGGTAGCGGTTTCAAATCACTGTGTCGGAAAGGATTTTTTTTTTTCCGATTAAACGCGTCTAGAGAAAACTGTTTTACAACGTTTTATTTCGAGCGTACGATGAGGAACAGAGTTTTTGATAAGTGTTTAATTACTAGGGCGCTGATTGGTGGACTTGGAAAATGAATGTGGATAAGAAGAGAGTTTTAATAGAGGTAACTTTTAATAAAAGGGAATTTTGATAAGTGTTTAATTATTAGGGAGTTGATTAGCGGACTTAGAAATTTCAGATGAATACCAAAGGAGTTTGGTGAACTTTTAATAAAAGGGTTTTAATTACTAGGGAATTGAGAGTTGATTACGGGACTTGGCAAAATGAATGTAGATACCTAAGGAGCTTGGTGAGAGTGAACTTTTTGATTTTTAATAAAAGGGAATTTTGATAAGTGTTTAATTACTAAGGAATAATATGTTTAGTGGACTTTGAAAATTTCAGATGAATACCGAAGGAGTTTTAATAGAGGTAACTTTTAATAAAAGAGAATTTTGATAAGTGTTTAGTTATTAGTGGGTTGAATAGCGGACTTGGTAAAATGAACGCGGACACCAAAGGAGCTTGAAGTTTTAATAAAGGAGAGGGAATTTTGATAAGTGTTTAATTAATAAGGAATAAAAATGGGTAATACAACTTTGGGAGTTGATTTTCTGTGAGCAACTGTTAACGAAAGTTTTGCAATTATTTAGAGACCTGCATTAGACATTCTGAGTGTCACCATTCAAAAAGAGTTTAGTGGACTTGTAAAAGGATAGAAATCGAGGGAGTTTGTGATGAGTTTTTAAATACAGGAGATGTACTAAAATGCGCATTGAACGCCACCGATTAAATTTTTAATGAGGGGTGGAGACAGTTTTGATAAGTGTTTAACTAATAAGGAATAAATACATAGAATATACAGCTTTGGGAGTTGATTTTATGTGAGGAGCTGCTTTTACAATTATTTAGAGACTTGTATCATCCCTTTCTGTGTGAGGTTGCCAACCATGCAATTATTCCGAGGCTTGCATCAGACAATCGCTGCCATCCCGAGGGACTTATTCGGGAAGGGGGCTTAAAATATAAGGGGGTCTGAAATAAAGAAAAATTAGAGTTAAAATAGGGGGTTTTCCGAAAATAGTACTTCTCATAGGCTCCAGATGGCGCCAGGGGGTTTTTTTAATAAGGGGGAGGAATTTTTAATAAGGGGGAAATCAAAAATCGGGAAATTAGAGTTAAAATAGGTTTTTTTCCCGAAAATAGTGCTACTCATAGTCACCAAATGGCGCCAGGAGTTTAAAAAGGGGGTAGGAATTTTTTCTAAAGAGGGGGAGTCAAAAATCGAGAAATTAGAGTTAAAATAGGGGTTTTTCTGAAAACAGTACTTCTCATAGTCACCAGATGGCGCCACAGGTTAAAAAGGGGTAAATGGGTTTTTTAATTATGAATTATTAAGTATGAATATTAACAAGTGGGCGTGGTCAGTTACGTCATAGGGGAAAGCACTGTGCAAAGGGGGATCCATACTGTGCCACTATACTACTCACGTGTGATATTAACTTAAAAACTAATAAATCATAATTAAATACATAAAAACATAAATTTGCTCTATTTACTGTTTACTAATCCAGTTCTAATTTTGCCTTTACTTTGGTAGTGCTGGACTCGATAGAATTGAGAATATAAATATATCTCGATGGAATTGAGAATATATCCGTATATTTGATTGGTCTACCACCGAATGTTCACCTGACAGCAATGCGCAAGCGGTGCCAACCGATATCCTAATTACAGGTACAGCCATAGACCATTAATTTGCTGCTGCTGTAATAACTCACAAAACAATCCCATTCAGATGCCACATGCACGCAGGAACGCTAAGCAAACGGATATAAAAACTTTTAATGATATAAAACTCAATATATAAAAGATAATAATAAAAGAGATAATGATGGAAATATTCGTTGAGTTTGACTATGGCTATCAGCTCCTTTTTGGTCACAGAATAATTCTTTTCCGCCCTAAATAATGATCTGCTACATCCCGTGGCCGAGTGGTTAGCGTGCTTGGTTACTGATCTAAGGGACCTGGGTTCGAACCCCGGGTAAGGCATGGATGTATGTGTTGTTTATCTGCTGAGGTCCTGCCATCCTTTCGGATCTTCTACTATGGCATATAAACTGACAGGCTCCTGTCAGACCTCTGTGGCAAGCAGCTGCTTGAGGGGATTTTTATTTTTTAAAATATGCATCCCAAGAGCACCCATTACCCCGTTATTACTGCATCGGTGTCCTATATAAATTGCTCAACAGCCAAAGCATAAGCTAACACTGGTGATGATACGTCATTTGCCCTGCAATAGAATCTAAACGAATCGATTCTGCATTTGGAGGCGATGGTGAATTGAAGGTCTGAACTACGTCTATCTAAATTTCGATTTTCAAAATTATTCATCCATGGGCTAAATGGCCCGATCACAAGGATCCCGAGGGCTCAGAGAAAGTTGGTGGAAGGGACGCACTGGAACAGCTGTTGAGAGACGTGGTAGCCTTCTGTCGAGGCCATCGAGCGTCCATCTTAACGTCCCACCTGACGGCCTTTCCCTGTCCATCGGTATCCCCTAGTAACCGAAGGGAGTTTTGAGGAGGTAAATCTCAACGGGGATAAACGGCATAAATCATAACTGCCGATGCTCTACGGGCATAAATCTCAACTGCCGATTACGAACCTGGCACGCTGCCAACCTCCGTCCCGTAACCGAAACTAGGACCACTTATAAGGGAAATTACATTTCGGACACTAATTTGACTCAGTACATAAATATACTGATGTCTGGCATTTAGGAAAATAAAAAAAGTGTTTAATGAATTTAATCTTAACAGGTTGCACATGCAAAAATACTCTTACACATATATGCACTTTAAGATACGAGTATGCAATAGTACTGATATCAAATATAAGCCACCATCACATTACAATTTGTGCTTTAATTGCTCTTTCGTTAACTTCTTTCGCTCATCACACTTCACTTTCAATCTAGCAAGACCAAGTCTGTTGAGGACTACTTTAAGAAACCATGAACTTTACCGATTAAGTGCACAAGCCCGATCTTACGTAATGGTCATTAGCGCATCAGAGCATAGTCTCGCTTTGAGCTCTCTTTGGAGGAGGAGATGCTGCAAGTTTTCCTAAGGACGAAGTGACGTAAAGTTCTCTCGCTTTCCGATAGAATCAGGGGGTTTCTCTGACGAAACAAGCTGTAAATACCCGAATGTGTCTAGTTAGAATTGTTTTACGTGATATAGGTGGGTTCACAGAGCATGCGTAGCTCTGCTTTTGTTTATTACTCGTGAAGATGCAGCTGGCAATTTAATAACGTCCACCAAATCCTCCTCCTCCTTGATATCGTTGTTGCTACCTCCTATGATCCTAAGAACTCGAATATTCCAAAAATAGGAACAATAAGGCCATGGATTATGATGCATGCGTCTAAAAATTCAAAAGAATCTAGAAATTTCATATCTTGTTTCCATTAATGTATTAGCAGTAATCTTTATTTCCATTCATATTATATATAATGCAATATAACTATTTACAAAATAATTTTGGAAATGCAGAACACCAGAAGAGTTCAAAGACACACTGAATAAGCAGGTTAAAAAACAGATAAATCAACAATAAAAAAAAAAAGCATTTCTAACATATTACAAAATTAATGCTTTCTATCATGATCACATCAATGGCATAGAAGGCAACAGATTTAATTAAAAAAACTGCAATTGCAACAATTGTTTAATTCAAAATTTTAATGTCTTAAAGAGAGATCAAAAGAAATAAGAAAAATATTAAAAAATAGAAATTAGGAACAATCTCCCTAATTTTAAAGAGTTTTTTCCATATCCTCAAAATCATAAATTCAATTTTTTAGCTTTCGTGAAAACGTATGAAAATTTATTTCGTCTGTTAGTATTTCTATACCTCAGTGACAAAAATTAATATTGGCCTATAATTAAAAAACAAGTTTCTGTCTCCAGACTTAAAAATAGGCAAAACTATAGCTCTTTAAAATCGCTGTCAGGATTGCAGCATTCAGCCATCATTATTGGAATTGAGCACGTGGTTTGTGTTCTGTCTGTGCTATGGAGCATTTGCCTCTCGCGTTCAAGAGTGGAATTATAATACACTACAGGAAAAAGAAACTGCAACACCTGGAATGATTAATGCCATTTTATTGAAACGCAGGCAGCTGTTAGCATACACTGAGATGTGCGATTGATTACATTACATCCAAAAAAATATGGAAAATTACAACTGTACCTACCCGGTAAAGCATATATCGCTGGATTTAGGCCCAAAATTTCATCAATGCATTTCCACTGCTTTCTTGACGAAAATATTCTTTAGCCAATTTGAATTTAATTTTAAAGAATTTATTTAGATTTGCATACTCCATTTTCAGCTCAAGATTTCCAATGAATCTATTATGCTTTATATACAATTTTTGTTCATGTTGATTAAATGGATAATTTCAATTGTGATCTATTTATTTTTCCCATAGTTCTCTTTAATATAAATTTGACACATAATGAAAAAGCCATTTTTGTTTCATTTCGACATATAGGACAGAAAAGAATCCTAGAAGCTCAAGAGGCGCGAGTGGTTCATTCGGTAGCATGCAGGTTCGAGTCCCACCTGGGCCAGAGCTGAGATTTATGTCCTTGGTCAGCTGGGGACACCAATGGGCTTGGAAAAGCCACTCTCCATCGGAGGGGACGTTAAATCGTGGCAAAGCCATACCCTATGTGCGTTAAAGAACACGCTGGATGGCCTTTACGAGAGGCTACTCTCTCCTAATAGCTGCTCAGTGGGTCTTCTTTACCCAACATTCTCTGAGCCCTCGAGGTCCTTTGACCTGCCCATTTAACCCACTGTGTGCAAAAAAGTGCCTCCCAGAGTAAAACAACCCAATCCTAGAAGCTGCTCCTATGTTTACAGGCCTTCTTATAAAAAAAATGCCCTACTAAGAACGAAGTCACCTGCTGACCACTGCTTCAATTTGAGCTAACACACACACTGCAGGATTTCAATAAAGAACGTTAACATTCAAGTACTTAAGGCATACACTGTACTTCTAATTTTATACATAATTTTAAGAATAATTTGGTATATAAGATTTTTGTACGATACCTATTTCGATATCGAATATAAGCACTGATAGCAAATGATCAGTTATACGAGTTTCACATAAAAACAACCTCTATGGTGAGAGTTACAAAATTTTCACAAACTTAAACCTTGGCTATACAAGCAGCACTATTTTCTACAGATTTTGTGGGAATATTATACTGTCTAAATCTCAGTTATCACCACCAATCCTCATATTCATTTACATCACTTTCATCTTTAAATAAATGAATGTTCATCATCATCCTCAAGCAGCCATGGGCAACGGAGATCCAACCAGACCGTGCAATTTAGTTCTCCAAGCAAGTCTATCCTGAGCTACATCTACTGCATCTGGCCACTGCACACCAATTCTAACAAGGTCCTGTTTGACATTGTCTGCCCACCGAATCCTAGGTCTCCCCTTCTTTCTGAGATCTTTAGGCACACTGTTCATAACCCTATTCGCAAATCTATAATTATTCATACAGGCAACATGGCCAAACCAGCGGAGTCTCTCTCTGCATAATATGCTGCTTAAAATAAATAAAAAATAAATACCCCCTCAAGCAGCTGCTTGCCACAGAGGTCTGAGGAGGTTGCAAACTCCTTTGCCTAACCATATCATTAGTTACGAAGTTGAACTACCTAATGCCCAAGATACTGCGTAAGCATCTGGAATCAAAAGCATCTGGTTTCCAGTTATCTTGTTTACAAAGTGCCCAAGTTTCATTACCATAACTAACCCTAGAAAGAACCAAACTATTATACAGTCTAATTTTAGTCTTTAGGTGTATACGCCTATTTCTCCACACTCTCCCTAGATTTTTAAAAGTCCCGGCAGCAATCCCTATCCGTCTGTTAATCTCATGCCGCACATCACCATTATCTGTTACATAGCTCCCAAGATAATTAAACTGTGACACCTGCTCAAGACTACAACCATTCAGATTAACTGAATCACAGCCTGCCTGACCAATTTTCATCACTTTAGTTTTCTCTCTGTTTATAACCAAACCTACTCTACTACCAGTCTCATCAACAGCTCGAATGAAAGAGTTCATCTCGTCGACATTATTTGTAAAAAGGGCTAAATCATCAGCATAATCTAAATCAGAAATTTTCGTATCTCCAGTCCATTTAAGGCCAAAATCTTTCCCTTGAAGTGAATTTCGCATAACATAATCAATAACCAAGCTAAAGAGAAAAGGAGACAAAATGCACCCTTGTCGAACACCAGAAGTAATGGTAAACCAATTGCTACAAGCCTTACCAACTCTCACACACGACTCAGTGTTATTATAGAGAGCTTTCATTATGTTAACTAACTTGTCTGGTATACCATATGATTTCACAATCAACCACAAATTATGACGAGCAACAGAGTTGAAAGCCTTTTTGAAATCAACAAAGCTAACAACCAAAGGTTTCTGAAACTCTAAACGTTTCTCAAGAATCTGCCTAAGTGGAAATATCTGATCCACACATCCCCTACCACTTTTGAATCCACATTGCTCATCACGCAATTGCCTGTCAACCAGATTCTTAATTCTATTAAGCACAATCATGGAAAGAACTTTACCTGGAACAGAGAGTAGGCTGATACCCCTATAGTTATCACAAGAACTGCGATCTCTTTTTTTGAAAATAGGGATGATAATAGCTCTGGTAAAATCCTTACGAATTCAAAATTTCAGTCATCCAAGTGGTAAACCGAAACATTCCCAGCTCTTAGCATTTCCGTAGTAATTTCATCTACCCTGGGGATTTATGAAGTCAATGTTTAGAAATTGCCAAAATAACCTCAGATTGTGTTATAGGGCCAACATTAAAGCCAGAAATGCATCATATCACCAATTATATTAACGGTATTACTTTTTATATCATTCAAATGGCGTAAAATTCGTTAGTAAATAATTTAATATTTTAAGCATGAGATCTATAGATTAACATTACTGAGAAATTATTATCACTATCCCATTAATGTAATCAATCCAGCGGTATTCGTCTTCATATCAGACTGTACAAAGTTTGATAAAGTATCCCTAACTTATATACCTCGGGATCAATTGTAAGAACTACAACTGAAGAAACTAATATAACGAGGAGAAGGACGGATTTAGTGGGGCCCTACCCCACCTACTTTCCAAAATGCTAGTAACGGTAATAGGGTCGAAATATTGTTAAAAATATGTATATTTTAAGGTATTTTTCAAAATGCAGTAATCCCTTGGTATAACCCTGTTCGCTTCGAGTTAATTCGTTACAATGCTGCCATTGTGTTACAACCTCACAACAACAAGCGCTGTTTCAGCTCGCTGTGAAGGCTGTTATAACTCTCTTGCGACATATTAAAAAAATAAAAACAGCTATGGATCTGCCAACAGAACTGAATCCTTTGGTTTCCTAAAAACGGATCAGGTATGCATTTACTTCGCACGTCACTTTTTTAGCCCTTTTTCTCGAACAACATTAATACGTAGTTAGTACGTTTTTTAAGTTGCGACAATGGGGTGATAAGAGCATCAACTTCTAGTGTGTGTGGGTAAGACGGAAAGGAAAAGTCCGAGTTTAGAAACTATATTTGACATTTAAAAAATAGTTGATTCTGATGAACAAGAAGACGATATGTGCAATCATGTAGAACTAGCAGGTTCAAGAATATGAACAATTATAAAAATATAAAGAATCAACGTTTAGCAGCGGAAAAGTTAGCTTTCCGCTGCAGGCAACAAAATTAACAAATTAACTATTGCCACTGAAATGGAGAGAAATTTTATAGATGATAATACCCAACGTAAAATTCCTTAAAGTCAACTATCATTCAAGAAAAAGCCTATATGAAGATCTGAAAAAAATCTCAGCCTGAGAAATCTGTGGAACCATTTACCGCTAATAAGGGATGGTTCAATAGAATTGAAACGAGCTCTATAACCTCCACAATGTACACTGCTCCAAGTGAAAATCGCAACACCAAGAAGGAATGGATGTAGAGATATGTAAATCGCAGGTGGCCATTGGTCATCTGAGATATTCAAACGATCAAAGTTCCGCACAGAATGGACACGTGACACCCAGCCGAGCCGTAGATAGACACCGGGCACCCACGAGCTCATAGATCGACCGACAGTAAGGTTGGAGTGCATGCCTTGTAGACGCCGGCATACTCTTTATGCGCAATTGGCACCTGAAAGAGAGCGAATCGCCGATATGCAAGAGGTCAGATTGAGCCTTCAAACGATCACCACACGCATGGGGTGCAATGTGAGCACAGTGTAATGGTGCATCTCACGCAACATCGTGGATCATCAGATGGCATGAGGGACAGGTACAGGACCAGCACGCAACACCACAGGACGTGAAGATTGCACGCTTCGTAGAAGGGCTGTTTGCGACACTTTCGCGATTGTGCAGAAAAGTGATTTGTGGACTGCTGCAGCTCCCCATAAACCATTAGACAACGTTTGCGTGATGCAGAAATGAGGATGAGGCGTCCAGTCAGGCATCTGCCATTGCAGCAATATCACTGGTTATGTCGTCTCCACTGGTGCCGAGTGAGACAACGTTGGACTATGGAAGGGAGGAAAGCGTTATTCATAGACGAGTTCCAATTCTGTTTTAGCATGCTAGAAGACCGTTTGTCTGCGTGGCGATGGTGTTGCCAACAACATGAGGAAGCCTATTCCATTATTCACCATGTGGCTCCCCACCACACTACGTTGGTATCGGGTGGCATCACTTATGGCATCGCTCCATGTTTCATGTTTCTAACATGCTAACAGCGAGACATCCCATCGACGACATTGTTAATCCTGTGGCACGACCCTTTCTTACCATCATTCTGAAGCAGGACAATGCCACCCCACACACTGCACGTGCAACGATGGATAGTCTCCAAGGTGTGGACATTCTGCCACGGCCTCCATACTCTCCTAGCACTCATTGAGCACGTGTCGGACCTTATGGTTCGCCAATTCCCTCCGACGACCAACCTGGTACAACTGCATGCTGTTTGGAACATCATACCTGAAGGCACCATTAACCATCTGGCTAAGGTAATGTCGAGACGTCTACAGGCTTATATGATCGCCCAAGGTGGGCCTAAAATGTACTGATGAATCTGCAATAAGCGAAATCTATGATCCGTTTTTGATCAATCGCGCATCTTATCCTCATACCTTCTGTCCTATCAGTTTCGCGTTTATTCATCACTTCCTTCGCGATGTTGCAATTTCCACTTCATGCAGTGCATTAAGGAGAAGCTGCAAGTGGAGATCCAGAAATTTGAAAGAAGATTAAAATTTTTGAACAGTGTGCTACACTGCTCTATAAATTTTTACCTGTGCTACTAATAACGTAACTATGGAAACAGCCTATCAGAATATCTGGAACGTAACTAAATAGCATTTTAATGTAAATATGTCGCTCGCTTACCGCTGAGTCACTTAGTACTCTGTTTTGCTGAATCAATTCGAAATTAGACGCAAAACAACAGCGTTAATCAAGGGATTGCTGTACCACTGAAACGGATGGGAAAATGTTAGAATGCAATTAAAATCAAGAGTATAAGCCCTTTGTGTTTTTCCTTTCGATTTAGTTTTTTGCCGATTCCCCCCTCCCCTTATTTATTTATGTTCTGTAGATTTGGACCTGCCAGGAATATTATAGATTTAATCTCATAATCCTTAACATAGATTTCAGTTATTTTTTTAATTATTATTAACTAAACACCAAATTTGAAAAAAGTCCAAATGTATTAAAGGTTTATAAAAATTTTTTCTAATACTTCTTAAATTACAATATTGAATTTAAAAAATATGATTCATTCATTTCTACATATTTCTTGAATATTTAATGGCAATGATATTCATGTAAATGGTAACTTTTTAAACTTAAATGTGACAGTGTGATTTAAAAATAAACCACAGAAACTGCTTCACATAATATCAGAAAAATGTTTATATGATCAACGTTTCTCCGGAAAGTTTAACTTCTTATTTACGTTTATTTACGAAACTATATTCTAATAATGTGACTTTATGTCCCGTTTATTCGAAATGCGCAAATAAGTGTTTTAGAATAAAATGGCTGAATATTCCTTCAGTTTAGTAACAATGTCGTAATATCGTAACAAATTAGCTTTCTTGTCAAAAAAGAAATTTACGCCTAACAATGGTCGCCAGGGATACCATTGCTGCTCACAGCTGATCTCCGGTTCAATCGTATTCGATTTTCGAAAGAGATAGCATTAGTATGCGATGTAAGATATATTTCGTATTGAAGCAAATGCAAAGTTCTGCAAAGTGAATAGGTATATATATATATGTTTTAGAGAGGGGATTAAAAGAATATGACATTCTGCAAACTGAGGACGTGGTTAAGGTCCCGTTTCTCTTGCAAAAAGGCAAAGAATGGCGGCAAATCATCTCTATTTTGCTGCGTCACGTTCACGATTGATGATGATGAAAATGGAGAAATGGTAAATGCTGGAGAGCAACGCGAGATGTTGAAGTTTAGTCATCAAAGGAAAAGGAGTAAAATTTGTAGTAGAGATGTGAACTCTAAATACTTTGGAACAAAGATGGTACCGCTGTCTAAACTAGGTGAAGGAGGATTTGGTTGTGTTTATTTAGTTCGAGATATAGAACGGTGAATACATCTGGCAGCGAAAGTTATTACCCAGAAAACAAGCAGCGATGTGATGATAAGCAACGAACTTAAAATCCTGAAAATTATCAAGCACAATCCTCTGTTTGTCGAGTATGACAGTTATGTGAAATACCAAGGTCCAGATATGCAGAAGCACTTTCTGTTCTTCAAGTATTTCGACTGTTGCACCTTACGGCAATTTCCCACTGTATGCTCTCTGACTTCTGACATCATTCACTTCATTCTCGGACAGATGGGAATGGCACTGAAGTACCTACATAGTGTAAATATCATACACAGAGACATAAAAGGAGAAAATATATTAATCAATGATCTGTGCAAGATAAAATTGATAGATTTTGGATTGTCAGCGATTGGCACTTCGTTTAAAGGCTACTGTGGTACCCCATACCATGAGGCTCCTGAAGTTCTGATTCATTCTGTGGAAAAAAAGTGCAAAATCTTACTCGTTCGCTGCTGATTACTATTCTTTAGGAATAAGTGCTTTTGAGTTAATTTACGGAATTGCTCCATGTGAATACAAGCTCAAAATGTTCGGAATTAATGATAAGGAAGCCTTCATGCCTGCAAGAAACATGCATTTAGAGAAATTGGAGCGGGGAGCATTGACTATCCATCAGATTTAGATCAAAGTAGACAAGATGTTGTACGAAAGCTCCTATTGCCAGATCCTGAACAACGACTAGGAGATAAAACCTATTTGTCGCATTCTTTCTTCAAACAGAAAGTTCTGAAACAACTGGTGAGTTCATTGAAAATATTTTGGCTTCTCGTGATTCTTTATCAGTTCATTTCGCAATAGCACTGTTGCAATGCTATCCATTTATTGCCAGAGTTGGCAACATTAAACACAATGCAACCTCCATGATATTGATTCTTTTCGAACATTAAGTGTTAAAAATTAAAAAAAAGGAAAACTTGTTTCAGTGTCCGCACAGATATCCAAGAGCAGCTAAACTTGTTTAAGTAAGAATTGTAATTAATGTGAAAATGTTTCCATTGTCGCAATGAAGAAGCAATTAAAGATTTATAAAAAATAATAAACATCCTTCAGGCAGCTGCTTGCCATATGGGTTTGACAGGATCCTGCCAGTTTATACACCATAGTAGAAGGTGTGCGAGGATGGCAGAAAATCCTCACCCGGGACTCGAACCCAGATCATCAAAGCATGCTAGCCACTCAGCCACAGGACGGCTCGAATGGTTCAAAACACAAAGGGAATTTCTCTAGTTGTTTATTCTTCAAAGAAAGGATCTCCTTTACATACGGATTTCATTTCTCTTACGGATTATTGAAAAAAAAAATGTTGTCTTGCTTAATGAAATATCCGACCGAATGGATATTTAAAATGTATTTTGCAATGATTCAATTCGAATGCCAAATATAAAGAAAGTAGAATTGATATCAATTATCTTAATCGCATGTGATTTTTGTCTTGAGCGGTTGGTTTTGTGTACATCTGACAAATCTGATGTTTGCTGTACACTCAGTGTTGGTTGAATTATGACCATTCCACTCCATGTTATGTCAATGAAGAAAATTCGATTCACCATGACTTCTAAAATAAGCCTTTTATGGTAAAATTATACACAAGTAAAAATTCCTCAAGCAGCTGCTTGCCACAAGTCTGTGAGGAAGACGAAACCTCGGCAGAGAAACATCCATGCCTTACCCAGAACTCGAACCCAGGTCCCTCCGATCAGTAGCCAAGCCCTCTCTAACCATCACTGATGATAAACTGCAGGTCTTAACTACATTTATCTAAACCTAAATTTTCGTAATTATTCATTCAGTATATAGAGAGTTATGACAGTGTGAATAATTAATATCAGTAATGCAATCGTAAGGAACTTATACAAAATTGACGAAGATTGAAAAAATTGCATAAACTTTTATAATATTCACTTTTCTTATTAAAGGATTTAAAATTATGTTTATAAAAGATCTAAACTTTTTAGGTAAATTCTTATCTCGCGTTGCTGTTGTTCAATATTAAAACTTTCGCAACTGTTTAAATAATGAATGCATAATTTTGGAAATCGAGATTTAGTTAAATGTAGTTTTTAAATGCTGCAATTTACCACGAGGGATATTTTACCATTAAAAGCTTATTTTAGAAGTTATAAAGCATCGAAATTAGATTTCTGCTCCTTTATCATGAAGTTGGGTCGGGCTGTTTTACCTCTGAGAGGTAATTTTTTGTTTAAACAATGGGCTAAATTGCCAGGTCACAAGGTCCCCGAAGGATAAGAGAAGGTTGGGGGAGGGAACCCACTGAATTGCTATTAGGAGATATATGGTAGCCTCCCGTCAAGGCCACCTAACGTGTTCTTTAACGTGTACAGGGTGTGGGCTCTCACGCACACGGAGCCACGGCTTAACGTCCCATTCGACGGACGGCGGTCTTTCCAAGCCCATCGGTGCCCCCTACTGACCGTGGGCAGCGCGGGGATTTTGCGGATATAAATCTCAACATTGGCCCAGCTGGGACACGAACCTGGGAACTGCAGATTATGAGCCTTAACATGAAGTGCGGTGGTCATAATTTAATGAACACTGAATGTATATTTCGATTATCTATATTCAGATTTAATATTACAATTTCTTTCTTTTTTTCGATTTTACGGTTTCAAAAGAGAAACGTTCATTTCTTTTTTCCTTATGAATCAGAATTTTGCAGACTATTTTTATACCATGATACCATTTGTTTTTATTTTCAACTGTAATTCAATACTTTGATCTTTTACAGATGAAATGTGGATTGAAAGTGCAGAAAAAATATCCACTGAAAGATCCTGCTGTTGTAGAGAGTAAAGACAAGCTCCCTAATGCCGTCCCCTCTTTTGCCAACGAAAGGTTGATCTAATGATAGGTAATGATACGGAAACTTTGATTTCTTGCTGAAAGACAAATGATTTCATTTTAGCAATTGCTAAGGTGGTTTCATAGTTTTCCTATTACTAATATCAATAGGCAGAGATGGTTGGCGTATTTGGCTGGAAGGCGTAAAATCATTGGTAAAAATTGTATAAGAGAATATTTCAATGTAGCAAAGAGCTTTTTGGATCCTCAAACCAAAAAACTGTCTTAAAAACCTCATAATCAGACAGATGCACTATAAATATTGCATGATCTTCAACGATAGACAGAATGGGGAAATTGTTATTCTGGATGTTGTAATTCAACAAAAATATTTCACATTAAAAACATTTGATTAATTTAGAATTTGGCCTGTCTGTATGTACCGCACTGGTAATTCATTTGATTAGTTTTAATGAAAGAATTTATTTCGCATTTTGTTGCAAATGAACCATTTTTATTAATGTTGTTATTATTAAACATAATGGAAATTTACGACATTTTCAAAACTATTCTAGAAATAACTTTCAGATCCAGTATAATGAGTAATGAAAATTCTGTTTTTTAAATATTTTCATTGGAATAACTCTTCAAAATATTTTAAAAACTAGCTATAAATTGACATATTTGCTTCAATGTATCTAAAGGTAAGAGACAATTAATCCAGGTTTTGTGGAAAATTCGTTCAGTTGGGAGCACTGATTGGATTGCCCTAATACTAAAAGTGTTAAAAATTTGGTATTCAGTTTTCTTTATCGAAAGATTATTTATTTATTATTTATTATTTCTTTATCGAATTTCAGCAAAAGTGTTGAATTCTCTTGTAATATTTTTATCACAGTATGATTTGAAGAGTCACCGTAGTAGGAACAGAGCGCTAAAAAAAATTCATAACCCACCCTGACCTGTGGACAAAATTCCTGACTTTTCTCAATTAAAGAATCAAAAAATTTAAATGAATCGGAATATTTTATAAGTTCGCAGAGTGGTCATAATAGTTCAAATAGCCAGATTTCGTAATTTTGCGATGAAATTCAAGTGTTTACAATTTGAGACTGAGGAAAGAGCTCAACTAGCTGAAAAAGGTTTTTAAAGACCATTAGGATAGTATCATTTCGCAGTGCTAAGGATAGTACCAGTGATAATTCCATCTATCGCATTGGAACTCCAGAAATAAGAAAAATTATCGAGGGGGTGTCTAAGATTTTACGACAGAACCTATTGTTAGTGTTTTTCCTAACTTTCGTTTTGTCTCTACTTTTTCTATTTTTATTGCTTTATTGGATATGGATTTCATGCACAATGCATTTAATAACAAGTTATATCCAAGCTTTATATTTCGCCCTACTTTTTGCCTAGTTACAAGTTTATGTTTTGTAAGTTTAGCAATATATTATCCTTATACGAATAAGCAAAACGTCCTTCCAATGTTTTAACGGACTCTTCTCTCTGTCTTTCAGGTTCTATGCGTCGCAAAAACCAACAGACGAGCATAGAGTGGTGGGTGGTGGGGCCTCTCAAAATCCAACCTCAACTTCCACGCAGTGAGAGGCGGGCAACATCAAGGGCTGATCATTTCTCCTTCTTACTTAAAGTATCGAAACTACGACCTTATTTCTTTTACTCTTATGTTCCCTCCAACAGAGCTAAAATCACTTAATCATCAATCGGGAAATTATCAGCTCTTGATGGCTAATGAGGCTCTGGTGAAAATACACTTAAATCCAAATCACACCACTAATTAGAAAGTACAATTACACAACAAATCATAGCACCTTCTGTAAAATACAGCTATACAAGAAAAAACACTGATTGTGAAATATAACTACCCAACAAAATTAGAACATGCATTTGAAAAAATATGCGTATGCCAAACAAAACTCACAAGAATTACTGGAAAATACAACTAAGTAGCTGAATTACAAAACTGAATGGAAAACACTATTATACCCTGCCCAGCTGGGTCAGAGGTGAGATTTAGGTCTACCCTCCGCCACCACCACCATCACAACCATGCCGTCGGCCAGTGGAGGACAACCAAGGGTATGGGAAGGCCGCCATCTGTCGAATGGGACGTAAACCCGTAGCCCCGTGTGTGGGAGAACCATTGCCTGTGCATTTAACCCTTTAACTACCACAGGCCTTGAAAAACTAAGTACATCAGAATACCACACATGCCGAGTTTTGAAATGGACTCTTCCTAGTTTGTCTTCCCTCTCCTTCACCAGAAAAGAGAACGGAGTAAACCGCAGCAGAGCATCCCCTCCACGCCGTCAATTGCCTCTCATTAAGCTGAGCATTCCTTCACCTCGAAATCCGTAGGGTCATGAATTACACACACCCATTGAACACGAGATATCAGACTCCTGTGACTTTTGTTCTTAAATCCTTTCCCAAAACTGTTTTCAAAACGTATGCATGTTAGCCATTATTGAAACACTTTTTTTTTTAATAACAACTATTATAAAACTATTTAAATTAGTTTTTCTACTTAAAAACTGGCATGATTGTAATTATGTGAATTACATTTTTTTACATGAAGCAAATGTCATAATTGGAATTTTTTGAAAGATAAAAGTTTTCAATGTTTCCATTTTTTGGATTCTGATGTCAGTTTTCTAACATCCAGCAAAAAGAAAGCTGCTACTAATATTCGAATGTATGATGAAAAAAATTAAAGAAAGATTATTAAAGTAGAGGACCAAAAATAGAAAGCAGTAAGAGTGCTAAATTCAGTTTTAAAGAATAGTTTTTAACACAATTATAGATAGTAATCTAACATAAGAATCAAAAATTATGTTGAAAAAAAAGATTTGTATCTGAGATAAAAGTAATCTTAGTGGATATTGCAAAAGATATCCGAGGAAGCAAAGATTAGATAAAATGAGAAATAGAGAAACTTAAACAATCAGAAATCACAAAAAATATTGGAGGTGGAAAAAAAATATTATGAAAATGAGGAAAAAAAGCTGATGATGGATAACCAAAGATGGACTAACAGGAGCCTGTCAGTTTATGTAGCCATAGTTGAAGGTCTGTGAGGATAGCGGGACCTCAGCAGAAAAACAACATTAACATCCATAGCTCACACGGTACTCGATCCCAGTAGAAAAGAATTTAATCAGTAGACAAGGGCGCAATTAATTTCTATCTACTTATTCCCTACTTATTGCAGCTGTTGCAAAAATGCTGGACCTCCTGACACGCCAAATCCAGCATTGCCTTGAAATGTGGTCAAGTCTCCCCGCAGGCGAAATACGTGATCTCTAGTAGGCTCGGCCAAATTATGGGAGAACGTGGGTAGTGGGACTGATCAATGAAAGGGCCCTGCTCCGTAGTTTGCAGTTTAGTCTTCATCTCTTTCATCCGGTGGGCACGCAATATAATTTCTGAGTCCAAAACCTCAAAGAAAGGTCTGTTGATTGATTACCTGTTTGTGGCTTTCTTCAAAGGTCGTCATTTCCAGGCCATCTTCTAAAGTCCCAGGGTTGGGGATAATACACATATTTTCCGCTTGGGTAGCAATAGAGCTAGAAATTGGGCATATCGAATCTATGTTCCACAGCGGTGTCCTCATTATCCTCCTTATTTCCATACTTCCGTACTTACTTATTTACTTACTTCTTCAGGAATTGTAAGGCGAATGTTCTCAAACGGGCTTCGTATCCCCGTATGCTTTTTCCCAATGGCTTCTGACAGGTGGTGAACAGGTGCTACCATCTAATAGAACTTATAAATGACTGCCCCCTTAAATATCTCATAGCTTTTCTCCATGCGTACTTCCTGTGAAGCATTTGCAAATTCAGCTAATGAGATTCAAGCAGACGATGATCGCTATCGTATTCGGTTGTCACTTCGGCAAAGAGGTCATGATCTCTAACTGTTCAAAACAATTGGTGGTCGTATAGCAGTCATTACCTTTATGTTCAAGCGGTTTAGAAAACCCGCTAACACAGGTTCCCATTAGTTTCGGTTCTACCAGGGGACCGTGGGGTATCGGAATCGGTTGGTGTTTCCATCTTTTACCCCACAAATCCCCGAGTGCTATAGTGTTGGTTTGTGTTTGTCTTTTAATTGAACCTGCAAAAGTACAGGAAGGTTGTACACAGAAATGCAGTTCAAATAAAGACACTCCTCAGCTAAAATAATAGGTCACTGTGGATAACACACCATTCAGTCGACATTTATTAACTTCACATCGAACGGATCTACTCCTTCGGATGGGGCGGGGGTGGCTCAGTCGGTAGCGCGCCAGGCTCGTAATCGCTAGTTCCCAGGTTCGAGTCCCAGCTGAATCAGCGGAGATTTATCACCGCAAAATTCCCCGCCCTGCCCACGGTCAGTAGGGGACACCGAGGGGCTTGGAAAGGCCGCCGTCCGTCGGATGGGACGTTAAGCCGTGGCCCCGTGTGCTGGAGAGCCATACCCTGTGCACGTTAAAGAACACGCTGGATGGCCTTGACGGGAGACTACCATCTGTCTCCCAACAGCTGTTCCAGTGGGTCCCCTCTCCCAACCTTCTCTGAGCCTTCGGGGTCCATGTGACCTGGCCATTTAGCCCATGGTGTGCAAAAAAGTGCCGCTCAGAGGTAAAACAACCCAAATACTCCTTCGGTCTATTATAGCTTTCTACTCCCACTTCAGATAGTGGACTCATCTCACGGGACAGATAAATATAGTACATGGAATGCATAAAATATTAAAATAACTTTTATTTTCGCAGATGATCCTACAAATCTTCTCTGAGAACACATACATAAACTTTCCTCACTAAAATAAGACTCACTTTTCAATATCTTTATACAGTGTTAATCTTAGGGGCTCCTAACCGTGTTACTGCCTCTTTTGCCATTGTGGTTCATAACATCTCGTGTGCCATTGGACCGCAAATGGGCAAAAAGGTGTTCATTTCATATTTATATATATAATCATATACATTTTCAACTTCAATATTTTATCTATCTTCACCCAAAAACACTGTGAACACATTAATGAGCCATTTTTTCAAACATAAATATTGCCATATACAATGAAGAAATATACACAAAAAATGAATGAATTTTTTTAACACTCTAACTGTTATAATAACTCAGCAGATGAAAACTCTTGGGCACTCGATACGAATTTGTTGTACACAATTTCGGTTGATTGGAGTGGGTAGATGTCAAGGAGAAAAAAAAAGAAAGGAGGATAGAGGTAAAATGGTGTGTTATCCACAGGGACCTAATCAGCATTCCGCTGAAGGTGGGCCAGTAGCCGCAATAAATCTCGATTAAAAAACAGATATTTGCTATATATGAGGAATATTTCATCCAGCGTCTCTCAGGATTTAACCAGAAAACATATACATGAGAAATATCGTCATAATAAATTTTAAAGAGAAATTGTTTGTAACGCAATAAAATCCATTTTATTCAGTGTTCAAAATTTTATAATGATCCTGGTTTTAAAAATATTTCGGCAGATAATCGAGGATTATATAAGAACTTTATCTCATATATCCTATTGCAGATTTAGTTTTACTGCATTACACAGGCACGCAAAAATTAATTAAACATTGCTAATTAAATAATTAATTTAATATTCCTTTTACATTACTTTTGCCAAAAAGTAGCAAAGTAACTAAAATATTTTTATAGTAAATGAATGAATTTTCAAGATACAAAGTTACATTACTTATAAATAGTTGATTGCTTAACACACAACTGGTTTTGTCTATTGAAGAAGTAACAAAATAAAACTTCAATAATTTTTAGATCTGACCCTACAGCCGTTAATCTATATAAAAACTTGATGGTTAATAATTGTTTCTAATGCAAATTCATAGAAGTAAATTACATTAAGTTATATTTTAATATGCTCTATTTTCTTGCTTTTCATTTCGACATTATGCTCCGAGAACTGTATTATCGTGGCCTGGTCCATTAGCCTATGCACCATCAAGACATCCTCTAAGAAGGATAAAACTAAGGTCAACGGAACCGAAATCTGCAGAAAAAAATGCATCTTTTTTAAAGGAAATGAATAAGTTCTCCTGGATGCTACTTTAATTAACAGGTGGTGAACAAGTGGTTAGTTACATTACTTACAATGTCGTTAATTAAATTTAATTCAACCTTAATTTTTTAAATAGCCACCAGCATTAACGGAATTACCTTTATCGTTAAAAAGTCATTAAAAAACAAGATTGTGTGATACATTCTCAGCAATTTATATGTGGAAAAATACTGTAAAATATGATGACTTTTAATAAATACATTATTTGAGTTTTGACTTTTAGCTACTTATTTATATGTATAATAATTTATATATTGATAGAGGAAAGTGTTGTAATAAAAAACATACCTGGTTTACTAATACCCAGTTCAAAATATTTGTATAATTCGAGTTTTGTTTTATTTTTAAGACCAAATATGCAATTATTTTTATATTTCATACAAAAATTACCTGGAAAATTCAAAAACTTTGTCAGTTCGTATTTCATAGGTAAATAAAAAATAGAATATCAATATATTTGTTCCCGAATAAAATAACTCCAAATAAAATAACGAAAATTACAATGCTCTAAAAAGTTATGCGTTTGAGAACACAAATATTAAACACGATAACAAAAGAAAAGGTAATGTGATAACGAGTTAATCAATGCCGTATAACGAAGATATATTTCCAGCTTTGGACTCCAGAGTACTTGTCAGCGACACAAGACCTAATAGTTACAATATGAGAAGTATCTGGTAACATTTGACATCACATCTCACTAGCGAATCCTCAAAATATGAAAGAAAACAGAGTTACTGAAAAACATCAATTAGTTGTATCTTTTGCTTGAATCCTCCCGAGTCCAAACAATATCGTAAATATTTGAGCCCTAGCCCTCTTAAATCCTATTTAAAAAAAAAAAATCTCTGACGCATCATAAGACATATATGTTCAGAAATGTATGTCAATTATCGTTTATTTGATTTTTCGATCATTAATTAGAAACATTTTACGAAAAATTCAAATCTTAAAGGTGTTTGGAATATATGGAATGACAAAAAATATTAGAAATTCTAAAAGTAACTGAAAATTGGTTGATAATACATTTATAAAAGAAAAGAGCCACTCCTTTATGAAGGATAAAGCAAAATTAAAATTATTCAAAGCTCATCATCATCATCATCCTCAAGCAGCTATGGGCTACGGAGGTCCAACCAGACCGTGCAATTTAGTTCTCCAAGCAAGTCTATCCTGAGCTACATCTACTGCATCTGGCCACTGCACACCAGTTCTAATAAGGTCCTGTTTGACATTGTCTGCCCACCGCATCCTAGGTCTCCCCTTCTTTCTGAGGCCATTAGGCACACTGTTCATAACCCTATTCGCCAATCTATAATTATTCATACGGGCAACATGGCCAAACCAACGGGAGTCTCTCTCTGCACAATATGCTGCTTAAAGGAGATTGCAAACTCCTTTGCCTAACCTCATCATTAGTTACAAAGTTGAACCACCTAATGCCCAAGATACTGCGTAAGCATCTGGAATCAAAAGCATCTAGTTTCCTGTTATCTTGTTTACAAAGTGTCCACGTTTCACTACCATAACTAACCCTAGAAAGAACCAAACTATTATACAGTCTAATTTTAGTCTTTAGATGTATACGCCTATTTCTCCACACTCTCCATAGATTCTTAAAAGTCCCGGCAGCAATCCCTATTCGCCTGTTAATCTCATGCCGCACATCACCATTATCTGTTACATAGCTCCCAAGATAATTAAACTGTGACACCTGCTCAAGACTGCAACCATTCAGATTAACTGAATCACAGCCTGCCTGACCAATTTTCATCACTTTAGTTTTCTCTCTGTTTATAACCAAACCTACTCTACTACCAGTCTCATCAACAGCTCGAATGAAAGAGTTCGTCTCATCAACAGCTCGAATGAAAGAGTTCATCTCATCAACATCATTTGCCAAAAGGGCTAAATCATCAGCATAATCTAAATCAGAAATTTTCCTATCTCCAGCCCATTTAAGGCCAAAATCTTACCCTTGAAGTGAATTTCGCATAACATAATCAATAACCAAACTAAAGAGAAAAGGAGACAAAATGCACCCTTGTCGAACACCAGATGTAATGCTAAACCAATTGCTACAAGCCTTACCAACTCTCACACACGACTCAGTGTTATTCTAGAGAGCATTCATTATGTTAACTAACTTGTCTGGTATACCATATGATTTCACAATCAACCACAAATTATGACGATCAACAGAGTCGAAAGCCTTTTTGAAATCAACAAAGCTAGCAACCAAAGGTTTCTGAAACTCTAAACATTTCTCAAGAATCTGCCAAAGTGAAAATATTTGATCCACACATCCCCTACCACTTCTGAATCCACATTGCTCATCACGCAATTGACTGTCAACCAGATTCTTAATTCTATTAAGCACAATCATGGAAAGAACTTTACCTGGAACAGAGAGTAGGCTGATACCCCTATAGTTATCACAAGAACTGCGATCACCTTTTTTGAAAATAGGGATAACAATAGCTCTGGTAAAATCCTTAGGAACCATGCCTTTATCATAAAAGATATTCAGAATTTCAGTCATCCAAGTGGTAACCGAAACATTTCCAGCTCTAAGCATTTCTGTAGTAATTTCATCTACCCCTGGGGATTTATGAAGTTTAAGTTTAGAAACAGCCAAAATAACTTCGGATTGTGTTATAGGGTCAACATTAAAGCCACCAATGCATCTGTCATCATTGCAAACAATGGGACTAGAACTAACCGCATTGTTTAGAACATCACTGAAATGCTCAGCCCACCTAGCCATGACAGAATCCTCACCTTCTATAACCTTACGTTGTTTATCCTTCAATCCCTGTATACCTGTCCGTTTTCTACCACACTAAACATTAACTATCTGATACAGCTCTCTGCTGTTGTGCTGTCTAACTGCTTCCTCGGCTTTGTCAGCCAAACCATGAAGCCAAAGATTTTTATCAGCAGCTAACTGATCTTTTACACGTTTATTAAGTTCTCTGTAATGCTTTCTATTAGGACTAGTAGGGTATTGATTAAGGACATTCCTGCAGTTCTTTCTATCCGAAATAAGCTCAAGTGCCTTATGACTCAGATAATTCTGCCTCTTCTGTTCCTTTTTTCCTAAAAGAGTACTGTTAGTGTCCAAAAACGCCTGTTTAAAATGATCCCATTCTTCCTCAACTTCAGTGGTAAGCATACCATGACTGTCATAATGACTAAGTAACCTATCATGGTAAGCTTTGGCTATAACTTGGTCTTTCAGAGCTTCAGTATTAAAAGCAAATTTTTTAACCCTAGCACAACACTTTTTAAGTTTAAGTTGCAAGACACTTTTAACTAGGTAATGGTCAGATCCAATTTCAGCTCCCCTATACGCCCTGGCATTTCTAACAGAACTAGCCCATTTGCTGTTAATTAATATATAATCAATCATATTCCTATGCAGCCCATCAGGTGAAACCCATGTGTACTTATGTATGTCGCGGTGTTTGTAATATGTGTTAGTTATTCTGAAACCATTGAGTTTACTTACCTGTAGGAGACGTTGCCCATTGCCATTGCAGCTACCAATACCAAAAGGGCCAATCACCCCACCCCAAAGGTCAGAGTCAGTACCAACTTTGGCATTGAAGTCACCAAGAACAAGGGTAATATCTCCTTTCTTGACAGAATTCAAAATATCCTGAAGTTGTTCATAAAACCTATCCTTCTCATCCTCATCGGCATCCTCAGTGGGGGCATAACAGCAGATAACATTCAGGTCTTTAATGTTTGTCTGAAATTTTGCTGTAAGAAACCTTTCATTAATGCACTCATATCCTAGAAGAGCATCACTAGCGTGTCTGCTGAGAAGCAGACCCACGCCTTGGTGATGCTTATTGTCGTCCCTCCCTGAAAAGAGAAATTTAAGATTATTTTTAAGAATCTGACCTGTATCAGTCCATCTGGTCTATTGCAAGCCGAGAATATCTAAATTATAATGGTGGAATTCTCGTGTGAGGACATCAAGAGAAAAAGCTCTGTGCAGAGTCCTCACATTCCAACTACCTATGGAGAGAAAATGGTTAGTGGGATGTTTAAAGAAACTATGTTTATTGAGAGAGGGAATACCGACAATATCAAACATCCTTTTAATCGCAGACATGGCACAAAGACCCGTTCCCCCACCACTAAAGGCTGAAGCCATCTACACTGGAAGACTTCCTCCAATGTAGAATTTGACGATGCCAATAGAAGCAAAGAGTTCAGGTGCCTGCGATGACCTCTGCTCAGGATTATCCACCAGCTGATAAACATATCCTGCGAATCTATTCACTTGGGGCTGTCAACCCACAAACAAACAGAAAACACAGCGGAAGATTTTCCCTCCACAGAAGCCCACCAGTGCAGCAAATTCAGGATCCATAATCAAGCTCAGAGCCATATATCTGTCCAGTCCAGTGGGTTTATATGGTCAGCACCAGGACCCTGTGCGGTAGACCACTCCTCAGCAGGGTAGAAAAAAAAAGAAAAGTAGCCATAGTTGTCCAGATCAGTAGGCCACACTAAACTGGCAGCCCTCCCCTTCCGTTCACTTCCACAAGAGAGTATCTCTTTTGAAAGTTACTAACGGTCCGCACCACGAGAAGGCGGGGTCGGACATTAGGTGCTAGGCCTGGCCGGTTCTATGAATCATCACAGGGGATTGGTGCATAGCTCTCCTTCCAGTGACTACCTAGCTACCATTTACAGCTCATCGGTCCTTAATTTTAATTTCAAAAGATCAATTCAAAAATTTATATTAAAAATATAAAACTGCTTATTTTTTTATTTTTTTTCTCAATTACAAGAAACATTTGAAGTCGAAATTATTCTGAGCCCGAGCTCGCTCTAACTTGATGTCGGCTGTTCTATTGTAAGAATGATCCCGAAGTCATTTCTGGTGTACACATTAGAGAATAAACTGGATGGTCTTCAAGGTTGGGTTATTTTACTTCTGATCGGCATTTATTTTCTACTACTGGGATGAATAGCAAGGTGACAGAGTTCACAAGGATATAAAGAACCTTAGGGGAAGGGGGCCCACCGGACAGCTGTTAAGAGACAGATGGAAGCCTGCTATCAATGCCATCTGGCATCTTCTTTAAGTGCAGATCGCTCTCCTGCACGTAAGACCAAAGCTTTGCATCTTCTCCGAAGTAAGGTGACGTCTCCAAACCCATCAGTGTTCACTTTGTAAACCGAGGGTTGGGTACGTTATAGCACATTTTTGTTTTGTTTTGCACATTGTGTGCGCTGAAGCATAAACTGATACAACCCAATCCTAATTCAGAAAAAAAGTAAGGATTAGTTTCTAGTTCGGTGTCTTCATGAGTAAAAGAGTGATTTTATGAAAGATAAAAGTAGCGAGTAAAACAATTACATTAATACTGAAAATTAAGTTAGGTATCAAAACTTTAATGTACATTTAACGTACTTTATGTTCTGAAAAACATTCTATCATTATTAATATTAAGCAAACGGAAAACAAAGTTCAAAGTTCTTTAACGTGTTAAAACGTTTTTGGGCAGAATATCGAGATTGATGGTAAAATAAGCATTTCAATTTGTCGAAATAGGCATTCAAAAAATTTGCCTTTGCGTCATGTACTTAAAAAAAACACATCAAAAACTGAAGAATATAAAAATAAAGATTAGAAAAAAAAATTCTAAAAATACACTTATCCGCCGATTTACACGGTACTTGTTTTACACGGTTTCGGTTTTACACGGTTGATAAAATAACGGATTTCAAAAAACTGGTAAAAATGTATATTCGGCTGCATATATATTTCAAGTCATTTTTTAATCTCAATCCTTTGGTAACACTGGCAACAACGGGGACGGGGATTCCCCTATATTTTACAACACGGGGAATCCCCGTAGTATTTCACAATAGTAAAGCTATCTGGTTCATGTGAAGTAGTGCACTATCATTTTAGCAGCAAAGCTTTACATCATTGTGCGTTTTTTCATTTTATTATTTAAATATCTACTGGTAAGTTTCCAACATTTATAGTTTGAAAATATTATTTATTTGGATTATCGTTTATTAGTTAACATGATTCATGAAACAAATAAACGTGATGAAGACAATGATCCTGATGAAGAGCAATCTGAACCAGTTGCGTTCACAGCAAGAGTCATCAGCGTAGGACTTGAATTGGGGAGAAAATTGGGTAAATATTTTTTGCAAAATGACCCGAATATTGAACGAGCTCTCCGATTCCAGCGGGATATTAGTAAGTGCTTAAATCAATATGAGGAGGTCTATAAAGATTTAACAAAAAAACCTACACAATTGTTAATTACGGATTTCATTACAAAGTCTCGTCGATCTGAGATTGTCCCTAATTCATCAACCATTGAACCAGAATCGCATCAAGAACTATCGAGTGATGAAAGTGACATCATACTAATCAGGAAGAAAAGACTGATAGTCCATGAAAGCGATGACAGTAATTAAGCTTATTGTTAATTTTTTTAATAATCTTATATTTTTTGTTCCTAATGTAAAATGAATTAAATACATATGTACTTATATTCATCATCATCATCATCATCATCATCATCATCCTCAAGCAGCCATGGGCTACGGAGGTCCAACCAGACCGTGCAATTTAGTTCTCCAAGCAAGTCTATCCTGAGCTACATCTACTGCATCTGGCCACTGCACACCAGTTCTAACAAGGTCCTGTTTGACATTGTCTTCCCACCGCATCCTAGGTCTCCCCTTCCTTCTGAGGCCTTTAGGCACACTATTCATAACCCTATTCGCCAATCTATAATTATTCATACGGGCAACATGGCCAAACCAACGGAGTCTCTCTCTGCACAATATGCTGCTTAAAGGAGGTTGCAGACTCCTTTGCCAAACCTCATCATTAGTTACAAAGTTAAACCACCTAATACCCAAGATACTACGTAAGCATCTAGAATCAAAAGCATCTAGTTTCCTGTTATCTTGTTTACAAAGTGTCCAAGTTTCACTACCATAACTAACCCTAGAAAGAACCAAACTATTATACAGCCTAATTTTAGTCTTTAGGTGTATACGCCTATTTTTCCACACTCTCCATAGATTCTTCAAAGTCCCGGCAGCAATCCCTATTCGTCTGTTAATCTCATGCCGCACATCATCATTATCTGTTACATAGCTCCCAAGATAATTAAACTGTGACACCTGCTCAAGACTACAACCATTCAGATTAACTGAATCACAGCCTGCCTGACCAATTTTCATCACTTTAGTTTTCTCTCTGTTTATAACCAAACTTACTCTACTACCAGTCGACAGCATCGATACCATACAACAGCTCGAAGGAAAGAGTTCATCTCATCAACATCATTTGCCAAAAGGGCTAAATCATCAGCATAATCTAAATCAGACATTTTCGTATCTCCAGCCCATTTAAAGCCAAAATCTTTCCCTTCAAGTGAATTTCGCATAACATAATCAATAATCAAACTAAAGAGAAAAGGAGACAAAATGCACCCTTGTCGAACACCAGAAGTAATGCTAAATCAATTGCTACAAGCCTTACCAACTCCCACACACGACTCAGTGTTATTATAGAGAGCTTTCATTATGTTAACTAACTTGTCTGGTATACCATATGATTTCACAATCAACCACAAATTATGACGATCAACAGAGTCGAAAGCTTTTTTGAAATCAACAAAGCTAGCAACCAAAGGTTTCTGAAACTCTAAACATTTCTCAAGAATCTGCCTAAGTGAAAATATTTGATCCACACATCCCCTACCACTTCTGAATCCGGATTGCTCATCACGCAATTGACTGTCAACCAGATTCTTAATTCTATTAAGCACAATCATGGAAAGAACTTTACCTGGAACAGAGTGTAGGCTAATACCCCTATAGTTATCACAAGAACTGCGATCACCTTTTTTGAAAATAGGGATAACAATAGCTCTGGTAAAATCCTTACTAATTCAAAATTTCAGTCATCCAAGTGGTAACCGAACCATTTTTTAGTTTACTTTTTAAGTTTAAGTTGCAAGACACTTTTAACAAGTAATGGTCAGATCCAATTTCAGCTCCCCTATATGCCCTGGTATTCCTAACAGAACTAGCCCATTTGCTGTTAATTAATATGTAATCAATCATATTCTTATGCAGCCCATCATGTGAAACCCATGTGTACTTATGTATGTCGTAGTTTTTGTAATATGTGTTTGTTATTCTGAAACCATTGAGTTTACTTACCTGTAGGAGACGTTGCCCATTGCCATTGCAGCTACCAATACCAAAAGGGCCAATCACCCCTCCCCAAAGGTCAGAGTCAGTACCAACTTTGGCATTGAAGTCACCAAGAACAAGGGTAATATCTCCTTTCTTGACAGAATTCAAGATATCCTGAAGTTGTTCATAAAACCTATCCTTCTCATCCTCATCGGCATCCTCAGTGGGGGCATAGCAGATAACATTCAAGTCTTTAACGCTTGTCTGAAATTTTGCTGTAAGAAACCTTTCATTAATGCACTCATATCTTAGAAGAGCATCACTAGCGTGACTGCTGAGAAGCAGACCCACGCCTTGGTGATGCTTATTGTCGTCCCTCCCTGAAAAGAGAAATTTAAGATTATTTTTAAGAATCTGACCTTTATCTGTCCATCTGGTCTCTTGCAAGCCAAGAATATCTAAATTATAATGGTGGAATTCTTGTGTGAGGACATCAAGAGAAAAAGCTCTGTGCAGAGTCCTCACATTCCAACTACCTATGGAGAGAAAATGGTTAGTGGGATGTTTAAAGAAACTATGTTTATTGAGAGAGGAAATACCGACAATATCAAACATCCTTTTAATCGCAGACATGGGACAAAGACCCGTTCCCCCACCACTAAAGGCTGAAGCCATCTACATTGGAAGACTTCCTCCAATGTAGAATTTGACGATGCCAATAGAAGCAAAGAGTTCAGGTGCCTGCGATGACCTCTGCTCAGGATTATCCACCAGCTGATAAACATATCCTGCGAATCTATTCACTTGGGGCTGTCAACCCACAAACAAACAGAAAACACAGCGGAAGATTTTCCCTCCACAGAAGCCCACCAGTGCAGCAAATTCAGGATCCATAATCAAGCTCAGAGCCATATATCTGTCCAGTCCAGTGGGTTTATATGGTCAGCACCAGGACCCTGTGTGTGTTGACCACTCCTCAGCAGGGTAGAAAAAAAAGAAAAGTAGCCATAGTTGTCCAGATCAGTAGGTCTCACTAATCTGGCAGTCCTCCCCTTCCGTTCACTTCCACAAGAGAGTATCTCTTTTGAAAGGTACTAACGGTCTGCACCACGAGAAGGCGGGGTCGGACCTACATATATTTGTTATTTTATGAATGAAGTGTAATTTTTTGTTTTTCAAGATGTCTTGCTTTTGTTTTACGTAAATAAATGCCTGAAATATGCACATTTTAGTGTTTTTTTTGTTTTACACGGTTTTACACAGCAAAATCCAAGATTTCGATTTACACGGTTTTACATAGCAAAATCCAAGATTTCGATTTACACGGTTTTACACAGCAAAATCCAAGATTTCGATTTACACGGTTTTACATAGCAAAATCCAAGATTTCGATTTACACGGTTTTGTGCGGAACCTATCTTCATTGTAAACGTTTTACGTAAATAAATGACTGAAATATGCACATTTTAGTTTTTTTTTTTGTTTTACACGGTTTTACATAGCAAAATCCAAGATTTCGATTTACACGGTTTTGTGCGGAACCTATCTTCAGTGTAAATCGAGGGATAGGTGTAATAATAAAAATAAAATAGTGAAAATCGCCTTCTTCTTCTTCTACGTTACGCTGTATTGGGTAACGTAGAAGAAGAAGAAGGCGATTTTCACTATTTTAAATCGCCTTCTTCTTCTTCTACGTTACGCTGTATTGGGTAACGTAGAAGAAGAAGAAGGCGATTTTCACTATTTTATTTTTATTATTACACCTATCCCTCGATTTACACTGAAGATAGGTTCCGCACAAAACCGTGTAAATCGAAATCTTGGATTTTGCTATGTAAAACCGTGTAAAACGAAAAAAAAACATTAAAATGTGCATATTTCAGTCATTTATTTACGTAAAACAAAAGCAAGACATCTTGAAAAACAAAAAATCGCCGAAATTTCTTTACATTTTGAATTCATACATTAGTACTTCCCAACCGGTAACTAGCTCTCTTGAATCTATGAAAAAGTTTCATGTGTGCTGCCATAATATATGTTTACGAAAAATTGTAATCACCTCATTGGATATCGTTGAATTATTCATATACGCTTGAGCTGGTCGGCCTTTTCAAGTGAATGTAAAGAAGAAATATGGTCATTGGTTGTAAAATAATAGCCGATTATATTAACTAATAAATTATTTTTATATATGAAAAAACACTCTCTATGTTTTTCCATTGTTTTTCTCGACAAATTCGAATTTTTTAAAGCTTTCCGAGTACTCATACGTACTCAAAACGTTTGAGAATCACTGGCATACATGAACCGAACGACATATTTTGTTGCTTATTCGTGTCGCAAAGTTTGCATTTCAAACCTGACTTCAAAAGACGACAAAACTAATATCTGTTTTAAAAGAAGGAAAATTTATATTAATATTTGTCTAAAATTTCAGTGATTGACCTAACGGCAGAAAAACTGCAAAATATTTGATTACCTATCTACACCCATATTTCACGAATTCATTTATTATCTACAGCTTGTTTAGTTTCGGCTGCGAAGCGTTACATATATAGAAATCGGCCAATAATTTTAACTAGGTAACATAGCATCTGGTTTAACAAGTTTCCTTTCGGATATTATTAGCGAGGTCTTATGGGTAATGTATCATTGCATTAACATTGTGTTAGATAGGATTAATGCACTCATTGCTGTTATATCCAATGAGTGTTAAAATCAGGTAACATCATCATCATCATCATCATCCTCAAGCAGCCATGGGCTACGGAGGTCCAACCAGACCGTGCAATTTAGTTCTCCAAGCAAGTCGATCCTGAGCTACATCTACTGCATCTGGCCACTGCACACCAATTCTAACAAGGTCCTGTTTGACATTGTCTGCCCACCGCATCCTAGGTCTCCCCTTCTTTCTGAGGCCTTTAGGCACACTGTTCATAACCCTATTCGCCAATCGATAATTATTCATACGGGCAACATGGCCAAACCAACGGAGTCTCTCTCTGCACAATATGCTGCTTAAAGGAGGTTGCAAACTCCTTTGCCTAATCTCATCATTAGTTACAAAGTTGAACCACCTAATGCCCAAGATACTGCGTAAGCATCTGGAATCAAAAGCATCTAGTTTCCTGTTATCCTGTTTACAAAGTGTCCAAGTTTCACTACCATAACTAACCCTAGAAAGAACCAAACTATTATACAGCCTAATTTTAGTCTTTAGGTGTATACGCCTATTTCTCCACACTCTCCATAGGTTCTTAAAAGTCCCAGCAGCAATCCCTATTCGTCTGTTAATCTCATGCCGCACATCACCATTATCTGTTACATAGCTCCCAAGATAATTAAACTGTGACACCTGCTCAAGACTGCAACCATTCAGATTAACTGAATCACAGCCTACCTGACCAATTTTCATCACTTTAGTTTTCTCTCTGTTTATAACCAAACCTACTCTACTACCAGTCTCATCAACAGCTCGAAGGAAGAGTTCATCTCATCAACATCATTTGCCAAAAGGGGTAAATCATCAGCATAATCTAAATCAGAAATTTTTGTATCCTCCAATAATTCATGGCGAGATATACGCTCTAAATCTTAACTGCCAACCACATTTTCGCTAATGCAGGATCTAAAGTTTAGGAAATATTCGGTCATACTTCGGAGAAACGTTGGAAAAGCAAACCGTCTTTGGTACATTTGAAACTTTCGCATGCACACTTGTAGTGAGAAATGTGACCCCCACTGCTCTTAAACAGGTTTCACGAACTTAGAAGTTTTTCGGAGATACATATCAACGCTGACCCAGCTGGGACTCGAACCTGGCGGAGTGTACACATTCCAAGTCCAACAGAGGGAGATATGGTAAAAATAGAGTTTTGATAAACATGAAAGCAAACTGAGAAACAAATCAACAAACTGGCCAATGACGAGTGAAAAAACAGTTCAAAGATAGCTAAAAAAGAAGTAAATATTCTCAGGATTAATTTTGTTCCTCTCTTTTAGGGAAGTAAAGAAATGGACATAATTCAAGGTACCGTATATACCCCTCCCCAAATCAGAAGTTTCTAAACCAAACACGAAAATGCCTCGCTCAAAAGTTCGATAACCAAACTTTTTAAATCATTTTGTACCCACCCAGAGTTCCTCCAATATAGTGTGACAATAATATTTAACTTTATAGAAAAATAAAAATATGGTTTGAATTCCCCACAAAGTGTTTAGGTACTGCGAAAACTTTATTATTATTATTGGAAGACATTATTTATAACTAGGCATATTAAAACTTTTATTAATTAACGTGTGAGGTACATGTTTTTTTTTTTCATTTTTACATTTTTTTTTCAAAATAAAAAAATGAATTTAATTTCCGATACGAATTTTTAGTTTTTGAAGCTTCTATTTCGGAAAAGAAAGCTCATGTTCTGCTCGTGCTTAATTCGAATGACTTCAATATTCACGGATGTTAGTGCTCTTGACCCAACACACTGAACAATGACTTTATCACGCATAATAAAAAAGATATTAGTTTTATGCATGCCTTTTTTCAAATTTATTGGTGGCAACAGTTATTTTGAATAACTTTCAACCGTTAATGTTAAGTCAAAGGAGATTTTGAGAAATTCAATCTCCCCATCCCCTACCCAATTTTGGTTGTCACCTGGGATTCCCACATAGCCTACGTTCTTCCACTGGATGAAATAAACGTTCATGCAAAGTTTGAAGTATCCACCTCTTCTGGACGCCGAGTGCATAGGCAAGCAGACAAAACAACTTTTTTCTTTATATATTAGATAAATTCTTTGATGTGTTCAGTTCTAATAGCGCTGTATATAACAGCTTGCAAAATGCGATGTTTTGATTCGCCTTTCTGAATAAAACATTTAGTTTGTGGTTATTTCCTTTTTTTGTTTACTATTTATTTTATTAGAGGTAGATTTTCATATGCTACCAAACTTTTATTTATTCTATTAACCTTAGAGTGCAGACAAACATAAACTAGCGACGTGTTTGTTGAGTGATATAGCGTTTGCTTGCAGTAGCATTGTGACTTTAGGGATCGAAGTTCTACACCCGGAATGGGTGTTTTGTCTGTCATGGTTGTGATTTTTCATCAGTAAAGAATTTTTATTAATGTATCTTAAAATTCGGTGTTCTCGCATTAGTACATAAAGCGAACGCTGATGATTATTCCCACTTACCAAATTTCAAAGAAAAATATATAACTTCTACAAAAATGTCATATATTTCTAAAACACATAAATTAATCCATCAACAACGTTTATCTTCCTGATTTAATCCGAAAATAAACTGCCCTTTGTCCAGAGACTATTTCAAAGTTGTTTATAAATTAGAGTTCCTGGTTTCCTTTGGTAAAAATTGCTACGTTTTCACAAATCTAAACCTGGTATATTTTACTACAATTTCCGATTTAGCTTTCCTAGAATAAAGGCATCATTTATCCAAAGGATACTTCATATACAAAATCTATATTGACTGCCAAGATGTCGGTTATATCCAGCCAGGCTCGTAATGTGCTGCTCCTAAGATTCGAGTCCCAGCTGGATCAGTTTCGAGATTTATCTCCGTAAATCTCCCCACCCTGCTCTCGGTCAGCAGGGGACACTGATAAACTTTAAATGGTAGCCGTCCGTCGAATGAGGCGTTAAAGTGTGACTCTTTGTGCAACTTAAAGAACACAATAGATGGCCCTGAAGGGAAGCTACCATCTGTCTCCCAACAGCTGCTCCAGTGGGTCTCCTCCCCCAACATTCTCTAAGCTCTAGGGGTCCTTATGAACTGGCCATTTAGCCCATTGTTTAAAAGAGTTGTGGCGCATATGTAAAACCACCCAACCTTAAAGAACACGCTGGATGTTCTTGACGTGAGGTCATCATCTATCTCCCAACATCTGTCCAGTATGTCCTCTCCATCAACCATCTCTGAGTCTACGGGATTCTTGCAACTGGTCATTTAGCCCATGGCGTAAAAAAAATTGCCTCTCAGAGGCAATCATATTTTTGGGACATTGTGATGGTAAGGTTTATTATTATTTTTTTACCGCCAAGTACGATTGTTGGTTTCAGAGAACGATTTCGAAGTTTTTGAAACGAAATCAACATTTTGTACTCGGTTGTTTGAGAGTGGACTATGGCTGTTGAAACTCCCTACATATAGTGGTAGGTAATAACAGCTATAATAAATAGAGTCATTAGGAAAGTTACATTTTCCTCTCCAGACATATCGTTTCTGAGCTACAGCAGCTGCATTTGGCCACTGTAGATCAATTCTAGCAAGGTTCTCTTTGGCATTGTCTGCCCATCGCATCCTAAGTGTCACCCTTTTTCTACAACCCTTACGCACACTGTTCATCATCCTGCTTGCCAATCTGCAGCTGTATATACTGGCAACATGACCAAACAAACGCAGTGTCTCTCTTCTCAATATGCTGCTCAAAGGAGGTTGATGATTCCTTCTAAGCTTATCACTATTTATAAAATCAAGCCACTTAATGCCTTAATGCCTAAGATACTGCGCAAACATCTGCAATCAAAGGCATCAAGCTCCTTCTTATCCTGATTACAAAGGGTCCGTGTTTCGCTACCATAATTAAACTTAGAAAGAACCAAACTCTTATACAGCCTAATTTTAGTCTTTAGGGTTACATGTCTATTTCTCCACACTCTCCGTAGATTCTTAAAAGTCCCAGCAGCAATCCATATTCTTCTATTTTTCTCATGCCACACATAAGCAGTATTTATTACGTAGCTACCAAGAAAATTAAACTGACACACTTTCTCATGAGTACAGTCATTCAAAGCAACTGAAGCACCATCTGACTGACCAATTTTCATCATTTTAATTTTTTCTCTCTTTATCATAAACCTACTGACTTTCATCAACAGCCCTAATGAACGAATTCATCTCATCAACATCAGTAGCCAATAGAGCCAAATCATCTGCATAAACTAAATCAGAAATTTTGAAATCTCGGGGCCATTTAAGGCCAAAACCTTTCCCTTGCAAAGAATTTCGCATTACATAATCAATAGCCAAACTAAAGAGAAAAGGAGACAAAACGCACCCTTGTCTATCTCCAGCAGCAATGCTAAACCAATTGCTGCAAGACTCTCACACACGACTCACGACTCACACACACGACTCTATTATAGAGAGCTCTCATTACACTAACTATCAACCACAAATTATGTCGATCAACAGAGTCAAAAGCCTTTTTGAAATGTACAAAGCTAGCAACCACAGGTTTCTGAAACTCTAACATTTCCTAAGAATCGGCCTAAGTGAATATGTTTCATCAATCCATTCCCTACAACTTCTGAATCCCCACTGTTCATCACGCCGTTGTCCATCAACCAAATTCTTAATTCTATTAAGCACAACCATGCAAAAAAAAAACTTTACCTGGAACAGAAAGTATGGTGATATCCTGTAGTTATCACAAGAACTGAGATCACCTTTTTTAAAATTAGGGATAGCAATAACTCTAGTAAAATTTGTAGAAACAACACGTTTATCATAAAATATTAAAAATGTCTGTCAGCCATTTTTCAACACAAGTGTTCCCAGCTCTAAGCATTTCAGTGGTGATTTCATCGATCCCAGGAGATTTATTCAGTTTTATTTTAAAGAGAGCCGAAACAACTTCCGAATGTGATACAAGACCAACATTAAAGCCATAAAACCATCATTAAATGAATAAACTGCTGCAATCATTAACTGAGGATAGATGGAATAATGCATTTATCCTCATTACAAACAATGGAAGTAGAAAAAATCACATTGTTTAGAACATCTTTGAAATTCTCAGCTCACCTTGTCATCAGAGAATCCCCATCTTCACCCACTTAACCATGTTTCTCCCTCAGTCCCTGTGTATCAGTGTATGTTTCCTGTTTCTTCCCACACAAAACATTAACAATCTGGTATAATCCCCTGCAAAGGTGTTGTCTAAGAGATTCCTCTGCCTTATCAGCCGAATTATCAAAACAAAGATTCTTATCAGGTGTTAACTGTTTTTTTTTTCACATTTATTAAGCTTGTTATAATGTTGTCTGTTACGACTAGTAGGGTGTTGATTCATATTAATCCTTCACTTCCTTCTTTCAAAAATAAGTTCCATGGCCTTATCACTCAAATAATTTTGTTTCCTCTGTTCCCTTTTACCTAAAAGAGTACTGTGAGTTTTAAGAAAATCCTGTTTAAACTGATCCCATTTATTCTAAACTTCAGCAGTAAGCAAACTACGATTGTCATAATGACTACATAGCTATCATGCTATGCTTTAGCTATAACTGGATCTTTCAGACTTTCAGCGTTAAAGGTAATTTTCTTAACCTTAGCAAAACATTTTTAAGCTTCGGTTGCAAGACACTTTTTACCAGGTAATGGTCAGACCCAATTTCGGCTCCTCTATAATGTCTGGTATTCCTAATCAAAATAGTCCATTTGTTATTAATTAAAATATAATCTATCATATTCCTGTGCAACCCATCAGGTGAAACCCACGTATATTTATAAATGTCCCGGTGTTTGTAGTATGTATTAGTTGTTCAGACATCATTAAGTTTACTTACCTGTAGGAGACGTTCTCCATTGCCATTGAAACTATCAAAGCCAAAGGGACCTAAAATTCCTGCCCATAGGTCAGAGTTAGTACCAAACTTAGCAATATCTTCTTTCTTTAGAGAATTCAAAATATCATGAGCTGTCTGTAAAATATTCTTTTCATTCTCATCAGTGTCCTTCGTGGGGGCGTAACGACAGTTGATATTCGTCTTTAATTTTTGTTTTAAAATTTTCTGTATAAATTCTTTCATTAATGCAGTCATCTCCTAGAAGAACATCACTGGCGTATCTCTGCTAAGAAACAAACCGATAAGCCTAGAATATATAGTGTCCTTACGCTGGAATTCCTGCGTGAGGATATCAAAAGAACAATCTCAATGTAACGTCCTCACATAACATATACTTACAGAAAGAAAATGATTAGTAGGATTTTAAAAGGAAACTAGGTTTATTGAGAAACGTAGGATCAACAATATCAAAAAGTCCCTTGATCGCGGACATGGGACAAAGACCTGTTCCTCCACCGCTACAGGCTGAAGTCATCCATGCTACTAGGAACTTCAAGCACCACCGTTTGAAGCGATCTTTTCAAGAGCCATAAGACTTGCCTGAGACACATCACTCCAGTTTAGGATTAGAGATGCCTAACTAGCTAAGTGAGAGTTCAAGTAGCTGCGATGGCGTATGATCAGCATTATCCACCAGCTGATATAAGGTATCCCGTGCATCTGTTCACTTAGGGCTGGCAACACACAAGCAAACAGAAAATACAGCGGCAAATTCTCCCTCAACAGATTTCCACCACTGCAGCAAGTCCATAATCCATAATCAAGCTCAAAGCCGTAAACCAGTCCAGTCTCGTAAGCATAAATGATCATCACCACGACCCTGCGAAGTTGAACACTCCTCAACAGGGCAGAAAGAAAGAAAAAAGTTGTCGCAGATGACCAGATCGGTAGGGCACACCGGTCTGACAGGCCTCCACTTCTGTTCCCTTCGAAAAAAGAATATCTCTTTTGAAAAGTATTAACGGCATGCACCAAGGGAAGGCGGGGTCGGATATTATGTGCCAGACCCGGAAGGTTCTCTGCGTCATCACTGGGGATTGCTACACAACAATCCTTCCAGTTTGTGCCGAACATTTACTGACCAGAAGCGTTAGTGGAGAAAATTTTCAATGCAGGATAATTTGTGATCCGATCCTGGTAAAATCAGAATCACATAGGGAGCATAGTATCAGTAGCTGTAGTGATGATAATCCAACATTCGGTACTGAAAGCGTGAAAATATCGTTGATGAAAATCTGCTTTTCTTAAACCTTGGACGTATCATTAAGATACATCCGTGATATACACTCTTCTAGTGCATTATGCATCCATTTAGTGATTGAACGAAAGGCAAACAATTCTATTAAATTAATATATATATTTGGTGGTAGTTTAACTTTGAAAATAGCAATTAATGGATAATTCAGAAATGGAACAGTTATACAGGTAAATCTCATTTAATGCGGGAGATGAGTTCCGGGAAAATCATCGTTAAACGAATTTCCGTGTAAAACGAGGGGATTTTATATTTGTTTGCATTTTCGCCTATCTTATTGATCTTTTTTCCTTTTCTTGGATTCGTAATAGATGTTTTATTTCAACAAAAATAATTATAATTCTCAATATTTATTTAATAATTACATATATGCATAATTATGTATATAAATATGTGATCGATTAATTAATTTTACAGTTTATTTCTTAATATGGAGCGAAACTAGCTGGTTTGCATTGCTTGCCTCTGTTTTGTGCGTAATGTTTATTTGTAGCATTTCATTAACTGGTCACAACATCGTCTTATGGCATCCTGTCACGAAATATCAATAACATGATCCTTCAACAAATCCATGCGTTATTTGTGCAGTGAAACTAAATTTTTAAACGCCAACACTATTTCTGGTTCAGATTCTTGTTGTTCTTCAAAAGCAGCGTTGAATTCTAAATCCTGAAGTTCATCGTTAGTGAGTGGCTCACTGTGGAGTTTAATAACTTCGTCCATCTTTGAAAGTTATGCTTTCGTATCCTGCTCCAATTTGATATTTCGCTGGTGTTAATTAAAAAATCCGACTTAAATTCGTGTAAATAGAGTATTTAGAGGGATAGATCCAGGCACGATTTACGTGAATTATGCAAGTAATGATTTGGAGAACTAAATTACACAGTGTGGTTGGACCTCCGTAGCCCATGGCTGCTTGATGATGATCGTGTTGTTGTTGATGATGATTAATAAACTAAACAACTGCAGCACTCTAGTACACGAATACTAGTAGGTACGAATTAAAGTTCCAATTAGGAATATTCGAAGTAATTTTCAGTAAAAGGAACCAAGAAATGAAAGGAAAGAGAGAAAGTGTGTGAAGTGCCATAAAACGAGTGGTGAAGAAAGTCAATAAATGCAATCTATCTGATAAGGATAATGCAACTTGTAATGCTATTTCTTCTGGCAATAATATCATTCAAATGTATACCACGTGAGAGTTATCCATTTCAGTTCGTTACAGGAGCTGTTGTCCCCTTTGAGAATGTCAGTAACCAGTACAGAATCGAAACAAAATCATAAACATATAGTATACACTGAGATGCCAATTTGTTAGGTACACCACCTAAATGTGTGATACAGAGCCTCAGTGTTGTTTATACAGTTTCATGACCATCATAGGCATTTTCATTTACCTGCAGTTTCTTCGATTTCCATAAAGATGCTCTGGTTAAAATGTTTTGGCTCTTCGGTATATATTATGCATTTTTCAAGCAATGTTTTGAAAACTTCTAAAACGAGGGGAAAGCATTTTACTGCAACAGAATTCAGTTTCTTACCATCACCCAGATCCCCTTGTTCTTAATTTTTTTTTCTAGATCAGGACCTGACTGTTATATTTCGTTGGTATTATTGTGAATCAAGAATTTGATTTTTTATTTGCTTTTAACACATTTCTTTAAAAGAAAAATTTGCTAATGTCATCGTCAGGTCCGACTGTCCGTCCATCTGTCTGTGTATTCAATATCTCTGGAACCAATCGATCGATTTTATTGTCTCTTTATGCTTTGGATGCAGGAAAAGTCTCAGTTTACACGCATATGTTTTTATATCTGTGTTTCTATGGGCGCAATGTTTCTGCAACTAATCAACCGATCTCGATATCCTTTTGTGATTCCATAGAAGAAAGAATCTGGTTTTGCACGCGCTCTTTAATTGCCAATAAGGAGGGGGTAGGGTACTTAAAAAGTTGTTACATCTTTAGTTGGACCATTAGAAATGAAATATACCAAGGAAACGTGTACTTTCATCCGTCTAGAGCGAATGAAATTTCACTTTTTTGTGTAGAGATTTTTCATTTCCTCCTAAAATCGTAACTATTTGTTATCTTTTTTTTTAATGTATCTAATGGCCGTGACCCTGTGTGCCATACCCTGTGCATGTTAAAGAACACGCTGAATGTCCTTGATGGGAGGCTACCATCTGTCTCTCAGCAGCTGTTTCAATGGGTTCCCTCCCCTAAACTTCTCTTAGCCTTCGGGGGCCTTGAGATCTGACCATTTTACCCATGGTGTACAAAAAAAGCACCGTTCAGAGGTAAAACAACTGAATCCAACCTAAGCATGGGTATTACTCAATTAATTAAATCAAATAATAATCATAAAACTCATTCAAGTTTGAGCAAGCTTCTGTATGGACGAAACTTTAGTCATACAGAAGTTAATCCGATACTGGTTACATTAAACGGTTCTCCTCACTGGATTGCAATACATTATGGGTTTGGGTCATCTCAGCATATTTAACTTTTATTTACGGCAATACCCAAGAAAAACCTTTGCCTCCATATTTGAATTATAAAGCTTTCATAATATAGCAATTAATTCAGCAATTCTTGGGCGTCTCCGAGATTCGGAGTCGTTAATTTTGCTAAATGAATTGTATCAATTGTATTTCGTTCTATTGTTATCTCGGTAATACAACACAACTATCAAATTATATTAACAATGGCTGAGGTTACGCACTGCAATTGATTCATTCAAAAAAAATTAAGTGACGATCTTTACAGATATATAATATTGGCGAATTTAATAATGAAAACAAAACAAGTAAGAGATTTTTAAATTCTTCTTAATTTTGTACTATTAAATTTTATCCAGACATCAAATAGGTATACAACAGTAACCGAATAATGAAATTGTGGACCTATTAATTTTTCACACATAAGACCCGCCATCCTCATAGATCCCTCTACCATGTCATAATAAACTGACAGGCTCTTGTCAGACCTCTGTGGCAAGCAGCTGCTTGAGGGGGTATTTATTTTTATTTATTTACAGGACACCATTAGCCGGCTACGTCAGCACCATCTAGACAGGAAGGGCATATCACTCATTTTTGACGTCATCAGTGACTTAATTGCCACACAGAATAGAATGAGGAGCAGCTCGTCATTGCTAATAAAACAAATCGGAAGCTCTATCTGTCCAAGTGGATGAGTCCCACTTCTTTTATTGGGTATGCTAAATTTATAAAACGACAAAAGCATAATTCGTATTTTGTCGTTTCTTAAAATTGAAGCAGTTTGCAGCTCGATAATTTAGTGCCTAAATTAAACCCCCAGAAGAAACTGTTAGCCAGAGTCTAGTGAAATATCCACTCTTGTAGTGAACAACCCCGAGAACTATTCACCATTTTCACCAACTCAGCTGCACCTGGACAATGTTTCAAAGTGCACGTTAGTGTTCAAGTCAAAACGGATTCCTTGGCAGTGAGAAATCCTGCCAAAAGTGATATAGTCGGTGAGGGCCCATTTTGAAATCTACCATATCTTGCTCACCACCATTAACTGGAGAATGAATGTGATATTGTAAGAATAACAGTTTGGTTAACAGTTAGGATTAAGAGAGCTTAGAAGCTTACAAGTCAACTAGAGATATTTTCAACTTTGTCAGTAGTTGCTTTATGAGCATTTATTTTAGTGTTTTCTATTAGCAATACCAGTTATTAGTATGAGTGTACTTCTATGTTTTCTCTTCGTCTGTAAAATATAATCAATCACAGACTAGGGTGACAACTGTGAAACATTACAAATTTGACAATATTCAGTATTCAATTAATATCAGTATCTAGGGGTTAAGCCCCTTTGTTTGAATGGTTAATAAATTCAGTTGTATCATGTTTAAACCCTTTTGCCGCACTTGCTTAGTAATTCTAAAGCATATTCCATTTACTTACCTAGTGAAAGAGTGTTTGTAGAGTTAAGTGGCTGCTATCTAAAAGTAGGGTTGGAAAGGCCATTAGTTTGACACTGCAGTGCCACTTAGCCCTGTGAGCTTCAGAAGCTCTAATATCTTGGAGAGGAGGAGAGCCTTGAGGGAAAAGAGGGATTAAACTGGTGTCTCTATCATTCTGAGATGACAGTCAAATAATCCACTTTTGCTACTCTCACCAGTTAGTTGGTATGCTCGTGGCTAACTGACTGTCTTTCATTTAGAAATTAGTATTTCAATCATATAAGATTTAATACATAGCCTTAGTGCCACTCTTCATTGAATTCTCTTGCAAACCTAGAATATCTAGGTTATAGCGCTGGAATTCCTGCGTGAGGACCTCAAGAGAATAATCTCTATGTAATGTCCTCACGTTCCATATTCCTGCAGATAAAAAATGATTAGTAGGTATCAAATTTAGAGGAAATAAAAAATAAATTGAATTAATATATTTAGTTTCAATTCTCGTATTCCTCAAGGGAATTTCTACTTCACCCGATGTTTTCATCTAAGGTGTTGATGGCATATAAATTTACTGTCACCCACCAGTCTAGACGCTCACGAGCTGCCACTCCATATGGGTGATATTTGTAGTCTGACACTTCTCACGTCACAAGCTTTCAAATGAAAGCTAAAGAAATGAAAGCTTAACTGACACATAAACTGAGAATCCATCAAATAAATCAGGGGAAAACAAAAAGAAAAATAATTAATAAGGTGAATAAAATTTTTACTCTGAACTACCGCTAGCTTTATAAAACAAAAAAAGGAAAAGGAAAATCTTTCGTTCAATTCACTGTACTATATTTTGACTACAAGAAAGTGTTATATTACGGATATATCTGAAATGATACGTCCAAAGTTTAAGACCACTCTTCATTGAATTTAGAATTTAGAATTTAATTGAATTCAGAATTTATTTCAAACTCTCAGACTGGAAGCATTTACAGAATATCGACGATAATGAATGCATGAGGATAACCATTTTGGCAAAATGTGCAAATGGTTATCCTCGTGCATTCATTTGATGTTTTAAAATTAAATGTAGAATTTTATTATCACTGTTGATTCTTGTCATAGTCTCTAGTCCTTAATGCCTTTAATTATTTTAGTCAGTTTTCATTTATTTATTAATGCCAATCTTCATTTCACTAATTTTGCGTTTAAAATATTCGTTAAATTAAGTTTCCACTTGTAAGGTAATATGTTAAACTATACATAATATTTATCGACACAGAAAAGGGGGATTCAGCAAATTACCATTAGTCCAAATTTCGATTTCGAGGAAAACAAATACATATACATATAAGTTATAAATAGAGCTCTGCGAGGATAGAAAGTGCTATCCACACTCGCATCCGCAAGGTCTTATCTGCATTAGCAAAACTTTATCAGCATCTGCCCATGTTCTCTATTTAGTAACCATCGAAATTCTGCAAATGCTTGAAGTATGATGTGTTTGTTAGTAAAAGAAATCAAACCATATAATAGTTTATTCATGACTAATGAATAACTGAAAAAAGTATACTGTGAAAATAAAAAGCCTGGCACGTAAAAATATGCGTTACTGAATATAGACAAAACATTCTTAATTCTAATTTTGGAAATTCTTTTGAAATAATTTTGCTCTTTTAAATACAGTTATCGGCGATTGTAGGAAGACCTCCATTTATTACCCAGTAACTCTCTCCTAAAATTTCGTTATCTCGTCTGATATCCCATGAGATCATGATAACGTTTGGTATACCATGAGATCATGATAACTCGTCTGGTATATCATAAGATCGTGATAACTCGTCTGGTATGCCATGAGATCGTGAGATATCATGGCATACAAGACGAATTAGTTAACATAATGAAAGCTCTTTATTATAACATTGAGTAGTGTGTGAGAGATAGTTAGGCTTGTAGCAATTGGTTTAGCATTGCTTCTGGTGTTCAACAAGGGTGCATTTTGTCTCCTTTTCTCTTTAATTTGGGTACTGATAATGTTATGCGAATTTATCTGCAAGGGAAATATTTTGAACTTAAATGGTCTACAGATGTGAAAATTTCTGATTTAGATGCAGCACACGGAACCAAGGCTTAATGTCCCATCCGACGGACGGCGACCTGTCCAAGCCCATCGGTAGTAGTATCATAAATGAGAGTTCTGACACAGTAAAAAGGGCTCTAGAATTTTCATAGAATTCTCGAGCCCCTTTTACTGTGCCAGAACTCTCATTTATGCTACTACTATCGGTTTCCCCTGCTGACTGTGGGCAGGGTGGAAGTTTTGCGGAGATAATTATCAACCCTGACCCAGCTCGTACTCGAACCTGGGAACTACAGATTACGAGCCTCGCACGCTACCGACTGAGAAATCCCACCTCGTTTCTAGAAGGAGTATGGTGGTGTGGGGAACAGTGCATTGACATGGAATGTGTCCTGTTTTTTTATGCAGGGTTTTTTATGCAGGATATCAAAAGAGATTGCTCTCTTCAAGATGGCCAATGGTATACATCCCCTTAATTCCTTATCCGTCTGAAATGATCTCTGTAACATGTGCTTCAGACCCCCCCCCCCCAAAAAAAATGGCAACTCTTCACAGATTAGTCGCGATTAAACTTACAACCTGATTCTCGACGATCATTCACCTAGAGAGAACGTGAGGCACTATATCATTCCTCTAACATCAAGGAAAGCGACTCCATGAACTTTAACAGTTTTAAAGTCGTGGATAACAGATTTTTCTCTGCTTTTCTTCCATGATTTCTCAGCACTGGAACAGGATCTATATATTGATCAGGAGTTTTTATGTAAAGCTTTGCTCCCATTGAATCTGTATAAACTGATACATACTGCAGAATATCATTTCAGACGGTTATTGTAGAGTAAGGAATTAAGAGGGTGTATAATTGTATGAAATAATGTCAGTTTAATACGCCATGGTAGGGGGATCTATGAGGATGGCGGGTCTCATGTGTGAAAAATTAATAGGTCCACAGTTTCATTTTTCGGTTCTGTTGTATACCTATTTCATGTCCGGATAAAATTTAATAGTACAAAATTGAGAAGAATTCAAAAATCTGTTATTGTTCTGTTTTCATTATTAAATTCGCCAATATTATATGTCTGTAAAGATCGTCACTTGATTTTTTTGGATGAATCAATTGCAGTGCGTAACCTCAGCCATTGTTAATATAATTTGATAGTTGTGCTGTATTACCGAGATAACAATGGAACGAAATACAATAGATACAATTCATTTAGCAAAATTAACGACTCGGAATCTCGGAGACGCCCACGAATTGCTGCATTAATTGCTATATTATGAAAGCTTTATAATTCAAATATGAAGGCAAAGGTTTTTCTTGAGTATTGCCGTAAAGAAAAGTTAAATATGCTGAGATGACTCAAACCCATAATCTATTGCAACTCAGTGAGGAGAACCGTTTAATGTAACCAATATCGGATTAACTTCTGTATGACTAAATTTTCTTCCATACAGAAACTTGCTCAAACTTGAATGAGTTTTATGATTATTATTTGATTTAATTAATTGAGTAATACCCATGCTTAGGTTAGATTCAGCTGTTTTACCTCTGAACGGTGCTTTTTTTGTACACCATGGGTAAAATGGTCAGATCTCAAGGCCCCCGAAGGCTAAGAGAAGTTTGGGGGAGGGAACCCACTGAAACAGCTGCTGAGAGACAGATGGTAGCCTCCCATCAAGGACATTCAGCGTGTTCTTTAACATGCACAGGGTATGGCACACAGGGTCACGGCCATTAGGTACATTTAAAAAAAGATAACAAATAGTTACGATTTCAGGAGGAAATGAAAAATCTCTACACAAAAATGTGAAATTTCATTCGCTCTGGACGGATGAAAGTGCACGTTTCCTTGGTATATTTCACTTCTAATGGCCCAACTAAAGATGTAACAACTTTTTAAATACCCTAACCCCCTCCTTATTGGCAATTAAAAATATGCGCGTGCAAAACTGGATCCTTTCTTCCATGGAATGAAAAAAGCATATCGAGATCGGTTGATTAGTTGCAGAAACATTGCGTCCATAGAAACACAGATATAAAAACATATGCATGTAAACTGAGACTTTTCCTGCATCCAAAACATAAAGAACCAATGAAATCGATCGATTGGTTACAGAGATATTGAATACACAGACAGATGGACGGACAGTCGGAACTGACGATGCCATTAGAAAATTTTGCTTTTAAAGAAATGTGTTAAAAGCAAATAAAAAAATTTCTTGATTCACAATAATACCAACGAAATATAACAGTCAGGTCCTGATCTAGAAAGAAAATTAGAGTAAGGGGATAGGGATGATGGTAAGAAACTGAATTCTGTTGCAGTAAAATGCTTTCCCCTCGTTTTAGAAGTTTTCAAAACATTGCTTGAAAAATGCATAATATATACCGAAGAGCCAAAACATTTTAACCAGAGCATCTTTATGGAAATCGAAGAAACTGCAGGTAAATGAAGATGCCTATGATGGTCATGAAACTGTATATACAACACTGAGCTCTGTATCACACATTTAGGTGGTGTACCTAACAAATTGGCATCTCAGTGTATACTATATGTTTATGATTTTGCTTCGATTCTGTACTGGTTACTGACATTCTCAAAGGGGACAACAGCTCCTGTAACGAACTGAAATGGATAACTCTCACGTGGTATACATTTGAATGATATTATTGCCAGAAGAAATAGCATTACAAGTTGCATTATCCTTATCAGATAGATTGCAATTATTGCCTTTTTTCACCACTCGTTTTATGGCCCTTCACACACTTTTTCTCTTTCCTTTCATTTCTTGGTTCCTTTTACTGAAAATTACTTCGAATATTCCTAAATGGAACTTTAATTCGTACCTACTAGAGTGATGCAGTTGTTTAGTTTATTAATCATCATCAACAACAACACGATCATCATCAAGCCATGGGCTACGGAGGTCCAACCACACTGTGTAATTTAGTTCTCCAAATCATTACTTGCATAATTCACGTAAATCGTGCCTGGATTTATCCCTCTAAATACTCTATTTACAAGAATTTAAGTCGGATTTTTTAATTAACACCAGCGAAATATCAAATTGGAGCAGGATACGAAAGCGTAACTTTCAAAGATGGACGAAGTTATTAAACTCCACAGTGAGCCACTCACTAACGATGAACTTCAGGATTTAGAATTCAACGCTGCTTTTGAAGAACGACAAGAATCTGAACCAGAAATAGTGTTGACATTTAAATTTTTAGATGAAGCCCTTTCGCTGCACAAAAAACGCATGGATTTGTTGAAGGATCATGTTATTGATATTTCGTGACAGGATGCCATAAGACGATGTTGTGACCAGTTAATGGAATGCTACAAATAAACATTATGCACAAAACAGAGGCAAGCAGTGCAAACCATCTAGTTTCGCTCCATATTAAGAAATGAACTATAAAATTAATTAATCAATTACATATTTATATACATAATTATGCATATATGTAATATCGAGAATTGTAATTATTTTTGTGGAAATAAAACATCCATTACGAAACTAAGAAAAGGAAAAAAGATCAATAAGATAGGCGAAAATACAAACAAAAAAAAATCCCCTAGTTTTACGCGGAAATTTGTTTAACGATATTTATATCTAGATTAACTATTCTAGATGAACGGGTTAAGGTGAGAAAATTGAAACTAACTCTAACCGGAACTCATCTCCTGCATTAAATGAGTGTTAACCTGTATACCTGTTCCATTTCTGAATTATTCATTAATTTGAATTTTCAGAGTTAAACTACCACAAAATATATATATATATTAATTTAATAGAATTGTTTGCCTTTCGTTTAATCACTAAAGAACATTCAAAAGGTCTGAAGACTGTATATTACGGATGTATCTTAATGATGCATTCAAGTTTTAAGAAAAACGAATTTTCAATATTTTCATGCTCTCAGTACCGAATGTTGGATTATCATCACTACAGCTATTGATACTATCCTCCCTATGTGATTCTGATGTTCCTATAGGTTCGGATCACAAATTGGCCTGCATTGCAAATTTACTCCACTAATGCATTTGATCAATAAATGTTGCCTATACATAAACTGTAAGGATACCTATGTACCAATCCCCAGTGATGATGCATAGAACCGTCCGGGTCTATCACATAATATCTTACCCTGCCTTCCTTTGGAGCATGCCGTTAGTACCTTTCAAAACGTTTTTTCCAAAAGAGATATTCTCTTTTCGGAGGAAACAGAAGTGGAGGGCTGTCAGACCGGTGTACCCTACTGATATGGTCATCTTTGGCCACATTTTTTCTTTTTTCTTGCCCTGTTAAGGAATTGTCAACTTCACAGGGTCTTGGTGATGACCATTTACGCCTATGACACTGGACTGGTTTACGGCTTTGAGCTTGATTCTGGATTCTGGATTTGCTGCAGAGGTGGACATCTGTGGAGTGAGAATTTGCCGCTGTGTTTTCTGTTTGCTTGTGGATTGCCAGCCCTAAGTGAACAGAGGCACGGGATACCTTATATCAGCTGGTGGATAAATCTGATCATAGGCCATCGCAGCTACCTGAACCCTCACTTAGCTAGTTGGGTATCGCTAATCCTAAATTGGAGTAATGTGTCACAGGCAGGTCTTACGGCTCTTGAAAAAGTCCACTTAAAAACTGTGGTGCCTAAAGTTCCTACCATCATGGATCACTTCAACCTGTAGCAGTGGAGGAACAGGTCTTTGCCCCATGCCTGCTATCACGGGGCTGTTTGATATTGTTGGCCCTGCGTTTCTCAATAAACCTAATCTAAAAAAATCATACTACTCATTTTCTCTCTGTAGGAACGTGGAACGTGAGCACGTTACGTTGAGATTATTCTCTTGATGTTCTCACGCAGGAATTCCAGCGTTATAACCTATGTATATAATCTAGGTTTGCAAGAGACTAGATGGACGGGTTAGGGTGAGAAAATTGAAAATAACTCTAAATTTCTCTTTCGGTGAAAAGATCTCGTGTTCTAATAGAGCCAGAGATCTCAAACAAATGTTTTCCGGAGGAATTACACGTTATCATCTGGTATTACCAGATGATGCAGAATATAAGATCTGGTATATAATATATAATGTAAGATCTGCTGTATAATATATAATATAAGATCTGGTATATAAGATCTGGTATAATCAGAATATAAGATCTGGTATATAAGATCTGGTATATAATATAATATACCAGATCTCCAGAATATAATGAGATACATTACACGTATCTCATTATATTCTGGAGGAATTACACGTTGAATGTATCGGAAGAGGTCTCGACCCGTTACTTCTGTTATATAAGTTCTAAACTGATTACATACTGGATAAAATGATTGAATATCTAATGTTTACGAAGCGTTCGTTTCTTTTTCGCCAACAAAAGGTTATACTACCGGGATTTGGTCCGTTAACTCAATCACGCAAGGTATCGAACCCGTTACGTAACCGACCACTGGGTCGAACCCGATAAAGGTTGCAGTTTTATAACTCATGTTCTAATTGAGCAACAGATCTAAAACTAACGTTTTCTGATAACATTCGGGGAGAATTACAAGTTGAATGTATCGTAAAAAGTCTCGACCCGCTACTATTTATTTTATGGGTTAGAAACCGATTGCATACTGGATAAAACCACTTAGTATCTAATGATTCCGAAAGTTTCGTTTTTTTGGCCAGCATAGCGTTATACCACCGAAATTCGTTTGCAAGAGACCAGATGGACAGATAAAGGTCAGATTCTTAAAAATAATCTTAAATTTCTGTTTTCAGGGAGGGAAGATAATTAGAATCACCAAGACGTGGATCTGCTTCTCAGCAGACACGCTAGTGATGCTCTTCTGGGATATGATGGCATTAATGAAATGTTTCTTACAGCAAAATTTCAGACAAGCATTAAATCTATATCGTAATTGTTAGTCTTCTATCGATCGTAGCACGTTATGTATGACTAGAATCACATGTGACACCAGGTTGGGTTGTTTTACCTCTGAGCGGCACTTTTTCGCACACCATGGGCTAAATGGCCAGGTCACATTGACCCCGAAGGCTCAGAGAAGTTTGGAGGGAGGGGACCCACTGCAACAGCTGTTGAGAGACAGATGGTAGCCTCCCGTCAAGGCCATCCAGCGTGTTCTTTAACGTGTACAGAGTATTGCTCTCCCGCACATGGGATCACGGCTTAACGTCCCATCCGACGGACGGCCTTTCCAAGCCCATCGGTGTCCCCTACTGACTGTGGGCAAGGCGGGGAATTTTGCGGAGATAAATCTCAACGCTGACCCAGCTGGGACTCATTGAGGGATTATGAGTCTGGCACGCTCCCTACTGAGCCACCCCGCCCCCGGATGGGGGGGGGGGGCGAAGGATCTGTCGGTAACGCGCCAGGCTCGTAATCTGCAGTTTTCAGATTGAAGCAAGGTCACCTTGATAAGACATGTCTGGATAGACTTAAACAGAAGGAGGGACGGAGAGAGAGATATTAATTATGCATAAAATTTCTAGTGGTGTATTTTGTTTAAAATTTTAATTAAACTATCTATTTTAAAACCCGTTAAATTAAAATAATTTTTGCATAACGATTTTAATAAAACATTTAAGAATATTATAAAATTAATTTAAAGTTTTTTAAAAATAAGTAACTATCAATTCGATATTTAGGGAGGTAGATATAATTAGGTAAATGATATTTGAAAAATAAGTCTTCTGTTAGTCGAGACCCGTTGTATGTTGGTGGCTTTGGTTCGAGTCCCAGCTGGGTCAGCTTTAAGATTTATCTCCGCAAAACTTTCCGTCCAGACCTCGGTCAGTACGGAACACCAAGGGACTTCAAATGCCTTCGTCCGTCGGATGGGACGTTAAGCCGTGGCTCCGTGTGCGGGAGAGCTATACCATTGCATGTTTTAAAAAAATACCGATTAGAACACAACAAATCTTATAGTTAAAAATTTTTGGAGGATATTGTATATTGGGTTTAATTTTTTTTTCTTTAACGATGCCTGAAGAATAAGGATTTTATACTGTATATTCAAGTAAAAACAATGCACGTATCTCCCAATTTACCTGAATTCTGCGTTAACTCGATCTCATATAAGCATTCATAAAAAAAAAGTCTTCCTCAAAACCCTTCTTCATTAACTATTTTCAGTTAAGATTTAAAAAATATCGAAACTATTTGTCTAATCATCATATTATTATGAATTAGACGTCATCGGTGACAGAAAATGGCAGTTTCCTCGTGGTTCTGCGGTTACTTGAGCGATTCGTCCTGAATTTCGTGGGATGGTCCCGCTTAGTTCTCACCCTCTTGGTGTGACAGATGAGGATTCCCATCTTCCGTGGGTCGGGAGTGATTTTTCGAAAGGCATCCAATATTTGTGGGGCGCCGTCGTCGCCTGCCTTCTGAATGCAATTATCGAACGACGTATGAAAAAATGTCAGTCGACATAAATGAAAGATCTCAATCAAATGTACCTGAGTTTGCATTTTCAGCAACATTAGTTCGGATGTAATCGTATTTACTTCGCTACAGACTCTAAAAATATGTTAATCGTAGGTAATAAATTTCGACTTTGGGAAAGCATCTCCTTAGAGAATATGCTATAACGATCTTGAATATGTCACTGATTCAATTACCGCTCTGATTTCCACTCTAACCACACTTCTTATGTCATACCAGACCTGGTCAGTACAATAACAGAACGATTGATATTTATAACAAATTTCAATTCTTATAATTCGACTGGTGATTATTAATTTTTTTTTAAATCTGCTAAACAATTTTAAAATATTCTTAAAAATTTAAATACAATTCATTCAGTATTATGTAGGCTTAAAAATAAATGGAATTCAATAAAATATTACCCATATTTAATTGCTTAAATTTTTATACAAATTTCCTTCCTCGCCCATGAGAGAGCTAATGAGCTCCTCCAGGTGGCCTTTGGTAAACCGGGTATGTTTATAACTGTATTTTACCCCTATTTGTTGTTACCAGATTCTCTTCTTTTAATTAAATTTGTATTTGTAATTTTAGACTTATTGATCGAAATTTTACCCTACATAGCAACAGAAAATGTCGAATACCTCTGTTTAAACCACTGGTTTTGTTTGAAATTATAACACTCAAATATATTCTTTGTGTTGCAATGTTCCGAAATATTTGTAACCTATTTTGGATATAGCGTTATTTGCTTTGCTACAGAATTTAAATAGAACAATCACTATTTTATGAAAAGTGTTAATGGATAAAAACATGAGATTTCGACGCATACCATATAAAATGAAACTTTCAAGGGTAAATTAGTGAAACTTGAATGAAGAAATGAAAGCTATTACATGAAGTCACAGTGATGATACAACCGTACATTCAGTAGGGAATGTAGGAAAGTATTCATGCATTTCAAATATCATCTAGTTTCCTTTAAACTTAGATATATAGTTAAGATATATCTGTAATGTACCATTGAGTATTAAATTGATATTATTATGTAACTGACCGAAAGGCACTCTCTTATATTAAATTAATATATAAATTTTGTGGTAGTTCAGGATAATAACTTTGATATTTTAATTTTCCTCTACCCCAAATGTTAAAAGTTACTTCTTTCATCATCGGTTGATTTTTGAGTTTGTCTATTGCTTTCTCAAAACGGTTGTTCTAAGATGTTGACCACTAGCAACAAGCAACGTACCAAATGAAAGTCTGTTACGCCGGAGGATCGAGCATTTTGAAAAATTATCTAATTTAAATTACCCATTAAAATAATAAACAAATATCCCCTCAAGCAGCTGCTTGTCATAGAGTTATGTCAGGAGGATTGTCAGTTTGTGAGGTCTGTGGGGATGGTGGGTTCTCAGCAGAAAGAAAACACGAACAACCACGCTTTACTCGGGTCTCGAACCCAGATACCTCAGATCAGTATCAAAGCGCGTTAACCACTCGGCCACGAGATGGGCTCCTGGAAAAGAAGGAAAGAAGTCTGAATATCGTTTTGTCACAATATTTTAGAAACGGGAGAGACGAGACTAACGATTGCCACCTCATGGAAAGTGCCTTTCGATTCTTCCTAATAGAGATGAGTTCCGGATTGACTTTACCGGGCTCAAAAGAGCACCTGTCTGAGATCACTTTTGGGTGGTGGAACATATCGCCCTGTGATCCGATTCCGGCCTTCTGCCACCTGGCCGTCTGCTAGCCAAATGATGGTCTATGCACTCCACCAATTCTCTGGACCTCAGCAAATTGGACCTCTCCTGGAAAGCAATATATTCTTGCTTTGTCAGGGGCGCCTCGGATTTAAGTCTATCCGATATCATAAGATCTTTTAATCGTTCCAAGTCTGTCACTTTGCGACTATCTATATAACGATTCCACAAATCACGGATATTTTCCCCCAACTGACCTCAGGTATCAGACTGGAATATTGTGGTCCTATGAATCCTTTGCTTATGTTGAATAGTCGACACCTTGCATCTGTCCAGTACGTAGGTGTTGAGCCGATCTTAATGCTCAGTATCAACTACGGCCAGCTAACCAGCAATCTGCCAAATTTTTCCCGGGACATAGGCAGAATACTGCACCATGAAGATCACGTGGTGCCCACTGCGCTCTAAATGCTGCCTGAATAGTTTTAAAAAATGGCATTTCGTAGAGGCTCTCAGGCAGATTGCCAATAACCGGCCAGAGAAGCGACGACCACCTAGACAACTCTTCTCCGAGCTTGCAAACGGTATCAGATCCGTTCAGAAGGGACCCGGAGGACAGTTTCTGTCGTACAGCTCACCATGCGATAGTCCCGCCTCTGCTGCATCCGCAGTTTTTGAAATTCGAATTCTCGAATTTCACTCCTCTCCTCAGCTTCACGAATTTCACGCTGTTAATCAGCTTCAATTTCGCACAAATGTCTCTTTTCCTCCGCCTCAATTTCGCGCAGCCGCACTTTCATGCACATTGTCTCCAAATTATCGATGAGTTCGAATCGCGCTGCTCTTTCAGAGCATCCGGCCGTTCCACTCTTGGGCGATGCCTATTTTCGGCTTCCCCTACTTTGTCTTTGGGTTGGGTTGTTTTACCTCTGAGCGGCACTTTTTTGCACACCATGGGCTAAATGACCAGGTCACATGGACCCCGAAGGCTCAGAAAAGGTTGGGGGAGAGGACCCACTGGAACAGCTGTTGGGAGACAGATGGTAGACTCCCGTCAAGGCCATCCAGCGTGTTCTTTAACGTGCACAGGGTATGGTTCTCACGCACACGGGGCCACGGCTTAATGTCCCATCCGACGGACGGCGGCCTTTCCAAGCCCATCGGTGTCCCCTACTGACCATGGGCAGGGCGGGGAATTTTGCGGAGATAAATCTCAACGCTGACCCAGCTGGGACTCGAACCTGAGAACTACAGATTACGAGCCTGGCGCGCTACCGACTGAGCCCCCCCCCGCCCCCCTACTCTCTCTACTCCAGAAACTTCTTCCATGTTTCGTGCGTGGAGCGTTTGTAATGAACTGTCTGCACTATGATCCGACGGACTACCGTTTTTCGCACTTAATCGTGTATTGTAGTGGAACATGATGCACTAACACAGTAGCACACAAGAACAAATTCACAGCAATTGGAACTCACCAAACCAATGTTCTCGTAGAGACTTCTCAAACGACGACACACACAAAAAATAAATCACACCAGCCTTCATGTACCTCGCTCAAGAACCCTCTCTGCTGACACCAATCAGTCAGAAGATGTTTTCGTGGAGATCTAAATTAGTTGAACCGGCGTGTGGGTTCCCAGCGTTAGTTTAAAAGCTACCTAATGCAGCGTATACATCAGGAATATGGCGAGCTGGGTAGTCGCATGGATCGACAGACAACGTACCATATGTACAACACATTTATTGTTCACAATATAATTATATTAATAAAACTATTGGCACCGGCCCTACACTAGGGCTTTGAACTGCCTACATGTCTGTTCGGCCACACAAATGTGGCCGAACATTGGCCCTGGCTGGATATTTTTCAGCCGCTGACTATACCGGGACAGAGCCTGCTTCTCTTCCTTCGCAGTTCGCGCTTGCTGACGAAAGTTAAGGAGCCGAAGTCTCGCCCCTTCTCTCCAGCACGCAGTCACCTGGGGTCCTTTGTCCACACAGGGCCCTAAAGTGCTAGTCATCGTACCTGGCAAGGGAGTAGATTAATGACCTCTGTTGACTACCACATCCGGCAGCAAGACACTTTGGTTTTTCCTGGTGCTTCGAGGAGGTAACGGTCATCTGCCCGTTACAAAACATTTTGGAAGGTTCTTCTTCAACTCTTGAAAAAGGCTTTCAAGCAAGTACTTTTTAAATATTTGGAAACAACCAAAAATCACATGGTGCAAGATTGGTGAATATGCAGGATGGGGGATATAAATAAAAATAAATACCCCCTCAAGCAGCTGCTTACCACAGAGGTCTGACAGGAGCCTGTCAGTTTATATGCCACAGTAGGAGATCTGAGAGGATGGCAGGACCTCAGCAGAAAAACGACACACACATCCATGCCTAATCCGGGGCTCGAACCCAGGTCCCTTAGATCAGTAGTTAAGCGTGCTAACCACTCGGCCACGGGTCGGGGGATATAATATATATAAACAATATACAATATCAGTATAGTATTGTCTATTGATAGTCAGTTTTTTTCTGGCTAAAATTTTGAACATCCTCTTCCTTGAGCGAAAGTCTTGTTGGAGGATTTGGGGAGTCGATTCATCCTTTGTAAACCCAAACATAGTTGTCTATCTTTCTGGGAGTTGTATAGTAAAAAAAAAATACTTTTTATCACCTGTGAGAATGTCTGTTAACTGTTTGGATTCACTGGGTTTAAATTAATATCCAAAATTACCTGTACCTTGGCTTTACTGAAACTCCCTGAATGAAATAAATTATTATTATTATTATATCTCCTTGCACGAGTTGACTCTCGCCCTGTTCTGATGTTCTGTCAGTTTGTGTGGTACCCAATTTTAACAGATCTTTCGTAACTTTGACTGATGATGAATAATTCTTTGAACACTGCCAATCGATACATTGACATCTAAACTTATCAATGAACGGTGATGTGGGGATTTTCTTAATGAGTTCACGAACTTTCGCTCCTTCACGGTCTCTTTCGGTCTTTCTGACGAGGTAGGTTTTGAACCTGTGTCGTCATGCTCTGAATTTGCGCATCCATCCATATATTTGTAATAAATCGACATGAATCGTTTTCGCGTCGTCCCCAAGCTGTATCCATGTGAAAATGTAAACTATTTATCCATGTTTAGCAGGCGACATAACAATATTACATTGAAACTGATTCCTCCGCATTATTTCACTGGAGCTGGTTACTCTTCTTATTGCTATGGATCCGATTCCTTCACGTTATTATACTGGATCCGATTCCTGCATATTATTTCATTTGAGGCAATTGCTCCAATTATTACACTGCAAGTTAGTTTCTAGTTAACTGATTATTATGTGTTGTGTTTTGTGGATTTATTTGATGTACACCATTTTTGTGGCTGAATGACCAATGTTTATTATAATTTATTCATTTTCCTGCAGATAAGCTATTTAGCTTTGCTGGTCAAATTGTAAATGTATTTGTATTCTTTACTCTTATGAATAAAAATTATATTTTTTTAAAAATCCGTCACATTGCTACATTCCAGCCGATTCCACCACATTGCTATACTGCAGCCGATTTCTCCATATTGCTGCAGTGAAATCGATTTCTCCACATTACTACAATGGAGACGATTCCTACACATTGCTGCACGTCAATCGATTCCGATATCGAGCCCATTCCTTCACATTATTCCATTGGAGACGATTTCTCCACGTTGCAACATTGGAGCCTATTCCTACACAATGCTACACTCCAGTCGATTACTGCACATTATTAAATGGAGTCGATTACTGCACATTATTAAATGGAGTCGATTACTGCACATTATTAAATGGAGTCGATTACTGCACATTATTAAATGGTGCCGATTCCTCACGTTATTATACTGGAGCTGATTCCTGCACGGTGTTTCACTGAAACCGTCGCTTATTTCCTGTCCCTGCGCTTATTTCTCTGGATCCGATTCCTTCATGTTATTATATTAGAGACGATTGCTCCAATTATTATACTGCAACCGATTCCACCACATTGCTACACTCCCGTTTATTCCTTCAGATTATTAAACTGGAGATGATTTTTTCACATTATTACAGTGGAACTGATTCCTCCACATTGCTACACTGCAGCTGATTCCTCCAAATTATTAACTCTGCGAGTAGCCTAAATCATGAGAATTAGGATAGGAGTCAACTTTCCGAATATGAGTCAATTTTTCTAAGAACAGCTCAGTCACTTCTGACAGAGCTGTTCTTAGAACCCAGATTGTGTTTTATTTTCCTTTTGCTTTTCGAACATGGATGTTTCGTAAGCTTATTTGTTTACGCATCAAATGGGAATATACAAAAAAATATGAGTAAATACCCGTTCAAGTAGCTGCTTGCCACAGAGGTCTGACAAGGAGCCTATCATTTAATATGCCAAAAGGAGGATCTGTGACAAAGGCGAGATCTCAGCGGAAAGACAACACGAATATCCATGCCTTAACCCGGGGATGGCACCCAGGTCCCTTTGATTGGCAGCCAAGGGAAAATGCATTATTCTTGTTCTTTTTCTTTCATTTGATGCAAAAAAAGCCACATTTCTTCGAAAACGAATATTCTGATTTTGATTAAAATACTTTTTTGGCATCCTCACTAATTCTATCGTAAGCATTGTTCTCTTTATGTCAAATTACTGATTAAAGTTGAGGTTGCATCGTTTAATTTTTATCATGTGTTAGCAGCTTCTCTACAGGTTAAGCCGTGGTACACTGTGTGTAGAAAACCCATACCTTGTGCACCTTAAAGAACACGCTGAATGGCCTTCACAAGAGGCTACCATTTGTCTGCTAAATACTGTCCATTGGGTCCCTTTCCTAACCTTCTCCGAGTCCTCAAGGTCTTTGTGACCCGGCTATTTAACCCATTGTGTTAAACAAAGTGACGCTCAGAGGTAAAAACAACCAACAAAGCATTATGTTCTTAAATTATGAATATCAATCTAATGCATAAATTTATGCTTATGACGCAACAGATGTTTTTATCAGTTAGTTTACAGTTAAAGAATATTAACTGAACTCTCAATAGCACAGGATGTAATCAATATATAGTTTCACCCATTTGTTTACTGTAGACTATTTACTAGCAAAAAATTACCACTGTAAAATTTATTTTTATAGAAATTTGATTTCGCCTTTCGTGTTATTTATTTTCGCTTATATAACAAAATTTAATAAGATTCGAATTTCGGTTCTTTATTTGTGTCCTACGCAGGCAAGTATATTCATATTTCTAGAAGACATTAGAATAGAATTTATTTCGCCATTATTATTTTAATGTAAAGGTTTTAATAATCAATTGACGCGTTTTTAACTGGAGCTTAATACGTTTTCAACTATTAGGTGTTATAAGTACGAATCTTAAGGGTACAATAATCATGAATTTAGTTGGGAAGTACAAAAATTTAATTGTTTCTGAGGAATAAGGGATGCTCGATTTCAAAAGGAGCGAAGTTTTTATTTTCCGTCTTTAGAACCCTCTAACAGTGACAACTGAAACGAGTGGATGATTGTGTAAATGCAAATAGTAATATTTCGTTAATACCTATAAAACAGAAATATAATATTTCATTAATATGTTTAAAAAGTTGCAGTTATCACCCACTGTGACCAAAGGATAAAACACTCTTGGCAATGTAAATATTTTCTCCCTCATAGTTTACCACCAAAATTTTAAATTTCTTTCTTAAATAACCGTTTGTAACAGCTGTTGTAAATGCTAAAAAGGTAGGAATTTTCTACCTTTTCCTACCGTTAGAAAGACCTTTAAGGATGCTGGAAGCTTCAGAAACTGAAAATAGTCCTATTTCTTCAATAACTATCCAATCTAAAACAAATTCATTTAATTTGAAGAACAAAAATTTGAATGTCAACAGCATTACAGACAGACGACAAAGCAAAAATGTTTACCCAAAAAACAATTAAAAGTGCAAAAATTATAATAATTAAGCGGAGAAAGTGGCAATTAATTTGTTCATCCTTAATAACGTATTGAAAAAGGAGTCATCAGAAACATCAACGAAATGAGTCAAAATCATCCAGAAATATGCCAGTGAAACGCCTGGCAATTTATATGAGTCATTTGTTAAATACATTATTACCATCGTAACTACAGATTAGTCAGTTAGCACAGAGAGACTTCCAAATATAAGTATTTTAAGCACAAATCGATACTAACGCTTTTGCCGAACAACAGCACAATTTCCCTACAAATAATTTAATATACAAATTTTATTTCAAAATTTTACAGCTAGGCATTTTTAAAACATCAGTGCTTAATTTTAGAATGATCTAAATTTTAGAAAATTTTTTAATTTTAAATTAAGAAAATTAAGAAAATTTTAGAATGATCTAACGCCATAGTAGAAGGGATTTGTGAGGATGGCTGGTCCTCAGCAGAAGAACAACACAAACATCCATGCCTTATCCGGGGCTTTAAACCTAGGTCCCTTTGATCAGTAGACAAACATGCTAATAAATAATAATAAATTTTTTTAGTTTTTTTTTAATCTACTTTTAGTTCCAAATGTAACTCTCTTTATTTTTAGTTCCAAATACAAATGTTTTGGATTTCAAAGCAGGTAGAGAAGTCTGAGATATGAATAAGACAAGACCAAGATTGCAAAGATAAATATAAGTGGAGAGAGAGAGTTGATCTGTACCACACAGCCTGAACTTGGGAGGGTGAAAAGAATGAAATTGTGTATCATTATTTATGAATTACTTTGGAAAGTAATTCAGTAAGTGATTCAGTTAAGCAAATGACTAAAACAAGCAGAGAGGATGGAAAAGGACAAGAGTATAGCCCATGCCTAAGCCAGTAACCATGGCAGAGTGTGTGTATGTGTAGGGGGGGGGGGAGAGTTAGCGTGTACCAACCTAAGACCAGGGACCACGGAAAACAGAATGGGTGGATAACAATGCAAATTTATGCGCACAAAACAATACAATATTCCGGGCCCCCTGGGTACGTCCCTGTCTCTCTCGTTACACAAGAAGCTAGTCAAAAGTTGTTGATGTCTCCATCTTCTAACCACATCATTATTTGCTTAGTCAAACCACCGACACTTCAGCATCTAGAGTAGTAGTCAACAGGAGATATTTTCTCGTTGTCGTATTACAGCGCGACAACAAATGAGCTACAGCAGCATTAAGAGGAAAACGAATAAAATTGTAAGGTAAACTCAAATAGAAAAAGAAATTCAGATAACAAAAGCTTCTATTTTTCCTTTTGATCCATAATTCAATCCCTCATCAAATAGTTACGTACTGTGTCGGCCAATACACTTAATAAATAGCTTAATAATTACTTTGGTTGAAGTAAATGTTTTCATAATTAAATCACTTAATAATACGGCTTTGGTTGAAGTAAATGTTTTCATAATTAAATAACAAATGCTATAAATTTGAATCTGAAAACACCGTCCGATCACCGAAGGTAAGCAGCTTTGGGCGCGTTCGGTACCTGGAAGGGTACCGAACGCGCCCAAAGATTGGGAACACCGCGTGCAGTTGGCAAAAATCTGCTGAGGGCCCGTCATCCTGACAGATCCCTCTATTTTGGCGAATTTAACTGACAGGCTCCTGTCAGACCTCTGTGGCAAGCATCTGCTTGAGGAAATATTTATTTTTATTTTATTTATTAATGCGCTTATTTTAAATTGTTCTTTTGATGGCGAACTTGTATTTTAAATAAAAAGTATCATTAATTTCTTTTGTTATTTCGATTATCAAGTAGCCTCACTTGAGAACCGCTGATCTAGAATAAAAGATGTTAAGTTTCTTACTATCTTGTGGGGAACAACATTCCCCACAAAGGAATTATTTTTCATTTAATAATTTGTTTATTGCAGAGCTCCAAACATGTCAGTCGTGCAGTATAGGAACTAACTACCCCAAATTTGCTGTTAGGAAAATAAGACCGCCTCTCCCCCCACCAGAAATTTTAGGATGATTATGTAATAATATCAGATAAAGATTGAACTTATAAAAGTTAAGTGTTCTGTGTATAAATTTGTTTTCAAACCATTTATTAATATATTACGTGAAATTACATGTTTTATGGGAATTAAAATTATGCATCTATATCTAAATTTCTTCAGTTCCACCAATTTTTAAAAGTTTTGCAAACCATTCTTCCGGTAAATATTCCGCTATGAATTCTTTTCTAAAAATTAAATATCCCCTCAAGCAGTTGCAGTTGCCCTCAAGTAGATTACGAGCCTGCCGGGCTATCGACCCTCTCGCCGAAGAAACAATGGATATGCATATGTTATCGTATGTCAATAATAAAATTATTACCTTATATCTGAATATTTCAATATTTTTATTTTAACACAAACTGAAAAAAAGAAGAATTTTTTCCCGATAATTATTCATCTAATGGAGTTATTTTTAACCTGAAAAAAGTCGTACCCTATGTATAGATGTGTCTTTCTGCTGCGGTCTCGCCTTCCTCACAAATTTTGTCTATAGCGCATTATACTGACAGGTTCCTGTCAGACTTATCTGAGAAGGAGATGTTTGAGAGATAATTTATTTTTATTTTCATTTCATTGCATAAACTGATTATTTTCCTAAGAAACCGAATTCGGTTTCGTGAATTGAAACAAATATTTGTTCTCAGTGAAACATTTTAGAGTCGAAAAGCTATTTTACTGACTGCATCTTATCTCTAGAAACTAGCCTTCAGATTGTCACTAGAACACAACAAGTTGATGAGAATGTGACCTTCAGCTGCGGGAAACAATGGAGGTGCGACTTTGGCTGGCACTGTGCATGGAGCGAATATCTGTGCTTTGTTATTATCCTCATGCTTTGTAATTATCCTCACCCATAAAAGAACTTAGGTTCAGCATCCCTCACCCATAAAAGAACTTAGGTTCAACATCCCTCACCCATAAAAGAACTTAGGTTCAACATCCGTCACCCATAAAAGAACTTAGGTTCAACCTCACTCACTCAAAAAAGAACTTAGGTTCAGCATCCCTCACCCATAAAAGAACTTAGGTTCAGCATCCCTCACCCATAAAAGAACTTAGGTTCAGCATCCCTCACCCATAAAAGAACTTAGGTTCAGCATCCCTCACCCATAAAAGAACTTAGGTTCAACATCCCTCACCCATAAAAGAACTTAGGTTCAACATCCCTCACCCATAAAAAAACTTAGGCTCAACATCCTTACCCATAAAAGAACTTAGGTTCAACATCCCTCACCCATAAAAGAACTTAGGTTCAGCATCCCTCACCCATAAAAGAACTTAGGTTCAGCATCCCTCACCCATAAAAGAATTAGGTTCAACCTCCCTCACTCATAAAAGAACTTAGGTTCAACATCCCTCACCCATAAAAGAACTTAGATTCAGCATCCCTCACCCATAAAAGAACTTAGGTTCAGCATCCCTCACCCATAAAAGAACTTAGGTTCAGCATCCCTCACCCATAAAAGAACTTAGGTTCAGCATCCCTCACCCATAAAAGAACTTAGGTTCAACATCCCTCACCCATAAAAGAACTTAGGTTCAACATCCGTCACCCATAAAAGAACTTAGGTTCAACCTCACTCACTCAAAAAAGAACTTAGGTTCAGCATCCCTCACCCATAAAAGAACTTAGGTTCAGCATCCCTCACCCATAAAAGAACTTAGGTTCAGCATCCCTCACCCATAAAAGAACTTAGGTTCAGCATCCCTCACCCATAAAAGAACTTAGGTTCAACATCCCTCACCCATAAAAGAACTTAGGTTCAACATCCCTCACCCATAAAAAAACTTAGGCTCAACATCCTTACCCATAAAAGAACTTAGGTTCAACATCCCTCACCCATAAAAGAACTTAGGTTCAGCATCCCTCACCCATAAAAGAACTTAGGTTCAGCATCCCTCACCCATAAAAGAATTAGGTTCAACCTCCCTCACTCATAAAAGAACTTAGGTTCAACATCCCTCACCCATAAAAGAACTTAGATTCAGCATCCCTCACCCATAAAAGAACTTAGGTTCAGCATCCCTCACCCATAAAAAACTTAGGTTCAGCATCCCTCACCCATAAAGGAACTTAGGTTCTTGCATCCCTCACCCATAAAAGAACTTAGGTTCAGCATCCCTCACCCATAAAAGAACTTAGGTTCAACATCCCTCACCCATAAAAGAACCTAGGTTCAACATCCCTTACCCATAAAAGAACTTAGGTTCAACATCCCTCACCCATAAAAGAACTTAGGGACAGCATCCCTCACCCATAAAAGAACTTAGGTTCAACATCCCTCACCCATAAAAGAATTAGGTTCAACCTCCCTCACTCATAAAAGAACTTGGGTTCAGCATCCCTCACCCATAAAATAACTTAGGTTCAGCATCGTTCACCCATAAAATAACTTAGGTTCAGCATCCCTCACCCATAAAAAACTTAGGTTCAGCATCCCTCACCCATAAAGGAACTTAGGTTCAGCATCCCTCACCCATAAAAGAACTTAGGTTCAGTATCCCTCACCCATAAAAGTACTTAGGTTCAACATCCCTTACCCATAAAAGAACTTAGGTTCAACATCCCTCACCCATAAAAGAACTTAGGTTCAGCATCCCTCACCCATAAAAGAACTTAGGTTCAACATCCCTCACCCATAAAAGAACTTAGGCTCAACATCCCTTACCCATAAAAGAACTTAGGTTCAACATCCCTCACCCATAAAAGAACTTAGACTCAACATCCCTTACCCATAAAAGAACTTAGGTTCAACATCCCTCACCCATAAAAGAACTTAGGTTCAGCATCCCTCACCCATAAAAGAACTTAGGTTCAGCATCCCTCACCCATAAAAGAACTTAGGTTCAACATCCCTCACCCATAAAAGAACTTAGGTTCAACATCCCTCACCCATAAAAGAACTTAGGTTCAGCATCCCTCACCCATAAAAGAACTTAGGTTCAGCATCCCTCACCCACAAAAGAATTAGGTTCAACCTCCCTCACTCATAAAAGAACTTAAGTTCAACATCCCTCACCCATAAAAGAACTTAGATTCAGCATCCCTCACCCATAAAAGAACTTAGGTTCAGCATCCCTCACCCATAAAAGAACTTAGGTTCAACATCTCTCACCCATAAAAGAACTTAGGATCAGCATCCCTCACCCATAAAAGAACTTATGTTCAGCATCCCTCACCCATAAAAGAATTAGGTTCAACCTCCCTCACTCATAAAAGAACTTAGGTTCAACATCCCTCACCCATAAAAGAACTTAGATTCAGCATCCCTCACCCATAAAAGAACTTAGGTTCAGCATCCCTCACCCATAAATAAACTTAGGTTCAGCATCCCTCACCCATAAAGGAACTTAGGTTCTTGCATCCCTCACCCATAAAAGAACTTAGGTTCAGCATCCCTCACCCATAAAAGAACTTAGGTTCAACATCCCTCACCCATAAAAGAACCTAGGTTCAACATCCCTCACCCATAAAAGAACTTAGGGACAGCATCTCTCACCCATAAAAGAACTTAGGTTCAACATCCCTCACCCATTAAAGAACTTAGGTTCAGCATCCCTCACCCATAAAAGAATTAGGTTCAACCTCCCTCACTCATAAAAGAACTTAGGTTCAGCATCCCTCACCCATAAAATAACTTAGGTTCAGCATCCCTCACCCATAAAAAACTTAGGTTCAGCATCCCTCACCCATAAAGGAACTTAGGTTCAGCATCCCTCACCCATAAAAGAACTTAGGTTCAGCATCCCTCACCCATAAAAGTACTTAGGTTCAACATCCCTTACCCATAAAAGAACTTAGGTTCGACATCCCTCACCCATAAAAGAACTTAGGTTCAGCATCCCTCACCCATAAAAGAACTTAGGTTCAGCATCCCTCACCCATAAAAGAACTTAGGTTCAACATCCCTCACCCATAAAAGAACTTAGGTTCAACATCCCTCACCCATAAAAGAACTTAGGTTCAACATCCCTCACCCATAAAAGAACTTAGGTTCAGCATCCCTCACCCATAAAAGAATTTAGGTTCAGCATCCCTCACCCATAAAAGAATTAGGTTAAACCTCCCTCACTCATAAAAGAACTTAGGTTCAGCATCCCTCACCCATAAAATAACTTTGGTTCAGCATCCCTCACCCATAAAAGAACTTAGGTTCAGCATCCCTCACCCATAAAAGAACTTAGGTTCAGAAACCCACTAAAAAAATTTGATTCCTGACCCCACTAAAAGAATTTGGGTTCAGCAACCTCCTAAAAATAATCCTTCATGGTGCCATGCCAAACGTTACGATTATTGCTGATATTACAACTGCCTTTGTTAATTTTTTCTGTGCGTTTACAACTTCCAAGGAAAAATGACACTAATTCATTAAACTTAAATAGGAATCATAACTAAACTGTACTAGTTTAAGCTTTCTAATGTTTGGATATTTACTTAAATAGCCTGGTTGATATTATTATGCTTAAATATCCTTGCTTTTATTACTTACTTAAATATCCTGGTATTTTATTTAAATATCCTTGTTTTTATTAAGTGAAATCTGGACACCCTAGGTATAACAGAATATTAGTTACTCATGCTATATTAAGATGTGCAGTATATTTCAGTGGAACCATTATTATGTGATTTAGAAATTGCATTTTCGTAAAACCGTTTCTCTCCATTTGCACCTTCTTCAACAAATATGTAACAACTGTAATCATCATCATCATCCTCAATCAGCCATGGGGTACGGAGGTCCAACCATAACGTGCAATTTAGTTCTCCAAGCATATCTGTCCTGAGCTACAGATGTTGCATCTGGCCACAACAAAACAATTCTAATAAGGTTATGTTTATCATTGTCTGCCCAACCCATCCTAGGTCTCACCCTCTTTCTGAGGCCTTTAGTCACACTGTTCATAACCTTATTCACCAATCTATAATTATCCATACGGGCAACATGGCCAAACCAACGGAGTCTCTCTCTGCACAATATGCTGCTTAAAGTAGGTTGCCGACTCCTTTGCCTAACCTCATCATTAGTTACAAAGCTAAACCTCCTAATGCCCAAAATACTGCGAAAGCATCTAGTTTCTTGTTATTTTGTTTACAAAGCGTCCACGGTCACTACCATTATTAACCCTAGAAAGAACAAAACTATTTTACAGTCTAATTTTAGTCTTTAGGTGTATACGCCTATTTCTCCACACTCTCCATAGATTCTTAAAAGTCCTGGCAGCAATCCCTATTCGTCTGTTTATCTCATGCCGCACATCACCAATATCTGTTACATAGCTCCCAAGATAATTAAACTGTGATACCTGCTCAAGACTGCAACCATTCAGAATAACTAAATCACAACCTGCCTGACCAATTTTCATCACTTTAGTTTTCTCTCTGTTTATAACCAAACCTACTCTACTACCAGTTTCATCAACAGCTCGAATGAAAGAGTTCATCTCATCAACATCATTTGCCAAAAGGGCTAAATCATCAGCATAATCTAAATCAGAAACGTTCGCATCTCTAGACCATTTAAGGCCAAACATGTTTCCTTGCAGTGAATTTCACATAACATAATCAATAACCAAACTAAAGAGAAAAGGAGACAAAATGCACCCTTGTCGAACACCAGAAGTAATGCTAAACCAATTTCTGCAAGCCTTACCAACTCTCACACACGACTCAATGTTATTATAGAGAGCTTTCATTAAGTTAACTAACTTACCATATGATTTCACAATCAACCACAAATTATGACGATCAACAGAGTCGAAAGCCTTTTTGAAGTCAACAAAGCTAGCAACCAAAGGTTTCTGAAACTCTAAGCATTTCTCAAGAATCTGCCTAAGTGAAAATATCTGATCCACACATCCCCTACCACTTCTGAATCCACATTGGTCTTTATGCAATTTCCTGTCAACCAGATTTTTCGTTCTATTAAATACAATCATGCAGAGAACTTTACCTGGAACAGAGAGTAGGCTGATACCCCTATAGTTATCACAAGAACTACGATCACCTTTTTTGAAGATAGGGATAATGATAGCTCTGATAAAATCCTAAGGAAACATGCCTTTATCATAAAAAGCAAATAAATAAATATATAAATACCCCCTCAAGCAGCTGCTTGCCACAGAGATCTGACAGGAGCCTGTCAGTTTATATGGCATAGTAGAAGGTCTGAGAGGATGGCAGGACCTCAGCAGAAAAACAACACAAACAGCCATGCCTTACCCGGGGCTCGAACCCAGGTCCCTTAGATCAGTAGCCAAGCACTGTAACCACTCGGCAGACTGTTATAGGTGCCTATTCGTGGGGAGGGTGCTAAAGCATTTCCCCTAAAAAATCTTTGAAAGCTCAATATTGAAAATTGATAAAATTATTTATAGGCACAATTCATTGTTTTGGGAAAAACTCTATATTATTTGAAAGTGCGTATGAAAGATAAAGAAGTTGCAGCTTGTCAGCTGGGGCGGCGCTATTCCACGGGTTGCACTTTTTAGGGGCGGCAAATTTTCATGCAAATTAATGACCATAGCTGTAGTAAGATTAAACAGAATGAGTAAGACCTATTTTTTAGAGAAAATTTTCAGTCTGTTAAAAAATCACATTAAAATTAATTAAATTACACTTTCATGTCTAAGATGAGATCTGGAGAAAGGGGCGGCAGAGTCCAAGCAAGAGAATTGGTTTCCATTGCAATATAAAGTTTTCCCATCCCCATTTGATTAGAGGATTTGAAAAACTTTCTTGAAATACATGTGAAATAAGCACGATTTTAATAATATTTTGCTTCCATCAGACTTACTACATTTTAAAGGGGGAGGCATGCCCCCTACACTCGACCCTGATTGATCACAATGTCAGTTGTTTTCCCCAAACTCTTCATTTCAATATTTTACTACCACAAGGCAGGACATAACTCGATTTGGAATATCAAACAGATAAGCATTATACATGGAACTGATATCCGTAAGCAATGACCGAAACTGCTTTTATATGTAAGCAATCAAATTTCCATTTTAGTCATAATTTAATGCTGTTTTAATACTGTTTTTCGTAAAGATCAGTGCAAATGTACATTAAAAAAATCACGATGTATTTAAAGGTAAAAGTGCTACTTTTTAAAAAGTACACGATTATTTACTGCTCATAAAGTTTAATCTAAACACTATTTTAGTTTAAAATAGTATTAAAGAGAAAGGTTAACCAAGCGAAGTACAAAGAAAGGAACGAAAGAACAGACGATAATGTAAATAATTTAGCTCAGCTGTCCCCCGCTGGCCATGGGTAGCTCCGGGTGACGTTAAGGTAATATTATTTCCTCGTTCATGGTTGGGCGCATGGGTATCTGCCTGAAGTAGGCTGCCCAACAGTGCATGGTTTTCCCACATGGTGATGTAACTTTTGGAAGTTTTCCAACGTGCACTAGCTTCGAATATTATCAGTGAGAGGTCAATAACTATACAAACTGTCGAAATATATTTACCTTTTTTAAACAGAATTCGGCCCTTCCAATACCTAAAATACTTGATCTCTTGTCCGCAATTTTGCAATTTTTTTTCCTTCTTCCACCCCGTGTTGAATTAATATTCTTTGTCTTTATCTGTAGCAGTATGCGATTTAGATTCAATAATGCTTTTTTTTACCCCGTTTGTACATTTGTTTGATTAATCATTTTAATTCGCTCTTTTACTAACCTTGTAGCTACACAGAGACTTGTCTGTGCCTCCCCCAAATTCCTTCTATGATATCCTCTCTGCCAACCCATATTGCATATAACAATTGTGCTTCTATCATAAAACCCGAGTTCAAGACAGCTAATAGTTCTGCAATTCAAGAATGCATTGTACAGTCGCTGAAAAAAATATCCGAACACTATGGTTGATTACAGAATTCAGGAAAAATATGTAGCAACGATTTTTTTAGAAATTAGTGATCTGACAACCTTCGTGTACTGTACACGAAGGTTGCCAGATCACTAATTTCTAAATAAAATAGTAGCCAGATATTTTTTCTGAATTCTGTAATCAACCATGGTGTTCGGATATTTTTTGTGCTACTATACTTCAACGGAAGAGATCCTAGTATGTATCCAACCCTGAGATACATTGAGGAAGTGAAAAAGCTGCATTTTAATGAATGAAATATACATTTATTTCAAAATATCGTATTGTACAACACTATTACACTTAATAAGTTGTCGGTGTCGGTTCGTTGAGGTATCCGCTTGCTTCAAATGTGGAAAATACAGAAGATTCACATGAAATTGAGTGTTGAAATAAATGTATGCAGGGTTAGGTCGAGAGATGGATTCAGAAATGTTGAATTGTCTCTTTGGCATCAGGACACTAAAGGATCTCTTCAAAGATGTAAAAAAGGCTTCCTCTGCTTTATTTTCTAGCTTCATTGCGAATTCATTGTTGCCGATGGAATAACGGTCCAAGTCACAAGACTCCAATGCTCAGAAAAGAATATGGAAATGGAAGAATTACATTGAAATTAATTATATGCTTATAATTTTCTAAACTATGTTAGTTATTATTATGGTTATGAAAACAAAGGCCATTGAAATACTTTGCTTATTACAGTTTATGCATAAATCCCTGGATAGAAAAAATGAGAAAAGTTTTATGATAACAGTGGGAACGAAGAAAAGTCTATTAAGTCGCGTATGCCTCAGCTTTGGAGTATGTTGAAGTACGTTAAGTGATTTGATGTGGAAGCGTAATAGACGTTATCAATAAAATTGAAAGCGAGGTTTATAGTTATAGAGAAAACTACAAACAAGGAAATTATCATTAAAAAACTTGCATCAAAGAATGAAAAGCGACAATGCATTGCTGTTATAGTACTTTTAGTGTAAAAAGAATATTTACTCTACGATAAACGGCTTTGCATCGTGATATTGCGTTGTAACGGGTGGTGTCTTCAAAGACGTAAAGAGAATCCATTGTATATGGGTTTTTTTTTTTTTGGAAATATATTATTTTCGTGTTTACACATCAATAATTTGATGTTTAAATCGGAGATAACCTTTATATTCATTGCAAACACATATTATATATAATATTGTTACGATAGATGAACGTGCTGCAATGAGTTTGTGATGGGCGTGTCATGAACTTGTGTGTGCGTGAGAAATAATTAACCAACGAATTAGAACATAGAACCGATCTGAAATATAAGAAAGATAGAAGTGTTGTTGAAGTTGTGAGATCCAAAAGGAGGCATATTTAAGTCTCTACACGATAGTTTAACGAATAAATGTTTTTATTAAGTGTGTGCACTGGAGATTGACTACTTTATTGGTATGGATTATATTGCGAAGCTGGTGTATAAAAAGGAAAAATATTGTCGTTTTGTGCATGGTGATCAACGTATGAAAAGAATTAGTTCTGAAAAACCAGCACACTTAGTCGCAGTTTTGTGCATAGTTATTTAATTATTTAATAGATTCTTCTGAAAGCTTATCCTTATATTAACATAGAGTTAAAAACCGGTTGACTTTGTTTATAAATTATTTTATCCTTACTTTTGTAATAAATTGCACTGTATGTAATTTTCATCGACCAATTTTTTACTTAAATCCACGTTCTGTGCTCATCCATTTTAAATTCCAACAATAATATAAAAATAACATATTAAAAATAATTATATAATTACATATAATAATCGGTATACTTTTATTGAAACATGTATAACATTTATTTGAGGTTTGCATGCTACTACAGTGTCAATTAATAGCTACCGGTCAAATGATTATAAGACTTCCGAAATGTAAATTTTCGATTCAATTCACAACATTCGATACTTTTAAAGTAAAAAAACTCCGGAAATTATTTCTGTATAGAGCAGAAATTGAAATAAACAATACTAGATGCAATTACAACATTAAGAAACTTCTCTTTCTAACGTTTAGCTCCTTGCTTATTATTTTTATGTGATGCCAACAATTCAATAATATTCACTTTAATGAATAAATTCTGCCTTATTCAAGACACTCATAGACAAAGGTTGCATGGTCTCATTGCAGCCATGTCATTCATTTTCATGGGCTATTTTTCAAATTATCTTGTCATCTAAATTATCATATCACTGGTTGAATAAATGACTGCGTTCAGCCCTTTGGACGAACAGCAATAACCTTCAACAGAATATATAGAACGAGTGCAGCCATTATAGCGCACAGCGGAATAATTAATTTACTCTATTTATTGCCGTTTTATTGTGTTGTTATGAACCAAGTGGAGAAGGTTAAAGCTGATAATCAAAGTGTGAAATCAGAAAAATACGTATTTTAATCTGTTAATATGTACCCGGGGGTCACTGGTTGAACAAGTGACTGCGTTCAGCCCTTTGGACGAACAGCAAACACCTTCAACAGAATATATAGAACGCGTGCAGCCATTATAGCGAACAGCGGAAAAATTAATTTTCTCTATTAATTGGCGTTTTAGTGTGATGTTATGTACCTACTGGAGAAGGTTAAAGCTGTTACTCAAAGTGTGAAATCAGAAAAATACGTATTTAAATCTGTTAATATGTACCTGGGGGTCACTGGTTGAATACGTGACTGCGTTCAGCCCTTTAGACGAACAGCAATCACCTTCAACAGAATATATAGAACGCGTGCAGCCATTATAGCGCACAAGGGAATAATTAATTTACTCTATTAATTTGCGTTTTAGTGTGATGTTATGTACCTAGTGAAAGAGGTTAAAGCTGATATTCAAAGTGTGAAATCAGACAAATACGCATTTTAATCTGTTAATATGTACCTGGGGGTCACTGGTTGAATACGTGACTGCGTTCAGCCCTTTGGACGAACATAATCACCTTCAACAGAATATATAGAACGCGTGCAGCCATTATAGCGCACAGCGGAATAATTAATTTACTCTATTAATTGGCGATTTAATGTGTTGTTATGTACCTAGTGGAGAACGTCAAAGCTGATAATCAAAGTGTGAAATCAGAAAAATACGTATTTTAATCTGTTAATATGTACCTGGGGGTTACTTGATGAATAAGTGATTGCGTTCAGCCTTTTAGACGAACAGCAATCACCTTCAACAGAATTTATAGAACACGTGCAGCCATTATAGCGCACAGCTGAATAATTAATTTACTCTCTTAATTGGCGTTTCAGTGTGTTGTTATGTACCTAGTGGAGGAGGTTAAAGCTGATAATCAAAGTGAGAAATCAGGCAAATACATATTTTAATCTGTTAATCTGTACCTGCGGGTCACTGGTTGAATAAGTGACTGAGTTCAGCCTTTGGAAGAACAGCAATCACCTTCAATAGAATATATAGAACGCGTGCAGCCATTATAGCGCAGAGCGGAATAATTAATTTACTCTATTAATTGGCGTTTTACTGTGTGGTTATGTACCTAGTGGAGAAGGTTAAAGCTGTTAATGAAAGTGTGAAATCAGACAAATACGTATTTTAATCTGTTAATATGTAACAGGGGGTCACTGGTTGAATAATTGATTCCGTTCAGCCCTTTAGACGAACAGCAATCACCTTCAACAGAATAGATAGAACGCGTGCAGCCAATATAGCGCACAGCGGAATAATTAATTTACTCTATTAATTGGCGTTTTATTGCGTTGTTATGTACCTAATGGAGAAGGTTAAAGCTGATAATCAAAGTGTGAAATTAGACTAAAACATATTTTAATCTGTTAATATGTACCTGGGGGTCACTGGTTGAATACGCGACTGCGTTCAGCTATTTGGACGAACAGCAATCACCTTCAACAGAATATATAGAAGGCGTGCAGCAATTACGGCGCACAGCGGAATAATTAATTTGCTCTATTAATTGGCATTTTAGTGTGTTGTTATGTACCTAGTGGAGGAGGATAAAGCTGATAATCAAAGTCTGAAATCAGACAGATACGTATTGTAATCTGTTAATATGTACCTGGGGGTCATTGGTTGAATAAGTGACTGCGTTCAGCCCTTTGGAAGAACAGCAATCACCTTCAATACAATATATAGAACGCGTGCAACCATTATAGCACACAGCGGAATAATTAATTTACTCTATTATTTGGCGTTTTAGTGTGATGTTATGTACCTAGTGGAGGAGGTTAAAGCTGATAATGAAAGTGTGAAATCAGGCAAATACGTATTGTAATCTGTTAACCTGTACCAAGGGGTCACTGGTTGAATAAGTGACTGCGTTCAGCCCTTTGGAAGAACAGCAATCACCTTCAATAGAATATATAGAACGCGTGCAACCATTAGAGCGCACAGCGGAAAAATTAATTTACTCCATTAATTGGCGTTTTATTGTGTTGTTATGTACCTAGAGGAGAAGGTTAAAGCTAATAATCAAAGTGTGAAATCAGACAAATACGTATTTTAAACTGTTAATATATGCCTGGGGATCGCTGGTTGAATATGTGACTGCGTTCAGACATTTAGACGAGCAGCAATCACCTTCAACAGAATATATAAAACACGTGCAGCCATTAGAGCGCACAGCGGAATAATTAATTTACTCTATTAATTGGCGTTTTATTGTGTTGTTATGTACCTAGTGGAGAAGGTTAAAGCTGATAATCGAAGTGTTAAATTAGACTAATCGTATTTTAATCTGTTAATATGTAGCTGGGGGTCACTGGTTCAATAAGTGATTGCGTTTAGCATTTAGATGAACAGCAATCACCTTCAACAGAATATATGGAACGCGTGCAGCCATGATACCGCACAGAGGAATAATTAATATACTCTATTAATTCGCGTTTAATTGTGTTGTTATGTACCTAGTGGAGAAGGTTAAAGCTGATAATCAAAGTGTCAAATTAGACTAATACGTATTTTAATCTGCTAATATGTACCTGGGAGTCACTGGTTGAATAAGTGTCTGCGTTCAGCTATTTGGACGAACAGCAATCACCTTCAACAGAATATATAAAACGCGTGCAGCCATTAGAGCGCACAGCGGAATAATTAATTTACTCTATTAATTGGCGTTTTATTGTGTTGTTATGTACCTAGTGGAGAAGGTTAAAGCTGATAATCGAAGTGTGAAATCAGACAAATACGTATTTTAATCTGTTAATATGTACCTGGGGGTAACTGGTTGAATAAGTGACTGCGTTCAGCCCTTTAGACGAACAGCAATCACCTTCAACAGAATATATAAAACGCGTGCAGCCATTAGAGCGCACAGCGGAATAATTAATTTACTCTATTAATTGGCGTTTTATTGTGTTGTTATGTACCTAGTGCAGAAGGTTAAAGCTGATAATCAAAGTGTGAAATCAGACAAATACGTATTTTAATCTGTTAATATGTACCTGGGGATCACTGGTTGAATATGTGACTGCGTTCATCCCTTTAGACGAACAGCAATCACCTTCAACGGAATATATAAAACGCGTGCAGCCATTAGAGCGCACAGCGGAATAATTAATTTACTCTATTAATTGGCGTTTTATTGTGTTGTTATGTACCTAGTGCAGAAGGTTAAAGCTGATAATCGAAGTGTGAAATCAGACAAATAGGTATTTTAATCTGTTAATATGTACCTTGGTGTCACTGGTTGAATAAGTGACTGCGTTCAGCCCTTTAGACGAACAGCAATCACCTTCAACAGAATATATAAAACGCGTGCAGCCATTAGAGCGCACAGCGGAATAATTAATTTACTCTATTAATTGGCGTTTTATTGTGTTGTTATGTACCTAGAGGAGAACGTTAAAGCTAATAATCAAAGTGTGAAATCAGACAAAGACGTATTTTAATCTGTTAATATATACCTGGGGATCACTGGTTGAATATGTGACTGCGTTCAGCCCTTTAGACGAACAGCAATCACCTTCAACAGAATATATAAAACGCGTGCAGCCATTAGAGCGCACAGCGGAATAATTAATTTACTCTATTAATTGGCGTTTTATTGTGTTGTTATGTACCTAGAGGAGAACGTTAAAGCTAATAATCAAAGTGTGAAATCAGACAAATACGTATTTTAATCTGTTAATATATACCTGGGGATCACTGGTTGAATATGTGACTGCGTTCAGCCCTTTAGACGAACAGCAATCACCTTCAACAGAATATATAAAACGCGTGCAGCCATTAGAGCGCACAGCGGAATAATTAATTTACTCTATTAATTGCCGTTTTATTGTGTCGTTATGTACCTAGAGGAGAACGTTAAAGCTAATAATCAAAGTGTGAAATCAGACAAATACGTATTTTAATCTGTTAATATATACCTGGGGATCACTGGTTGAATATGTGACTGCGTTCAGCCCTTTAGACGAACAGCAATCACCTTCAACAGAATATATAAAACGCGTGCAGCCATTAGAGCGCACAGCGGAATAATTAATTTACTCTATTAATTGGCGTTTTATTGTGTTGTTATGTACCTAGAGGAGAAGGTTAAAGCTGATAATCAAAGTGTGAAATCAGACAAATACGTATTTTAATCTGTTAATATGTACCTGGGGATCACTGGTTGAATATGTGACTGCGTTCAGCCCTTTAGACGAACAGCAATCACCTTCAACAGAATATATAAAACGCGTGCAGCCATTAGAGCGCACAGCGGAATAATTAATTTACTTGATTAATTGGCGTTTTATTGGGTTGTTATGTACCTAGTGGAGAAGGTTAAAGCTAATAATCAAAGTGTGAAATCAGACAAATACGTATTTTAATCTGTTAATATGTACCTGGGGATAACTTGTTGAATATGTGACTGCGTTCAGCCCTTTAGACGAACAGCAATCACCTTCAACGGAATATATAAAACGCGTGCAGCCATTAGAGCGCACAGCGGAATAATTAATTTACTGTATTAATTGGCGATTGATTGTGCTGTTATGTACCTATTGGAGAAGGTTAAAGCTGATAATCAAAGTGTGAAATCAGACAAATATGTATTTTAATCTGTTAATATGTACCTGGGGGTCAATGGTTGAATAAGTGACTGCGTCAGCCCTTTAGACGAACAGCAATCACCTTCAACAGAATATATAAAACGCGTGCAGCCATTGGAGCGCACAGCGGAATAATTAATTTACTCTATTAATTGGCGTTTTATTGTGTTGTTATGTACCTAGTGGAGAAGGTTAAAGCTGATAATCGAAGTGTTAAATTAGACTAATCGTATTTTAATCTGTTAATATGTAGCTGGGGGTCACTGGTTCAATAAGTGATTGCGTTTAGCATTTAGATGAACAGCAATCACCTTCAACAGAATATATGGAACGCGTGCAGCCATTAGAGCGCACAGCGGAATAATTAATTTACTCTATTAATTGGCGTTTTATTGTGTTGTTATGTACTTAGAGGAGAAGGTTAAAGCTGATAATCAAAGTGTGAAATCAGACAAATACGTATTTTAATCTGTTAATATGTACCGGGGGATCACTGGTTGAATATGTGACTGCGTTCAGCCCTTTAGACGAACAGCAATCACCTTCAACAGCATATATAAATCGCGTGCAGCCATTAGAGCGCACAGCGGAATAATTAATTTACTCTATTAATTGGCGATTTATTGTGCTGTTATGTACCTATTGGAGAAGGTTAAAGCTGATAATCAAAGTGTGAAATCAGACAAATATGTATTTTAATCTGTTAATATGTACCTGGGGGTCAATGGTTGAATAAGTGACTGCGTCAGCCCTTTAGACGAACAGCAATCACCTTCAACAGAATATATAAAACGCGTGCAGCCATTAGAGCGCACAGCGGAATAATTAATTTACTCTATTAATTGTCGTTTTATTGTGTTCTTATGTACCTAGTGGAGAAGGTTAAAGCTGATAATCAAAGTGTGAAATCAGACAAATACGTATTTTAATCTGTCAATATGTACCTGGGGGTAACTGGTTGAATAAGTGACTGCGTTCAGCCCTTTAGACGAACAGCAATCACCTTCAGCAGAATATATAAAACGCGTGCAACCATTAGAGCGCACAGCGGAATAATCAATTTACTCTATTAATTGGCGTTTTATTGTGCTGTTATGTACCTAGTGGAGAAGGTTAAAGCTGATAATCAAAGTGTGAAATCAGACAAATACGTATTTTAATATGTTAATATGTACCTGGGAGGTCACTGGTTCAATAAGTGACTGCATTCAGCCCTTTAGACGAACAGCAATCACCTTCAACAGAATATATAAAACGTGTGCAGCCATTAGAGCGCACAGCGGAATAATTAATTTACTCTATTAATTGGCGTTTTATTGTGTTGTTATTATTGGCTGCACGCGTTTACCCGTTTTATGTACCTAGTGGAGAAGTTTAAAACTGATAATCAAAGTGTGAAATCAGACAAATACGTATTTTAATCTGTTAATATGTACCTGGGGATCACTGGTTGAATATGTGACTGCGTTCATCCCTTTAGACGAACAGCAATCACCTTCAACGGAATATATAAAACGCGTGCAGCCATTAGAGCGCACAGCGGAATAATCAATTTACTCTATTAATTGGCATTTTATTGTGCTGTTATCTACCTAGTGGAGAAGGTTAAAGCTGAAAATCGAAGTGTAAAATCAGAAAAATACGTATTTTAATCTGTTAATATGTCCCTGGGGATAACTGGTTGAATATGTGACTGCGTTCAGCCCTTTCGACGAACAGCAATCACCTTCAACAGAATATATAAAACGCGTGCAGCCATTAGAGCGCACAGCGGAATAATTAATTTACTCTATTAATTGGCGTTTTATTGTGTTGTTATGTACCTAGGGGAGAAGGTTAAAGCTGATAATCGAAGTGTGAAATCAGACAAATACGTATTTTAATCTGTTAATATGTACCTGGGGGTCACTGGTTGAATAAGTGACTGCGTTCAGCCCTTTAGACGAACAGCAATCACCTTCAACAGAATATATAAAACGCGTGCAGCCATTAGAGCGCACAGCGGAATAATTAATTTACTCTATTAATTGGCGTTTTATTGTGTTGTTATGTACCTAGTGGAGAAGGTTAAAGCTGATAATCAAAGTGTGAAATCAGACAAATACCTATTTTAATCTGTTAATATGTACCTGGAGGGTCACTGGTTCAATAAGTGACTGCGTTCAGCCCTTTAGACGAACAGCAATCACCTTCAACAAAATATATAAAACGCGTGCAGCCATTGGAGCGCACAGCGGAATAATTAATTTACTCTATTAATTGGCGTTTTATTGTGTTGTTATGTACCTAGTGGAGAAGGTTAAAGCTGATAATCGAAGTGTTAAATTAGACTAATCGTATTTTAATCTGTTAATATGTAGCTGGGGGTCACTGGTTCAATAAGTGATTGCGTTTAGCATTTAGATGAACAGCAATCACCTTCAACAGAATATATGGAACGCGTGCAGCCATTAGAGCGCACAGCGGAATAATTAATTTACTCTATTAATTGGCGTTTTATTGTGTTGTTATGTACTTAGAGGAGAAGGTTAAAGCTGATAATCAAAGTGTGAAATCAGACAAATACGTATTTTAATCTGTTAATATGTACCGGGGGATCACTGGTTGAATATGTGACTGCGTTCAGCCCTTTAGACGAACAGCAATCACCTTCAACAGCATATATAAATCGCGTGCAGCCATTAGAGCGCACAGCGGAATAATTAATTTACTCTATTAATTGGCGATTTATTGTGCTATTATGTACCTATTGGAGAAGGTTAAAGCTGATAATCAAAGTGTGAAATCAGACAAATATGTATTTTAATCTGTTAATATGTACCTGGGGGTTAATGGTTGAATAAGTGACTGCGTTCAGCCCTTTAGACGAACAGCAATCACCTTCAACAGAATATATAAAACGTGTGCAGCCATTAGAGCGCACAGCGGAATAATTAATTTACTCTATTAATTGGCGATTTATTGTGCTGTTATGTACCTATTGGAGAAGGTTAAAGCTGATAATCAAAGTGTGAAATCAGACAAATACGTATTTTAATCTGTTAATATGTACCGGGGGATCACTGGTTGAATATGTGACTGCGTTCAGCCCTTTAGACGAACAGCAATCACCTTCAACAGCATATATAAATCGCGTGCAGCCATTAGAGCGCACAGCCGAATAATTAATTTACTCTATTAATTGGCGATTTATTCTGCTATTATGTACCTATTGGAGAAGGTTAAAGCTGATAATCAAAGTGTGAAATCAGACAAATATGTATTTTAATCTGTTAATATGTACCTGGGGGTTAATGGTTGAATAAGTGACTGCGTTCAGCCCTTTAGACGAACAGCAATCACCTTCAACAGAATATATAAAACGTGTGCAGCCATTAGAGCGCACAGCGGAATAATTAATTTACTCTATTAATTGGCGATTTATTGTGCTGTTATGTACCTATTGGAGAAGGTTAAAGCTGATAATCAAAGTGTGAAATCAGACAAATATGTATTTTAATCTGTTAATATGTACCTGGGGGTTAATGGTTGAATAAGTGACTGCGTCAGCCCTTTAGACGAACAGCAATCACCTTCAACAGAATATATAAAACGCGTGCAGCCATTAGAGCGCACAGCGGAATAATTAATTTACTCTATTAATTGTCGTTTTATTGTGTTCTTATGTACCTAGTGGAGAAGGTTAAAGCTGATAATCAAAGTGTGAAATCAGACAAATACGTATTTTATTCTGTCAATATGTACCTGGGGGTAAATGGTTGAATAAGTGACTGCGTTCAGCCCTTTAGACGAACAGCAATCACCTTCAGCAGAATATATAAAGCGATTGCAACCATTAGAGCGCACAGCGGAATAATCAATTTACTCTATTAATTGGCGTTTTATTGTGCTGTTATGTACCTAGTGGAGAAGGTTAAAGCTGATAATCAAAGTGTGAAATCAGACAAATACGTATTTTAATCTGTTAATATGTACCTGGGAGGTCACTGGTTGAATAAGTGACTGCGTTCAGCCCTTTAGACGAACAGCAATCACCTTCAACAGAATATATAAAACGTGTGCAGCCATTAGAGCGCACAGCGGAATAATTAATTTACTCTATTAATTGGCGTTTTATTGTGTTGTTATTATTGGCTGCACGCGTTTACCCGTTTTATGTACCTAGTGGAGAAGTTTAAAACTGATAATCAAAGTGTGAAATCAGACAAATACGTATTTTAATCTGTTAATATGTACCTGGGGATCACTGGTTGAATATGTGACTGCGTTCATCCCTTTAGACGAACAGCAATCACCTTCAACGGAATATATAAAACGCGTGCAGCCATTCGAGCGCACAGCGGAATAATCAATTTACTCTATTAATTGGCATTTTATTGTGCTGTTATCTACCTAGTGGAGAAGGTTAAAGCTGAAAATCGAAGTGTAAAATCAGAAAAATACGTATTTTAATCTGTTAATATGTCCCTGGGGATAACTGGTTGAATATGTGACTGCGTTCAGCCCTTTCGACGAACAGCAATCACCTTCAACAGAATATATAAAACGCGTGCAGCCATTAGAGCGCACAGCGGAATAATTAATTTACTCTATTAATTGGCGTTTTATTGTGTTGTTATGTACCTAGGGGAGAAGGTTAAAGCTGATAATCGAAGTGTGAAATCAGACAAATACGTATTTTAATCTGTTAATATGTACCTGGGGGTCACTGGTTGAATAAGTGACTGCGTTCAGCCATTTAGACGAACAGCAATCACCTTCAACAGAATATATAAAACGCGTGCAGCCATTAGAGCGCACAGCGGAATAGTTAATTTACTCTATTAATTGGCGTTTTATTGTGTTGTTATGTACCTAGTGGAGAAGGTTAAAGCTGATAATCAAAGTGTGAAATCAGACAAATACCTATTTTAATCTGTTAATATGTACCTGGAGGGTCACTGGTTCAATAAGTGACTGCGTTCAGCCCTTTAGACGAACAGCAATCACCTTCAACAAAATATATAAAACGCGTGCAGCCATTGGAGCGCACAGCGGAATAATTAATTTACTCTATTAATTGGCGTTTTATTCTGTTGTTATGTACCTAGGGGAGAAGGTTAAAGCTGATAATCAAAGTGTGAAATCAGACAAATACGTATTTTAATCTGTTAATATGTACCTGGGGGTAACTGGTTGAATAAGTGACTGCGTTCAGCCCTTTAGACGAACAGCAATCCCCTTCAACAGAATATATAAAACGCGTGCAGCCATTAGAGCGCACAGCGGAATAATCAATTTACTCTATTAATTGGCGTTTTATTGTGCTGTTATGTACCTAGTGGAGAAGGTTAAAGCTGATAATCAAAGTGTGAAATCAGACAAATACCTATTTTAATCTGTTAATATGTACCTGGGGGGTCACTGGTTCAATAAGTGACTGCGTTCAGCCCTTTAGACGAACAGCAATCACCTTCAACAAAATATATAAAACGCGTGCAGCCATTGGAGCGCACAGCGGAATAATTAATTTACTCTATTAATTGGCGTTTTATTCTGTTGTTATGTACCTAGAGGAGAAGGTTAAAGCTGATAATCAAAGTGTGAAATCACACAAATACGTATTTTAATCTGTTAATATGTACCTGGGGATAACTTGTTAAATATGTGACTGCGTTCAGCCCTTTAGACGAACAGCAATCACCTTCAACGGAATATATAAAACGCGTGCAGCCATTAGAGCGCACAGCGGAATAATTAATTTACTCTATTTATTGGCGTTTTATTGTGTTGTTATGTACCTAGTGGAGAAAGTTAAAGCTGATAATCAAAGTGTGAAATCAGACAAATACCTAATTTAATCTGTTAATATGTGCGTGGGGGGTCACTGGTTCAATAAGTGACTGCGTTCAGCCCTTTAGACGAACAGCAATCACCTTCAACAGAATATATAAAACGCGTGCAGCCAATAGAGCGCACAGCGGAATAATTAATTTACTCTATTAATTGGCGTTTTATTGTGTTGTTATGTACCTAGAGGAGAAGGTTAAAGCTGATAATGAAAGTGTGAAATCAGACAAATACGTATTTTAATCTGTTAATATGTACCGGGGGATCACTGGTTGAATTTGTGACTGCGTTCAGCCCTTTAGACGAACAGCAATCACCTTCAACAGCATATATAAATCGCGTGCAGCCATTAGAGCGCACAGCGGAATAATTAATTTACTCTATTAATTGGCGATTGATTGTGCTGTTATGTACCTATTGGAGAAGGTTAAAGCTGATAATCAAAGTGTGAAATCAGACAAATATGTATTTTAATCTGTTAATATGTACCTGGGGGTCAATGGTTGAATAAGTGACTGCGTCAGCCCTTTAGACGAACAGCAATCACCTTCAACAGAATATATAAAACGCGTGCAGCCATTAGAGCGCACAGCGGAATAATTAATTTACTCTATTAATTGTCGTTTTATTGTGTTCTTATGTACCTAGTGGAGAAGGTTAAAGCTGATAATCAAAGTGTGAAATCAGACAAATACGTATTTTAATCTGTTAATATGTACCTGGGGGTAACTGGTTGAATAAGTGACTGCGTTCAGCCGTTTAGACGAACAGCAATCCCCTTCAACAGAATATATAAAACGCGTGCAGCCATTAGAGCGCACAGCGGAATAATCAATTTACTCTATTAATTGGCGTTTTATTGTGCTGTTATATACCTAGTGGAGAAGGTTAAAGCTGATAATCGAAGTGTAAAATCAGAAAAATACGTATTTTAATCTGTTAGTATGTACCTGGGGATAACTGGTTGAATATGTGACTGCGTTCATCCCTTTAGACTAACAGCAATCACCTTCAACGGAATATATAAAACGCGTGCAGCCATTAGAGCGCACAGCGGAATAATCAATTTACTCTATTAATTGGCGTTTTATTGTGCTGTTATCTACCTAGTGGAGAAGGTTAGAGCTGATAATCGAAGTGTAAAATCAGAAAAATACGTATTTTAATCTGTTAATATGTACCTGGGGATAACTGGTTGAATATGTGACTGCGTTCATCCCTTTAGACTAACAGCAATCACCTTCAACGGAATATATAAAACGCGTGCAGCCATTAGAGCGCACAGCGGAATAATCAATTTACTCTATTAATTGTCGTTTTATTGTGTTCTTATGTACCTAGTGGAGAAGGTTAAAGCTGATAATCAAAGTGTGAAATCAGACAAATACGTATTTTAATCTGTTAATATGTACCTGGGAGGTCACTGGTTCAATAAGTGACTGCGTTCAGCCCTTTACACGAACAGCAATCACCTTCAACAGAATATATAAAACGCGTGCATCCATTAGAGCGCACAGCGGAATAATTAATTTACTCTATTAATTGGCGTTTTATTGTGTTGTTATTATTGGCTGCAAGCGTTTACCCTTTTTATGTACCTAGTGGAGAAGGTTAAAACTGATAATCAAAGTGTGAAATCAGACAAATACGTATTTTAATCTGTTAATATGTACCTGGGGATCACTGGTTGAATATGTGACTGCGTTCATCCCTTTAGACTAACAGCAATCACCTTCAACGGAATATATAAAACGCGTGCAGCCATTAGAGCGCACAGCGGAATAATCAATTTACTCTATTAATTGGCGTTTTATTGTGCTGTTATCTACCTAGTGGAGAAGGTTAAAGCTGATAATCGAAGTGTAAAATCAGAAAAATACGTATTTTAATCTGTTAATATGTACCTGGTGATAACTGGTTGAATATGTGACTGCGTTCAGCCGTTTCGACGAACAGCAATCACCTTCAACAGAATATATAAAACGCGTGCAGCCATTAGAGCGCACAGCGGAATAATTAATTTACTCTATTAATTGGCGTTTTATTTTGTTGTTATTATTGGTTGCACGCGTTTACCCTTTTTATGTACCTAGTGGAGAAGGTTAAAACTGATAATCAAAGTGTGAAATCAGACAAATACGTATTTTAATCTGTTAATATGTACCTGGGGATCACTGGTTGAATATGTGACTGCGTTCAGCCCTTTAGACGAACAGCAATCACCTTCAACAGCATATATAAATCGCGTGCAGCCATTAGAGCGCACAGCGGAATAATTAATTTACTCTATTAATTGGCGATTTATTGTGCTATTATGTACCTATTGGAGAAGGTTAAAGCTGATAATCAAAGTGTGAAATCAGACAAATACGTATTTTAATCTGTTAATATGTACCTGGGGGTAACTGGTTGAATAAGTGACTGCGTTCAGCCCTTTAGACGAACAGCAATCCCCTTCAACAGAATATATAAAACGCGTGCAGACATTAGAGCGCACAGCGGAATAATCAATTTACTCTATTAATTGGCGTTTTATTGTGCTGTTATGTACCTAGTGGAGAAGGTTAAAGCTGATAATCAAAGTGTGAAATCAGACAAATACGTATTTTAATCTGTTAATATGTACCTGGGGGATCACTGGTTCAATAAGTGACTGCGTTCAGCCCTTTAGACGAACAGCAATCACCTTCAACAGAATATATAAAACGCGTGCAGCCATTGGAGCGCACAGCGGAATAATTAATTTACTCTATTAATTGGCGTTTTATTCTGTTGTTATGTACCTAGAGGAGAAGGTTAAAGCTGATAATCAAAGTGTGAAATCAGACAAATACGTATTTTAATCTGTTAATATGTACCTGGGGATAACTTGTTGAATATGTGACTGCGTTCAGCCCTTTAGACGAACAGCAATCACCTTCAACGGAATATATAAAACGCGTGCAGCCATTAGAGCGCACAGCGGAATAATTAATTTACTCTATTAATTGGCGTTTTATTGTGTTATTATGTACCTAGTGGAGAAGGTTAAAGCTGATAATCAAAGTGTGAAATCAGACAAATACCTAATTTAATCTGTTAATATGTACCTGGGGGGTCACTGGTTAAATAAGTGACTGCGTTCAGCCCTTTAGACGAACAGCAATCACCTTCAACAGAATATATAAAACGCGTGCAGCCAATAGAGCGCACAGCGGAATAATTAACTTACTCTATTAATTGACGTTTTATTGTGTTGTTATGTACCTAGTGGAGAAGTTTAAAGCTGATAATCGAAGTGTGAAATCAGACAAATACGTATTTTAATCTGTTAATATGTACCTGGGGGTAACTGGTTGAATATGTGACTGCGTTCAGCCCTTTAGACGAACAGCAATCACCTTCAACAGAATATATAAAACGCGTGCAGCCATTAGAGCGCACAGCGGAATAATTAATTTACTCTATTAATTGGCGTTTTATTGGGTTGTTATGTACCTAGTGGAGAAGGTTAAAGCTAATAATCAAAGTGTGAAATCAGACAAATACGTATTTTAATCTGTGAATATGTACCTGGGGGTCACTGGTTGAATAAGTGACTGCGTTCAGCGCTTTAGACGAACAGTATTAACCTTCAACAGAATATATAAAACGCGTGCAGCCATTAGAGCGCACAGCGGAATAATTAATTTACTCTATTAATTGGCGTTTTATTGTGTTGTTATGTACCTAGAGGAGAAGGTTAAAGCTGATAATCAAAGTGTGAAATCAGACAAATACCTATTTTAATCTCTTAATATGTACCTGGGGATAACTGGTTCAATATGTGACTGCGTTCAACCCTTTAGACGAACAGCAGTCACCTTCAACAGAATATATAAAACGCGTGCAGCAATTAGAGCGCACAGCGGAATAATTAATTTACTCTATTAACTGGCGTATTATTGTGTTGTTATGTACCTAGTGGAGAAGGTTAAAGCTGATAATCAAAGTTTGAAATCAGACAAATACGTATTTTAATCTGTTAATATGTACCTGGGGGTCACTGGTTCAATAAGTGACTGCGTTCAGCCATTTAGACGAACAGAAATCACCTTCAACAGAATATATAAAACGCGTGCAGCCTTTAGAGCGCACAGCGGAATAATTAATTTACTCTATTAATTGGCGTTTTATTGTGTTGTTATGTACCTAGAGGAGAAGGTTAAAGGTCATAATCAAAGTGTGAAATCAGACAAATACGTATTTTAATCTGTTAATATGTACCTGGGGGTCACTGGTTCAATAAGTGACTGCGTTCAGCCCTTTAGACGAACAGCAAATACCTTCAACAGAATATATAAAACGCGTGCAGCCATTAGAGTGCACAGCGGAATAATTAATTTACTCTATTAATTGGCGTTTTATTCTGTTGTTATATACCTAGAGGAGAAGGATAAAGCTGATAATCAAAGTGTGAAATCAGACAAATACATATTTTAATCTGTTAATATGTACCTGGGGATAACTGGTTGAATATGTGACTGCGTTCAGCCCTTTAGACGAACAGCAATCACCTTCAACGGAATATATAAAACGCGTGCAGCCATTAGAGCGCACAGCGGAATAATTAATTTACTCTATTAATTGGCGTTTTATTGTGTTGTTATGTACCTAGTGGAGAAGGTTAAAGCTGATAATCAAAGTGTGAAATCAGACAAATACGTATTTTAATCTGTTAATATGTACCTGGGGGTCACTGGTTGAATAAGTGACTGCGTTCAGCCCTTTAGACGAACAGCAAGCACCTTCAACAGAATATATAAAACGCGTGCAGCCATTAGAGCGCACAGCGGAATAATTAATTTACTCTATTAATTGGCGTTTTATTGTATTGTTATGTACCTAGAGGAGAAGGTTAAAACTGATAATCAAAGTGTGAAATCAGACAAATACGTATTTTAATCTGTTAATATGTACCTGGGGATAACTGGTTGAATATGTGACTGCGTTCAGCCCTTTCGACGAACAGCAATCACCTTCAACAGAATATATAAAACGCGTGCAGCCATTCGAGCGCACAGCGGAATAATTAATTTACTCTATTAATTCGCCTTTTATTGTGTTGTTATGTACCTAGTGGAGAAGGTCAAAGCTGATAATCAAAGTGTGAAATCAGACAAATACGTATTTTAATCTGTTAATATGTACCTGCGGGTCACTGGTTCAATAAGTCACTGCGTTCAGCCCTTTAGACGAACAGCAATCACCTTCAACAAAATATATAAAACGCGTGCAGCCATTAGAGCGCACAGCGGAATAATTAATTTACTCTATTAATTGGCGTTTTATTGTGTTGTTATGTACCTAGTGGAGAAGGTTAAAGCTGATAATCAAAGTGTGAAATCAGACAAATACGTATTTTAATCTGTTAATATGTACCTGGGGGTCACTGATTCAATAAGTGACTGCGTTCAGCCCTTTAGACGAACAGCAATCACCTTCAACAGAATATATAAAACGCGTGCAGCCATTAGAGCGCACAGCGGAATAATCAATTTACTCTATTAATTGGCGTTTTATTGTGCTGTTATGTACCTAGTGGAGAAGGTTAAAGCTGATAATCGAAGTGTAAAATCAGACAAATGCGTATTTTAATCTGTTAATATGTACCTGGGGGTCACTGGTTGAATAAGTGACTGCGTTCAGCCCTTTAGACGAACAGCAATCACCTTCAACAGAATATATAAAACGCGTGCAGCCATTGAAGCGCACAGCGGAATAATTAATTTACTCTATTAATTGGCGTTTTATTGTGTTGTTATGTACCTAGAGGAGAAGGATAAAGCTGATAATCAAAGTGTGAAATCAGACAAATACCTAATTTAAACTGTTAATATGTACGTGGGGGATCACTGGTTCAATAAGTGACTGCGTTCAGCCCTTTAGACGAACAGCAATCACCTTCAACAGAATATATAAAACGCATGCAGCCAATAGAGCGCACAGCGGAATAATTAATTTACTCTATTAATTGGCGTTATATTGTGTTGTTATGTACCTATTGGAGAAGGTCAAAGCTGATAATCAAAGTGTGAAATCAGACAAATACGTATTTTAATCTGTTAATATGTACCTGGGGGTCACTGGTTGAATAAGTGACTGCGTTCAGCCCTTTAGACGAAGAGCAATCACCTTCAACAGAATATATAAAACGCGTGCAGCCATTAGAGCGCACAACGGAATAATTAATTTACTCTATTAATTGGCGTTTTATTGTGTTGTTATGTACCTAAAGGAGAAGCTTAAAGCTGATAATCAAAGTGTGAAATCAGACAAATACGTATTTTAATCTGTTAATATGTACCTCGGGGTCACTGGTTGAATAAGTGACTGCGTTCAGCCCTTTAGACGAACAGCAATCACCTTCAACAGAATATATAAAACGCGTGCAGCCGTTAGAGCGCACAGCGGAATAATTAATTTACTCTATTAATTGGCGTTTTATTGTGTTGTTATGTACCTAGAGGAGAAGGTTAAAGCTGATAATCAAAATGTGAAATCAGACAAATACCTATTTTAATCTCTTAATATGTACCTGGGGATAACTGGTTCAATAAGTGACTGCGTTCAGCCCTTTAGACGAACAGCAATCACCTTCAACAGAATATATAAAACACGTGCAGCCATTAGAGCGCACACCAGAATAATTAATTTACTCTATTAATTGGCGTTTTATTGTGTTGTTATGTACCTAGAGGAGAAGGTTAAAGCTGATAATCAAAGTGTGAAATCAGACAAATACGTATTTTAATCTGTTAATATGTACCTGGGGATCACTGGTTCAATAAGTGACTGCGTTCAGCCCTTTAGACGAACAGCAATTACCTTCAACAGAATATATAAAACGCGTGCAGCCATTAGAGTGCATAGCGGAATAATTAATTTACTCTATTAATTGGCGTTTTATTCTGTTGTTATATACTTAGAGGAGAAGGTTGAAGCTGATAATCAAAGTGTGAAATCAGACAAATACGTATTTTAATCTGTTAATATGTACCTGGGGATAACTGGTTGAATATGTGACTGCGTTCAGCCCTTTAGACGAACAGCAATCACCTTCAACAGAATATATAAAACGCGTGCAGCCATTAGAGCGCACAGCGGAAGAATTAATTTACTCTATTAATTGGCGTTTTATTGTGTTGTTATGTACCTAGTGGAGAAGGTTAAAGCTGATAATCAAAGTGTGAAATCAGACAAATACGTATTTTAATCTGTTAATATGTACCTGGGGGTCACTGGTTGAATAAGTGACTGCGTTCAGCCCTTTAGACGAACAGCAAGCACCTTCAACAGAATATATAAAACGCGTGCAGCCATTAGAGCGCACAGCGGAATAATTAATTTACTCTATTAATTGGCGTTTTATTGTATTTTTATGTACCTAGAGGAGAAGGTTAAAGCTGATAATCAAAGTGTGAAATCAGACAAATACGTATTTTAATCTGTTAATATGTACCTGCGGGTCACTGGTTCAATAAGTCACTGCGTTCAACCCTTTAGACGAACAGCAATCACCTTTAACAGAATATATAAAACGCGTGCAGCCATTAGAGCGCACAGCGGAATAATTAATTTACTTGATTAATTTCCGTTTTATTGTGTTGTTATGTACCTAGAGGAGAAGGTTAAAGCTGATAATCAAAGTGTGAAATCAGACAAATACGTATTTTAATCCGTTAATATGTACCTGGGGATCACTGGTTGAATATGTGACTGCGTTCAGCCCTTTAGACGAAGAGCAATTACCTTCAACAGAATATGTAAAACGCGTGCAGCCATTAGAACGCACAGCGGAATGATTAATTTACTCTATTAATTGGCGTTTTATTGTGTTGTTATGTACCTAGAAGAGAATGTTAAAGCTGATAATCAAAGTGTGAAATCAGACAAATACGTATTTTTATCTGTTAATAAGTCCCTGGATATAACTGGTTGAATATGTGACTGCGTTCAGCCCTTTAGACGAACAGCAATCACCTTCAACAGAATATATAAAACGCGTGCAGCCATTAGAGCGCACAACGGAATAATTAATTTACTCTATTAATTGGCGTTTTGTTGTGTTGTTATGTACCTAGTGCAGAAGGTTAAAGCTGATAATCAAAGTGTGAAATCAGACAAATACGTATTTTAATCTGTTAATATGTACCTGGGGGTCACTGGTTCAATAAGTGACTGCGTTCAGCCCTTTAGACGAACAGCAATCACCTTCAACAGAATATATAAAACGCGTGCAGCCATTAGAGCACACAGCGGAATAATTAATTTGCTTGATTAATTGGCGTTTTATTGTGTTGTTATGTACCTAGAGGAGAAGGTTAAAGCTGATAATCAAAGTGTGAAATCAGACAAATACGTATTTTAATCTGTTAATATGTAACTGAGGGTCACTGTTTCAATACGTGACTGCGTTCAGCCCTTTAGACGAACAGCAATCACCTTCAACAGAATATATAAAACGCGTGCAGCCATTAGAGCGCACAGCGGAATAATTAATTTACTCTATTAATTGGCGTTTTATTGTGTTGTTATGTACCTAGTACAGAAGGTTAAAGCTGATAATCAAAGTGTGAAATCAGACAAATACGTATTTTAATCTGTTAATATGTACCTGGGGGTCACTGGTTCAATAAGTGACTGCGTTCAGCCCTTTAGACGGACAGCAATCACCTTCAACAGAATATATGAAACGCGTGCAGCCATTAGAGCGCACAGCGGAATAATTAATTTACTTGATTAATTGGCGTTTTATTGTGTTGTTATGTACCTAGAGGAGAAGGTTAAAGCTGATAATCAAAGTGTGAAATCAGACAAATACGTATTTTAATCTGTTAATATGTACCTGGGGATAACTGGTTGAATATGTGACTGCGTTCAGCCCTTTAGACGACACAGCAATCACTTTCAACAGAATATATAAAACGCGTGCAGCCATTAGAGCGCACAGCGGAATAATTAATTTACTCTATTAATTGGCGTTTTATTGTGTTGTTATGTACCTAGTGCAGAAGGTTAAAGCTGATAATCAAAGTGTGAAATCAGACAAATACGTATTTTAATCTGTTAATATGTACCTGGGGGTCACTGGTTGAATAAGTGACTGCGTTCAGCCCTTTAGACGAACAGCAATCACCTTCAACAGAATATATAAAACGCGTGCAGCCATTGAAGCGCACAGCGGAATAATTAATTTACTCTATTAATTGGCGTTTTAATCTGTTGTTATGTACCTAGAGGAGAAGGTTAAAGCTGATAATCAAAGTGTGAAATCAGACAAATACCTAATTTAATCTGTTAATATGTACGTGGGGGATCACTGGTTCAATAAGTAACTGCGTTCAGCCCTTTAGACGAACAGCAATCACCTTCAACAGAATATATAAAACGCATGCAGCCAATAGAGCACACAGCGGAATAATTAATTTACTCTATTAATTGGCGTTTTATTGTGTTGTTATGTACCTAGTGGAGAAGGTTAAAGCTGATAATCGAAGTGTTAAATCAGACAAATACGTATTTTAATCTGTTAATATGTACCTGGGGGTCACTGGTTCAATAAGTGACTGCGTTCAGCCCTTTAGACGAACAGCAATCACCTTCAACAGAATATATAAAACGCGTGCAGCCATTAGAGCGCACAGCGGAATAATTAATTTACTTGATTAATTGGCGTTTTATTGTGTTGTTATGTACCTAGAGGAGAAGGTTAAAGCTGATAATCAAAGTGTGAAATCAGACAAATAAGTATTTTAATCTGTTAATATGTACCTGGGGGTCACTGGTTGAATAAGTGACTGCGTTCAGCCCTTTAGATGAACAGTAATCACCTTCAACAGAATATATAAAACGCGTGCAGCCATTAGAGCGCACAGCGGAATAATTAATTTACTCTATTAATTGGCGTTTTATTGTGTTGTTATGTACCTAGAGGAGAAGGTTAAAGCTGATAATCAAAGTGTGAAATCAGACAAATACGTATTTTAATCTGTTAATATGTACCTGAGGGTCACTGGTTCAATACGTGACTGCGTTCAGCCCTTTAGACGAACAGCAATCACCTTCAACAGAATATATAAAACGCGTTCAGCCATTAGAGCGCACAGCGGAATAATTAATTTACTCTATTAATTGGCGTTTTATTGTGTTGTTATGTACCTAGTGCAGAAGTTTAAAGCTGATAATCAAAGTGTGAAATCAGACAAATACGTATTTTATTCTGTTAATATGTACCTGGGGATCACTGGTTCAATAAGTGACTGCGTTGAGCCCTTTAGACGAACAGCAATCACCTTCAATGGAATATATAAAACGCGTGCAGCCATTAGAGCGCACAGTGGAATAATCAATTTACTCTATTAATTGGCGATTTATTGTGCTGTTATGTACCTATTGGAGAAGGTTAAAGCTGATAATCAAAGTGTGAAATCAGACAAATACGTATTTTAATCTGTTAATATGTACCTGGGGGTTACTGGTTGAATAAGTGACTGCGTTCAGCCCTTTAGACGAACAGCAAGCACCTTCAACAGAATATATAAAACGCGTGCAGCCATTAGAGCGCACAACGGAATAATTAATTTACTCTATTAATTGGCGTTTTGTTGTGTTGTTATGTACCTAGTGCAGAAGGTTAAAGCTGATAATCAAAGTGTGAAATCAGACAAATACGTATTTTAATCTGTTAATATGTACCTGGGGGTCACTGGTTCAATAAGTGACTGCGTTCAGCCCTTTAGACGAACAGCAATCACCTTCAACAGAATATATAAAACGCGTGCAGTCATTAGAGCACACAGCGGAATAATTAATTTGCTTGATTAATTGGCGTTTTATTGTGTTGTTATGTACCTAGAGGAGAAGGTTAAAGCTGATAATCAAAGTGTGAAATCAGACAAATACGTATTTTAATCTGTTAATATGTAACTGAGGGTCACTGTTTCAATACGTGACTGCGTTCAGCCCTTTAGACGAACAGCAATCACCTTCAACAGAATATATAAAACGCGTGCAGCCATTAGAGCGCACAGCGGAATAATTAATTTACTCTATTAATTGGCGTTTTATTGTGTTGTTATGTACCTAGTACAGAAGGTTAAAGCTGATAATCAAAGTGTGAAATCAGACAAATACGTATTTTAATCTGTTAATATGTACCTGGGGGTCACTGGTTCAATAAGTGACTGCGTTCAGCCCTTTAGACGGACAGCAATCACCTTCAACAGAATATATGAAACGCGTGCAGCCATTAGAGCGCACAGCGGAATAATTAATTTACTTGATTAATTGGCGTTTTATTGTGTTGTTATGTACCTAGAGGAGAAGGTTAAAGCTGATAATCAAAGTGTGAAATCAGACAAATACGTATTTTAATCTGTTAATATGTACCTGGGGATAACTGGTTGAATATGTGACTGCGTTCAGCCCTTTAGACGACACAGCAATCACTTTCAACAGAATATATAAAACGCGTGCAGCCATTAGAGCGCACAGCGGAATAATTAATTTACTCTATTAATTGGCGTTTTATTGTGTTGTTATGTACCTAGTGCAGAAGGTTAAAGCTGATAATCAAAGTGTGAAATCAGACAAATACGTATTTTAATCTGTTAATATTTACCTGGGGGTCACTGGTTGAATAAGTGACTGCGTTCAGCCCTTTAGACGAACAGCAATCACCTTCAACAGAATATATAAAACGCGTGCAGCCATTGAAGCGCACAGCGGAATAATTAATTTACTCTATTAATTGGCGTTTTAATCTGTTGTTATGTACCTAGAGGAGAAGGTTAAAGCTGATAATCAAAGTGTGAAATCAGACAAATACCTAATTTAATCTGTTAATATGTACGTGGGGGATCACTGGTTCAATAAGTGACTGCGTTCAGCCCTTTAGACGAACAGCAATCACCTTCAACAGAATATATAAAACGCATGCAGCCAATAGAGCACACAGCGGAATAATTAATTTACTCTATTAATTGGCGTTTTATTGTGTTGTTATGTACCTAGTGGAGAAGGTTAAAGCTGATAATCGAAGTGTGAAATCAGACAAATACGTATTTTAATCTGTTAATATGTACCTGGGGGTCACTGGTTCAATAAGTGACTGCGTTCAGCCCTTTAGACGAACAGCAATCACCTTCAACAGAATATATAAAACGCGTGCAGCCATTAGAGCGCACAGCGGAATAATTAATTTACTTGATTAATTGGCGTTTTATTGTGTTGTTATGTACCTAGAGGAGAAGGTTAAAGCTGATAATCAAAGTGTGAAATCAGACAAATACGTATTTTAATCTGTTAATATCTACCTGGGGGTCACTGGTTGAATAAGTGACTGCGTTCAGCCCTTTAGATGAACAGTAATCACCTCCAACAGAATATATAAAACGCGTGCAGCCATTAGAGCGCACAGCGGAATAATTAATTTACTCTATTAATTGGCGTTTTATTGTGTTGTTATGTACCTAGAGGAGAAGGTTAAAGCTGATAATCAAAGTGTGAAATCAGACAAATACGTATTTTAATCTGTTAATATGTACCTGAGGTTCACTGGTTCAATACGTGACTGCGTTCAGCCCTTTAGACGAACAGCAATCACCTTCAACAGAATATATAAAACGCGTGTAGTTATTAGAGCGCACAGCGGAATAATTAATTTACTCTATTAATTGGCATTTTATTGGTTTCTTATGTACCTAGTGGAGAAGGTTAAAGCTGATAATCAAAGTGTGAAATCAGACAAATACGTATTTTAATCTGTTAATATGTACCTGAGGGTCACTGGTTCAATACGTGACTGCGTTCAGCCCTTTAGACGAACAGCAATCACCTTCAACAGAATATATAAAACGCGTGCAGCCATTAGAGCGCACAGCGGAATAATTAATTTACTCTATTAATTGGCGATTTATTGTGTTGTTATGTACCTAGTGCAGAAGTTTAAAGCTGATAATCAAAGTGTGAAATCAGACAAATACGTATTTTATTCTGTTAATATGTACCTGGGGATCACTGGTTCAATAAGTGACTGCGTTGAGCCCTTTAGACGAACAGCAATCACCTTCAATGGAATATATAAAACGCGTGCAGCCATTAGAGCGCACAGTGGAATAATCAATTTACTCTATTAATTGGCGATTTATTGTGCTGTTATGTACCTATTGGAGAAGGTTAAAGCTGATAATCAAAGTGTGAAATCAGACAAATACGTATTTTAATCTGTTAATATGTACCTGGGGGTCACTGGTTGAATAAGTGACTGCGTTAGCCCTTTAGACGAACAGCAATCACCTTCAACAGAATATATAAAACGCGTGCAGCCATTAGAGCGCACAGAGGAATAATCAATTTACTCTATTAATTGGCGTTTTATTGTGCTGTTATGTACCTAGTGGAGAAGGTTAAAGCTGATAATCGAAGTGTAAAATCAGAAAAATACGTATTTTAATCTGTTAATATGTACCTGGGGATAACTTGTTGAATATGTGACTGCGTTCAGCCCTTTAGATGAACAGCAATCACCTTCAACAGAATATATAAAACGCGTGCAGCCATTAGAGCGCACAGCGGAATAATTAATTTACTCTATTAATTGGCGTTTTATTGTGTTGTTATGTACCTAGCGGAGAAGGTTAAAGCTGATAATCAAAGTATGAAATCAGACAAATACGTATTTTAATCTATTAATATGTACCTGAGGGTCACTGGTTCAATACGTGACTGCGTTCAGCCCTTTAGACGAACAGCAATCACCTTCAACAGAATATATAAAACGCGTGTAGTTATTAGAGCGCACAGCGGAATAATTAATTTACTCTATTAATTGGCATTTTATTGGTTTCTTATGTACCTAGTGGAGAAGGTTAAAGCTGATAATCAAAGTGTGAAATCAGACAAATACGTATTTTAATCTGTTAATATGTACCTGGGGATCACTGATTGAATATATGACTGCGTTCAGCCCTTTAGACGAACAGCAATCACCTTCAACAGAATATATAAAACGCGTGCAACCATTAGAGCGCACAGCGGAATACTTAATTTACTCTATTAATTGGTGTTTTATTGTGTTGTTATGTACCTAGAGGAGAAGGTTAAAGCTGATAATCAAAGTGTGAAATCAGACAAATACGTATTTTAATCTGTTAATATGTACCTGGGGATCACTGGTTGAATATGTGACTGCGTTCAGCCCTTTAGACGAACAGCAATCACCTTCAACAGAATATATAAAACGCGTGCAGCCATTAGAGCGCACAGCGGAATAATTAATTTACTCTATTAATTGGCGTTTTATTGTGTTGTTATGTACCTAGTACAGAAGGTTAAAGCTAATAATCAAAGTGTGAAATCAGACAAATACGTATTTTAATCTGTTAATATGTACCTTTGGTCACTGGTTCAATAAGTGACTGCGTTCAGCCCTTTAGACGGACAGCAATCACCTTCAACAGAATATATGAAACGCGTGCAGCCATTAGAGCGCACAGCGGAATAATTAATTTACTTGATTAATTGGCGTTTTATTGTGTTGTTATGTACCTAGAGGAGAAGGTTAAAGCTGATAATCAAAGTGTGAAATCAGACAAATACGTATTTTAATCTGTTAATATGTACCTGGGGATCACTGGTTGAATATGTGACTGCGTTCAGCCCTTTAGACGAACAGCAATCACCTTCAACAGAATATGTAAAACGCGTGTAGACATTAGAGCGCACAGCGGAATAATTAATTTACTCTATTAATTGGCATTTTATTGGGTTGTTATATACCTAGTGGAGAAGGTTAAAGCTGATAATCAAAGTGTGAAATCAGACAAATACGTATTTTAATCTGTTAATATGTACCTGGGGGTCACTGGTTCAATAAGTGACTGCGTTCAGCCCTTTAGACGAACAGCAATCACCTTCAACAGAATACATAAAACGCGTGCAGCCATTAGAGCGCACAGCAGAATAATTAATTTACTCTATTAATTTGCGCTTTATTGGGTTGTTATGTACCTAGTGGAGAAGGTTAAAGCTAATAATCAAAGTGTGAAATCAGACGAATACGTATTTTAATCTGTTAATATGTACCTGATTGTCACTGGTTGAATAAGTGACTGCGTTCAGCCCTTTAGACGAACAGCAATCACCTTCAACAGAATATATAAAACGCATGCAGCCAATAGAGCACACAGCGGAATAATTAATTTACTCTATTAATTGGCGTTTTATTGTGTTGTTATGTACCTAGTGGAGAAGGTTAAAGCTGATAATCGAAGTGTGAAATCAGACAAATACGTATTTTAATCTGTTAATATGTACCTGGGGGTCACTGGTTCAATAAGTGACTGCGTTCAGCCCTTTAGACGAACAGCAATCACCTTCAACAGAATATATAAAACGCGTGCAGCCATTAGAGCGCACAGCGGAATAATTAATTTACTTGATTAATTGGCGTTTTATTGTGTTGTTATGTACCTAGAGGAGAAGGTTAAAGCTGATAATCAAAGTGTGAAATCAGACAAATACGTATTTTAATCTGTTAATATGTACCTGGGGGTCACTGGTTGAATAAGTGACTGCGTTCAGCCCTTTAGATGAACAGTAATCACCTTCAACAGAATATATAAAACGCGTGCAGCCATTAGAGCGCACAGCGGAATAATTAATTTACTCTATTAATTGGCGTTTCATTGTGTTGTTATGTACCTAGAGGAGAAGGTTAAAGCTGATAATCAAAGTGTGAAATCAGACAAATACGTATTTTAATCTGTTAATATGTACCTGAGGGTCACTGGTTCAATACGTGACTGCGTTCAGCCCTTTAGACGAACAGCAATCACCTTCAACAGAATATATAAAACGCGTGCAGCCATTAGAGCGCACAGCGGAATAATTAATTTACTCTATTAATTGGCGTTTTATTGTGTTGTTATGTACCTAGTGCAGAAGTTTAAAACTGATAATCAAAGTGTGAAATCAGACAAATACGTATTTTATTCTTTTAATATGTACCTGGGGATCACTGGTTCAATAAGTGACTGCGTTGAGCCCTTTAGACGAACAGCAATCACCTTCAATGGAATATATAAAACGCGTGCAGCCATTAGAGCGCACAGTGGAATAATCAATTTACTCTATTAATTGGCGTTTTATTGTGCTGTTATGTACCTAGTGGAGAAGGTTAAAGCTGATAATCGAAGTGTAAAATCAGAAAAATACGTATTTTAATCTGTTAATATGTCCCTGGGGGTCACTGGTTGAATAAGTGACTGCGTTCAGCCCTTTAGACGAACAGCAATCACCTTCAACAGAATATATAAAACGCGTGCAGCCATTGAAGCGCACAGCGGAATAATTAATTTACTCTATTAATTGGCGTTTTAATCTGTTGTTATGTACCTAGAGGAGAAGGTTACAGCTGATAATCAAAGTGTCAAATCAGACAAATACCTAATTTAATCTGTTAATATGTACGTGGGGGATCACTGGTTCAATAAGTGACTGCGTTCAGCCCTTTAGACGAACAGCAATCACCTTCAACAGAATATATAAAACGCATGCAGCCAATAGAGCGCACAGCGGAATAATTAATTTACCCTATTAATTGGCGTTTTATTGTGTTGTTATGTACCTAGTGGAGAAGGTTAAAGCTGATAATCGAAGTGTGAAATCAGACAAATACGTATTTTAATCTGTTAATATGTACCTGGGGGTAACTGGTTGAATAAGTGACTGCGTTCAGCCCTTTAGACGAACAGCAATCACCTTCAACAGAATATGTAAAACGCGTGTAGACATTAGAGCGCACAGCGGAATAATTAATTTACTCTATTAATTGGCATTTTATTGGGTTGTTATATACCTAGTGGAGAAGGTTAAAGCTGATAATCAAAGTGTGAAATCAGACAAATACGTATTTTAATCTGTTAATATGTACCTGGGTGTCACTGGTTGAATAAGTGACTGCGTTCAGCCCTTTAGACGAACATCAATCACCTTCAACAGAATATATAAAACGCGTGCAGCCATTAGAGCGCACAGCGGAATAATTAATTTACTCTATTAATTGGGGTTATATAGTGTTGTTATTATTGGCTGCACGCGTTTACCCTTTTTATGTACCTAGTGGAGAAGGTTAAAACTGATAATCAAAGTGTGAAATCAGACAAATACGTATTTTAATCTGTTAATATGTACCTGGGGATCACTGGTTGAATATGTGACTGCGTTCAGCCCTTTAGACGAACAGCAATCACCTTCAACAGAATATATAAAACGCGTGCAGCCATTAGAGCGCACAGCGGAATAATTAATTTACTCTATTAATTGGCGTTTTATTGTGTTGTTATGTACCTAGTACAGAAGGTTAAAGCTAATAATCAAAGTGTGAAATCAGACAAATACGTATTTTAATCTGTTAATATGTACCTTTGGTCACTGGTTCAATAAGTGACTGCGTTCAGCCCTTTAGACGGACAGCAATCACCTTCAACAGAATATATGAAACGCGTGCAGCCATTAGAGCGCACAGCGGAATAATTAATTTACTTGATTAATTGGCGTTTTATTGTGTTGTTATGTACCTAGAGGAGAAGGTTAAAGCTGATAATCAAAGTGTGAAATCAGACAAATACGTATTTTAATCTGTTAATATGTACCTGGGGATCACTGGTTGAATATGTGACTGCGTTCAGCCCTTTAGACGAACAGCAATCACCTTCAACAGAATATGTAAAACGCGTGTAGACATTAGAGCGCACAGCGGAATAATTAATTTACTCTATTAATTGGCATTTTATTGGGTTGTTATATACCTAGTGGAGAAGGTTAAAGCTGATAATCAAAGTGTGAAATCAGACAAATACGTATTTTAATCTGTTAATATGTACCTGGGGGTCACTGGTTCAATAAGTGACTGCGTTCAGCCCTTTAGACGAACAGCAATCACCTTCAACAGAATACATAAAACGCGTGCAGCCATTAGAGCGCACAGCAGAATAATTAATTTACTCTATTAATTTGCGCTTTATTGGGTTGTTATGTACCTAGTGGAGAAGGTTAAAGCTAATAATCAAAGTGTGAAATCAGACGAATACGTATTTTAATCTGTTAATATGTACCTGATTGTCACTGGTTGAATAAGTGACTGCGTTCAGCCCTTTAGACGAACAGCAATCACCTTCAACAGAATATATAAAACGCATGCAGCCAATAGAGCACACAGCGGAATAATTAATTTACTCTATTAATTGGCGTTTTATTGTGTTGTTATGTACCTAGTGGAGAAGGTTAAAGCTGATAATCGAAGTGTGAAATCAGACAAATACGTATTTTAATCTGTTAATATGTACCTGGGGGTCACTGGTTCAATAAGTGACTGCGTTCAGCCCTTTAGACGAACAGCAATCACCTTCAACAGAATATATAAAACGCGTGCAGCCATTAGAGCGCACAGCGGAATAATTAATTTACTTGATTAATTGGCGTTTTATTGTGTTGTTATGTACCTAGAGGAGAAGGTTAAAGCTGATAATCAAAGTGTGAAATCAGACAAATACGTATTTTAATCTGTTAATATGTACCTGGGGGTCACTGGTTGAATAAGTGACTGCGTTCAGCCCTTTAGATGAACAGTAATCACCTTCAACAGAATATATAAAACGCGTGCAGCCATTAGAGCGCACAGCGGAATAATTAATTTACTCTATTAATTGGCGTTTCATTGTGTTGTTATGTACCTAGAGGAGAAGGTTAAAGCTGATAATCAAAGTGTGAAATCAGACAAATACGTATTTTAATCTGTTAATATGTACCTGAGGGTCACTGGTTCAATACGTGACTGCGTTCAGCCCTTTAGACGAACAGCAATCACCTTCAACAGAATATATAAAACGCGTGCAGCCATTAGAGCGCACAGCGGAATAATTAATTTACTCTATTAATTGGCGTTTTATTGTGTTGTTATGTACCTAGTGCAGAAGTTTAAAACTGATAATCAAAGTGTGAAATCAGACAAATACGTATTTTATTCTTTTAATATGTACCTGGGGATCACTGGTTCAATAAGTGACTGCGTTGAGCCCTTTAGACGAACAGCAATCACCTTCAATGGAATATATAAAACGCGTGCAGCCATTAGAGCGCACAGTGGAATAATCAATTTACTCTATTAATTGGCGTTTTATTGTGCTGTTATGTACCTAGTGGAGAAGGTTAAAGCTGATAATCGAAGTGTAAAATCAGAAAAATACGTATTTTAATCTGTTAATATGTCCCTGGGGGTCACTGGTTGAATAAGTGACTGCATTCAGCCCTTTAGACGAACAGCAATCACCTTCAACAGAATATATAAAACGCGTGCAGCCATTAGAGCGCACAGCGGAATACTTAATTTACTCTATTAATTGGTGTTTTATTGTGTTGTTATGTACCTAGAGGAGAAGGTTAAAGCTGATAATCAAAGTGTGAAATCAGACAAATACGTATTTTAATCTGTTAATATGTACCTGGGGATCACTGGTTGAATATGTGACTGCGTTCAGCCCTTTAGACGAACAGCAATCACCTTCAACAGAATATATAAAACGCGTGCAGCCATTAGAGCGCACAGCGGAATAATTAATTTACTCTATTAATTGGCGTTTTATTGTGTTGTTATGTACCTAGTACAGAAGGTTAAAGCTAATAATCAAAGTGTGAAATCAGACAAATACGTATTTTAATCTGTTAATATGTACCTTTGGTCACTGGTTCAATAAGTGACTGCGTTCAGCCCTTTAGACGGACAGCAATCACCTTCAACAGAATATATGAAACGCGTGCAGCCATTAGAGCGCACAGCGGAATAATTAATTTACTTGATTAATTGGCGTTTTATTGTGTTGTTATGTACCTAGAGGAGAAGGTTAAAGCTGATAATCAAAGTGTGAAATCAGACAAATACGTATTTTAATCTGTTAATATGTACCTGGGGATCACTGGTTGAATATGTGACTGCGTTCAGCCCTTTAGACGAACAGCAATCACCTTCAACAGAATATGTAAAACGCGTGTAGACATTAGAGCGCACAGCGGAATAATTAATTTACTCTATTAATTGGCATTTTATTGGGTTGTTATATACCTAGTGGAGAAGGTTAAAGCTGATAATCAAAGTGTGAAATCAGACAAATACGTATTTTAATCTGTTAATATGTACCTGGGGGTCACTGGTTCAATAAGTGACTGCGTTCAGCCCTTTAGACGAACAGCAATCACCTTCAACAGAATACATAAAACGCGTGCAGCCATTAGAGCGCACAGCAGAATAATTAATTTACTCTATTAATTTGCGCTTTATTGGGTTGTTATGTACCTAGTGGAGAAGGTTAAAGCTAATAATCAAAGTGTGAAATCAGACGAATACGTATTTTAATCTGTTAATATGTACCTGATTGTCACTGGTTGAATAAGTGACTGCGTTCAGCCCTTTAGACGAACAGCAATCACCTTCAACAGAATATATAAAACGCATGCAGCCAATAGAGCACACAGCGGAATAATTAATTTACTCTATTAATTGGCGTTTTATTGTGTTGTTATGTACCTAGTGGAGAAGGTTAAAGCTGATAATCGAAGTGTGAAATCAGACAAATACGTATTTTAATCTGTTAATATGTACCTGGGGGTCACTGGTTCAATAAGTGACTGCGTTCAGCCCTTTAGACGAACAGCAATCACCTTCAACAGAATATATAAAACGCGTGCAGCCATTAGAGCGCACAGCGGAATAATTAATTTACTTGATTAATTGGCGTTTTATTGTGTTGTTATGTACCTAGAGGAGAAGGTTAAAGCTGATAATCAAAGTGTGAAATCAGACAAATACGTATTTTAATCTGTTAATATGTACCTGGGGGTCACTGGTTGAATAAGTGACTGCGTTCAGCCCTTTAGATGAACAGTAATCACCTTCAACAGAATATATAAAACGCGTGCAGCCATTAGAGCGCACAGCGGAATAATTAATTTACTCTATTAATTGGCGTTTCATTGTGTTGTTATGTACCTAGAGGAGAAGGTTAAAGCTGATAATCAAAGTGTGAAATCAGACAAATACGTATTTTAATCTGTTAATATGTACCTGAGGGTCACTGGTTCAATACGTGACTGCGTTCAGCCCTTTAGACGAACAGCAATCACCTTCAACAGAATATATAAAACGCGTGCAGCCATTAGAGCGCACAGCGGAATAATTAATTTACTCTATTAATTGGCGTTTTATTGTGTTGTTATGTACCTAGTGCAGAAGTTTAAAACTGATAATCAAAGTGTGAAATCAGACAAATACGTATTTTATTCTTTTAATATGTACCTGGGGATCACTGGTTCAATAAGTGACTGCGTTGAGCCCTTTAGACGAACAGCAATCACCTTCAATGGAATATATAAAACGCGTGCAGCCATTAGAGCGCACAGTGGAATAATCAATTTACTCTATTAATTGGCGTTTTATTGTGCTGTTATGTACCTAGTGGAGAAGGTTAAAGCTGATAATCGAAGTGTAAAATCAGAAAAATACGTATTTTAATCTGTTAATATGTCCCTGGGGGTCACTGGTTGAATAAGTGACTGCATTCAGCCCTTTAGACGAACAGCAATCACCTTCAACAGAATATATAAAACGCGTGCAGCCATTAGAGCGCACAGCGGAATACTTAATTTACTCTATTAATTGGTGTTTTATTGTGTTGTTATGTACCTAGAGGAGAAGGTTAAAGCTGATAATCAAAGTGTGAAATCAGACAAATACGTATTTTAATCTGTTAATATGTACCTGGGGATCACTGGTTGAATATGTGACTGCGTTCAGCCCTTTAGACGAACAGCAATCACCTTCAACAGAATATATAAAACGCGTGCAGCCATTAGAGCGCACAGCGGAATAATTAATTTACTCTATTAATTGGCGTTTTATTGTGTTGTTATGTACCTAGTACAGAAGGTTAAAGCTAATAATCAAAGTGTGAAATCAGACAAATACGTATTTTAATCTGTTAATATGTACCTTTGGTCACTGGTTCAATAAGTGACTGCGTTCAGCCCTTTAGACGGACAGCAATCACCTTCAACAGAATATATGAAACGCGTGCAGCCATTAGAGCGCACAGCGGAATAATTAATTTACTTGATTAATTGGCGTTTTATTGTGTTGTTATGTACCTAGAGGAGAAGGTTAAAGCTGATAATCAAAGTGTGAAATCAGACAAATACGTATTTTAATCTGTTAATATGTACCTGGGGATCACTGGTTGAATATGTGACTGCGTTCAGCCCTTTAGACGAACAGCAATCACCTTCAACAGAATATGTAAAACGCGTGTAGACATTAGAGCGCACAGCGGAATAATTAATTTACTCTATTAATTGGCATTTTATTGGGTTGTTATATACCTAGTGGAGAAGGTTAAAGCTGATAATCAAAGTGTGAAATCAGACAAATACGTATTTTAATCTGTTAATATGTACCTGGGGGTCACTGGTTCAATAAGTGACTGCGTTCAGCCCTTTAGACGAACAGCAATCACCTTCAACAGAATACATAAAACGCGTGCAGCCATTAGAGCGCACAGCAGAATAATTAATTTACTCTATTAATTTGCGCTTTATTGGGTTGTTATGTACCTAGTGGAGAAGGTTAAAGCTAATAATCAAAGTGTGAAATCAGACGAATACGTATTTTAATCTGTTAATATGTACCTGATTGTCACTGGTTGAATAAGTGACTGCGTTCAGCCCTTTAGACGAACAGCAATCACCTTCAACAGAATATATAAAACGCATGCAGCCAATAGAGCACACAGCGGAATAATTAATTTACTCTATTAATTGGCGTTTTATTGTGTTGTTATGTACCTAGTGGAGAAGGTTAAAGCTGATAATCGAAGTGTGAAATCAGACAAATACGTATTTTAATCTGTTAATATGTACCTGGGGGTCACTGGTTCAATAAGTGACTGCGTTCAGCCCTTTAGACGAACAGCAATCACCTTCAACAGAATATATAAAACGCGTGCAGCCATTAGAGCGCACAGCGGAATAATTAATTTACTTGATTAATTGGCGTTTTATTGTGTTGTTATGTACCTAGAGGAGAAGGTTAAAGCTGATAATCAAAGTGTGAAATCAGACAAATACGTATTTTAATCTGTTAATATGTACCTGGGGGTCACTGGTTGAATAAGTGACTGCGTTCAGCCCTTTAGATGAACAGTAATCACCTTCAACAGAATATATAAAACGCGTGCAGCCATTAGAGCGCACAGCGGAATAATTAATTTACTCTATTAATTGGCGTTTCATTGTGTTGTTATGTACCTAGAGGAGAAGGTTAAAGCTGATAATCAAAGTGTGAAATCAGACAAATACGTATTTTAATCTGTTAATATGTACCTGAGGGTCACTGGTTCAATACGTGACTGCGTTCAGCCCTTTAGACGAACAGCAATCACCTTCAACAGAATATATAAAACGCGTGCAGCCATTAGAGCGCACAGCGGAATAATTAATTTACTCTATTAATTGGCGTTTTATTGTGTTGTTATGTACCTAGTGCAGAAGTTTAAAACTGATAATCAAAGTGTGAAATCAGACAAATACGTATTTTATTCTTTTAATATGTACCTGGGGATCACTGGTTCAATAAGTGACTGCGTTGAGCCCTTTAGACGAACAGCAATCACCTTCAATGGAATATATAAAACGCGTGCAGCCATTAGAGCGCACAGTGGAATAATCAATTTACTCTATTAATTGGCGTTTTATTGTGCTGTTATGTACCTAGTGGAGAAGGTTAAAGCTGATAATCGAAGTGTAAAATCAGAAAAATACGAATTTTAATCTGTTAATATGTCCCTGGGGGTCACTGGTTGAATAAGTGACTGCGTTCAGCCCTTTAGACGAACAGCAATCACCTTCAACAGAATATATAAAACGCGTGCAGCCATTGAAGCGCACAGCGGAATAATTAATTTACTCTATTAATTGGCGTTTTAATCTGTTGTTATGTACCTAGAGGAGAAGGTTACAGCTGATAATCAAAGTGTCAAATCAGACAAATACCTAATTTAATCTGTTAATATGTACGTGGGGGATCACTGGTTCAATAAGTGACTGCGTTCAGCCCTTTAGACGAACAGCAATCACCTTCAACAGAATATATAAAACGCATGCAGCCAATAGAGCGCACAGCGGAATAATTAATTTACCCTATTAATTGGCGTTTTATTGTGTTGTTATGTACCTAGTGGAGAAGGTTAAAGCTGATAATCGAAGTGTGAAATCAGACAAATACGTATTTTAATCTGTTAATATGTACCTGGGGGTAACTGGTTGAATAAGTGACTGCGTTCAGCCCTTTAGACGAACAGCAATCACCTTCAACGGAATATGTAAAACGCGTGTAGACATTAGAGCGCACAGCGGAATAATTAATTTACTCTATTAATTGGCATTTTATTGGGTTGTTATATACCTAGTGGAGAAGGTTAAAGCTGATAATCAAAGTGTGAAATCAGACAAATACGTATTTTAATCTGTTAATATGTACCTGGGTGTCACTGGTTGAATAAGTGACTGCGTTCAGCCCTTTAGATGAACATCAATCACCTTCAACAGAATATATAAAACGCGTGCAGCCATTAGAGCGCACAGCGGAATAATTAATTTACTCTATTAATTGGGGTTATATAGTGTTGTTATTATTGGCTGCACGCGTTTACCCTTTTTATGTACCTAGTGGAGAAGGTTAAAACTGATAATCAAAGTGTGAAATCAGACAAATACGTATTTTAATCTGTTAATATGTACCTGGGGATCACTGGTTGAATATGTGACTGCGTTCAGCCCTTTAGACGAACAGCAATCACCTTCAACGGAATATATAAAACTCGTGCAACCATTAGAGCGCACAGCGGAATAATCAATTTACTCTATTAATTGGCGTTTTATTGTGCTGTTATGTACCTAGTGGAGAAGGTTAAAGCTGATAATCAAAGTGTGAAATCAGACAAATACGTATTTTAATCTGTTAATATGTACCGGGGGATCACTGGTTGAATATGTGACTGCGTTCAGCCCTTTAGACGAACAGCAATCACCTTCAACAGCATATATAAATCGCGTGCAGCCATTAGAGCGCACAGCGGAATAATTAATTTACTCTATTAATTGGCGATTTATTGTGCTGTTATGTACCTATTGGAGAAGGTTAAAGCTGATAATCAAAGTGTGAAATCAGACAAATACGTATTTTAATCTGTTAATATGTACCTGGGGGTCACTGGTTGAATAAGTGACTGCGTTAGCCCTTTAGACGAACAGCAATCACCTTCAACAGAATATATAAAACGCGTGCAGCCATTAGAGCGCACAGAGGAATAATCAATTTACTCTATTAATTGGCGTTTTATTGTGCTGTTATGTACCTAGTGGAGAAGGTTAAAGCTGATAATCGAAGTGTAAAATCAGAAAAATACGTATTTTAATTTGTTAATATGTACCTGGGGATAACTTGTTGAATATGTGACTGCGTTCAGCCCTTTAGATGAACAGCAATCACCTTCAACAGAATATATAAAACGAGTGCAGCCATTAGAGCGCACAGCGGAATAATTAATTTACTCTATTAATTGGCGTTTTATTGTGTTGTTATGTACCTAGCGGAGAAGGATAAAGCTGAAAATCAAAGTGTGAAATCAGACAAATACGTATTTTAATCTATTAATATGTACCTGAGGGTCACTGGTTCAATACGTGACTGCGTTCAGCCCTTTAGACGAACAGCAATCACCTTCAACAGAATATATAAAACGCGTGTAGCCATTAGAGCGCACAGCGGAATAATTAATTTACTCTATTAATTGGCATTTTATTGGTTTGTTATGTACCTAGTGGAGGAGGTTAAAGCTGATAATCAAAGTGTGAAAACAGACAAATACGTATTTTAATCTGTTAATATGTACCTGGGGATCACTGATTGAATATATGACTGCGTTCAGCCCTTTAGACGAACAGCAATCACCTTCAACAGAATATATAAAACGCGTGCAGCCATTAGAGCGCACAGCGGAATAATTAATTTACTCTATTAATTGGCGTTTTATTGTGTTGTTATGTACCTAGAGAAGAAGGTTAAAGCTGATAATCAAAGTGTGAAATCAGACAAATACGTATTTTCATCTCTTAATATGTACCTGGGGATAACTGGTTGAATATGTGACTGCGTTCACTCCTTTAGACGAACAGCAATCACCTTCAACAGAATATGTAAAACGCGTGTAGCCATTAGAGCGCACATCGGAATAATTAATTTACTCTATTAATTGGCGTTTTATTGTGTTGTTATGTACCTAGTGGAGAAGGTTAAAGCTGATAATCAAAGTGTGAAATCAGACAAATACGTATTTTAATCTGTTAATATCTACCTGGGGGTCACAGTTTGAATAAGTGACTGCGTTCAGCCCTTTAGACGAACAGCAATCACCTTCAACAGAATATACAAAACGCGTGCAGCCATTAGAGCGCACATCGGAATAATTAATTTACTCTATTAATTGGCGTTTTATTGTGTTGTTATGTACCTAGAGGAGAAGGTTAAATCTGATAATCAAAGTGTGAAATCAGACAAAAAAAATTTTTTAACTGTTAATATGTACCTGGATATAACTGGTTGAATATGTGACTGCGTTCAGCCCTTTAGACGAACAGCAATCACCTTCAACAGAATATATAAAACGCGTGCAGCCATTAGAGCGCACATCGGAATAATTAATTTACTCTATTAATTGGCGTTTTATTGTGTTGTTATGTACCTACTGGAGAAGGTTAAAGCTGATAATCAAAGTGTGAAATCAGACAAATACGTGTTTTAATCTGTTAATATGTACCTGGGGGTCACTGGTTCAATAAATGACTGCGTTCAGCCCTTTAGACGAACAGCAATCACCTTCAACAGAATATATAAAACGCGTGCAGCCATTAGAGCGCACAGCAGAACAATTAATTTACTCTATTAATTGGCGCTTTATTGGGTATTATGTACCTAGTGGAGAAGGTTAAAGCTAATAATCGAAGTGTTAAATCAGACAAATACGTATTTTAATCTGTTAATATGTACCTGGGGGTCACTGGTTCAATAAGTGACTGCGTTCAGCCCTTTAGACGAACAGCAATCACCTTCAACAGAATATATAAAACGCGTGCAGCCATTAGAGCGCACAGCGGAATAATTAATTTACTCTATTAATTGGCGTTTTATTGTGTTGTTATGTACCTAGAGGAGAAGATTAAATCTGATAATTAAAGTGTGAAATCAGACAAATACGTATTTTAATCTCTTAATAAGTACCTGGGGATAACTGGTTGAATATATGACTGCGTTCAGCCCTTTAGACGAACAGCAATCACCTTCAACAGAATATATAAAACGCGTGCAGCCATTAGAGCGCACAGCGAAATAATTAATTTACTCTATTAATTGGCGTTTTATTGTGTTGTTATGTACCTAGCGGAGAAGGTTAAAGCTGATAATCAAAGTGTGAAATCAGACAAATACGTATTTTAATCTATTAATATGTACCTGAGGGTCACTGGTTCAATACGTGACTGCGTTCAGCCCTTTAGACGAACAGCAATCACCTTCAACAGAATATATAAAACGCGTGTAGCCATTAGAGCGCACAGCGGAATAATTAATTTACTCTATTAATTGGCATTTTATTGGGTTGTTATGTACCTAGTGGAGAAGGTTAAAGCTGATAATCAAAGTGTGAAATCAGACAAATACGTATTTTAATCTGTTAATATGTACCTGGGGATCACTGGTTGAATATGTGACTGCGTTCAGTCCTTTAGACGAACAGCAATCACCTTCAACAGAATATGTAAAACGCGTGTAGCCATTAGAGCGCACAGCGGAATAATTAATTTACTCTATTAATTGGCATTTTATTGGGTTGTTATATACCTATTGGAGAAGGTTAAAGCTGATAATCAAAGTGTGAAATCAGACAAATACGTATTTTAATCTGTTAATATGTACCTGGGGATCACTGGTTGAATATGTGACTGCGTTCAGCCCTTTAGACGAACACCAATCACCTTCAACAGAATATGTAAAACGCGTGTAGCCATTAGAGCGCACAGCAGAATAATTAATTTACTCTATTAATTGGCATTTTATTGGGTTGTTATGTACCTAGTGGAGAAGGTTAAAGCTGATAATCAAAGCGTGAAATCAGACAAATACGTATTTTAATCTGTTAATATGTACCTGGGGATCACTGGTTGAATATGTGACTGCGTTCAGCCCTTTAGACGAACAGCAATCACCTTCAACAGAATATGTAAAACGCGTGTAGCCATTACAGCGCACAGGGGAATAATTAATTTACTCTATTAATTGGCGTTTTATTGTGTTGTTATGTACCTAGTGGAGAAGGTTAAAGCTGATAATCAAAGTGTGAAACGAGAGAAATACGCATTTTAATCTGTTAATATGTACCTGCGGGTCACTGGTTGAATAAGTGACTGCGTTCATCCCTTTAGACGAACAGCAATCACCTTCAACAGAATATGTAAAACGCGTGCAGCCATTAGAGCGCACAGCGGAATAATTAATTTACTCTATTAATTGGCATTTTATTGGGTTGTTATATACCTATTGGAGAAGGTTAAAGCTGATAATCAAAGTGTGAAATCAGACAAATACGTATTTTAATCTGTTAATATGTACCTGGGGATCACTGGTTGAATATGTGACTGCGTTCAGCCCTTTAGACGAACACCAATCACCTTCAACAGAATATGTAAAACGCGTGTAGCCATTAGAGCGCACAGCGGAATAATTAATTTACTCTATTAATTGGCATTTTATTGGGTTGTTATGTACCTAGTGGAGAAGGTTAAAGCTGATAATCAAAGCGTGAAATCAGACAAATACGTATTTTAATCTGTTAATATGTACCTGGGAATCACTGGTTGAATATCTGACTGCGTTCAGCCCTTTAGACGAACAGCAATCACCTTCAACAGAATATGTAAAACGCGTGTAGCCATTACAGCGCACAGGGGAATAATTAATTTACTCTATTAATTGGCGTTTTATTGTGTTGTTATGTACCTAGTGGAGAAGGTCAAAGCTGATAATCAAAGTGTGAGATCAGACAAATACGTATTTTAATCTGTTAATATGTACCTGGGGGTCACTGGTTCAATAAGTCACTGCGTTCAGGCCTTTAGACGAACAGCAATCACCTTCAACAGAATATATAAAACGCTTGCAGCCATTAGAGCGCACAGCGGAATAATTAATTTACTTGATTAATATGCGTTTTATTTTGTTGTTATGTACCTAGAGGAGAAGGATAAAGCTGATAATCATAGTGTGAAATCAGACAAATACGTATTTTAATCTGTTAATGTGTACCTGCATATAACTGGTTGAATATGTGACTGCGTTCAGCCCTTTAGACGAACAGCAATCACCTTCAACAGAATATATAAAACGCGTGCAGCCATTAGAGCGCACAGCGGAATAATTAATTTACTTGATTAATTTGCGTTTTATTTTGTTGTTATGTACCTAGAGGAGAAGGTTAAAGCTGATAATCAAAGTGTGAAATCCGACAAATAAGTATTTTAATCTGTTAATGTGTACCTGGGGATCACTGGTTGAATATGTGACTGCGTTCAGCAATTTAGACGAACAGCAATCACCTTCAACAGAATATGTAAAACGCGTGCAGCCATTAGAGCGCACAGCGGAATAATTAATTTACTCTATTAATTGGCGTTTTATTGTGTTGTTATGTACCTAGAGGAGAAGGTTAAAGCTGATAATCAAAGTGTGAAATCAGACAAATACGTATTTTTATCTGTTAATATGTACCTGCATATAACTGGTTGAATATGTGACTGCGTTCAGCCCTTTAGACGAACAGCAATCACCTTCAACAGAATATATAAAACGCGTGCAGCCATTAGAGCGCACAGCGGAATAATTAATTTACTCTATTAATTGGCGTTTTATTGTGTTGTTATGTACCTAGTGGAGAAGGTTAAAGCTGATAATCAAAGTTTGAAATCAGACAAATACGTATTTTAATCTGTTAATATCTACCTGGGGGTCACAGGTTGAATAAGTGACTGCGTTCAGCCCTTTAGACGAACAGCAATCACCTTCAACAGAATATACAAAACGCGTGCAGCCATTAGAGCGCACATCGGAATAATTAATTTACTCTATTAATTGGCGTTTTATTGTGTTGTTATGTACCTAGAGGAGAAGGTTAAATCTGATAATCAAAGTGTGAAATCAGACAAAAAAATTCTTTTAACTGTTAATATGTACCTGGATATAACTGGTTGAATATGTGACTGCGTTCAGCCCTTTAGACGAACAGCAATCACCTTCAACAGAATATATAAAACGCGTGCAGCCATTAGAGCGCACAGCGGAATAATTAATTTACTCTATTAATTGGCGTTTTATTGTGTTGTTATGTACCTACTGGAGAAGGTTAAAGCTGATAATCAAAGTGTGAAATCAGACAAATACGTATTTTAATCTGCTAATATGTACCTGGGGGTCACTGGTTCAATAAATGACTGCGTTCAGCCCTTTAGACGAACAGCAATCACCTTCAACAGAATATATAAAACGCGTGCAGCCATTAGAGCGCAGAGCAGAACAATTAATTTACTCTCTTAATTGGCGCTTTATTGGGTATTATGTACCTAGTGGAGAAGGTTAAAGCTAATAATCGAAGTGTGAAATCAGACAAATACGTATTTTAATCTGTTAATATGTACCTGGGGGTCACTGGTTCAATAAGTGACTGCGTTCAGCCCTTTAGACGAACAACAATCACCTTCAACAGAATATATAAAACGCGTGCAGCCATTAGAGCGCACAGCGGAATAATTAATTTACTCTATTAATTGGCGTTTTATTGTGTTGTTATGTACCTAGAGGAGAAGGTTAAAGCTGATAATTAAAGTGTGAAATCAGACAAATACGTATTTTAATCTCTTAATATGTACCTGGGGATAACTGGTTGAATATATGACTGCGTTCAGCCCTTTAGACGAACAGCAATCACCTTCAACAGAATATATAAAACGCGTGCAGTCATTAGAGCGCACAGCGAAATAATTAATTTACTCTATTAATTGGCGTTTTATTGTGTTGTTATGTACCTAGCGGAGAAGGTTAAAGTGATAATCAAAGTGTGTAATCAGACAAATACGTATTTTAATCTATTAATATGTACCTGAGGGTCACTGGTTCAATACGTGACTGCGTTCAGCCCTTTAGACGAACAGCAATCACCTTCAACAGAATATATAAAACGCGTGTAGCCATTAGAGCGCACAGCGGAATAATTAATTTACTCTATTAATTGCCATTTTATTGTTTTGTTATGTACCTAGTGGAGAAGGTTAAAGCTGATAATCAAAGTGTGAAATCAGACAAATACGTATTTTAATCTGTTAATATGTACCTGGGGATCACTGATTGAATATATGACTGCGTTCAGCCCTTTAGACGAACAGCAATCACCTTCAACAGAATATATAAAACGCGTGCAGCCATTAGAGCGCACAGCGGAATAATTAATTTACTCTATTAATTGGCGTTTTATTGTGTTGTTATGTACCTAGAGGAGAAGGTTAAAGCTGATAATCAAAGTGTGAAATCAGACAAATACGTATTTTAATCTGTTAATATGTACCTGGGGATCACTGGTTGAATATGTGACTGCGTTCAGCCCTTTAGACGACCAGCAATCACCTTCAACAGAATATGTAAAACGCGTGTAGCCATTAGAGCGCACAGCGGAATAATTAATTTACTCTATTAACTGGCATTTTATTTGGTTGTTATATACCTAGTGGAGAAGGTTAAAGCTGATAATCAAAGTGTGAAATCAGACAAATACGTATTTTAATCTGTTAATATGTATCTGGGGATCACTGGTTGAATATGTGACTGCGTTCAGCCCTTTAGACGAACAGCAATCACCTTCAACAGAATATGTAAAACGCGTGTAGCCATTAGAGCGCACAGCGGAATAATTAATTTACTCTATTAATTGGCGTTTTATTGTGTTGTTATGTACCTAGTGGAGAAGGTTAAAGCTGATAATCAAAGTGTGAAACGAGAGAAATACGTATTTTAATCTGTTAATATGTCCCTGCGGGTCACTGGTTGAATAAGTGACTGCGTTCATCCCTTTAGACGAACAGCAATCACCTTCAACAGAATATATAAAACGCGTGCAGCCATTAGAGCGCACAGCGAAATAATTAATTTACTCTATTAATTGGCGTTTTATTGTGTTGTTATGTACCTAGTGGAGAAGGTCAAAGCTGATAATCAAAGTGTGAGATCAGACAAATACGTATTTTAATCTGTTAATATGTACCTGAGGGTCACTGGTTCAATAAGTCACTGCGTTCAGGCCTTTAGACGAACAGCAATCACCTTCAACAGAATATATAAAACGCTTGCAGCCATTAGAGCGCACAGCGGAATAATTAATTTACTTGATTAATTTGCGTTTTATTTTGTTGTTATGTACCTAGAGGAGAAGGATAAAGCTGATAATCAAAGTGTGAAATCAGACAAATACGTATTTTAATCTGTTAATGTGTACCTGAGGATCACTGGTTGAATATATGACTGCGTTCAGCCCTTTAGACGAACAGCAATCACCTTCAACAGAATATATAAAACGCGTGCAGTCATTAGAGCGCACAGCGAAATAATTAATTTACTCTATTAATTGGCATTTTATTGGGTTGTTATGTACCTAGTGGAGAAGGTTAAAGGTGATAATCAAAGTGTGAAATCAGACAAATACGTATTTTAATCTGTTAATATGTACCTGGGGATCACTGGTTGAATATGTGACTGCGATCGGCCCTTTAGACGAACAGCAATCACCTTCAACAGAATATGTAAAACGCGTGTAGCCATTAGAGCGCACAGCGGAATAATTAATTTACTCTATTAACTGGCGTTTTATTGTGTTGTTATGTACCTAGTGGAGAAGGTTAAAGCTGATAATCGAAGTGTGAAACGAGACAAATACGTATTTTAATCTGTTAATATGTACCTGGGGGTCACTGGTTGAATAAGTGACTGCGTTCATCCCTTTAGACGAACAGCAATCACCTACAACAGAATATATAAAACGCGTGCAGCCATTAGAGCGCACAGCGGAATATTTAATTTACTCTATTAATTGGCGTTTTATTGTGTTGTTATGTACCTAGGGGAGAAGGTCAAAGATGATAATCAAAGTGTGAAATCAGACAAATACGGATTTTAATCTGTTAATATGTACCTGGGAGTAACTGGTTGAATAAGTGACTGCGTTCAGCCCTTTAGACGAACAGCAATCCCCTTCAACAGAATATGTAAAACGCGTGCAGCCATTAGAGCGCACAGCGGAATAATTAATTTACTTGATTAATTTGCGTTTTATTTTGTTGTTATGTACCTAGAGGAGAAGGTTAAAGCTGATAATCAAAGTGTGAAATCAGACAAATACGTATTTTTATCTGTTAATATGTACCTGCATATAACTGGTTGAATATGTGACTGCGTTCAGCCCTTTAGACGAACAGCAATCACCTTCAACAGAATATATAAAACGCGTGCAGCCATCAGAGCGCACAGCGGAATAATTAATTTACTCTATTAATTGGCGTTTTATTGTGTTGTTATGTACCTAGTGGAGTAGGTTAAAACTGATAATCAAAGTGTGAAATCAGACAAATACGTATTTTAATCTGTTAATATGTGCCTGGGGATCACTGGTTCAATAAGTGACTGCGTTCAGCCCTTTAGACGAACAGCTATCACCTTCAACAGAATATATAAAACGCGTGCAGCCATTACAGCGCACAGCGGAATAATTAATTTACTCTATTAATTGGCGTTTTATTGTGTTGTTATGTACCTAGCGGAGAAGGTTAAAGCTGATATTCGAAGTGTGAAATCAGACAAATACGTATTTTAATCTGTTAATATGTACCTGGGGGTCACTGGTTCAATAAGTCACTGCGTTCAGCCCTTTAGACGAACAGCAATCACCTTCAACAGAATATATAAAACGCGTGCAGCCATTAGAGCGCACAGCGGAATAATTAATTTACTCTATTAATTGGCGTTTTATTGTGTTGTTATGTACCTAGTGGAGAAGGTTCAAGCTGATAATAAAGTGTGAAATCAGACAAATACGTATTTTAATCTGTTAATATGTGCCTGGGGGTCACTGATTCAATAAGTGACTGCGTTCAGCCCTTTAGACGAACAGCAATCACCTTCAAGAGAATATATAAAACGCGTGCAGCCATTAGAGCGCACAGCGGAATAATTAATTTACTTGATTAATTGGCGTTTTATTGTGTTGTTATGTACCTAGAGGAGAAGGTTAAAGCTGATAATCAATCTGTGAAATCAGACAAATACGTATTTTAATCTGTTAATATGTACCTGGGGATAACTGGTTGAATATGTGACTGCGTTCAGCCCTTTAGACGAACAGCAATCACCTTCAACAGAATATATAAAACGCGTGCAGCCATTAGAGCGCACAGCGGAAAAATTAATTTACTCTATTAATTGGCGTTTTATTGTGTTGTTATGTACCTAGTGGAGAAGGTTAAAGCTGATAATCGAAGTGTGAAATCAGACAAATGCCTATTTTAATCTGTTAATATGTACCTGGGGATAACTGGTTGAATATGTGACTGCGTTCAGCCCTTTAGACGAACAGCAATCACCTTCAACAGAATATATAAAACGCGTGCAGCCATTAGAGCGCACAGCGGAATAATTAATTTACTCTATTAATTCGCGTTTTATTGTGTTGTTATGTACCTAGGGGAGAAGGTTAAAGCTGATAATCGAAGTGTGAAATCAGACAAATACGTATTTTAATCTGTTAATATGTACCTGGGGGTCACTGGTTCAATAAGTCACTGCGTTCAGCCCTTTAGACGAACAGCAATCACCTTCAACAGAATATATAAAACGCGTGCAGCCATTAGAGCGCACAGCGGAATAATTAATTTACTCTATTAATTGGCGTTTTATTCTGTTGTTATGTACCTAGTGGAGAAGGTTAAAACTGATAATCGAAGTGTGAAATCAGAAAAATACGTATTTTAATCTGTTAATATGTATCTGCGGGTCACTGGTTGAATAAGTGACTGCGTTCATCCCTTTAGACGAACAGCAATCACCTTCAACAGAATATATAAAACGCGTGCAGCCGTTAGAGCGCACAGCGGAATAATTAATTTACTCTATTAATTGGCGTTTTATTGTGTTGTTATGTACCTAGTGGAGAAGGTCAAAGCTGATAATCAAAGTGTGAAATCAGAAAAATACGTATTTTAATCTGTTAATATGTACCTGGGGGTCACTGGTTCAATAAGTCACTGCGTTCAGCCCTTTAGACGAACAGCAATCACCTTCAACAGAATATATAAAACGCTTGCAGCCATTAGAGCGCACAGCGGAATAATTAATTTACTTGTTTAATTTGCGTTTTATTTTGTTGTTATGTACCTAGAGGAGAAGGATAAAGCTGATAATCAAAGTGTGAAATCAGACAAATACGTATTTTAATCTGTTAATGTGTACCTGAGGATCACTGGTTGAATATGTGACTGCGTTCAGCCCTTTAGACGAACAGCAATCACCTTCAACAGAATATGTAAAACGCGTGCAGCCATTAGAGCGCACAGCGGAATAATTAATTTACTCTATTAATTGGCGTTTTATTGTGTTGTTATGTACCTAGAGGAGAAGGTTAAAGCTGATAATCAAAGTGTGAAATCAGACAAATACGTATTTTTATCTGTTAATATGTACCTGGATATAACTGGTTGAATATGTTACTGCGTTCAGCCATTTAGACGAACAGCAATCACCTTCAACAGAATATATAAAACGCGTGCAGCCATTAGAGCGCACAGCGGAATAATTAATTTACTCTATTAATTGGTGTTTTATTGTGTTGTTATGTACCTAGAGGAGAAGGTTAAAGCTGATAATCAAAGTGTGAAATCAGACAAATACGTATTTTAATCTGTTAATATGTACCTGAGGGTCACTGGTTCAATACGTGACTGCGTTCAGCCCTTTAGACGAACAGCAATCACCTTCAACAGAATATATAAAACGCGTGCAGCCATTAGAGCGCACAGCGGAATAATTAATTTACTCTATTAATTGGCGTTTTATTGTGTTGTTATGTACCTAGTGGAGAAGGTTAAAGCTGATGATCGAAGTGTGAAATCAGACAAATACGTATTTTAATCTGTTAATATGTCCCTGGCGGTCACTGGTTGAATGAGTGACTGCGTTCATCCCTTTAGACGAACAGCAATCACCTTCAACAGAATATATAAAACGCGTGCAGCCATTAGAGCGCACAGCGGAATAGTTAATTTACTGTATTAATTGGCGTTTTATTGTGTTGTTATGTACCTACAGGAGAAGGTTAAAGCTGATAATCAAAGTGTGAAATCAGACAAATACGTATTTTAATCTGTTAATATGTACCTGGGGATCACTGGTTGAATATGTGACTGCGTTCAGCCCTTTAGACGAACAGCAATCACCTTCAACAGAATATGTAAAACGCGTGCAGCCATTAGAGCGCACAGCGGAATAATTAATTTACTCTATTAATTGGCCTTTTATTATGTTTTTATGTACCTAGTAGAGAAGGTTAAAGCTGATAATCAAAGTGTGATATCAGACAAATGCGTATTTTTATCTGTTAATATGTACCTGGGGGTCACTGTTTGAATAAGTGACTGCGTTCAGCCCTTTAGGCGAACACCAATCACTTTCAACAGAATATATAAAACGCGTGCAGCCATTAGAGCGCACAGCGGAATAATTAATTTACTCTATTTATTGGCGTTTTATTGTGTTGTTATGTACCTAGAGGAGAAGGTTAAAGCTGATAATCAAAGTGTGAAATCAGACAAATACGTATTTTAATCTGTTAATATGTACCTGGGGATCACTGTTTGAATATGTGACTGCTTTCAGCCCTTTAGACGAACAGCAATCACCTTCAACAGAATATATAAAACGCGTGCAGCCATTAGAGCGCACAGTGGAATAATTAATTTACTCTATTAATTGGCGTTTTATTGTGTTGTTATGTACCTAGTGGAGAAGGTTAAAGCTGATAATCAAAGTGTGAAATCAGACAAATACGTATTTTAATCTGTTAATATGTACCTGGGGGTCACTGGTTGAATAAGTGACTGCGTTCAGCCCTTTAGACGAACAGCAATCACCTTCAGCAGAATATATAAAACGCGTGCAGCCATTAGAGCGCACAGCGGAACAATTAATTTACTCTATTAACTGGCGTTTTAGTGTGATGTTATGAACCTAGTGGAGAAGCTTAAAGCTGATAATCAAAGTGTGAAATCAGCCAAATGCGTATTTTAATCTGCTAATATGTTCCTGGGGGTCACTGTTTGAATTAGTGACTGCGTTCAGCCTTTTAGACGAACAGCAATCACCTTCAACAGAATTTATAGAACGCGTGCAGCCATTATAACGCACAGCGGAATAATTAATTTACTCTATTAATTGGCGTTTTTTGTATTGGTATGTACCTAGTGGACAATGTTAAAGCTGATAATCGAAGTGTGAAATCAGACAAATACGTATTTTAATCTGTTAATATGTATCTGGGGGTCACTGGTTGAATACGTGACTGCGTTCAGCCCTTTGGACGAACAGCAATCACCCTCAACAGAATATATAGAACGCGTGCAGCCATTATAGCGCACAGCGGAATAATTAATTTACTCTATTATTTGGCGTTTTAATGTGTTCTTATGTACCTAGTGGAGAAGTTTAAAGCTGATAATCAGAGTGTGAAATCAGACAAATACATATTTTAATCTGTTAATATGTACCTGGAGTTCACTGGTTGAATAAGTGACTGCGTTCAGCCCTTTAGACGAACAGCAGTCAATTTCAACAGAATATATAGAACGCGTGCAGGCATTATAGCGCACAGCGGAATAATTAATTTACTCTATTAATTGGCGTTTTAGTGTGTTGTTATGTACCTAGAGGAGAAGGTTAAAGCTGATAATCAAAGTGTGAAATCAGACAAATACGTATTTTAATCTGTTAATATGTAACTGGGGGTAACTGGTTGAATAAGTGACTGCGTTCAGCCCTTTAGACGAACAGAAATCACCTTCAACAGAATATATAAAACGCGTGCAGCCATTAGAGCGCACAGCGGAACAATTAATTTACTCTATTAATTGGCGTTTTATTGTGTTGTTATGTACCTAGTGGAGAAGGTTAAAGCTGATAATCAAAGTGTGAAACGAGACAAATACGTATTTTAATCGGTTAATATGTACCTGGGGGTCACTGGTTGAATAAGTGACTGCGTTCATCCCTTTAGACGAACAGCAATCACCTACAACAGAATATATAAAACGCGTGCAGCCATTAGAGCGCACAGCGGAATAATTAATTTACTCTATTAATTGGCGTTTTATTGTGTTGTTATGTACCTAGTGGAGAAGGTTAAAGCTGATAATCAAAGTGTGAAACGAGACAAATACGTATTTTAATCTGTTAATATGTACCTGGGGGTCACTGGTTCAATAAGTGACTGCGTTCAGCCCTTTAGACGAAGAGCAATCACCTTCAACAGAATATATAAATCGCGTGCAGCCATTAGAGCGCACAGCGGAATAATTAATTTACTTGATTAATTTGCGTTTTATTTTGTTGTTATGTACCTAGTGCAGAAGGTGAAAGCTGATAATCAAAGTGTGAAATCAGACAAATACGTATTTTAATCTGTTAATATGTACCTGGGGGTCACTGGTTCAATAAGTGACTGCGTTCAGCCCTTTAGACGAACAGCAATCACCTTCAACAGAATATATAAATCGCGTGCAGCCATTAGAGCGCACAGCGGAATAATTAATTTACTCTATTAATTGGCGTTTTATTGTGTTGTTATGTACCTAGTGGAGAAGGTTAAAGCTGATAATCAAAGTGTGAAACGAGACAAATACGTATTTTAATCTGTTAATATGTACCTGGGGGTCACTGGTTGAATAAGTGACTGCGTTCATCCCTTTAGACGAACAGCAATCACCTACAACAGAATATATAAAACGCGTGCAGCCATTAGAGCGCACAGCGGAATAATTAATTTACTCTATTAATTGGCGTTTTATTGTGTTGTTATGTACCTAGTGCAGAAGGTTAAAGCTGATAATCAAAGTGTGAAATCAGACAAATACGTATTTTAATCTGTTAATATGTACCTGGGGGTCACTGGTTCAATAAGTGACTGCGTTCAGCCCTTTAGACGAAGAGCAATCACCTTCAACAGAATATATAAATCGCGTGCAGCCATTAGAGCGCACAGCGGAATAATTAATTTACTTGATTAATTGGCGTTTTATTGTGTTGTTATGTACCTAGTGGAGAAGGTTAAAGCTGATAATCGAAGTGTGAAATCAGACAAATACGTATTTTAATCTGTTAATATGTACCTGGGGATAACTGGTTGAATATGTGACTGCGTTCAGCCCTTTAGACGAACAGCAATCACCTTCAACAGAATATATAAAACGCGTGTAGCCATTAGAGCGCACAGCGGAATAATTAATTTACTCTATTAATTGGCGTTTTATTGTGTTGTTATGTACCTAGGGGAGAAGGTTAAAGCTGATAATCGAAGTGTGAAATCAGACAAATACGTATTTTAATCTGTTAATATGTACCTGGGGGTCACTGGTTCAATAAGTCACTGCGTTCAGCCCTTTAGACGAACAGCAATCACCTTCAACAGAATATATAAAACGCGTGCAGCCATTAGAGCGCACAGCGGAATAATTAATTTACTCTATTAATTGGCGTTTTATTCTGTTGTTATGTACCTAGTGCAGAAGGTTAAAGCTGATAATCAAAGTGTGAAATCAGACAAATACGTATTTTAATCTGTTAATATGTACCTGGGGGTCACTGGTTCAATAAGTGACTGCGTTCAGCCCTTTAGACGAACAGCAATCACCTTCAACAGAATATATAAAACGCGTGTAGCCATTAGAGCGCACAGCGGAATAATTAATTTACTCTATTAATTGGCGTTTTATTGTGTTGTTATGGACCTAGTGCAGAAGGTTAAAGCTGATAATCAAAGTGTGAAATCAGACAAATACGTATTTTAATCTGTTAATATGTACCTGGGGGTCACTGGTTCAATACGTGACTGCGTTCAGCACTTTAGACGAACAGCAATCACCTTCAACAGAATATATAAAACGCGTGCAGCCATTAGAGCGCACAGCGGAATAATTAATTTACTTGATTAATTGGCGTTTTATTGTGTTGTTATGTACCTACAGGAGAAGGTTAAAGCTGATAATCAAAGTGTGAAATCAGACAAATACGTATTTTAATCTGTTAATATATACCTGGGGATAACTGGTTGAATATGTGACTGCGTTCAGCCCTTTAGACGAACAGCAATCACCTTCAACAGAATATATAAAACGCGTGCAGCCATTAGAGCGCACAGCGGAATAATTAATTTACTCTATTTATTGGCGTTTTATTGTGTTGTTATGTACCTAGTGGAGAAAGTTAAAGCTGATGATCGAAGTGTGAAATCAGACAAATACGTATTTTAATCTCTTAATATGTCCCTGGCGGTCACTGGTTGAATAAGTGACTGCGTTCAGCCCTTTAGACGAACAGCAATCACCTTCAACAGAATATATAAAACGCGTGCAGCCATTAGAGCGCACAGCGGAATAGTTAATTTACTCTATTAATTGGCGTTTTATTGTGTTGTTATGTATCTAGTGGAGAAGGTTAAAGCTGATAATCAAAGCGTGAAATCAGACAAATACGTATTTTAATCTGTTAATATGTACCTGGTGGTACTGGTTGAATAAGTGACTGCGTTCAGCCCTTTAGACGAACAGCAATCACCTTCAACAGAATATATAAAACGCGTGCCGTCATTAGAGCGCACAGCGGAATAATTAATTTACTCTATTAATTGGCGTTTTATTGTGTTGTTATGTACCTACAGGAGAAGGTTAAAGCTGATAATCAAAGTGTGAAATCAGACAAATGCGTATTTTTATCTGTTAATATGTACCTGGGGGTCACTGTTTGAATAAGTGACTGCGTTCAGCCCTTTAGGCGAACACCAATCACCTTCAACAGAATATATAAAACGCGTGCAGCCATTAGAGCGCACAGCGGAATAATTAATTTACTCTATTTATTGGCGTTTTATTGTGTTGTTATGTACCTAGAGGAGAAGGTTAAAGCTGATAATCAAAGTGTGAAATCAGACAAATACGTATTTTAATCTGTTAATATGTACCTGGGGGTCACTGGTTGAATAAGTGACTGCGTTCAGCCCTTTAGACGAACAGCAATCACCTTCAACAGAATATATAAAACGCGTGCAGCCATTAGAGCGCACAGCGGAATAATTAATTTACTCTATTAATTGGCGTTTTATTGTGTTGTTATGTACCTAGTGGAGAAGGTTAAAGTTGATAATCGAAGTGTGAAATCAGACAACTACGTATTTTAGTCTGTTAATATGTACCTGGGGGTCACTGATTGAATAAGTGACTGCGTTCAGCCCTTTAGACGAACAGCAATCACCTTCAACAGAATATATAAAACGCGTGCAGCCATTAGAGCGCACAGCGGAACAATTAATTTACTCTATTAATTGGCGTTTTAGTGTGATGTTATGAACCTAGTGGAGAAACTTAAAGCTGATAATCAAAGTGTGAAATCAGCCAAATACGTATTTTAATCTGCTAATATGTACCTGGGGGTCACTGTTTGAATTAGTGACTGCGTTCAGCCTTTTAGACGAACAGCAATCACCTTCAACAGAATTTATAGAACGCGTGCAGCTATTATAACGCACAGCGGAATAATTAATTTACTCTATTAATTGGCGTTTTTTGTATTGGTATGTACCTAGTGGACAATGTTAAAGCTGATAATCAAAGTGTGAAATCAGACAAATACGTATTTTAATCTGTTAATATGTATCTGGGGGTCACTGGTTGAATACGTGACTGCGTTCAGCCCTTTGGACGAACAGCAATCACCCTCAACAGAATATATAGAACGCGTGCAGCCATTATAGCGCACAGCGGAATAATTGATTTACTCTATTATTTGGCGTTTTAATGTGTTCTTATGTACCTAGTGGAGAAGTTTAAAGCTGATAATCAGAGTGTGAAATCAGACAAATACATATTTTAATCTGTTAATATGTACCTGGAGTTCACTGGTTGAATAAGTGACTGCGTTCAGCCCTTTAGACGAACAGCAGTCAATTTCAACAGAATATATAGAACGCGTGCAGCCATTATAGCGCACAGCGGAATAATTAATTTACTCTATTAATTGGCGTTTTAGTGACTTGTTTTGTACCTAGTGGAGAAGGTTAAAGCTGGTAATCAAAGAGTGAAATCAGACAAATACGTATTTTAATCTGTTAATATGTACCTGGGGGTCACTGGTTGAATAAGTGACTGCGTTCAGCCCTTTAGACGAACAGCAATCAATTTCAACAGAATATATAGAACGCGTGCAGCCATTATAGCGCACAGCGGAATAATTAATTTACTCTATTAATTGGCGTTTTAGTGTCTTGTTATGTACCTCGTGGAGAAGGTTAAAGCTGTTAATCAAAGGGGGAAGTCAGACAGATACCTAATTCAATCTGTTAATGTGTGTCTATGGGTCATTGGTTGAAGAGGTGACTGCGTTCATCCCTTCGAACGAAGAGCAGTCACCCGCAGTAGAAGATATAGATCGCGTGCAGCCATTATAGCTCACATCGAATTAGTTATGTTATCCCTTTTGATTGTCGTTTAAGTGTGTAGTTGCCTACAGTCGCTCAAAAAATTATCCGAACACTATGGTTGATTATAGAATTCAGAAAAAGTATCTGGCAACTATTTTTTTTAGAAATTAGTGATCTGGGAACCTTCGTGTCACGTGACACGATGGTTCCCAGATCACTAAATTCTAAAAAAATTTTTTTTTTTTTAATTCTCTAATCAACCATAGTGTTCGGATATTTTTTGAGCGAGTGTAGCTAGTGGAAAACGCTAAAGCTGTAAATCAAATTGTGAAATCAGACAAATACGTATTTTAATCTGTTAATGTATATCTGGAAGTCACTGGTTGAATAAATGGCTGAGCTCAGCCCTTTGGGCGAACAGCAATCACCCTCAACAGAAGATATAGAATGGGTGCAAGAATTATAGCGCATAGCGGAACAATTAAGTTATCCATTTTGATTGTCGTTTAAGTGTGTTGTTGTGCACCTAGTGGAAGGTGTTAAAGCTGCTGATCAAATGATGAAATCAGACAAATTCGTATTTTAATCTGTTAATGTGTATCTGATGGTCACTGGTTGTATAGTTGACTGCGTTCAGCCCTTTTGAACGAACAGCAATCACCTTCAACGAAAGATATCGGACGCGTGCAGCCATTATAGCTGACATCGGATTAGTTATATTATTCCTTTTTAATGTCGTTTAAGTGTGTTGCTGTGTACCTAGTTTAAAGTATTAAAGTTGTTAATCAAAGTATAAAATCAGTCAAATACGTATGTTAATCTGTTAATATGTAGGTGAGGTTCTCTTGTTGAAAAGGTGACTGCGTTCAGCCCTTTGGACGAACAGCAATCACCTTCAGCAGAAGATACAGAACGCGTGCAGCAATTATAGCTCACATCGGGTTAGTTAACTTATTCCTTTTGATTGTCGTTTAAGTGTGGTGTTGTGTACCTAGTGTAAACTTGTTGAAGCTGTTAATCAAAGGGTGAAATCAGACAAATATGTATTTTAATCTGTTAATATGTACCTGCGGGTCACTTTTTAAATAAGTGACTGCGTTCAGTCCATTGGACGAAGCGCAATCGCCCACAACAGATCTTATAAAACGCGTGCAGCTATAAGAGCGCACAACGGAGTAGTTATTTTGTCCGTTTTGATTAGCGTACGAAGTGTGTTGTTTTGTATATAGTGCAAAGTGTGAGAGTTTGTTAATAGGATAGCTGAAATGAGTCAAATATCTATATGAGTCTGTGAATAGATGGTGTTATTCGACACACACTGGTTGAATAGGTGTCTGCATTCATCCATTTCAGCAAATGGCAATCACTCTCAACAGAAGCTGCAGATCACATTTAGTCATTACATCTCAGAGCGGATTAATTACTCTGCTCTTTTTTATTACGTTATCTAGTGCGTTTGGTATGTGCAGAGTGTAGATTGTTAAAAGTTGTGTATTTAGAAAGCTGAAACGGTCGGAATATGTACTTGAATATATTCTCCCCCCACTTCTCTAGGTTGGACCCTCAGCCGCAGGGGTGCAGTGTGATATTTGTGTCAGTGCCCAATTATTGTGTGTTATCCGTTGTATCTGAGTGTGTTTCTTGTCTCTGTGTGTAGAGTTGCATCTTGGATCGCCCCTGTACGTCTTTTGGAGTTTTCCTGATATTTTACAATAATATGTTGAAATTTTAATGAATCGTGTTTTGAAACGTAGGCGTAAGAGGTAAAGGAATAGATTGAAATATAAAATAGAAGTTAGAATTAATTGAAAAATTAGAACCAATAGATCCACTGGACGTGTTTGTAAATACGCCTGCTTACGAAAATACATAATTAATTACTTTGAACTCACTATTTCGAATAATATTATCAAATATAAGTAGTAAATGTTAACTTGTTTTTCTGATTTCTATAGAATCCCACTGACTCTTCATCTATATTCTGGTTTATGGATATTTTCTCCCCTTCTGCAATTTGTCCGTTAAATTTAGGGTTTACTGTGTGTCATAAAGTTAGAATTTCGTACAGTGTCTCATGAACCCCTCCAGATAATTTTGTTTTACACTTCTACTATGATCTATTTTGGAGTTTCTGGGTGAAAAATATTTTTTGTACAGAATACAGCTACATATTTTGGTAAAGTTTCCATAGCGGTTATTGCTTTCGTTTAACCTGTTTAAATTCTCATCGAAATCAATTATTTGATATTATTATTTAATAATTATTATTTATTTAATATTTTTTACGAGATTACATTGTTGCTTTAAGTATTCGAATTTCCGTAACTACCCAAAGAATGCTGTTGAAAACCGAGATTTTACGAGATTTGATTGCTATCTCATCATCATCATCATCATCATCATCATCATCATCATCATCAAGCAGCCATGGGCTACGGAGGTCCAACCAGACCGTGCAATTTAGTTCTCCAAACAAGTCTATCCTGAGCTACATCTACTGCATCTGGCCACTGCACACCAATTCTAACAAGGTCCTGTTTGACATTGTCTGCCAACCGCATCCTAGGTCTCCCCTTCTTTCTGAGGCCTTTAGGCACACTGTTCATAACCCTATTCGCCAATCTATAATTATTCATACGGGCAACATGGCCAAACCAACGGAGTCTCTCTCTACACAATATGCTGCTTAAAGGAGGTTGCAAACTCCTTTGCCTAACCTCATCATTACTTACAAAGTTGAACCACCTAATGCCCAAGATACTGCGTAAGCATCTGGAATCAAAAGCATCTAGTTTCCTGTTATCTTGTTTACAAAGTGTCCAAGTTTCACTACCATAACTAACCCTAGAAAGAACCAAACTGTTATACAGTCTAATTTTAGTCGTTAGGTATATATATTTCGTTTTTATCTTGTTAAATTATTTCATACAAATCTTATTTAAGAAGTTACTTAACTGTGTATATGTAACTCTTGACATGCCGTTCAGTGTATAATACTAATGCAGAGAGCACTGTTGTCAAACATTTTTTAACATGGCGAGACAGATTTCTCCATTATAAACCCACGATTTACTATCATTTTGAATCAAGTAGCAGTAACATTTCTTTTATCATACTATGACAAAAACTCAAACTCTGGCCACGATACTGCTATATTCAGGCCACAAAACAAAATTAATTGCAAGAAGAATTTATTAAACAATCGAACATTATAACAAATAAAAACCTTTATTTTTTCAAAATCTAATGGATCAAACCTATCAGTTTATCATACAATGCAAATCAAATAGTACAAAATATTAACGGTTCAAATGTAAGGATCCTAAGTTTTAGGTTCGCCATTACACAAGTGAAAATTAAAATCATTCCTTCACACGCACAAACTCACATACTACTTTCCACTACTGTGATCAAAACGCATCACTGACATTTCGATGCCTTTACTAGAATGAAGTGAATTTTTATAAGTGACAGAGTACAATATCTCTCTCAAGCAAAAACAAAAACCTTAACTAAATTTTAAGTTCTACAGAAGTGCTTTAAAGGAAATCAATGAACAGTTGATAGCTTTAATACGTCTATTTTTGATGCATTTTTTTGTGAAATGTGTAATCAGTTATTTGGCGAGATATTTTAAAGATATGGATAGACTATTGAAATTCGTAATGAATAAGTAACTAATTATAACAACCTAGTCGCCATCTTACTATCAATGATTCATCCATAAACATCTATGGAATTGCTGTGGCCATTGTTTCTAATTATCTATATTAGCCGTAGATACGCATTTCTCTTCACCTCTCAATGGAGTGCCAACAAAAATCGTCGTGCATGTTACCTTTGGCACGCGTCATAAAATCGCCATCACTGCTATGAGGGCACCAACCTGAGATTTGTTGTTAAAGGCTAAGTCGGTGAAGTGCCAGGCTCATAATCTGAAGGTCCCAGGTTCGAGTCGTACCTGGGTCAGCGTTCAGATTTTTCTCCGCAAAACTCCCCGCCCTGCCCTCTGTCAACAGGGGGACACCGGTCGGCATGGAAAGGCCGCCGTCCGTCAAATGACATAACAAATGTTATAGACCATGTTGGATGGACTTGACGGGAGCTACCATCTGTATCCTAACAGCTACCTAGTGGTTTCCCTTCATACAACCTTCTCTGAACCTTTGCGGTCCTTATGATCTGATCACTAAGTACATTGTATGTAAAAAAGTTGCAGCTACTAGATAAAACAGTTTGTACTTATTTACATACCTGTAATAAGCATCGGAAGGAGCTTCAGGTCATGGTCCGTGTGAAGCCACGGTCGCACGTCAGAGGACACAGGCACGGTCGCACGTCAGAGGACACGTCAAGGCACGGTCGCACGTCAGAAAACACGTCAAGGCACGGTCGCACGTCAGAGGGCACGTCAAGGCACGGTCGCACGTCAAGGCACGGTCGCACGTCAGAGGACACGTCAAGGCACGGTCGCACGTCAGAGGACACGTCAAGGCACGGTCGCACGTCAAAGGGCACGTCAAGGCATGGTCGCACGTCAGGGGATACGTCAAGGCACGGTCCCCCTAGATCCATTCCTGGGTCTTCTGACCTGATCATTTAGCTCATTACGCGAACTAAAGTGCCGTTGACAGGTAAAACAACCAAAGTAGACCAACGGCTCGGGTCACGTTAAGGTGGGAGGGGGGGGACGAAGAGTGCTCAGTTAACGTCTTGAAAATTCTCATAGGTCATATAGGTCGACACGATCGCTTTTCCTATTAGTGAACCAATGTTCTACGAGAATTTTCGAAAGCGTCAACTTGCGCAGTCTCATCTTAGGCTGAATGATTGCCGCCGCTCTGAAAACGGATATTCTCTGATTGTAATTCTTGCATTACGACACAGTGTGATCGCATTCTAATAATGGATCTGTTGGCTGTTACGTGACATTGTTCTACACTGATATTGTTGGTCAATTGCTTGAATTAGAATATTCGTGTTTTTGAATTATTCGGGCTTCCGTATGATTTGAAGAAATCAATTGAAATATTTAGATTAACGTTGGAATGAAAATAATAAATAAAAGAAAACTTTTTTTCGAAATTTTTTCTGAAAAATTTCAAAATGGAAACAAATTGTTAAATGATTATTATATCATTCATATCCTATTGATTTCAAAATGATAGGTCTTAATTTTTTTTCCGAGGGCTCCGAGGGTAAAAATAAGCACACAAACATTTCTTAAAAGTTGTTAAACGTTCTTCATTTCTTATTGTAAATTCCAGTGAATTAAAAAACTTAGTTACAACGAAATTAAAAACTTCTATGGGCAAACAAGAGAAAAGTATAATTTTGGCGGTCATTAAAAAATGTTGCGATGCACTCATTTGATTCCCATTGCATGAAGTTCCTTTTGGACAAAGCTGCAGGATTTGATCCCACAGAGATCCTACATAGGGGATTTGGTCCCGCTTAAAGACCCAGACAGGGAATTTCTTCATCAGACATTATGGTTATGTGGTCTAAGTTTCCTCCCCACCCCCATGAATACATTTCTTTGTGGGAATTTAAGCCCCTTTTCTGCGTTATACCCTTGGACATATTTTTCAAAAGATATAAATCCAAACAGATAAAAATCCTGTCAAGCAGCTGCTTGCCGCAGAGATCTGACAGGAGTCTTAATTTTAATACGATAGTAGGTCTGTCACAATGCTTTTCAAAAAAAAAAAGTATTTAATTTTTAAAATTTCAATTAATAAACTGAAAAAACTTAGATATAGTTATTTAGAAGTATGGAATATATGTTACCCTTATTAATAGTGTTCCAATTTCAAGTTTACTAGTTTTATAAAAATCATCAAAGCCATCCAACGTGAAGGCCATCCAGCGTGTTCTTTAACATTGGAATATTTTATCTGTGAAGGCCACTTTTTCCACACAATCAGCTAAATGACCATGTCACAAGGACTCCGAAGACTCAGAGAAAGTTGGAGGAAGGCTATCCACTGGACAGCTTTTTAGAGATAGATGATAGCCTCTCGTCAAGGTTATCCACCGACTTCTTTAACGTTGAAATATTTTACCTCTGAAGGTCAATTTTTTCCACAAAATGGGCTAAATGGCCTGGACACAAGGACCCCGAAAACCCAGAGAAGGTTGGGGGAAGGATATCCACTGGACAGCTTTTAGAAGACAGATGGTAGCCTTCCGTCAAGGCTATCCAGAGTGTTTTTTAACGTTAGAATATTTTACCTCTGAAGGTCACTTTTTTCCACACAATGGGCCAAATGGCCAGGTCACAAAGACCCCGAAAACCCAGAAAAGGTTGGGGGAAGGATATCCACTGGACAGCTTTTAGAAGACAGATGGTAGCCTCCCGTCAAGGCTATCCAGTGTGTTCTTTAACGTTAGAATATTTTACCTCTGAAGGTCACTTTTTTCCACACAATGGGCTAAATGGCCAGGTCACAAAGACCCCGAAAACCCAGAGAAGGTTGGGGGAAGGATATCCACTGGACAGCTTTTAGAAGACAGATGGTAGCCTCCCGTCAAGGATATCCAGTGTGTTCTTTAATGTTATAATATTTTACCTCTGAAGGTTACTTTTTTCCACACAATGGGCTAAATGGCCAGGTCACAAGGACCCCGAAGACTCAGAGGAAGTTGGGGGAAGGATATCCACTGGACAGCTTTTAGAAGACAAATGGTAGCCTCCCGTTAAGGCTATTCAGTGTGTTTTTTAATGTTATAATATTTTACCTCTGAAGGTCACTTTTTTCCACACAATGGGCTAAATGTCCAGGTCAGAAGGATTCCAAAGACTCAGCGAAAGTTGGGGAAGGATATCCACTGGAAAGGGATTTATTAAAAATCCCTCGTACGACCCAATTTGTTAATAATCTCTTGTAGAATAGGGACCTTTGCACATTTTTGCTGCTTTTCATGCTTATTTCAATCTCTGCATGCGCAGAAATCTCTTTGGATCACACTTTCAGGATGGGTTGGGTTGTTTTACCTCTGAGCGGCACTTTTTTGCACACCATGGGCTAAATGGCCAGATCACATGGACCCCGAAGGCTCAGAGAAAGTTGGGGGAGGGGACCCACTGAAACAGCTGTTGGGAGACAGATGGTAGCCTCCCGTCAAGGCCATCCAGCGTGTTATTTAACGTACACAGGGTATGGCTCTCTCGCACACGGTTCCACCGCTTAACGTCCCATCCGACGGACGGCGGCCTTTCCAAGCCCATCGGTGTCCTCTACTGACCGTCCTCAGGTCGGAGAATTTTGCGGAAATAAATCTCAACGCTGACCCAGCTGGAACTCGAACCTGGTAACTACAGATTATGATGAGCCTTGCGCGCTACCGACTGAGCCACCCCCTTTCAGGGAGGGTACCCCGTTATTGATTAATCGAAAATAATATTACTCATATTACTTTAGCTAAACTTTTTGCAGGTAGCATTAATTATTTATGAAAATATAACATTTTTATTAACAGCAGAAACAAGACTTCATAATAGAATTTTATTCTTTTTTATTTGGGATGTTATACTTGAAAAATGGATTCTGGTTTTGAAGATTTGAGGCTATTTAATTATCATTGCATCCCAAAGAGAATTTTCATATAATTAAGGCTTACAATTTAGTAGCATTGAAATTGCTTCCACAAGTTATAGGTTTCAATATACTTGTAATTTCAGTTTTATGGTACCACATGTTTTAACAAATTCTGATAGATCCAATTTGCAGAAGCCATTAACTGATCATCATCATCAACAAGCAGCCATGGGCTACGGATGTTCAACCAGACCGTGCAATTTACTTCTCCAAGCATATCTGTCCTCAGCTACATGTACTGAATCTGGCGATTGCAAACCGATTCTAACAAGATCCTTTTTGACATGTCTGCCCTCTGTATCCCAGGTCTCCCCCCCCCACCACCTTCTGAGTCCTTTAGGCACAATCTTCATAACCTTATTCGCTAATACATAATTATGCAAACTGTAAATTATTGAATTTAGCAAACTCAAACTCAGAATTTCCTAAATATTAGAAGTTGTCCATAAACACTGCATACTGACAAAACTAGTGATTTTATTCATTTTAGGTAGTTTTTTATATATCTTTGTAGATTAATTAATATAAAAATGGTAGAAATGGTTAAATTTTATACATTATATATATTGATATTAATTTCAAATCCTTGTGGTAGCTTTTCAAGTGGATATTCCACTGACATGAATAATTTATCCATTTTTCTGAGAGAGGTGTGCAAAAAATGCAACATTTTAAATTTAAGAGTTAAAGAACGAATACTTTTATGTTGTATAATTACTAATAAAATACTATTTGCATTTTCCGCACCATTCCTTAGCTCAAATTAAAACTTTTAAAGAGTGAAAATGTAAGTGAAGGAAAAACTTTATTCCCTTTGAAAACGAGTTTTCATATGCGTCAGTGGTGATATGCGTTATTCCAATTATTATTATTTTTATTATTTAGTTAATTCATTATTTAAATTATTTAGACAAAATGAATTTATTACAGTAGTGTATATTTTTTAGAAAGAAATACTCAAAACACTCTCATATATAAATTTACATAGCTAGGCAAAAATATCGAAATTCAAAATCTTAAAGTATTGAAATATGTGTAACAGGCAAAACACTAGTACATCTACATTTGAGCTTATGACCACAATAGGAATATCATATTACTTTAGTGTTTATTTTTGCTAAAAACTAATATGTTGACGACTTAGACTGAAATACATATAATATTCAATTTATTTACCGGAAATCAATCTAGCCGGTCACTCTGACCCCACTTTGACCCAGAATGCAATGCGACAACAGATCTGATCAGTTCTCTCGTATCCGAGATATACTTGTGGTCCAATGACCAACTCCTCTTCCTGATTAGAATGGAAAAATTAAAATGGATTTAAAGAACTTGATCAAACTGATCTGACAATTTTGATGTTGCTTTTTCTTAAGGGAACCCATTTTACATTCAGTGAAGGAAAAATTAAGTCTGCAAACTTAAAAAAAGTATATATGTATATTGTAATATATGCACTGACCACTCACATTCTTGCTCTTATTCTCGTGCTTGTGGTAAATGATCCTCCATATCTCTCTTTCCATATTCATTTCCCAATAATCCACACAATCGTAATCATGCTATTAAGGCATTTTGAGGTGTTGCACTCTCTCAACGGATCTGCGGCTTGCGGGCATTAAACAGAGGAGACACTTTATAGCAGACATACAACACCAATGTCATGCAACATTAACCTAGAAATATTCTACGCAGTGGAGTAACGAAATTTGCAAGAGGCGCGAAGCACATTAATAAGAGTACACTCCCAAAGTCTGCTATACCATACAAGTCCTGTACAGTGAAGTAACAGAAAAAGTAACTTTTAAATAAATAGGTATTTTAATCAAATGGTTATTTACCAAAATCTACAGGTAATTTTTAATTTTAAAAAACTCGGGTAATAATTTTAAGTATTCATAAATTCTTAAACATAGTAATAATGAATAAATAAAATTGTTATATTTTATTTAAAAAAATTGAATTTAGTTAAATTTTGGACATATTGAGTTGCTTAAATTTTTTAGGCATATATAATTTTTCATCTCATTTGGTCAACGGCTGTTCAGGCCTGATATATCAAGGTGAACTTGACCCTCCACCACGCACTCGTACCTCATTGATTTCATAGTGAAAGTGATAGATATATAAATTTGAATAATAAATCCTCAAATATACTATTTACTGTTCCAGCAGACAAACTTTGTGTGATATAATACTTCTCCTTGATTGAAACAAAAATCAACTGCGACTTCGGTTTTAGTAAGACATGACCTGTATGTAAAGGTCTGTGCAAAATTTCTCCTATACATTGTATATTAAAAACAAATATATAAATCTAAAATTACTCTATATATATATCGAAAAATCATACATATAACATACGTATGTATATATAGTAAAATAAATACATATGTATGTATATATTGTATAATCGTTAAATTACTATATATACATACATATGGGGCGGGGGTGGCTCAGTCGGTAGCGCGCCAGGCTCGTAATCTGTAGTTCCCAGGTTCGAGTCCCAGCTGGGTCAGCGTTGAGATTTATCCCCGCAAAATTCCCCGCCCTGCCCACGGTCAGTAGGGGACACCGATGGGCTTGGAAAGGCCGCCGTCCGTCGGATGGGACGTTAAGTCGTTGCCCCGTGTGCGGGAGAGCCATACCCTGTGCACGTTAAAGAACACGCTAGATGGCCTTGACGGAGGCTACCATCTGTCTCCCAACAGCTGTTCCAGTGGGTCCCCTCCCCCAACCTTCTCTGAGCCTTCGGGGTCCATGTGACCTGGCCATTTAGCCCATGGTGTGCAAAAAAGTGCCGCTCAGAGGTAAAACAACCCAACCCAACCCAACTATATATACATACACTGATGCACCATTGAATTAGGGATAGGAGACGTTATCAAAATTCAGTACCTCAAGTCCCACATTTGCGCACATGCGTGGCTGAAACTCTGTTCATATATAGTTGTGAGCTTTGGCTTCCACAAGCTTTCGCCGTGAGAAACATAATGGAAAGGCGCGGGATTTAGATGCATTTGACAAAGGGCAGATCGCAGGTGCCCGACGGATAGGACACTCGACCTCCGAAATTATCAACGAACTTGGATTTTCTCGTAGGACAATTTCAAGAGTGTCCCGGGAAATGAAAATTCCTGCAAAAAAACAAGCACCTGAACAAACTGCAAAGGGCAACCAGCCTTGAATGATCGTGGGCTTCGCCATCTCATCCGCATTGTATGGACAAATAGTGGTCAGACATTATCTGAAATCACCTCCCATGTGAACGCGGGTTTCAGCCAGGAAGTCAGTGCATAGTCCATGCAACGCTCAGTTCATCATTTCGGCTTTAGGAGCCGCCGACCTACGAGAGTCCCACTTCTAACGGCATGACCCAGGGCTCAATACCTTGCCTGGGCTAAAAAACATCGAAATTTAACCATCGAAAATTGGCAACGGATAGCCTGCAGTGATGAATCCCGATTTAAACTTCATCACGCCGATGGCAGACTGAGGGTATGGCACCAAACCCATGAAGCCATGGATCCTGCATGTCAGGTCGAAACAGTACAAGCTAGTGGTGGCTCAGTGATGGCATGGGGGTCTTCAGTTGAACGTCTGTGGGACATTTGGTACGTGTACCGACGACTCTCAGTGCCTCCCGGTATGTAGAACTCATGGCTGACCATTTACAACCATTTATGGCATCATGCATCCCAATTGAGATGGCATCTACTAGCAAAACAACTGTTCATTTCACAGGTCCAGGTTGGCTACTGCATGGTTGCAGGAGCATTCTGCTGACTTTGAAATAATGAAATGGTCACCTAAAAGCCCAGATTTAAATCCCATCGAAAATCTTTGGGATACCGTCGAGCAGAGTGTTCGGACCCGTGTCCCACCAGGGACGACTTTGAGAGAATTGTGGACAGCTCTGGATGATGCATAAGTCACTAAACCTGTGGAAAATTTACGCAGTTCTTGCCTCGTCGTGTGGAGGCTGTTATCAGGGCCAGAGGGGGTCCAACAAGTTACTAGGTTGCTATCCCTAATTCTAGGTCACTTCAGTGTATAAAGATGCATCATATCTATATATACACTAGTAGAAAAAGAATTGTAACACTTCTAAGGATTAATGCCATTTTATTGAAACGCAGACAACTGTTAGCATACACTGAGAAGTGCGATTGATTACATTATCAAAAAAAAAATTCATTATTGCGCGAGGTGGTTCAATAGCATACTTCATAATTATGCCATTTTACCGGGTAGGTAAAGTTCTAATTTCCAAGAATGCATTCATGAACACAGCGGCGAGGGCTATCGTACAGCTCCATAATGTCGTCCTTGGGGATAGAAAGCCAAATAGCACAAAGTCGATGTTCCATTTCAGCGACAGTTGTTGGCGCACCTCTTGGTTGTTGTTTGGAGCTGCCGGTCCATCTCTCCCAAACGTGTTCAATATGTGAAAGATCCGACGAGCGTGCTGGCCGTGGTAGTTCCTGAACGTTTTTATCGTGTAGACACTGCAGACTAATGTTGGTAAAAGGTTCCGTGCTGCTGAAGAAATGAGACAGCCAATGGTTGCAAAATGTTGGTAACATATCGTTGGACAGTTAGAGATCCCTTTTTTTAGAGATCCCTTTTTTCCCGGCCGACGGGCCGGTACGGTAGCGAAAGGGATTCGGCCGGTACGGCCGGAACGGTAGCGAAAGGGTTAATGAAGTTGAAGGCCTGCTCACAAGGGGTGTTCAATAGCATACAGGCCAAGATGGAAGGAGCCGGACTAAGAGTTCCCCTCACGGGAGCCGAGGCAACTTGGATCTTTATATCCTTGTTTGTGGCGCCCCGGGACATAAAGTAAACTCCAGGTTTTGCAGCGGGTTATGCCGTGGGTTGAGCTTTACTCCAATAGTACCGTTCACCCTAGATTGTCGTGGGCTGTGTTTTACCTAAATGCTGTGTTTACCTAAATGGTACTGTATGTCCCCGACCGTTAGATAGTGGTCAACATGACATTATCCCAATACTGGTAGTGCTTTAGGCGGAACTAGTGGGTCTTGTCATTAAGTATATTTACCTGTGCATCGAAAAACTTATGCACTGACAAAACTCTTCAACTCTGTCGCAATCATCCCCATGGAGTTTTTGCAGGTGATTCTGTACGGGTGATACTTGTTGCACATTAAAATGCATGCAACAGACATTTCACCTATTCCAGCTTCTTGGCCCATTTTTTGCTTCATCGATGCAGGCTCGTCACAACGTTTGCTACATTTGCGGTGTGATCAGAATCCGTATATGAGTGCGGACGACCACTTCCTTTTCTATCTGCCACACTTCGTGTTCCTCACACTCTAAAGTATTCCTTGGTGAAAGAAGCGGGGGCTTCCTTGAATGTCCAGGAGGAATTCTTCACTTCTCTCTGGCTTCAACTTCCTGCATGTAAGAGGACCAATTCAGCTCTTTCTGGCAGAGTGTGATCAGGCTATATCTTCACAACTTGGAGGCGGGGGTGGCTCAGTCGGTAGCGCGCCAGGCTCGTAATCTGTAGTTCCCAGGTTCGAGTCCCAGCTGGGTCAGCGTTGAGATTTATCTCCGCAAAATTCCCCGCCCTGCCCACGGTCAGTAGGGGACACCGATGGGCTTCGAAAGGCCGCCGTCCGTCGGATGGGACGTTAAGCCCCATGTGTGGGAGAGACATACCCTGTGCACGTTAAAGAACACGCTGGATGGCCTTGACGGGAGGCTACCATCTGTCTCCCAACAGCTGTTCCAGTGGGTCCTCAACCTTCTCTGAGCCTTCGAGGTCCATGTGACCTGGCCATTTAGCCCATGGTGTGCAAAAAAGTGCCGCTCAGAGGTAAAACAACCCAACCTTCACAACTTGAAAAAAAAAAACTCTATCACTCCGAAATTTTGTTACATCCTATGGTAGTCTAGAACAACGTTTTTCAAACTGCGGGCGCGACCCATTAGTGGGTCGCTACTAACAAATTTTTTATGAAATAAAATAAAAAATATCAGAATCTGGGTCGCGAAATAAAATGCATTTCTTATTGTGGATTGCGGTCAAGAAAGTTTGAAAAACCCTGGTCTAGAATATATTAAATTTTCACAAGGTAAATTTTAGGCATTTAGAAGAGATAATAATTTTTGAAATAAATTGAAATATTTATGAAATTATTTTTTTCATTTTTTTTTTTGTTCAATAGAAAGGAAATGAAAAAAAAGGAATCAAAGATTCTTTATTTTATCATTGTACGGACCAAACGCCACAGTGAAGAGAAAGTGGGATATAAATACGGACTCTTCTTTTTCGCTTGAGATATGCTTTATAATGCAAATGAAAAATTACACCTGAAAGTTGTAGTTCAATTTCTAAACGAGCATATTACTTTGAAAAATAACACACCAATACAATCAGTCAAATTCACAAAACACGATATTGTTTTCTGGTTTTTCTAAATAAGGTAAAAATACTTTAATTTTTTCTTATCTTATTTCATGCAATTGCATTTAAGAATCCGGGGCGGGGCGGGGGGTATCTCTTAACGACAATGCAGAATATTTACAAGGTTTGTCCATTCTGCCAAAGGGGAATCCCATCATCATCACGCTCATCATTTTTCTGGTTATTCGAGCCTTGGTTAGAGTGCATATTTCACTTCCATCTTCCGCTTCCATGTCCACTTCCGGCTTTCGTTGCCATTTATTTCCCTTGTTCCCTCTTTCATTAAGAATTATCATTTCTTGTTCCCTCTTTCATTAAGAACTTTCATTAAGATATTCGATGACATTTCGAGAGTTTCCGCTCGAAATGTCATCGAATATCAATGGGTCCCGAAAGAGAAAAGCGAAAACGGGTTTTAAATTCGCAGTCGGTTTCTATCATAGACAGATGGAGATGACAATTTTTAAAGTAAGGCTGAACGACAAAGGAGAAATCCGAATGAGTGCTCAAGCATTTGGAATTGGATTGTTTTACCTCTGAGCGGCACTTTTTTGCACACCATGGGCTAATGGCTAGGTCACAAGGACCCCCATAGAAGGTTGGGGGACAGGTGGTAGCCTCCCGTCAAGGCCATCCAGCATGTTCTTTAACGTGCACAGGGTATGTCTCTCCCGTACACGGGGGCATGGATTAACGTCCCATCCGACGGACGGCGACCTTTCCAAGCCCATCGGTGTCCCCTACTGACCGTGGGCAGGGCGGGAAGTTTTGCGGAAAAAAGTCTCAACGCTGACCCAGCTGGGACTCGAACCTCGGAACTACAGATTACGAGCCTGGCGCGCTACCGACTGAGCCACCCCCGCCCCAAACATTTAAAGAGGGGTAGGAAGCTGATAAAGAAGTCTTAAACCAGGTCCCAGCGTCACCCTCAAGCATTTGGGAAGTTACATGGGAGTCGAAAAGCATTCAATTAAAATCTGATATGCAAACGATAAAAATAGAGAGGAAAGTGATCCGAGGATTGAAATCGAGTTCTACGATAGGTAGAGACTTCGACTTTTAATGCAACACCGCGTGGGAAAGGGGAAATCGTCTGCGATTGTTGCCACCAGGGCAAACTAGTATTTTGCAATTATGTAAGAGCGTGAAATCGTTAATATAAATAAATTAAGAAATTTGAAAAATATCTATTCCCGTGGACGAGTAGTTAGCGCGCTTGGGTGCTGATCTAAGGGGACCGGGGTTCGAGCCCCTGGTAAGCATGGGTGTGTGTGTGTTGTTTTTCTGCTGAGGTCCCGCCATCCTCACAGACCTACTGTGGCGTATAAACTGCCAATCTCCTGTCAGACCTCTGTGGCAAGTAGCTGTTTGAGGGGGATATTCGTTTTATTTTTTTTCCTATATGGAATCTAGAAAGTAGAAAATAAACCTAAAACATATCCGATGGTGCAATCAGTTGCCGAGTTCGTATTCACTTCAAAAGAAGATAGGGCGCCGGCAATCTTGTGGAGTAGGTCAATCGGCGCCCTATCTTCCTTTGAAATGAATAAGAACCCAGTGACTGATTGCACCATCGATATGTTTCAGGTTTATTTTCTACTTTTCAGAGCGATGTTTTCAGTAATTGATCTAAGATCCAATTACTGAAAGAAATTACTAAGAAAAAGATTGTAGCCATATAAATAAATCCCCCCCCCCCCATTCGTGAAGTCATTAATCCCTTCCTGACATCAACTAGTTCTGATTTAATAACATCCCCCCCCCCCCACCTCCCGTTTTCGAGACCTTTTAAAAATTCATGAAATATTAAAAAGTTTAGTTGGGGTTTTTTTTTTGCTTCTATTACCATTACTAGCATTTTCAATTCCGCACCTGTGAGGCATGCCCCCCAGATGATTGCCAGTTCGCTGGCTTCCGTTGGCCAAATTTTTAAATTTGGAAGATTACCACACTCACATCAGAGATTGTTTATCTCTTCCAAAGAGAGGTATCAGGGTTTTCATCAGATTATCGGGCGAAGCAGTTTCAGATTGTTCGGAATTTTATCCTGGACTCTTCACTACCGTTAACCATAAGAGCCAAAGGAAGATAAAAAAAAGTTATCTCTTAAGATTACAAAATGTCTTCCTAATCTGTATGCAACGTACTTTTTGCTTACATCAGAGCTCCCAACGCGGTACCAATACTAGAGAGTGTACAGTCGCTCAAAAAAGTATCCGAACACTATGGTTGATTACAGAATTCAGAAAAAATATCTGGAGCGTGTACAGCAACTGTACACGCTCCAGTTACCGTTCACAGCAAACTGGAGCGTGTGCAGTTACTGCACACGCTCCAGTTTGCTGTGAACGGTAACTGGTTTGCTGTGACGGTTTGCTGTGAACGGTAACTGCACACGCTCAATATTTCCGTGAGTGAGCCCACACGATCCAGGTCTTTGTGAGCTCACACGATCCAATGTGCTGTGAACATTAACCGCAACTGCTCCAGTTTGCTGTGAATGGTAACTGCACACGCTCCATATTCATTGCATTATATATTCATACGCATTATATATATTAAAAAAAATATCCGAACACTACGGTTGATTACAGAATTCAGAAAAATATCTGGCAACGATTTTTTTAGAAATTAGTGATCTGGCAACCTTCGTGTCACGTGACACGAAGGTTGCCAGATGACTAATTTCGGAATGACTAACTTGGAAAGGCCCATCGGTGTTCCCTACTGACCGTGGGCAGGGCGGGAAGTTTTGCGGAGATAAATCTCAACGCAAACATCCTGGGATAAACAAATAACTGCTTTCGTAATTCCTTGGTTAAATCATATAAATACATCATAAATAAACGACAAATTAAAAGTCTCGCTTTTAAAAAGTAAACAAATGTTGTAGAAAAACCTTTTTTTTAGGTTTGACTGGGGCAGAGGGAAACCAAAGTCAAGTCGAAAAACTAATCATTGAAAAAACATCCATGCTGTAATTTCAGAATTCTTTTTAAAATTAACTGAGATTTGATATTTGAAACAAGACTAAAACGTGTGCTCGTGAACATGCATTCTTAATATCTACTAACCCAATTGCTAAAGATTTATCTACAAACAGTATTTTTTTTTATCAAACATTCGACGCAAAATTTTAAGCTTTGTATATCACATACAAAAATATAATAAACATATCAATTTCAAATATTTACTTTCGTAATAAAAGATTTCGCCACATACAAGATACGAGTATACTTTGAGAAAATAGAAAAATACAAAGCACGTCTCAAAAAGATTAATGTCGCCAACTAAACATTTCTCACTGAAATACAATTTAGGAAAAGATTTTATAAATTTAATGCTAAGGTTCATTCTTTAAATCACCATTTTTTCTACAGAATTCTCTATACAATAGAGTGACATCTTAGGCTCTAAATATAACGCGTAAGGCGAAAATCGCGTATAGTCAAAAATATCCTTGAAAATCTCTTAAATCGCCTATAAAGTACATTATACGAGGCTTTGTGTATATGTTACCGCTAAAGCTCGAAAGCCGTTAATGTGCACATTACCTAGCTAATCTGAAGATTAACTGATTTGCTCCGTTAACGTGCGGAATCAAGAGTTTTCCGCATTTTACCTAGGTAATGTGCACATTAACGGCTTCCGTATCGTTAAAGTTCAAAAGTTTGTTTCTCTCATAGTGGTGAATCTCTTGAATATGAATCTTCGTGTCACGTGATTCACTCGTCCGCATTATAAAAAACGCCCCGGATGAGCGGAGGCCAAGTGAGAACGAATCATTTTAGTGATTCGTTATCAAGAATGAATCACTTTACCGATTCGTTCTCACTTGGCCTGCTCATTTTGGGGGCGTTTTTTATAATTCGGACGACTGATTCGTGTTGACAGAGGGATGACCCTGGTTTCAACTCTACTCTCGGACACTAGATAAATAACATTATGTTAATTTAAGCGTACAGAAACGTTCCTGTTGTTCCAGCAAAGATCTTATTTTCACTTTAACGAGTGCCTAGTAGGTAATGTGCAGATTATCCAGGTAATTTGCAGATTACCTAGGTAATTTGAGAAATGAAACAATTTTCCGCACGTTAACGGATCACCCTAGTTAATCTGCACAATACCTAGATAATCTGTAGAATAACTGATTTCTGCACTTTAGCGGTAACATATACAACCCTGCACAGTAATATGTATAAGTATATACAGTAATATGTATAAGTATATACAGTAATATACTGTATGTAATAAAGAGTACATACGCAAAATATAATTTCACAGTACTTTCAATTGCCTAAGAGAGAGAGGGAAACGGAAAATGAATGAATAAATAAGGACATTTTTGAAGGTGAAGCAGTTCCTAAAACTGTTAAGAATTCCTCCTTTGAATTCCTTCTCATCAGGAGTCTGTCCCTCTTAGGCGGAAGGTTTCAATCATGGAGATTGATCTGAACAGTGCATAGAGACTAAGAGCCTTTTTTTTCGCAAAGTGACAGGTTCAAGGTTACGGTTCCTGTCTTCCAGCCCTGCCCATTTATGCTTCTCACTGCGAATATGATCTTCGTTCTCGCCTCGTCCTTTGTAAACGCCATTACAAATACACACACGACTTTCGTTGTCACTTTGCCCTTTTTAAATATTTGCACTCTTCTTTAAGTTTGTCCGTAAACATGCCCTTTCTTTTACTACTCATTTTAGGGTAACTTAGTTTTAAATTTTACAGGTTACTGGGTAACGCCAATCGGTATGATAACAAACTAAAACAAAGCTCATTGCCATGTGCAACACTTGCGCGTGCGGCCCTGCGCGAGAACTATGTTGCTACTCAACCATAACACGTTCAAAGAGCCGATCGACCTGAACAAATAAAATGTTGGTAGATACTTGAGAGAAGAAAATCTGAAATTCAGGACATTTTTTAGCACCAGACAAAATCCCTAACAACTACTGAAATCCAGGATAGTCCGGGCAAATCGCGGACGTATGGCAAGCCCACCTATATAGGATTACCAGCACGCTTGGCTACTGATCTAAGGGAAATGGGTTCGAGCTCCGGATTAGGCATGGATGTGTGTGTCGTTTTTCAGCTGAGGTCCTGCCATCCTCTCAGATCTCCTACTGTGGCATATAAACTGACAGGCTCCTGTCAGACCTCTGTGGCAAGCAGCTGCTTGAGGAGTTATTTTTTTATTTTTATTTTATTTAATAACAAGGTAGGCATTATCGCTGCTCGATTGAAACATGACAATTACCTCCTTCATCTCAACAACACGTGAAAAGGGCGAGGCGGACTGTTAACGGATTTGCAAATTTATGCAATGGAAATGTTTCTGCGGGGGAGGAGATGGTAAAATGTTGACGGTTTAGTGGAAGTTTCAACTATCATTCAGTTTAATGGCCCTTTCTTCACTTCTCCATCCTAAAAAATAAAAATAAATACCCCCTCAAGCAGCTGCTTGCCACAGAGGTCTGACAGGAGCCTGTCAGACCTAAATAAACCAGAGATAGTTCCTTCGTTAAATATTTAAGCTGATCATGGGGAATAGAAATATACAGTACAGTCGCTCAAAAAAAATATCCGAACATTATGGTTGATTACAGAATTCAGAAAAAATATCTGGCAACGATTTTTTTTTAGAAATTAGTGATCTGGCAACCTTCGTGTACGTTCTGTAATCAACCATAATGTTCGGATATTGTTTTTTGAGCGACTGTACGTCGCTAGGGCTCAGAGAACAGAAGTAGCCATGTTGCTCCTACTCAGAAAGCCGCGCGCTGCACCTCAGTCGTCATATATCCGAATGTTCTACGAACACTCTCATTTAAATCGCAATTGATCATGTACAAAGAAGATTCTTATTCAGTATTTAAAGTTGTTTTATTTTCCTCCTATAGAAATAATGGCGAAACCCGACTGATTAAATTTGTGAATTATTTCGACGAATATTGCTAAATGAAATTGATTTTTCCCTTGGAAGGTCAAAATATTTTTAACATTTATCAAAAAACTGCTATTTTTGCTTCGATTTTGCGTTAGTTTATAAACATGGTTGTTTAACGCCAGCTAAAGTGATTAAGGCAGTAGCCAAAGAGTTGCGACTGATTCACCAGATAACTGCCACGATGTTTCCTCACCATTGACATCCCTTCAGGCTGAATGCAGTTGAATTTCTTCCCATATATCAGTGTCTCGCAAACTTTTTTACTCTGCGGCACACTGAATCTAATTTTTTTTCCGCGGCACACCTAAAAAAGAATAAAAGCAAACTCTATATAATCGTTATTATATTTGCGCTTTGTTGAAGTCCTCAGCCTGGTTTTACTTGAAGATTTGCTCTCGTTCTTTAATTCATAACTCGGTGTTTGTTTTAAATATTTGTCCATTCTATGGCTTGAAATAATCAAAAATTAATCAAAAATTAATACCAAAATTTGGAAAAAGCTTGATAAATACTTACAAGATCCCAGTTGATAAAATCTGAAAGATTTTTATTAAAGCACGTCGATAACACAAGTCAAGTCAAAATGAAATCTTTGGAATTTGAAATGAAAAAATTTGAAAAAGTGTCAATTTGAAAATCTCTCGCGGCACACAGTTTGCGAGACACTGCCATAGCTCATTATTCAGTAATGATTACGTTTGAAACAAACCATTTACCTAAGCAAGCGTCTCTCAAAAGAGACACCAGAAAATGGTGTATTCATGTAACATAATATTCGATTGACAAACATTTGCTTTTTCTAATATAAAGAAAATTCATCTAACAAGATACAAAAGCCTGTTACTGTTGTTGACAATGCCCAGTAAAGTGCTTTACAAACTAGTTACCTTCACAAAAGACAGGAGAAGCGTCAAGATACATCCACTGCAAAAAATCACCTGCTTTTTCCCGTCAATTATTGCGAAAAGTGGTCAGGCGAGGGATATTGTGAAAGAGTGAGATCAGAATTTACTTTAATATTGGTTTTTTTTTCTGTGCAGACGATATTCATTTCAGGAAAGAACTTCCCAGTGATTTGGATACAAGTGGGAAAGGAAACATCGTACGTATGATCACACAGAAAACGGCTTTAGCGTTTCGAACTTTTCCGAACATTCTGCAGTCTTAAGAAAACAGGAATATGTGAGGTTGGCCACTGCAGTTGCCATTAGCAACAGTAGAAGGTGATCTCCCATCAATCAGTTGCTTTGAGGCCACATCCACTGTTGATATGGTTTTAGATGCCAAAACGTTTTAAAATCTTAAATGCACAAAACGCTTTCTGTTTGTGGCAACTATTGTAGGGGACGTTTCTTCGCTGCTCGTTAGACACGAGTGATAACTGGAAATTATGATTAAAAACGAAATTTTAATTTCTTAGGGACGCCTTTTGGTAGCCAAGGTTTTTCTTTTTTTTTCCTTTGGACTTTTGTACGTTCGAACGCAAATCATTGGAATTCTAAGAGTAAGATTTTTTTTTGTACAGAATTTGTGGGCATATTAATATACTGTTTAAATCTCAGTTATCACCAGCAATCCTCATATTCATTTACATCACTTTCATCTTTAAATAAATAAATATTAATCATCATCCTAAAGCAGCCATGGGCTACGGAGGTCCAACCAGACCGTGCAATTTAGTCCTCCAAGCACATCTGTCCTGAGCTACATCTGCTGCATCTGGCCACTGCACACCAATTCTAACAAGGTCCTGTTTGACATTGCTTGCCCACCGCATCCTAGGTCTCCCCCTCTCTCTGAGGCCTCTAGGCACACTGTTCATAACCCTATTCGCTAATCTATAATTTTTCATACGGGCAACATGGCCAAACCAACGGAGTCTCTCTCTGCACAATATGCTGCTTAAAGGTTGCCGACTCCTTTGCATAACCTCATCATTAGTTACAAAGCTGAACCTCCTAATGCTCAAGATATTGCGTAAGCATCTAGTTTCCTGTTATCTTGTTTACACAGCGTCCAAGTTTCACTACCATAACTAACCCTAGAAAGAACCAAACTATTATACAATCTAATTTTAAACTTTTGGTGTATACGCCTATTTCTCCACACTCTCCATAGATTCTTAAAAGTCCCGGCAGTAATCCCTATTCGTCTATTAATCTCATGCCGCACATCACCATTATCTGTTACATAGCTCCCAATATAATTAAACTGTGACACCTGCTCAAGACTGCAACCATTCAGATGAACTGAATCACAACCTGCCTGACCAATTTTCATCACTTTAGTTTTCTCTCTGTTTATAATCAAACCTACTCTATTACCAGTCTCATCAACAGCTCGAATGAAAGATTTCGTCTCATCAATATCATTTACCAAAAGGGCTAAATCATCAGCATAATCTAAATCAGAAATTTTCTTATCTCCAGACCATTTAAAGCCAAAATCTTTTAGTAAAAACATTTAAGGCCAAACAAGAATTTCGCATAACATAATCAATAACCAAGCTAAAGAGAAAAGGAGACAAAATGCACCCTTGTCGAACACCAGAGTAATTCTAAACCAATTGCTACAAGCCTTACCAACTTTCACACACGACTCAGTGTTATAAAGAGCTTTCATTATGTTAACTAACTTGTCAGGTACACCATATAATCTCACAATCAACCACAAATTATGATGATCAACAAAGTCGAAAGCCTTTTTGAAATCAACAAAGCTAGCAACCATAGGTTTCTAAAACTCTAAACATTTCTCAAGAATCTGCCTAAGTGAAAATATCTGATCCACACATCCCCTACCACTTCTGAATCCACATTGCTCATCACGCAATTGACTGTCAACCAGATTCTTAATTCTATTAAGCACAATCATGCAAAGAACTTTACCTGGAACAGAGAGTAGGCTGATACCCCTATAGTTTTCACAAGAACTGCGATCACCTTTTTTGAAAATAGGAATGATAATAGCTCTGTTAAAATCCTAAGGAATTCAAAATTTCAGTCATCCAAGTGGTAACCGAAACATTCCCAGCTCTAAGCATTTCCGTAGTAATTTCATCTACCCTGGGGATTTATGAAGTCAATGTTTAGAAATCGCCAAAATAACCTCAGATTGTGTTATAGGGCCAACATTAAAGCCAGAAATGCATCATATCACCAATTATATTAACGGTATTACTTTTTATATCTTTCAAATGGCGTAAAATTCGTTAGTAAATAATTTAATATTTTAAGCATGAGATCTATAGATTAACATTACTGAGAAATTATTATCACTATCCCACTAATGTAGTCAATCCAGCGGTATTCGTGTTCATATCAGACTGTACAAAGTTTGATAAAGTATCCCTAACTTATATACCTCGGGATCAATTGTAAGAACTACAACTGAAGAAACTAATATAACGAGGAGAAGGACGGATTTAGTGGGACCCTACCCTACCAACTTTCCAAAATGCTAGTAACGGTAATAGGGTCGAAATATTGTTAAAATTATGTATATTTTAAGGTATTTTTCAAAATGCAGTAATCCCTTGGTATAACCCTGTTCGCTTAGAGTTAATTCGTTACAATGCTGCCATTGTGTTTAAAACTAGAGGTCCTGTGTAGTTAAAGGCTGGCCATCTAGGTAATTGACTGTAATTGGTTAATTGAGTCACATGGTTTATGGGCGCCAATGTTTTGTCCTACAGTAAGACGAAAGCCTATGAGTTAGTGTGTATATCTAAATAAAGTTTCTCAGTTGTTATAGTTTTACTGATTTCTGCCGCTCTTTTGCGCATAAAAGCTTCCATATTTTATCAATGCCTCACTACGCTTCATTTGGGTTTAAAAATTCCATTCATAGAAATAAATTAATGAAGATTTTTTCCAAAAAACTTCGTCAGAAGAGAGGGGCAAAAGGGTTAGGTTGTTTTATCTCTGAGCGGCACTTTTTTGCACACCATGGGCTAAATGGCCAGGTCACATGGACCCCGAAGGCTCAGAGAAGGTTGGGGGAGGGGACCCACTGGAACAGCTGTTGGGAGACAGATGGTAGCCTCCCGTCAAGGCCATCCAGAGTGTTCTTTAACGTGCACAGGGTATGGCTCTCCCGCACACGGGGCAACGACTTAACGTCCCATCCGACGGACGGCGGCCTTTACAGTACTGTGCGAATTAGTTGGGTCAAGCGAAGGAACGCTAAGTCCCTTCCGCTGCAGAATCTAAACTGCTGCAAGTCTAAACTTGTTCGTAACCTTCTACTAGAAGTCTAAACTTGCGCGTGCAGCTTCTGGGCCACCGACGTTTCTGGCCACCGACGACATTGAAGGAATGATGGACAGCAAAAGGTACATAGGCGTTCTGGAGGCGAAAATGGTCCCAACACTGCAGAAGCTGTTTCCTAACGTCGATGGGGTATTTCAACAGGATCTGGCTCCATGCCACAATTCTAAGCTTGCTAAGAGCTTCTTTACCCAGCAACATTTTAAGGTAATGGAGTGGCCAGGAAATTCACCCGATCTAAACCCATTGAAAATTTGTGGGCCATTATTAAAGCACGCATATCTAAGATGGATTGCACGACGAAAACCAAAATGATTGAAAGTGTCATGAAAGTGTGGTACCACGACCGTGAAGTGAAGGAGATGTGTGGAAAGCTAGTGGCATCAATGGTTGAGAGGGTGAAAGAAATAATTAAAGCTAAGGGGAGGGGGGGTCACATTTAGTATTAACTACACTATTAAACAAATAAATATTTTACTTGTGTCTTTGTTACTGCATTTTCCTATTGTCCCAACTAATTTGCACAGTACTGTACAAGCCCATCGGTGTCCCCTACTGACTGCAGGCAGGGCGAGGAATTTTGCGGAGATAAATCTCAACGCTTACCCAGCTGGGAACTCGAACCTGGGAACTACTGATGACGAGCATGGTGCGCTACCAACCCCCGCCCCTGATCACCACACGCATGGGGTGCAATGTGAGCACACTCACGCAACATCGTGGATCATCAAATGGCAAGAAAGACAGGTACAGTACCACCACAACACCACAGGACGTGAAGATTGCTTGCTTCGTAGAAGGGCTGTTCACGACACTTTCGCGAAAGCGATTGTGCTGAAATGTGATTTGCGGACTGCTACAGGTGCCATGGTCTCCCCATAAACCATTAGACAACGTTTGCCTGATGCAGAAATGAGGATGAGGCGTCCAGTCAGTCATTGCAGCAACATCACCGGTTATGCCGTCTCCACTGGTGTCGAGTGAAGCAACGTTGGACTAGGGAAGGGAGGAGAGTGTTGTTCACAGTCGAGTACCAATTCTGTTTCGGCATGCTAGGCGGCCGTTTGTCTGCATGGCGTTGGTGTCGTCAACAACATGAGGAAGCCTATTCCATTAACCACCATACTTCGTTGGTATGGGGTGGCATCACATATGGCAGCTGGCTCCATGTTTCTAACATGCTAACAGCGAGACATCCCATCGATGGCATTGTTAATCCCGTGGCACGACCCTTCCTACCATCATGCCTGGATTACTTCTGAAGCAAGACAGCGCCACCCCACACGCTGCACGTGCAACGATGGATAGTCTCCAAGGTGTGGACATTCTGCAATGGCCTCCATACTCCCCTAGCAGCCATCGAGCATGTGTCCGACCTTATGGTTCGCCAATTCCCTCCGACGACCAACCTGGTACAATTGCATGCTGTTTGGAACACCATACCTGAAGACGCCATTAACCATCTGGCTAAGGTAATGTCGAGACGTCTACAGGCTTATATGACCGCCCAAGGTGGGCCTAATATGCACTGATGAATCTGCAATAAGCGAAATCTATGATCCTTCGCACATCTGATCCTCATACCTTCCGGCCTATCAGTTTCGGGTTTATTCATCACTTCATTCGCGATGTTTCCACTTCGTGCGGTGGATTAATCCAGGGAGAAGTTGCAAGTGGAGATCCAGAAATTTCAAAGATGGAGGTTAAAATTTTTCAACAGTGTTCCATACTGCTCTATAAGTTTTTACCTGCGCTACTAACAACGTAACTATCGAAACAACCAATCGAAATGTCCGGAACTTACCTAAATAACATATTTTTTAACGGAAATACGTCGCTAGCCTAGAACTTAGTACTCTGTTTTGCTGAATCAATTAGAAATTAGACGCAAAAGGGCAGCCTTAATCAAGGGATTGCTGTACAGTTGCTCAAAAAAGTATCCGAACACTATGGTTGATTATAGAATTCGGAAAAAATATCTGGCACCCATTTTTTTAAAAAAATGTTTTAGTTTAATTTTTTTTTTAAATTTGTTAAAAAATTTTTAGAAATAAGTGATCTGGCAGCCTTTGTGTCATGTGACACGGAGGTTGGCAGATCACTTCAACTTTTCTAAAAAAATCGTTGCCAGATATTTTTTTCTGAATGTACCACTAAAACGGAGGGGATAATGTTATACTGCAATTAAATTCAAGAGTATCCCCCCCCCCTTTGTGTTTTTCCTTTCGATTGAGTTTTTTGTCGATCCCCCCACACTTTATTTATTTTTTGTAGATTTGGGCCTGCCCAGGAATATTATATAGTTTAATCTCTAAATCCTTAACATGGATTTCATTTTTTTTTCAATTATTATTAATTAAAAAAATTCCAAAAGTATTAAAGGTTCATCAAATTTTTTTCTAATACTTCTTACATTAAATTATTGAATTAAAAAATACGATTCATTCATTTTCTGCATATTTCTTGAAAATGGCAATGATATTCATATAAATGGCAACTTTTAAAACTTAAGTGTGATTTAAAAATAAACCACAGAAACTGCTTCACATAATATCAGAAAAATGTTTTTATGATCAACATTTCACCGGAGTGTTTAATTTCTTATTTATATTTATTTACGAAACTATATTCTAATAATGTGATTTTATGTTCCTTTTTTCCGAAATACGCAAATAAGCGGTTTAGAAAAATATGGCTGTATATTCCTTCAGTTAGTAACAATGCCGTAATATCGTAACAAATTAGTTTTCTTTGTCAACAAAGAAAGTTTCGCCTAACAATGGTCGCCAGGGATACCATTGCTGCTCCCAGCTGATCTCCGATTCAATCGATTTCGATTTTCTGACAAGATAAGAGGTATGTGCATGATTAGTATGTGATATGAGATATGTTTCGTTAATGCAAAGTCAATTAAAGTGTTATAAAGTGCATAAGATATATATGCTTTAGAGAGGGGACATAGTAATGACATTCTACAGATTGAGGGACTGGTTCAGGTCCCGTTTCTCTCGCAAAAAGAGAGCGAATGGCGGCATTTCATCATTGTTATGCTGCATGACATTTACAAAAGAAGACGATGGCAATGAACTAACAGAAGATGCTAAACAGAATGCCAAGTGGTGTCGGTCTAAATGCTTCCTGAGAAAGCGAGCTGTATTTGAGAGGATAGAATGCACATGTCCATGTCCAATAGAAGAAATTAATGAAACCAAAATGAAACAGTTTCCTGATTATCCAAAAAGACGGGGAAAGATTAGTAGCAGATGTGTTGATGTTAAATACATTGAAAGAAATATGGTATCGGTGTCTCAATTAGGAGCAGGAGGCTTTGGATGCGTTTACTTTGTTCGAGATTTAGAACGGGGAATCGAACTGGCAGCAAAAGTAATTTCAGGGAAGACTAGCACTGATGACATGGTAAAGAACGAACTTAAAATCCTGCAAACTGTAAAAGAGAATCCTCTTTGTGTCCACTATGATAGTTATGTGAAATACCAAGTTTCTTCAGATGTGCAAAAGCACTTTCTGTTCTTTCAGCATTTCCAAAGTGTCACCTTAAGGCAATTTCCTACCCTGTATCGTATCAATACAGATGTTATTCATTTAATTTTGGGACAGATGGGAATGGCATTGAAGTACCTTCACGGAAAAAATATTATTCACAGAGACATCAAAGGTGACAACGTATTGATTAATGATCTATGCAAGATAAAAGTAATAGATTTTGGATTGTCTGCCATTGGTACTTCATTTAAAGGTTATTGTGGCACACCATACTACGTGGCTCCTGAAGTGCAGATTCATCGTGTGGAAAAGAATGCCAAACCATACTCATTTGCTGCTGATTACTATTCTTTAGGCATAACTGCGTATCAGTTGATATATGGAATTTCCCCCTGTAAGTACAAATTAAAACTCCTCGGTCTTAAGGATAACGACAGTGCCTGCAGGAAGCTTGCATTTAGAGAAATAGCAGCAGGGCGCACTGACTTTCCACTCGATTTAGATGCAAGTAGACAAGATCTTGTAAGAAAGCTGCTGTTGAAAGATCCCGAGCAACGACTCGGAGATAAAACCTATTTGTCGCATTCTTTCTTCAAAAGAAAAGTTCTGAAAAAACTGGTGAGTTCATTGATAATGGTTTTGCTTCTCGTGATTCTTTACGAGTTCATTTCGCAATTTACTGTTGTAATGCTGTCCATTTATTATTTATTGCCAGAGTTGGCAACATTAGACACAATGAATATAACGCATGTGATTTTTGTCTTGAACGGCTGGTTTAGTGTAAATCTGACAAATCTGATGTTTGCTATACACTCAGTGTTCGTTGAATTATGGCCATTCCTCTCCATGTTATGACAATGCAAAAGTTTCGATTCACCATAACTTCTAAAATATGTTTAATTTTACCATAAAAAGCTTAAGTAAAAATTCCTCAAGCAGACGTGAAGAATGAAGTCTGTGAGGAAAGCGACACCTCGGCAGAGAAACATCCATGCCTTACCCAGGACTCGAACCCAGGTCCTTCCGATCAGTAGCCAAGCCCTCTCTAACCATCACTGATGATAAACTGCAGGTCTTAACTACGTCTATCTAAACCTCAATTTTCGTAATTATTCATTCAGTATATAGAGAGTTATGACAGTGTGAATAATTAATATCATCAGTAATGTAATCGTAAGGAACTTATACAAAATTGAAGAAAGATTGAAAATATTACATAAACTTTTATAATGTTCACTTTTCTTATTAAAGGATTTAAAATAATGTTTATTTATAAAAGATCTAAACTTTTTAGGTAAATTCTTGTCTCGCGTTGCTGTTGTTCAATGTTTAAACTTTCGTAACTATTTAAATAATGAATGCATAATTTTGGAAATCGAGATTTCCAAAAAAATGTAGTTTTTAAATGCTGCAATTTACCACGAGGGATATTTTACCATTAAAAGCTTATTTTAGAAGTTATAAAGCATCCAAATTAGATTTCCGTTCCCTTATCATGAAGTTGGGTTGGGCTGTTTCACCTCTGAGCGGTACTTTTTTTGCAACAATGGGCTAAATGGCCAGGTCAAAAGGTCCCCGAAGGATAAGAGAAGGTTGGGGGTGGGGACCCACTGAATTGCTATTAGGATAGATTCCCGTCAAGACCATCTAGCATGGTCTTTAACATGCCCAGGGTATGGCTCTCCAGCACACGGAGCCACTGCTTAACACCCCACGCGACGGACGGCGGCCTTTACAAGCCCATCGGTGTCCCCTACTGACCGTGGGCAGTGCGGGGGAGGGGGGCGGTGTTGCGGAGATAAATCTGAACACTGGCTCAGCTGGGACACGAACATGGAAACTGCAGATTACGAACCTTAACATGAAGTGCAGTGATCATAATTTAATGAACACTGAGTGTATGTTTCGATTATCTATATTCAGATTTAATATTGCAATATCTCTCTTTTTTTTAGATTTTACAATTTCAAGAGGGAAGCGTTCAATTCTTTTTACCTTATGCATCAGAATTTTGCAGACTATTTTTATACCACGATACATTTTTTACTTTCTGCTATGATTCAATACTTTGATCTTTTACAGTTGAAGTCTGGATTGAAAGTGAAGAAAAAGTATCCACTGATAGATCCTAGGAAAACTAACATCCCAGTTGTAGAGGGTAAAGACAAGCTCCCTAATGCCGTCCCCTCTCTTGCCAACGAAAGGTTGATGTAAAGAAAGGTAATGATTCGGCAACTTTGATTTCTTGCTGAAAAACAAATTATTTAATTTCAGCATTTGCTAAGGTGGTTTCATAATTTTCCTAATTTGCATTACTTATGTCAATAGGCAGAGATGATTAACGTATTTGGCTGGAAGGCATAAAATCATTGGTAAAAATTGTATTTAAATTGAATAAGAGAATATTGTAACGAGCTTTTGTATCCTCAAACCAAGAAATTGTGTTAAAAATCTGATAACCAGACAGATGCCCTATAAAGAACCTCAAGAGGTAAATTGTTGCATGGTCTTCAACGACAGAATGAGGAAATTGTTATTCTGGATGTTGTAATTAAACAAAAATATTTCACATTGAAAGCATTTGATCAATTTAGAATTTCGCCTATCTGTATGTGGTAATTCATTTCATAAGTTTTAATGGAAGAATTTATTTCGGCATTTTGTTTCAAATGAACCATTTTTTTTTATCAATATTGTTATTATTAAACATAATGGAAACATTACTTTTTTTAAAAACTATTCTACAAATAAGCTTTCAGATCCAGCATAATGACTAACGAAAATTCCATTTTTTAAATATTTTCACTGGAATAACTCTCCAAAATATTTCAAAGGCTAACTATAAATTGATATATTTGAAAATTTGGTATTTTATTCTCTTTATAGAGATTTAAAGTGATCGAATTTCAGCAAAAGTGTTGAATTCTCTTGTGATATCTTTATCAGAGTATGATTTGAAGAGTCACCGTAGTAGGAACAGAGCGCTAAAAAAAATTAATAACCCTCCCTGACCTGTGGACAAAATTCTTGACTTTTCTCAATTAAAGAATCAAAACATTTAAATGAATCGGAATATTTTATAAGCTCGCCGAGTGGTCATAATAGTTCAAATAGCCAGATTTCGCAATTTTGCGATGAAAATCAAGTGTTTACAATTTGAGGCTGAGGAAAGAGCTCAACAAATTCAAAAAGGTTTTTAAAGACCATTAGGATAGTATCCTTTCGCACTGCTCAGGATAGTACCAGTGATAATTCCATCTATCGCATTGGAACTACAGAAATAAGAAAAATTGTCGAGGGGGTGTCTAAGATTTTACGATAGAACCCATTGTTAGTGTTTTTCCTAACTTTCGTTTTGTCTCCACCTTTTCTATTTTTTATTGCTTTATTGAATAAGGATTTCATGCACAATGCATTTAATAACAAGTTATATCCAAGCTTTATATTTCGCCCTACTTTTTGCCTAGTTACAAGTTTATGTTTTGTAAGTTTAGCAATATATTATCCTTATACGAATAAGCAAAACGTCCTTCCGATGTTCTAACGGACTCTTCTCTCTGTCTTTCAGGTTCTATGCGTCGCAAAAACCAACAGACGAGCATAGAGTGGTGGGTGGTGGGGCCTCTCAAAATCCAACCTCAACTTCCACGCAGTGAGAGGCGGGCAACATCAAGGGCTGATAATTTCTCCTTCTTACTTAAAGTATCGAAACTACGACCTTTTTTCTTTTACTTTTATATTCCCTCCAACAGAACTAAAATCAATCATCAATCGGGAAATTAGCAGCTCTTGATGGCTAATGAGGCTCTGGTGAAAATACACTTTAATCCAAATCACACCACTAATTAGAAAGCACAATTACACAACAAATCATAGCACCTTCTGTAAAATACAGTTATACAAGAAAAAACGACACTTATTGTAAAAATATAACCACCCAACAAAATTAGAACATGCATTTGAAAAAATATGCGTATGCCAAACAAAACTCACAAGAACTACTGGAAAATACTACTACTCGAAAATCAAATTTTGCCAGCTGAGAAAATAATGTCTCCGCCTAGTTCGTACCTAGATTGTCATTCCGTGGTGTGTGTTTGGGGGGGGGGGAGGGTTTGAGGCAATTTTCACATCTCTCCTGCATTTTTTGCCATTTGACTTCCAATTTTGCCAACTGGCCATGATTCATGATTTCACAGAAATAATCCCAATATTTACATCAAGTCAGTGTGAATTTTCCCAACTCCCTTGATTAGGCCAACTCTCCTCAATTTTTACAAAACCAATCCCAATCTTTACGTTTCTCCTAACTATGCCAAGTCACTTCAAATTTTTTCAAACTACCCAAGAATTTGCTGTTTTCTCGATTTTTGTCAACTCTTCTTAATTTCACAAACCCAATTATCACAACTCGCCCGTATTTTTCAAGTGGATTCGAATTTTGCCAAGAGTTCTCGGTTTTTCCAACTGTCCTTAATTTCACAAAACCAATCCCAATTTTTACAACTCACCTGTACTTTACAGTGGTATCCAGTTTTACCAAGTTGCCTCGATTTTACCACCTCTTTAATTTCGCAAAACAATCCCAATTTTTACATCTCTCCTAAATTCGCCAAGTCACTTCAAAGTTTTCAAACTCCACAAAATTTTGCCAAGTTTCCTCGATCTCGCCACAATTTTACAGAAAAAAAATCCCAATTTTTACATCTCACCTGATTTTTGCGAAGTCACTGAATTTTGTCAACTCCCTCAAGATTTGCCAACTCTCCTAGATATTGCAAAGTTGCCTCGATTTTGCAAACACGCCATAATTTTACAGAAAAAAAGATTACAATTTTTACATCTCACCTGATTTTGTCAAATCTCCACGATTTCGCCAAGACACTCCGAATTTTGCCAACTGCCCGTAGATTTTACAGAAAAAATCCCAATTTTTACATCTCACCGAATTTTGCCAACTGGCCCTAGATTTTGCAAACTCCCTGTTTTGCCAACTCGCCATAATTTTACAGAAAAAAAATCCCAATTTCTACATCTCACCTGAATTTTGCCAACTCCCCCCGATTTTGCAAAGTCACTCCGAATTTTACCAACTACAAAAGATTTTGCCAACTCACCTGCATTTTACTAAGTGGCTTTGAATTTTGCCAACTGCTCTAAATTTTGCAGCCTCTCCATTTTCCAAACTGCCCTCGTTTTTGACAACTCCTCTTAATTTTGCAAAAAAAAAAATTGCAAATTTTCACAACTCACCTAGATTTGACGAGGTTGCTTCGAATTTTGCCAACGCCGAGTTACTTTGGGGGACAGCCTCCCCCCCATAGCTACGCCCCTGTTGGCAATGGTGTATGAAATATATTGATGTTAAAACCTGGCGTTTCAAAGCTGTTTTCCAATGAAATGCTAAGTGGAGTTATCGAAATAGATTTCTTGGACGTCTCCAAACATCATTTATCGGAAGAAGTGCTGTGGCGAGCTAAACAGACAGGCCAAAGTCCAGCAGATGTTGCCAGATGGCTTAATGCGAGTCATTCAGTGATCCACAGATTGCATCCAGATGATTCATTAGTGGACGATGAAGGGCAACAACCCAAGGGGAACCTCTGTCTGGTGTTATTTGACTGGAAGAACAAGATGTCAACACCACTGCTATCGGACCTCGCAGCAGTGAGTAGAACAGTGATATCTGCTACCACTGTACGCCATAGTCTTCAAGAAGTGTACCTATATGCTAGGCCGCCATTGGTGGGCATTGCCCTGACTCGATGCTACATGGGACACGATCCAAATTGGTACAGACATAATGTAAACCGGACTAAGAAGCAATGGGGGTCCACGTTCTTCAAGAAATGAATCGAAATTTGCATTCCAGTGATTCATGGCATCAGTTGACATGGAGGGAACCAGGAACCACAAATATCTATATAATATGGCACATTACTGTAGGTGTAGGGACCCTTTCACTTACATATATATAACTATGGAGGGAACCAGGAACATGCTATCATACCACAATATCGGTGAACAGTACACGTACAGAGGTAGGTGACTCAAGTTGTATTACTATAGGTCAATGGGACATCTACGGTGGTGGTAATGTCATGGTTTGTGGAACCACATAGATGTGTGTGTGCTTCCTATGTTATGACAGTGTTGCAGGTACTTAGACTCCTTTGTGCTACCGTATGCAGTAGTAACAGGCGATACCTTCCTCCTACGGGACGCTAACGCCCACCTGAACTGTATTTATCTTCTCGATCACTATCTGGAGGACACTGCTAATCGTATGGAGTGGCCACCCGTTTCCTCATATGAATCCGACAGGATAGTTTCGGTAGACGGGTTGCTCCTTGAACTTTGATGTGCTTTAGAGGAGCAATGGAAATTACTATCTACAGTAGCACTATAGTATCACCTACATACGATCGCACAACTCAGTCAACCTGTAAGTAGGAACGTCCTGGGTGGGTTTGGACTTCCCCCCCCCCCAAAAAAAAACGTCCTATCGTCTTAAACAAAATTTGCTTTGAAATCCAAAACAAACGTTTTCATGTAATTTTAACTCCATAGAATATGTCAGACACTAAAAATAGATTTAAAAAACAACTACAAATCTTTTTATTATTCCGTGGAGAACATCATTTTAACCTTTCCGGTGAAATAATTCAGTAATTGAGAAACCCTACTCAAGTCCCCCCCCCCCCCGAACTAAATTCCGCTCCCCATCAGCTAACATTGAAATATTTAATAAGAAAAAAATTATCTATGCCTAATAACGTAATAAGTGCTGAAATTTATTTAAAAATGACAGCATTTTATCTGTATGCGAATTACTCGCCTGTTCGTTAAAGAAAAAGCAATTTGTTTCACTCCTAATGAAAAAATCCTAATTATGAAAGCATGAAGAGTTTCTTCACAGGTACATTTTTTAAGTTAAAAACCTCAGTCTGTTATCAGACTCATACCCAGGATTTAGTCTCAGGGGGGTGGTCAGAGAATGAGATTTTAGTCGAATTCCCCAAGTACTAAATTACTCTTAAATACTCCTAGAAATTATCTTACTTACAGAAGGAAAGGTTAAAATCATATTCTACATGGAATAAAATTTTATAGTTATTCGTTTTTTAAACCTATTTTTAGCCATATAACATGGACTAAAATAAAATTATACAAAGACATTTCGAATTTCAAAGCAGCGAGTTAATTAAGTTCGAGAGTTCGTACAAAAGGATTTCAGAGGGGGGGGAAGTGTATGGACCCCTTCCATGGGTATGTCCTTGTCTGTTATGAACATTTCCTAGACGAGTAATAAAAAAACGAACTGTGAGCAAACATGAGAAGACGGTCGAACATTTGTTATTCAGTTAAACTCAGCCTATTTTTATTAATGGCAAATTTTGCTGGTCAATTTTCAAAATTTTATCGCAATCGCAATTGAAAAATTTAAATTTTTCCACAATCGCAAAATACTTCATGTTTTGCTGAAAAGCAACATCCGCAATCAAAACGATATTGATATCAGTGTTATACACGGATATATTCTACTCCGGGGAAAAGGTGGACAATGGGAAATATCACTTCTAGAAGTCCGTTGTGAATTTTCTATCCAAAAATATGGCACATGATCGTATTGGTTTAAAAATACCTTTCATCAGATTTGCAGCTCTCCCTGAGCCAATATCTCCCTTCGTTGGTTTTACCCAGTAGTCAGTTTGAAGCACAATAGACGAGTGTCAGAATCAAGTCACTTGAAAGCTTAAATTAATATTGACGACCGACACACTATACCCTTTAAGCACTAAACCCCTCAAAACGAAATTTTCCTCCACCATTACAGGAGGAAAGGTGTAAGTATCATTTGACATAGCACGATACTCCCTATGTCGGAAGCTTTCATTTTAAATATTACTTGTTACCCTTGGCAATAACTTACATAGTTCCATTTTTGGGGGAGAAGGAAAGGTTGGGGGAATCAAACTTTGCGTTGCTTTAGTACTTCATAATACGCAGCAATTTTCACCAAGCAACTTTACGTCGGTGGGTTTCTTACGGATCCCGATTTAACCATTTAATTATTCCGATTCATGTCCCGATCTAGAAAGAAAAAAAAAGTTGGAAGAGGGGCAAGAAACACAATTAAGCCGAAAAAATGCAAAAGGAGAGGGGGCTAGGCGAGTGAATTTCCAATGCAACATGGCATTTTCCCCTTCGTTTTACGCCTTTACAAAATTTCTTGAAAAAATGCAAAGCATCGATCGCGCAAAGCTGTTAAAAACAGACCACCTAGTATGGTCAAGTGCTGCACAAAGAAATGCAGGTTTCTTGGTTGTGAGACGAATAATGCTATTATAATAGATTTCCGAAGGATGAGGAGAAATAAGTTACGTAAATCCATGAAATGTAGTGAATTAGTAATTTTTAAATGCAGGGTTCAACCCGAGAAAAAAACGCAGTCGTCCCGCTTTACTCTTTAATCCAGCTTTGAAAATCACAAACTCCCGATGATAAGATGAATACAATTTTGTGTGAAGCCAAAAATGCACAAAGTAAGCTCATTGTACATCAAGTTCGAAAGAAAATCGGAAGTTGAGTAAACTCCAATAAAGGAAATTGCAAATGGAATTTCTTAAAGTATCAGATCTCTAAAAGCTCCATGTTTAAAATCTGATTCAAGTCGGATATTGTATACTCCAGGTAAGCAACGGAAAGTAATTAAACGGTTACAAAAATGTCAATTTACCTCGACAGATATCAGTAAACGGGTTAAAGAATTCTTGAAATATGTATATGATGTATCCCACATCTCAAGATAATTTATCTTCTAACTTTGAATTTGATGTTTAAGAGCGTTTTCATACAATTTCAACTATATTAACATCACAGGCTGAAATTAAATTAAAAAATGAAATATTTATGCAACCTCTGCTCTAAACTTTGTTGAGAAGACCCTGTGGAAGATGAATTGCTATTTAAACATAGGTGGGGTAACACGAGTATGAAGGGAGTGCTGCAATGGAAAAGCAACAGCCACTGAATCCAGTACAACGGTAGTGGCATAACAGCAGAGTATCCAATATAGAAGTAAGTGGTGCACACTATAGCTTTATGAGGATGCCTTACAGCTTTCATCAATGCAACATTTTCAGCCAATGATGTACTGTGAAAATGACTAAAACAAAGGACACTATAAAATCCTGCCTTCACTCTTTTTTAATGTAGTTGTTTTTTCAATTGTAAAGGGTAAAATAAAAACAGTATGTAGTCAAACTCATATGCCAATGAAATTTCAGGAACCTTTGTTTCTAATTACTAATATATGCAATAAACATGAGAAAATCTGCTTTACCTTATGGAAGCATGCCATAGAGTAGTAATGTCCAAACTTTTTGGGCTTAGGGGCTACTTAGCTTGCCCAAAACTTGTGGCAGGACCCTCCCGTGATTTGAGAAACTCATAAGTCGTATCTGGGAGAAAATTTCACAGACAACCTTCATGGGTGCTTGAAAAAACTTTTCAGTTTTCAGTATCAATGAACTAACGATTGAACATCACTGCCATAGAGAATTGTTATTACTGCCTATTTCATTATTATTGCTTTTGGCATATCTTCAAATTAGGACAACTTGATATTAGCTGAAAATGCTTTCAACCTGCCATGCCTTTCTCGTTATGATTAAGCAAAACATGTATTCTTTTTTTCTCTGTTGCTACATATGAGTGCTGCTTTTCCAAGCTTAAACACATTAAAATCTTACGAGCACAATATTCCAAGAACATTTGTCTAGATTCTGTGTGTTTGCCTATTGAAATTGAAATAGTAAAACAGATTGGCAATCTCTCTTAGGTGAAAACATTTCCCAAGCAAAATGCAGAGAGAGTAGATCTTCTAAAAGATCGATGGGTTTTATTATTCTTTTCTCTTAAATGTATTAGTTATATTTATAATAACAAACTGATATATAATTTATTAAATTTAATTATATTCCAACTAGGAAAACAAAAACACAAAAATATCATCTAAAAATTCATAATTTTTGTCATAATTTCAAATTTATAATTTCGTCATTATAGGTAGTCATAATTTCGAGATTATAGGCCAAGTACAATCGTTGGGCCCAGAGTCTGGAAGTGAAAGACTAACGGAAATAAAATTTAAAAATTGATAGTGGAGTATTGGATAAAAGATAAGCAAACCTTCAGTTGTGTTTATCAAAACACTGCCTCTGATGTCAACATGATTGGGAAATGAGCAAAAAATGGGATGGTTGACAGTATGAGGGCAATGACGTTTTTAATTCTTGAACTAGATGAGAACTTTGTGGGTTTATCTGGTTGCACTTGCAATGCAAATTTTTAGGACAAAAAAATCAGCAAACTTGTTTTTTAAAATCTGGATTCATAAATTACGAAAATGACTTTTCAAAGAATAAAATGAAATTTCACCTTTCAATAATTTTGGCTCTATAGACGTTTTGCATGTAACTCTTAAAACAATCAAGAAACTTCTCTAAATTAAAGTATGACAGTCAGATTAAAATGGAATAAAAAATATATCTACATTAAGTGAAATGAATGATGTTACTTAATTCTCTTTATTAAAATATATAAATTTTATATTAATTCCTCTTAGCTTGTAGAACAATTGCTTGCTATAACATTTTGAATTTCAACCTCACATGTTCATACAAGTATTCAAAGTTCTTGCAAAGTTAAAGCAGCATTGATTCCTCAGTATATTTTTATTATTCTAAAAGAAAGTCCTTAGATCAGAAATCTTTTACCCAGTATCAGTACCACTTTCCATTCATAATTAGTCACGATTATTAAAAGCAATTTATTATTATTATACTAAATAAATGAGACCATAAATATCTTGTACTGAAAAATGAATATTTATTCAAGTACAAACATGATTGCTTTTGTCTGCTACTGCTTTGTTGAATTTTTCTACATACAATCAATTTCATTTTACTTGTTCATACGCCGAGTTTGGTAAAACATAATTCTCAAAATGCTGTTGAAATCTTGTCTAGTTGTGAACGTTTGCATTTTCTTCAAAAAAAAAAAATCATATAAAGGAAGCAACAAAAAACTTATGAAAATTAGGAGTTTAAAAATCATACCCATGCAAACAGTATTGCCATGACATAAATTAATTACATATAAAAGACCACAGAACAACTGACATACCATCAATTACTGTTTCATTTTGCACTTTTCTTCTAAAATCTGCCAGCAGAACCATCCAAACAAAATAAAATATTAATGCTTCCAATAAACTACTACTTTTGAATGTCAGTACTAATGCAAAGTGCATTTTACATTTCGAACATACCACGGTGGATAAAAAAACTTGATACTGTATACTGTTATATCAAAACCTAAATGAGGACTACAAGTTGAATACATATCTCCCACAGTACCATACTAGTGCAGAAGTTAGAACAGCCAGTCTCATGTAAAAACACTCTAAATTCTGCATCTCTTGAATTCAATTGTGTACGCAGTCATCTTGGCAGCTTGATATATTACCAAAACATTCATCTAGTAAAAGTTTGACAAAGAAGCCAAACCTTAAAACTGGCAGAGCATAGATTTGCCATTTACAGAGCGAGCTTGATCACAGGAATGGAAGAGATTGCAGCAGCATAAATAAAAAATAATATTAATAATAAAAAACTTAAGCACATTGCATTAATGGCCCAAAGGGGTCATGATCAAATGAAGATTATTCAGAACATGGAAGGGGGATTCCACAAAATGCTCAGTGAAATCTGACAAGAGTTCCTAGAGAAATAAGTCAGATGAGATCCTCAATTCAGCAGCAAAAATACTGTGATCAGTTATCCCCCTCATCGGAGCCTTCTTCCTCAGCTTCCTCAAGCCATGTTAACCACTGATTTACCTAAAATAAAAAGGCAAGTGATTAAGTCCACAGAAAAACATTAAAAGAAATATTCAATATTGTATAAAGCAATTCCTTTCAGAGTACTAATTTCCAAATCCACGTGGATAATGTTTTTTTTAATTAACTACACTCACAGCTATATTTATACAATTTATAATATACACGATATTAGCTGTAATTACAAAATTAAAAATATTGAGAGCTTAAATGGTTCTAGTGGAAGACTATAGCATCAATTACCACCAAGTGGCATCAGCTTATTGCTCCTACACTTATTCTTTTTTCTTATACTGATATTTTGTAGTTTCTTGTACATATGCCTTTTCCTCATAAAGGCTGTCAAGAGTAAAAAAAGAATATTTAACTGGTCCTTTGAGCTTGTATACCCACTGGCACAATCAACAGCTGATTCAGAGGGGTTGTTTGTCCCTGGTTTTCGCTATTTCAGCATGTTGAATGTTGAACTGATGATAACATCTTAGCTGTGATTACCAGTCCTGGTTTATTTGTAGAATGTCTAAGTCATGGATATTCTTCACAACCTACTTTGCTTTCACGTTGTTATGCTCCTGGATGATTATACTCATTGAGCAAGTTCACACTATTTAGCACATCCTCAAGAATTAAAACTGTTGAAACCCAACTGCATATTAAGATATTAAAAACTTTTTACTTCTCTAAAAAGTTTAAAAAACATTACTATTTGACTCCTGCCCTCTAGTAATGCGTTTCACCACTCATTTCTTCCCGTGGCTTCATCAAGCTCTCTTATGATGCTCCTTATGATGGACTCAGCTGCTTGTGCAGCAAGTGCATGTGTTTGCTCACACAAGAGATTCCATGCTGCTGGCAGGGGTGGTATCTCTGTGTTGCAGAGTTTATGCTTATGGAAATTAATCATTATGGATTCTGCATATTGTAACTGAAATTTGGTAGGTGGTGCTATTAATGGTTTATATAATATATTATTTACTTCTAAATTATTTTCTATTACTGCCTGTGCTAAAATTGTGTTAGGTTTTTAATTATAACCTAACACAGCTAACACATAGTTAATGAATGCAGTTCAAATATACATGACATTCATGCTTATAACTGACATATTTTCATACCTAAGGCATTAGCATCTTTTAAAAATATGTTGGTTGTTCCCCTTCATTTCAGTGGTTTTTAAAAATTTCATAAAAAAACAATGAAATATACACAAGTTTAATAATTTTTGACCTCCATTACCCTTATTAGCATTCTCAAAGAGGGGAGGCATGGTTCTTCCCCCAGATCCAGCCCTGGTATATTTTTAGATAATGAAGGATAGCAACCTAATAACGTGTTGGACCCCCTCTGGCCCTGATAACGACCACATGTGACGAGGCAAGGACTTCACAAGTTGCGTAAATGTTTCACAGGTATGGCAACCCATGCATCCTCCAGAGCTGTCCACAATTCTCTCTAGGTCGTCACTAATGGGACACAGGCCAGAACACTCTGCTCAACAGTATCCCAAAGATTTTCAATGGGATTTAAATCTGGGCTTCTAGGTGTCCAATTCATTATTTCAAAGTCAGCAGAATGCTCCTGCAACCATGCAGTACCCAACCTGGACCTGTGAGATGAACAGTTGTCTTGTTGGTAGACACCATCTCCATTGGGATGCATGATGGCCATAAATGGGTGTAAATGGTCAGCCATGAGTTCTACATACTGAGATGCATTGAGAGTTGTCAGTACCATACCAAAGGTCCCACGGACGTCCAACTGAAGACACCCCAGGCCGTCACTAAGCCACCACCAGCTGGTACTGTTCCGACCTGACATGCAAGATCCATAGCTTCATGGAGTTGGGTGCCATAATCTCCCACTGGTGTCTCCCACTGGTGTGATGAAGTTTAAATCGGGATTCATCACTCCAGGCTATCTGTTGCCAATTTTCAATGGTCCAGTTTCGATGTTTTTAGCCCAGGCAAGGTGTTGAGTGTCCCATCCATCGGGCACCTACGATCTGCCCTCTGTCAAATGCATCTAAATCCAGCACCTTTCCCATTACACTTCTCATGACGAATGCCTGGGGAAGCCAAAGCTGACAGCTATATATGACTAGAGTTTCAGCCACTCAAGTGTGCAAATGTGGGACTTGCAGTACTGAATTTGGATAACATCTCCTATCCCTAATTCAATGGCACTTCAGTGTATACATGCTAAATATTATTCATAATCACAGCTATTATTGAACAATATTTTTTTCATACCAGCTTGTTTTGCAATCTTGTGAAATCAGACACTGTTGCTGCTTAATACCAACTTTTTTTTCAAAATCAAGTGAATTATGCATTTCTTAACTTGCATATAATTCTTGCATCATATTAGGTGGTTTAGTGTGAGAATACAAAGAAAAATGATAAAAAAATATATATAAATTAAAAAAAAAACACCTATTTTCTTCACTCTAAATATACTGCTCACAAAAATTAGGGGATATTTTATCACTTCATATTTATTTTGAAATATCTCCTAATTTTTGTGAGCAGTGTATTAAAAAATAAAACTAAACCATACCAGTGATGAAATTATGAAGTACATTAAAAACGTTCTTGTCATGTATCTGCAGAAACAAAAACCACTAAACTTATCTCAACTATACTTTCACTCCTCCTCTAGCATCTATGCAAAATTGCAGATGCCTATGCCAATTCTGGAAGGTATGGTGATATTCTTGTTGGGGAACATTCTGCAATTCTGAATGAGTACATTTTACATGGTCTTGCATCCTTGAAAAAGGCTTCCCAGCAAGTTCCTTTTTAATTTTTGGAAACAACTAAAATCACATGGTGAAAGATCAGGTGAATATGAAGGATGCAGTTACTGTTAGATTTTTTCCTGCTCCAGATAGGCTCCAACATGTCAGTTTTGTCAGCACTGGCATTGTCATGAAGAAGAATCCTTGACATGACTGTTGTTGGACACTGCTCCTTCATCTTCTTAGCCATTTTCAGCAAAATAATGTTGATGTAGTGTTGGCCATTTGTAGTCATTTCTTCAGGTAAGATGTCCATGGCTACAATTCCATGGAAATTAAAAAAAAAATTGTGAGCATCCTCTTCCTTGAGTGAAAGTCTTGTCAGAGGATTTGTGGATTCTGTTGATCTTCCACAACCCAAACATAGTTGTTCATCTTTCTGGAAGTTGTATAGTAATAAAACCACGTCTCAACACCAGTGACAACATGTTAACCGTTTGGGGCCACTAGGCTCAAACACTGCCAAGCATCTCCTTACATGGGTTGACTCTTAGCCCATTTTGCTGCTCCTGTCAGTTTGTGGGTACCCATTTGGCACAGATCTTTCAGAACTTTAAATGTTGATGAGTAATTGTTTCCACACAGCCAATCAATACACTGACAACTACACTTATTACCTGAATGGTGATGTGTGGGTTTTCCTTAGCGAGTTCACAAACAATAGGGATGGTTCTCTCATTCAAGGCCTCCTTTGGTCTTCCTGCATGAGGGAGATCTTCAAAGCTCTGCCACCCTTCTTTGAATTTGCATATCCATCCCGTAACAGTGATGTATGAACAGGAATGATGTCCATATACTTGTGATAAATTGGCATGAATTTTTTCCACACCATCCCCAAGCTGCATCCTTGTGAAAATATCAAACCTTACCCCATCTTTAGTAAGTTCCATAGCAACAATGCACAGATTTCACATACCGAACTTATGAAGTGCTGCCAGCAAAGAGAGAAATGATGATATGGTCTTTGTTTTAACAAGTAATGATAAGTTTTCAAACAAGTCATAGTTCATTGAGTTCCGAGGAACGAGTGCAAATCTACAGGCACATGTCAAGAACTTTTTGAATACCCTCTACTCCCTGAATTTGTATTCACTTAAAAAAAGATATGGTACCAGCAACTTTTGTTTAGGTATATCAGTGCCCTATCTTCCTCTGAAGTAAATATAATGATTTCATCATTGGTTTGCTTAGTCCTATTTTTTTCTTTTTAGGGGAAGGAAGACATGTCTTTTTTAAAATTAACGTTTTTTTACTTTGTCATTAAAAAAATCTAATTTTGGAACTGATACTGTGCACTTGGTTTTCAGTAGAAATCATAAAGATCAAACTCCATTTCCCTCCCATTTCTTTGGTGGGGGAGGAGAAACAGGAGTCATGATTTGAGGTAGTCCATGGCATTGTAGACTTCATAAGTATTAATTTCAAATATAACACATTGAAGTTGACCCAGGTGAAATTACTGTTCTCTTCTTGGCTGCAGTGATGGGGGGGGGGGGCTTAACTAGAGCTAAGCCACAGTGCACACCACATTATTCGAGACCTAATTCATAAATGTGAGCCCTTAGATTTGTAAGATATAATGGAAGAACAGTTTTCATATTCTCCTTTAGGGGAAAAGAAAGCATGGGAGTAAATTTTTCATAGCCTATGGTACTACCCAAGCTACAAGCTTTCATTTGACACATAACTTGTTGAGACTGGTCAATAAGCTTAAAAGATGTGGTGGAACAAATTTTGGCTACAAATAATAAGCAAAAGCAGTAAGAAAAAGATTTAAAAAAAAGTGAGCACTCACTTGAAAAAGAGCTTTACCCTTTCCAGGATAATCATCATTTACATCTTCTTTCCATTTCAGAAATGCTTCTTCTTCGATAATTTCTAAATCATATAGCATCATAAACCATCGTAGTAGCAAACCTGGAAGCAACTCTATATTAGTTTTTAAAATTCTTCGAAAACCTTTCAATAAAAAAATACAGTACACTTAAATGCGATAGTAGTAATTGCAAGCTAGAAAATCCTACACAAAAACAATAATAATGAAGACTTGAAAAAAAAAATAACGTTCAAACTTCAACTTCTTATTCTTTTAAGAAAGTTTACCTCCAACCCCAATGTATTTTGAACTTCCATGTTTCTGCACCATTATCTGTGCTTTCCTCACCATTACCACGGATAACCAAGTCTACTTCTATTTTAATCTCCTACTAATCAGCACCCAATTACACTTTAAACAAAGAATAGTTCTTACCCCAATTTTGATGATTGATGTAATGATATTGTGTGATGGTCCACCCATTCACTTTTACTTTTCCTTAACCAGTTTTACTTTTTTCTATCTTATAATCATCATTTGGGGATTTATTTCATTTGGACTAATCACAATTCTCTTTTCTGAGCTGTAGTAGGAGTTGCACATGCGCAACTCCGACTTTGTTTGTCAGCTGTGAATGCACGCATGTAGGATAGGACCCTTCTTGTGACATAGCTAGCGTGATCATCATATTATGCAAATGTTTTCCCGCCGTGCAACAGACACATGTCGGATTGTATGCAACATGTATACTAAGTGACATTAGGTCACAGAGTCAGTATTGTTAGTAGAAATTGAAGTTGAGTAGAGAATGATGTTAGTAGGAGGAGGAGTATGCTGAATCAACATGTGTAGATAGAAGGAGTTAGTAGAGATTTAGGTAGATGTGATTTGTCAGTACTTCAATTTTTGTATTCATCAACTGAATTGGTGAGTCTTTAAATTTTTGGAAATAAACTTTGTTTTAGAAACTTTTAAACTTGACAATCCTTTTTGAATTCTTGTTCAAAAAGTAACCCTAGATATTCCAAACGAACCCTATTTCAACTTTACTTGGCAAGTTAATATTGCCTGGTGCCCGACAAGCTATCTGGAATTTTGAATAAATTTTGGATCAGACAAAAGGTCCAACTTGAAGAGTTAAAAATCTTTGGAGCGTTACAGAAACTGATCTTTGGGGAATCAGAAACTGACAAGTCAATTAGCAGTTCATATCTAACCATATCCATAACAGTTTGAGGAATTTGCTAAAATAATGGATGCATGATTAATCTTTCCAGTGCTCAGCCTGAAAAACTGGAATAAAACTATTGAGAAACCTATTTTTTCACTGGGTTCAGCCACCAAAAATATTTAGTACATTTTTGCTAAATCACGATAATGCTGTGGTTAGTTTTAAAACATTAAAACACGGTTCAGGGAGCAAGTCTCAAAAGTAGGAGAGTGCTTTACATTTACAAAAACCTTTTTACGGGTTTTACCTTATGATTACCCATAACACTATATACCATATCTATATGGCTCTTTTCTCATAAGAGCCACTAGAAACGTATTATATAGTAGAAAACATATTACCCATAATTTCTGGTACAGTTGCATATTGCAGCATTCTCATGTTGCAAGATGGTCTTTAAATATGCTACCAGTCCTATTTATGGAAAGTTCGTTCAGTTGTTATGATGTTGGTGCAGTTGCTTTGGAGTGACACTGGTTTTTCCTTGTCCACACTTAGTGCTTTGCACTATACTGGCTCTTGTTGTCAGTGATTGTGGCGGCACAAGTTCTTTGTGATGTCCACAGCTGTTATTGCATGTTGCAACCAACCGTTACTTTTATATGTCTGATGGGTATAACACAAACTGTTCTTTTTGTTGTAATTAGCACTTTTCCAATTTTGCGAAGATATTAACCTTAATCCACCATTAAACCGTTACTACTTCAATGCTAAAACTTTAAAAACGTTTTTTAAGACAACATTTTAAAAAACAAACATGAACTCCCCCAGGTTCTCTGTGCTCCGTGTGAGGCGTTTCGCCACGCTCTCTTTACACGTGGCTTCCTCAAGCAGGAGCGATGGTGCTGTGGTAACAATTTATAGTCAGCCTCATTCTAGTCATAGCCTCTACGTTTTACATGTTGCATGCGCACTCGTGACAGGGCGTGCAACAGGAGATGCCACGCCGATGGAAGGGGTGGGATCTCGGTGTTGCAGACCTCGTCGCGGTATTTGTGTATGTTTAATGTTTCAGCATATTGCAACTGAAATTTCGATTTTGGGGCCATTCCTGGTTTATAATTAATTTTATCAATTTTGATATTATTTTCAAGTATTGTTTTTGAGAGTGCCGTTGTGGGTTTCTTTTGTTTATACGTATATATATTTGTTAATATGTTTTCTACTATATAATACGTTTCTAGTGGCTCTTGTGAGAAAAGAGCCATATAGATATGGTATATAGTGTTATGAGTAATCATAAGGTAAAACCCGTAAAAAGGTTTTTGTAAATGTAAAGCACTCTCCTACTTTTGAGACTTGCTCCCTGAACCGTGTTTTAATGTTTTAAAACTAACCACAGCATTATCGTGAACTAAATTCTTATTACTAACTTCTAACTGCGTGATATCTTATTTTAATATAAGAAAGGAATTATGGCATGTTAATGCCAAATTAATCATTTAATTCTGATTTTATGAAAATAAAATATTTAACAAAAATAACAAGTTTAATTTGAATAGGGCTATTTTTGTCATGTAAAAAACATCCAGCATTGAAAATAAAGAAAAAAACTAATACATCATAGTGCTGTCCTATGGCCAAATGGTTAGAGTGTTTGGCTACTGATCTAAGGGACCAGGGTTCAAGCCCAGATAAGGCATGGATGTTCGTGCAATTTTTCTGTTGAGGTCTCGCCTTCCTCACAGACCTTCTAACTATGGCATATTAAACTGACAGACTTATGTCAGACCTCTGTGGCAAGCAGCTGCTTGAGGGGTTATTTATTTTATTTTTTACTTAATACACCATTAATAACTATAGAACATATAACCAGAAAAAAATTTCATTCTGAATAATAGGAAAAAAATTTTCATTTGAAATAAGAAAAATTACCCATTTTTTACTATTTTTTTCTCAGTACTATACTTTGAGGAAAGTCCAGGCTTTTTGCCAACTACAAAGCTGCCAATCTTGCATGATGATAATTACGATTTGCAAAAATGAAAAATCAGAGATTTTCTCTGATTTTTCATTTTTGGAAATGGAGAAATTTTTGCAGCATGGTAATTCTGCAGTTTACAGTGCTCAGGCACCTTCTTTTAATGCAATGCAATAATGCTGTGGTTCTTAACCTTTTATGCTTCATGTACCCCATGGAAATATGTAACTGGCGTACCCCTTGTATAGATAGATAAAACTATAGTTATAGTATAATGGAAATAAAATAAAACTATATATATAAGCACATTAAATTTTGTATTAATAAATTACATATATCAATAAACACAAAATGACATTTTTGCACATCAGTGTTGCCAACTTAGTGACTTTGTTACTAGATCTAGTGGCTTTTGAGCTATCACGGCGAACCCCAAAAAATTTTTACCACGTACCCCCAAGGGGTAGGCATACCCCACGTTGAGAACCCCTGCAATAATGCATTGCATTTTGATGAGAATGCTCAACTTCCAGACTCCTGGCAGTGACTTATGGTGACAAAAAATTAATCTTTCCAAAATTATTGTTTCTTAAAATTACTTCTGTAAAAAAACATTATATGTGTGATTTAAACTAATAAAAAAGGGTTTCAATATCACATTAGGAAGAATATTCAACTCCTTGGAATGTTCTACAAATAATAACCTAAACAACGACAGTAACCTAAACAACTGTATTACTAACAGTAAAGAGGCCACACAACAAGAATATGCTGAGTAAAGAACATAATGATAAACACTTATTCCTAAGCACATTGTTTCTGCAAATAAAAGAAAACCTCCAGAAGTAATAGCATCTAAGTCATATTTTCCTAACTGTGCATATCATTATATGACGAATGTTGGTCAATACCATCTGAGACTACTTGTTTCAACAGCCTATTATCACTAACAAACAAATGTTCATTCCATAATTAAAAAAAAAAACTCTCAAAAATCAATAATCTCATTGGAGATGGCAACAAGCGCATGTTGCTAAACAATGAATTGCCATTGTGCAATTTAAGAAAACACCAGAACAAAATTACCAGAGACAACAATTCAAGAATTATCAGAGACAATTAAAAAGTGTGAATCATAATAGTTTATCAATACCTATCCAAGCCAAAAAGAATTTTAAATTTATCTCTAAAAATGAACAATGGGGATAAAGGTGAAAACAACTGTTGTTCATGCAAACTTCATGACATTTACAGTTAATGACCAAAATTTCATATTTTTAACATAATTGCATTACTTGAAATATTCATTTGAAATTTCACAATTTTTCTACCATTAGAAGGTGCAATTTTCGCTATTGAGGAATTCCAAAAATGTGAATCATATTTCATTAATTAATACTTATCCAATGTAAAAAGGATGTTTATGTCTAAAAACATACAATTATCTCTTAAAACAAAAAAATTGCTCTCCCATTTCAAATTTCTAACATAATTGCATCTATCACTTGCAATATTCATGTTTTTCCACCATTAGAGGGCACAATTATTGCTATTTGGAGATCCTGAAAGTGGGAATAGTAAAATTTCATTAATACCTATCCAACCCAAAAATAATTTTTAATTTAGCTCTAAAAACAAAGAAGTTGAATGTCTACAGACGAACAGACAAAAGTGAAAACTTGCCGATGGTGTGGGACTCGAACCCATGTCTCTCCAGTTACATGCCAGAGTGCTCTAGCCACTAAACTAGAATCATCTCCGTCATTCAGTTCCGCAATGTGACATATCTTTTACCCGAATGTAGCGGACCTGGCACCATCTATAATTGGGAAAGGCAACTTATTTTCTAAATGTTGCTTTCAATAAGATGTAATAAGAAAGTCACTCATGCTAAAGCATTATTAATGAAAAAAATAGATCCATAATAAATACACAGATTACCTGTAGATATAGAATTCAATAAATACTTGAGCAAAAAAATAAAAATGAATGCTGATGGTGTGGAACTCGAATCCCAAGTCTGTCCAGTTACATGCCAGAGTGCTCTAACCACTAAACTGACCACAAACTCCATCATTATTTCTGCAATGTGACATATCTTTTATGCAAATGTGGCAGACCTGGCACTGGTAAAAGATATGTTTCATTGTGGAAGTGAATGACTGAGTCAAAGGTTAGTTTAGTGGTTAGAGCACTCTGTCATGTAACTGGAGAGACATGGGTTGCCACACTGTCGTCGGCAAAACTTACATTTTTTTGCATAAGTTTTATTGATCTTTATAGCTATGGATTCACATTAAGTTTATGAGTTTCCTACAGATGCATATCCCTAAATGTTAAACATAAAGCGGGTCTGGTGGCAGTTGTTTGTCCCCATTCTCTATGTTATTCAAGCATCCCAAGCATCTGTACCAAAGTCTAAATGCATGCTTAGAAATGTGTTGACTAATGCATGCACTTGTCATTTTATATTATTTTGATAGCTCAAAACATTATGAGAGAACTGAAGATATTGTGGTTTATAACTATTGATATTTAGTCATTGTGAAATAATACACAAAATTGGTCACATATTGATAACTTCATCCATCATAAATGTATAATGGGATGTAAAAAAAGTAATCCATTTTAAGATTATCACCAGAGTCCATTCAACTGAAAACGAGCTAAAAATAGATCTGATTAGGCAATTAAGGCTTGATTTATGAAAACTTGAAAAATAAAGACAATTAAATTATATTAGTGGGAAGAAAATTTCTTCCTGGATAATATTTACTTGAAAACTTACTTTTATTTCATTTCATGATTCTTTTCAGTATGGTATATTTTAAAACATGGGCCAATGTTACACAAGAAAATTTGGACTGCTCACATTCATGGGCCTTTCTGTCCTGTTTATTAAGTGGGGAAAACACTCTCTTGGCAGTTTTTTTTTTACTGAACTATGTATTTTTTTCTTTGGATGTCATGTTTTGGGAATCTTGGCAAAGTGCAGGAAAAGTTTCTCATTGTTCATAATAAGGCTAAAAAATGTCATCCTCAGAGTAGCAGAGTCAAAATATTAAAATATTGAGGGAGTGGTAGTGGAGTGTGTGTGTGGGGGGGGGGGATAAAATGCCCTCAGCATAGCAGCAGAGAAGGTGTGTGTGTGTGGGGGGGGGGGGGTAATTATAATGCCCTTGATGAAATTGTCCTATAACTGTAGGATTGGCTTCATGGCCAAGGAATTCCTTACTTGTTTCCATAACCAAAACTTAGTTCAAACCTCATTCATTCTCAGGAAACAATAAAAGATTGCAAATCTTCTTATCAAGAAAACCACAAAATAATAATAAAAAAAATATATAACCAAATACAATATAAAAAAAAATGCAAGTTGTATGACATTCTTATTATAACCAGCAATCTCCGAAAGATCAATAATGACATATAAATCTATGGAAATAAAACTGACACGTATAGAAATAAAATTGAAGCTTTAATTATTAAAGTATAAATACCAACTGAAAGAATGGAGTTGATATTGAATGTGTAAGGAAATTGGGCTGATGCTGTAAACAACCCACTATGCAAGAGATCTGTGCCTTGCATTCTGTCATGACACAGTTTGAGCACATAGAAGAAAAAAAGTAGTTTTGGTTTCAATTGTAGGAAATTATGCATTGTATGTTGGGATAAATAATAAAAATAATTCTATAAATACTGAAATAGGATTAAAGCAGAAATAAGAAAGTGAAACGGTAAAATAGATGTACTTACTTTGCAATGGGTTTCAAAACCTTCAGATTTTAAAAAAAGAAGTCTTTGGTTAATTTTTGGGAGAATTGTGAAACTTGAGGAAAAGTGTGTTGACAATAATTCAAATTAAACTTGTGAGCAAAAATCAGAGGGTTCAAAATGGAAAAATAAAAATAAACAGAATGGTAATAGCATAAATAATAAATAAACTTGACTTATTTGGTATCTACTAATAAATTACTACTTTGAAGTCGATAAAAATGTTTTTAGAGGGAAAATTGTCTCGAGCTGGGTGAGATACGAACTCACGACTTCCTGATAGCATATCAAGTGCTCTGGACTACTGAGCTACTGGCCACCGATCAAGATCTCCTCTAATTGATGATATGAACATTTTCAACCAACATTACATCATAGGCAGGGATTGTTCCGGCAATTTTGCCACAAGCAGCTGTTGATAAATAATAAATAGTAGTATGCTGTTGATAAATAATAAAAAAAACTCGACTTATTTGGTATCTACTAATAAATTACCACTCTGAAGTCATGGCAATATTGCCGGAACAGTACATGCATATGATGTAATGTAGGTTGAAAATGTTCACATCATCAATTAGAGGAGATCTTGATCGGCGGCTGGTAGCTCAGTTGTCCAGAGCACCTGACATTATCAGAAGGTCATGGGTTTGTATCTCAGCCGGCTCAATACAATTTTTCCTCTAAAAAAATTTGAATCAACTTCAAAATGGTAATTTATTAGTAGATGGTAATAGCATATACCACATCTATGGATTAGAAATCATAGTGCTGAAAGAAATTATTTATATTGCATCTGAACAAATCTGCACAAAATAGAAATAGTATTATTTTTGAAGTTTGAATTATTTACTTGTATGAAAATCCAATAATAAATTGGGAATTTCTATTTTTCAAAAATAAAGGTTTCATTCATTGTGCTTAGCAGCAATGCAGACCAACTCCTATGCTCCCATCTGCAGAAATTTGACATGCACTACAGTGCTTGATGGCCCTGTAACAATTTTAAAAATTATGCTGCTTAATGTAATGACTGAACATACACCAATCATAAAATCACTACAGGAATTTAAGAAAATTGTCACTCCAATCTTTACTATTCATCTACTCACTCTCTATTCACTATTCATTTTCAATCATACAGATGTGTCTGGAAGCATCAAGACTGGAAATGAGATTGCTTGAATGCAAGAGGTAAATTCCTCCTATAATTATGAAAAGGATTCAGAAGGATGAGAAAATAGTTAAACCACTCAATAAATTCCAGAGGATAGTATTGCCTAATGTAAACTGTTGCTCCAAAACCAATAAGCATTAAAAATTTTTTAAAAATACCTATCTTCTTATAGGGTCCAAAAAAGTAGAAAATAAACCTAAATCATATCGATGGTGCAAACAGTCACTGAACTGGTATTCATTTCAAAGGAAGATAGGGTGGTGGCAATCTTGTTGAGTAGGTAAATTGGAACCCTATCTTCCTTCGAATTGAATACGAACTCAGTGATTGCATCATCGATATGCTTAAGTTTATTTTCTACTTTCTAGGGCCCTGTAGGAAGATGGTATTTTTTTAATTTATATTTCTTTTGTTGTCACCAAAAACACCCACCTTCCAAAACTTTGACATGCTACTCATATACATCAAGCACATTTACCCCCCCCCCCCCCCCACCACCACCACCACCATTTTGGAGTCACGTTTGAGGTTTTACATTAGAGACTTCACAAGCTTTAATCTGAGATATGACTCATTAAATTCGAACCCCTACAAAGATCCCCCCACTTTTTATCAGGAGGGAATAGTGGGGGTGAAATTCGAAATAGTTTATGACCATCATTATACAAGTTTTTATTTGACACCTAACTCATAACTGTAGGCCCCTCACATTCAGAAGGTATAGCAGAATGACTTTCACATTTCCTGTTTTTTAGGAGGGAAGAACGCATGGGGGTCAATTTTTCATAACCTACGACATTCCAGGCATCAGAAGCTTTCATTTGACAAATAGCTTGTTACTTTCGGCATTCATGTTCTGGAGATATAGCAGAACATATGTTTGCATTTCCCTTTTTTAGGGGAGAAGAAAGCGTTAGGGGTCGATTTTTTTTAATAGCTTATGGCACTCCCCACAATACAAGCTTTCATTCGACACATGGTTGTTTACTTTATGAACTCATATTCAAGAGATATATGTGAACGATCATTTGGAACAAGCTTTCATTTGGCACATACATCATTAAGTTTCTCCATCACGTTCGAAAGATATGGTGGAACAACGTTTTGTCAAATCCACAAACCAACTAACCGACAAATGTCAAAGTCAAAAGCAATAGAAAGATAGGTAAAAAAAAGTAAATAAAACGTATTCTTAAATAATTCTTGTTGTATCTTGTGTCTGAGTTTTAAGAGAAGAAATAATCACCACAAATGCAATCAATTTCTGTCACGAACACTTAAAAAATAACAGATATGCTAAAATTTATGCAGTAATTTGCAATGTACATTTCTCTTATACAACCAAATAAGAGTTGAAGAAAACAGCCAGATTATCTGATTTTAATATAATGGCTAAAAAGATCTTATTCACAAATATTTCATTTGCAGGCAACTATCTGATATCTGTGTACACATTGCATAAGACTTCAAAATTACACTCGACTCCTTTATCTTACCAATCATGTCACTTTTACCAATAGCTGCAAAAATGAAATGTTTGCAATTCCATTTCTAAATAAAATATTATATGACCTTAACCAATTAATTCCCAGTGCCCTATTTTGAGGACAGTATACATAAATTTTTAGAGTCAATCATGAATTATTTTGTTATGATGATGATAGTTGTATGTCAATTATTGAGGCTTTTTTTAATCAATATTGTGCTTAAGCAAAATTAAAAATAATAAATTCTACATTTTGTGACTTTTTGAATATAGACTTGCATTTTAAATAAATACAGACAAATATATTTGTGATAATATATACATATTTTAGAGTGTGGAGATAATTTTTTCTGTTATTATTTAAAGTTAAGAATCTTCTCTTTCAGCTATCTGTATTATTAGCTCTATCAATCATTTACTTTATTTCACATTGTTGTGAATTTTTGTGTCCTCAAAATAGGATGCTGGGACTTGCTACTATCATTTCAGCAATGTGCAAGTCTGTTCATGTTTATGCATATTTGAACATGACATTCTGACAATGCAGTTGTATTTTCTTCTCGGTCGTATTTAGCAGTCTGAGAAGTGATGTCTTAGGAGAATCAAGACATATTTTGTGTGTGTTAGTAGTGCTGAAAATATTTCTCTGCAAACTAAGGTAGCATTCATTGTGTTAATAGCTGTGGTAGCAACTTACAGCTACAAAATAATTAGGGTGCTCATGTGGATTTTCTAGGGGGGGGGGGGGGGGGGCTGATGGGGATCCCAGCTTCCAGAGGGGTGTGACCCCTCTGGAGAAAATTTCAGTAATTTGACCTTGTGACAGGAATTTTTCGAGCATTTGAAGATAATTCCGAGTGAATAAATCAACCTAAAAATATAAATTTTGCAAAAGCCTTGCCCCCTAATGGGTGCCCTTGTCTACAAGCTAATTGTTTTATTTTATTTAAGCCATCACGACCTATAGAAGAAATCGTAAATAGTGATTCATTCTATGAAACCATGTCAGATGATTCGGATCACATTGATGTCACTGTATATCCTCCTGAGGTAGACTATTTGACTGATGAAGAAGAGGGACCGGATGATGCTGTTTGAACTGCTGAAGTCTGCGATGGGCCAGGGTCTGTTGAGGTACATTATGTAGCTTCAGAAATAAGCAATGAAACTGAGCACGATAATTTACTCCCACGTATGTCTTCTCAACTTTCTAAAAATAAGCCAAAGAAGAGACGTCTTTCTGAAGATAAGAATAACTGGGTGAAGGCTCACCCAATCTACACAAAATTGCCTCCTAATGGGAATGATACCAATATAAAGAGAAAGGAATTGAAGAAACAGCTCTCTTCCCTGTCTCCCAAAGAAATGTTTGAAGAACTGGTAAATTAAAGTATATATGAATTCATTGTGAAAGAAACTGTAAAGTATGCACAGTAAGTGTAAAGAATCAGCAAGATTTTGTTCTCATGGATGATGAAGTAAAAGTGTTTATTGGCTTTCTCCTCTTTGCTGGATATCAACACTTCCAGCAGAACGATTATATTGGTCAGAGGATGAAGACGTTGGCATATGAATTGTACAAAAAGCCATGTCCAGAAATAAATATCAGAAGTTGAAGAAGAGTTTGATTCACTTTCAAGATAACGGCTTAGCAAGTGAAAATAAACATTATTATGGATTCAAAATTAGACTTCTCTTGAAAACGATAAATGAAGCTTTTTAAAAATTTGGAATTTTTGAAAAAAACTTGTCTACAGATGAAATGATTGTGAAATATTATGGCAGGTGTGGTTTGAAACAGGTTATCTGCAGTAAGCTGATTAGGTTTGGCTTTAAATTGTGGTTTCTCTGTGGAGCAAGCGGATATTGTTTCAAATTTGATTTGTACTGTAGAAAAGATTCTACAGATACAGAAAGGAATGATTTGTTATTGGGATCAAGAGTAGTGCTAAACATGCTGGATTGTGTTCAAGAGCAAAGGAACCACTGCATTTACTTTGACAACTTCTTCACAAGTTGTGATCTTCTGATTCACCTTAGAAACCTGGGTTATCGTGCAACTGGAACAGTCAGAGAGAACCGTGTTGGTGATTGTCCACTGAAGAGCAGCAAGAAACGAAAAAGAAAGCTCGTGGGAATTTTGACTATCAGTTTGACAGGAATGGTGAAATTTTGTTCGTTAGATGGAATGACAACAAATGTGTTACTATTGGCACAAATTTTGACAAAGTTGAACCTCTGGGAATGGCTACTTGGTTCAGCAGGCAAGCAAAACAGAAGACACAAGTATCACAACCTGCTGTTCTCAAGTCATATAATGCGAACATAGGAGGAGTTGACCACCATGACTGGTTGGTAGGAAAATATGCAACAGGTATCAGAGGGAAGAAATGATACTGGGTCTTATTTACACGAATGATAGATATGTCTCTTGTAAATGCTTGGCTCCTCTATCGGCTAGTACATGGGACAAATGAACTGGACCTACTGAGTTTCAGACGTGCCGTTGCAGTTACATACTTAAAACTGGACACTGGAAGAAAACAACCTGGAGGTCCAATGGCTTCCCCATCCACCATGAGAGTGGTACCAGATGTTAGGTTTGATGGGATAGGCCATGTCATTGCTCGAAGAGATGCACAAAGAAGATGCACACAAGTTGGGTGCAAAGGAAAACCAAGGTCAATTGTGTAAAATGTAATGTTACGCTGTGTATGGGGTGTTTTGTACCATTTCACAAAAAGCAATTTGTTTGGACTCAAGTACAGTATAATACATTCTATTGATACTGTTTGTTCCCAGCATCCTATTTTGAGGAGCGTCATTATTTGCATACCTACATACATTTTCATGCAATTGTTCTATTTACTGTCACACATATGGTATAGACTTTAGAAATAAAGAATAAAATTTTAAAATCAAAGAAAAAAATAATCTGGAATTTAATGGGTTAAAAGCAACTGTATGCAAATATAATTAATGAGATGTGAAAAAAACTAAAAAGAATCAAAACTCCAGCATCAGAATAAACAGACTGGTATACAGTAATAAAACTAGGTTCAAGACTGCAATACCAAAAATGTCTAACTTCAAATTTGCAATGTTAATTCCTAATAATTATGCAGTTTTTACTTTTATAATTTGAATACAGAAACTACTATACATATATATATAACATATACCAGTTATTAAACAACCACTTGCTTAAGCTCAATAATAATCTTTTGCTTGGAAAAGAGTTCTCTGCATGCTTAATTCTATGAATTCAAAAAACAAGAAAACTAAAGATCAAGATAGCTCACAATTAATAAGACTTGATCTGCCCTTTTCTGATCAATGCCAGTATACAATACAATGATGCTAATCAGAAAATAATTATTGGATTCGGGGCTTTTTCTGCCGGAATACACTGTCATCACACCATTCCGAAATTTACAAATTTAAAATCAAAAATATTTATTACTAAAATTGAATATGGTGTGAATCTATATCATGAGTACATCATTTGTGCAAATTCAGCAACATGTCACTTTGCTTGCTGGCCTATGCATTTTGGAACCTTATATGTTTTAAGAGGGGTGGGGGGAAGAAACACTGATTGGGTTTAAAAAAATACAACAATGCAGTGTAATAAAGGATGTATTAAAAACCTAATCTATTACATAAAGAAATAAAAGAAGCTTTCTTTGTCTATGGCTCTATCAGAGGAACATGATGAAACAACCAAAAACAGATAAAATATTGTTACAGTCGAGTCATTTAATTAATAATAGAAATGTCATTATTGGCAATACTGTGGTTCCAGAGAGGGAACAATGTATAATGACTTTATGAACCCAGAAACTTCAAGAAGTTTTCCTGGGGTGAGATATAAGATTTAGTGAAGTGTTTAGATATAAAAAAAATTAGAAGTGGTTATTTGCCAGTGAATTGATTTGAGTCTAAGAAAATAAAAAAAATGCGTGGAATTGTACAAAATAGTATATATTAACTGGAAAGCAAGGGACAAACAATGGGATTATATATAAGTAAACATAATATGCTGTAAATTTAATGTAATACAAATATTGTTTGCCTAGAAATAATTGCAAATGGTCTACTACTCAGATAGTTAAGCTTAATTTGAAATTATGTACAGAATAATGTGTACATAGATAGTTGTCTGTAAATAGAATCTTTGTGATTATCTTTAGAAAAAGTTTATTTTTAATGTTTATTTGTGATTTCTCAGTATTGTTATAACTTTATATTTTGTGAATGAATGACTTTATCACTTTGTAATTATTAATATCTTCACCAATTTGTGGCAAATTAGTATCTGAAATAAGGTATATAATTGCATCTAAATTTTAAACAATTCCCAAACATGGCCCACCAATAAGAAAGTTTGAAGACCTCTGATGCAAACTATAAGCATGAAATTGAGGTAATTAAGAGTAAATAACTGAAATATTCGACTGACCCAGTTTGAAGGCATAGTTAAGTGATTTAGAGAAGGCCAGCTTTCTTGCAACTTCACTAAGTCCTGCAGTTGAATTTTTCAAACCACCACTTGAGAAGACACAATTAGATTACATTTTGACAACAGTTATGTAATGCAATGCAGTACAACTTAGCACAGACTGCAGAAAAAAACAGTGAGAATTTACAAGAGTTAGCCTATATTGAGTTAACAAGACAGCTTTAGATAAAGTAATTTGTGGAGGTTCCCAACTACCCAAAAATCGATAAAGTTGATGGACTGTAAATTACTTCATCAGCTGTGATTTATGCTATGAAGCCAAAGAGAAACTATTTGTTAGCATGTAATGCTAACAAATAGTTTCTCTTTGGCTCTTAACACAACTTAGATAAAATTCAAGGTAATTCTTAATTTAAAAAAAAGCATGAGCATTATTGAGTACTGATTTTACTGAGCATTGTAGTAATAAATAAATTTCTCAAATTAGAATATGTGAAAATAAAAATGTATGCATACTTAAAAAAAAATTCTGGTATTGGTCCTGTATGGTCCACAGAGTTACCACAGCACAAGAAATATAATGCATAACTTACCTCCACCTCATTCATGACAAGTTATGATGTCACACATCAATTCCAATCAATTGGCACTAGATCCAGCATAGTAATGAAGTACTGGTAAGCAGTGTTGCAGTTATCAGTCAGTCAACATGTTGCAATCGGAATAGCATGCAAAAATTTAAAACTTACTTTCAAAGATGTCTCATATACAGAACCAAAACATTATGACCACCTGCCTAATATGATGTTAGTCCTTCATGTGCTGCCAAAACAGCTCTTACCCAGTAAGGCATGGATGCTACAAGATTTCTAAAGGTGTCTTGTGGTATCTGGTACCAACACGTTACCAGCAGATCCTTTAACTCTTCTAAGTTACGTGGTTGAGCCACAGCAGATCATATATGCTGTTCGAACACAAACCACAGATACTTGATTGGATTGCTGTCTGGGGAATTTGGAGACCAGGGCAATACTTGGAAGTCTTTCTCATGTTCCACGAACCATTCTTGAACAATTTGGGCAGTGTGGCATGGCGTATTATCCTGCTGAAAGAAGGCACTGCTAGAAGGGAATCTGTTTCCAAAAAAGCCTTGCTGTCTGGGCCTTGCCACTCCACAAGCCTTGCCATCTCAGAAATGGTCTGACCCAGTCGTCTGGCCATTACAATTTGGTCTTTGTAAAACTCACTTAGGTCTGCTACCTTTCCCATCTGAAGAACAAGAATAACACTCATTAACAGAGCTCAGTATCAGGTGTTATTTATACCGTTTCATGATCTTCACATGTGCCATTGTTTACCTGCAGTTGCTTCGATATGCAGGTCATATATGGTGGTCATAATGTTTTGGCTCTTTGGTGTATGTGCAGCAGGTTTAGCCCTTCCCCTTCCCATGTCCAGCCTGAAAAATTGGAATGAATCCACAAGCATTGCTATCTTTCACTGTGTTCAATCAAAAAAATTAACTTTAAATGTTTTTTGCTAAATAACTAATGAACAGAAATAGATCATGTTATATACTAAATAAAACAGCATTTAATTTTTAATTTCACACCAAAAAAATCCCAATTAAAATAAGAATATTAATTTAAATAAGACTTTTTAAGGAAAAAAAACTTTTTTGATAAAGAGATCTGGCAAGGTAATCAAGGATTAATTCTGAAAAACCTGTGAAGCAAAACTCATTATACGGCATATTAAAAAGAAGAAAATATTTTTCTGAATAATATAAAAACATAAACCTGAAACAGAATGGTCATTGTTGTTTGAAATTTTTCTCTATGTGATACAGCTTACAATAGGGGCCAGTATTACACAAGGTAACTACACTGTTACCAATTCTTCTTGGCTATTCCTATTTTGCAAGTTAGCTGCACTAATGTTAAAGTATTTCTAATATCCGCAGAGTGGTATAGCCAGTTTTTTTTTGTATTATCATTGGAGGGTAATCATTTTTAACCATTCGATGCAAAACTATGAAATTATTTCTTTAAAAACTTTAGCCTGGGGTAAGGTTTAAACTCTATGAACTAACAGTGGATTGGGTTGTTTTACCTCTGAGCAGCACTTTTTTGCATACCATGGGCTAAATGGCCAGGTCACAAGAACCCCAAAGGCTCAGAGAAGGTTGGGGGAGAGGACCTACTGGAACAGCTGTTGGGAGACAGATGGTAGCTTCTCATCAAGGTCATCCAGTGTTCTTTAATGTGCACAGGGTATGTTTGCTCTCCCACACATGGGGCCATGGCTTAACATCCCATCCGATGGATGGCAGCCTTTTCAAGCCAATCGGTGTCCCCTACTGACCCTGGACAGGGCAGGGAGTTTTGCAGCGATAAATCTCAACACTGATCCAGCTGGAACTCAAACCTGGGAACCAGTGGATTGGGAGTTTGTGTGTGTGTGGGTAGTTAAAACTCCCTTGACAAAATTTCACTGTAATCCACTCTCTCATTACTGAGGAACTCTTTGTTTGTTTGAGATGCATTCATTTTTAAGAAATGATAAAAGATCAGTGTTTCACTTCAAAAACCAAGAAATAATAATAAAGAAATAACATAAATTGAATTAAAAAATATCTGCAGCAAAAATTGAAACACTTTCATGTAAGGAAAACAATGGCAAAGATTGTAGCCATAGCTTTAAAACAGTCATGGATAACCTGTGGACACTTTTCAAGTAACCTATAAATATTGCTGTGTAAATTATTACATTTTTACCTCTTATTTGTGAAGTACTTTGTAAAAATATTAATTTATTTCTTTTCCAATTAACCTTTACACTATTTTCAAAATTGGTGTTCTTTAGTAGCTTGAATTGATTTTTATGACATCAACTGATGTGATATCACTTTGTGCAGAGTGGTCGAACCAGGTTTTTCTGAATGTCAGCTCCCGATTAAAGAGCCCTGACTTTGACTTTCACTCAAAATAGTCTCTTTTTAAAGAAGAGGAGAAACCCCATGTTAGGGTTGTTGTACAACTTCTCCACTGAATGCTTTCTGGCCAAACTTCCTTCCTCTGATCCCTATTTTCAGGAATGAACTGTCCCCAGAAAAAAGGATAGGATCACCTAGAAGGAGAGCAGAAGTATTGCATTAAACCTGCAAAAAAAAATCTATTTACCAAAAGGTAAATAGACTTTTTTTCAGTAATCCAATGCTACTTGCATGCAAGTTTTGTTATTAGTGCGAAAACTGAAAAATATTCCAAAAATTATTTTGATCAATAGGGTCATGAGATAGGGCCCTGACCCCCTTCAAGAGACTTGCGATTTTTCCCCATTCCAATAGGCATTTTTTTTCCTGAAGGAATTAGCAGTGTAGGGTTTGGTTGTGATTTTTGTTTCTAAAAAAGAAAACCCGTGACACCCTCAATACCCCAGAAGCCAAATGAAAAACTGCTAAGATCTAGATTACTACTAATAGATTAGTAAAGTTATGAGTGTCTTTTCTGGACTACAAAATCCTTCATACTTTCCTGAATGGCCCCCTACAAATTTGCGACTTATGACCAACCTTGATTCTGATGGCAAATTTGTAAAGGAGTGCCTGCAAACAGCTGTTTGATACGTTCAGAGATAAAAACTTACATTGATAGCATATGTTTATTCCAAAGTATCATAACCAGGCAGATCAATGGACTTGCTGCCAATATAGAAAATACCTTTACAGCTTTTATAATTTTGAAATCTGAATAACTTTCTTTGGTTCTTCATGAAAGTACTGATGTTTCTGGCACAGCTCAATTAGCAATATTTGTGCACGGAGTCAATATTAATTTTGGTTAAAATAAGTTTTATTTTATCTTAATTATGCTGTTGTTCCTATTTCCTTTTTATAATAAATATCTACAAGTGGAAATTTAATTTTTTTTTACTTTATATTTAATAATCAATATAATTACCTTGATTATATAAAAGTACATAGTCTACTCAAGGCATTGGAGAAGGGGGTTAAGGTTAGAGTGTTTTATGATATACTAAAATTCTGGTCCACACTGTTCTGGCCTTACCTGGGGCTCGAACCCAGGTACCTTGATCATTGATTTCAAAATCATGATTTTATCTAATTTAAAAAAAAGGTTTTGGTTAATTTTAAGAAGTATTTCAAAACTTTACAGAAGAATACAATGATGGCAACAGTTCAGATCCAACTCACGAGTAAAACTTGGAGGTTTGATAGCAATGGTAGCAAATATTTGGGTTTTTACCTCTGAGTAGCATTTTTTACACACAATGGGATAAATGGCCAAGCAACAAAAGCTCAAAGAAGACTGGGGGAAGGGAACCCACTGGACAGCTGTTGGGAGACAAGTGGAAGCCTCCCATCAAGGCTATTCAGTGTAGGTTCTTTAACATGCAAATGTATGACTCTCCTGCACATGGGCTACATCTTAATGTTGCATCCGATGGATGGCAACCTTTCCAAGCCCATCAGTGTCCCCTTTCTGACCAAGGGCTAGGTGGGGGTTTAGAAAAGATAAATCTCAGTGCCAGAACAGGTGGGACTTAAACATGATAGATTGCAAACCTGGCACACTAATGATTGAATAAACACCCACCCCATAAGAAAGGATTTTTTACTGTGTAGTGGCATCAAAATTCAGCCCAATTGAAAAGGCAAACTAAACTACTATATCTTTCTATAATATATATGAATTGAAACAACAATTCATACATTTTTAAAATTTAAGTTTCATGTTTTGCCCATTTCTGAACTGTCATTTCAGAATCTGTCAACATTCAAAGGGTTAAAACACAGAGAACCCCTTTTCTTAAAATAAAAAAGTCTTTCTCTCAATTTAAGCTTTTTCTGGTAATTTTAATTCTCAATGAGTGTAACTTCAAATATTTAATAGAAATTTACACTACCTTCACTTTTAGACATAGATTAAAATCACTAATGGACATACATACTTTTAATAGTTCCTACACACACACATTTACTGGAATATAAAGTAAGTTGTTTTTTCCTACTTCACCATACGAAAAAATTAAAGGTTTTCTTTCACTGAATGTTTGTGTTACCAATAATATCTTATGCTTATCAACACAACAGTGGATATAAAAGATTCAAAATCAGTGACGGCAAAAACTACATGGGGTGAAAGTTAATGTAGTCTTCCTGTACTGAAAATATGGGGTGCCATAAAAATAATAGTAGGGTTTGGATGAATCACACATATTAATACATAGGAAAAAAAAAACACGAATATTCATGAAAGTAATATTTCAATTGAAAGTGTATCTCAAATATGTAGTTTGAACATAATAGTGAATTTCCACTTGTGCACCATTCATAACACTGTACATGTCCAATCAGCTTCCTTTTCTTGTGATACATACTGCAGTATATATCTTGTTACCTGCTTAGTTGCTTCTATTATTCTGGATTTCAAAATATTCAAGTTGCAAATTTTGTCCATGTAAACAAAATTCTTTACAAAGCCCCACAAGAAAAAAAAGGTGTCAAATCAAAGCTCCTTAGTGGCTGCAAAATTAAGATTCTCTCATTCTATCAGGAAATGTTTCACTAAGAACTTTTGTAACATCTCTTTGAAATTCACTAATTATGTTTGAAACTATTTGAGATATGCTTTTAATTAAAATATTACTTTCTTGAATATGCATATAATTATCCTACATAACTGATTCTTGAAACATCACCATTATTTCCAGACTTCTGTATATTTTAAAGGATGAAAGAGTGGAAACATTAGTTTGTGCATGGAACTGATTTATTTGCAACTTTACTCACTGTGGTGTTTAAACGTTATAAAAAAAATATATAAATTGTAAAAAATAAATACTCCCTCAAGCAGCTGCTTGCCACAGAGGTCTGACAGGAGCCTGACAGTTTATACGCCACAGTAGAAGGTCTGAGAGGATGGCAGGACCTCAGCAGAAAATAACACAAACATCCATGCCTTACCTGGGGTTTGAACCCAGATCCCTTAGATCAGTAGCCAAGCGTGCTAACCACTCGGCCATGGGACGGCATACGTTATAATGTTTACATATTATTACTGGTCCTGACTAGATATGGAATCGCATTTTGTAATGTATCCATTTATATGTATTTTTAGTATTAATATAGGCACAAAAATTAAAATAATATCATGAGTCTATTTCAGAACATTAAACAATGGTTAATGATAGTCTTTTAACACTAATATTGAAAAAAAATGCTAATAAATTTAAATAATACTAGATGCAGTTAAATATGGCAACATATATAAGTTATTTCCTAATCATTGCATTATACTGCAAATAACTATAACAATAAAAGATCACTACTAACCTTTAGGGAAACTACAATTATAGCAATGGACTTGCAGAGCATACAGAGCAATCAACTGTAATTCCGGTTGTTCATGCAAAAATGCCTGATATACTGGCTGAAATGGAAATTAAAATTTAAAAATGAAAAAAAAAAGAAATTAAAAAGAATTTTTGGCACATACCAGAAATTTTCATCATTAAAATTTACTCATTAAAATCTTATTATTCTCAAATTTTTTTTTATTATTCTCAACTGTAAAATATGAGAATATGTCATTTTAAGCAAATAGAACTAACACTTAACCATTTGTTTTGTCAATGATCAAAATTTCGACTTCTTTTTCATCACAGAAGACATTTAAACAATTATCTGTAAAACAAATACATATTATGTTTTACAAGTCAACAATTCAAAAATTACATATACTAATATGCTTCTAACAGACACTTAAATAACAATTTAATATACTTGTACTGATAATTATTTATTGGGTTGAACCAAAAGTTCTTTTGGATTTTTTCCAAGTGATATCACTGGACGTGATCTGCAGAACCACATGCATTAACAGCTATAGTGTGTGTTTTCAACAGGGGACAGTTGCTAACATGTTCTGAAAAACAAATTGTGCAGATTGAGTGCTAGTTCACATAGGGGAAATTCCAAAATCAATTTGAAAATGCATTTTCACCATCTTATGCTTTTTTCTTTTTGGAAGGATAAAAAATGCAACACAAATCCCCCCCCCCCCCCCCCACAAAAAAAAAGATTTGCCAGTGTAGGGACACGATGCTGTAAATGACTGAACATGTCAGAAGTGGTTCACAAAGTTCTGAACTTTGAATTTCTCTCTGGGAGATGCCCCATGTTCATGAAAGCCCTCCATGGTTACAATGATCATTGCCACTTAATACAAACTAACCAGTGCAGCACCACAAAAGAGATTGCTGAGACACTAAAAATATCTCAAACATCAGTTATAACACATTTGGAGCAGCTTGGATATGTGAATCGAAACGATGTGTAGGTGCCACAAAGATTGAGGGAAAAAATTTAATGGGCTGCATCTCTGCTTGGGATTAGTTCCGGCAACACAACAAAAACAACCCATTTTTGAAGCAGTTAGTGACAGGTGATGAAAAATGGATCCTTTACAACAACGTCCAAAGAAAAAGATCCTGGGGTAAGTAAGGTGAGCATTACTGCAACCCAAGGCTGGTATGCATCTAAAGAATGTCATGCTCTGTGTGTAGTGGGATTGGAAAGGAATATTTCACTATGTGCTCTTGCAAGCAAAAGATTAATTCAGATCAGTATTGCTTACAATTGGATTGGCTGAAGGCAGTGATCGATGAAAAATGTCTGGAATTGGCAAATCACAAAGGAGTTGTGTTCCACCATGACAACATGAGACCATGTGTCTTTGACCTCATGGAAAAAATTGTTGCATTTGGGTTGGAATGTTTTGGCCACCTGTCATATTTGCCTGACATTGCACCCTTGGATTGCCATTTATTCCAGATCAAAAACCACCTTGATCAGTCCTTCAACGAAAAACCAACCAAGTTCTATACTGACAGAATAATGAAGCTGCCCAACAGATGGCATAAGAGAATCGAACAAAATGGTGGATACATTACTGATTAAAGGTATTTTTCGTTATTTAATATTTGAGTTTGAATTTTTGCATAAAATCCGAGTGACCAGGCAACTTGATTTGCTTTAGCTTCAAGCAACTTTTCCTGCTGCACAATGGGCTAAGGTTTGTAGTACAGAACTAGGGAAATCCACTTGACCACTCACCAATACCCAAGTGAATTTTCTGGCACTTGCCAATACCAAGTGAATTTTCTGGCACTTGCCAATACCAAGTGAATTTTCTGGCATTCGCCAATACCAAATGAATTTTTTTTCACAAAAAGTTGTCTTGTAGTATCTTACCTTCAAAAGCTACGAAAAATTACAACAATAAAATATTTCCTGGGATTGTTCTACTTCTGAGTGGCACTATTTTGCATACAGTGGGTTGTATAGCCAGGTCACAAGTATACCAAGGGCTCAAAGAAGGTTGGGGACTTAACCACCTACTGAACAGGAGACAGATGGTAGCCTCACATCAAGGCCATTCAGCATGTTCTTTAATGTGAACAGGATATGGCTCTCTTGCACACAGAGTCACAGCTTAATGCCCCATCCAACAAACAAGCCTTTCCAAGCCCTTCAGTGTCCCCTCTCTCACTTACATGAAAAGAGTGGAAGTTAGTAGAGATAAATCTCAATGTTAGTACAGTTGGGAATCGAACCTGAAAATGCAGATTACAGTCTAGCACACTACTGCCTGAACCACGCTCACCATATTACTCTATTTCCAGATGAAGGAACATCAATTTTCGCCTTTGAATGTTATTATTTATAATTAATTTCTTTGAATGCTCTTTTTAATAAGTATAAAAGCAAGAAAATTCCTCCCATTCATGTAAGTATATGCCTTTGTCTGGTATGTGGCATGAACTGCTGGCTGGTCAGATTTTCCAACTCCTGATTGTAACAAGTGATTTTATAGTTAAATCATTTTGGGTAGGTGAGGTTAAATTAAAAAATCTGAAAGCTCTTCTGAATAACACATCTTGTAATATATATAACAATATAGCTTGCAATATATACAAATAATATGTATCTAATGCAAAATAACTTATCCACAATGAATACTGGTTTGCAGATTTTGTTTGTTTTAAAAAAATTACATACAAAAACTAAAAAAATTATAGAGGAAACACATTTTCAAACCATGATTTTACTAAAAGGTGTTATATTTAAAAAGCTGAAAATTACTGTATTCAATCTTTCAATGTCCTACTATTATTTTTGTAATATTATACCATTACACCCAGTCCCTGACTAACACGAATTGTAACAACTTTATTTTGGTTTAACATGATTTTTAAAAAATTAGTATGACTAATTTGGGCTGATTTTTGACCAGCATGACTGGTAACTAAATTTAATATGATTTCTCTTTTTCTTCACAGTCACTTAAATTATTGTATTTACCATATATGAAGACATCATGGATGCCTTCCTCATCTCTCTCACCTATCTGACTTACAATTGTCCATTATTTCAGCATGTCAAAAAAGATTTTTCATATTTTCTTATAAAAATTACTGCATTTAAACAGATATAATATATAATATATTGTAACATTATGTGTTTAAACAGCTATAATATGTAATACATTTGCAAACAATAAAGAATTTTAATTGCCACTGACCAATTACAATTGTAAGCATATCCAAATTCACTGATTGGTAAAAGATTACAAATTATCATGTGTAGAGTAGAAAACTGTAAACATACAATTAGCCATCTTCATTACTCAACAATAATTTTTATAACAAACAATCAATTTATCATTTCCAATCTTCATTTACTTAACAATCATCTATATGTACTATATATTAAAATAAAACTACATTTAGCCATTTTTAATTTATATGGGTTCGAATCCCACATGTTGGCAAAACTTTTTTCACAAAACTATTTATTGATTTATTGACTTCAGTCTACAGATAACTCTGTGTATACTATTAATTGATTCTACCTTTAAATTGCTTATTTTCTGTCAAAATGAATTGCACATAAACAAATAAAAAAATAACAATAAAAAAAACATAAATAAATAAACAACTAAAAACATTAACCAAAGTATAATCATAAAAAGGAATAAAATAAAAAAAATATCTCAATCAGGTAGGATTCTAGTATGCATTCCACTACTTACATTATTTCTTATGAGAAATTCATATCCGACAGATTTCACCTTCATGAATGAATGAATTTTTTTGAAGAATGCATTTATTGTGTTATAGTTAAAGACTGGATTGTACTACTTTGTATGAATTTGCTGCTTTAGCTTGTTTTAATTTACATAACTTCAAACTTTCAAAAATCTTTTAACATGCACACTTTTTGTTATGTAGTAACATGAAGCTAAGAATATGATAATCCCAGAAGTAGAAACTGATAAAATAAGTAAAGCAGGGCAATGGGAAGTTAAGCAAAAATTCCAGCTTTTCATATTTAACCTCTTTTAGTGAAACTAGGGTCTAGAAGTGTTTTTTATAATAACCCCCCCACCCCTCAAACCTCACAGTCATTTTTCTGATACTTTATTTAACATTTTTGTAAAAAGCACAAACTAATACTTTAACCATTCTTAGCCAAATTGAGCTACAGAACTATGTTTCTACTTCTATATTTTTTTTTAATTTTTTTGTTTCAAATTTTGAAATCTGTTCACTCAGAAACAGGTTCAAATCAGAAAATTAAATCCAGGTAAAGAAGGACAGTGGAAGGTTTAACAGAACAGTTTTCAGATTTTTAAATTTAACCTAGTTTATTGAAACTAGTGTCTGAAACAGATTTTTTTTCTTTCTAAACATGAGATGATTTCCTATACAGAAGAAACTGAACCATCCAAATTAACACCACAATTTAAGATCAAAGCACGGAGCTCGAAAAAACAAAAAAAAAACATAACAAAGTTATATCTTGCTTTTGTGAACCACAAACATTTCTAGTTTTGGCTGAGAGTGTTCTTTGAAAATGATAAGAAATAGTTTAAGCTTAGTAATAGTTTTTTTTGGAAAATTTCATCATTTTTTGTGGTTAAATATTTATGATTAATGCCATAAACTGTTATGAACTAGTTTTTGGTCATCCTGGGCAACTTCAAGAGCCTATAAAAGCTCACGAACAGTTGGTACAAGAAAAGAATTTAATTTTTAATTTTTCATAGTTCTGCATGAGGCTATTAGGGAAAAAAAATGAAGATATAAATAGGCAACCAATTCCGTGAAATTGCCGGCAATGACCCTCATATAAGCAGATATTTGATATTGAAGTAAACTTTTTTTTTTATCGGTATATTATAAAAAAAATTATATTTTCAAACCAAAGCAAATGATCTTTACTTTCTCTTTTGTTTTAATCTTGTAAATTGAAGTTATCATGCTATCATTTTTCTTCTTTAGATACATTTAAAAATTATAAAAGAGTTTTTGAAATTTTCATTATATACCTGTTTCTAACATTAATATTTATCAGTTCATAAATGTGCATTATGATTTAAAAATACTGCAAATTGAAATAAAACGTTTCTTAAGCTGTAATGAAATTTTTCATTGTAAATAGTTATGATCTCAACAGCAGTACTTTGGTAAGTTACATTTCATGTATGTTGTTAAGTATATCTTTTTGATGATTAGTAAAAATAAGATGCCCAAAATTCATGTAAATTGCCTATGAAACTAAAAAACATTGAAAGATGTAAATAACAGAAATTTTTAAGTACTTAATTTGTATCAATGAAATAATTTTGAAAAAAGTGTAATTTTACCTCTATTTGAAAAAAAAAAAGTAAAACCTTCCAATGAAAAATAAAACCAGAAAGCAAATTTCAATAGATTTTCTTTTATCATGTTAAAGAGTTTCACCTCATAAAAAAATATTGATGTAAATATAAGACTTTATTTGATTTCATGTGGAATGACCCTTGTGCAAATTTTAATGCAATTTATATTTCTCTTTTGAAATTTAGATCAAGATAAATTTAACTGCAAGATGAAATATTGTTTTTTTTAGTGCCATAGATGACAGTTTTTTATACCTTAGACTAAGTCTATCAGCAATAACTTCAAATTTTTTTATTGCATAACTTTGAAATACATTTTCCTTTCTTTTTTAAGGAACATTACTTAATTTTGGAACACTTATGTTCATGTTATTTTTAATAGTGTAGAGGTGGTTGAGAAAGAAAGCATACCTTAAACTTTTCCAGCAACTCCCTCTCTTTATCTAATACAGCTTTATCTGGTGTATTAGAACGATCTAATCCATCTGCTAAAGTTGTTTCTTGAGTAATATACTTGATCATGCTTTAAGGGAAAAAATATGTTTTAACTGATACGGAAAACAAAAAGCTACATGCAGTCAAATTAAATTTTTTATCAGTATCTTTACACTTTAATCTTTTAAAGTAAAAAATTAAATCTTAGGCTTTATCAATTTTGACAATAAACTGACTTATTATTAACTACTTGATTTCAGAAATTCTAAGAAACGTGCTTTAACATTTTGCCAATAAATACTTAAAATTTATTGATTATACCAAAATGCATTTTTCTGGATCACAATTCGTCCTTTTCTGACTTATAAACTGAATAATTGCATTTTTCACATGTTATATATTATCTTTAATTATAAAAATTCTACATCAGCGAAGATTGCACATATGAAAATATTCTTGAAAAAATATCAACAGAAATCCTTGGAATTGCATGGAATAGAAGTTAACTAAGAATGATGCAAACTGACAACTTGCAAGATCTTATTAAAATAGTCTTCAATTATTTAAATTGATTAAACCTCTGAGCATCAGGTTTTGTTCCCAAGTATGGTAACAACATACACAAAACATCTAAGGACAAATGAATATCCTGAATACTAGGAAAAAAAATCGTTTTGCAGTGAGTGGGACTCAAACCCATGTCTTCCAGTTACTTGCCAGGTATTTTTACCACTAAACTATCAATGGATAACTCTTCCTCAGCTAATAATGGCTGTTGATAATTTAGTGGTGAGAATACCCAGAATGTAACTAGAAGATGTGCATTAGAGTCTCACCCACAGCTAAACTGATGCTTTTCAGCTAGCTCATGAATCCCATGTTTACAGGACATCTTATATGATACTATATTATTGAAAAAGGTTACCCTTTTGTCATTTTGGATATCTTCTGGATACTTTGTGGATGTCAGTGGTCAAGGCAGCAGATATTATGCGTATTTTTTGCTATGTGTTTGCATGGTGTTACTAGGTAACAATGTCCAATATTACTGAACTGTAAAGAACTGAATGGGACAGATACAAAACAGTCAACATGGTGGAGCACAATGATACCAACCAACAACCAGAACTTAGTGAGTCTGTTCCAATTTGAACTGTATAAAGGGCAATAGATGATAATGGCATTTCAGTCAAAAACAAACACAAAGTAGAAAACAAGAGTAACAAGATAATATGTATACCTACTAGATATTGTTTTTAATAGAATATGTGTATATGTAGCAGTAACCATCCCAGTGGCCAAGTGGTTAGTGTGCTTGTCTATTAATCAAAGGGATCTCGGTTTGAGCCTTGGATAAGGCATGGATGTTTGTGTTTATCTCTCTGCTGAGGTCTCACCTTCCTCACAGATCTTCTCTATGGTGTATTAACCCTTCCAGTGTATGGCCTGAAAAACTGGCTTCCATCAAGAGGCCAAGCTATTTTCTCTCTATGCCCAGCCAAAAAAAAAAAATTTACTTTAGAACTTTTTTTTGCCAAATAATTAATGAAATGAATTATGGCATGTTATATGCCAAATTAATCAGCATTTAATTCTGGATTTTCTGAAAGTATAATATTTAACAAAAATGAAGTCTAGTTTTATTTCAATAGGACTTTTTTTTGAGTCATGTAGTGAAAAAAATGCATCTCGCAACACAAATAAAAATTTATTAAAAAAAATAAATGATTACAATGCATATGAATAGAATGGCTATATATATTTCTGAACAACAAGAAAATTAATTTTTTGTTTCAAGTAAATATTTCTCCTGTTTTGCAATTTTTTCCTTGACACCTTACTTTGAGAAAAGCCCAGGTCTTTAATCAGATAAACAAGTCAACTTTAGGATTTAAAAAAAAAATAACCAATCAACAGAAATAACTCATGTTATATACCAAATTAAACAGAATTTAATTATGTATTTTATGAAAATAAATAATATAAACAAATTTACAACCATACTGATTTTTAATAAGCCTTTTTTTTAATGTGATATGGTAAAAATAAAGATCGCACTATACAATTAAGGCTACATTTTGGAAAACCTGATGAATAAAAATAATTAAATTACATTTTAATTGAAAAAAAAATTTCCTCCTGAATAATATTATATTCAACCTGAAACATGATTTTTATTTTTTTTAATGATTCTTTTCAGTATCGTATATTTTAAACACGGCTAATGTTATACAAAGTGACTTGGACTTCTCACATTCATAGGATTTTCTGAACTGGTTATGAAATAGAAAAAAAACATTCTTGGCTGCTTTTTTACTAAACATTATGAATTTTTTCTTTGGGTGTTGAATTTTGGCAATCGTGGCTAAGTGCAGAAAGGTTTGTGCACCAAAGCAAAAAAGCAAAAAAAAAGTGTTATATTGTCTGTGTGGCACAGTCAAGGTACTGAGAGAGAGAGAGGGGGGGGGGGATGCCTTTTCACATCTATGTGTTTGACGATACTTTGACCAACATTACCATTTCAACATGGAATTTGTGAATTCAACATAGTTTTTCTGGACTGGCATCTAGTTCATAGCATAAATACATCTGTGGTTAATATTCTGTGAATGGTCAACACTTCTGATTAACTTCTTGATGAAGATATCACAAAAGAGGATTAATCAACTTGCTCAACCAGCTGAAGCCAGCAGGACTACTCCATAAATGGTACTATGTTATGACATTATTTGGGAACTTTCAATATTGTTAAAGACTGCCTTAAGCTCTGTCACAGCATGTATAACAAGTCTTATCTAGACTATATGGTATAGTCTTTGCGCAATGTGATTGCTTTTTTAGCTCACTTCCCTCTGAACAGCATAATCGTGCATTAAAACCCTTTTTAATCATAGTGCTGTGAATTTACAATTGTTTTCTTTAAAAATCATTCAGTATAAACCTAAAAACCCATAACTTTAAAAACGTTATATTCTTCTAGAGGAGGGAAGGGGGGGGGGGAAACGTTTACAGTGAGTTTAGTGGAGAGGCCCTTCTGGACTTCCTGAAATTGCCCTCCCACATGATGGCTGATTTTCATAGCAAGAAAGTCTATTTTGCTTCCGTATCCAAGACATTCATTTTCAGAAAACAGTACAAGCTCAAAGTTTTTTTACTAAAAAAAAAAACAAGAAATAATAAAAGAGAAATTACATATAACCTAATGGGATGTTAAATAAAATATCCGCAACAACTTTTAAGCCTGCCTCAGATGTAACATAATTCAGATAGATAAATCAGCAGACCAGAAATAAATCTACAGAAACAAATTTGCTTTTACATCCAAGACCTCATTTATTTTCAGAAAATAATACCAAATCAAAGTTTACTGGTAAAGTAATAAATAATGAAATAAAAATTAACATATAGCATAATAAATAAATAAATACCCCCTCAAGCAGCTGCTTGCCACAGAGGTCTGACAGGAGCCTGTCAGTTTATATGCCATAGCAGAAGGTCTGTGAGGATGGCAGGACATCAGCAGAAAAACAATACACACAACCATGCCTTACCCAGGGCTCGAACCCAGGTCCCTTAGATCAGTAGCCAAGCATGCTAACCACTCGGCCATGGGATGGCTACTATAGCATAATGCGATGTTAAAATATCCACACCAACAAGTTGTAGGCGGACATACGAGGCAGCATTATTATGAAAAAACAATACTTATCGATCGTCTAAAAGATCACAAATTTACAAAAATAAATCTACTGAAATAAAAACTAAGGTTTAAATGTAAAAAGTAAATACTAACTTTACAAAGGGTATCCAATATGCAGGTCCAAAACATTATATAGCACACAGAACAGAGATAGCATGTGTCAGCCATCTGCATCTTGTTTGCCTCAGTGAGTCATAATGTAATTAAGTGCAGCTGCAAGCAGAATTTCTAAGAAGGGTGTGTTTACTTCCTGTTTTGATTTTAAGAGCAGTAAAGATGCATAGAATGTTGGGAAAAATGATAAAAATAATTTGGGAATAATAAAATAGGTTAATGACAGAAAAGAGTGTGAAATGAAAAAAAAAATGGCAGTATGTATTTTGTATTTACTTCCAAAATCTATTGTTTTTAAAAATAGCAGGTTTCATTTTTGCTAATTTTTAGATTTTTGAAAATTTTAAGGAAAAATTTGTTGATAATAGTTGAAATCAAATTTGTGAGCTATATATATATATTTGTGAGCTATATGATATAGGTACAAACATTTAGGGGAGGTAGATAACACCTAAACGAGTGAGAATTGCATAGGAACCCATAACTGGAAACGTCACCGTAAGTCAATAGGCAGTGCTGTTCATCAGTGTGCTAGAGGGGAAATTTCGGATTTCCTCATTCGAGCGGTAGTCAGCTTACAAAGAGCACGCAAAGGTATTCAAACAGGGAGCTGTCAGACATGCACTTAGTGTATGAAATAGCTGAGGGCAACGAACGAGCCGCTCAATGAATGTATCAAGAACTCTTCCCACACAGACATGTACCGGGCCACCGTTTGCTTGCGTGTGTGCATCAAAATTTGTGTGATTATGGATCATTAAGAGGTAGCAGAAGTGGGGTCAGGCCACGATCGACGCGTACTCCCGCCATGGAAGAAAGTGTGTTGGATGCTGTGGACTAATCCTAGTACCAGCACACATGCCGTTGCCTCTGCCTTAGGAGTGTCTCGTTGCAGGGTACAGCGTGTTTTGCACAGCGAGTCCTTTCATCTCCAAAGGGTTCAGTTACTTCTCCACACAGATCATCCTGTACATGCGTTTTGCGCAGTGGTATCTCCAAGAAAGTGCCCAAGATGTGAATTTCCCAGCTTATGTTTTGTTTACTGATAAGGCCAGTTTCACTCGGGATGGCATATTCAATCAGCACGTGCATTTGTGGGCTCACAAGAACCCCCACAGTGTGCGCACCCATGCAGCACAACATCGTTTTGCAGTAAATGTGTGGGCAGGTTTGGTCAGCGACTGCTTAGTCGGGCCATACCATTTACCATCCTGCATGACCTCCGCGAAGCATCTGATCTTTCTGGAACAGGTTCTACCAGGCTTACTTGCCCATGTTCCAGCAAATGTGAGACGCAACATGTGGTTTCAACATAATGGGGCGCTTCCCCATTATGGAAGGTGTGTTCGTGCACATTTGAACATGTCTTTTGGGCAACGATGGATTGGGTGTGCTGGACCAGTTGCCTGGCCCCCACACTCACCCTGATCTAACGAGCGTTGATTTTCTTTCCGTGGGGGGCCCTCGAAGCTACCGTGTATGAATCACCTGTGGAGTCTGACATGGATCTCGTGGCAAGGCTCGTCTGCGCTGCTGCTACTATCAAAGAAACTCCAGGTGTGTTCGACCGTGTCCGTCAATCAATGCTCCGTCGATGTCACGCATATGCATTGCGTCTCATGGTGGAAACTTCGAGCATCTGCTGCAACATTATGAAATGTATCATCTAGTATGCCATTTGTAATAATTATGGTTCAGTAAATTTTTCCCATTAATCACTGTCTTGTGTCCTTTCAAATCTTGTACTTCTGCTACTACTTTCCCATGACGTTTCTGGTTATGAGTTCCTATGCAATTCTCATTCCTTTAGATGTTAGCTACCTCCCCTAAAAGTTTGTACCTATATTTTTGAGACAACCTGCATATTTATAAAAATTACAACACAATTTTTATTTTTAAAAAATCAATTTTTTTTTTGTTGTTGTTGTACTAAAAACATATACATACATCCTAGGCCTCTCATTTCAGATTCTGCGAATGTATACAGACGATGTGGACACTGGGTTACACTGACAGGCTCATGTCAGACCTCTGTAACAAACAGGTGCTTGAGGGGTAATTTATTTTTTATTTCATATGTAGCAGGTTAGCATGCTTAGCTAGTGATCTAAGAGACGTGGGTTCAAGCCCCGGGTAAGGCATGTATGTATGTACTGTTTCCTACGGAGTTCCTGCCATCCTCACAGACCTATTATGGTGTATTAAACTGACAAGCTCTTGTCAGACCTCTGTGGCAAGCAGCTGCTTGAGAAGGTATTTATTTTATTTTAGTATTATTCAGTGGAGCCAATGGCAGTACCAAGCTGAAAACATCGGTTCTCGTCCAATCACCACCAAAGTTAAGCAGCTTTGGAGCTTTGGGCGCAGTCGGTACCTGGAAGGGTGACCACCTGGGAACACACCGCATGCAGTTGGCAAAAAATCTGCTGAGGACCCACCACCCTCACAGATCCTTCTACTATGGTGTATTAAACTGACAGGCTCCTGTCAGACCTTTGTGGCAAGCAGCTGCTTGAGGAGGTATTTATTTTTTATTTATTATTATTCAGTGGTGATAAATGTTACATTATACTTAACAGCAATATAGTGATATTGAAATTAGTAAAGAAACTCACAGTTGTGATGACAGGATACAAAATACCAGAGGTAGACGAACATAAAAAATATGTGCATCAACAAATTGCATATATATATATTTCACTGTCTTACATCCTTTTTTTTAGCAAAATGTTAAAATTTTAGACATACAAATTCATAGCTCATCGTTGATTTAATGAATATTTATCCACTATCAAGCTGATTTTTAAGTAATAGGAGAAGATGGGTATAGAGGAAAAATTGTCTTGAGCTGGGTGGGATCTGAACCCACGACCTCCTGGTGATATGTTAGGTACTCTGACCACTGAGCTACCGACTGCTGATCAATCTCTCCACAACTGCTGATATTATGCTATACTCCTTCTGGTCAATCACTGTCTTTTGAGTACATTTGGAGATACAGGTTTTAAGTAACAGGAGAAGATTATCTTCTCCTGTTACTTAAAAGTTAACTTTGTTTTAAGTAACAGGAGAAGATGAATTTCTTCTGCTACTTAAAAATCAACTTGATAGTGGATAAGTATTCATTAAATCAATGATGAGCTGTGAATTTGTATGTATATATACAAGGTACTAATGATCAAACCACAAAGGTGAGGCAGATTCATATTTGCTCACACACAAAAAAAATTACCAAGAGGCCCTTGTGGCTGGTTGTGTGCACACAACCGGGATGATTCTGAAGAAATAAGAGTCCCCAAATGCACTCAAAAGACAGTGATTGACCAGATGGAGTAAAGCACAACATCAGTAATAGCAAAGAGATTTGATCAGCAGCCAATAGCTCAGTACAGCTGACATGTCATCAGGAGGTCATGGGTTCAGATCCCACCTAGCTCAAGACAATTTTTCCTCTACACCTATCACCTCCTGTTACTTAAAAAACAGCTTGATAGTGGATAAATATTCATTAAAAATGCTAAAATATTCACCAGAAATATGCAATAAAACAGATTCCATATCTGTGACTCAAAACAATGCAAAAGAATAAACAATTTTTAACAAAGTCATAAAATGTCTTGTATTCATATACTTATATGTAGCTCTTGGCGCAGCATCTTCTCCACTACTACTGCTGTTACTATGCTGTAAATGCATTTACTGATGAAGCTGAGCAACTATTCATGCTTCCTGATACAAGCAGTAACATAAAACAATTCTATATAAATTGTTCTGTAGTAACACCCATATCATCATGAGAAAAAAAAATCCATTCTCAAAACTAGTCATGGCAACAGTATATAGAATATAGAATTGTTTCATGGAATGGCCTAGTATCAGGAAACTCTAACAATGCAGAGATAATATGGCAAAAGCTGAAGCAGTAATAGGGAAGATGCTATACTACTAGGACTTTATATAGGCATTTTATTACTTTAATGTTTTAAAAATATTTATTATTTTGAATTGTTTTGAGTCACAGTTATGGACTTTGCTTCAATGCAGATATTTGAATATTATAACATTCCCAAAAATAAAGATGTTGGACAGTGAAATATACATAAGATTTGTTGATATATTAAGCACTGTGTTGACTACTGTATTACATCTAAGCCTATATGAATGTTGCATAAAAATTACCAAGTTTTCATTCTAAAAAGTATATGGTATGTGGCTATGTGAACTACACGGGTTGTTTTACTTCTGAGCAGCACTTTCTTTTTTGCACAGATTCGGTGAAATGGTCAGGTTAAAAGGACCCCAAGGTTCAGAGAAGATTGGAAAGGGTACCCACTGGACAGCTGTTAAGAGACAGATAGAAGCCTCCCCCCAAGGTCAAATTGCACAAACCTCCCATTAAGGTCAAATTGCACAGTGTATGGCTCTCCTGATTATGGAGACATGGTTTATGCCCCATCTGAAGGCCAGAGACCTTTCCACGGCCACCAGCATCCCCTTTCTGACCAAAGACAGGGTGGCAGTTCTTATTAACAGCTTGGCATGCTACCAATCTGTGTCCCTATGAAATACCTGGAAGAGAAAACTTACCACCACTCTGTTCATAGTCTTACTTTGGTAAATGTGAAGTGCCACCACCTTAGTTTAAATAGTTGAGCAAAAAGCATAACCAAGAGGACCCAAATTCAATTCTGGAAGGCAGGTAATGTGATTTTTTTTCATCAACGATTATCTCTGATCAGTTTTAATGTTAATTTATTTTTGGGTGAGTGCAGGGGAACCTGTAATGGTATAACTGGATAAGGAGGGCATTCAAAAAGTTCTTAATGCATGCCTGTAGCTCGTCTAAACTTTCATTACATGCTAAAAACAAAGGCCATATCACCATTTCTCTATTTACTGGTGGCGCATAAAGTTTGGTCTACAGAATCTGTGCATTGTTGCTGTGGAGCCTACTAAAGATGGGGAAATATTTTATATTTTCACAAGGATGCAGCTTGGGGATGTGAAAAAAATTCATGCCAATTTATCACAAGTACATGGGCATCATGCCTGTTCATACATCACTGTTACAGGATGGATATGCAAATTCAGAGAAGGATAGCAGAGCTTTGAAGATCTCCCTCGTGCAGGAAGACCAAAGGAGGCCTTGAATGAGAGAACCATCCTTATTGTTTGTGAACTTGCTAAGGAAAACCCACACATTACCATTCAGGTAATAAGTGTAGTTGTCAGTGTATTAATTGGCAGTGTGGAAACAATTACTCATCAACATTTAAAGTTCTGAAAGATCTGTGCCAAATGGGTACCCACAAACTGACAAGAGCAGCAAAAAAGGGCTAGAGGCGACCCATGTAAGGAGATGCTTGATAGTGTTTGAGCCTAGTGGCCCCAAACGGTTAACAGATATTGTCACAGGTGTTGAGACACAATATATTTTTTTTAATTCCCATGGAATGGTAGCCATGGACACCTTACCTGAAAATATGACTACAAATGGCCAATACTACACAAATATTGTTTTGCACAAAATGATAAGGAGAAGAAGGAGCAGCATCCAACAAGTGTCAAGGGTTCTCCTTCTTCATGACAAAACCAGTGCTGACAAAACCCAGCAAGTTATGGCCTATCTGGAGCAAGAAAAAAATCCAACAGCTACCCCATCCTGCATATTCACCTGATCTCACAACACACAATTTTTGGTTGTTTCCAAAAATTAAAAAGGAATTTGATGGGAAGCCCTTTTCAAGGATGCAAGACCATGCAAATATACATTCATTCAGAATTGCAGATTATTCCCCACAGGAGTGCCACCAAGCATTCCAGAAGTGGCATTGACATCTGCAACTTTGCATAGATGCTAGAGGGGAGTATTTTGAAGACAGTAAAGCTTTGTTGAGATAAGTGTAATAATTTTTGTTCTGTAGATACATGTAAAGAACTATTTTAAAGCCCCTCATAGATGTGGAACTACCTCGTGCAGGAAGACTGATGGGATGCCATGAGTAAGAGCAAAAATGAACGATTTTTTGCTGAAATAATGTCACACAGACAGCATGTGAATGCTCTTACATGTGGTCAGGCTATCAGGATGTTGGAATCAGGCTGAACGCAGAGTGATGTTACCAGGGCAATAGGTGTGCACCAATCCATAGTATCGAGGTTATGGAGAAGGTACGAAGAGACAGGAAACATCAGTGGTTCACATGTGGAAGGTCAACCATGACTTACAACGGCTCATGACAATCACTATATGGCACAACAGTAAGACATAACAAACACATCATTAAGGAAGCTTGCTGTAGAGCTGTCTATGACTCAAGACAAAAAGTTTCAAAACAAACTATACACAGAAGGCTTCATGGACAAGGAGTGTATTCGAGACAACTTAGTTTGCATTCTACTCACTCTGTCAGGGGAAATGGTAGATTATTGTCGTACAAACAACACTGGAACTGGAATGAAAGGCAATGGGCCAATGTTCTGTGATGAATCCATCAGATTCAGTTTACAGAGTGATAGCAGTTGTGTTATTATCTGGAGAGAACCTGGAACCAGTTACATACACACCATTACAGAGATGGTGGTTTACTGCTCTGGGGTGGCATTATGCCTTATGGCTGCATGCCACTCCATGTCTTTTATGATGGAACTTTGACAGGCCTCAGATATAGAGATGAAATCCTCAAACCCTACATGTGGCATTTTTAGGGTGTTGTTGGCCACAATTTCTGTTTATGGACGATAACATGCAGCCACATAGGGCTGTTTTAGTGGATGATTTCCTTGAAAAATGAAGATATCCAGCATATGTCATGCCAGCACATTCACCAGACCTCAACCCTATAGAGTAAGTGTGGGATGCATCCAAAGAGAATGATTTCAGCTTGTTAACCTCCTCCCAGAACTCTCCTGGAGCTCTGATTTGCTCTTGCACAGGAGTAGGATTAATGGTGCAGGAGCTCTGCTGCCCTCGTCAACAGCATGAAACATCAATTGCTGTAAGTGGTCATTATACATCTCACTGAACTCATGCATGAGTGAATGCATCATCAGGCCACTTCTCCAATTGCCACCCTATTGAATTGCAGTGCATTGCTCCAGTTTATCCTCTATTTCATATCAGTTATATTGTGCATTTGTTTCTTCCTTCCATATTCCATCTGCACTACATTGCCCATGTCATTCTATTGTCTCGCATTTTTCATTTATCCATTTTAATAACTATGCTTAACTTTTGGACACCAGTGTAGTAATGTGAAATGAAATATAGGCTGTCTGGATGGGTGTCAGCAACAGGCATTTGTCACTCATGGAAACTGGAAATAGCATTAAAATATATCTATTAGCATGGTTTCATCATCTCCAGAAATAAATGTATATCAACCACTGGTAACAGAAAGAAATTTTTCAAGTAGGACCTAAGTAGTTAACTCTAAAGATTTCATTATATTTAAGGTAGGATAAAATGGAACAAAAAATTATCAAAACACTTTTTTTTATATCACACAGTTTCAAAACTATCGCAAAAACATTTTTGATTAACATTAATAGCAAGTATAAAACTATCAGAGCTTTGCAACTCCTTTCCAAGCTGCTCACGACCCACAGTTTGAGAACAACTGCATTACACTAATTAACTTTCATGAGACTATAATTATTATAGCTATTGTGAATCTCAAAAAAAGCTCTTAATATAGTCTCCTTTTTTCACTGAAAACATTGACCCCCCCCCCCCCTACTCCTTGTGATGTAGATCAAAGTCTTCATGACTTCATCAAAATCTTCATAGCAAAGTCTTTATGCAAGAATTGGATATTCTAGACTTTATAGGAAATGATTCATATGATGTTTACAAAATATTAAATATATATATATAGACAACTGTTTTTTTTTTCTTTCATCATACATAAACTACATCTCAATCAAGTTTAGAATACTGAATTCCTGCATAAACTCTACTATGAAGTACTCTACTAATACTATTCTATTCATGTGGATTGTAATCATTTCTGTCTATTAGTGTTTTTTTAACATATTTTTATTTGTATAGCCAGATGCATTTTTTTTTACTACATGACTCTAAAAAAGTCCTATAAAATAAAACAGTCTTTTTTGTTAAATACTTTTTCAGAAAATCCAGAATTAAATCCTGATTAATTTGGCATACAACATGCCATTAATTCCCTTCATTAGTTATTTGACAAAAAAGTTCAAAATTAAAGTTTTTTTTGGGGCTGAGCATAGGGAGAAAATAGCTTGGCCTTTGGATGGAAACCTGTTTTTCGGCTGGACATTGGAAGGGTTATTGAAAGAAAAAGTTTCTATTTAGAACTTAGAAGTCCAATTCTGTTTTAAGTATGGCCATTCAAAGAACTAAACAAGAAGTGCTAAATACTGAACTCTTTTGTTAGAATCATGCATTTTTCAAAAATAAAAATATATCAAATTAAGTAATAATTAAACAATCTCCTTATTTAGTTGTAGTTTGATATCTTATGGAACCGGATTTTTTTTCTGCACTTGCTAAAAATAATATTAATCAATGGAAAACATAAGCTCTGAACTTCAATGTTGTGAAATAAGTGTTAATGTACTTTAATGTTAAATACACTTTAGCTATATTTATTTCTGTGTTGAGTGCAAACTTACTCAATAGGTTTACATATTTTAAACTTAATGTTAAATAACTGAAAATGATTTAAATAAAAATTTATATATAAATATATTTCTTTCATTTTGTTTTTGCAAATCTACTTTATCTGGGAAAACCTTTTTGAAATTTCATGGCTAAAAATAAAGAGATTTAATCAATTTTCTGTTTGTTGTTTTTGCTCTTTCTAATGCTATAAAAAATTCCCTTCCTTCTGATCATAATACCATGGCACTTTTCTCTTGTCCAGAAAAGAAAACAACGTCAAAGTAATTTCTTCATATTGACATATTTTGCCATCTACAGAGAAAAGATACATATGTAGAATTGCATCTTTATGTTAAGTGCAGCTTTGTTCAAAGGGCTGTTTTCAGTAACAGATGTGGCTCATCTAAAAAAAACTGATAAGTGATATAATTGGCATCTGTAGCAACAGTACATAAGATGCATTACCATATCTTGAAACATACATTAGTTTTTGCAATTCAAATGATTTCAAGGAAGTGAAAAGCTCAGAGTTTCAATACAAAACTGAATACACCAAAAGTGGTCATAATCAATTCCATACTAATGTATGTCAACATAAAAACATTTAACATATTCATAACAGCAGCAGGAATGTAGCAAATACCTGTTCCTTAAATCCTCTCAGCTTTAGCCACACATACTAGTATGAAATTGAGACATTACACTGGCAGTAAACCTTTTCAAGAACCAGCAGAGTTGTTATCAGAAATATGCTATCCAATTTTGAGAGTGGGTAATGCTCAAGAAAAAAACATGCTTCAGGCAACAAGAATTCTGATCAGAGTTAACTTTCTGACAATGGTGATGCAGTCTTCTATATTCTATATAAAGTATAGGAATCAGAGGAAGTTTACATTACAGGCAGAATAATGGAGAACAAGTGCTAAAGCAACTTAGCACAAGGGAGGAAAACGTTAATACAAAATGATTAGTGGAATTGACTGGTTTTAATTAATTACTTAATAGCAGTCAACTAAAATAACCTAGTTTAGTTACTACAGTGATTTTAGCTTGATGGTAATGTATTTTATCCCCTTTTCTGAAATAGCTGATTGCTTAGGTTATAGGAGAGCAGCAACTTTGCTATGGTAACTGCTTTCAAATTAACTTAAGCATGAAGTTTAGATCTTTAGTTTGTCAATTCTATTGGACTTGAATATTAATTACTAAACACATATAATTTCTTAGCAGTAACACAAAAAATTTGTGCTCCTCACACACACACACACTATATAGGAAGAATGTCTGAAAATTTCTAAAAACATTTTAAAATTAAACAAATATTTCACAAGGCAATCGACCTGAAAAAAAAATAAATGCCAAGGTGAATATTTAAAGGGGGTAAATGCATTTTTTTTATCTTTCAAATTGTAGTTCATTCTATTCAGTTTATTTATGAAACAATATTTCTAGAAACTTTCTGAACATCTTTTACACTATTAAAAAAGTGATTTATTATGAATGCTTACCAAGAAACAAGTGCACTGACAAATCCAGGAACTGTATGCTGAGAACTATCAATACTTTCCTTAATCCATCGATATAGAGAGTTTGGACTGGGATCTGTCTGCAACTGCTTCCATAGATCTGCTTGAATTCGAAGCAAGGGAAATAAGAAACTCAGACCTCTGTCTTCTAAAATGTCAGCTAGTCTTTCTTTTGTTCTGTCAATTTCTGCATAAATGAGAATCATACCAAAAAGGAAACAAAAATTTTATTAAAAATTATAGCATTCATGTTTATTCACATTTAGAATAAAGTAGTAACAATTTGAATTTTCATTAATAAATATCTGCTAAAAAATAGTAAAAGTTTGTCAAAACTGAAGGAATCATGAAAATATTTTCACTCTAACAGATATCTAGTTATATAGGAATAGCAAGCATGCAAGCTTTTTGATACCTCAAAAAAACTTATTATTTTCCATATGGTTAAGCAATTTTATTTTGTAAAGATGTCAATCATTAAAATGTGCCATACTGCATGTTGTTGTTTTTCACTACATTTTTTTTTTAATCTGATGAAATTAATTTTTCTTGTTTTTCTGACAACCTCTAAAATTTAAAGCATAAAATTAAGATAAAAAAAATTCTGCTGGTTAAAAATAAGTATGTCCAAATGGGGTTAAAGGTTTTAAATATTTGTTTTCATTGCAGTTACTACAGAACAAACAGAGCATTTAATGTTATACATTTTAAAGGATTTAAATTATAAAATGTACTTGCTAAAATATGTGCTTATATTTAGTTATCATAATTGCTGTCTAATCATTACACCAATGTACATTTAATTATACTGCTGTAGAGAAAATGTAGAAAAAATGATTCATCAGCTCACCCAACTTTCTGAAATTCTTTACTTCCTTGTACAGTTCACCTTCTTATGTACTGTGGTTTTTTTTGGAACTGCATATTATCAGCATGATTCAGATGAAAGTAGCTTGTAAAGTGGGTGCACTGTAAACACACTGTATTATTATAACAAACTTCTTTGACATAATGAATTGATCTGCATACTTCTCAAGATGGAATTTCAGGAGAAAAGAGATGCCATTAGGGAATGTTTCATTAACACCAAACATTCATTGTAAAGTAGCTAAACTAGGAGATGGAAATATATCCCCTATTATTTTCTGTTGATTGATGAAATGAGAATTCTTGCTTGTTATGATCTAAGATTTATTAAATTCTTAGTATTCTTACACGTACACAGCAGCAGCACTGACATACACAATACATACTTTCTTGTTTTCAGATGATTTTTTTTTAATGACTATTCAACAATTCTATATGAAAACAAATAAACAGTGTAGAATACCCACCCAATACTCTGAATTTTAGTTTCTTCTTTTTTACCCAATGCTCTCAATTAAAATCCTTATCAGATTCCCTTTTGAATGTACCAAAAAATTACCTATAGAATTGCCAACTGCTATGGTTTGACTGGAGCATCTCTGGAACTGAAAGTCTGCTTTACGTGTTCTAGCAATGTGCAGCAAACTCTGCTCAACTATGCTGATTCCATTTGTTGGATTGTCTCAAGAAGGTTGGACAATGAGTTACAACTTTAATAATTCATACAGCTAATACTGATTATTTAGTTTGCCCTTTAATAAGGTGTCTGTAAAGTTACTGACTATGGCATATAAAAAAAAATTAAAATGAAATTTTGCCACAAGCAAAATATGTGAATTAAATTCCATTGAGATGTGTTCAGCAATTTTAAAAAGAATATTGCACTGCACAGCTGAAAATAGTGGTTAAATGAGTGAATTAAAAAATTAGTTTGGTTTCACAAAATTAAATTTGAATTTCTAATAAGGTAATAATTAAGGTAAGCGTACATTTGTCAGTAATGGAAACACGCAGCGGCTGCATGAATCACCGTTTCTTCTGCCATATCGCACATTTGTGCAGATTTGTCGTTGCAATCTCAGATTTCTCTAGATGTGCGTGCATCAAAAGCCATGGAAGAGAGGTAGTCGCAATTTTTCTAGTTCATTCAAAGGGAATGAATTTGATTGAAGGCTAGAATTTTTAATATTAAATTAATAAATTAACTGAAAATTAATGTTTCTGATGAAGAATTGTTTGTTTTCATTTCAGTGAAAAATACTTGTTTTCACTTCAGTGCAGCGAAAAAAATATGCAATTTGGTTACATATTATTTGTCGAAAAAAATGAGATTTGGGAAATATCAATTTGTTCAGCGATTTGTGTTAATGATGACTACAAACACTTGAAAACTAGAATAATGCATATTGCCTCTGTCGAATATGGAATCTCATTTTCAAAGAGAATGAGTTTTTCTTTTTTCAAAGAGAATGACTTTTTGTACTGTTCAAAAGCTTCAATTGAAATTAATGGATGATTGGGAAAATGCAAATAGTAGTATTTTATTAGTACTTATGTTTATTACTAATTATTATTAAAGTATTTATGTTTATTACTTTTCTCCCACATCTCTGAGAAAAGAGGGCAGAATGTTGCTGTTATTGGAATATCTCAATACTCTACCACCGAAATTTAAAATTTCTCTTCCATAAACAGATAACTTGCAACATTCGTTAAAAGTTTCTCTTTTCCATATTTAATGATCTCTAACAATGTAAATTTAAACTGTTGATGGATTTGAAAAATGCAAATTATAATAATTCATCTGTACTAATTTAACAAAAATTTTTTTTCAAATTAGCTGTTAAAATTTTTAAAAAAATGCATTTTCCATCCTGCCCCTGGGGTAAGAACCCAACTCATTATTTGAAATGCAAACTCCACGACCGGCACATTTCACCACTTAAATTTCTATCTTAAATATATCATTTGCATATTTGTTCAAAATTTTTATTTTCAAAAATTTTCACTGTTAGAGGGCGTAGTTTTAATTTTTGGAAGATTCGAAAAGTATGAATCTTAATATATTATCAATACCTATATCCAACGTAAATAAAATTTTTAATTTATCTCCAAAAACCAAAAAAAAAAAGTTCAATCAAGACAGCCAGATAGACAGAGGACAAAATGAAAATATTAACTCATTTCTGTTTTCAAAACATTATAAAAATCGGCAATGTAAGACAATCATAAAAATATTTCTTATTTTCATTTCATGTTATTATCATTAAAGTAATACGATTGCAATAAAAGAATATATTCTGTAAACACATACCTGGTTGGGGGGTGGGGGAATATGAACATGCTCTTTGTTTTAAATTCTATAGGTACTACAGTTTTGTTATAATTATCTCATAAAATAAGCACGGGCCACTGCTCAACCAGTAGTGGGCCAGGCTCCTAATCTATGGTTCCCCCATTTTGCTGTCAGTGATAAAGAGGAAATCAATGGGCTTGGAAAGACTGCACCCATCACATGGGGCGTTAAACCATGGAGCCCTGTTCAGGAGAGCCATACCACCTGAACGTTAAAGCACACCTCGATGAACTTGATGAGGTGGCTTCCATCTGTCTCCTAACAGCCTGTCCAGTGGATCAGCTTCCTCAACCTTCTTTGAGCCCTCGAGGTCTTCGTGACCTAGGCATTTAGCCCATTGTGTGCAAAAAAAAGTGCAGCTCAGAGGTCAAACAACTCAACCAGAGGAGGATTACCACGTAAGAGCATGAAGCACTCGTCAGGGGCTTCAACATTCATGGGGGAGGATTCAAAACAATCAAAATTCGTTTTTTTTTTCAACATTTTAGCAAAATGTTTCATAATCAGTATAGTCTACTGCTACACTACAAAGAACAGATATTTGTTTTTGTTCATAATTCTATTTTTGTTTGTTTTCTAATAGGTGTAACTTATATAACATATATTAAATTTTCTATTTATGCATTTCTGCAAATCATTTTATTTAACCTGCCAATTCATTCTATACAATTCGTTAATTGCAAAAATTTTCCCAGAATGACTAACAAATCTGTTACCGTACTTGCCCTATAACTGGCTGTCCCATAACTTCTCTTATTTCTTCGCTGATATTATTTCTGTGTAGTTGATTGTTATAATTAGCAGTTTTAACCTTATAAATTTCATCGTCCTGCTTTACCAATAAAATAAACTTCTCAGTGTTCATATTTAAAGTTTAACTTCATTGAACATTTTAGGGCTAAACTTAATATGGACATAGCCACAGGATATCTCATAGAGTTGGAAACTCAGTAGAAGAGTTGGTCCCCTGCACAGTGGGTGAGAAAGGATCGAACCGCAAAGATTCTGTAGACTGACTCTGGATGGTTGCAATATCCCCGAGCAGACAGGATAATTACTGCCAGAAAAAATATGTTTATGTATTGTTTTGCATAAATGACAAATACTAAACACAGAAAGTGCTTTTTTTTTAATCAATAATAATAATAAAGTTATGAAAACCAATTTATGAATATAACATACTCAACTTACATCTGCTAAAGAACCTTGTTTATGGATGTACATAAACAAAATTATCAGAAATTTTGTTATAACACAGCTCAGTCAAATAATACATAAGGGTCATCCCTATTATACAACTGATTAAATTTTTTTTTGCAAGTTTCTAAATTCTTCAGTGTTCTTATTTCGCCATTCAATTGATTGTACAATCTGGGACCATTATACATAACATTCTGTTCAATTTTTGTTTTAAACACTCTGGATACTACAGTACTGGTATTCAATCATCTCACATAAAATAAGATGATGTAATTGCCTTATAATCAGTAAAATGTTGGAAAATGTAAATTAAAATTCTAAAAACGTACAATTTTTTTAAAGGTAATACCTGAAGTTCCAAAATTATTGGTGTAGTGTATGCTAATATATTTTTTATCATTATTCTCACAATAAATTTTTGCAATACCTTTAACCTGTCCAATGTTGTTTTGCCAGTTCCATACCACATGGGAAGTGTATGTTGTATATAAGACTGTACACAAGCATAATAAATTACTTTTAGAGATTCAAAAACATAATTAACAGCTGATTTTAGTTCTTGAGCTACATGATCTCTATACAGTGTTACCATATGTCTGTATTTTCTATGGACAGTATTCATATTCAACAAGATGTCCATTGTCCTTATGGTAAGTAAGGTAATTAAAGCCATTTTTACCCCATTAATAAGTAAGGTAATTAAAGCCATAATTACACCATTTTTAATAATCCTTATGGTAAGTATGTCTGTATTTTTTTTTAAAAAAAGCTTGTTATTCCGTTTGGAAACATATATGCAAATGTTATTTACTAAAAACATTTATATATATATATGTTTCCAAACTTTATTTTTAAAAACTTTTTCTTAACCACAACAGTTTTCATCTGGCTAGTCTTGGCTACAATTGCTCTTGGATGGGTCACACTCTAATTTTACAATAAAATCAAAGGCCATTGTTGCTAGAAATCAATATCATAAAAAAATATGACTTGTATCATAAATCAAAAGGTAATAGAGATTAGCAATCATCAACATTTTATTGAATTATTATTTTTGATTTTAACTTTTTTTGCATATATCTAAATTTGCCTGTTTACACCATAATTATTCATATTTTAGATTTATTCATGCATGTTGCAAGTGCTTGGATTGTGATCTATATTTAAAATTAAGATTTTGTGTTATTATTTTATATTTCATTTTATTTTAGAATTGAACATTAATATTATTTCAAGTTATGAAGACATTTTTAATTTGTGGGCTTACAGAAAAAAACTGGCCAAGTATATTCACAAAATGCAAGCAATGTAACCAAGGATGTTTTGAAAATGTAAAAATAAATATTTCCTTGCCCTTGTCTGTCAGGTTCATACTAAATTTAACAGAATTAGAAGTATTGAAAACCTTATTTTCAGTTCGTTTTATATTTAAATGCATTTATTCTACATTTTTGACCTGATCATTTTATCTGTAAGCCCACAAATTGCTAAAAATTTGTATTTTTTCCACCCATAAATATCTCCTGTAGCTAAATATTACATAATATACCCATTTATACAGCCCCACCCCTGGTGTAAAAAATATCCGTATTTGGATTCCTACGATTATAGTAAACCCTATCTATATTAATCCAGTTAAAATTTTTGTCAACATAAACGCCTTGATATTTTATTGGACAGGTAGTGCTTGCTGTTACTTGTGAAAGGAATTTGGCTTGTCGCCAGCAGCAGGAATCCATTTGGAATTCTGTGCCAAAGAATTACCAATTGCGTTCATTGCGAACAGGTGTGCATTGATTCATAGAGAATACAGTGAAGAATATTTTCAGTGGTGGAAATGCAACTATTACTTACAAGTGTGTGCTTACCTTTAAAGTCCTACCCACTGAGGGATATTAATCAAGTAAGCTAATGTAAGTTGTCACCAACTGTTTAGCAAAGTAAAAAGTAATGCAACTTATATTAAAAATAAAATTTCTTAAAAGTTATAAAATAGTTTTATCAAGAACTCATACTTAAAATAAACAAACCTGGTAACATGGATAGCAAATTAATTTTGCTCTGATTAAATGTTGCATGTAACCAGCTGCGTCCCTGAGCTTTGTGAAGCTGTTGAAGACACAATAAAAATAGAGGATAATGAGCTCCAGTCTCCAGAGGTTCTGCTACCTGTTGAAGAGTTACTAAATCACTAGCAATTCCTCTAGCTGCAAGTCCAGCTACATAAGATTTTACACGTGGAACCTCAACTTCCAAATCTGACATCTGCTGGAACATGTTCTTCAGAGCCTAAGCACAAGAAAAATATTTATATCAACAAAACAGTAAATTAATGATAATTTTTGCAAACTGATTCTACTCAAAACTTAAGGTCTAAAAGAAAGAAAATTATTTGCAAGATTTTTGTATGCTATCATGCTTTCATGTTAACTTGCAAATTACCTTTAACCTTTCTTATTTAATAAAGTAACACCTCAAATTCATTATAAGATCAATCCCAATCAAATACATTTTAAAATATTTTTTCAGAGCTCTTTACCAGTTCTCAACTCCTATGTATATTATTTTGTTTTTAAGCAAGAATAAGGAAAATTTTAAGTAATAATAAAAATATTATGAACTATTTAAATAATGAAATAATTTAGAAATAGCAGCCATGCCAATCATGACTCAAAGAACAAGCAAGGAAGCTTTCTAAACTGTGAGTGTGATCTTCCTGTAAGGGGGGGGGGGGTCCTAAGTAATCTGATTTGGAATTAATTATCCAGAGTGTGTAGCGTAGATTCAAGTTGTATACACCTATTTAAAAGATTTTTTTTATTCAATTATTTTTCAAGTTGTATAAACCGTTTGGATATAAAAATTTATTTAGCTACAAATTTGTAGCCCTCGGTATGGTAAAAGAATTTATGTGTGACATTTGCCTAGTGTTTTATCTGGAAACAGTCAGCTGAATCCTATCTGACCTGCAGGGCATTAGTAGTTTTTAACTTCGTAGTTTTGCACCAGTTAGTGTGTAGGTGAGCCCACATTCAAGCACAGATTAGGAAGTGAGTTTAAAGAGCTAAATTGAAAACAATTCTTTCCTTTCATTACCATTTCCTTTTGTGAAAAGAAGAAAGTAGTGTAAAATTAAGATTTTTTGAAAAGGGAAAAATCTGAAATAAAAAAATTTTAGATTTTTAATGACCAATTTGGATTTTAAGCCAAAATTCAGAGAAAATCTGAAAAATTCCGAGTTGGTAGCCTCTGGGTTTAGATAACAAATTGTTTTCTACCAATCAGCTGTAAGTCCAACCCTTACTCTAACCTATTCAAGATAATGCAGTGAGAGCAAAAATTTAGTTTAATAGGCTTCATGTTTGCTGTTGGTGACTCTGTGGATCCATTTGTCATCCAATCTTATTCATAAATCATCCTAATGCAATATTATCTGTTCTTTGAATTGTATTTGAATTTTTGAATTTATTGCAACATCACTCCTTTCAAAAATCAAAAGTAACACATTTACAACATACAAATACATTACAATTTTAAAGGAGAAGCATTATTAAAATAATAAGAATTAAATAAATAATAATAATAATAACAAAAATACGAATGTGTGCAACCACCAAGGGTCACTCTTAGCCATACTAGTTAGAAAAATATACCAAATTTACATAACTGGAAACAAGATTTTAAATTATAAATCTACTACAGTAATATCTTAAAAAATATACTTTCTCAATGCTTCACTCTTGTTTCATTACATAGTAATTATTTGTTGAATAGAATAATAGTTGACATGCTTGTTTAAATGTCTACTTGGGGTGATTGTTATCTATACTTTTATGTTTGAGCCCATTAGCTTTTTCATAGCTTATGATGTCCATTTTAAGAGAAAAAAAAATCAAACAAGAGTTTAATGAAAAATTTATTATATCTGAAATATAAATTAGAATGAATAAAATTAGGAATAGAAGAAAATATGTTAGTGATTAATAGGTGAAAACTGGAATGACTCTGGACATGTCAGTATTCTACAGGGACTAAAGAGAACTCAGTGCTGTGGTAAAACTATCTCACCCCTAATTATATTACTTATGTGTTAAGCATTCAACAACAGCCAAAGAATTTTAATTTATATATTATAAAACCTCCACTGTTAACTAAAATCTTCTGAAAGAAATTAAAGGAAAAAAATAAATCTAGGCTACAAATGTATCTAATTTCAAATTAAACCATCAATTCTTACTTCAATAACAAGGATTCCAGTTAGCAATCCTTCTTTCTTTAATTCACTAAGAAGTTGACTAAGGAGCTCACGATCACTTTCAGATTTTTCTATTGTAGTTATCATCATCATCATAAGAACATCCATAAGGAACCTTTAAAAGATGCACATACAGAAATGAAACATTTGTTCTTTCTATATTCATTTTTTTTTCTTGATGCACACAATATACAAAAATAGACAACAAATCATAAAATTCTGGTAAATATGTGTACAGTATTAAATAAAATTATTTTTGCACTGAATGAAATTGGATGAATATAGTTATCACTGAAATTAAATCAGTTTATCTATCAGTCAGTATACAAATATAACTCCAGCCAATATACTAACTTTTACAGTGCCTTGCTCACTGTGCAATTCATCACATTATCAGGCATTGAGATTGCACATCATTGAGATTGCACAAAACAAAGAATTTTACTGTTGTTTAGATTCAGGCATCAATCAAATATTTCAAAATTTAAAATAATTTAATATTACGAAGAAAAAAAAAGGGTATTTATTTGAACCCAGCAATGTAGAAATATACCAGTCCCAACTAACATGATAGATGCCTTGTTAAAGAATTAAGGTAAGGTGAAATCATGTTAGTTGGACATGAATTTCTCATAAGAAATAATGTTCATTTGGGTGGGGAGGCAAATGTGTTCCAAACATCATTCATCTGATTGACATATTTTTAATTTTATTTATCTCCAATATGACTATACTTTAGGTTAACAAGTATTTTTATTTCATTATGCAAATTTCATACGTGTAACTCATTTTTACAAAAAATAATCACTGGTAGAGGTAGAGATAAAAAAAATGGCTTAAATGCAGTTTTATTTTAAATACATGGTACTGCTTACTTGCATTGATAACAATTTTAACACTTTTTCACATCTTTGCATTTTTTAGGTGATAGAGATGAAAGTTGAATAAATGAATGTGACTAAATTATGTTTAGAAAAATTCCTTCTCTACATATGACAAATTATAATCTTTAACCAATCAGAGTGCATTTGTAAATGCTTACATCATCATCAGTCAGTGACAATTAAAATATTCTTTATTGTTCACAAATGTATTACATGTGAAATATATAGCTATATAAACAAACTAATATGTATAGGCAAATGTGAAAAGTACAATAACACAATAACATAAACAATTGTAAAGAAGTAGTGGAAAAATAATGTTAAAACATATGATCAGTTGTGTTAGTCAAACAACAACTTTATTTTAAAAACCATGTTAAAGTGAAATGATGTTGGTAGAATTTATATTAGTCTGAGACTGGGGAATCAATTTCTTAACAAGTTTGAAAGCTACAGAATAATTTTGTTAATACGTCTGATATCATTAAATAATCGTTTCATAATTAAAATTTCTGCACAATACTGCTACTCCCCTAAACTGGAACTTCTTTAAGTGGTGAGTATTTGAAATGGTAGAATATTTAATGTGGAAATAACTAGACATAGTGCAGTGATACTTAAAAAAGTTTACGTGCAGCCACATTTTTAATTTTTTTTTAATTTTCAACACCTGTGATAGAGAAGGCCTAGAAACTACTAGCTTGTACAGGCCTTCTCATCACAAGCACATGTGCTACTAAGACTGAAGTTTGACTGACCATGGCCTTAGTCAGAGCTAATACAATAAAGTATGCCCTCTGGAACAGTAACCAATTCCCTAATTACCATGTCAGTTAAAGCCTACAAGTCTGAATTGGTAATATATACAGGTCAGAATTGGCTTTACAGATTGTATGCTAATGGTTGTAAAGGCTTTTCCTTTACTACCACTAAGGATGTCTAATCCTAGTTTGAATTATTTGGCTTCAAATAAGTTTAAAACTTCTTATAATTAAAAATCAGATTTCACCTCAAAATCTAAAGGTTCTAATTCTTTAACTTCATTATTATCCTCTTTACTTTATCCTCTAAAATAACCATATGGATAGTTAATTTCCATATGATATACATATTAACCTAAGTGAAAAGGGGAAATGAATTTGACTTTAGCATGTAATAATTATAATAATAATTTATTATTAAATGCTAAAGGTTTACAGTAAAGTCAGTATACAGATAATATTAAAGGATAATTTAAATGTTCAGGTTGCTGGATGCCCCAATACATTTAGGTAGATAAAAAAATTAAAGTATAAAAATATATACATATGCAAAGATATGCATGCTATTTCATAAATAAAATGAAATGTGAACAAGCTACATAGACAAAGACAAGCATATAATAAGTATATGAATATGCTAGTAAACTTAAAAGTAAAAGGAGGAATATATAAAATATACATATCAGGGAAAAGAAAGAAAAATTAAGAGTAGAGAATAACATTAGATAATTGAACTGATTGAAAAGGGGGAAAGAGGATTGCAAATAATGCAACAAAACAGCAGAGTTCAGGGAGAAATGGCGGGATGAAATAGTATTTGTCAAATCTTTCAATATTCTAATAAGAGACATTATCAGGCTATGTGATAGGCTACACATTGAGATTGCACATAACTCAAACAAACAGAAAGAATTTTATGAACTTTGCTTTAGAATTTAAAAAATGATATTACTTAGTAGAGATTCCAAATTGAGGTTGCCTGAAAAGTAAAAGAAATTTCGCCATTGTTAGCTTTAAAAATTTTGGTAACAGCAAACATTTTATTATCAGAGCAGAGGATGCAATGATATAGTAAGCCCATATAAGGTGTAAGAACAATGAAGAGGGTGAGACTTGTTTTAAATAATGTCATTCATTAGGATAATAAATTGTAGTTCTCTTCCAGATTTAAGAGTAGAAATTTGATAATCAAAATGAATATCAGAATGGGTTAGAGATTCTCATTTGTTAAAACAGATTTTGCTAATGATTTTAGATCTTCATTTTGAACTTTTTCTAAATTAATATTTTTAACAGCAAAAAGAGTGAAAGCAGAGTACTCCACTCAGATGTAAATTTTGTACAACACTAGTGCATATGACAATATATCATTTTGAATGTATCTCAATATATATTTAATTTGAATAGGTAGCTGAATATCACTTAATATAGCTTCATGTATTCAGATCACAGTATCCAATCAAAGAATGCCACTCATGTCAGTGGTAGTGTGTCATCACTATCTCTGGTAATGTAAATCATATAATGTAATGTTTGGAACTCTACCCCGAACCTCGAATACCCCAACATCTTTGGGTATGATTTAGAGTAGGAATCCAAACATATGGTTTATGAGCTGCATGTGGCCCACAAATAATTACACAGAGAGTCTCTTTTAAAGAAAACATATTGCTTTCTATTTTGTTTGGATCTCTTTTTTACACAGAAGAAATGATCTCTTTTAATCTTTCTTTTAACTACTAACAAAAAGTTTTACTCCTAAAAATTTTAATGATACAGAAATAAATATTTTAGAAAATATTAAAAAATACCAAAAAATTCAAAATTACTGAATGAATTTTAATAATTAAATAGACTCCTTGAAGACTGAATAGAATCAAATTATCAAATTCAAATGACATTTACTACGGTGATTCATAAGTCTGTGTGCTTTTTACCATGCAAAATGTGTACAGTTACACATCACTGTGTTGCAGTTGCATACCTCTGAAAGTAGTACTAAGAAAAAGTATAAAGTTCACTGTGTCAGTCCATAACTACTACAAGTATCATAGTCTTTGTTCCACTATTAAAAATGTTCTGAGTGAGTTGAGTATTGAAATTCGTGCAATTTGACATCATTACTGGGAAAAAGGATTAAATTAGGATTAAGAAAAGGATTATTGAAATTTTAAGAAAAGGATTATTGAAGTGCCCTGAGATATATGCAAAGTGGAAGGTGAGGGGGAAGTCTTCATTCATGTTGCTCAAGCTTAATTCAAGATGTTCAAAAGTAATGACATGAACCTCAAAAGTAAGCTGTGATTGGGTAGGCCAATATTGGCATATTGCAACATTCTGTACCATGCTGTTGAAGTTGATCCATCGACAAGTACTTGCAGGTTCTCATCTAAACTTGGTTTCTCATAAACAACTATAGTACAGCATCTGCAATGCATCGGTAAGGTAGTCAGGAGTTGCAAAGTATTCCACATGAACTGACTACTGAATGAGCAAACTCTCATTCCTCACTAATCCATGCAACCACCATTTCATCAAGTGCATGAAATTAAAAATTTATCTTTTTAACAATCCAAGCACCAAAAAGTATGGCTTGATTCAGACCAGTGTGCACTTCCTGTTCCAAAGAGGGGACAATTAAAAACAAAGGCAATGTTGTGTCTTTCGTGGAATTTTAAGGGTGTAGCGCAGTTCAAACTAGCTCCCAATGGACATGCCATCAATGCCAACCTCTACTCTGCACAAAGAGAGCATGTGAACTCTATGATGTTTCAAAGCTATCCAGGATTGGTAAACAGACATCAAATATTCCTCCAACAAGACAATGCAAAACTGCACACCACACTTCAGACCACAAGAAAACTTCAAGAAGTGGCATTTGAGCTTCTTCTTCACCCAGCATATAGTACAGACCTAGCACCTTCTGACTACCACCTCTTTCACTCCTTCTTCGGGGTAGAGTTCCAAACATTACAGGAAGTCAAAAATGGAAAATGCGAGTTCGAAGAAGAATCAAACAACTTGCCGACAGATGGCTATGAACAATTGAAATGATCTATGTTTCACTGAATAAGATTCATTATTTATGGCTGAGTGGTTAGTGCATTTGGCTAGTGGTCTAAGGTAGTTTCCCAACCTGTGGTCTGTGACTGCGGTGCCAATAATATAAAATTTTTCATCTTTAATCTAATTCTCAACCACTGCTGCTGACTACTGAGCATAGAGAAGATAAAGTTGGGACCGAAATCGAAAGGCAAACTGCTGCATATGTGAGAGTGGGGAGACCAATTGCAACACGATAATACATCTATCATGAGATAATGTTTGTTAACATCCAGTCTATCTTGCAAATGAGTAGATTGTGGATGGTTATAGTATAGAATCTTTTTTAACGTTATTTTTTATCCCTTCCATTGAAAGTGAGTAAGCAAATTAAACTGTTGGATATTTTAAAACGAAAGTATGTTGATGACAACAATAGATGTGAAACTGGGCCGAGTGGTGTGGCCGCAACTGAAATGTGATTTAGGAATGTGGTCTTCTGGTGTAAAAAGTTTGGGAACCACTGGTCTAAGGGACCTGAGTTTGAGCCCAGGCAAGGCATTGAGTAGGTTTTTTTCTGCTGAGGTCCCACCATCTTCACAGACCTTTTACTGTGGCATATAAACTGACAGGCTCCTGTCAGACCTCTGTGGCAAGCAGCTGTTTGAGGGGGGCATTTAGTATAATTATTATTTCTCGAGCAGACAATAAATGTAGAGACTTATTGAATTAACCTAATATTTTCTTATGCATCACATAGTCATAAAGGTTAAAGCAAGTTCAAATATTGACTTTCGCCAGAAAATTATATAAATGAAGTTTCAGATCAGTCACTGAAATACAAAACAGTTGCATATTTGGTTTTATCTTTTTAGAAACCCAACAACCATTTTAATTGGTTATTTTTTTTATAACTCTCCCGAGCTAATCTTTGCTTCTTTAAAGCTCCCCTTTATCTGGACTTATGGCCGACGTTGTAATGCTCCATGTTGAGGAGACAGTTCTAAACAATGCAAAATTTAAACCCCTCCTTTACCTTAGGTACGTGGACAACACATTAATTTTTTGGGACCATTCAATTTCAGAACTTAACCGATTAATATATGCAATTAACACAGTGTTACCTACTGTTAAATTCACCCACGAATCAGAAAACAATTCTGAATTACCATTCCTTGATATACTAATCAAACGTAGTCAATTATCCTGTAGTACAGCCGTATACTGTAAACCCACATTTATTCCTAATATTATCCCCTTTAACTCAGCACACCCTATTAGTTATAAAAAATCTGCCATAAAAACCTATTTTATACAAGCTTATAGATATTCCTCCAATAAAGATATATTACATACCGAACAAAATTTTATATATGACATAACGAGATTGGCAGGATACCCAGATACATTTGTTATGAAAGTGCAAAAAAATGCCAAAATCTGTAAACAAAAAACATCCCAACCCAATCATTCACAGATAATGGACAAAGTCCAATATTCGTATAGTTTTCCTTTCATTCCAGGAGTATCTAAAACACTTAGAAAATCCAGACCATTTAAGGCCAAAATCTTTCACTTGAAGTGAATTTCACATAACATAATCAATAACCAAGCTAAAGAGAAAAGGAGACAAAATGCATCCTTGCTGAACACCAGAAGTAATGCTAAACCAATTGCTACAAGCCTTACCAACTCTCATATACGACTCAGTGTTATTATAGAGAGCTTTCATTATGCTAGCTAACTTGTCTGGTATACCATATTGATTTCACAATAACCACAAATTATGACGATCAACAGAGTCGAAAGCATTTTTGAACTCAACAAAGCTAGCAACCAAAGGTTGCTGAAACTAAACATTTCTCAAGAATCTGCCTAAGTGAAAATATCTGATCCACACATCCCCTACCACTTCTGAATCCACATTGCTCAACACACAATTGACTGTCAACCAGATACTTAATTCTATTAAGCACAATCATGGAAAGAACTTTACCTGGAACAGAGAGTAGGTTGATACCCCTATAGTTATCACAAGAACTGCGATCACCTTTTTTTGAAAATAGGGATAACAATAGCTCTGGTAAAATCCTTAGGAACCATGCCTTTATCATAAAAGATATTCAAAATTTCAGTCATCCAAGTGGTAACCGAAAGCAATTCCGTAGCAATTTCATATACCCCTGGGGATTTATGAAGTTTAAGTTTAGAAACAGCCAAAATAACTTCAGATTGTGTTATAGGACCAACATTAAAGCCACCAATGCATCTATCATCATTGCAAACAAGAGGAGTAGAACTAACCACATTGTTTAGAACATCACAAATGCTCAGCCCACCTAGCCATTACAGAATCCTCACCTTCTATAACCTTACCTTGTTTATCCTTCAATCACTGTCCGTTTTCCACCACACAAAACATTAAATATCTGGTACAGCTCTCTGCTGTTGTGCTGTCTAACTGCTTCCTCGGCTTTGTCTGCCAAACCATCAAGCCAAAGATTCTTATCAGCAGCTAACTGATCCTTTAAACGTTTATTAAGTTCCCTGTAATGCTTTCTATAAGGACTAGTAGGGTATTGATTAAGGACATTCCTGCAGTTCTTTCTTTCTAAAATAAGCTCAAATGCCTTATCACTCAGATAATTCTGCCTCTTCTGCTCCTTTTTTCCTAAAAGAGTACTGTTAGTGTCCAAAAAAGCCAGTTTAAAATGATCCCATTCTTCCTCAACTTCAGTAGTAAGCATACCATGACTGTCATAATGACTAAGTAACGTATCATGGTAAGCCTTGGCTATAACAGGGTCTTTCAGAGCTTCAGTATTAAAGGTAAATTTTTTAACCCTAGCACAACACTTTTAACAAGGTAATGATCAGATCCAATTTCAGCTCCCCTATATGACCTGGTATTCCTAATAGAACTAGCCCATTTTCTGTTAATTAATATATAATCAATCATATTCTTATGCATCCCATTGGGTGAAACCCATGTGTACTTATGTATGTCACAGTGTTTGTAATATGTGTTAGTTATTCTGAATCCATTGAGTTTACTTACCTGTAGGAGACGTTGCCCATTGCCATTGCAGCTACCAATACCAAAAGGGCCTATTACTCCTTCCCAAAGGTCAGAGTCAGTACCAACTTTGGCAACGAAGTCACCTATAACAAGGGTAATATCTCCTTTCATGATAGAATTCAAAATATCCTGAAGTTGTCCGTAAAACCTATCCTTCTTATCCTCATCAGAATCCTCAGTGGGGGCCATAACAGCAAATAACATTCAAGTCTTTAACGCTTGTCTGAAATTTTGCTGTAAGAAACTTTTCATTAATGCACTCATATCCTAGAAGAGCATCACTAGCATGTCTGCTGAGAAACAGACCCACGCCTTGGTGATGCAGAGTCCTCACATTCCAACTACCTATGGAGAGAAAATGGTTAGTGGGATGTTTGAAGAAACAATGTTTATTGAGAGAGGGAATGCCGACAATATCAAACAGCCCCCTAATCACAGACCATTCCCCCACCACTAAAGGCTGAAGCCATCTACACTGGAAGACTTCCTCCAATGTAGAATTTGACGATGCCAATAGAAGCAAAGAGTTCAGGTGTCTGCAATGACCTCTGCTCAGGATTATCCACCAGCTGATAAACATATCCTGTGAATCTATTCACTTGGGGCTGTCAACCCACAAACAAACAGAAAACACAGAGGAAGATTTTCCCTCTACAGAAGCCCACCAGTGCAGCAAAATCAGGATCCATAATCAAGCTCAGAGCCATAATCTTTTCAGTCCAGAGGGTTTATATGGTCAGCACCAGGATCCTGTGTGGTTGACCACTCCTCAGCAAGGTAGGAAAAAAAAGTAGCCATAGTTGTCCAGATCAGTAGGCCACACCAATCTGGCAGCCCTCCTCTTCCGTTCACTTCCACAAGAGAGTATCTCTTTTGAAAGGTACTAACGGTCTGCACCACGAGAAGGTGGGGTCGGACATTAAGTGCTAGGCCTGGCCGGTTCTATGCATCATCACAGGGGATTGGTGCATAGCTCTCCTTCCAGTGACTACCTAGCTACCATTTATGCAATACAAATTCATATTTTGTACATTATGAACTTTTACCATAATTAGTGACAAAGTGCAGTTTCTAGTGGCTTACATATGCATTTCAATTATGTACTAATTTACTGCAAACAAGAGGAGCAATTAACAAAACCTACTGTCACCAATTCTGCAATTGGAAAAACTCAAACAATACTACTGTAGCAATATTAATAAAATAAGAACAATATTTTCAAAATACACCCAATTCTGTTTCCACACAGTTAGATAGGTTCCTGAAAAAAACATGCAAAAAAAATTGTGTTAAAAAAATCCAGTGCATGTGAAAAAATAGAAGATTGGTTCCAGACATGAAAATCCAGTACAAATAATAAGTTGCTTTCAAACAAATCATATCAAAATCTTTAATTAAATATTTATTTGATTTTTATTCATTTAAACACATTTTTAATTTTATAAACTTATAAAGATAATTATATGTACATATATAAAGTAAATTATCCTTCATAAAAAAAATATGTCACTAATTTAAGAATACAAAAAAATGAATTATATATGCTTATTAACTAGATTTAATTTGTTGTCACTGTATGACAATAGATGTATTCGTTTGCATAAGACTGGAATTAAATCAATTTCATCGCTTGAAACGTTTTGGCTGTTGTGTTCATACTCCAATGGTGAAATGCTCTCTGTGGCATGGGGAATCAAATTATCACTTGTTTCCAGTGATTCTGAAGTTTGATTAGTTTTGACAATGAACTCTGTAATCAATTGCTGAGATCCTGCTTTGACTAGATCTTTGTATAATTCTTGATAACGTGCCATACGTGACTTCAGTTCACATTTAAACTGCTCAGCTCATTTGACAATGGGATCATGTGTAAGAAAATGACTTTCAAATTTACTAGCCATTTGAAGCCCTTCTTTAATTAAACCTCTTCATCACCATCACTTTTTTCTTTTTCCTCAGGAGTCTCAAGGACAACTTCTATTATTTCATCTTCGCTAAGAGCTTTGCCAACCAGCAATTCATCAATATCTGCAAACGATAAATCATCGAATCCTTCTCCACCAACTGCATATGCTAAAGTGATGATATTAGGATATTCAGTCATATTTGGGGGTACAGGATCTTTGCTTTTTACACATTCTGGCCAAATAGCTTTCCAGCATGCATTTAAAGTTGATGGTTTTAATTCTGATAACATCAATCCAGCATGTGATACAATCTAAAATAGAAAATTTCTTCCACACATCAATAACTGTTAGTGTTTTATCTAGTTTATCCAAAATGTATTGGAATGTCTGTCTTACGTACTAAGTTTTAAATGTGGGGGGGGGTCTAGTGGTTGTATTAAGGATGTCATATTAAGTGGTAGAAAACAAAATTGCACACTTGGGTGTTCCTAAACAGGATGGCCAGGCACATTGTCAATAGTTTTAAATTTGAGATTTTTTTCCTTCAAATAGTGTTTAACTTCTGAAACAATTCATTAAAAATTTCTTTTGTACCCCAGGCTTTTTTGTTTGCCATCCAATACATTGGCAATTTATTCAAATCTACACCTTTCATTGACCATGGTCTTTGGAATCGATTGATCTTAGTATCCAAAGAGATAGCTTTCCTTTTCTGCTTTTATACAGTTGAATTATCCAACATCATGGTAAAGCTTACGAAAAATAATTGAATTGTAAGTTAATAAATCAGATGATGAAAAATTTTAACTTACCTATCAGCAAAATTCAATAAATTTACATTGCACACACAAAATTTCAAAAAACGAAACGAAACTTTCTTCAATTTCTTCTGTTAAACATCTAAACACTTCTAACTTTAAACACAAAATGAGAGACCAAGACTAACCTATGTATTGAAGATAAAATTGAGGGGAATTCTCGGAACTCAATGTTGCCACTTTATTCCGAATGAAGTAGATTTTGTACAATTTTTCCATAAAAATAGAGAATAAAAAAGAGATAATTTGTTGTGTAGTTATGTTAGTGAAGTTTTTATTTTGGGGATTTTAGTGCACAAAATGTGTATCTATAGTACAAAGTTAAAACTACTTCGAAAAATGTGACCATAAAAGCAGCATCTTTGTTATAAATGTAAATTCTAGGAATTTTTTCTTGAATAGGAATATTTTTTCAGAATTAAATTCAAGTGGAGATTTTTTAAAAGGCACCGTTTGAACCATGTTAGATCAAAATTGTGTAAAAACAGAATTGGGTGTAGTTTACTCTTTGCCATTTTGACATTATCTTAGAAAAAAGAGAGAACAAATGACTTACTTTTTTGGCACCTTCATTTCTTTAAAGGATTTTACTGCAGTGTCTATGTTCTGGGTTTTCAAGAATTCCACCATAAACTCTTCCTGCAAAACAAATTCCTTGAATTAACTGCATTATATAAACCACAAAATGTGACATCCATATGACAACTATTTACTGGTCTTAAAAAAAAAACGTAATATAGTTAATAACTTTATAATAACTTATGAAGCTTTGAATTACTCAAAAGAAAATAAATATAAAGTAAAAAAAGCCTCTATTTATTCAAAAAAAATTCCTAAAAGTAAATAGGTTTCTTTTGAAAAAAGTGATTATTGCAGAAAAACAACCTTATGCCAGTGATAAATCAAAATCTGATAAATAACTGGATAAAAACACTTTGCTTGGGGGGGGGGGGGGGTCCAGTTTGAAAAACTGATTTACATCCAGAGGCCCAACTATTTTTTCATTATGCCCAAAATTAACTTCCAAATTTTTTTGACAAATAACTAATGAAAGAAATTATGGCATGTTCTATGCCAAATTAATCAACATTTAATTCTGGATTTTTCTAAAAATAAAATATTTAGAAAAAGCAACTAGTTTTATTTTAATAGGGATATTTTAGAGTCATGTAGTAAGAAAAAGCATCTGCAAATGTAAATTAATTAAAAAAAAAACTAATACACAGAAAAAACTAAAATGCACATTACATAAATAATAAATAAACTCAACTTATTTGGAATCTACTAATAAATTATCACTTTGAAGTTGATTCAAATTTTTAGAGGAAAAATTGTCTTGAACCAGGTGGGATACGAACCTACGACTTCCTAATAACATGTCAGGTGCTCTGGACCACTGAGCTACTGGCTGCTGATCAAGATCTCCTCTAATTGATATGAACATTTTCAACCTACATTACATCATATGCAGGGACTGTTCCAGCAATTTCGCCACAAGCGGCAGACAAATGTCATGTATATGGAAAGTATTTCTTACGAGTATACTGTTGATAAATAATAAATAAACTCGACTTATTTGGTATCTACTAATAAATTCCTCTACAATTTGAATCAACTTTTTTTGATCGACTAAAGTGGTAATTTATTAGTAGATACAATATAAGTAGAGTTTATTTATTATTTATCAACAGTATGCATATAAGAAATACTTTCCATCTATATGGCATTTGTCTGCTGCTGGCTAAATTGCCAGAACAGTCCCTGCATATATTGTAATGTAGTTTAAAAATGTTCATATCATCAATTAGAGATCTTGATTGGCAGCCGGTAGCTCAGTATCCAGAGCACCTGACATGTTATCAAGAGGTCATGGGTTCGTATCCCACCCGGCTCAAGATAATTTTTCCTCTAAAACTTTTTAATCGATTTCAAATTGGTAATTTATTAGTAGATACCAAATAAGTGAAGTTTATTTATTTTTTATCAACAGTATGCTTGTAAGAAATACTTTCCATCTACATAGCATTTGTCTGCCGTTTGTGGCAAAATTGCCAGAACAATCCCTGCATATGATGTAATGTAGGTTGAAAATGTTCAAATCATCAATTAGAGGAGATCTTGATCGGCGGCCGATAGCTCAATGGTCCAGGACACCTGACAAGACAATTTTTCCTCTCAAAACATGAATAGACTTCAAAGTGGTAATTTATTAGTAGGCACATTACATACCAAATTAAATAGAATTTTCAAATTTTATCAAATTAAAAATTACAAATATATTAATTTTAATAAGACTTTTCCCACAGTAATATAGTCAAAAAACAGATCTGACTATGAAATTAAGGCTGAATTTTGGAAAACCTGATGAAAAAAAAAAGTTAAATTATATATTAATCAAAAGGAAATTTCTTCCTGAATAATATAATATTTTCCTGAAACATGATGTTTCTTTTTTTAATTCTTTTCAATATGGCATATTTTAAAACACAGGCCAATGTTGTACAAGGTTACCCAAGCTATTCACATTCATGGGATTTCTATCCTGTTGATGAAACAGAAGAACTCTTTCTTAACTTTTTTTTCTTTGGATGTTGGATTTTGGGGATCTTGACAAAGTGCCAAAACATTAGTGTGCCAAGGCAAATTGAAAAACTATAACCTCAGAGTGGCACAGCCAAGATATTACAAGGGGGGAGGGGGAGTAAAACACCCTCAGCATAGCGATGGAGAAGGGGGAGTAGTGGGAGGGCAATATTGACAACCCTTGTGAATATTACTCTACCACAGGAGGACTGATTTCCATGCCAAGGAAGTCCTTTTTGTTTCCATATCCAAGACCTCAATTCATGTGAAAAATAAAAAATGTGAAAATGAAAAATGTGTGAAAAATCAAAGTTTTTTACTTGAAATTGGAGAAATAAAGAAAAATTAAACATTTAACCTAATATGATGTTTAAAAAATATCCATTAGCAAAAAGTTATAAGCTGGCATCTACATCTTGCTCAGCCATGACCTAGCTTATGCTGACTTGAACAACAAATTCTGGTTATGGGTTTGATTTCAGTAGCAGGAATACTGCATAGAATGGTGGGATAAACGATAAAAAGAATTATAGGAATACTGAAATAAATTTAAGGAAGAAGAGAGCAAAATGAGGAAAAAAACAGAGGTATGTACTTCATAATTACTTCCAAAATGCTCTAATTCTAAAAATAGCAGTTTTTGGTTAATTTTTGGGGAGAATTCCGAAACTTAAGAAACAAATTAGTTTGCAGTTCAGATCAAACTTGTGAACTTAAATTAGATTGTTTAAATATAGAAAAAGAGAAACAAGCAAATCAGCTTTGTCATATATCAGGTTGGAAAAATGGTGATCAGATGGCATTAACAAATATTTATACTGTAGCTTAATAAAATATGCATCAAACGGAAAACAAAAATATTACTTTTCAAGCTGGAATTACCTATTTTTATAAGATATAGGTAAGAAATTTTGAAAATGGTAATTTCTATTTTTAAAAATTTGAAGTTTCGTGTGTTGTACTAAAAACAGACATAGACATCTCCAAACTCTCCTTTCAGATTCTGCCAACATGTATAATCAATCAGGATCCTGAAAAAGGATTAATGGAAAGATTCAATCCCACGTAGACTTATGTCACATGACTTTCATAATATGAATTCCAACTTACCGAAAAGACAAATTGACAACTGAAAGAACACCTGTTGAGTGTTGATTTACATTGTATTGCAAAAATTATCAACATTTCTTAGCCCTTCCAGGGCCTAACCCGTATGTATACATATGTAGAATCTGAATTGCGAGTGTCGATGATATATGCATACGGTTTTAGTACAACAAAAATATATCATTTAAAAAAAAATAAAAACTGCCGTTGTAATTTTATATATATATATCTTATAAAAATATATAATTCAGGCTTCAAAAATAATATTTTGTTTTTTAATTTGATGCATATTTTACTAAACTACAATATAAATAATTTTATAAACCATATGATTGCCATTTTTTAGAATCACTAAACGGTATTGCCGATTTGCTTGTTAACATTCCTATTTGCTGAAGCAACCTTCTGATTTAAGCTCACAAGTTTGATTTGAGCTATTATCAACAAATTTTTCCTTAAATTTTCGAAAATCTCCAAAAAAATTAACAAAAAAAACAAACTATTTTTAAAAACCGTATTTTTTGGAAGTAATTACAAAATATGTACCACAATTTTTTTTCGTCCATTTCACACTTTTTTCTGTCAAAAACATATTTCAGTATTCCCAAGTTATTTTTTTATCATTTTCCCCAGCATTCTATGCATCTTCTCGCCTTTAAAATCGAAACTGGAAGTAAACACATCCTTCTTGGAAATTCTGGTTGCAGCTGCATTTAATTAGTTATGCTTCACTGAGCCAACAAGATGCAGGTGGCTGAAACATATCTCCATTGTTCTTCTGTGCTGTTTTTTTTTCAGCTTTCATCCAGCGTATCGGATACTCTTTGTCAAGTTAGTATTTTTTTTATATTTAAACCTTAGTTTTCATTTCAGTAGATTTATTTTCGGAAATTAGCAATCTTTTGGCCAATCGATAAGTATTGATTTTTTTCCCCACAGTTATGTTATACTGTATGGCAGACCTACAATTTGTTATTGTGGATATTTTAATGTCACATTAGCCTATGTGTTAATTTTTATTTTATTATTTATTACTTTTCAAAGTAAAACTTGATTTAGTATCATTTTCTGAAAATAAATGAGTTTTTGGACACGGAAGCAAATTTACTTCCGTTAGTTAACAATCTTACGATCAGCTGATTTTATGATCTTTCCGAGATACGTTAGATCGGAGGCTGGTTAAAAGTTGTTGCAGATATTTTATTTAACATTCCATTAGGTTATATGTAATATTTATTTTATTATTTCTTGTTTTTTTTTAGTAAAAAAAAAAAACTTTGAGCTTGTACAGTTTACTGAAAAATGAATGTCTTGGATACAGAAGCAAATAGACTTCCTTGCTGCGGAAATTGTCCATCATTTAGGAGGGCAATTTCGGGAAGGGCTGGTTCTTGGTGAACAAACCTTTCTGCATTTAGCCAAGATCACTGAAATTCAACACCCAAAGAAAAAATTCATAATATTTGGTAAAAAAAAACAGCCTAGGAAGTTTTTTTCTATTTCAGAGCCAGTTCAGAAAATCCCATGAATGTGAGAATCCAAGTCACATTGTATAATGCCGGTCGTGTTTAAAATATACAATACTGAAAAGAATCGTCAAAAGAAATAAAAACCATATTTCAGGGTGAATATTATTCGGGAGGAAATTTCCTTTCAATAAATATATAATTTAACTATTTTTATTCAGCAGGTTTTCCAAAATGAAGCCTTAATTGTATAATGCGATCTTTTTTTCACCATATCACATTGAAAAAGGCTTATTAAAATCAATATGCTTGCAAATTTATTTATATTATTTATTTTCATAAAATTCGCAATTAAATTCTAATTATTAATTGGTATATATAACATGACATATTTCTGTTGATTGGTTGTTTTTTAAAAAAAATTTCTAAAGTTGACTTGTTTATTTGACTCAGCACACTTGGCTCAAAACCTGGAATTTTCTCAAAGTATGGTACCGAGAAAAAAATTACAAAACGAGAAAAATATTTACTTAAAACCAAAAGAATTTTTTTTTTGTTATTCAGAAATATATAGTCATTCTATTCATGTGCATTGTAATTATTTTTGTCCATTAGTTTTTTTTAAATAAATTTTTATTTGTGTTGCCAGATGCATTTTTTTACAACACAACTCTAAAAAAGTCCTATTAAAATAAAACATGGTCTTTTTTGGTGAAATATAATTTCAGAAAATCCAGAATGAAATGCTGATTAATTTGGCATACAACATGCCATAATTCCTTTCATTAGTTATTTGGCAAAAAGTTCTAAAGTTAAAGTTTTTTTTTTGGCTGAGCATAGGCAGAAAATAGCTTGGCTGCTGGATAGAAACCTGTTTTTCAGCCTGGGCCTTGGAAGGGTTAGGGAAAGAAATAGCTGAAGTGAGGAAAATCTGATATCATTGAAATATTTTTGTTACGAAATGCTTAACAGTCTAGAAGAATAAAATGATATTTCCCAAAGTTTCCTTGCACAGTCAGAAGTAAAAATTTTAAAACTCCCAAAAAACATCATAATCCTTATGTTACTTTTAAATAATTCTAACTGTTTATAAATCAAAGTTTTAAACATGTAAACAACAAAAAAAAAAGAAAAGTATTGATATAAAAGATTTGTGATTTTGAAAGAAACCAATTCTTTCTTTTCAAAAGATGTGTATTTCATTTTCATATGAAGAGCTATGGAAACTAAAACATTTAATAGCACAACATGTGAATATAGAATTTAAAATGTGTTGTGAAGTAAATTTGTATGACTGATAGTCAAAAGAATTTACTTCACAACACAAAGAGTAACTATTTTAACAAATTGTTCACTAAAGAAATGTAATTTTACAAGTTTGTTTTCAGTTTCCATCAATTTTGAAGTGTTTAGGGCAAATGTAACAGAACCATCTCTGTGAAAAGGTTCCAGCTTCCATAACTTGAAAAATTAAACAGACTACCTACAGCCTGAAAAATAGTTATGTCACTCCCTGCAGCTTTCTGTATTAATTTCTCCATTAACAGAACTTGAAATAAGCTTATAAGCAGTCACAAAAATAAAATTATTCTTAGCATAGAGGAAAGCTCAGAAGGCTCTCTGGCACTCTAATGGATCCCCTACAGTTGTAAAAGCCATTTGATGTTCTACATCACATTCTATCATAAGTAGAAACTTGAATTTTTAATGCAACATGAGAGGGCACAAGGGAAATTTATGTGTGCAATTTGGGACTAGTTGGTCACCTATAGTCACATTAATCTCTCAATCTTCAGCCTCTGGTTGAAAGCAAAATGAAGTCATGGTGAGATTAGCCTTCTTAAAGGGCTCCCAATACCAAAAATCAAGAGGGGTCAGAGAATACATACTCTTAGAAACATACAGGAATCTGATTATGAAAACGAAAGAAAGCTAGATTCAAAGGCATAAAAATGGTCCCAGGGTGTTTCAATTTATGTTACCTATATATTAAAATATATATATTATTGTATTTCTTTAAATAGCATTAATACAAGAATTCTTCATAATTTTTTTGTGTGGATAGTGTGTAAAATAAACCGAAAAATTTATACACAATGTCTGAAAAAATAAATAAATTTCACTTTTCATGTATATGAATTTATATTCAATTCTTTTATGGAAGCCTTGCTTTTATCATTTGATTTGGGGCCCTAAAGCTGAAGTCATGCCTCTGGCTAGATCTTGAGAAAAAATCCAGTGTTCACAATATACTCAAATGACATGCTGAAAGATATATGCTGCAGCTTACTGGTCTTCTGGATACCTCAGAACACTAAGACCCCCTAGTGCTAAATATGTTTCAGTCTTGACCTGGATAAAAAAAAAAATCCACTTGTTCCTGGTTGAAATGTCTGTTTCTGAAGCTATTCTACTCCTGTGTGGACTCTGGGCTCTCTTTTCTTTTGATCTTTTTCAGCTTTTATATGACTAAGAAAATTCTGCCAGCAAACAAAGCTCCAAAAGGCTGCATACATAAGTTATAGACAGTTGTTTACTACCCTTTTTTCTTGGAGGTTTTTTTTTTTGAGGAAAAGTAGGTCAGCTTCCAAAAAGTCTTTTATGGACTCTTATGTTGCCCAAGCTGAATGGTTATTTTGACTTATACATTTTTTTAATGCCGTCACATATTAAAAAGAGATTACTAATTATAAAATTATCATACAAGCAAATAATCTTTATAAAGGAATTATACACTGCTGTTCATTACTTAAGGAGGTTGAACAAAGTTGCAAATATCTCAATAGTCTTTTTGGAATTTAACACAAGTTTCAGAGGATATTGAGCATGAAATAACTCACATTTAATGGCTAAGAAATTTGCATTTCTCAATATGAAAGACTACAATATACAAATTAAGCTGGCAATAAAAGCAGCTTCAGAAACAGGCACTTCTCATTTCGGATTAAGAGTGGCTTTATCAAGCATTTCAGATCAATTTTGTTAAAATGCGAAGGAGGAACCATTCGGATGACAGTCAGAAGTGGAGAGTCAATGGAGAAATGGAAACAGGACAGTCACATAGAGGTTGAGAGATTCATGAATATGTCATAAAGTGTAATTTCCCCACTCCTGAAATGTTTTCAAGACACCGGAACATGTTCTAAAAGAAAAAGCCAGGGTAGGCAACAACAGTTTGAATGATTGTTTCCTGTCCCTAACCTGCTAGGCGCAATAGAATGGTGTCAGTGTGCCAACTTGCATCGAAGCTGTCAGCTGCCACAGGAAGGACAGTATCCAGAGTAACTGTATACCGATGATTTCATGAGAGTTATACGCTAGAAGATCTGTAGTGTGCATACCACTAACCTCAGCTCTTTAGAGGACATGACTGGAATGGAGCAGGCAGCATTTCAAATGGACCAATGATCGTTGGGGACAGGTTCTCTTTTCAGAGAATCACAATATAGCTAAGTAGTGATTCTCAGCATCAATGCACCTGGAGAGAGCATGGAACATGTTATCACCCCTGAATATCATGGAAAGGAACCATTTTGGTGGGAGTGGTTTGTTGTCCTGGGGAGGTATCACTATTAATGGCCACACTGACCTGCATGCCTTCTCAGGAGTGACTCTTAACTGCCCTATGATACAGAGACTACATCCTAGAGCTTTATGTGAAACTTCGTAGAAGCACCATTGGGTTAGAATTATTTTTTTATGGAAGATAACACTCGTCCACATAAAGTTCAGGGCATAGATATTCAGAGAATGGATTGGACAGCTAGGTTCCCAGAGCTAAATCCCATTGAACATGCATGGGATGCTTAAAGAAGGTGAGCTACCCCCTTCATGAGCTGAGAAAGGCTCTTACAGAGGAGTGGGATTTGCTGCTCTCTGCATTGTTGGATAACCTCATTAGAAGCATGAGAGTTTGTTGTGCAAATTGTATTGTTGTAAGGTATGATTATACTCCTTACTAAATAACATTAACTTCAACATCTGCAATGATCAATAATTTTTCAAAATTTGAAAACTTTTCTGATACATTCTTTGATTGGAAATTAAATTTTTTAACTGCACAATATACTTTCAATATATTTTAAATTTCAAATGTAAATATTAATATAAGTGATATTAAACATCCTCTGAAACTTTCATCAATCAATCAACAGTAAGTACACAGTTTACCTGTTTGCACAGAAGTTAAATTCTAAAAAGGATTTCTTGAGATTTTTGCTTAACTTCCTTAAATCATGAACAGCAGTGTATTATCACAGATTGTATATAACTAAAAATTGGCCAAAATGATCATATAAATACAATAATAATTGTACACCTGGCAACTTTGGATGAAAACCTTCTGTAAAGGCCATCCAGCATGTTCTTTAATGCATAGAAGGTATAGCTGCTCTCCTGCACACAGAGCCACAGTCCACTGATGTCCTCTTTCTCACTGAAAGCCAGGTAGAGGTTAGGGGTGATAAAACTTAATGTGACACAGTTGAGACTCAAAGCTGGGAACTGCATATTACAAGCTGGTAATAATGACTGAGCCAATCTTCATCCAAAGAAAATTGAATCATCCAACATGTACATTAGGGTGGGCCGAAAAAATTCAAAAAAAATTTTTTTTTCAAGTCGTAATACCACAGAAAAGTTGCGAATTGGAAAGACTAAAAAGGGGTAAAAAAAGAAATAAAATCGGTTTATATCTTCTGGTCGCGCATGTGCTCTAAATTTTGCCGAAATTTGGAAAAATTCACATAATTACGATAATTTTTAACATTTTTAAATTAGCCTCTTCCCGAATGTAATAGCTCAAATTCTTATGTATTAGAATCACAGAAAATAATGTTTAAATATTATTTAAATCCATCAACATCTTCTGGTCGCACATTGCTTTCAAAGTTAATGAAATTTTGAAAAAGATTTACAAATAAAGGTAGATCACAGTTCAAGGAAAAAAAACACTAACAACTTACATGTTCTTTATATTTGTTCTTTATTGAATACAAGTTTAAATGTTTAAAAACAAATTATTTTAGACCATTAGTAATATTTATAAACAGATTTTTTTATTGAAAAAACTAAGTTTTTGTATAAAGAGTCGTAAGTCCAAGAAACTCATGTCGAACAATTGAACATCTCCGTTTTAACTCATTCTTAGCTGAAGGTACTTTGAAATCTGATTTATGGGCTAAGTTAGGCATGGCTGACCTTGACAGCAGAGTCGTTCTGATAAAACCATCCCTAGACTCAGCTCCGCAAACTTTTCCTGAGGCTTCTGTCACGAGTTTCACACATCGTTCAACTGCTTGTGTGAGAACTGGGAATGTCTTGAATGTTATATCCCAGTTAGGGACTGAGTCACTTAATATGTGATTTAATCTCATCGTCACTGATATATTTTAATAATGGGGGAGAAGATAAATCACAGTCCATCCAGTTAATTATTTCTGAGTAGTCTTGAGCCTTGAAATTGAGTTTTGGCGGCATGAATGTTCTGATAGTTGTTCTCTTTTGATCTAACTGTCTCACCTTTTGAATTCGTCGAAGTCCGAGCTCTCTTATATGTTTTGTATTATCTTGTGTCATGGCTAACATTAAATGTTCTGGATGAGCGAAAAAGTCATTTCGTTCGATCACAGGGTCGACAATATTACATAAATCTTCAGGCAGGTACCTTGAAGATTGTATTGATTGGCACACAAGTTTTGGTCCCTCTGTAAAGTATTTACTTGTTTTAATACTAAACCACATTGGCATGTATGACTTCAAAATAAATACAATATTTCTTGAAGTTCAGGTGTGGGACTTTCTTCACTTAAGTACAATCTGAGAGTTCGATTTGCTGTTGTCAACCACCTCGAGTGTGACAAGGGACCAGGATCTCGTACAGCCAAATCCTCTTTACAGTTTCCCGACTTTATTGCCATGGAAATATCAAGTAGATATTGCTGATCCTTACTTAGTATACTTCTGTCTATTGTGGGGATCTGACAGCCAATACTCTTGAAGCCAATCACTAGATGTTTTTCACAGGCACTTAGCTTTTCACCGATTGGCCCTCTCAAAGATTTTGGACCCGTTGATTTACCATCTAGGTATTGAAACAGATGCCGGAATGGCAGTTCATTGAAATGGAGAAGGCAAACTGACCATTGTAACGGTTTCCCCAAATGTATTTCGATTTGGTGAATCAGACCGGTTTTCTAACCTGTATTAACAGCAGTGCCATCACAACCTATGACAACTAATTTTTCAAGAGAAATACCACGACCAGACAGATAAGAAATAATAGAAGTGACAATATCTTCAGAACTTCCAGTAGTTGGAGTAACATGGCCGATGTAGACTGAACCAGGTTCTTGAATTAGTGAGTAATGCTTTTCCTTTTTTACTCTACGGAACCTTTTCGAATGAGCTAGATCTACCACTAACGTGTCGTCCTTCCTCCCATCCAAATAGACCTTGTAGTGGAAATTCGTCAGATTTACTACACAATTCAGCCCTAACATTTTGTTTTCCTCTTCTTATTTTGTTTTTGTCTATAACATGGGAGACATCAGAATCGGTAATTAATCCAACGTCGTGCAACACTGAATCACGTCCTCACCAGTAGGAAGCTTGTTTGATGAAAAATCTTTATGTGTACCAAATATAGGGCAATCAAATACCTGTCTTGTGATGATTTTCTTAGGTACAGCCATAGTATATCACCGTTAAGTCACAAAGTTACACAAAAATGTCGTAACACAAAACCAACATTGAAATAAATGCAAATGCCAAAATAATAACTGGAAGAGCGAACGAAACACACATCAAACATGAGGAATAAGTGCAGACTGACAGAACAATGGCACGGCGCAGTGGCGAGAGTGGTAGGTGGGGGGAGCGTTGTGGTCATTGACCCGAGCGAGTTACGACGAGTGCGAGAATTTGTTAGACTTGACAAGCTGTTGCGCGAGCGGAAGACCTTAACCAATTTGAACCATTCTTTTTTCTAAATCATTATCAGTTCGAGTAAGAGTCGACTAGAGCTATTACATTTAAATATTGACAAGTAAAATAAAAAATTATCGTAAAAATATAAATTTTTCCAAATTTCGGCAAACTTTAGAGCACATGCGCGACCGATTTTATTTCTTTTTTTTTTACCCCTTTTTAGTCTCTCCAATTCGCAACTTTTCCGCGGTATTACAACTTGAAAAAAAAAATTTTGAATTTTTTCGGCCAACCCTAATGTACATGCTTTACATTTTATTAATGATGTGAATTTTCTGGAAAATTTTTATCAAAAAGTTTTCTGATGCCCTAAGTTCATGCTATTTGATTTACAGATACTGGAAAGAAAAACTGAAACATTCCTATGTTAAATCAGTGGAGAGTCAAATTTGAATATCCATAATATCTACAATAAGATTTTATTGTAAAATAGGACTACAAAATTTTAAATCTCATTCAAATTTATCTAAATCTCCAATTTTCAACAATATTTTATGGGTATTTGAAGAGCTTTGGAAGCTCAAATAGTTAACAGCAGCAAAGTCAATCAAATCTTAGGAAACTGGTGTAAAACTGATACTTATTTTATTTAATGGTTTGAAAAAATACTTTTTAAAGTCTTAATTAACTTCAGAAGTGAATTTTTTGATTAACATCTTTGTTATTCAATATTCAAAACTTCTATAACTCTAAGTACTGGACATACATTGTTCAGTACTTAAAGAAAAATTAAATTGAAATTTGGACAGTTGATTGATTTCTTATATTTATTTCAATCATATGTTTCCATAAAAATTTATTTAACCAGTTATGAAGCCTCGAATTTGATTCTCCATTGACATAAGATAAGGATGTTTCCAATTTTCTCTCCATTGCCTGTAAACTTAACACACAAAATTTAAAGCGTACACCATCTTAATCTTACATGCTGTTTAAATAGACAAAAGTAGGTCAACTGGGAAAAAATCTTTAATACTGCAAACTTTTAGAAGTCATAAATAAAAAAATAAAAAAACAAATTCAACAAAATTAATGCATAAAGTGGAAAATAGTTCAAACAGTACAGATAAAAAAAATCACCCCTCAAACAGCTGTTGCCACAGAGATCTAACACGCAGTAGAAAGACAACACTGAAAACAAACATCTGTACCTTATCCAGAGATCAAACCCATGTCCCTTTGAGTAGTAGCAAAGCATGCTGCTAGCAACTCAGCCACCAAGAGAGTACATAATTATAAAAAGGTTTTAATCTTAAAACAATTTAAATTTTGGGGGGAAAAAAATCAAAAAAGTACATTTGACTAAATTTAAATATTATATTCAAATTCAAAGCTTAGAAAATGTTTTCATTAAACACTTGTAGATAATTTTATGAAAAATCAATACAAACATGACAAAAGAATAGCATGCCTCCTCATTTTTCAAGCGAAAAAAAAATAGACATTTGAAACTACCTACTAAGGCAGAGTCACTCAAATAGCAGCCCACAAAGAAATCTGTATTTCGCATAAAATGGGGGGAAAATAAGCTGCAATCAGGACAGTCAAAAGTGGTAGATCGCAACAATCTGTGCCACATTGTTGAAACTGATCCATCGACAAGCATTTGCAGGCTCTTGTCCAAACTTGGTTGCTCATAAGCAACTATAGTATGGCATCTGCAATGCATTGGTAAGGTAGCCAGAAGTTATTGGAATGTTCCACCAGAACTGACTACTGAACAAACAAATTGTCAATTGAAATCTACAGAAAACTCATCATTAATCCACATGACCATTGTTTATGAAGTGAACTCTTATGTATGAAGGAAAATGGATCTTTTTCCACAATTCAAACATCTAAAAGCAGTGGCTTTTAGAGGTTGGGTTGTTTTACCTCTGAGCGGCACTTTTTTGCACACCATGGGCTAAATGGCCAGGTCACATGGACCCCGAAGGTTGGGGGAGTGGATCCACTGGAACAGCTGTTGGGAGACAGATGGTAGCCTCCCGTCAAGGCCATCCAGCGTGTTCTTTAACGTGCACAGGGTATGGCTCTCCCGCACACGGGGCCACGGCTTAACATCCCATCCGACGGACGGCGGCCTTTCCAAACCCATCGGTGTCCCCTACTGACCGTGGGCAGGGCAGGGAATTTTTGCGGAGATAAATCTCAACGCTGACCCAGCTGGGACTCGAACCTGGGAACTACAGATTACGAGCCTGGTGCGCTACCGACTGAGCCACCCCCGCCCCAGTGGCTTTTAGATGCTTGACCCTGTTGCAAAGAGGGGATGATTAACAAAGGCAATGTTATGTTTGGTAGAATATTGAGGGTATAGTGCACTTCGAATTGGTTCCTGATGGACGTGCCATCAATATTGATATCTAATAAGCACAACTGGAGTGTGTGCACACTATGATGATTCAATGCTACTCAAGATGATAAACAGACATCAGGTGCTCTTCCAACAAGACAATGCCAACTGCACACTGCACTTCATACCAAATGAAAACTTTGAGAACTGGCATTTGAGCTTCTTGCTCACCCAGCTTATAATTCATAGATCCTTCTGACTGCCAGCTCTTTCACTCCATGACCCATTTTCTTTAATGTAGGTGGTTTCAAAAATATTGTGGTCAAAAACAGATGTCAAAACTCCAAGAAATAAGAGTTTTTCACATCCAAGGGCCAAGTATGGTATCAGAGAGGAATAGAACAACTATTCAACAGACTGCTACAAACTACTGAAAATGATGGTTTATATTTCACTGAGTAAGATTTGTTATTTATATTGTAATAATCATTTCTCAAGTAGACAATAAAATGCAGACTTATGACTCACCCTAGTAATTGTTGCAGTAATAACTGCCTTTAACCTTTAACGCCCAGAACGGCCCAAAATGGGCGAGATTTTGAAATGGACTAGTCCGAATTAGTGCTATTTCTTTGTCTTTATTACCCTCTACCTTTTTCTCAGATTTCTTGGGCGTTAAAAGGTTAAAAGGATAAATAGTTCAATTATGTTCTTTCTGTTTCACATGACAAAACCATTATTTCAGAAATGAGTAAATAGCACAAGCCTTTTTGTGGACATGGAAATAGTTCAAAAGAGTACTAGAGGAACATGAAATTCTTTGTTGAAATTAATGTTTTAGAAACTAAGATGTATTCATAATGAAAACTAAGATGAATCATAATGAATAATTACTAAGATGTATTCTAATGCTATTTAAAAGTTTATTTATTAAAGGTATTTTATTAAAATATTTCTTAAATTAATAAACATATATCTCATAAAATATGTTAATAAATAAAAATTATTTTTCATTGTAGAATACATTCTTAATACAAACACACTTTTTTGTACAACTCTGACTTGCCATACACAATTTATCCATTATTTAAGTTTCTTTTTTGCTACTAATTTACTTATGCTTGACAAATTACACCCAGCAACTCAGCTGGATATGAAATGATTTGAAAGTTCTATTTTCTGAGTAAGGAATACTGTTTTTCAGTTTAGAAGCTGGCGATGTACAACAGTATTATGTGCTAATCTCAAATTATTCCACTCCTTTCCTCCTCTAAAAGAGGAGAAGAAAAATTCTGGGGTGAATTTTATGCAAAACGAAAACTTGGAACATGGAGAGTGCCATATATTATATATTTTAGTGATTCAGGCCCAAGCAACAACCAGGTATGTCAACTAGTATAATAAAACTGGTTTTCATAAATTAAGGAACAACTTGAAAACCCATTGAATCTGCTGCATGGGAACCAGAAGAAAGTTGTATATAAACATTGTGCGAAGTACAGATTTCTTTGCGGGCTGCTATTTGAGTGACTCTGCCTTAGAAGGTAGTTTCAAATGTCTATTTTTTTCTCTTAAAAAAATGAGGAGGCATCTATTCTTTTGTCATGTTTGTATTCATTTTTTGTAAAATGATCTACAAGTGTTTAAATGGAAACATTTTCTAAGCTTTTAATTTGAACATAATATTTTAATTAAGTCAAATATACTTTTTTGTTTTTTTTTCCAAAAATTAAATTGTTGTAAATAACAAATGTTGTTTATAATAGCTGAAAAATTGAATAACACTTTTAATTCACAAAATTATATACAAATACATATGCATGGCAAAAAAGCAATGGTCAACTAAGATAGCCCAAGTGGTGACCTCTTACTGCTATGCAGGCCTCACAGTGATGTCTCATACTGTTGATAAGACTGTCTAGTAGTATTGTGTGGGCAGTGATCTCCATTGCTCCTCCAAAGCATGTCAAAACTCCAAGAGGCTTGTGGAGTGAGATTCAGGGGACCAACCTGTCTCTGGCTACTTCATAAAGTTAATAATGCTATTCTCCAGAATGTGGCCAACAATAGTGCAGGCAGGCATTGTCATCCTATAGGAGGAAGGTATTACCTATTGCCCCTGTATATGGTCACACAAGGGTGTATCAGTAACAGATTGTTGGAAACACAGAGATCTGTGCAGCTGCCAGAAATATATGTCCTGAACCATGACACTACTGCATCATGTGTGTCCCATTAACAGATATTATTGGCATGATGTGTTCCTGGTTCCCTTCATACCAACTGACACTGCAAATCACTATGGAGAGAAAATTTCGATCATCAGTGAAGAGCACTAACTGCCATTGATCCTGCATCCAGTTGACATGTCTGTATCAGTTTTAATGGTCCCCCCTGTGATTCAGGTTAGGCAAACACACACCACTGGCTGCCTGGTATACAAGAACACCTCTGGAGTCTTCAGTGTATGGTGATAGCAGATATTGCCATTTCATTCACTGCTGTTGTCATTCTACTCCTCCAGGAGCATAACAGCAGATGGCAGTCCTTCCTTGGGATTGTTGCATTATTGTTCAAACAAATAAATTGTTTGGATGTGCTCTGTCTTTGTTGGAATCTTGGCCAAAGTCTATACACCACTGATTCACATTAAGCCATCTAAGAACATCTGTTTCATTTTGGCCTACCTCGAGCCAACCTATAGCTCATCATTGCACTTCTGCAGCAATGTCTGCCATCTAATGGCAGACACTGTTTATCAGAACTGGAAGTACTGGTGGAAACCAGTACTGCTGTTATGCTCCTGGCAATGTCTGCTACCACCATATACTGAAGACTTCATGAGGTGTGCTTGTAGACATGCCCAACAAAACTGCTCTGTCAACTCCATCCTGCACTTCGCAAGAAATGGATAATTGCTCCAAAATGTCAACTTTTGACACTTGAAAAATTTGCATATACCAATGCTAGTGCCATTCATATGGTATAGACCTCAAGTCTGCATCATACTTTATATACTAAACATAACTTGCATGCATTTCTGTCATCAGAGTTTTATGATATTGCATTTTTTTTTGTCCCTTGATTTAAGGAAACAAGTTTATTTCCCATTGTTAAAATAGGTGATTTTTTTTTGGATGTGAAACATGGCAAATACTTAATGGAATAAAAATGACAATATGCTTAACTAACAGATTTAAAAAAATATATATTTTGAGAATTTGGTGGCTAATGGTAATTGCAAATGAAGATTTATGGCAAATGAATTAATTATTTGAATAAAAAAAGTTTAAAGCAAAATTGAGAGTTTATCTTATCCTTTGTAAGAGTAATAATGGCTTTGATCTAGAATACTTAAGGGTTCAATTTGGTAAGCACCAATATACTAGAAAAAAATATATCACAATAACCTTAACTGGGAAAGAGGTTAGGGATTCAAACCCTGGATAAGACTTGGATTTATTTCTCATATACACTTTCTTCCTGTCTTTCAGCTGAAGTCTCACATTCCATACATATCCTCTACATGATGTATAATACTGGCAGGCTTCTATCAGACTTCTATGGGAAGTAGGCTGCTTGATGATTTTTTTTCACTTTAATGATGGAACAAGATGCCAAGTTTCAGAATTTCAAATTAATTTTTGTCTACTAAAATAGCTACTGCAAAAACTTATGAGAAAAAAATCTATATCAAATTTGTCTAAATCTTGCCTTTCAACAAAATTTATTCATATCCAAAGTGGCCAATGAAAACTGCAGTGCAGTAGTAAATAAATTTAGAATTCAATTCAAAATTAAAACATACATATATGAGTGAATATGATCTAATTATAAAACATTGATACTTACAGCTTTTTTCATTACTTCTTCCTTTGTGGGTATCTGTTTATTTGCTCTATTTTTATCTTGGTTAGCTTGCTTTACTATAACTGGTTGCTGTAAAACATTTCATATTTATTGACACATATATAACAAACATAATATTTACTGTTTTGAAAACAACAGATATTTTATAACTCTATATAACAGAAAAATACACACTTAGATATGATAAATTAAGTGAGAAAAGATCACAGTTTTCAGTGTCCAGTGGTAAGCATGTAAAAGATGATAGGATGTACTTAAAGTAATACATGGATAATGATTTATTTCATTTTAATAGGGCTTTTATAGAGGCATGTAGTAAATAAAAATTACAATGCATATCAATAGAAAGGCTGTTTGTTTATGAATAAAAGGAAAATAAAATTTTTCCTAAATGAAGAAAATTACTCTCTTTTCCACATATTTTTCACAGTATTGTACACTTTGAGAAAAATACAGGCTTTTCACCAGTCAAATAAACAAGTCAACATTAGAAATTAAAAACAAATAACCAATGAACAGAAAGAGATTATGTTTCACACAAAATGAACATTTAATTGGAGTTAAAAAATAACAAAAATTAAAAAAAAAAAGATAAGCAAAATTTTATAATTTTTTGAGGAAAATTGAAAAGATTTATTGTATTTTTTGCATTTCAAATTCAGTAAAAAATTTGATTCTCCCATATTTTCTGATTCCACACATTCACTGGACGAGAAGTATCAGCAGTGGTACGATGGTGGCATTGATGGCCAGAAGAGCATTTGCACACTCACAGACATGGTTCCAGGCAACACAGAGTTATGGATGCATGAGAGGATTGGCGTATCAAGAGGGTGGTGGTGGCCGAGCGGATGGCTACAGCATCACAAATTTGATCCTCTGTACTACCAAGAGTGTCTACAAGAAGCAATCATCTTTTGGAAACAGGACTATGGGCATGGTTACTGCTGTCACCTCATCACTGGCGAGCACATTTGCAGTGGTGTCAAGAACGAGTTCATTGGAGGGAAGAATGGCAGTCTGTGGTTATCAGTGATGCAAGCCGATACTGTTTAAGAGTGTCTGATGGTTGTTTATGCATCCGAAGGTGACAAGGTGAGCGGCTTCTTCCATAGTGCATCCATCAGCAACTCATAGGGCCCACACCAGTCATCATTGTGTGGGGAGTGATTAGATATCACTCTCATATGTGTCTGGTGTTTGCAAGGGTACACTGAATAGCAATACGTAAGTCAGCGACATTGTACAGCCAGTCATCCTGCCATATTTGAGTGTAATCCCAAATGCGATATTACAGCAGGATAAACACCCACCTAGACTCCGCCTGGGCAACTCAACATGCTCTTCAGACAGTGCACCAACTCCACTGGCCAGCATGCTCTCCAGACTTTCCAATCGAGCATATCTGGGACTGAATCAGACGGACTCTTCCATGGACCACAGCAGGCAATGACCATCGCTGAATTATGCATCCAAGTTGAAAGTGCATGGAATGGCATCCCCCAGTGTGATATCCAGCATTTGTATGATCGATTGCATGCCAGATTGGAAGCTTGCATTGCTGCTCGAGGAGGTTCAACACCTTATTAAAATGTGCCTCCTGTAAAATGCAATACTCATTAAAAGGTAAAATAAACACTGAATCACTTCACACGTGTGATCATTGTCCTTTCTCAACAAATTGTTTCTACTAAATAAATCTCATAGCTTATGCTTCAATTGTTAATGGTTTTCATTTTTCAATTTCCACCAGTGTAGTTTTAATGAGCCAAGGTATCTGCAGTAATGCTACTGTATATCTTGGTTTTTTATTCTTGTTAATGTATTTGTTCTTCAAGAGCTGCAAGTGATAAACTTTAAACTTTTGTACTAATAAAATATCATGTTTGCTGTATAACTGTTGGAGCAGATGGCTTATCTGCTCCAACAGGGGTAGAAATTTGTCCCCAACCTTTTTCTTGTTTGTCGGTCTGATCAACTTTCCTATGCCAATTAGTTGTATACGAAACAGCAGCTCAAGAGATAATTAACTTTTCCTCTCACAGTGGTCTACATGTACAGTTTGCTATTCTCTGTGGGAGTAATTATAATTACTCTCACAGAGAATAATTTCTCTGTGGGAGAAACGGATTATATTTTAATGGCATATTTATCAGCTAATTGACAATAGTGGATAATTAGACACAAACATAAATGGTGTTAATGCTAATAACATCAGAAGAAAATTCACTCAACTCTTTATTAGTGCACTGCAAGTACATCACACAATAAGAGTCCCTGAGCTCTAAAATGAATTCTGAATGATTTATGAACAGGTTTACTCCATTTCTCACAACCCTTCAATAATTTTAACCAAATGTTAATGATCTTTGTGTATGGCCCAGAGAGTAAGTGAATCAGCAAAGTTCTAACACATTAGAGTAAATGAGTTCTAGATGAGGTGGGTGAAAAATTCATCATTCAGATTCTTTACAGTGACAAAAGAAAGCTCAGTGCAGAGAGACTACTAATGTGAGTAGTTGGAAAAATTATCTCATTTCATAACATATTTTTCAAAATGAATTCTGTTTTTCTAAATATACACTCTGTAACATTGAAATTGCAACACCCAGAAGGAATGATTATAAATGTATGCAAAATCAGCATGCGACAGAGTTGCGCTGAGATATACATATGATTAAAACCAGAAACTAACCCAGCTGCAGAATTTGCTGATATCAGCATGAATTCTTCTGCTATAACATTACAATTAAGACAGAAATGTCATGAGAAGAATCTTCTGGATTCGAGCTGTGAGTTCTAGGAGGAAGTAACATTTGCATGGAATGCCAAGGCAAGAGATTTGCTGACCATATTGCTAGTTGAGCGAATTTGAGAGAGGACAGATTATTGGCTAATGAAAGGCTAGATGGTCAACTCGCTGTATTGTGCAACATTTGAGGCGTGAAAAAATGCAACAGTGCATTGATGCTGTCAACAATTTCTGAGATAGGTATGACCTCTCATTAGCCAGGATTTAAAGCACACAGGACATCACAAGAAGACCATATGATCTGGCGACAAGCTTACATCACCCCTATAGCCACTGCATCTATCATCAGAAGAGCGGTTCACGGTGTTGTAAGATCATGGTGAAATTAGCTTCCAATGAGGGGCTCCCTACATCGGAAGAAGAGTGGTATATGTTGCTATAAGTCATCCCACCACAAGACACACCATATCTAAAAGACTGGAAGAGGTGGGACTTCATTATGCACGGCATCCATTGTGTGCCCTTAACCAATGACCAACATCGCCAGCATCTGGATTGGTGCAGTGCTTGAATGAACTGGAAGACAAAATGGCATCATGTAATGTTCTGCAATGAATCTCACTTTTGTTTAGGTCTGATGATCACCAGGTTCGCCTTTGGGGAAAATGCAGAGAATGGCATATCTGGAGTAATTCAAGAGTAATTGTAGAGCAGCAAACAGTCTGGGAAGGTAGGCATCATGGTCTGGGGAGCAATCTGCTACAAAAACCGAACCCTCTAGTGTTCCTCACAGGCAGTTTGACAGCTCAGCAGTATGTGGAGTATATCTTGGATACTGTTGCTATCCCTTTCGTAAGAGAAGTGACTGTCAGCATGTTTCAGCAAGACTCAAAGAAGGTTGGGGAAGGAGACCCACTGGACAGATGTTGGGAAACAGATGGTAGCCTCCCATCAAGGCCATCCAACATGTTTTTTAATGTGCACATGGAGCCATGGCTTAACTTCCCATCAGATGGACCATACCTGTTGGTGTCCCCTACTGACCGGTGGTAGGGCTGGGAGTTTTGTGGAAATAAATCTTGATGTTGGCCCAGCTTGGACTCAAACCTGGGAACTGCAGATTATGAGCCTAGTGAGCAATCAACTGAGACCCCCATCTTGAGGTGGATAGTGCCAAAGGAGGTTATCAAAGTCTACAATTTATTGCCATGATGCATTGCTCAATGTATTGCCAACAGCAGCAGTTGTACCTCCTACTGATATGCTTATTTCTCTGGTAATAAAATTGTCCATATGTTTTGAAAACTTAATCATGTCTTCTTTGTCTCCCACACTGCACCTGTATGGAGAAATACATGAATATCAGTGGAATTTTTCCACCACTTCTGGCTGTTGCAATTTTAATGCTATGAGTGTATATGACTGCAATCCATTTAGAGGAAGTTTACCAAAATTTATGAAATAAAAAATTAACTCCACTCACAATGATGATGGATCTAAGACCAGGAATAACTATGGGAAGTAAAGCCTGCAAATAGTGAGATAAAATATATCTTTATCGAACAAGATGTCTTCTGAAAATGATTCTAAAAGGAAAGAATTAGAGTCCTCAATTTTTTATCAGCATTTCAAGAGCAAGATGAGAAGAAGTGAAAAAATACGAATTTTAACTTTTTCCAAAGAGGCTGTAGCATAAGAAAAAATAGATCTGAGTGATGAAAAGGATCATGCTAAAGAAATGGCTAAATTCGATTGAGTTTAAAATAAATCAATACTCTTGATGCATTGCTGGTCCAGAATAAAGAATCAATCATCATTACAAAAAATTATCATCTACAAATTGGATAACAACTGTCTCCAGGCTGTCTCCTTTTGAACTCAACTCAGAATCTCCTAATAATTTTGCATTGTTTCGAAGTAGTTGTCCATCAATTTAAATTAGTATAATAAGAGTTGCAATATGTACTCTCAATAAACTTACAACACAATCTTACCCTGACAAGAGTGAAGCATCACTGTCTTATATTAGTGTTTTTCAACAAGGATCCCCCAAATTCTTTTACTTTTAAGAAATGTACGAATTAACCCTTTGGACTTTTTTTGCATAATTATGCACAGTTATTTCAAAATCTTTTTCAGTATGGAAATACATTTAATTGTGTTACTTCAGACACATTGTGCATAATTCTGTATATTCTCAAAATCACTCAAAATAAAAAATAATTTTTTTATTGCCTTATTTAGATCCTTCTGGCACATTAATCATCCTTTTTATTTCTCATAAAAATAATTCAGGTCCGAATGGGTTAAGTGGGGCTCATGTTTTTGCAGGAGTTCCTTAAGATGAATAATACATTAGAGGGGTTCTCCAATAAAAAGATGATTACAAAATACTGGTATATAGTCTCAAATAATACACCACCAAATGATTCAGAGTTTTGGAGATTGCAATTTTTTTTTTCATGTGTTAATTTACATTTTATTCATTTGCTGGTAGTGTTTGAGATGAAGTGAAATGCCATCCCACTCATTTTTTCCTGATCTACATCTATATCGAAAATATTTTTATAAATTCAAATCTTTTATTCCAAGTGAGGATTAATACACAATTTGAAGATAATTGAAAAATTTAAACCAATCAAAAATTTAACTGAAGCCCAGTCCTAATGATTACATTCTGGATATAAGGTTCTATTCAATTTAATCAACTTACCTCTTTCTGCAAAACAGAATTAGGAAGGGCATTAGGTATGATTACAGGAGAGTTTTCACGAAGAACTATGTTGTTTGTTCCACTCCCAGGAGATGAAACAGAACCAGATGATGGAGTAGACTTTGTAAATGGTGCAGTTGATTGTTTGTTCTTCAACATCATAGAATTCTGAGCTGGACGAAGACTGATCTGAAAATAAAATCCAAAACACATATATTTACGCATATGCAAGTTAATATTACTTTAGTAAATCATTCAAAACCTACTTCTGACAGTAAAGAGAAATCTGAGAGCACTGGTAACATTAGTAATACTTGTAGCAAAGAATTATTTAAACAAACTTGGAATAAAATATCCATCTGCAGCAAGATAAAGCAAATGGGAAACCTATAATATATGAAATAATGTAGTTGCAACAGAGCGTGACAAAAGGCCACAGATGTGAGAATCTATTTAAACCACTAACTGCACAGCACCAGAAAGGCATGAAATTATGAGTGCCAAGCATTGAAAGCATAAAATTTACAATAAAATTATAATCTGTCAATACAGTTTACTAATGTTACTGAGTTAACTGCACACACACACACCACTGTGTGACTTTCACTGAGTGGCTGTAGAAGAGTTGAATAAAGAGTGCATTATGAAGGAAAATAGAAGACAGAAGAATATTCTAGGGCATCTACATTTGTGATATTTGTATGAAGAAGAGATGAGAAAAGTCAATAGAATAATACACATGAACTTTACATAGCACAATTGGTTTAATACATGGTTGTGGCATATAGGAAGAAGGGAGGTCACAAAATAAAAACTACAAAATGAGATCACCAAATACTTAAGCTTATGAAGAAAGGTAATCAAAATTCAACTGTGTAGGTCTGAAAAGAGTTAAAAAATATCCTCATATTCAAATAATTAAAATTTCTATGCACACTGCAAAATAAATTTATTAGTCAAAAAAATTATAAAAGCACAGTTAAGCATTACAAAATCCAATTAGTGACTATTTATCTTACAGGTGCAATATTGCCACTATATTGATATATAGATAATTGCCTCCTTTGTAGAACATTCAAGTTCAATATCAACAAAAATGGGAGTTTATACAATAAAGCATTGGTTGAGGAAATCATAAAATTCATATTCAGCTAATAAGTGGCATTTAACTAATGATCATGTACTAGATCATATGCCTCTGCCTCTTAGTGTAGTATATACAGAACTACCAACCTTGCACAATGAAAATTTACGATTTGAAGAATAAAAAATCAGAGAAAATTGGAGCACAGTAATTCTGAGTTTACAGTGCTCAAGCATCTTTTTTTAATGCAACATAATAATGCATTACATCTTGACAGAATTTGCTCGACAAAAAGATTTAATTGGTCCAGAATTATACCAAGTTTCCTAAAATTAATTCCATGAAAAAAAACATTAAATATGCGATTCAAACCAATAAAAAAGCGTTTCAATATCACATCAGAAAGAATATTCAACTTCTTGGAAAGTTCGACAAATAACAACCTAAACAATTGTATTACTAGCAGCGAGGAGGCCTACTTCTTCTTTATATAATAATTATCTGGCACTACTGTAAGCCTACCCCAATTTAGAGAGGCTATAAAACATGCCATGACTCTGGATAGAGAGGATAAAAGTTACTATTGGTGACCCCAAAGGTTATCTCCTTTGGAAACACTTTAGAATAATTCAAACAGAATATACAGATAAGTCAATGAGGACACACTGAGTAAAAAAATATAATTAATAAACACTTATTCCTAAACACAAAATCTTATTTCTGAAAATAAAAGAAAACCTACAGAAGTAACAGTATCTAAGACTTATTTTCCTAACTGTGCATATTGTTATATAAGACGAATGTCGATCAGTACCATCCGAGACTACTTATTTCAACAGTCTGTTATCGCTAACAAACATTCACTCCATAATTTAAAAACACTTGCAAAAATCAAAATCCTATCAGAGACAGCTATTCTAACAAGTGCATACTGTTAAACAATGAATTGCCATCCCACATTTTAAGAAAATCCCAGAACAAAATTACCAGAGACCATTTTAACCTGAACATAAGGGGCGGAGGTGGCTCAGTCGGTAGCGTGCCAGGCTCGTAATCTGTAGTTCCCAGGTTCGAGTTCCAGCTGGGTCAGCGTTGAGATTTATCTCCGCAAAATTCCCCGCCCTGCCCATGGTCAGTAGGGGACACCAGTGGGCTTTGAAAGGCTGTCGTCTGTCGGATGGGACGTTAAGCCGTGGCCCCGTGTGCGGGAGAGCCATACCCTGTGCATGTTAAAGAACACGCTGAATGGCCTTGACGGGAGGCTACCATCTGTCTCCCAACAGCTGTTCCAGTGGGTCTCCTCCCCCAACCTTCTCTGAGCCTTCGGGGTCCATGTGACCTGGCCATTTAGCCCATGGTGTGCAATAAAGTGCCGCTCAGAGGTAAAACAATCCAATAAAACAACCTGAACATACTGCTGAGCAATGAACTGCCGTTCCACCCCTTTTTACCCACCCACCCAGAACACACTAATTTTATAAGCATAAAAAACAAAATTGCAAACAAATCACCACTGATCTGCAGTATAAAAAATCACCTGGAGTTAAATAATTCCATCAGAGACAATGGAGGTGAGATGTAAATCCGAGGTCAAAAGAGTTTAGGTATATAGATAGATTTAAAAAAACATGAATTATCATATTCTGCCAATACAGAGTATGAAAAAGCTCTCAGAATTAAATAATGCCATCAGAGACAACAAGACTAAAAAACACAAATCGTAAACAATACAAATGTTACTGGGACTTTTTTTTTGAAAGAGCTTGGATCGCAGGAAGTGGCGGCTTGTCATGTGGCACAGGAAGCAGTGGCTTACTGCAGCCAAATCAGTGCATCCATATGTTTTTGATATTAATGAAGTTAACCTAATAGCTAATTATTAATAACTAACAATCAATACATAAATATCATTCAGTGATATAAAAGTGCTTCAACTCTAGTGAAAGAAAAGTTTTAATCTTTTATCAACCCAATAGCCCAACCCAAATAACAATAGACATGCATGAGACCCTTCAAGTTGCAATGTCAATCATGGCCCACAGGATCTGTGAAGTGATCTAATCTGTATTATCTCCTTCATTCTGAAATTTCTGATTCTAAGTAATCCAATTAGCATTTAGTTTGCCAGAGCTGAGAGAGTTGGGTATAGGCAGGGCCATCTTAAAGCATGATCGAGCAGTGCGACGCATAGGGTGCCAAATTTATGGGGCACATTTATGCACCCAAATTCATCAGTTTATTGTAATCCTAAGTTGAATGGGATGCACCAAAAAATCTTTCACAGGGCACTGATAGGCCTGGAGCCAGCCCTGGGTATAGGTTCAATAAACACCCATTTAGAAACAATCTATGACCTTCAACTCTGTAAAAGAATTTAGGTATAGACTTTGCCATGTGTTCTGTCTGAAAATGGTCAGCTGGAGTCACAATTTCCTCTGAATGGTGGTGTGCAGGCGAGTACAACGAACAAGCACAGATTACAGATTGGGGGAGACAGTTGCATCTTTAGTGCAGTAAAAGAGCTAAATCAGAAACAATTCTTCCTTTTAATTAACATTCTTCTTTTAGGAAAAGGGCAAAAATAATGTACAATTTGGAAGCAGATTTCTTTAATGTGAAACTGAAAAAAACCCTAAAAATCATAAGAGTAGTTGGCAGCTCTGTATATGATATGATCATCACTTTGTAGTCCCTAAAAATACTGTTCACTTGGTTAATTGATATGCCTCTTAGTCTAGCATTAGCAACCAATGTTTTGTAATCTGTGAAGAGACAATGACTATAAGACAAACTGCTTAGTTGTACCACTGGAAGGTTCAGGATATCAAGATGGCTGAACAAAGAGGCAATATCTTACTGATGCACTAAGAACATTCCAAAACCAAACACCAATTGGGATGCCATTATAAACAAGTCTAAAAAGCAACTAGTGTTGATGTTTGTGTCACTTTTCTGCTGAGGTCCCACCATCCTCACAGACCTTGTACTATGGCATATAAACAGACAGGCTCCTGTCAGACCTCTGCAGACCTCTGTCAGACCTCTGCAGCAAGCAGCTGCTTGAGGGGTGTTGCTGAAGTAGCAGTTTCATTCATGAATTCTGTGTCACCTAAGTGTGACACTTATTGTGCATGGCAGGCAATGTTATTATGTGTGCTACCACAGCAGCATCAATTAACATATTTTAACATTATAGCTGTTTTGCCACAAACTATCTGTAACAGAGAGCACCAGGTGAATTTGAATGGTTATGCATTCAACACAAAAGTCATTCGTCAACTGCAAAAACATTTAATTTTCAACCAATAATGCACTTGCATCATTTGGTCCAAAAAGAGTAAATTTAACATCTATGGTTTGGGGTGGTACATTACAGTTTGATGACTGGAGTGAAATTGGACTGGTAGCATCAACTTTATAGACACTATCTATCATAGGCTCAGGATATAGGATGTGTCCAGAAAGATAACTTTGCTACCATAAAGGAACTCTGTCAACAGAAGCAGTGTGTTCCAGCATGATTGGGCCTGAAACAAACAACACATTTTACTGCAACTTACATGAAGCATATAGGCATTGCAATTCTCGATTGGGTTGCTCAAATGATTAAGCCATCTGGCCAAATATAATTTAGTACCAGATAACAGAAAACAAATGAAACTAAAAGAATAACACATTGCCTCAGAAAATGAGCATTTCATATTTGCCAAAGAGAATGAAGTTTATAATTTTCCAACCTTTTCACCCTCTGAAAATGGAAATTAAAACTAATGAATGATTTGGAAAAAATATTTTTTGTACTTATCTAATTGAAGCTATTTTTTTCCTGTTCAAAAAAAAAATTGCATTTTACCACACCCCTGGGGATAAGAGGGCAAATTACTGTTGTCAGAGTAAATCACTTGACGACCACACTGTATCATGAACATGAATATTTTGTTTACAATAGTTTAAATTCTGTAATTTTTTTCAAATTTAATGCTTGCTGACACTAAAAATTAGTTATTTGGAAATTTAAAAAATTCAGATTTTAATATTTCATTTGTACATATTCAACCTTAAAAATGGATTTTCCATTTATCTCTAAAAACAATGTCTACAGATGGATAAATGGATGGATAACAAAGTGAACACAAGCTAAAAAGTCATTTTGACCAAAAAACAAAGCTGACTATTGGTTCTGACGTCACAAGATGGTTTGGACAACTTATTGGGAGATAAAATATTGAAGTTCCAGATTGGGTTCCATTAAAGCTGTCGATGAGACTGGTAATAGGCTAAGTTAGTGATAAACAGAGAGAAAATTAAAGTGATGAAAATTGGTAAAGTGGATGATATTCAAGCTTTTTTTTTTTTAATGATTGTGCTCTTAAGCAAGTTTCTAAGTTATCTTGGGAGTTGTGTGACATACTGGCAATATGCAACGAGATGAATAGGTATTTGCTGCTGGAAATTTAAGAATCAGCTTTTACATCTAAAAAAATTTATGTTACATCATATTTGCAATAATTACGGGGAATGGGGGGGGGGGGGGCAAGTGGTGCAACTGAGCTAGAAAAAAGTAAAAGGAGAGGCCAAGACTGGATTTCCATTGCAGCACAACATTTTCCCTTTGTTTTCAAAAGTCTTGAAAAAAAAACTTGAAAAATGCATGAGATATACAATTTTATATTTTTTGTCTCTATTATTTTTATTAGCATTCACAAAGGGGGTGGGGCCATGCCCCCCTCCCCTTGTGAATGGTTAGTATATTGTTAGAGATCACTGAATATGGAAATGGCAAAATATTAACAAATATTGTAAACGATCTATTTATGGTAAAAATTTTAAATTTCAGTGGTAGAGTGTGAAGACATATTCCACTGACAGCAGCAATCTGTCCCTTTTTCTCAGAGGAGTGTGAGAAAAACAACTTTTTAAATTGAAGGGATAAAAGATAAATACTTTAATATTTTATAAGTACTACTAAAACACTACTTTTCACATTTTCCTAATCATCCATTAGTTTGAATTAAAACTTTTAAGGAGTGAAAAAAGTAGTGAAAAACTTCCTTCTCCTTGAAAACGAGATTCCCATATGAGCTAGTGATATGCATTACTGCAGTTTAAGAACGTATCATTTGGCATTACTCACCTAATACTGAATTAAAATTTCAAGTCTGTACCTATAACTGAATCCAAGTTTGAATCTGAAACCAGTTTAAACTATGATCCAAATTCTACATATGGATTAAGAAATAAGACCCCCAAAAAAACAAATTGCCAGAAATGAATAAAATAAGGTGGTATTATATAATAGTTCAAAATTCATATAAAAAACTTATCATGACTCAAAGTTTAGAAACCCATGTATGAAATTTAGGACCAGTCAGTCAAGTATTTGGGAAATAATGGAGTATCCAAAATTGTTAAAAATGAAAACTCTTCAAGACACAATGAAGTGATATTTTGAAAATCTGAAAACAACAATCTAATCTACACAAAACTATGAAACGTTTTTACCAAGAATCATCTTCCTACCACCAATACTTTTCAAAATCTTGGCCTATAAAGGATCAGTGAACATACTTGCACATATAAAAAATACATATAAAGTGAACATTTTTTATTGGGTTGTTGCAAATGAAATGGCCGTTGAATGACGTCAGGTTTCTACTGGTTGCGGAAGAAAGCAAGCGCTGAGGTTTGTGCAATTTTTTTTATGTCATGTGGCAACGTCACACATGAGTGATGCAATTGTAGTATTTGTTTCGTTCAACGAGCATTAAACATTGAATATTACCGACATCAAGTCAATCATGGAACCCAGTCAAGGTTGCTATACCTTTACGAGTTCATCAATAAAGCATTCAGTGGAGGAACAACTAATAAGAGATCCACTTGCCATTGGTTTGCAAAATTTCACTCAGGAGATTTGAGGCTACAAAACGAACCCCGTGGCCATCGTCCTTCCTCCATTGATTCGAATGAATTAAAGGATTTATTCGAATCAGAACCACGGCAAACTGTACGAGACATCGCCCAGACACTAAATGTACACTTTTCAACTGTTTTACAGCACTTGGCAATAATAGGAAAAGTAAAGAAGCTCGACAAGTGGGTGCTTCACGAACTCACTGATGAAAACAAAGCACGGCATTTGGAAGTGTGCTCTCCTCTCTTAAGAAGTAAAGAAGAAAGGTTCCTGTAACGAATTGTGACTGTGGATGAGAAGTGGATATTCTATGACAATCGTACATGTTCGTTGCAGTGGTTGGGAGTGAAAGATGCTCCAGGAAAAACTCCAAAGGCACCTTTGCATCCAAAGAAGATGTTGTTTACTGTATGGTGGTCTTCTGCTGGTGCTATTCACTATTCATTCCTTCCACAACGTGAAACAATAAATGCAGCTCGATATTGTACAGATATGCAGCAAATGCATGACAAATTGTGCCTTAAGCAACCAACACTTGTGAATAGACATGGAGTCCTATTGCTTCAGGATAACACCCGACCACATAGGGCAGTGTCAACCATACAGCAAATCAACAATTTGGGATACAAAATTGTTCCTCATCCTCCATACTCTCCTGAAATTTCCCCAACAGATTACCATTTTTTCCGGCACTTCAGCCATTTTTTGTCCAAGAAATGCTTTGCCAACGACGCATCAATTGATCAAGCAGTGGAGGACTTCATCACTTCCAGAGACACTGATTTTTACAAACGTGGTATAAATGACCTTGCCACACATTGGCAACAATGCATCGATGCTGCAGGAGATTACTTTAATTAAACAGGTATTCTTCTTCTTTTTATTCTCTTCTTTTTCAATCATCCTTAAAATTGGCCATTTCATTTGCAACAACCCAATAATATAGAACATATGATAAAAATTAGTGATATTAAGTGATTTTCTAGACCACTGGAACATATTGTAAGCTTTTACACATAAAACATCATGAATTTAATTCTCACTATCAGATTTTGCTTATGAGCATTTTTTTTTTAATGAATTGAGCTTGTAGACTGAATGACAAGTGTACTATAAATATTCTCATGGCAGTAGGATACTATGTAGTGGGAATGGCATTGTCTATTATATGTAAATCACTATTTATTCTTACTTCGTGTGATTATAGCCCTTCCACTGGTACCTGCAATAACCCACAAGTTGCTTGGATTTTCTTAGTCAAGAACTAAGAAAAATGAAATTCCAGTAAATTTATACAATGGCTTTACAGAAATTTGTAAATCCTTTTTGAAAATATTGATACTGCTATTTTCTGAAAAAACTATTTTTGAATATAAATATATTTTGTGTGTAAATTATATATCAGCAAACTTTTTGTGGTTCTTTAATATTACATAATCTTCTGTAATGCTTGCATATTTAATCTCTATAAAATAATTTTATTACAGAAATGTATAAGCAAAATTATACACTACAGGAAATAAAAAATGTAACACTTGCAAGAAGTCAAGCAAATGTGTCGAAATTCAGGGAGGTGGTAATATATGGAAATGCATGGAAATGATTAGGTTTGCAGGATGATTGGACAGGCGTGAGCTGACATCACAGGTGTGGAGCAGTCAAACACAGATAAAGGCAACTAAAGCTCCCTGGGACAAAATGTTGTGGAAATTTTTCTAAACCGCTAAAGCTGACTTTACACAGACATCCACAGTCATTCCAACAGCTAACAGACTTTTAGTGTGGATGAATCATCAGCCTTAGAGAAGCTGGTTTGTTGCACAGAGATGTGGCCAACAAGGTTGGCCACAATCCCAGCACCATCATACACATATGGTGCCAATAGGTTCAAGCAGGATCCAGCACATGCCAACAAGGATCAGAAAGACGACATATGACCACGGAACGACAGAGGACTGTCATTTGCAACGCATGGCATTGAGTGACAGATTTGCGACTACAATGCAACTGCAAAGAACATGGCAACAGGTAACACTCGAATACCTATCAGGCAGATGTAAACAACAGGCTTTTACAGTTTTCATTGTGAGCCTATCATCCAGCACTGCATTTGCCCCTCACATCTGCCCACGTGCAAAGAAGCACATCTTCAGTGGTGTTGCCTCAGACAGAACTGGAATGACTAATTATAACACTTTACCAGGTAGGTAAAGTGGTAATTTTCCATATTTTTTTAACAATGTAATCAATCGCACATCTCAGTGTATGCTAACAGCTGCCTGCATTTAAATAAAATGGCATTAATCCTTCCAGATGTTGCAATTATTTTTCCTGTAGTGTAGGTTGGGAATGCTACCCTCATTTTAACATGCATTCTTATAAGAAAAAAATCCACCTCTCTTAACAGCCATTTCCAGGAATCCACCTACTGTGCAAATTGAGGGATAAGTGCATAATAGCTACAGCATAATCCATAAAATCAAATAAAGAATCCACCATCCAAGATAATGTGACAAGTAGAATCAATTCAACATGAAAAATATCACAACTGTAAGGCAAAACTGTAAAGCAATATTATGACAAGTTCTGCAATTCAAAGAAATTTAATTGGCAGTTGTTCCTGATTACTTGATGCATATGGACAATGATGTTCTCATTTGATGCTAAGTTTACTAAAACAAAGATCTTTCAATGGCGTAAACTCTCATTGATGTGTTCTGCCACTTGAATGTTTTTTTACAAGACAGTCATCTTATATGACTCAACATATGAATGCATAAGAATTTCAACTAAATGGGAAGTTTACTCACTACTCAAATGATACTGCATGCAATACCTTAAGACTGTTAATTTGTCTGTACCTATGATGCACTGCTTTCTAACTACATACATAGTTTGGATTCTTTTTTTATTTTACATACATATTTCAATGCTTTAAAAATACAAGAAATAAAAGATAAAGCCCATGAACATTACGTTTCCATAAACATCTTGTAGATCATCACAGGTTAAAATGGTATTTCCAATAAATGTTGATGACTGAAATTACTAACTTGCAATTCATTTGAATAAGGTTTCAAACATCATCACAACTGTAAGCATTTTATTCACATGAGTGATAATCTTAAAAATCGTAACACTGTCAGCATCTCACCTCCTCGGGGCTTCCAGTTTGGGGTTGCAATGTTTTTTTAAGGAACCGTGGTGGTAAATCACGGTTTGATGTGCTTCCACTAAAGCCTAGTATAGTTTGGTTTTGATTTTGCTGTCTTTGCTGCTGGTATGCTGGAAACAAATCATGCTCACGATCTCGTACAGCAAACTGTTTATTGCGATTTGTATTGAAAAATGGTGGTGCTGAGCCTCCACTCAAAAAACCTAGAAGCAAACAATACAATTTTAAACAGAATAAAAATAACTATATGTGAAGATTATTTAACAAACTTTTAATTTTAATCAAACCATTACAGGATACTTAATATTGTCTTTAGAATAATATGCAGATATACACAGTTGTATCAGAATATGACCATCTACCATAGTATATGTATGGTAGATGGTCATATTATTCTGGTACGACTGTTTACTTGTATCCGACCTCTGTGTCAAGCAGCTGCTTGAAGAGTTTTTTTATGCTTGTTTTATAACTTATGAAATAATTCACTGCTTTTAACTTTAAACAGCTGTGAATTTTTGTAATATTACATTTAAAACAATATAAAAGTAATAATCCCTTAGGTAATTTAAACATTTATAAATTGATACCATTTAAAACAGCATTTTTCAAATTGTCTTCCAGAATTATGTGATTTCATGAAGGGTCAAGAGTGTTTCCATTAAGAAAATTTCAGTAATGACACACACTTAAATAATAAATGGTTAACCATTTTGAAATTATATATATATATTGCATCTGATGCAGGAAATGACCAGGACCGCTTGTTTTGTAATCAATATATCAACATTGCAAAATATATACGTTTTAGGTTAGTATTTCTGCAGTGCATGAACAATGCACAATCCCACAGCATAAAAAATAACAAAAAGAGTGGTCAAACTTCAAATAATTACAGATAATACACAGGTATACAATATTTTATTTACAGTTTGCTTGTTTCTTTGTTGTTGTTGTTTTGTTTTTTTCATTAAGGAATCTACAACTCATAGTTGGGAATTATAGCAGTCAGCAGAAAGTTGTAGTTAATAGTTAGGAGTTTCCTGTCATATACATATAACAGATCTTTCTACTTGAAATAAATAAATACCCCCATTTGAGACTCTTTTTCAAACAATAGTTTTGCTACAGTAAAGTCTGTAATTTTACAGACATTACATGATAGCTGCAGGTTCCTATACAATATTTTATTGCCAAATTTAAATTATGATCTATCACTATTAACACACATTCTACTAGGCTGAAATCACTAATTTGAGGATTATGATTAGCATATTTTAGAATAAGCATCATCAAATGAATAACTTTCAATAAAATGTATTCGGACTGTGAATTTTTGCAGCTACTATGCACATTCCTCAAAGAAACTGCTTTGCATGCCTATCTCACTATTCACTGGGCTCCCTCTTGGATTAATTTTATATGCTATCTAGTTTTAAATTTTTGTCATTCACTGGTAATTTCTGCTGGAGATTTCAATCGCCGGGTTCTCTTCTATTTATTGTTTAGAATCAGTTTTGCTGTTTCAGACTGTTCATTCTCTTATTTTTCTGATACTTTGCTCACTTCTGACAATGTGTATGCAGCATCTTCTGGTGGCTGCATGATGGTTACTTCATACCATCTTAGTTTGTTCTTTGATAGGGATGCTGTCTCAGTGTAAAAGACAATTTTTGAATATTGTAACCTGTTGAGATAATAAAGTGAATTCCTGGTTTTTTTAAGCAGTAAAGCTTGTTTCTTCAGCAACTGTATACAATTCTTTGAAACACATATAGATCTTTCATGACCATCAATCTGCTATATGCAATTTTTTCATATAAAAATATAGATGTTCTAAGTTACATATGTCTTCCTTGACATCCATCTAGAATAATGCATATCCCCTGATGGGATAAATCATACTAAAAGACTTACTGCTTATATTCATTACAAACAAGTAAAAAAATACAATAATCTCTTTACAATTTTTCAGTCTTTAATATTCAGTTCACTTGCTGATGTTCTCATATTAATATCCAAAAAATTTCTTGTGATGAATTTCACCTATTATATTTAGAATCACTTCTCCTCAACTTCTAATTCTAAGCTCCAAGCAAACCAAAAGTGACTATTCTCATTTAGCTGAAGATCCACAGAACAATTAGTGTGCCACAATTCCAAATGTGTCACATCAATTTTTGACAACTTTGTCCATTAATAAAATTATTTTTCATGTGAACCCAAATACTAGATACCATAAAAGAAGATGACCCTGAACATTAAAGAAGTATGACTGCTAATAAAGTTGTCATCAGTGAAATGGAGGAATGTATGCAGTTACAAAAGAAACAAGCTTTGCAGCCTACAATTGATAAGTTTTTCATTAATCATTGAATATCATTTACTCTCTAATAGCCCTCTTCTTTCAATCATTAAAAAATGGAACTCTCATACTTTTTTTTGTCCTATCTTTTGATTCAAATTTTTTTATCCTCTAACTTCTTTCAAATACTTTAATGTAATCTGCAATCAAAAATTTTTTCACCTTTATTTTCACCTTTATTACTTTTAGCTTCCTACATAAAAGAGATGCATAAAGGTTTTTCGAAAGAAAAGTGGACAACCTCTATATCTGGGCAATGGACTGAGTGGTCTTTGTGCCCTTACACAAGAATACAGAGAACTCATCAATATCAGAATCAGTGGCAAGTATCAGCTTGAATGCAATAGATGTTGTGTAGATTCCAGACAAACACCACATAGATGCATCCAAAGTTCAACAATGTACTTTGGCTATCAGGGTCTGCAGTTAATTGAGCTTCTGCCCAGTGATGATGCCATCAACTTGCAATGATATTGCAAAATTATAGGCATTTGAAAGGCAGAGCAATAACATCAAAGCAGCCAGAACATTTAAATAACACAGCTATTTGTAGCAAGACAACATTCTCCCCATCCTGCCCAAATAACAATAACATCGTACACGTACATTGGGGAATGCCTGGAATATCCTTCCTATAGTCTTGACAATCTTGTCTATTAGATTTCCACATTTTTGAACCTTTTAAAAGTGTCATGAAAAGAAGAAGGTTGAAGTCTGACAGAGAGGTGCAGTGTATTGTCAGACTTACTCATGCACCAGTGAAAGTTGGTCTAGGAGAGAGGGTATTATGCTGATAGTTTCATGTTAGGACAAGTCTAAATAGGCATGACAAATTTGAATAGATTATTAAATGATTTATGATTCATTTCTGACTTGTTCACTTTTCATTTAAACAAGCCTTTATATAACATAGAAGATCCCACAAAGCTCAGAAATATTGTTCACAGTAATAAAAAAATGTTTATAAATCACTGCTATAATTTAAATAAAGCATATGCAGTTTCAGTAAACTTTTTTTTACCTCTGTCACTGCTTAAAATATAAAAAGGCAGCAATATACAGTAGTATACTTTTAGCTAATTGCATTGTCATTAAAAACACATAATGTATAGATTTTTGATATAACATTAAATTTTATAGATGAAATTTTCTGTTGTGGTGTAGTATCAATGAACAGTCTCTGATGCATAATAAGAAGTGACATCTTGTTAAAAACATTATAGTAACAGTCATTGTTGGTAAGGAGTAGGTTTTCTGACATATTTAAAAATTTGTTCAATGTTTAGAAAGTTTGTAAAGTTCATAAGTCAGTTATGAAAATTCTTGAAATGAGCATTACCTTAACCATTATCTTACCCAAACAACTTTAACAGTATCTCATAGGTAGTGGCTTCTAGGTGTGTGTAACAATGTGTAACAATGCATCTAAGCCAACTTTAGATGCATTGTTACACATTGCAGCAGAGTAATTATATGATTTACACAATTAAAAGGACCTTCTTGCTCAGAAATTAATTAAAAATAACTTTAAATTTCCTGTTGTTGACCAACAAAATTTTAAAGTTTATCCTTCAAACTATCTGTATGCTGAAAGCTTTCAGGAGAAAACTCGGAGGCTTTTCGGAGCAGTGACAGCACTCCATCTTCAGTGAAGTGGCACTATGTGGTGATGTTAGGTCTATTTAGACAAAGAGGTTCTTCCCACATGATGTGATGAAGGGCAATTCCAGTGTCTAGGTTGCAGGTGGGAACAGAGACAAGGTCATTATTTCAATAGCCTCATGGACCAGGGTTCTGTAGAAAGTGGAAGCACGTGCAAGCAGTGTGGCATGCTCCCAGTCTATTGTTGCTGTGTGTTATACTATAGCTCAGCGGCGGCTGTCGTTAGCTTCTTTTGGCTGACATCAGTTTGGTGCTCTGCGAACCTCTTTTGTAAAGAGCGTATGGTTTTGCTGATGTAGTAAACAACGGAATTATCTGGCAAATGTAGGGAAATCGGTATAAGCCCGATTTTTGAAGAAAATTAAATTTGTCCCTGTTCCTTTTGATTAATTTCTTCAGATTTGGAGCTGGGCTGAAAACAATTTTGATATTTTGGGCTCTGAGAAATTTGCAGATTGATTCACATAGGACAGGAATGTAATAAATAGGTCTGGCAAAAGTTGTACGTTTGGGGTTAGTGATTGGGAGGAGATCCAAATCTCTTCTGTTTTTGTTTCTATATTTACTGATTAATTTGTCTATTGTTGTTGAGTTGTAGCCATGGGAAGCTGGAATGGATGTTTTGAATTTCTTTTTCAAGCAGCTGCTCGTTTGAAGACACGGCGAAGGCCCTATGTGTGAGGGAACGGAAGGTTGCAATTTTGTATGCCCATGGAGTACATGAGTCTGTGCGCATTACGGAGGGGATGTAAGTAGACTTTCAGTATAATGACATCGTCAAGGCTCCTGCATCATCTTTTTGGATGAAAACGTCTAAATAGGGGATAGCACTGCTATTTTCCTCCTCCTTCGTAAAATGTATCATAGGATATTATATATTGTTGGCAGGGTCAATGAGGCTGTTTAATTGCTCATTGCTGCCATTCCAAATTAAAAATATATCGTTAACATAGCGACAACAGAAGGAGGGTAAAATTGCTGCCGAGTTGAATAATTTTGTTTCAAGATCTTGAAGGACAATCTCGAATAGGGTGTCGGAAATGGGTGAGCCCATGGGGGCCCCTGAGTCCTACCTGTAGATTTGGTTGCCAAACTGGAAATAGTTGTTTTTGGTGACGAGTTTTAGAGCCTCATGAATGGCATTGATTTTGGGAAAATTTTTGTGTTTCTATAATTTTTGTCCAAAGCAACATGGTCAACACTTTTAGTCAGTTGAAATCCAAAGTGAATGCACAGTATTCTCTGTTAAGAAACAATAATTAATAGATTCTGAAAAAAATTCATCGCCGCCTGAAAATATTCGTTGTCCGACGCGTGGTGCAATGGTTAGCGCGCTCTGGCATGAATCTGGAGAGATGCGGGTTCGATTCCCGCCATGCCGGCGATGAATTTTTTTCAGAATCTATTAACTTTTAGTCAGCCTGATCACATTGAAAAATAAAAATAGAAAGATAGGTAATAATAAAAATAACTAATTTTTTGTGTATTTCTTGAAAGAACCTAGTTTACATTTTATATATATATATAAAGTTACTAGAATAACATTATTGCTGATGAATATGGAATACTGTTTTCAAGGAGAATGAAATTTTCTGACTTTAGCAACCTCTAATGGTGTAAATTCAAATAAATGGATAATTAGGAAAAGGCAAATAATAATATTTCATTAGTATCTATTCAATCCAAAAAGAGTTTTTTGTTTATCTCTTAAAAACAAAAATTTCATTTTATGACCCTCCTGGACAGATTGTTTAGAAGAGTTGTTTTAAAGTTTTGTCATTCTCACCTTCAGTACCCTCTACTGATGGAAATTAAAATTACAAGATTTGTAAAATGTGAATCCTAATATTTCATTAGTATCTAATTAATCAAAAAGAAGTTTTCATTTATATCTAAGCACAAAAAAATTTGAATGTCTAGACAGATAGATGAGCAGACAACAACAACATGAACCCATATCTCATTTCTCAAGTGAGCTAAAAAATACGTAGAATACAAAAAATGTTCCATAAAATAGCATGGCATCCCATTTGTTAATCACTGGAATAAAAAAGCTAAACTGCAAAAATTTTCATTATTGTCATAATATTTTTATCTGAATTTGGGGAAGAGAAAAGGGAAATCAAAAATATTTGGTATTCAAGAAATTATTCTCTGCATACTTAGTACTCTTCTTTCAAAAGGGTTGTGGACCCCTGCTCTAGGCTCACACTGATAGCTGCCCCGAATTCCTTTGAAAAAGTCAGATTAGTTTCTGTTCTGTTTTTCAATCTTTGGCTTTATACAAGAGAACACTGAAAACATCATTCAAAGAATTTGGTTCACTTCTGCAAAATGACTTTTAGTAAGACTGTTTCATCAAAGAGAAAAATAATTTTTTTTTACTTCATTCTCTTCATGAAATTAAATTTAATTACCACTAAAATAGGAAATAGGAAGTACTTATTTGAGCATTTGATGTCAAACTTATGATTCTTCTATTTCACTACATATTTTGATTCAATTATATTAATTTGTATTAATGCTTATTAATTCTACAAATAATTAACACATTTATAATTGTGCTGTTTCAGAATATATCCTTTCATTATACAAAAAAAAATATTTGTAATTAAGAAAATAATGTCTTCATGCCTGGAGCTCTGTGCAAATCAGAATTTTGCTGAACAAAACATATTGCATTATCATTATACATAAAAAATCAAAAATTTTATTTTCAAACATTACTTTGACCATTTATGGGAAGAAAATTTGTTTATCCAAAGGTGAATGGGAGATCCTACATCTATGAGAAATACTGGCAACAAGAATTTATATACTTATTCAAGTTTTGCAAAAGAAATAATGTATCAATACTCTTTTTTTATTTTCCGTTTTATTCCTTATGACTAAATATGTTGACTTTAGCATTGTTTAATTTATACACTTTCAAATTATCAGCTACCAAAATATCATATTTTCCCTACTATCAAAATTTTTCTTTCCACTTAATTTCTATAATGGAACTTGTATCAATATGAAGCATGCAGTAATTGTGAAGTTGTATCTAAGTGTGTACAGCACACCAAGGTTTATTAACCTTGGTGTGCTGTGACAAAGGGAAACCAGTACTAGGGTGTTGTAAGGAACTGAACTCAGTACTAGGTGTGTCATAATGAAGTGAACTCAGTACTAGGTGTGCCACAATGAAGTGAACTCAGTACTAGGTTTGTCATGATAAAGTAAACTCAGTATTAGGTGTGCTGTGGCAAAGTAAACCAGTACTAGGTGTGCTGCAATGTGAAAAACATCCAAATCTACTACTCTAGATGGAGGCTCACACATTTCTTACCGCTGATTCAACATAGTTGTGCTACTTGGGTAGCTTCATGAGGTTGGCTTCATACTTTTTCCCTGCCATCAGTTCAAAACTATAATGTGATGAATCTGACCTTATGACTGCTGCCCACTGCTCCATAGTCCAACCCTAGTGATATATGCATCTCATTCCAAACAAATGTTGTTTCTGGAAGAGACCAGTGGCTTCTGATAAGCATATAACTGTCAAACCTAATAAACTTCATTTCCCTACACAAAATTTGGCTGGATTTTTTTCAATGTGTTGAATTTTTTTTGTCAAAAACTGAAGAGCTATTTGTGTCTCAATTCCTCTTTGTCTGGAATCACCAGCCAAATCATCAGTTAAAATCTAGCACAGGGATAAATTATGTATCTTCAAGAATTCTTGAGTTGTTGGGTTGTTTTATCTGAGCGGCACTTTTTTGCACACCATGGGCTAAATGGCCAGGTCACAAGGACCCCGAAGGCTCAGAGAAGGTTGGGGGAGGGGACCCACTGGAACAGCTGTTGGGAGACAGATGGTAGCCTCCCGTAAAGGCCCTCCAGCGTGTTCTTTAACGTGCACAGGGTATGGCTCTCCCACACACGGGGCCACGGCTTAACGTCCCATCCGACGGACGGCGGCCTTTCCAAGCCCATCGGTGTCCCCTACTGACCGTGGGCAGGGCGGGGAATTTTGCGGAGATAAATCTCAACGCTGACCCAGTTGGGACTCGAACCTGGGAACTGCAGATTACGAGCCTGGCGCGCTACCGACTGAGCCACCCCCGCCCCCTCAAGAATTCTTGAAATAACTATTCTTTTAGCAGATGTATATATCTTTGTCCTGGATCACCATTTGTTACAAACCTAAGAGTCACTTTTCCTATGATTTTTCTCAGTTTCTTTAACCCTTCCAGTGTCTAGCCTGAAAAACTGGCTTCCACCAGAGGACAAGCTATTTTCTCCCTTATGCTCAACGAAAAAAAAATTAACTTCAGAACTTTTTTTTGCTAAATAACTAATGAAAGGAATTATGGCATGTTATATGCCAAATTAATCAACATTTAATTCTGGATTTTCTGAAAATAAAATATTTAACAAAAAAGAAGTTTTGTTTTAATAGGACTTTTTTAGAGTCACATAGTAAAAATGGACCTGGTAACACAAATAAAAATTTATTTAAATAAAAAACAAACTAATAGACAGAAATGGTTAAAATGCACGTGAATAGAAAGGCTATTTCTGAATAACAAAAGAAATTTTTTTGTTTCAAAAAAGTAAATACTTAATCCAAAAAAGTAAATACTTATCCCATTTTGTATTTTTTTCTTGGTATCATACTTTGAGAAAATTCCAGGCTTTTAGCCAATTGTGCTGAATCAGATAAACAAGTTAACTTTAGAATTTTTTTTTTCAATAACCAATCAATAGAAATAATGTCATATTATATACCAAATTAAACAGAATTTAATTCCGAATTTTATGAAAATAAATAATTTAAACACATTTACAAGCATATTGATTTTAATAAGCCTTTTTTAATGTGATATGGTGAAAAAAATAGATCGGACAATTTTAAGGCTTAATTTTGGAAAACCTGATGAATAAAAATAGCTATAAATCAAAAGGAAATTTCATCCCAAATAATATAGTTATTTAACCTGAAATATGATTTTTATTTCTTTTAATGATTCTTTTCAGAATCATATATTTTAAACACAGCCAATGTTATACAAAATGAACCAATTCACAGGATTTTCTGAACTGGTTATGAAATGAAAAAAATATTCTTGGCTGCTTTTTTATTAAACATTATAAATTTTTTTCTTTGGGTGTTAAAGTTTGGTGATCTTGGCTAAGTGCACAAAAGTTTGTGCACCAAAACAAAAAATGTTATATCGTCAGAGTGGCACAGCCAAAATACTGAGCAGGTGGAGAGGGGGGGGGGGGGGTGCTATAAAACCATTCAATATAAACATAAAAACACATAATTTTTTTAAATGAAAATTTTCTAGGGGGGGGGGATAAAAACCCTTCCCACATGAGGACTGCTTTCCATGCGAAGGAAGTCCATTTTGCTTCTGTATCCCAGACTATTCATTTTCAGAAAACAGTCAAGTTCAGAATTTTTTACTATAAAAACCAACAAATAATAAAAGAAAAATTACATATAACCTAATGGGACGTTAAGTAAAATAAAAAGTTAGTCTGCCTGTATTTGACTGACAAGCATGTCCGGGTGTTGGTTCTCGCGTGTCTGAGCCGTATCCACCACTGCCTGTCACTACTGTGGAGTAGAAACCTCAATTGGTTGGAGAAGGCAACCTTTTTCCACTCTTCCACTGCCCAATGACAGTAGCCCCATGTGAACTGCAGGCATCGTTGCCAATGGACCTTGGTAAACATGGGCGTCTTTACACAGCATCAACTCTGGAGACCCATGCGTAACATGGTTTACTCTACTGTTATCAGGGACAGGTACCTGGGTGCCCCAGCATTCATTTGAGTGGTCAATTGCTGCACTGTTGCACGTCGACAGCCCTTTACCAGTCAATGGAGGCAATGTTCTCCTCTGGGGTTGATGGCCTTTGGGGCTCCACAGTTATGACGATGTCTGGAGGTACTCAGTGTGCCAGCAGTCATTCTTGGTACACCCTTACTACAGCACCTAGCAAAAACAGCCCACGAAGTCTGCTGTTTCAGAGATGCTTCCACCCTTGGCGCGGTGGCCAATGATCATTCCTTTTTGAATCATCGGCTACTGCGCCACTGACTATCAGCAGATTTGCATCAATCAATACCTCTGCCCATTGTGCTCATGTTACACACTATGGCTCATCTGTCCTGACTGGCCGTTTATATCTGTGTGGTCGACCTTGTCATGTGTACTCTGTGATGCACGTGGGTGGGTACACTGTGATTCCATGGGTGGTCATATTATTCTGATATGACTGTGTACATAGACAATGTGGACACTGGAAGGGTTAATAGTGGTTATCACCAGATGTGAAGAAACAATAACACCTTTGTACAAGTCTGCACCTCTTTTGCTCATAATATTGGCTGAGCATGGTCATGGGTGCTATATTTAGCTTTCGGTAGGGAACCTATCATTTACTTATGTCATAGGCTGTTTTATGTAGGTAGAGCTTATGATATGAGTATGTTTACATACAAGCACAGAAAAATCATGATTGCCAAATATAAAAAATTTCTAGCTTTTTTTTTTTTACCAGCATATATACATATTAGGAATTATTTAATTATTCACAATTACAACTGTACATTAAAGTAATCTACATTAATGTGCCTCATTAACCAGGAGGAGTGCAATGAGTATAACAATTCATAGCATACTATCAACAATTGATCACTAATACTCACTACCCTGTGCACCAGGATAACTTACATATGAGTATAACCTTTGCCGATCAGCTACTATTTACTCACTTCTAGATATCATTTGAATATTCCTACTTACTACGATATAACCTTTGCTATCTAATTCAAAGGACCCTAGATAGGAAAAATAAGTGAAGTCTATTTACCAGAAATATGTTGTAGGATGGTGCAGCTGCAGCGGTTCTTAGATGTGATGTTATTTGCATGGTGACCTCGTGCCAGATGTAGTAGCACTTTAAGTCCGTGCAATCAGTCCTTATACATAATTATGTTATAATTATAATGCACAAAGTTGTTTTGACGTAACTCCAAGGATCTTCTTTGATAAAGTATCAGTGGTCGTTCTTCAGTACTGGGCTGAGTTTGCATTAATTTCTTGTAGGAGCTCCTTCAAATGACTGTTGGTGGATGATTGCTATTTTTTTTTAACAATGCCTCGGCTAACCTTTTAGTTGAGATCACTATCAGTCTATGTTGTTATTAGCTCTTTTTTATGACTTCCTACTTCGTTGTTAAGCAGCCAATATTCTTTATTCTGATGATCATAATTGAATGTATATACAACTATTTTACCTTTGTGCAATTACTGGTAACAAACTTTAACCACTCTGTTGCACTGACCTCCAGATTACAGCACTTTAAAATTGAGATAAAACTTCAACCATCTTAAAATACACCATTGAAACTATAAAAACCAACTTAAAAGCATGGCCTAACCTACTCCATTGACAGCTGGAGCCCTTTCCCGCTCTGTGATATTAACTGGAGCAATGCGTTTCGCCCACCTCCAACTTGTGGACTTGCTTCGTCAGGCTCAAGATGACAAAGTAATAATGTGCTTCACTTTATACGTGATTAACTGCCTGTGTCATCCATTATGTGTTCAGGAGTATTGTGCTCTGCAGCAATCTGATGTTTAACAGGAGATTCCATGCCGAAGACAAGGGGGGAATATCCGTGTTACATATTGTATTAAGGTGAGTATGTAGATGTTTTTCCACATATAAAAGTTGAAATTTTGATTGAGGAGCTGCAAGAGGTTTAAATTGTTTCCATTTTAATACTATTTTCCATTATAGTTTGTGCTAATGCCGTGTTAGGTAACTGTTTTTGGATATACATTTGATGTTCTTGCATTCTATTGTTATATTGACGATATGTTTTTCATATATATTTGTTTTATCCTTTTAATATTTTTGTGGGGTCCGGAATATTAATTTCGGAAATCCCGCCGGTGGGTTTTTTTTCTCTCTCTGTCGTTAACTATTAAATTTTTTATTGTATTTGCTACTGTAACTGGTAGAGTAATATTATACTGTTTAAGAATACCTTCTATGGTATTAGATACATTCTTAATATAAGCGAAACTGTGAGCATATTTTGGACATGTTCTGTCTTGGCCTGGTGTTGGTTGAGTTTCTTTTACTACTATAAATTTTGCATTTTTTTCCCATCTATATAATGTTTTACAGGAGTAACCTGCTTCGATGGCTGTTCTTGTGATGTAATCAATTTCCTGCTGAAAAGTTTTTTGTTTGGAACAATACTGGTATGCCCCGATATAATGAGGTAGTATGCTTGCCTTCTTGCATTTAAGTGGATGAGCCAAGAGAGCGGGTATATAGCTAGGTATGTGCATTTTCTTCCGAAAGACTGTCGTCTCACAGTAGTTGTCCTTATGTGTTATTAGAATATCTAAGTATGCTAAATGATTATTTAATTCAGATTCCTAAGTAAATTTAATTGAAAATAGTAATGAGATCATTTACTTTGTCAAGCGGATGTGGCCAGAAGATCAGTATATCATCCACATACTGAATATAAAGTGAAGGCTGATATTCACATCTTGTTAAAGCAGTTTCTTCGGCATGGCGCATGACAACATCTGCCATAAGTGCAGATAGAGGGGATTCCATTGGGACGCCCTCCGTCTGTTGCCATGTTTGGTTGTTAACATCAAAGAAATTAGTGGAGGTTGCCAGGTCCAGTGCCTCGTGCACACTAAAGTACTCCAGGGAGCTGGGCCGGGCAACACTTAACCACTATGCCATTAGCACAAACTATAATGGAAAACAAAATTAAAATGGAAACAATTAATTATAAACCTCTTGCAGTTCCTCAATCAAAATTTCAACTTTTATATGCAGAAAAACATCTCACACATACTCACCTTAATACAATATGTAACATGGATATTCCCCCCTTGCCTTTGGCATGGAATCTCCTGTTACAACATCAGATCGCTGCAGAGCACAATACGCATGAACACATAATGGATGACGCAGGCAGTTAATCATGTATAAAGTGAAGCACATTACTTTGTCATCTTGAGCCTGATGAAGCCACAAGTTGAAGGTGGGCGAAACGCATTACTCCAGGTAATATCACGGAGCAGGAAAGGGCTCCAGCTGTCAATGGAGCAGGTTAGGCCATGCTTTTAAGTTGGTTTTTATAGTTTCAATGGTGTATTTTAAGATGGTTGAACTTTTATCTCAATTTTAAAGTGCTGTAATCTGGAGGTCAGTGCAACGGAGTGGTTAAAGTTTGTTACCAGTAATTGCACAAAGGTAAAATAGTTGTATATACATTCAATTATGATCATCAGAATAAAGAATATTGGCTGCTTAACAACGAAGTAGGAACTCACAAAAAAGAGCTAATAACAACATAGACTGTTAGTGATGGCAACTCAAAGATTAGTCGAGGCATTGTTAAAAAAACGGCAATCATCCACCAACAGTCGTTTGAAGGAGCTCCTACAAGAAATTAATGCAAACTCAGGCCAGTACTGAAGAACAACCACCGATACTTTATCAAAGAAGATCCTTGGAGTAAAGGCCAAAACCAACGGAGTGACGTCAAAACTTTGTGCATTATAATTATAATATCATTATGTATAAGGACTGATTGCACGGACTTTAAAGTGCTACTACATCTGGCACGAGGTCATCATGAAAATAACATCGCATCTAAGAACTGGTGCAGCTGCACCAGCCTACAACATATTTCTGGTAAATAGACTTCACTTATTTTTCCTACCTAGGGTCCTTTGAATTAGATAGCAAAGGTTATATCTTAGTAAGTAGGAATATTCAAATAATATCTAGAAGTGAGTAAATAGTAGCTGATCGGCAAAGGTTATAAAATATAATAAATAAATACCCCCTCAAGCAGCTGCTTGCCACACTCATATGTAAATTATCCTGGTGCACAGGGTAGCGAGTATTAGTGACCAATTGGTGATAGTATACTATGAATTGTTACACCCATTGCACTCCTCCTGGTTAATGAGGCACATTAATGAAGATTACTTTAATGTACAGTTGTAATTCATAAGCAATTAAATAACTATATCTAGCTGTGTGTACTATTCATTAACATATTAGGAAATTTATCAATACATGTCCACAACTGAAATATTTAAATTATAGTTTACAATCAAAACATCATTGCAGTAAATTTTGTATTTTTAAAACTGTGCAAGATAAAACTTAAAGGTTAATTGTTCATTTAATAATTACCAGCCTTATAGAGAATCTTGTATAAGAAGAGTTTAATTGCTTAAGTGTAGTTTGTAAAAGTGTAGTTTGATTGATTGCCTGTATGATGAACAACAGAAATTGAAAATAGAACCATGCTCTTAAAGATATGAGAAAAAGGGTGTGACCAAAAATGATGTGAATTGATAATATTATGCAAGGCCAGTTATCGGATTGATACAAAAGTAATTGAAAAAAATGTGAATTGTGTGCATGTTGTCAGAAAATATGCAGTGGTCTGTTCAAAACATAAAAGATAGTGCATATGTGTAGCTATAGTATCTAATGACATTCTGTACCTACATTTAGCCACAACAGGCATTTCGCAATGGCAATGTAAAATGTGCATATTTGTTTCATCATGCTGAATGAGTTCAGAAAAGGTGTCGTGTCTAAGAACTTTTGTGTAAACTGTACAAAGCTTATGGGGACAAAGTAATCTCTAAAAACACCTGTTAGAGGTGGTATGACAAGCTCCAGTCAGTGGCTTTCAGCTTGGAAATGACCTTGAAGCAGCTGGCTGGTGGAATTGAGCAATTGTATGAATGCATTGCTGAACAAAAATTCTCATCAGACATCCAGGGAATTGCCACAGGTACAGAACAACAATCATTCCCTGTCATTCGATATCTGAGAAAGCTAGGCTATTAGTCAAAACTGGATCCCACATCAGTAGCTACAGCAGAACACAGTGGCTCATTATCCTTCATGTGCTACACTGCTTGTTCGACAAAAGGTTGATGGTTTTCTTGATACAATGATTACAGGGGATGAAAAGTGGATCATTTACGGGGATGAAAAGTGGATCATTTATTTACACCATTGAAACTATAAAAACCAACTTAAAAGTATGGCCTAACCTGCTCCATTGACAGCTGGAGCCCTTTCCCGCTCTGTGATATTATTATCATCCCCGTTATCATTTTTAGTGGATCTTTTAATATTTAAAAATATTAAAAGGATAAAACAAATATATAAGAAAAACACATCGTATTATTTTATATTACAGCATATGATATTTTTACCCATAAAAGATCAAGGTGTCAAGCAGGAGAATCGTCCAGGCTATAGCAAAACAGGAACTGCATTCTCCTAAGGTGATACTCTGTTGTTGGTGGGATTGCAGGGGTATCATCCACTATGAGCTTTTAAACCGGTTCCAAAGTATCAACTGGGATGTCTCCTGTGAGCAGCTGGACTGCTTAAGTGAAACACTAGTGACCAACTGCTCAGCATTGGTAAACAGAAAAGGTGTGTTCATCAGGATATTGCAAGGCCCCATGGTGAATTACAGACACAGCAGAAGCTGTGGCAATTGAGCTGGGAAATAATGACACATCCCCCTCAGATTTCCATCTGTTCTGATCCCTGAACAGTTTCATTTCTAATAGAAAGTTTAGGAATGATGACTAGGTGAAAGAGTGCACTGTCAACTTTGTTGCCATGAAGAACACAAATATCTACAGGAATGGCTTCTATAAAATTGTACATTGTTGGAACATGGTCATATCTACAAATGGTAATTACATTCTCAGTTAAATAACACATTGGTTAATCAAGGCACTGATAATTCTTTTATGTTTCATGTTTTCCCATTACTTTTGAATCAACCACATGGAATTGGCTTTCAATGTCAATGTTTTTATTACTCAAGGCAATTTTTGGAGAGGAAAATAAACTGCATTAAATTAATGGATTTGTACAGCCCTCTGGCTGCTCAAGTATTTTGTACTGTCTCTTACATTTTGAATTTTAGCTTATTTACAATTCAGAATTAGTTTTATGTGTATATATTGTGTAACATGCTGTTTTTTATGTTATTTAATGATTCGTCTGAGTTGAAGGGAATTTTTGTTACTAATAAGGATGAAATAAAAGCCCAATAAAACTCACCAGAGTTACCCAGACTGCCTCTAGTTGGGCGACCCATGTTGCTGGAATAAGCTGGAAAGGTGTCTGCTGATATTACACCTGGTCCAGTACCAAGGGAACCGACACCTTGTTTACAAAAATATTGTTTTTATAAGTATTTTAATGACAATTTAAACATAAGAGTAAATATTTGATATTTTAAAGTATTATTTCATGTGATACACACATATAAATTATTAATACTAATTTACACAATGAGAAATCTGCTTAGCCAAAGTGAAATTACAAAACATTTCTCAGGTCCTGCACAAAATATAGTAAGATAAATATTTATCAAAATAATTCCTGTAAAAGAATTCTCTACTCATCTTCATTATGCTAACGCTGGATGTTAAGGCTGCATAAAAGAATGTCCCAAAATAAAATTATAGCCAGTTAAAATGAATTTGCATTTTGTTAAAGCTTTCCATTCATTTAAATCTTTAGATTTGATCAGTTGAAACAATATTTTGAATTTCTGCTCGATTTTAATCTATAGAAAAATGGCAATTTTACCATTTTTATGCAGATTTGTTTAAAAAACCTTGCAAAAAAACAACAAATTGTTTAAATTAGTCAATAATCAAATCTTTCCTCAAGTTGATAGATGACAAATCAGATTATTAATGTACAATTGTGCACAAATCTAAAACATTATTCCTGCTGGCCAAATTTAAGAATAAAACCGGAATCAGATGTAAAACCAAATAAATTTTTTCTTGCACAAAACACAATGCTATTTCTTATCAAGGAAAAATTGACTAGCAAAAAAGAGAACATTTCTTTAATGTTTACAATACTTGTTTTATTATATAAAATATACTTTTACACTTAGTATGAGGGCTGCTCAATACATAACATCCAACAGTGTTATACTCATATTATATTGATACATTTCCATTACAAGAGAGAATACCAGCCAGACAAGCCATTTATTCTCCAATAATTGCCAAAGCAACTGAAACATTTGTCCCAGAGTTACACAAATTGCGAGATTCCAATGCCGAAGAAATAAGGACTCGGTGAGTGCACACACCAGCCCATGTGGCTATCACCTCATCATGTTGGAAGAGTTTCTTTTAGAAGTGTTTCTTCACTAGTCCAAACAGATGAAAGTTGTTAGATACAAGGTGCTAATAAATAAGATCCGAGATGCCTAGGGGATAATGCTTGAGGTTGATGGCCAGCCACTGCACTATCAGTCAGCATGGAATGTCTACTTGCAGGTTTTGTGCACCATTTCAACACATTCATACATCTATAATGTGTGGGCCATGGATCTCTTGCAGCTGATGATGGATAGTTGCTGCCACTGCTCCTCATTCCCAGAGATACCTAATCATTACATGAACCTCTTCAGAAGACGATGTTTTGAGGTGGGTTCTCAAATTCAGCTGATGCTGTCCCTCACCATATTACTTTTTAATACCTTCTAAGTTGCAGTGTAATGCTTTTAGGGAGGAGATTCAAATACATGTGGTTGTGTTCATATATTAATTTCCTCTGACACACAGTATCAGATGTTATCTATTGAATAGCCTTTGTACATTTATGCATAAAAAAACAAATATGTAAAATCAGTAAAACTTTGAAATATGTTACATATACCTTAAACTCATTAACCTAAAATCCATTTTATAAAAATATTTTATTACAAAAAAATTACATTTCATAAACCACTTCTGAATCCATACTTTTCATCATGCAGTTGTCCATCAACCAAATTCTTAATTCTATTAAGTATAATCATGCAAAGAGCTTTACTTGGAACAGAAAGTAAACTAATTCCCACATAATTATCACAAGAAATATGATCAACTTTTTTAAAAATTGGGATAACAGCTCAAGTAAAATCATTAGAAACAACACCTTTATCATAAAAAAAAATCAAAATTTCAGTCAGCCATGAAAAATGTTCCCAGCTCTAAGCATTTCAGTGGTGATTTCATCCACTCCAGGAGATTTATGCAGTTTTAAATTTAGAGATAGCCCAAGAAACTTCAGAATGTGATATAGGGCCATCATTAAAGCCAGTAATCATTTATCCTCATTACAAACAATGGGAGTAAAAATTATCACATTGCTTAGAACATCTCTGAAGTGCTTAGTCCACCTAGCCATCATAGAATCTTCACCTTCAACTACCTTACCATGTTCCTCCCTCAATCCCTATGTACTTGTTTCTTTCCACACAAAACATTTAGAATCTAGTACAATAAATCTAACTGTTTTCTCTGCTTTATCAGCCAAGCTATCAAGCCAAAGATTCTTATCAGCTGTTAACTGATCCTTTCCTATCACATGACATTGTACATGTTTATTAAGCTCGTTGTAAATACCATCTGTTAGAACTAGTAGGGTGTTGATTCATATATTAATCCTGCACTTTCTTTTTTCAGTAATAAGTTCCATAGCCTTATCACTTAAATAATTTTCTCGTTCCCTTTTACTCAAATGAGTACTGTTAGCTTCAAGAAAAGCCAGTTTAACTGATCCCATTCTATATCAACTTCAGCAGCAAGCAACCCATGATTATCATAATGACTAGGTAGCCTATCACGGCATGCGTTGGCTATATCTGGGTATTTCAGACTTCAGTGCTAATGGTAATTTTCTCAACCTTGGCACAACATTTCTTAAGCTTTAGCGCAAGACACTTTTGATCAGGTAAATGAATTCTGTCATAATTTCAGTCTGACCGAAATTTCGGCTCCCCTATATGATCTGGTATTCTTAATCGAACTAGCTCATTTGCTGTTAATTAAAATATAATCTACCATATTCCTGTGCAACCCATCAGGTGAAACCTATATGCATTTATAAATATCCCTGTGTTTGTAGTATGTGTTAATTATTCACAAACTCTTAAATTTACTTATTTGTAGGAGATGTTTCCCATTGTCATTGGAATTACCAATGCCAAAGGGACCTAAAACTCCTGCCCAAAAGTCAGAGTCAGTACCAACTTTAGAAGCCACCTAGCACAAGAAAAATACTCCTTTCTTCACAAAATTCAAAATATCCTACAGCTGTCTGTAACACACATTCTTTTCATTCTCATCCGAGTCCTCTGTAGAGGCATAACAACAGATGGTATTCAAGTCTCTAATTTTTGTTTTAAATTTTGCTGTAAGAAATCTTTCATTAATGCAGTCATATTCTTGTAGAGATCATTGGGGTGTCTGCTGAAAAGCAAACCTACACCTTGGAGATGCTTTCCATGGAGATACAAATGAAATTTTAAGATTTCCTGTGGAATACTGATTTCAAGCTGAGCATAACATTGGTGAAATTTTTTTTTTCACTTTGCTACTTTTAGAATTATTTTAATGGCTTCTCAAATATATTCTGCTAACTGAAATCAAACCATCAGGTATACATTACTTTAAATGGCTATTGCCTCAGGAAATATAAAAGAAACTTGACATTTAAAAGTTAGGACTTATTCCAAAGCTATTTCCATTTAAATTGAAAATAATTTCATAACTAGAATCAAGAAATTGTAATTTTTAAATAAGTTTTGCCATTGTGGCAAAGTTTTAATGCAAAATCATCTGGAATGATTCAATCTCAATTTCAGTGGTTAAAATATACTTTATTTGCTTTGAAATATTTTAATTTTTTCACAGCTCTTTACCTCTTTTCTTTATTTTTATCTTGTTTGTAAAGCAAAACAATTTTTTGTGACACAACTAAACTTATAATTTGATCACCAAAAAGCCATAATTCATTATGCCAGACCTGGGCAAACTCAGGAGATCCAAATCTTTTTGATAGCCCATGACCTACTTTGTAAAAAGGAAAAAGAATGTAGAGATGATAAGAAAATGATTTTCAGCAAAATAATTTAAATAAAATATTGTTTATGTTTCACTTTAGTTATTTCTTTTTGCATTTGGCTATATTATTTCTTTAACGGAATTTTCTACTTCAGTTTTCTATGCAACCCTTCAGCTAAAATGTTGGCTCAGACCTGCATTATTTGCATAAATAACTAAAAAAATTTAGAAAAACAATTAATTAAAAATTTAAGTAACAATAGAACTATTATAATTTATTTATATTAAAATAATGAAACACTTTAGAAAAGGCAACAAAAATTAATTTTAATTAATACAGTACAACTTTGCATTATTTTTTAAAAAATGCTTATAAATTTTTACTTTTTTTATTTTTATTGTTTTGCATTTGACAAAAAAATTCTCAAATTCCGTTTTTTATTTGGCAGAGCATAACTGACAAAAAACCTGAACCTTTTTTTAAAGTACAGGGTGGTTATAATTAAACTGACAGTACTCAGAGCGATGTAGAGAAGGATCTACTTGATAGATCACAGCAGAAAGTGGTGGATACCTTAATAAGAACATGGGGTAGAGAATTTGCAAATAAAAAAAATTAGTGTTAGTGCCACCAGGTGGCATGGATGGGCTAAAATAAAGAAAATACCAAGTTGAACAAACATAATCTTTATTTTACAAATCAAAATTCTTAATATGTGAACCATTCATATGCAAAATGTGCTGGAAATGTAATACAGCATGGCCCACAGTTGCTTGAAACATGCCTTGGGGAATGGCTGCAACATGCTGTGCTATTCTTGCCTTCAGTTCAGCAATCGATTCAACATTGCATTAGTAAACTCGCCTTTTAAAATAACCCCATAACCAAAAATCGCATGGGTTTAGTTAGGTCGGGGGAAGGTGGTGGTCAAGCATTGGAAAACATTCGAGAAATTATTCTGTCCTCACCAAATGTGGTACTCAACAATTGCATTGCCATACGTGCAATATGGGGTGGTGGTGCCCCATCCTGCATGAAGGTTATGGAGTCTAAGCAATTTCTTTCTTGCAAAACCTGAATAATCTTGCGACAGAGATCTGTGTAATGTGGTCCATTCACCGATCAATGCAGGGGGCCTGAGGCATGATCTTCTCAATGAAAAATGGTCCAATTACAAAGTTTGCGGTAAACCCGCACCATACAGTAACATAGTTGGAGTGTAGGGGCACATCATGCGGATGTGTAGGTTCCTATATTCAGCAGCTGTGCATATTCACTATTCCATGTAGGGAAAAATGTGCCTCATCAGTCCATAAGACTTTCAAAGGCCACATGTCGTTGAGCTGCATCCTCGCCAGAAATCGCAAAGTGAAATTGGTGCATTGTTCAGGGTCATGTGGTTGCAGCTGCTGCACCCTATGAATTTTATAAGAATATCATTTCAGGATGGACCATATAATTTTATGGGCAGTGACCATGGAAGTTACAGGGATACCTGTCTCACACTAACTATGGGTAACTCCGATTGCAACTGGATTTCTGCAATGGTAAGTGTGACATCTTCCACATTGCTTTCTGAAACAGGCCACTGACCTCTACCCAGAGCCACACCCAACTCGCCTGTTTCTTCGAATTTCTGTATCACATTCTTGTGTCCATTTAGCGACAAAGGTCCTTTCCTTATATCTTTCAGACGATGATATTTGCATAATGCAGAGGCAGTATTACTGCCATTTTGGTAAAAGAGTTTCACTAGCAAAGTTCGGTCCTTATTGCAGATACCCATGGTTCCTTCTAGCGATTACAGGGAAGACATCACATTTTATAGTGTGCCTCATGCGACTCTCACGTGATTGGCAGTAATATCATGAGAAATTAGCATCTTCTACAACGTTTTTAGTGCACCCACGCTATCTGGTGGTACTAACACTAACTTTTTTTATATTTGGAAATTCTCTACCCCTGAATTTTTTGGCAATCCCCCCTAAGTTCTTGGCTATGCCACTCTGAGAATATTTACATTCTTTTTTTTTTGGGGGGGACTAACATTTTGGCACTTTAGCAAGTTCCTAAACTGTACCACCCAAATAAAAAATTCATGGTGCTCAGCAAAAAAAAACAGCCAAGAAAGTGTTCCTCCACTTCCATAAGCAGGAAAGAAAATCCCATGACTGTGAGCAGTGCAAAGTCACCTTGTGAAATTCTGGCCCAAGGTTGGGTTGATTTACCTCTGAGCAGCACTTTTTTGCACACCATGGGCTAAATGGCCAGGTCACAAGGACCCATTAAGGTATCCACCACATTTTGTTGTGATCCATCGAGTAGACCTTCTCTACATCGCTCTGAGTACTATCAATTGAATTATAACCACCCTGTATATCACTGAGAAAAAAATTATAGAAATGAATAAAATTTCTTGTTTTACATAAAAATTTATTTTTCTGTTATTCAGAAAGAAATGTTTTCTCTCTCTGTTCAATTCCATTATAATTATTTTGGTTTTTTTCATAAATATTTCTATTTCCTTTACCAGATCCTTTTTTTTCACTATGTCATTCTGAAAAAGTTTCTATTAAAATTATTGCTATCCTCATTTTTTGCTAAATATTTTATTTTCATGAAATCCAAAATTAATGCTGTTTAATTTGGTATGTAACATGCTATATTTCCTTTTATTAGTTATTTGGCAAAAAAAGTTCAAAGTTTTTTTTATCAGCACAGCTGGAAAAAGCCACATGGTACAATTTGGTTTTTCACGACTGGCACTGTAAGAGTTAATGTTGGTCACATATCACAATCTGAAGTTATTTTGATTATCTCAAAATTAAAATCACACAAATAACCAGACATAAATAAAATTATTACTGAAATGTTTAAAGCTGGGAATGTTTGTTTTCTCACAGTTGACTAAAGTTTTAAATATTTTTATGATGAAAAGCATTGTTCCTAAGACTTCACTAGAGGCATCATTAACCCTATTTTTAAAAAAAGCTGATAATAGTTCTTGTGATAATTATAAGGACACCATTCTACTTTCTGTTCCAAGTAAAATTCTTTGCATCACTGTGCTTAACAGAATTAAGCATTTGATGGACAAATTTGAGGTGAACACAGTGAGTTCAGAAGTGAAAGGGGCTGCCAAGATCAAATGCTTACACTTCAGTACTCTTGAAAAAAAAAGTTTGAAGAAAAATTTGTCTTGATCCAGGTGGTAACCCTTGACCTCTTGAGCTACCACCCACTGATCAAGATCTCTTTTATTAATAGTCTTGACTGCAACTGAAGATTCTGGTCAATATAGCACTTTCAGTATGTGCTCTAGAGCACTGACATCTCAAGCATTATCTGACATGGTATATATTTTAAAGCCAATCGCACTTTAATTCTGGTTACTAGTTTCATAAGTATCTAAAAATACTGCTATTTAAAACTGTACAGTGCAGCAGAGTACAGCTTTGCATAACTCCATCAATCAATCTATTAGAATATAGTCTTATTCACCTTATTGTAATGGGACTAATTGCCAGTATGTTCTATGCTCCTTGCATAGGGTGCTGGGTGAGGGGAAGGAGATTCACAACTATTCCTAGTTTATACATTACCACAATTTATTAGTGTTCTCCTGATGTCACATTTCTACCGAACTAAGGGCTTTTCCCAAGGTTGTGTAGACTCCATAAATGGTGACTTATGAAATCTTTTAGTAGAGGATTATGCATACAAATGAAATTATTTTCAGTTTTTGCACATCCTCTGTTTTAGTTGGCCGACTGATATGGAAGATTGACAAAAATTATTTGCTAGGTCTTACCCTCATATTATTTAGATCTTTGGTTGTGCTCACCTGTTGTTTATTATTGTTATGTTGTTGATTGAGCAACAATGTTCATGGGTTTGGGAGTATTTTATATTATCATTCAACACATTTGGTATGGTTTGTATGGTACTATTTTGATAGTTATAATCTATTCTGCTAAATGGAGCTGATGGAGGAGGGCTAAAATTTATGTCTGCTCACCATTTATAAGGTTGAAAATATGCATTTTAGCTTTCAGATTCATAGAGTTGTTGAGCAAAGTAGTTTCAGCTAAGAACAATGATTGTTCTGGATGAGAGGTCTGTTGAATACATGGCAGATTGTAGATTTTACAATCCTTAGAATGGGCAGGACTAAGAATAGGAGTGAAATAGAATTTTTTCTTTTTTTTTTAGTTATAATCTTTGAGGTTGTGGGGTGCTAGTCCAAAATTTCAATGTTTTATTAGAAGATGTTATAAATCACATATGGTCATGAAGTTTTGCATTTTTTTTTTGTTACTTGTTGAAGTCCATTTTGTTGAGGTAGTATTAAGAGTTGATTTAGTCCAGTGGCAGATATCCTATTAATTATTATTATGGTGTTGATTTCTTTATTCTGGTTTAAGCTCATCTTTGAAACATTTCCTTTGTAGTCAGTATATCCAGGAGGCTGTTTATCAGATTCTATTGTGTACATTTGTAGATTTTAGGAAATTAAGTATTTTCTTGTATATTTCCTTTTGTAGATGGATAAAATGTAGTTTAGTAGGCTGCTTAATGTGAAGTCCTGAATTCCATATTCTTTATTGCTTTTGAATAAAATATTTCTTTCTGTCCGATAGGAGGGCAGATTAAGAACACATGTGCAACTGTCTCTGTGGTTTCATAATGTGGACATTTGAAGGTGTCAACATTTTTCATTAAGTGCATTTTGTCATTAAAGTCTTGTGTGACCAAATCCTAAGGGTGTGATTTTTATCAAGTCCTGTTTATTTTCCATAGTGGAGCATATTTCCGATAGATGAGGGGAGATGAATCTTCTCTGATTAGTAGTGTTGGAAGTTTGGTCACAGAACAGTTTCTGAAGTTTTTCTAAAGATGGTTGCTTGAAATCTGTCTTAAATTTATTCAGTTTATGATAATTAGAGATGGTGGGTGTATTGGGATTGATGTCTTTCATAAGGGGGGCAGCAATTTCATTTCTCGTAAGTTCAATGTGGCTAGGAACCTACTGGAAATGAATGCCATTATTGTTGATTTTCATTTGAACAATGCAAAGATGAAGTATGTCCTGGGTAATATTTTGGTGGCAACATTTAGTTGGCTCTTTCAGAAGGGACAACAGGGCAGCTTTGCTGTCAGTGGGGACACTTTTTTTTTCTTTGTTTGTCCAGATCAGGGCTTGTTTCAGAGCCATCAATTTGGTGGTAGAGCTAGTAGCACAAGTAGTTAAACAGAAGTTGTTTCTATGATTTCCTTGATGGTCATAAAATGCTCCTGCAGCTGTTCCTTCTTCTCTGTTTAAAGCTCCATCTGTGTAGATCTTTTTGTACAACATGAAGTAGTTTTCTATATGTCTTTTAATGAGATCCAGTATATCTTCCTGAAAATATTTGTGCTTTAGGACTCTGATTTCTGGAAATTCTGTGTGTATTTTAGGGAAGCAGAACTCTTCCATTAGGGCCAAGTTGCATTACATCAAGCCAATTGCTGAGACTGGTAATAGAGTAGGCTGTGATAAAAAGAGAGAAAACTAAACTGATGAAAATGGGTTGTGCACATGATGCTTGTTTTTAGAATGGCTGTGTTCTCTAGCAAATTCCTCAGTTCAATTATGTCAGGTATTGTATAACAGATACAGGTAATGTGCAACATAACATAAACAGAATATATATACTGCTATTGTTAATTTTAAGAATCTGTTGAGATGTGGAGAAATAGCCATAGAAAGAAATTACTCTATACAGGGTGTTTCAAAACTCTGTACAAATTTCAATGGGAAATAGGGAACACCAAGACAAATCTTTTTCGTCTATAAATGTATGTTCGCTGATGTAACCCTTTGGAGCTAGAGGGCGCTGTTTGGCGGCACTGCAATTGGCTAGAGGGGTAAAGTGGGAACGGATAATGGACTTGTGTTTGCCGTCAGCATTTTTAAATCAAACACATTAAGTGCAACATGGAGTGTTTCACAACTGCTGAGATGGCTGACATGCATCTGGCATATGGGGCTGTCAATGGAAACAGAAGAGCTGCTGTGAGGTTGTACCGACAGCGCTTCCCAAACAGACGTGTGGCAGCTTCCCAAACAGACGTGTGGTGATCTTGGTGATCACCTTGTGATCAGTCACCTTGTGATTCTTCCTCAGGGGACACATGTGGTGGTTACCAAACATTTATGCGTTTGCAGTGGCAACTGCGAGAAATTGGAACATTCCATACAAACATGCATGACACTGGTCAGAAGAGAACCGTATGCACTCCTGACATAGAAAGATCCTACGGCAGATTGAGGACAATCCAGGCATAAGCATGTGAGCTGTTGCACATAGCCTCAGTGTGAACAGTCCTCATGTGGAGTGTTGTATGAGCAGCAGTTACATCCGTTTCATCGTCACAGAGTTCAAAGTTCAGACATTGCAACCTCAGGATTACCCTCTTCATGTGGAATTTGTGTGCTGGTTTCTGTAGCAGACCACGGTGCAGCCTGATTTTCCAACTCATGTGCTCTTCTTAGATGAGGCCTCTTTCACATAAGGGTGCGTTTAATGTGCATAATTCCCACATTTGGGCGCATGAAAATTCACATGCCACAATGGTGCATGGTCATCAACAATGGTTTGCCATCAATGTTTGAACAGGTATCGTTCATTACATTTTGATTGGGCCATACTTGCTGCCTCCCCGACTAAACAGGCAGATTTATCAAGTGTTCTTGAAGAAACATTGCGGGGACTGCTGGAAGATGTTCCCATGGCTATTGGCAGACGAATGTGGTTTCAACATGACAGGGTGCCAGCACACTTCAGTAATGATGTGCAGGATTATCTGAATGCCACTTTTGGGGATCGATGGATAGGCCAGAGTAGACCCTCACCTGACCATCACCAAGATCACCTTGTGATGGTGATCACAAGGTGATCTTGGTGATCACCTTGTGATCAGTCACCTTGTGATTCTTCCTCAGGGGACACATGAAGAACCTCATATATGAGACTTCCATTGATTCAGATGATGACCTCATCGCAAGAATAGCTGTTGCCACTGAAACTGTTCGCAAAATTCTAGGAATCTTTCAACATCACGTATGGACTAAATGCTTCGACACTGTCGTTCATGCAATGCTGTTGCCAGTAACAACTTTGAGCACCTTCTTTAAGTAAATATTGTTCATCCTTGTTTCAATTCATTTATGTACCAACTCCACTGATATTTCTGTCAACGCCCTTTAGCACCAAAGGGTTACATCAGCGGGCATACATTCATAGACGAAAAAGGTTTGTCTTGGTGTTCCCTATCTCCCATTGAAATTTGTACAGAGTTTTGAAACACCTATATAATAATTTAGTCCTTCAATAATTTACACAATAATGCTGTTGTACAACTAAGAGATCCAAAAATTAAATGATTTCCAAGTCAACAAAACTAATTATTGTGAAACTACAGTTCACAGAAAATCAACCTATATACCTAATTACATCCCTGCCAACTCTGCTCATCCACTAAAATATAAAAGAGCCAGTATACTACCATACTATATTAGAGCTTATAGATACTGTTCGCAAATGACGACCTTTCAGGAAGAAATACAATATATACATCAAACTGCAAATGAAGCAGGATACAATCTAAAATTATTACAAAAATGGGAAAAAACTGCTAAATATATAGTAAGGAAACACAACCATAACCACACCAAACTGAAAATAAAAAACAATACACTACCAGTTTTCCATATATAAAAAAACTAACAAAAACCATGAAAAATATGCTGACAAAATATAACTTTACCAACCACAATAACTCATTCTTTAAAAAACCTTATTTTAAATAACAGGAATAAAAAACCACCCTCGGGGGGAATTTATGAAATAACTATTCCCGATCCCTCTAAAGTATTAGAGGGTAAGGATATAGGTTCCTCGTGTTGCACCTATTATTTCCTCCATTCTGGTTACTTGAATATTATTTACTTAATATAATAATTATTAACTTAATATAATAAAATTGGTTGACTAACTTAAGGACTGGGTTCATTCAAGTTGCTGAGAGGCTGGTTCTTAAATACATAGGTAAAACATTTCGTAAATACCAAACACAAATGCAAGAACATTATAAAGGTATTATTAAATGTAACCCAACCAGCATTAGCTCAAACAATAATAAAAAATGATATTCAAATTGATAAAATAGATTTCAAACCCTTAATGGCCCTTAGAACGAAGTTTCAACTGCAATATGCAAAAAATTTAATGATTCACGCGCAATTTGATAATGTATGCAAAACGGAGATCCCACTCCTTCCTTCTGCATGAAATCTCCTGTTGCATCAACAATCAAGAATGCACACGCATACATAATAGGTAACATCAGCAATTACACGTTGAGAGATAACTATTTAACTGACAGAATACATGTTTAACATCACATGCCTGAAGATGCCACGAAATTGACGGTGGTGAAATGCGTCACACATGCCGAGAGGCTTGTTCTTTTTAGAAGTTTTTTAAAGTTGGCTTTTGCTTTAACATTAAAAGTTCTTTTAACTTGAGTTTTAAATGTCCAAATGTGGAGGATAGTGCTCATACATACTTGTAACCCAGTATTAGCAGATAATATGTGTATTCCCGTAAATGATTTGTGTCTTCTATGAGAGAACGGAGCAACAAATGCTGAACTATGTAAATGATTAATACAGAGGTAAAAAGAACTGACAAATCAGAAATAATAACTACAGTTGACATCAGCTACTTAAGAAGATTAAATGCTCTGGTGCTCAACTCAGCGTAGCTGCTCCTAAAAGTGAAGTGTCACTATAAGGCATAGACAAAGTCAACTACAACAGCAGTCAACAAAAGGGAAATACCATCAATATTCAGTGAATGGACTTAACTGATATATACAGTCTCTGCTAAAAAAATTGGTTGACTAACTTAAGGATTGGTAGCATTCAATATAACATCAACAACAAACTACATCAAGTTGTGTCACTTAATGCAATTGTACCAGCCTCAGGATTACGGTAAATACCTTTATATGGTCTTTTCTTGCTCTATTTTGCCTTTACTTGTAAAAGGATTGTTATAGAATTGAATAAGTATCATAGGGTGTATATTAACATTGAATGTTCAAGAATGAGTAAGCCGATAGGGCAATTTTCTGTCAATCATTTTAATGTTAAGCACTCCTCTTGACTTGGAAATCATTTGATTTTTGGATCTCTTAGTTGTACACAACAGCATTATCGTGTAAATCATTAAACCTTATACAATTAGCTGTGTCTACAATTACTATATTTAATAATTTAGTCCTTTCTAAAGTTTGCTATGGTAGCATAATTTAATCCTCTGCAAGCAAGATAACATAAAACATTATGCTCTTGATTGTAAATGCTTATGCAGTATGTTAGGCATTACGTGGTTTGATTATGTAATCAATGATGAGGTTAGATGAAAAGGTCATCAACCACACTGAGAATCATTTTGCATAGGAAGAGGCTGTAACAGTTTAGCCATGTTGGTTGCATGCAGAACTATAGATTACTGAACAGAATTATGAAAGCACATCCAAAGATCTTAGAAAATTGGGGATTCTCAAATGTAGTGGGCAGACCATGTCAAACAGGACTTTGTTATGACAGATGTTTTGTGTGGGTCAATACATAGGTATCTAGAAGCGCCAATCTTCCACAATGAAACTTATGAGTTGGAAGAAAATTCCAAGTAATTACAACCACTTACATGAAATAATAAATTCCAGTATTTGGCACAATTTATGTAATATATTGATTATTAATCAATACATATAGAATACATATTGATTATTGGTTACTCAATATCAGTGAGAAATTTCAATAATACCAAAAAGTACACAACCACAGATTTCATTATGAGTGCTACGGCCACTACTTCCCATGCATCATGTAGCAAGTTGCCATTGCCAGCCACTTTCTCACAAACTACAGCCGATTGCATTTTTTTCTATTACTTTTGTACTGGAGTGTTAATTTCTGTAATATTTAGGACAACATATTTTTAATCAATGAATGATGCCTATTGATTGCTATTACTAATCATTAGTAATTAAGTTAAATTTTCCTATCATAAAAAAAGCAGTCCCTCAGTCCCTTGTGAGCCTCAATCTGTTAAGAATTTAACAATGCACTGGTCCTTTTATGGCACCCATTAACTTATTATGAATTAAATTTCCTATCTCATAATAGGGAGCCTATATATTTTTGCAGAAAGTCTGTGGCATGCATACATCTTGATATTAGTGAAAACAGCAGGCATTACTCTTTATAGTTGCATCAAAATAATGGAAACACCAATGGCAACTGGAGTACATGCAATATGCCGTATGCATATTACAGGGACGACATCACCCACGATGTGAGTTATATAAAGGGGAGAAGTATGATGTCGACTATCAAGTAGCAGTGCCATAAGTGCAGGTGAAACAGCTGTTGTGGTGCAATTGTCAACAATGTCAGATCTCAGTGACCTCCAAAAAGGCATAATTATTGTGTGCACCTTGCAGGAGCTCCAGTAACCAGAATGGAGGAACACAAGGAACTTATATCAAAGATTATGACTACCTATCAAAAAGGACAGGGCAATGCCTCCAAAAGTGCAAATTGTGGACACCATACGAAGTTGTCAGATATGGATATGCAAACATTGGCACAGATTGTATAATGGAAGCACAAGATCATGGCACTGCAAATAGCAGTATTGAACACTAGTCAGGATGATCCTGTTTCCATCATAACAGTTCATTGGGAACTTCATTGTGCTGGTATTTATAGCTGTGCTGCAATCCAACATGTCATCTGGTCTGATGAATCGTGCTACACATTATTCCCCACCACTGGTAAGAGTGTACATCTGGTGAAAACTTGCAGAAGTGTACAAGCCCGACTGGTTCCGACACTGAAGCATGGAGGTGGATCCTCATGGCATTCCTTAGAGACATTAGTTATTTTGCTAGATCATGTCACATCCGCAAAGTATGAATCCATTCTTGGGGACCACCTGCACCCAATGTTGCGGGATTTATTTCCTAATGACCGTCCCTGGTTTCAAGTGGATAATGCACCTGTTCATTGTGTGAAACATGTCAAGTTGTGTTTTGCAGAGGACAAGGTACAGCAGCTACCCTTGGCCACCTCATTTTCCAGACCTCAATATTATTGAACATTTGTGAGAATATCTGGAGCACAAGGTCAGATCAACTTTCCACCTCCAGCATCACTGGCACATTTGGGCCATATTTTACAGGAAGAATGGTCCCACATTCCATCACTGTATGTGCATGACTTGTGTAAGATACAATACACATCGAATTGCAGCTGTTCTGAATGCCTGAGATGGTCCTACAGCTTATTAATAAAATGCTCTCCACAAACAGTACATATTTCCATTATTTTGTTAAACCCCTGTAAGTAAGTTCACAGATTAGCCATACTTGAAATATTAAGCCTTAAGACTGAATATGCAAGAGATCCTTTTGTAATTCCAAGCATGACTTACAAATTACAGAAGGTTCCCTAACCTTTGAACATGAACTCCCTCACCCTGAACCTTCAAGGCACGAGGATTCTAAGTAATCTGATATGTGATCAATTCACACATTTCCCAGAGTGAAAAGAGTACGTGATACAAATTTGTGGCCTTGAACTCTAAAAGAATTTAGATGCAATCTTTGCCTGGTGTTCTGTCTGGAAATAGTCAGCTGAAGTCCTATAGAACAAATTCTGACCTGCAGCCATTATTGTGTAGGTGAACCCCACAGTCAAGAGCAATAAAAGAACTAAAATGGAAACAATTCTTCCCTTCTATTACCTTTCTCTTTTTGGAAAAAGGAAAAAACTGTAAAATTTGGAAACAGATTTTATTTAAAAAAGGGAAAAATTGGAAAATGCAAAATTTAAATTTTGAATGACCAATTCTGATTTTAAATCAAAATATCAATAAAAATAAAAATTAAAAAGTCTAGCTGTGGCAGCTCTGCTACTTAACCAACCAAAAAAATTTTTTGCTTAAGGGGACATAGAAGTTTCTCGGGATGAAAAAATCGATTTTTTTTTTTTGCATTTTTTGATAATTTTTACCCCTAAGAATGAGAATCCAAAACCGTTTTTAAAATATTGATATATTACAGAAGATATAACACTTTATGTCGAGTGCCACGCATGGGCCTCAGAGAGCCCGTTTCAAAGCAGCGCGTAGGTAGGAACGTTGGACCCATCGAATAATGGTTTCTTTTGTCCTTATTCGAAGAGCAAGTTATCCGTGGGTAAAGCATTCAAATTTTTCTCAACAGATGGCATTGTAATCATTTTACTTTCTAAGGGGACATAGAAGTTTCTCGGGATGAAAAAAATCGATTTTTTTTTTTTTGCATTTTTTGATAATTTTTACCCCTAAGAATGAGAATCCAAAACCGTTTTTAAAATATTGATATATTACAGAAGATATAACACTTTATGTCGAGTGCCACGCATGGGCCTCAGAGAGCCCGTTTCAAAGCAGCGCGTAGGTAGGAACGTTGGACCCATCGAATAATGGTTTCTTTTGTCCTTATTCGAAGAGCAAGTTATCCGTGGGTAAAGCATTCAAATTTTTCTCAACAGATGGCATTGTAATCATTTTACTTTCGTGAATGCAGTTTCTAAACTAAGTTCACAGTTGTTTTAGAGTCTGCTGACAGAGTGTCATTGTGTTATTGTGGTGTGTAATTTTCAAATAAAAAAAGTAAAATATGAGTAAAGCTAAAGGTTCTTGTGAGGCCCACGATAGTGGTGCAATTCAGAAGGATTATTCACGAAAAAGACATTTTTCAATCAATCGTTGGGACACTTTTAAAAAAATATTTATTATTTTATCGTGGATATCTTTTTAATGACTGAAAAAAAGAACTTTCTTGTAATAAAGAGATGCAATATCTTTTTAATGACTGAAGAAAAGCACTTTCTTGTAATAAGGAGATGCAATATCTTTTTAATGACTGAAGAAAACCACTTTAAAAACTCATGTAAGTTGAAAAAAAGCAGATTTATATTGGTGTAAACTTATTTCAAACTTTCAAATGCGTTTTTCTCGAAACTATGTTTTCAAAGTCGGTACCGGTGATATAACACAATAACAAATCACTCAATTTACTTGTTTCTTTTTTCTACTTATAGTTTATAAAATTCCCCAGTCCTTATCGGATGCTTTTTTGAAAATTTTAATTTTTTTATATTTTTTTATAGTTAAAACTGGAAAAAAAAGAGCTAAAATTTGACTTTTTTTTTTTTGAAAGGTAGTCATTTTGTTAAAAAATCGAAATTTAAAAATCCCATCTGATACGGACTTCAAAATTTAATGTACTTTAAGAATTTTTTTTTTGTTTGTTTCAGATGAACATGCAGGGCGATTTTACTGGTACCGCAAACCTCTGTACGGTGTACAGGCCAGTATTGGGGGAGCTGTGGTGGAGTTTTTTTTTTTTGAAATTTGACTGAATAAATTTTTTTTTATAACTACATAAGATGTACTTTCATTTAAAAAAAAGTCATTATACCTTTTTTATTTGCGGCAAAAAAATTTATGAAAATTGTCCTTTTTTATGGCCGAGAAACTCCTATTCCCCCTTAAGCATTAACACTAAAATATTTTAATGCATACAAATGGACAGACAACAAAGTAAAAACGTGGCATTTTTTTTAACAGGCTAAAACCAAAATCCATCGTATTAATTGATATACAAGTTAACTAGTTAATATGCAGCTTATTATGATATAATTTCCAGTGGTTCTATAATGTATATTTTTATTCTGGGTGCATTTTACAAAAAGATTATGAAAAACATGGAACAGCAAGATGCATTTCTTTTCTAGTTTATTTTCTTTATGCAAAGTTGCTTACAATCATGCTGTATGAGCAAAAATACTGCTATGTGAAATTTATTCAAAATGAAATTGTGATAAAAAGAAAATAGGAACAGAACTGGAATCTCAGGACTCTTAATTAGTTGAAATTCTATTTCTACATACCAATAGGAACAGGACTAAATACATCATCCATTCCACTACGCAACTTTCCTACACCAAGAACACCACTGGATGGAATGGAAAGACTGCGTCCAGCAAGTGTAGGTGGAGGTATGTATACACCATAATCTCGGGCAGCCTCTTCTCTAACTTGTTGGATGGTTTTGGGGCCATGGTCAGAAAGAACTCGTCGTGGTACCCACTGCAAGAAAATCAGAATACTACATTAGTTACTGATAATTATTATCCTGTTATACATTGAATTGACAAATTATATACAGCTACCTAATAATAACCTGTTGCTCCACCTTCTGCCCTCACAACAGCAGCCAGACATCTTGGTAAGGACTCAATAAGGTATTGAAAACACAGAGGCAGTATTGTCGCACATGAAGCAAGGATCACCTATCGTAGAGCATCCAAAGTTGCTGATGAGGGTTGGCAGGCTCAAACAGATCTTTCCAATTTGTCCTACAAATTCTCAATGGGGTTGAGGTCTGGCAATCGAGGGGAGACATTAGAGTGTAGTAAACTCACTTGAATCTTCCTGGAGCCAATTGGTTACCACTCAGGAAGTATGCAGTGTGGCGCTGTCCTGTTGAACTATGGCGTCATGATGCTGAAAGAGAACTGATACGAATGGGGTGTAGATGGTCGATGAGGATGTTCATATACCTTGTACCAGGGATGGTCTCAATGGGTATGAGGACCTAAGGAAGCCCATGTAAACGCACCTCAAAAATAAAATTCGACAGCATCGGTTTAGTCAAGAGTGAGTAAACAGGACTGGCATCTCAACAAGTGATAGACTACAAATATATATCATCAACAGTTACACTGCCTCCACCTGCCTGTATGACCTCAAATTGGAAAGTTGGGTTCATCACTTTATATGGATTACACCACACATCCACCTTTTAATTCGCATGATAAAGTTGAAACTGTGATTCTTCAGACCAGATGACGTGTTTCAGTCCTCTGCACTCCAGTTGTGATAGGCCTTTGCAAAATGCAACCTAATCTTTCAGTGCATTGCAGTCAACAAGGGGACACGATATGGATGTCGACTGCCATAGTCTATTTTTTCCATGGTACAAAAGATAGTCTTTGTGCATAAGCTTGTGGAAGTGCCCTCATTCAATTCTGATGTTACCTGCTCCACAGTGCTCCACGGTAATGGGCACGATCCTTGTAATGATGCGGTACAGTCTGCACTCAACTCGAGAGTCAATTGCACATTTACATCCACATTTCTCATAATTATTAATATAATAATTATAAAATAACAATTAAATAAAATTAAATTTCAATTTAATTATATTAATATTATACAATTATTATTATATATATTTAATATATAAACATATATATATATAACACATACATATATTTAACATATATATTATAACATACACAGTCGTATCAGAATAATATGGCCACCCAAGGAATCACGGTGTAACCACCCAGGCGCATCACAGAGTGAACATGACAAGTTCGACCACATGAAGATATAAGCGGCCGGCCAGGACAGGGGCAGAAGTATTGGCAGAGGTATTGATTTGGCATGGGCAGAGGTATTGATTTGATGAATGTTCAAAATGGAATGATCATCAGCTACCGTGCCAAGGGTGGAAGCATCTCGGAAACAGCAGACTTCGTGGGCTGTTCGCGAGGTACTGTAGTAATTTCCAAGAATGGCCCACTGGCACACTAAGTACCTCCAGACGTTATAACTGTGGAGCCCCAAAGCCCATCGACCCCAGAGGAGAACGTCATCTCTGTCAACTGGTAAAGGGCAATCGACATGCAACAATATAGCAATTGACCACACAAATGAACACTGGGGCACCCAGGTATGTGTCCCCAATAACAGTAGAGCAAACCCTGTTAGGCATGGGTCTCCAGAGTCGCTGCTGCATAAAAGTGCCCACGTTAACCAAGGTCTACCGGCAATGATGCCTGCAGTTCACACAGGACTACCGTCATTGGACAGTGGAAAAAGGTTACCTTCTCCAACCAATTGAGGTTTCTATTTCTGAAAAGAAGTGAAAAGCGATGGTGGATATGGCGTCAGACACACGGAACCAACACCCAGACACACTTGTCGGTCAAGTACAGGCCACAGTGTGCACATCTGGGGGATGTTTTCCTGGTATGACCGGAAACCGCTGGTACCACTGGATGAGTCCCTGAATGCCAATGGCTACCTGTCCATCCTCGCTGATCACATGCATCCCTTCATGTTGGATGTTTACCCTGGTGGTGATGGTGTCTACCAACAGAACAATGCACCCTGCTATGTCGCTAAGGTGGTGCGTGACTGGTTCCAGGAACACGACAGCGATGTCTCCATTCTCCCTTGGCTGGCAAAATTGCCCTACCACAATCCCACAGAGCACTTGTGGGACCATTTGAATCGACAGGTTCGGCATGCAGACCCAAAACCATGTTATCTCTGGAATCTCTGTGCTCTGCTGGAGTCCGAATGGGCACGTGACTCTGGCAACCTTCCAAGGCCTCATTGTGTCCATGCCACGCCGTCTCACCGCTGTCATTCAGGCCAAGGGTGGTTATTTCCATTATTAGTTATGTGATCATATTATTCTGATACGACTGTGTGTGTGTGTATATATATATTTATTCAATTAATTATAATTATATTATTAATTTGTTATAATTGTTATGGTAATAATATATGTCTTTTTTTGTGGTAGTATAAATGATAATTTAATAAATTAGCTAATTTTTGTGATCAGAAAACAGGAAAAAATTACTAACTGCTGATATAAGGTACAGCATTTTAGCATCATGTAATGCCACCTATGAACTTCATAATCCATATAGCACAATGTAATACAGTTCCTAACAGAGAGTGTTATGCAATTTATGAACCTTAAAGGGAAAAAAAAGATACTGTCTATATTTCTGGATATCACCCTGTTAAATGCAAAAAAAAAAATCCAAAATCCAAGCTTCCTCGTGTGGATATAATTTAAGAAAAGGTTAATGCATTATTTTCAAAAATATCATAAACTTTACACTGCATTACATAAAAGACATGAAAATTAGCATAAAAAAAAAGGTACAGGAAAGTACCCTGTTTTGTCTCAGCTCCAAAACATCCTGTAACATGAAGCGAATACGAGAAGGCAGATCATTGTTGCTGGCAAATGTCTGCATGCGTTCAAAGTACTGATTCATCAGTGCCTAAAAATATTGAAATAAATATTAATGTTTGACTGAAAAAATAGCATATTAACAAAAATAACAACATAATAACACATTAATATTTAATATAAAAAGAAACTTGATATATTTTAATTAAAAACCTGCTGTAAAAAATTCGAAACTAAAGAAACAAAGCTTGTCAATTTTACTGCAAAATATCATAAAAATTATTCAAATCCAATTAAAAGATTATCTTTTATAAAAAAATTTTAAATAATAATTAAACATTTCTCTTACACATCCTTGGAAGTTTTTCAAGTGCATGCAATGTTCAACCTCAGTGAAGTTGAAATGTTTTCCCATTGTTGCTTGTAACATTAAACAACCATTCATATTTTACATAAAAGTAATCAGCCCAGTAGATCAGGACTCGTAAAAAAAAGCGCATAAGACGATTTTGAAGAACATGAGAAGATGATAAAAATCGTAGGTTTTATCCTAACAAAAATACTCATATTAAAAGAAATATATAGACGAAACAGCTTGTAAAGAACACCAAGTGATGTTAAGAAATATTTTACAGCTGAAATGCATGAAATTAACTATTTTTGTAACACATGTCACAATACATTACACCAAGTGTTATGTGCAGGTTGCAATATAGAAACTTGTGGTTTCATTATAACTGTAATTTTAAGTACTAAATATCAGAATTGATTTATATCAGTTAAGATTTATGAAACACTTGTTTGGTTGATAAGACAGCATTTTAAACTAGAAAGATGAATCAACTCTGTTGAATGTGGAATGTTAGTTTTTAAAAGAGAATAAAATTTGTCAAATTCTTACTTTAATGGCCTTTAATGATGAAAACACAAACTAATCAAAGATATGGAAAATGCATATGGCAATATAAAAGTGAATCAGTAAGTTGCAAAGTTACAGAGAAAAAATGTGACAAAGGAATGAAACACGGCAGTTTATATACATATACACTGAGTGCTCACTGAATTAATGCCTACCTCCCTCCAGTTATAGAAGTGGAAGCTAACTTTGAAGCTCTATAACCCCTAAACTAGTGTTTTATGAGAAAATGTAATAAAAAAACCCTCAAGCAGCTGCTTGCCACAGAGGTCTGACAGGAGCCTGTCAGTTTATATGCCATAGTAGAAGGTCTGAGGATGGCAGGCCCTTAGCAGAAAAATGACACAAAACAGCCATGCCTTACCCGGGGCTCGAACCTAGGTCCTTTAGATCAGTAGCCAAGCGCGCTAACCACTCGGCCATGGGACGGCTTCATGAGAAAATGTAACAGGAGATACCATTTAATACAACAGATGTATATTTGAAAAGTTGTAAATAATTTTTCAATAATTTTCAATTTTCCTAAGGGTTGTTGTGTTAATTGTTGTAATTTGTAATTGCAATTGTGTTGACAGTTGTTGCTGTTAAATATTTGAAGTCCATAACTCTTTAAGTACAAAGTGAACATTATTGAAAATTGAGATTTAGATAGATTTGATTGAGATCTTTATCTTCTGTTACTTTCTCATAAAATGCTTAATTTAGAAGTTATAGAGCTTCAAAGTTAGCTTCCATTTATATAACATGGAGGGAGGTGGTCATAATTCAGTGAGTCACTCAGTGTATAATTGCTTTGTACATTAAAACACTTGTTCCGTTTTTTACTACAGCCTGGAATCACCCTGCATAGGTCTTTGGTGGCACTCTCCATCATCTAAGAAATATCTGTCAACTGTTTCAGTGGATTAACAAGTGAAAATCCCTTGGAAATTAATCAGGCAGTGGGTAGGCTGTCCAAGAACCTCTCACACTACAAGGTTCTGATGGTTTCTTTAGTTGTGTGGGCACTATGTTGCAGTCTTGCTTTTAGCAACAATCTGCAAAAAACAGACATTCACGCTTTACCCAGGGCTTGAATCCAGGTCCCTTTGATCAGCAGCCATGCATGCTAACCACTTGGCATCACAGAAAATATCACTAAAAAAGTCAAGAACTCAGCAGAAATAAAACACTGACTTTTTTTTTCAAGAGCTTCAAGGATATGGAAGCTCAAAAATAATAGTATCTTTGTTACACTGTTTAATTCCTTCCAGTATAGTTAAGTATGGAACCACTTTTACAGTTTTTTAAAAGACAAATTTTAATTTTAAAAGACAAAATTAAAAGTGAAACTTCAAAACTTTTCCTACCAAAGCATTCTTTGAAGCTTAGTGTGTTTTTCCTATATGCAGCTTTAACAATTATGATAATATTTTGAAAATCAGCAGTAAAGAAGTATTCTGCCACTGGAAGTTTATTATACACTGGTGAAATATTTTGAATCAGTTAAACAAAAAGTGAAGTCTAATTTTAATTTAATATTAATTTTTTAATAAACAGTCTATTTTTAGTCATGCTGCCAGATTTAATTTTAAAAAGGTAAGAAATTGCAAACTGTTATATTAATGCATCTGACAATAAGAAAAAAGTGTAGAGTGTCTTTCCTAAATTATGTAGCCAATAATTTCTGTGTTGATAATGGTTCAGGCTGAGTTCTCAGCTCCCATTTGTTGTCCTACTAAATGATTAAACTAAACATATTACAAATAAAGCTATGAGGATATTCAAAAGCTGCAATGATTTCAATTTGCTTTTTGCTAACTATATAAAAAAAGCTGCAGCAAAAACTTACTTTTGCTTTATCACTGTCAAGACGATGACCAACAGTTTTCATTATCTGACAGAGACACTCCAAGTCTTCGGCCATGTCCTTAAGAGTCTGCCTTTTCTTTTTGGCCAAAAGTTGCTGAACACACTGATGGAGGATAGCTTCATGGAGTAGTCCTTGTTTTCCCAACTCTCCAATGAATTTAATGTTACCCAACATCTTGTGCTTTGCAACACCACGTTGTTCCTCTTCCTCTGGGCTAAGCGTGCCATCCTTCTTATCAAATGCTATAAAAATAAACAAAAAATTTCACTCAAAATATTATACCAAGCAAATGATAGGAGTAGGTGCCAATTAAATAGGTAATATCAATAATAGTAAAACAAAATATGGTAAATACCTATAACGATTCTTAAGTCTAACACAATAATACTAATATCAGAGATAAAATTTTAATTAAAACAACAAAAAAAAAACTTGCCTTACACTAGTAAGCATTTTAATAGAAATTCGTCCAACATGATTTAGTTTAAATTTATTTTGTACCTAACCAATGGTTTTTCACCTTTTAGGTTGTGGTGCAATTCCGGTGTGGTCATGATTAAATGCTTAACATGTCAATACTTAAAAGAATGTTCAGATATTGTTTCTTGGTGAATTTCTTACTTGCATAAAATTTTACAGTAGAGAGTAATGACTGTCATCAATTTTTAAAAATAAAACCTTGCTAGATAGCAATTGCACAGTTTCCAAAACTTGTCATAAATAGAATGACAAATAATATAATAAGCAATGCAAGACATTGTATCAAAGTTCCTGAAACTAAAGTTGCTATTTAATAATTGTTCACACAGGAAAGGAAAATTATTTTGTTACTAAAAATGTTAATATTCAAAGCAAAATGAAAAAGTAAAGATTATCAGGCTGAAATAAATTGTTGAATTTTCAAACATATTGGGGCAGGGAGCCACAATGGTATCAAGAGACAGATATTAGTCATAACAGCCTCACAGACAGTTTGGTCAGAACCTGAAAAAAAGTTTGGAAACTACTGATCTACAGCTATTTCTAATTTGCTTCAAATATTTTGCACTGGAACTTGATACTTCCTAATTTACTTTTCATTTTTGCTAATTTGGATTAAAAAATGTATTCTTTTTGAATATCAAACATTGCTGCATTATAATAAACACTATAATTTTTTTAAAAAATTATTAACTGATTATCCAAATGATATGCTTAATCCTTAGAGTGCCAAGATTGATTAGATTGATGATGGAAAAATTTGTGCAAATTTTTGTGCAAGGATTGTGCAAAGATTGATCAGATCTAGGTATTTCATATATAATTTCCCTTAAAATCAAGAGATGGCATAAAGGATAGACCACAGTACAGAAGCTATTACCAACCTCAATAACAATTATGAAGTCCCATGTAGAAATATACTTCAACTGGCACTCATTGGCATATTTTGAATAATTAAATACTGATTATCATAGGCTGATATCTGAGCAAAACATGCTTTTCCCTTAATAATGAACTGCAACATATAAAAAAAATTAAGGCAATGGAAAAAGGAATAACTTGCTACACTCCACGTTAGACTCAATAGGTTATGTTGTTATTGTCAATAAGAAGTCAGGTTCAGATATCAGGGAATCAGAGTAAAATGAAATATTTAATTTATCTAAATCTCCCAATTTCAATAATATTCATCCAGTACTCAAAGAGTACATGATAGTTAAAATAATCATATGAAAAGTTAATTGAAAGAGATTAAAATTAACAAACTACCTATCTTCCTATATGTGCCTTAAAAAGAAAAAATAAATACCTGGCCAATACCCATGTCACAAGGACTTGGAGGGCTCAGAGAAGGTTTGGAAAAAGGGTTTGGCTATTAAGGATTTAATGGCATAATTGCAACTAAGGCCATAATGCACAGATAAAAATCATAGAACCCTCAACCAAAATTAAAAAAACAACATACAAAAGGAGAAAGCAAATGAAACTCTACAAGACAAAAGAAGAACGAAAAGTGTATAAAAAACCAAGTGTAAAATTAAATAAGCAATAACGGGTGTACAGGACTCATAAAGGCAACAAGTCTAAAGATTAAAAGGGTAAAATGTTAAATACGAGTAAAATAACCTGTAAAATGTAAAAAGTCCAAGATAGAAGTTAAAAGCAATTTATCAAGAAAAGCTGACCGAGTGTAAGGGGCTACACTCGGGCAACACATAAAGACTCTGGACCAGTGAAGTGCAGAAGGTCCCTGTGAAAACACGGAGGGCCCGATGGTGGAGAGGCTCCAGCACCTCCACCACTGAATCCCGGGTGGAATCGTAATCTGGGATCTGTAGTCCAGTTTCAACCGGACAAGTATACAGTAGAGGTGGAGCAATGAACATCAGTCTGCCCCCCAAGACAGGGAGAATTTTGAAGATGTTCAATGACAGCATGCACTTGGACCCGAGATATTCTATGTGTGGTAAAGAGGTTCTGTTCGAATAAACATCACCAAGGCGTGGGTCTGCTTCTCAGCAGACATGCTAGTGATGCTCTTCTAGGATATGAGTGCATTAATGAAAGGTTTCTTACAGCAAATTTCAGACAAGCATTAAAGACTTGAATGTTATCTGCTGTTATGCCCCCACTGAAGATGCCGATGAGGATGAGAAGGATAGTTTTTACGGACAACTTCAGAATATTTTGAATTCTGTCAAGAAAGGAGATATTACCTTTGTTCTAGGTGACTTCAATCCCAAAGTTGGTACTGACTCTGATCATTGGGGAAGGAGGAACAGGCCCTTTTGGTATTGGTAGCTGCAATGGTAATGGGCAACATCTCCTACATGTAAGTAAACTTAATGGTTTTAGAATAACTACACTTATTACAAACACCGCAACATACATAAGTACATATGGGTGTCACCAGATGGACTGCATAAGAATATGATTAATTATTTATTAATTAACAACAAATGGGCTAGTTCTGTTAGGAATACCAGGTCATATAGGGGACCTGAAATTAGATCTGATCATTACCTTGTTAAAAGTGTCTTGCAACTTAACTTAAAAAGTGTTTGTACTAAAGTTAAAAAATTTACCTTTAATACTGAAGCTCTGAAAGACCCAGTTATAGCTAAAGCTTACCATTGTGCTAAGGTTAAAAATTGTGCTAAAGTTCTGCCCAACATTCATCTAGTATTTAAGGATTCATTATTCCTGTTTGTATCTCTAAGATTCTAGTTTATTGTACTTGATTAGCCATCTGTCTGATTCTTTCTTTCTCTCGTCTCATCCTCGGATTTACCATATGACTTCCACCAGATCGCTATATACTTACCATTAGTGTAGGTTAACTTACCGCGGAACGGTACTACCCTCATGGTGTGTGCTTGATAACACGGAGAATCGCAGAAATCGACAGGCATTCCCATTACGTAGGCACCAGTACCACTCAAATTACAACTTTAATTATCATTTTTATTGTTTCCAATCAAAACTTCATGAGTTCCACATTTCACCATCAAAATTTCATATTTCTATCATTAATACCTCATTGCAATATTCGTTAGAGGGCACAATTATAGTATTCGAAAGATTCTAAAAGTGAAAATCATAACATTTTATCAATTCCTATCTAACCCTAAAAAGATTTTTTCATTTATCTCTAAATACAAACAATTATCTGATAAAATAAAAAATTGTGTTTTCCCACCCACCCTGAATCTAACAGATCAATTTGTTGTTGCCAATGGAAACATCATGATGTTCACATTCTCAATTTCAGTTTACAGTTTGGTGGTAATTCCAAAATTCCTCCACTAAACCATTCAGGAATTACGACCAAAATTTAAAATTTCTAGCTTAAATATATCATTTGCAATATTCATTTAAAATTTTGCAATTTGAAATTTTTTCCACTGTTAGAGAGTGCAATTATAGTTTTTCAGAAGATTTAAAAAGTGTGAATCATAATATTTTATCTATTCCTATCTAACCCAAAAAGAATTTTTCATTTATCTCTAAAAATAGTTATCGGCTAAACTTTTATAACTAATATAAAAAGGTGTATTTTCCACCCTCTCTGGGCCTAAGGGATCAACTCATTGTTAGTAATGGAAACTTCGTGACCTTCACATTTCAGCATCGAAATTTCAAATTTCTAGCATAAATACAATGTTTGCAATATTCATTTGAAATTTTCGACTTTTTTCACTGCTAGAGGGCCACTGCTAGGGACTATAGCTTTAGAGATTCGGAAAGTGCATGTCATAATATTTCATCAATGCCTATCCAACACAAAAAGAATTTTTAATTTATCTCTGTAAACATAAAAGTTCGATGTCTATAGATGGACAGACAGATGACAAAGCAAAACTATTATCTCGTTTTCTCTGAAAACGAGATAAAAAGGAATATTCTTCATATGACCAATTTGAAAGCTGTTTTCTGAATTTTAATGTAATGGGAAGTAGTTGATTAAGTTGCTAAGTTTGGCAGCCAACTTCCTGTTTTGCATATAAGGTTTTTCTGTAAAACTTTCTGTTACTTTTATTTTTAAATTTGTTATTTACTTCAAGCTGAATAGAATGCCTTTGTAGTCCATATGTTGGGGATTCCTGGCTGAGACCATTCAGGAATTAAGACTCACAAAGAGACAAATGACACTGTGCAACACTTTCTTTATTTCAGACACTTAATTTTCTCTCTTAAGAGTATATTTTAAGTCCCCCCCCCCCCCATGAAAACTTTCTCCATGCTTTGCATGAAAAGGTAAAAAGGAAATTAATAGCATTCACATTGAAACATCATTTTACAAGGAAATTAAATATGGAAAAACTAATAGCACTGCCAAAAAATGCAATTTCTGAAATTATAAAACTCTTCCTAAGTAATTTACAGTATGAATGCACAAGGAGAACAAAAAACATGCAAAACATATATGTGAGGAGAAAAATATATAATAGAGAATTTAAAATGCACGTCATGACAATAGTATATCAGCAGAATAGAACAGTAATTCAGTGTTTCACATATAACATGATCCAAGAATATTTCAAACTGATGCAAGATAAGAGCAGCACTTAAAAAGGCAGCCATATGAATGTGATGAGCAAAAAGATCATCATGTAACAGTATATCAAAGGAACAAACATATAATGTAGTCTATTAAAGTCATTTACAGTAATATGGAGGGTGCTCAAAAAGTTATTGACATGTGTCTGCAGACCTCTGAAGTTAACAAGCTACAACTTGTTTGAAAGTTTCTCTAAACTTGTCATTTGTTAAAAAAAAGGTAGTATCATCATTTCTCTCTTTGCTGGTGATGCATACATTTTGGTATGTGAAAACTGTGCATTGTTGCTATGGAGCATACTAAAGATGGGGAAGGATTTTATATTTTCACAAGGATGCAGCTTGGGGACAATGCAAAAAAAATTCATGCCAATTTATCACAAGTATGTGGGGATCATTCCTGTTCATATGGCACTGTTACAGGATGGATGCATAAATTCAGAGAAGGATGGCAGAGCTTCGAAGAACTCCTTCATGAAGGAAGACCGAAAGAGGTCATGAATAAAAGATTTATTACGGAAAACCTACACATCACCATTCAGGTAATTTTAGATGTCAGTTGACTGGCAGTGTGGAAACAATTATTAATCAACATTTAAAGTTCCAAAAGATCTGCGCCAAATGGGTACTCCACAAACTGACAGAACAGCAAGAAAATGACTAGAGTTGACCCATGCAATGTTTAAACCTAGTGCCCAAACGGTTAATAGATATTGTCACAGGTAATGAGATGTGGTGATATTACTACAACTCCCAGAAAGAACGACAGCTATTTGGGTTGCGGTAGATGAGCTGTGTCCCCAAATCCTCTGACAAGACTTTTGTTCAAGGAAGAGGATGTTCACAATTGTTTTCAATTCCCAAGGAGGGGTAACTGTGGAAGGATGTGAAGGAGCAGAGTCCAACATGTGTCAAGGGTTCTCCTTCATGACAATGCCAGTCCTCACAAAACCCAGCAAGTTATGGCCTATCTGGAGCAGGAAAAAATAAAATAGCTACCCCATCCTGCACATTCACCTGATCTTGCACCATGTGATTTTGGTTGTTTCCAAAAATTAAAAAGGAACTTGCTGGGAAGCATTTTTTAAGGGTGCAAGATCTTGCAAAATGCATTCATTAAGAATTTCAGAGTATTTCCCAACAGGAGTACCACCAAGAATTCTATAATTGGTGTAGATTTCTACAACTTTGCATAGATGCTGGAGGGGAGAACTTTGAAGGAGAATAAAACCTTTGTTAAGTTCAGTGGGTTTTTGTTCAGCAGATGCATGTCACGAACTTTCTGAATGCTCCTCATATTACATAGTAGCATCAAAAGTATTTTATAATTACATAACACTAATAATTTAACCATTTTAAATGCCAACTGGTATTTGGACAGAGATAAAAAGCATATTCTCCTACCTTCACTAGCTTTTCTTCTGTTTTCAAACTCGTCTTGACACTTAGCTAACAAAAGGCGACGGAATGTCTAAGGATTAAAATTAGACAGGTCACAATGTATTTATTAAATTAAAAAACATTTTAAACTTTTATAGATATAAAATACAGTTGATCAGACTTAGCATACAAAAATTAGGTAACAAAATTCTAAACATTTTATTTCCCATTGAAACAGCTTCTAAACACTATTACTGTCTACAGAATGGCATTGTAGTATTGGATACACATCAGAATGAACATGTGATTGAATTGAATGGTACAACTATAAAATAATGGAACAATAAAATATAATCTAATATAAATAAAAGCAATTTCTGGGAACAGGAGTGCCTCAGCAACAGTCAGCAATGTATGTCTTTTCCATGACATGCAGATGTAATTTTTGGCAACTCTCCAGTGCATAGGTGTTGGTGAGAGCTAAATTACTACACAAATTGTTAAAAGAAATTTATCTTTCTTTAAAACAGATTTTGGCCCCTGTAATTCCCCAAATATTTGACTGACCTATTTCAAATTCCTTACGAGGGTTTCCTCTTTGCCACTTCATGTTCAAATATTAAATCCCTACCTAAAAGAAAAATTGAAAAAAAAAATCCCTTCCTAAAAGAAAACACAATCAAGAACCTGATATTGCTTTTTCCCTTTAAGTGTTGAAAGACTGAAATTTTGCATCAACACTTTACATATGTACACTGTTGCAATGCCCAATTCTTTGCTTTTCATTCCAACTTGCATAGTGAAGAAAAATTGCAAGGAATATACACAAATGAGGTATACATAAAACTGAAAGTGTTGATTTTTATATCGGTTTTTTTTTTTTTCTTCTTTTTTTTTTTGGGGGGGGGGGGGCATTAAATTTGCTGCCATTTAACTGTTACTTCTTATTCACTATAGTGGAGCATTTTTATTTATCTTCCCATTTTACCAAACTATTTTCGCTTGTCACTTATCAGTTCGTTTGCCCAAACAGTTGTTCCATTATATCTTCCCCTGTTCACAATCACAAATTATGTGTCGAAGATGTATCATAGTCAATAAAAAATTTACATCATGCTCTTTCCTTCCCCTCCCCACTCCTCTTGAAAAGGGGAAATGTGAATATTGTTCTACTATATCTTCTGACAGTTTGTGATGACCATTGCAGGCTACCTTAAAACCCATCCACACTTCTTCCCCTTAAGGAACATAAATTCCAGCCGTTGATAGCAATGAGTTAATAGTTGAAATGAAAGCTTGTGACATCGAAAATGTCATAGGATACTTCGCATTATGCCCTCTTTCCCACCCCCAAAGAAACGGGGAGGGATTTAATGGTAGTCAATCTTTACACAACTGTTTATCAAATGAAAGCATGTGCAGAGTAGCAATTTTCTCTTTCAAAGATTGGTATTTTTAGTAGAAAAAGAAAATGTATAAAAAAAATTAAAATACCTTTCTTTTTCTAAGTGTCCTAATAAAAAATATACAACCCTCAAGCAGCTGCTTGTCACAGAGGTCTGACAGGAGCTGTCAGTTTACATGCCATAGTAGATTTGTGAGGATGGCAGGACCTCAGCAGAAAAATGACACATACATCCATGCCTTACCCAGAGCTTGAACTCAAGTCCCTTAGATCAGTAGCCAAGAATGCTAACCATTTGGCCATGGGACGGCTCTAAGTGCCCTACAAAGTAAAAGATAAAAGTAAAGCTTACCAATGGTGAAATAAGCATGCCATGAAGATGGAAAGTATATTCATGAGTATACAATTGATAAATGTGAATAAACTCAACTTATCTGGTTCACAGATTAAGGAAATACTACTCTTACATTGATCCAATTTTTTTAAATGTAACACGTTTTTTAAAAAAAATTGGATCGACGTAAGAGTTTTATTTTCTTAATCTGTGAACCAGAGAAGTCATGTTTATTCAAATTTAATGAATTCATATTCACTTCAAAGGAAGATAGGGCTCTAAAAGTAATTTCCCTTGCTAAATCAACATTTTTCTTTGAAGTGAATACAAATTCAATGAGTGATTTCCCCATTGGTATGCTTTACCATTTTTTTTTACTTTTTAGGTCACTTATAGGAAGATAGAGGTTTCAAAGTTTTCCAATTTACATATTTCCTAACATAACTGGAATTAGAATTCAATCATATGTGTCATGATTGGGAAACTAAATTATGTATTTACAAGATAATTCAAAACTAAAAGATTAAAAAGTTTCTTTGCATAAGAAATTATTCTGAAGCAATGGGCAAGATTTCTCACACAGTTCTCTCTTCATGGTCAAGCACTAGAATATATATTTTGGAACGAAATACCTCACATTCTTTCACCCTTTAATCATAACATTATTTATAGTCACATCATATACATTAAAATCTTTCATTAGTCTAAATCTACTCTGTACAGAAAAAAATTAATATTGCAATTATCAAATTACTACTTCATAATTTACATGTTCATCAGTCAAAATACACAAAATGTGGCAAGAAAATGGGACTGAATAAAATAAAAACATGCAGTACAAGCATGATCTCATGAAAGGTCACTATAGAAGTATTAAAAAATTCACTCTGGAAGTAATTAACCATAACCGGTTGAGATTGCATTGTTATTTCACATGGACATATTTTGTGCATTGTGTATTACTGTGTCAGAAACCCATTAATGAAACATAGCATCAACTTTTGTGAAAATTGGGGGAAAACCTTATTGAAACATGCAAAATGTCATGAAATGTATGGGAATGAGGTTGTCTAGAATACACATATTTCGATAGTTTAACTCGTAACTGCTGCTATCTGGTAAATTTGACAATAGCACTATTTAAAATTTTAAAAACACAGTTAACTATATAGTTGCAAATTCATGCACCAGTGTATTTTCTCGCATTCTGAATGTCAGTCAACTGGTAGACATGCTGTTGTGTAGTCCTGCTACTTATCAAAACATCTAATATTTTAGTTTCCTACTGGTCAATTTGACCGGAAGCAGTAAGTACATTATACATTTTTCATTATGTTATTTTAAGGTTAAGTTTATTTTAGACTATATTAAAATGGAATCAATCCCAGTACATCTAAACAAGTAAGGGCAACCAACAAAGACAGTTATGTCTTTTACATAGGAGAGACAGTTATAAATGGTTTGAAAAGGTTGACAACATTTTGCCGGATTATGACGAATTTGCAAGTGACATAGATTCTGATTGCAAAGATGTCATAGAAAGTGAGAATGACTCTGATTCGATTGAAGAAGACAGTGTAGGTGATACCAGAGATATTGAAAGAAACAAAGAAAATGAGCATAATGACGAAACCAGCGAAACTCATAATGAAAGTGTAAGTGCAGCCGAAACTTAAGACTCATTATTGTGTCTTGCTAAAAAAGGAAGAAAAGCATCACATAGCTGCATAACTTGTCATAAACCTGTGTGGTCACAATGTTCAAGACATAATTGCAAGGAATGCGTTTGAATTTTTCTGCTTTACCATTTTTGTATGTAATACGATTACGTTTACTTCAATAAATGCTATAATTTTGATAGTTTGTTATTTTTATTTATTTATTTCATTTTAGGAATGAAAGGGAGGAGTGGAGAAAGGGAAGATGCCTTCAAATGTTAATGCATTTGAATGAAATATTAGATCATACTATCTTGTCTCATATTAACTGAAGACTACTCCTACAAGATATTATTTACCATTTCAATAAATTACTTCAAGGCCTATTCTTATCTGAGCACCACAGTTCTGATAAAGAGTGGTAGAAACATAAAATTGTGAATCCCACTCAGGACATCCAATTTTTTTCAATTATTTCAAATGTCATTGTACTTATAAAAAAAATCCTCGAGTATTTCATCAAAGTTAATTAATATCCAGTGATGTGGAATTCTCAGAATAGTAATGGCGAGATACTGCCTCTCAAAATACTGTCTACATTTGTACAATCTATCAAAGAAGATTTTTACTTTACACATTAGTACACGAATATCAAATTAAGATAAACCATTGGGAATGATATGTATCCTGGCATATGCAGATTTAAAAAAATAGTTGTCACATGATAGCTTATTAAGTATACAGAAATCAAATTGCAAATATTTGTTCTGCAGTAGTTCCATTTCTTTACAATAAAAATACATCTGTGCCCATGTGAAAAAACTTACAACTGCTTCATATGATTTTTATTTTCAATAACTGGACTCAGACTCGGGTCCCTTTTCTCTGCAAACAAGCACTCTAACTGCTCAACTGCTAGGGACACAATAAACTGTATTATTTAATTGCTCCCATTTTCTAAGCTATCAAATCATATACAAATTGATATGATTGGTGAAATATAATGGATAACAGTTTACAAAGCACTTTTTTTTTCTGGCCATAATGAAACTGGGAAATTTTTAATAATGCATCTGCATTTCGAACATCAAAAGCATTCATTTAATATACACTGAATGGACAAATTATTATATGCACCTTGATAACAATAATATGCAAAGCAGAAGTATTGCATCCAGTCACGTGCGACACTGAAACAGGCAAAGCCTAGTAATAGAGCAGATCTCGGCATTGGAAACCAGTCACAGGGAAGTAATCATGGGTAAAAGTCAGTGACATAAGTGTTTGACCATGGCCAGATAGTAGGTGAAAGCAAGGCAAGTTGTTCAATCACCACAACTGCTGAACTGTTGGGATTTCTGCATCACACCGTCACACTGTATACCAAGACTATGTGAAATACGACAAAACTTCCAACCAGTAGGAGAACTGTGGATATAAATGTGCAATTGACTCTCGAGGTGAGTGCAAACTGTCTTGCATCATTACAAGGAATCACATGGCTACCATGGAGCAGATAACTTCAAAATTGAATGAGAGAGAGTCCATGCACAAAGACTATTACTTATACCATGGAACAAATAGGCTATGACATTCGACATCCATATCATGTCCCCTTGTTGACTTCAAGGTATCGAAAGATTTGAAAGTTTGAAAGGCCTATTGCAACTGGAGTGCAGTGGACTCGAAACTCATCATCTAATCTGAAGAATCACAGTTTCAATTCTATCATGCCAATGGGAGGGGGCATGTGTGGTGTAAACCACACAAAGTGATGGACCAAAGCTTGCCAAGTTGGGGTCATACAGGCAGGTGGTGTAACAGTTTGGGGTCCACTTATATGGGCTTCCTTGATATCTCTGTCACCAACACAAGGTTATGTGAACATCCTCGCTGACCATCTACACCCATTTGTAACAATTCTCTTTCCACACATGACGTCATCTTCCAACAGGACACCACACCGGACAATTCCCGAGTAGCAGCCAATTAGCTCCAGGAGCATTCAAGTGAGTTTACCACTCAAATGCCCCCTCAATTGCTGCACTTCAACCTCATTGAGAATTTATGGGATGAATTGGAAAGATCTGTTAAAGGCTGCCAACCCCCACCAGCAACTGTGGATGCTCTACGACAGATAGTTCTCGCTTCATGGGCGGTAATACCACCTCTGTGCTTTCAACACCTCATTGAGTCCTTATCGACATCTGGCTGCTGTTGCGAGAGCAAAAGGTGGAGCAACAGGTTATTAGGTAGGTGTATATAACAATTTGTCCATTCAGTGTATATATATATATAACTCATTGCAGTAGTTTTTAATCTGTACAGTTCATGTGATACAGAAAACCATGTGAATCAAATTCAGACAAAATGAGAACAATTTTCCAATAAAAAATAACTGAAATATCCAGGTTAAGGAGTACCTTCCTATATTATCCTACCCAACATCAGCAAAATTTATTATTGTCTCTTCATATAAGTCTTTTCTACTTTTCCTACCAAATGGGTATATAAATTTTTGGACTGCAAAAATTGAGAACATGTCAAAATTAATAACCATGCAAATGCAAATCTGCGTAAATCAAAATCACGCAAAACAAGAACTGCCTGACCAGTTAGTTTTGGGGATATAGTGTATGTGTTCTTTCCACTATATTTTGGCATCTCAGGGGGAGACAATTTTTATTCAACCTATGGAAAACATGATATATTTTAAGCTCCGTTTGATAACTCCACATATGATGTTCAAATACAGTCAAACCCACATATAACACATTTGAAGGGACTGCCAAAAAATTTAGTTATATCTGAAAATTCCTTATAACAAATACTGATCGAAAAGTTTTGTAGAAAAAGAACCAAGTATGTATTTAATAATTTCCATGTCAAAAGCCTGAATAATCATTTTCATCTTTCGAATTTCAATGAATGGAGATGCAAGTTTCGTTCCTGTAGTACAAGGTTGTAAAACATTTTCCTAACAGAAATCTAAATTTTTTTTCAACTGTTTCTAATCAAATATCAAAAATAACATTTAAATCTATCATATATATATTTTACCTGTTGATTCCACTTGAAAAAATTGATAGTTTAAAAAAAAAATCTATTTGAGTGCAGTGAACATATACTTATGTTCAGTCACTGTAAATAGCATCAAGAACAACCAATTTAGTTTTGCCTTTATTTTGCCACACCGTACTTAAATTATCAATCAGTTTCAATTCCCTGTACTTTGAGCTATTTATAGCTCTACTAGAGTTATAATGCTTTCCAAACTTTTATAGTAAGGATTGCATCATCAGGAAACTAATCACATCAGTTTCCTATCAATATTTTAGCAGGCTTCCAATTTTAAAGCCTTTTTTCACAATAATGCTTCTAAAATTATTTTTATTACTTCTCAAATGGATATTGCAATTATAAATAATAATTAATTAAATACGACTGAAAACGAAACTGCTAGCGATGTATTATAGCAGAAATCAGAACAACATTAGGACTACTCAAAGCATGATTTTTAATAGGTAGAACTTTACGAATACTTTTAATTACTTTTCAACCAAATAAACTGCAATTTTTAACCAACATTTCTGCCAGAAAATTTAAAATAAACTTTTCTATAGCAATTAATGGAAATATTTTACCGATTTTTTTTTCTCATAGTTCTTTATCACTTTTCTTATATATTTTTCAATTTTTACTTAAATTATCTTGTTTTTAAAGCAAAATTATTTTTATGACACTGCTTTTCTTAGGCATGGAGTTTGCTGATTGTCAAAAGTCTAAGAATATGCATTATGTATTACATGATTTTTTTTTATTTGCTACACATACAACAGAGAATCCTTGAAGCTATTCCTACTTTTACAGGTCTTCTCATACAAGGACATGCCCTACTAAGACTGAAGTCACTGCTAACCAACTGCCTCATTAGAGCTAACACAGCACACAAAGTTTGCCCTGCTGGTACGATTGCTAACTCCCTAACCACTATGACAGATGATGACTAAATAATTTAGAAAAAACTAACTAAATAAAAGATTTAAGCATTAATAGAAATATTATGAACTGTGTTTATATTAGAATAATAAAATAACATGGAAATATATATATATAATTTTAAAATTTTATTAAAGTGGGGAAAAAATTAAAAATTTTGCCATGTTTTTTTTAAAAAATAAAGGCTTAAAACTTTTAACTTACTATTTTTTTCTTCGAATTTTTTCTATTTTATTAAGCACAATTTAATTATCTTTCTTTTGATATATAACAAGATATGTTTCCGTTCATTAGTTGCTCAGGATGAGGTTTTAAAATTGTTTACTTTCTGAAAACACTTTTAAAAAAATTCAGCCACAATGGTGAGTTCAGTTTCAGAAACCTGACACTGTAAGGATTAAGAATAAATAATAGACTAAAATATAAAAATAACAAGACTGCTTACTTGTTAATAAACAATGCATCTAATGAACATTGCTTTCTCTTTTCTTTTGAAGAAGTGCACCACAGAATGCTACATTTTAGGCTTTGGCTAATCACTCGAACAGAGCTTCTCAGGTATAAAGCCAATGTAATCTATATAGCAAAGAAAGCAGCACTTCTTGATTTTGCAAACTCTAATGTTTGCTTTTTTTATTAAAATTGTAAATTGTGAGTGGTAGGAAAAAAACTCTGTGGAATACCATACTTGTTGGCGACATCAGCTTTCCTTGCATTTCGTGATTTCACTTTTCTGTACCAAGTAAAAAAATTTTGTTTTTGGGATGTCTTAATGTAATACTGGAGCACACGTAATGGGAATGCCTACCGATTTCTGTGATTCTCTGTGTTAGCAAGTGCGCACATGAGAGCAGCACCGTTCCAGGGTAAGATAACCTACGCTAATGGTAAGCATATAGCGATCTGGTCGAAGTCACATGGTAAAGAATCAGACAGATGGCTAATCAAGTACAATAAACTAGAATCTTTCTCAGAGATACAAACAGGATTAATGGATCTTTAAATACTAGACGAATGCTGTTGAAAATCGAGATTTAAATAGATAAAATTGTAATCTTGAATTTATAGTAAGATTCTCATTCACATAACACAGAAGTTAATATTTTGTTAGGGCAGCGTAACTCAGTTCCATATATTGTAAAGGTTTCTGTGATTCGAAAATATTATTTATTCAAAAGTGACCTCAGAAATTTTTTCCAATTACTCATATTATCGTTATGTTGCCGACATATTGATTGATGCAGCCACCTGTCTTGCAGATCCAGTTTGGAATAGATTTAATAGAAACTGAGTTTCGTTTCTGCAAAACATTACACAATACTGCATCATCGTTCAGACTTCTAGGTAAAAACAGCAGAAAGTAGACAGAATAGTAAATAATTAAAAATAAAAATAAATAAATATCCCTTCAAGCAGCTGCTTGCCACAAAGGTCTGACAGGAGCCTATAAGTTTATATGCCATAGTAGAAGATCTGAGAGGATGGCAGGACCCCAGCAGAAAAACAACACACACATCCATGCCTTACCCGACTCGAACCCAGGTCCCTAGATCTCTAGCCAAGTGCGCTAACCACTGGGCCATGGGACGTCTAGTAATAATTACTTACGAACAAATCCGTATCAGAATCTAATTTTGATGCAAGCAGTAAACAGCGTAATAACCTATACTGCTACGAAGCAAGTAACAAGCAAAACAGCAGATCGCCAGCGCCAAATGAACAAAAATGTAACTAGTGCTGCTCTCGCTTCACGTCTTGAAATTGGCAGGCATTCCTATTATGTAGGCACAGGTAATACTATTTATCAGTTCACTGTAAACCATTCACTTGCTTGAGAACAAAAAAGAGAATGATTTGTGTAATGTAAAGCCCTACATGGATGTGGATATCCATATTTAAAAACCATTACCACACAAAAAGTTAATGATGATGCAGATAGTAAATAAAACAGTGGGGGTAAAAAAATTATGTTGCAGATAATGGATAAAATCGTGAATTTAATAAAAATAACAGGAACACTAGTAAACATTACTGCATTATTAATGGCTAGCATGAATGAAAAATGAAAAAACTGCTTCAGATAATGGTTTTAAAAAACCTTATTTGAATATTCAGTGATGATATTCACTTTAAAAAGAAAAAAAAAATGCATTGGAATAAAGTGACAAATTTGAAAAATACATCTATAAGAAAGAAGCAATCCTTTTTCTACAATTTAAGTTACCCGAGTGTAAAAATTACTTTAGTGTTGCATACAAAACTGTAATTAAATCTGAAAACTTCTGTCATAGAGATATGCAGAGAGAAGTTACTGGGTAATAAAATGTGTTCCCATATTACTGATAACTGCATTTAAAAGAGCAAAATTAACCCAGAATTTGCAAAATTACATTTAAATAATTTTATTTCTGATATTTAGTAAAGCTTATGTTTTTAAAAAATAAAGGCTTTGTTTTATCACAGTACACTTTTTCAGTTAATTATCAGTCATTAACAAATCGTGTCCGATTTTATTCATACACATACATCGGGTCTCATGCATTTGTCAAACCTTGATGAATTGAATTAACCTTAATTAAATTATCTTTTTTTATCAATATAAAAATTCAAAGGGCTAATGGACAGAACTTGGTCACATTATTTACACACCAGTCATGGGCAACCCGAAGTCCACAAATACTACTATTAATATTATAAAAATTTTTATCTCTATTCATAAAATACTTTGTGGAATACCAAATTTTCTTTCTTTCCCAATTTACCTTTACACTGTTTTTGAAAGTGTTCTTAGTAGACTAAATTTAATTAACAATGACATCAACCCACATGATAGACTTTGCATATTGGTCAGTCATCAACATTCATTGGTCACATCAGTCAGTCAACATTCTAATTATGAAAATTAAGGCCCACATAGAAAACATTTGAGAAACTTATAGCTGTATTAAACATGCAAAAAAATTCATTTACCCACAGGTCTCAAGACTTTGATGCTATTGTGCATACAAGTTTTGTTATTAGTGAGAAAATTGCAAAATATTACAAAAATTATCCTGATGTTGAATTTGCAAAGGAGTGTTTGCAAACAGTTTTTGCTTATGTTTTGCCCAGGGAGAAAAAACGGTAAGTTTATCCCACAGAATTATTATCAGGTGTATTGATGAACTTGCTGTGAATACAGAAAATACCTCAGCTTTCATCGAAATTGGAATATTTTTCTTTGGTTCTTGATGAAAGTGCCAATGTTTTAACACAGCTTAATCAGTGGTATTCGTATATGGAGTTGATGTTAATTTCATTAAAAGGCAATTCATTTTAATCTAATTACACTATTTACTTTAAATTTCTTCTATATTTAATCACTATTTTAATGAAAAATAACTTTTTTTCCATTAAAATTATAAAAAGTACATCCCTTTTTGAAATAAATAGGTATATGTGAAAATTTAATTCATTATGCATATCATCTACTCAGGGCATTGGACATTGGGTAAGTTGAGTGTTTAATGCAATAAGGAAGATTCTAGTCACAGCACTCAAAAAACCTTATATGGCCTGCCAATGAGAAATCCTGTTATACGCAATGCAATTTGTTAATTTCATGGTTAATTTAAAAACACTTTTAAAAGAGAAATTTCTTTAGCAAAAATATAAAGACTTGCAGCAAAATTCTCTGGGAACCATAGTATCTTCCAGCACTTTAAGGGTTGGGTTGTTTTACCTCTGAGCAGCACTTTTTTGCACACCATGGGCAAAATGACCAGATCACAAGAACCCCGAAAGCTCAGAGAAGGTTGGGAGAGGGGACCCACTGGAACAGCTGTTAGGAGACAGATGGTAGCCTCCAGTCAAGGCCATCCAGTGTATTCTTTAATGTGCACAAGATATGGCTCTCCCATACACGGGCCACGGCTTAACGTCCCATCCGATGGACAGCAGCCTTTCCAAGTCCATCGGTGTCCCCTACTGACTGTGGGCAGGGTGGGGAGTTTTGCGGAGATAAGTCTCAACGCTGATCCAGCTGGGACTTGAACCAGGGAACTGCAGATTACAAGCCTGGCACACTACCGACTGAGCCACCCCCACCCACTTTAAGGGTTAAAATGGTCAATACATGCTATGCTGATAAAAATTTCTGGATGCAAATAAGAGCTGGGCGATGTGGGTAGGATAGAATTTTCATCTGCACAGACTCTAGGGTTACGAGTTCCAGGATTCACAAAAGACAAAGTGAACAAGTCTTGTGATTCATCCTTTTCTTTCCTGCCACTTCCATAATGAAATTCTCAGTGAGGTTTTCCACTTACTACTTAGCTGTACACTGATCCACCAGCAATAGACCCAGGTTGTGTGGTAACCAGCAGACTGACAAATTTTATTATTCAATTTACCTTGGTTGACCATAGTTTATTCCTTTTCTTGATATGTTTGTGCTAATAAAGTGTCTGAAGTATTCATAGAGCTTTGGGGACTTAGCTCTAAATCTTAACATTTCATAGGTCAGAAAATATGTTCCCCCAAAACTAGAAGAGATGATAAAACATGTTATGTTTCACAAAAAAACTGAAATCGTAGGTCAGACAACCTTGAAAGCATGTTACTTTAAAATTATTAACTTTTGAGAGAGAAAAGCTGGGAATTCATTGATTTTAACTAATCTGCATTCTTTGACTAAACAATATTAAAAATGGAGAAGAGTCATTATACCAGTAAACGTTGGGTTGTTTTACCTCTGAACACTTTTTTTGCACACAATGGGCTAAGTAGACAGGTCACAAGAACCCCAAGGGCTAAGAGAAAGTTGGGTGGAAGGAACCCACTGGACAGCTGTTAGAAGAGACAGTAGCCTCCCATCAAGGCCATCCAGCATGTTCTTTAACATGCACAAGGCATGGTTCTCTGACACATGGGGTCTCAGCTTTAATCCCATCTGATGGACAGTGACCTTTTCAAGCAATTGGTGTACCCTAACTGACCAAGAGCAGGGTGGGAGTTTTGCAGAGATAAATATCAGTGCTGGCTTAGGTGGGACTCAAACTGGGAACTATAGATTACAAGTCTGGCACAATAAAGAGCAGGAAAAGTATTCATAATGAAAAGTACACATAATATAGTTTAAAATCTTAAATTGAAGGGCACTGCTTTGTTACAGCTGTAATTTAATTATTACCGACTTCAATATAAACAGGATTGACTGTAATATAAAGAAAAAGAATTCCACACATTAAAATAGACTCATGTACAAAAGGCATTACTCAAATCAAGATATCATCAACTGATAATAATGGTCTTATAATCAATAATGATTGTGTGAAGTGATCCCTTCAATGTTGCAATGAATAATATGTCAAAACTATCCCCTGGCACTATGCTTTCTTTCTATTCTTAGGAGAGGTTTTTCGAAAGCTGCAGGCACATACTAGCCAATACCTCAAATGCTTGATGCAGAATAGTATGCATCAAGGCATGGCTAACATGTACAATTTTAAAATTTCATCTATTGTTGCTCTTTGATTTGCATTCATGATAACATCCACCTGCACAACTGTCTCTGGTATAATGGTGATCCATTTGGATACGCCAATCATCATCATTCAACATTCCCTTTACTGAATTGTTTGCACCATCATTTTCATACAGCAGTGAAATGAATGTTAGCCATAATTGACAACACAATTAACAAGTGTTGGCTGGAATAAGAAGCAAGTAAATCCCTTCAACCCCTTAGATATGCACAGATTCTAGCAATGTCCATTCACAATAACAGCATAGGAATTTACTTTCATTTGACTACCACTTATATAAAGGTGGATAATTTAATTTGTGGACTGTTATTGCCAACAAGTAGCAGCTTTTCGTAGGAGTTAATACATGATGTGTAGTAACACTTTTGTCTAGCACTGCTCAGTTCAAATCATATTCAGTTTAAAATCCCAGTTCCCTAACAAGTTCAGATTTTATCTATAGTTCAATTCTCAGTCTCATCTGGAGAGAGAAAGGGACTATGCCATCCAGTATGCATGGGAAAGGGGCCACAATGAAGTACTCTTTGTTAGACTTTTAAGAGGCAATAGTCCCTATTTCTTTTTAACAAACAACAAACCCTCACCAATAGAGCATATCTGGTGGAGGAATTTCTTCAGTGACGAGGATTTTAACTGAATGGAGCAGGCATCACAATATCCAAAACTTGAATACCATTGAGCATGTATATGGAGTACTGCAGCTCTACAAAGACAATTATATAATTTTCAGCCACCACTCAGAACCTTATGTGATTTATGAACTTTTCTTCACAAAGAGTTTACCTGAATACCACTAGATTCTTGTTACCCATCATTAATAATATGTTCTGCTATATTTGCATGTCTGTTAGAGTTAGTTAAATCTGCATTTATTGGGAAAGTTTAGGTCTTCTACAAAGGTATACACAACCTGCTCTGCTTGAATCTCATTTTTGAATTTTTTTTAAAGGTACTCTCCTACACAAAAAATTGGTATAACCTAGCAGCTCTATTGAGCTTATTCTGGCTTCTCATATAATACACAAACATATGTGCAGGGACATGCCTGCTGCTTTAATAGTCAGGTATGCTAACCACTGGACCAAGTATGAGCTAGCTATATTCATATCCTAATTAATATTTCAAGATAGACAATGCAATCATACATACACTTATGGTACCAATGAACTGTATCTTAATGTACTTCCATACCAGATTTCATTGCTTTTTCAACATTTAATTTTCATGCTATTGAACTTAGTCATTTGTATCTTTTGTCCATGAGTATGCATTTATTTGGAAAATTTTCACCTATTCTCTTGTTAATCTTAATATGAGAGCCTGTTGTGAGTGTTGTATGTTTGTCAGAGGTAATCATACTTCCTATTAAGATTCCTTTCAAGACATGCATTACCTATGTTTCTTGCTCCCTCCCCACCACCTTACATTTTTTTCCTCAATTCAGTTTCTTGTCCCCATTCCCCCTCGATTTCTTTCAATCACTGCTCAATATGGTCTTTGACCATTGTTGCATTTGAATTTTGTGGGAAAATACTTTCAGGTCTTCTTGAATAATGGTTAAAATGGAAGTTTGTTTGGAATCCACCTGTTTCAGTCATTTGGCAGATTTGTATGGAATATGAATCAGTATTTCTGTATATATGGAATGTTTCGAGTAATCTACACTTTTTTGAGTCAATAATACCTTCTTATTGTCTAACAGCGCACTAGTGAATTTGAACAATCATTAACCTATCAAAAGTTTACTTGCTCAAGCCCCTGCTGCAATTAAATCTCACTTTCTGCCTCATCTGTAAACTACTTTTAAATGATATCTATTAATGACTGTATATTATGTGAGTTGACTTTTGTAGTTCATTTCCTTAATATTTTGTAAACAATTCAACAGTTATTCATTATGAAATTAATTACTTATCACACTATCTCACCATTATAAAGGAACTAACGTATTAGATGTTCACCTTAAGAATTAATTTTTTCTGGTGATACAGAAGGAATTTTACCTTCTGATATTCTGTGCCCTTTCAATGATGTAGAGCCCAAAGTACACTTCACCTGCTTCAGAGTCTTTTCAAAGTTGTTCTCACAGCAGCACGTGCCACTGGTAGTCCTCACATAAATTAGTATCCACTGCTTGTCAAAGACTCTTCTTTTAGATAGCCACAGAACACTCCTCGGATTAATCACTTATCACTCCACAACAAAACTTAACATTACATAAAAGTTAAAATAAGATTTAAAAAAAAAAAAGGAAATTAAGCCAAAATAATAGAATTGTTTCACCTTTTCATTAGGCATGATCTTTTTTCCAAATTCCAGGTCCATTTCATACCTGCTGCACATGTGCACATCTCAGAACACCACGAAATGCTGAAAGATGAGTCCACTGTTTCATCAGGGTATTTCAGCTTTCACTAATGGAGCATTAGATCTCTTGAATGGGATGTACTAATTTTTGCTGTTTTTTTTTGTCATTTCCTTGTTTCTCAAGGAGAAGCAATTTCGTGTGTGGGAGAGCCATACCCTGTGCACGTTAAAGAACACGCTGGATGGCCTTGACAGGAGGCTACCATCTGTCTCCCAACAGCTTTTCCAGTGGGTCCCCTCCCCCAACCTTCTTTGAGCCTTCGGGGTCCATGTGACCTGGCCATTTAGCCCATGGTGTGCAAAAAAGTGTCGCTCAGAGGTAAAACAACCCAACCTCTGAGTGGCACTTTTTTGCACACAATGAACTAAATGGCCAGGTCACAAGGATCCCAAATGCTTAGAGAACGTTGGGGTGTTCTTTAACATGCACAGGCTATCCATTTACACAGGGTCATGGCTTAATGTCCCATCCAATAGATAGTGGCTTTCCTAAGTCCATCAGTGTCCCCTACTGACCATGGGCAGCACGGGGAGTTTTGCAGAGATAAATCTCAATGCTAGCCCAGCTGGGACTCAAACCTGGGAATTGCAGATTATGATCCTGGCATGCTACCAACTGAGCCCCATCCGTAATATATACGTGCTTTTCGGTGCTTTTAGTATTATTGCCTCTTGAAAGGGAGGTACAGAAACTTTCGTTATTATTTTGATGCCTTGGATGTGCTTCTGAAACTGAGTTTTAGTTGTCTTTTGGTCTTTCTAAAGTAAGGTTCATTAGTATTGGGATACAAGAGGAATTTTGAACATACTCTTATTTCTTGCTATCTCATTTTAGTAACTGTAGCATTGTTGTGAAGGCTGGTATCACTATTCTTAAACAGATTTAGGGCATTTTTCAAATATTGTGCAACCAAGGTATGTTAGGTATGCTACACATATATTTCTGTTGTTCAGCCTGTTTGCTGTTGTGCTGGCACTGGTTTTACCCTTTAATACAGATTCTTCACTTTGGAATCCAATTTTTGAACAGCCAACTGGAGGTGTGCTGCATTTGCTGCCACTTTATAAATAATTTCTTTTAAAAGCCCTTTACTGTTAGATGCCTATTAGAAATTATAATGGTGACATAGTGTGGTAGGTAAATAATATTATATTGATAACTCTGTGTATATAACGTATAATAGTTAATCATATTTTTCATTTGCAAAGTGCACTTTCACATTAATAGGTGCATTAATAAACTTGTGCAGCACTATAACACTGCCAGTGTGATAAAACCTTCTCACATAAAAAAAAACAATGCTCAGTAATGTACACCATTTTGAGTATAGTTGATTGCAGAAGTTTCTCTTAGATGGTACCACTAACCAATACTAAACTCCCAAATGTTATACGTTCCATGATACTTAAAATTCATTACTTTCAGTGCAACAAATATTAACTTAAAAATCACCATGGCCTTTTCTGATGACCCTATAGTTATATTACATTCGAGTCCTTTTTACCCCAATAAATTAAATTTCTAACTTCTGAACATATAAATTACTGTTTCACTTTTATATTCTAAGAACAATTTAACAAATACCATTTAAAGTAGTTCAGGGAAAGGACAGATTATATTTAGTGATGTTTAATGCCTTACCAGATTGATGCATTTTGGCTCGTTGATATGTTTTATAATGGCTCCCATCAGCATACCTTAGTGATGATAACTAATCAACAATCATTTCAATAAGACTGATTAATTCTTAAATGTCCAAAATCTGCTAATCATTTTTTTTTTAATTTGGCTTAAGTAGCTTTCATTTTAATATGAATTTCTGTTATTTTATTATTTTGAATGAAATGCCTTTTTTATTTTATAATGTAACATTACCTCTGTTAGTCACTGCAGGATATAGTTTATTTTCTGCTGAAAAAGGTTAAAAATTATCTTGGCCCAAACTTCATACATTAAGAGGAATTTTCTTACAAACCCACAACATTAACAAAATATACTGCACACATCTGGTAAGCATAAAAATTCATTGAGGCAGTGGTTGGCTCAGTCAGTAGTAGGCAAGGCCTCATAATCAGCAGTTTCCAGGTTAAATCCTATTTGGGACAGTATTCATTTATCTCTGTTAAAATCCCACTCTGCCCTTGGTCAGAAAGGCAATACCATGGTCTTGGAAAGGCTGCTTCCTATCAGATGGGATGTAGTGCCATGGCTTCATGTGCAGGAAAGCCATGCCCTGTGCCGTTAAAAAACATGCTGGATGACCTCGATGGGAGGCTTCTATCCGTCTTCCAACAGCTGTTCAGTGGATCCTCTTCTTCGACCTTCTCCAAGCCCTTGAGATTTTTGTGGCCTGGCCATTTAGTGCATTGTATGTAAAAAAAAGTCAAAGGTAAAACAACCCAACTCAAAATTCACTGCAGCTATTTAATATTTCAAACAGGCTGAAGCTTTTATGCAACTTGCTGTTATATGTAGATGTGTGTCCTTTCAGAACATATAAATTTTGAATGAAATAAAAAATTATGTAATCAGTACTCAAAACTACTTAAATGAGTTTAAAAATAAAGTGAAAACAGAGTATGTGGACATTAAAGTGGCATAAATATGCTAAAAAAGTTATACAAGAATCATGAGGGATCAAAGTTGGGTTGTTTTACCTCTGAGCAGCAGTTTTTGCACACAATGGATTAAATGGCCAGGTCACAAGGATGCCAAGGGCTCAATGGGAGAGAAGGAACTACTAGACAACTGTTAGGAGATGGATGCTAGCCTCCCCTCAAGGCCTTCCATTGTTTTATTTAATGTAAGGCACTCCCACACATGGGGGGCCATAGCTTTCTCAAGCCCATCGGTCTACCCTACTACAAGGTAGGGTGGAGAGTTTTGCAGAGATAAATACCAACACTGCCCCTGGTAAGACTCAATCCTGGGAACTGCAGATTATGAGCCTGGCACACTATGAACTGAGCCCCCCCACTCCTATCACTGCACCCAAACATTCAATATTTGAAGCATATATCTGAATAAAAGCAAAATTGTTTGTGTTTGTAAGCTCTCACTCCCTTTTTTGCATTTTCCAAGGAATTTAGAGCTCACAATATTATAATTCTTTTCAAGCTAATTATAAATTATATCTGAGTTGAATGTCAGAGAAATCTCTTGATTTCTCTGACAGTAAAACAACTAGTCAGATTTATTAGCAGATTCAATAATGAATCATATTTAGAAATTCATCCTAAACAATCATATCCACCAGCCAAATTTAGTGGATGGCTTACTTCTCACCTGGTTTCACAACTGTAACTTAATATTCTGGTCCCTTTTCACCAACTTGCATAATGGAGTAAAATTTAAAACATTATTTTGTGTCCTTGTACATGATCCTAATAATACATTTGTACTTACTACATTGAAATATATTATGCAATAAGTCTAAGTTCAACATAACATGTTATTAAGAAAAAATCTAAACAAACAAACCAATGTTTTCTTCAAGAACTGGACTCAGGAGGAAGTGTTCCAATTTTTTAGATGGTGAAATAAGGATTGAAAATGGCTAAGTTGGCATCACTAAATATAACTTAGTTGATCACTAGGAAAACATGTTAAGAAAACTCAGGGTGATAGGTCCTCAAATGAATGGCTTAAAATTACATATAAACTTAAAAATCAAGCAGCAAAAAATGTCAAAAATTTTGTAATGAATTCAAAAGTCATCATCATCCTCAAGTAGCCATGGGCTATGAAGGTCCAACCAGACAATGCAATTTAGTTCTCCAAGCAAGTCTGTCCTGAGCTACATCTGCTGCATCTGGCAACTGCACACCAATTCTAACAAGGTCCTGTTTGACATTGTCTGCCCACCGCTCCTAGGTCTCCCCTTCTTTCTGAGGCCTTTAGGTACACTGTTCATAACCCTTTTCACCAATCTATAATTATCCATACAGGCAACGTGGCCAAACCAACGAGTCACTCTCTGCACAATATGCTGCTTAAAGGAGGTTGCCAACTCCTTTGCCTAACCTTATCATTAGTTACAAAGTTGAACCACCTAAAGCCCAAGATACTGCGTATGCATCTAGAATCAAAAGCACCTAGTTTCCTCAAAAGTCATACAATATAAATAAAACATGTGACCAATGCTAGAGAAATGAGCAAATAGATTAAATATAAATCAGCTATTTTATATTTCTTTTTACTCATTAATCCATATTAAAATGCTCTAGCTTGGTTACTAACATTCATCAATATACATAATGAATGGAGAGATGTTAAAGTATGCTAAAAAAAAATACAAGTTGGATTGCCTTCGTGTGCTTCTGGTGTTTGTGCACGGTCTGAAATGAGATCAGATCATGGGTTCAGATCCTACCCAACAAGAGACAATTTTCCCATATATTCAGTGATAGCAGAATACAACTTCAAATAAACCTAATAATCACTGTGAATGCAAAAGAAGATAGACAAAAATATCTATAAATATTAAGTTGGTGTAGATGAAATGTCTGCCTTCAGCAGGTGGAAATGTTTGGACTCCTCCAGCAGATTGGTGTCATCCAGTAACATCAGAAGGTCGATATATATCTGGTGTACACATCGTGTACCTCATTTCGTGACGAGGTTCAACCACGAATGCACAGGCTATGGTCAACATGGATTATGGTGACAGGCCAGTTGCACGCAATTTTTCTGTACGAGTTCAAACTCAGACATTCCGCAGGTATAGCGGCCCAAATCATTAATACAACATTTGAGCAGGGTACTGCGAATGAACGTACCATATGGCGATAGTTCACAAAATTCCAAGCAGGAGACATCCCTTGAAAATGAGCCTCGTGGTCATGCACCAGTAACTGTAACAGATGAGGAGGTGAAGAATATTGTGGAAGCTGACCAACGGTGAAGTGTCTGTGAGATTGCAGCGAAGGTCTGTGTGCATCACTCGACGGTTGTCTGGCATCTGGTGAAAAAGCTGGATGTCTGGGTGCCACACAAATTGACAACAGCCAACAGGACACGCTGTCTGAAGGTGTGCATTTCCCATTTCGCTCATTGCCCAGAACGAATCGGACGGAATCCTGCAATGAAAAGCGGGTCCACTATGACAATCGTCATCCGTCAGCACAATGGTTGGATACCATGGAGCCACCAAAACATTGTCCAAAGCCACCCTTACACCCACAGAAAGTACTGGTTCTCATATGGTGAACACCATATGACCACCAATCGGTCTGCTGCCAGCATAATCCATCATTCTTTTCTTCAATCAGGTGAGACCATCAAATTGGACTTCTATTGTGCTAAAATACTGCAGATACATAGAAAGCTTCGTACTAAACAGCCAGTTTTAGTCAACAGGCATGGGGTCCTCCTGTTACACGACAATGTCCCCCCCCCCCCCCCCATGTCTCAGAAAGGACCATCCAATAAATCCAACTGAACTACGTAACACCACCGCACCCTGCCTATTCTCCTGACCTTGCTCCCATGGATTATCACCTCTTCCAGCATCTGGATCATTTCCTGGTGGAGACTTTCCAAAAATTTCTTTAAAATAATCGTTTTTATTTGTAATCACTGCATATTTTCTGGGTAAATTGAGCTTACAGAAAAAACTAATGTAGCCAAATTAGAAAAAAAACTCATTATATAAGGGGTTGTGGGATCCACAACCTTGTAACCCATTGGCAGAAATGTGTCGATGACAGGGGAAATATCCTACTTTTACTAGGCAGGTAACTGCTTTCTATTTTTATGAGGGTTTACAGGTAGCACTCTCATTTTGGACATTTCATGTGCACCAACCTAATACATAAAAGGATTCTCTTTCAAAAGCCAATACAAAAACTCGTAACAGTAACTTTTGCAGGTAGTTTTTAAATACCAAAAGATTTTCAAACATATTTAACATTAACCATACTAGTAAAATCATCTAATCTAATTCACAATACTATAAATCAAGGGTCTACAAATGTTTTTGCATCAGACTGAATAGAAAAATGCTATGTTTCCTATTGGCCAGGACCAGAGCTATAAAAAAAAGGAGTATAAAATTTCCTCCTCCATTTTAGAGGTCTTCAAAAAATTTCTTGAAAAAAATAGATGAAAATATGCTCCATCACACTAGCACTCTTAAGGATGGCCCCTCTCTCTAGATCATGCCCTGATGTGGACTAATAATTGAGAGGGAAGTGCAATAAAAAGAACAAAAAAGTAACATACAACATACTGAGAATGGTAACAAAAAAATCACCTTCTCAGTATGGGCTCCCAACTGCTTCTTCTTTTGATGCATTCTGAGCCCTATTGCAGATTATTTTCATAATGAGCAATCAGGTTTACATTTAATTCATAACTTTGAAGTTTTAAAAAAAAAGTTTTACCACACATAAATTAAAAGTTAAAAGCATTCTGTGATGTGTTTCACTTCAACACTTGTAGGCATCTACAAGAAAGTTCAAAGAATAGACATAAGTTTATATACTTCGGGCACTCTAGTGGTGGTGTCATCAGTCAGGCTCTTGCTTACATAACACAAAGTTCCGAGCTGCTGAAAGAGGGTCTAAGGTCAGTGTTGCATATATTATTTTATTCAAATTGATTAATATATTTTTGAGGGAGATTAATTGAAATTTTGTTGGGGAAGCTGGTAATAGTTTAAAAGGTAAAGTTGTTATTTTTAACTGGTTTTCAATTATAGTTTATGCCAAAGCTGTAATTGGATTACTATTATTGTTTTTTTGATGTTCTGATATTCTTTCAATGGCCACCTGATATGTTCTGCTGATATAGCTATCCTTCCCTTGTAGTATATTTTTCAGATTTTCTACTTGTATTCAGCATAATAATAATAAATACCCCCTCAAACAGCTGCTTGCCACAGTGGTCTGACAAGAGCCTTTCAGTTTATATGCCATATTAAGTCTGTGAGGATGGCAGGACCTCAGCAGAATAACATTAACATCCATGCCTTACCCGGGGCTCAAACCCAGTTCCCTTAGATCAGTAGCTAAGCACACTAACCACTCAGCCACAGGACAGCAATGTATTCAGTATCCTCCCCCATTAATAGTAATTTATCTTTATTATTAAGTACTAGATTTTTTTATATTACTAGTTATATTAAATGGCACAACTAAGCTAAATTTCACTAAAATGTCTTTACTGAATCTGAGAAAATTTTCATGTAAGGTATACTTATTATATATTGTGTGTGGGTTATCACTTTTACTTTGTTGTGTTCCTTGGGTTGAATATCTTTCTGAGTTGCATGACAAAAGCAACGAGTGTGCCAGCAGGTAATTAACATCTCTACAACTTAAAGCACTGTGAGACTTGTTCACCTTCATGTTTGTAAAAGGTAAAGACTTAGGTTGCCCATTAGAAAAAGAGCATATTATTTAGATATCAGAGCTCTGAATCTGCAAATTTTTGTAAGCAAATTTCTGTATGTTCATTAAGGACATAATGGTGCATTCAGGTACTATGTCTTTAATTATAGCATAATCATGATATTAAATTATATTGTAGCTTGTATTTGATTTTATACTCAGTAAAAACTTTAATATTAATAATCAAGTTCATTTTAATGCCAAAACTTCAGTTGGCTTGCAACATTAAAAAATTTCAATATTAATATAAAGTTTATTTTAATGTCAAAACTGAAGTTGGTTTGTTGAAGCAGTATGTCAAGGATGAGATAGAATCCCAAAATTGAGCTGCTGAACATTTGACTTCAAAGTTCAATAACTTTGCAGCAAGTTGTATGACACTTTTAAAATTTTTTCTTTTGTCTTATTTGAAACACCATTCACTTTAGTAGAGCCAGATTAAAAAATTTTATTTTATATTTTCAATTTTTCAGGTGTGCTAGATAAAATTGTTAAATTAGCCAGAGTTTGTGCATGACTGATAAAATTATTCAGAACACATAAAACATTTGTGCATGATGCTGGTTAGTTGAGGATATATGGTGTTTGAGCAACTAAGGACATGCTGCACCAAACAAGATACAGAGTAAAGGAATAAATAGCTAAAAGACACACATACTCTCAATCATAGTTAAAAGCAAAACACAAAAAAAACAATGATAAATAAAAAAAACTTCATAATGAGTGTATAAAATCCAAGTAAAAATGCAAAAGCCAAAACACATATGTAAAATATTAAACACATTTAAAATAACCAAGATATTTTAAAAAATCAAATACTGGATCTGAAATCAAAATATCAAATAAGAGATGTCCAAGTGTAAGGGGCTGGGACAGCAAATGAAGAGAGCTAAAATAAATTCTACATTCACAATAAAAAGCAATACAATTGAATAAAATGTGTTTAATAGTTAAAATGGTGTTACAAAATTTGCACATAAATTTGACATTGCATTATTATCCAATAGAGGATGGTTGTTGTAGCTGTCAGACAATGAATCTGCTAGGGGATCTTGAACAGAACATGATGAGGCAAAGGCTGCATCAAGATCAAAGCCTGCAGCGAGCTAAGCGAGTCAGTGTAAAGAACACACCAACAAAGATGCTTAACTGCTGTATGGTCCAATGCAGATAGCATGCAATTCGGCATTGAAGATGGAACACTGCAGTGAGATCTGGTCTGCGATGATGACATAGCAGACCATGGCTGATCCCACCAACATGCAGGGTTTCAAGCCATCTGTGAAGGCAAGCAAGAAGTCCAGGAAGTATGGTGGCTGACAAAGAGTTGATGGTAGTCAGGTGTAAAAGCCCTTCCCATCCTGCAAAGAGAAAAAATTGACAGCAAAGGGAAACAGTGATGGAAATGGTGTTGGGTTGTTTTACCTCTAATTGGCACTTTTTTGCACACCAGGGGCTAAATGGCCAGGTCACATGTACCCCAAAGGCTCAGAGAAGGTTGGGGGAGGAGACCCACAGCTGTTGGGAGAACAGCTGTTGGGAGACAGATGGTAGCCTTCCGTCAAGACCATCCATCGTGTTCTTTAACGTGCACAGGTTATGGCTCTCTTGCACACAGGGCCACGGTTTAACGTCCCATCCGACAGACGGTGGCCTTTCCAAGCACTTCAATGTCCCCTACTGAGGTGGGCAGGGCGGGGGGGGGGGGGGGACAGATGGTGACCTTTCCAAACCCATTGGTGTGAAATGGAAATCGTGAGAGCTCAGCTGTTGACTGGTCGACACTATCAAAGCTGATGTTAATATCTCTGAGGTAGACTCAGACACAACAAACTGAGAGACAAATAGTAGTCAAACGATTAGTGTAAAGCATTTCCCACTGAGGACTAAAAATGCCTAAGTAGGATGGCCAGGCAGAGAAAATAACTTATATGCATACTGTACAAACAACTGCTGATGGCAAATAGATAAAGGTTTGTTGGTCTCACATTAAAGAAGTGTAGTTATAGAATTAATCTTGACAGAAAAAACATAACTCAAGAAACAGCCTTCCTGAGGGAAAGGCTGCAACAGTGTTGCCAACATGGACACAAAAAAGAACAAAAAGATAAAAAGTTTGGAATGAAGATTGGCATGTGACCTCTTAAGCTGAAGGCAGAGAGGTTATGAAGAATGCCAAATCTCCATGCCGTGTCATACATTTTTTTCAATGTCAAAGAAACTGGACATCAAGTGCTCTCTTTTAAAAAAAAAGAATTCCTGATAGTTGTTTCAAGACATATCTGGGGATCTAAGGAAAACCAATGCCTACAAAAATCACACTAGGTATTTAAGAAAGTTGATGGCAAAATGGTCAAAAACCAGATGAGTCTGGCATTGATCATTCTCTCTTACATTGGAAATCTTTGAATTCTTACCTGGCTTGGGTTTCAAGGTGCTGAACACGAATATGACAATAAAAATGCAAAATTGGCTACGATTTCTGAGAAATCTGCAATAGTTTCTTATATAATAGAGTAATACGTACATGACATGTATCGGTAAAACTCTGCTTCTACGTCCAATGTCACTTTGCCTGTCACTTGTACAGCTGCTCAGGATCATCTCTGGCAAGCGTCCAACAGTAGTCAGTCAACACTGAAATGGACCAGTTTCCCTGGTATCGTTTCTCCATCATTGCAATGTCCTAGTGAAAATGTTCACCGTGCTCATCACTAACCATTTCACAATTGTTGGGGAAGAAATCTAAGTGGGAATGGAGAAAGAGGGCCTTTACGGACATATTGCAGTCAAGTTTGTGATACAGAGACATGTCCTTAACCAATTTCTTGTAGTCGTCTGCCCTGACATTCCCGAGGAATTTAGTTGACACCAGACGAAAGGCATCCCAAGCCTTTTTCTCGTCACCCTGAAGCAGGTTGTTAAACATCTGGTCTCTGAACAGATCATGGATCTCAAGACCCACAAAAATTCACTTTTGAATTTCTGCTTCGCTGAGTCGAGGGAATTTGTCAGCCAAGTATTTGAAAGTTGATACAGTCCAGTCCATGGCTTTTATTAAGTTTTTCATCACACTGAGTTTCATGTGTAGGGATGGTAGCAAGATTTTGCACATTTCTACCAGTGCTGGGTGTTCCACATTCTTCTCTCAGACCTTCAGAGATTTCCTCTAAGGCCAGTTTCTCTTCACATAGTGCAAAGTCTTTGCTCGGCTGTCCCATTCACATAAGAAACAGCAGTACTCTGTACATCCCAGCTGCAGACCCATCAACAGAGACACTATCTTCAAGTCATAACAGAGATGCCAGCCATACTTGCTGTATTGAAGACAGTTCAACAGCTGTTTTAGATTGTCATATATTTCTTTCATGTAGACAGCGTGTCCGACTGGAATGGATGGAAGTCAATTTCCATTATACAGCAACACCACCTTGAGACTCAATTTCGAGGAGTCTATGAATAGTTGCCATTCTTGAGGGTCATGTTTGATTCTGAGGGCATTCATTAGGCCATCTACATCAGAACAGAACACAAAGTCATCTTCCTTTCTGAAGTAAGGCACAAACTGCTCGACCAGTTCGAAACAAAATCACTCGGACATTTTCCTTGAGAAAATTCTATTAAGTCTTGATCCAAGTAACTCACTTTCACCTTTTCCAAATCACGAACAAGATCGTTCATTTCTACTTCAGTGAGAATGTGTAGTGCACGACACACCATGGCAGATGTATGGATCACCATTAGACACCAAAGGCTTCGGAGAACTCTATGTCGGTTCGCCTTCCTTCCCATCGTCTGAATCGATGGAAAATTCTTTTGGAAGTTCAGGAACGCCTTCGCCATGCGGAACTGGTTGGAGAGCAGATTGTATATCCCGGTATGCTATTGTCCACTTCTTTTTCCTTATGATGCCTCCAGAAACAGGTGGAACCATGCAGAAGTACCAAGCAGTACTGTCAAGGAACCAAGCAGTCATTTGAGTGATTGTTTGGCTCTCCCCATACCATAGGAACAGCAAACAGCACTGCCACTTTCGAAGATTTCTTGCACATGTACTGCAGAATATGTGTGTGGGGCCCAAGCCTTGTCCTGGTCTGCGATCTTGCATCCAAAATAAAACTCATATGCCTCTTTCACTTCTGGAGTAATGTCCCCTTTCTGGCTTGCAAATGTCACTTCCCCCCAAACGTAACAAAATGTATCTCCACTATTAACACAGTTACGAGGCATCACTACTGCTGGATTAAAACTGCAAGATCACTTGTGTGTACCTATGACTCAGGGGGAAATAGGAATCATTGAAAAGACTTGCTCACCCTATGAGACGTTGCTTACAACTAACGATTGCATCATCCTTTGTCTGCAATGTCATGACTCAAGTACATTGCATCAGACAATGATGCAATACCTCCAGGGGTTGTTTATGGCAGGCTGATGCAATACAATGTAATATGTTGCAATCTGAAGTTTAAAATACAGCATTGCGAAATGGTTACCTATGTACTCAATGTGGACTGAGTTATTTATACATGGCCCTTTCTGTATCTCCTAAACAAGGGCCAATTGACAAATTTTATTGTAATTTTCGTGTTCAGCAGATTGGCTATTTTCATTTCAAAGCCTTTTTGTATGTTGCTCAGTGTAATTTATGATCTCTTGGTGGGCAGCTACTTCAAGATCAGAAACTACTTCTAGAGAAAAATATGGTTAAAAAGCTGGAGCAGCTGATTTTGGAGCATGGCATTATGGACCCTATCTGGCCCAAAAGGATGCATGAGTGCAAAGCATGCCTGTGAATGACTTAATAGGGCTATTTCAGTGAAAAAACAGCAGAAAGTGTTTAGCCTTGCTCTTCAGGGCAATAATATTGGTATGCAAAAAAAAAACTTTTTTCCCTCCCAAAATTTTGTCCGATTTTTGTTTTTGAGGGTGCTGAATCCAAATCTGATAGCCAATTTGTTTTATCACCCAATTTGTTTTATCACCTACAGTTTTTTAGAGATATGGGTTTAATTTAAAAAAACACTATTTTACTCAGAGAAGATAAATATATTTTTACCAAATATTTATTTACATTATAAAAAGTCAAAGCTGACACTAATAAATCCTGATACATGTAAATAGTTACATAAAAAATTATTTTGTTGTCTTCTGTCGCTTATATTTTATCTCTGTAGCCTTTCTCTGCAGGGCCCAGCAGTAGTCGCAACATACTCTCATTCCATTTGCAACTATATCGTTTTTCCATTTCGAATACGTCTTGATGGAACCTTTCTACTATGCTCATCTTGAGACAGCTCCCATCAATTGTGGGAAAAAAACAGGTGTGAACGTAAGAATGCAGCTTTAGCGACATATTACATCCTAATACTCTATATGCCCTCTAAATAGTGCCTGATATAAACATTTGGATGGCAAATTTGGATTCAGCACACTCAAATCTAGTAAGTATATCCATTTTTGTTTTTCAAGAGAGGATTTTCATGTAGACCTGTAAAATGTATAAAAAAACATTAACAAAACTGGATAAAATTGCAAGCAAGGCTAGTTTGTAGGCTGATATAGAGTATTAGAAGCATTGAATAATATCACTGTGCATTGAGAAGGTACCTGGATTTCCAATTATTTCATTTACCCATAACTTCTGTTTTTGCTCTTAGTTCACTACTATTCTACTAAAATGTTTCTACTAGTGCTGCTTACCTGGTTTGCCATTAATTTTACATATTGTGTTATTTAACCTCTGTGTGGAGCATTTTTGCACACAGTGGATTAAATGGTTAGGTTACAAGGATCTCAAGAGATGGATAGGGGAAGGGATACACTGAACAGCAGTCAGGATGCAGATGGCCTCCTGTGAAGGTCATTCAATATATTCTTTAAGCAACATATTTGTCACTTTTCTGAACATGAGGCCATAGTTCAATATCCCATATTACAGAAGGCAGTCTCTCCAAGCCCATTAGTATCTATCTCCTTTCTCACCAAGGGCAGAGTGGAGGTTAGCAGAGCATAGTGAGGATTCAAATCTGATAATATTAGGTTACAAGCCTAGTGTGCTAATGAGTCAACCCCACTCCACCTCAATTAACCCTACTGATGTTTAACTTTCATACCATCTTTTTTAACTTTTCACTGTTATCTAATTTAACCAAATAATATTTCATACAAATTACAGTATCAAAATTAACCATCTTTCCAGATAATTTTCTTAGAAAACCATTAAATAAATACCTGCATATTTCATTGCTCTCATTTTAAATTATATACTTTAATAACATTAACAAACATCTTTCCATGTAATAAATTTGCGGTTGTATAATTGGAATAGCAAATAATTCAAAATGTGCTCAGCTGGGGCACTGTCTACTTAGCATACAACACAAAATTTAAGAGAAATCTTGTTGATCCAGAGTAATGCTCAGTTATCTGTTTTTGGCATTCATGAATAGGTTGCATAGAATTCTCAGAAAGGCTAGGTTGGGTTGTTTTGCCTCTGAGCGGCACTTTTGCACACCATGGGCTAAATGGCCAGGTCACAAGAACCCCGAAGGCTCAGAGAAGGATTGGGGAAGGGGACCCACTGAAACAGCTGTTGGGAGACAGATGGTAGCCTCCTGTCAAGGCCATCCAGCGTGTTCTTTAACGTGCACACGTTATGGCTCTCCTGCACAAGGGGCCACGGCTTAACATCCCATTCGACAGACAGTGGCCTTTCCAAGCCTATCAGTGTCCTCCTACTGACAGAAAGGCTAGGAAAATTTTGATTAATTTCCTGTGCTCTAACTATAAATGTACAAAAGGCATAACTATTTTCATCAATAAAAATGGAAATATTTTGCTGATATGTTGAGTTCATGTAGAAACTTTCATACTGAGGGGCTTTCAACTGACATTCACGTCTAAATATGTATGCTCTAAGAAACACTAAGATACCTAATAGCAACTTTGTTGTTTCATTATGAGAGTTGGTAATATGTTAATGTTTCTCCAAAATAGAGTGTGTTTATAATTTAATAAATCCATTAAAAGTTGATTTCAAAAATATGGCAAGTGATGTGATACTGTGTATCCAATTTGTCCTGTAATTCCATTTTAGAACAATATCACATATCTGAAAATATGACCCCAAGCTGCTGAATGTCTTGATTGCTTGGATGGAATAAAAAGAACTGCTTCCCCATCCAATTTTCATCATCTAACTATCAGTTAACAAAACAATGAGATTTTGTTGAGAAAAGACTGATTATTCAAGTGCTTTTCATTTAATACTGACACAATTTTTATACAACTATATATAGAAGTTGGGAATCAGAGGGGTGCAAAAAATTTGGAAAAATGGATATAAATTTATTTTTAATCTCTTCTTATAACACAGGTTAGAAATAACTTTTATCACTCTTCTGTAAAAGAATTACACATTACTTCATGCACTCCTTTCAAAATATTGATGACTGTTACTCGGTATTCTTTTGTCATCCTACATATTTCAAATAAGAAATCTTATGCATATGTATAGAAAATACTGAAGAAAATTGTTTCCTTTCATTAGCTCACAATTCCACCTACCCACCTAAGTTTATTAGACCAATAATTTTTAGAGAAGTCTGCACCCAAAAAGAAAAAAAATATTTTATTACTTAATACCAAGATGCAAGTTTTGAAGCAATTTTCTTGTCATTATGACTGTCAAATTCAACAATTGTAAACAAAATGTCTAGAGTGATAATAATAGAGGCCCCTTAATTAGAACTATATTTAACATTCCCCTTCAAATCCCAAAATATATCAACTTTCAATCAACTGTTTATTACAATAAAGTAAAATGTTCCTACTAAATAAGTGTTAATGAAAGCTAATATTATTAACTAGCAAATTTTCTGTAGAAATTAAATGAGTCCATAAAGTAGAAAAATAAATGTAGTTTTAAACACAAACTCAAGTTCTATCATAGGTAAAGGCTTGAATTTTTAACACAAGAGAATCTCATAGGAGAAATTTTGGAACTGGTTGTTCAAGTATTTAGGTAGTAAATGGAGGAGAAAGGGGCAGGATTTAATAGTTTTTTACATCTGTGCATCACTATTTTGCAAACATTTGGTTAAATGGCCAGGTCACAAAGATTCCAAGTCTTACAGAAGGAGGACCCACTGTACAGCTGCTAAGAGACAACTTGTAGCCTCCCATCAGAACCATCTAACATATTCTTTAGTGTGCACAGAATATGGTTCTCCTGTACACAGGCAATGGCTTTATGCCTCATCCAAGAGACAGCAGACTTTCCAAGCCCAACTTTCTCAATGAGTGCAAGGTGGGAATTAGCAAAGATAAATCTCAAAGCTGCCACAGTTGGGTAAAACCTCAAATCTGGCAACTACAGGTTATAAGCCTGGTGCAGTACAGAATTAAGCCACCCCACACCCCAGGGGGGGGGGGTCAGAATTCATGCAAATTTCCCATAATAACTGGGGTTATCTGACTGGTACACTTTACACCAGCAGCAGTCTGTGATAAATCAGTCTGTGAAGATGAAATGCAAGAGGGTCAGAAGTGGAAACAAGATTAAAAAACCACAATTACACACGTGTTTCATGTTCTTCATCCGTTCATTTAATTAATATATATATATTTTTCACATTATATTTGTATTTTTCATAAACTCAACAGCTGCATTTTGAGTAGAGCTGATCTAGAGATTTGAGAACATCTGCCTTAGGTAATGCCGATTGTTTAGTTCTTTTGGGAAATTGTGCTCGGATCAAACATTTAATTTTCTTTAATATGCATAGAACAGGGAAAACTAGAAGTATTCATGGATTGTATAAGCTTACTTAAACATGACTATACTTCACTAAAATAAAATTCTCCAACTACAATACTGATTAAGCTTAAATAAAAAATGCTTACTGAAACCATTCTGTTCTAGTAACTAACAGTCTGAACTCAATACTTTATCAGTGCTATTGATGAAACTGGTAAAATAGTAGACTTGGCTATCAATAAAGACTAAAGTTGGGTACCAATAAAGACTTAAATACAATAGCAATGAACTTCAGGAGGCATGTCACTGATTCAGAGTGGCCTGTGACACTAGCTGATTCTGCCAATGCAACTAATAGTTGAAGATCTCATTACTTAGCAAAAATATTTTTTGTGTATACATTCAAATGAATGAATGAATTAATTGAAATAAACAAATGAATCAGAACTGATGCTTAAATTTCAATATATCCTAAAGCATTAGATGTTTTGATTTTATAGAAAGTGATAAGATTTAAAAAAGGAGTCAGTCACTTTAAGGCACCATCTTGTTAAGTGTTCCTCAAGAGATTAGGAAGAGAGGTCAGCTGAGAATAAGGTCAGCCAACTAAACACATTAGGATTGACCATTAATAGTCAAATGCAGCAACTGTTGATCAGGATACTGGCATTCGAAAAACAAAACTGCAGTCTGGTTAGATTTCCATAGACTTTAGTTGCTTGAGGATTTCATATGTATGTATACAGAATAAAACACATGAAAGTTTCAACAGGACAAATGTTTAATGTAAACTGCATACTAAACTACTATCTACAATAAAAATATCATGCTATACATACATATCTGAAAATTTGTTGAATATACATATTATATGCACTTGATTTGAAGTTATTAAGATTCACAGCAGAAGGCATTAGCAATGCCAGACATGTGAACACTATTTTTACACATGGAACAGAAAATCCTAAAGTGTTAGTCATTAAATAGTTTAAATGAGGTGAAGAAATTATTTCATTTTTCATACTTAAATTTTAGAACTATATAATAGGCAATTTATTTGTTCCATATATGCTTAGTACATAACTGAATGACAATAATATTTACAATTACTAATTATATCCCTTATACATTAAAGAGCTTCATGTTTAAAGAGCTCACTCACATTGCTGTTATGACTACCAGTACTACTTGAAGGAGGATCAAAGTTTGGAGCTTCTTCACATAATTTCCGACATAGCAAAGCATACATAGAACTGTACTTGGGTTCATCTAAAGCTTTATCAAAGATCTGAAAATGATAAAAACTATAATGATATATCCTTTAAATACTTTAGGAACAATTATGTAACATTCAAAAACAGAAATTCTAAACAACAGTTGAAATAAGAATAAAACAACCTGGAATAATTACTGTAGAATGCTAATTATTTAAAGTAATTGGGGGGAGGGCATAGATGTTTGGAATATTACTATTTTAACCATTATTTGTGTTTTATTACCATTCTTTATTGTGAACTCTACCAAATATGTGTGCGAGTATGGTTCAGTAATAAAATTGACTGAAACTGCAGATTATAGATGGGTAAAACCTAAAAGAATATCTGACTTTTCTTCTAACAATCCAACTAGTTATTTGGATAATCAGTCATTCAGATAACTGCCATTCTACTATCCATGTGAAAATACATATCAGTTGCAATCTAAAGCTTATAACCAGGAGTCCAGAAACAGGGTTGTCAGAAAACCAGCTTCCCATCTGCAAAGTAAACACTTCATAGTCTTTGGCTGATCATACAAACCTTGCATGTCTGGTCTTCACAGCATTAGAAAATAATGAATAGCTGTAAAGTCCAGGCATAATATTTTATTAACCACTGATTTTTAGCAGTCAGTAATATTTCAAGATTATCTGTTCCTGAGCTGTTTCATCTTAAATAGGCAGTTTCACGTGACCCTCAAGGATTCTATTGGAAAATATATATGTAAGATTACTCTTAGAACATGGAATGGTATTTGATCAAAAAATTTTTTTCAAATCTTATGGCCACTTAAAAAAAGACCACTCGAAATAATGGGTTCAAAATGGCATGTGTTGTATTCCTAATATTTCAAAAACTATTTATTTAAACTTCATTTATTTTTTAGTTAAAAGACCATATCTTACACATACATCTGAAAGTAATTTGGTGTGCTTAAGAAAATATTTGTGAAAAACAAACAGAATAAGGTTTAAAATTGAATTTTTCTCAATATCTTGCTCCTTACAAAGTTCAATATCTGGCAACACCTTAAAAGAAATTATACCATGTTGAGAGATGACTGCATTGACCACTAAGTCAAAGCAGTCATCTCAACAAAAAAAGCTGCATCTTAATATATTAAATATTAGTGCCCAAATTTTTTTAAAAATGGCATATTTTAAAAATTATTTTAAAAAAAACTTATACAAAAAAATCTAACTTTTAGAAATTAAAGACAAAGACTTGAATTAAATAACTGTGGAAAGTAACTTTAATGCATTTTAGTTTAACAATTTTTTTTCATTCCTTGATTTCAATAGTTTCATTTTCATTACTGAAGCATTATGTTGTTCCTAATATTCCTAAAATTTCAAGAACTATTTATTGAAACTTTTTCATTTAATTTTTATTTAAGAGATCATATCTGACAGATTCACATGAAGATTATTTGGTTCTTTGTCATTAATAGAAAATTTATAGAAAATCATCAATATAAGGTTAAAATTTAATTTTTTTCTGATTTTTCTGTTCATGTTACAATTCAAAATCTTGCATACTTAAAAAAATTATACTATTAGGTAGATAACAAAGTAAAATGTTACCTGTACAACAGCAAAAATTGTGCCCACATCATGCTTACCACCAAGGGAGCAGAAAACAATGTATGTCTAATGATGCTTTAAAGATAAAGTGAAACTGATCACAGCATGTGCAAATTGTATTTATCTAATTCATGAAGTGATGATATCACATTTAGATAGTAAGCAATGTTCCTAAACAACATCTCTACCATCTATGCCTGAAAGACATAAATGGACTTTCATCACATTTACAATAGCAATTTAGATGCATATCGAGTTGCAACCATTCTCATGATATAGTTAACCAAATATTACTTCTACAAGAGTGTTTATATTAGTTTTCTAATTCATGATTTTTTTTTTTAATTTAGCTATACCATATTTTTTTACTACATAACTTTTGCCATCTTTCACAAATTGATTTTTATAATAATCAGCTTTATATATATCACAATTCATGGAAATGTAGTTAAAACCATTATTTCTGCAAAAAAAGAGTGAATCGCAAATTCAATTTAATTTTTCTTATCAGAACATTTTGTTAAAATTCAATACAGTTTCTTTATAAATGTTATAAGGAAAATAAAGCTATAGAAATATTCAAAGACCAAAAACCTTTTGTAAAACTACAATACATCAAAGCTTCTTTCTGCAATTATTTAACTCAAATTATTCTCTTCAATTTGCAAACATTCAGATTTTTTTTAAGTTTTTGAAATATGACACTTTTTCAAGTTTTCCCATATTTTCAATATTTGAAAATTGATTTGGAGCACTAATTATCTTATATATTAAAGCACAACGTTTAGTGTGAAGAGATGACTGCATTACCTACCTAATAGTATAATATTTTAAGTGATGCAAGATTTTAAACTGCAACACAAACAAGAAATAAAAAAATCAATTTTTAATCTTATTTTGACATTTTTTCATAAATTTTCTATTAACAATAGAAGAACAAAATAACTTTCATATATATTGTTAATCTCTTTAATTATAAAAAAAATTAAAAAGTTTCAATAGTTTTTTAAATATTAGAAATATTAGGAACAGTTCAATGCTAAAGTGTCACATGGGATGTCCTGAGGCACAGAATACCTTCATAATGCTGCAGTAATGAAAATGAAACTATCAAAATATTAATCCTTACAGTGTCAGGTTTCTGAAACTAAACTCACTGTGATGGCCAGATTTATTTTTAAAGTGTTTTCAGAAAACAAAATAAACAACTTTAGAACCTCATCCTGAAGTAACTAATGAATGGAAATGTCATGTTATATACCAAAAGAAAGAGCACTTAATTGTGCTTAATAAAATGGAAAAATTTTGCAGGAAAAAAATAGTAGGTTAAATTTTTTAAACCTTTTTTTAAAAAACACTGCAAAATTTTGCTGTATTTTTTCCACTCTATCTTTAGCAAAATTTTAAATACATATATATATTTTTTTTCATTTCTTCTATATTATTTTAATATAAACAGTTCATAATATTTCAATTATTGCTTAATCTTTCATTTATTTCATTTTTTTTCTAAAATATTTAGTCATTTATGCATATTCTTAGACTTTTGATGATCGGCAAACTCTAAGCCTAAGTAAAAGCAATAAAAATAATTTTACTTTAAAAACTAGACAATTTAAATAAGAAATCAAAAATATATCAGAAATGAAAAAAATTTTTAGAAAAATATTTCAAAGCATTTCAAGTTTAATTGATGCACTGAATTTAAGAACGAGTCACTTTACTATAAAGCTGCATAACTCCTATGGAAAAGTTTAATTCTAAAATTATGGCAGAAATTTTGGTTACAAATAGCAATTTCCTGACCTTAATTAGTTTATTTGGTTTATTTGGTTGAAATGTAATTAAAAGTATTCATAAAGTCCTACCTATTATGTTGTTCTGATTGCTGCCATTATACATCGTTAGCAGTTTCGTTTTTGGTTGTTTCTAATTAATTATTGTTTATAATCGCGGTATTCATTTTAGTAGCATTAAAGTAAATAAAAAATGCCTAAAATTGAAAGTCTGCTAAAATATTGATTGAAAGCTGATGTGCATAGTTTCCAGTAGCAAAAAAATCAATAACTTTACATCAAAAGTTTAGAAAGCATTACAACTTTAGTAGAGCTATAAACAGCAGAAAAGAGCGGGAAATGCAACCAATCAATAATCTTAAGCACAGTACGGCAGAATAAAGGCATGAATTGAACGGCGCTACTTGATGCTGTTTATTGTAACTGAACACGCATATCTGATTCAAGTAGATTTATTTTTCAACTTTATCATAATTTTTTCAAGCGGAATAAACAGGTAAAAACTTTATATCATAGATTTAAATGTTATTATTGATATTTGATTAGAGACAGTTGCAAAAAATTCAGATTTCTATTTGGAATTTTTTTTTCACAACCTTGTACAATGGGAGCGAAGCTTCAATCTTGGACCACTAGAATGGAAAAGATGAAAGCGATTCTTTGGGTTGTGACATGGTAAGGGTTAAAAAACTGAAAAAAATTTTTAAGCTAAAATACATTCAAGTTTCTTCCCACAGTTATTTAATTGGAGCATTTGACTTTAATTTGAAAAAAAGTTTCCGATTGTTTGGATATAATTTTTAAAGTATGCCACTTTTTTTTAAGTTTTTTAAATTTCCAATGTTTATAAATTTGCTTGGTGAACTAATATTTCATATAATAAAGTGGAACTTTTTGTGTGAAGGGTTGGGTTATTTTACCTCTGAGCAGCACTCTTTAGCACACAATGGGCAAAACAGACAGATCACAAGGATCCCAGTGGCTCAGGGAAGATTAGGGGGAGAGGGCCCACTGCACAGCTGTTAGGAGAGAGTACTTTGTGTCAAGGCCATCCAGCATGTTCTTTAACATGCACAGGGTATGGCTCTCCTGTACACAGAACCATAGCATAACATCCCATCCAAAGGACAGCAGCCTTTCCAAGCCCAATGGTATCCTCTATTAACTGAGGCAAGGGTGAGGGTTGTATGGCTCGAACCCAGATCTCTTTATTAGTAACCAAGCATGCTAACCACTTGGCCATGGGACTTTTCTTTTAATGATAAAAGCACCAAATAACTTTCAGGTGCATTTGTCACGCATAGTCTTTTAAACAAAAATAAATGAAGAAGTTTAAATAGAGAGTTTTTAAATTATTAGGAAAGTTTATTTTATTATTATTATTTATTATTTATTTTTAGGAGAGTTTTTAAATCATTAGTTTGGAATGACCATTTTAAGTGTGGCTACTCCAAAAGTTTTGAAAAATAAAATTTTTGATCAAAAGCAGATGCCATTCCAATATTCTTACTATGAGCACTCTCAGATATATTTTTCCAATAGAATTTGCAATGATCACCAAACACCCTCTGCCTAATTCAAAATAGAATGGGTCTCTTATAAACAGAAAACTGCTAGTCAAAATCCAAAGTATTACCTAGAAACTTAGTGGACAGCCATACCTCCAATTCTGATAAGTTCTTACGATGAGTTCTTATTGATTAATTCTGATAAATTCTTTCAAGATACACTATGTGATCAAAAGTATCCGGAAACTTGCTCATTCACTATCTCCTGGTAATAGGAAAGGAATTAATATTGTGTTGTCCATCCTTTGCTGCCATCACAGCCTCCACTATGTAGAAAAGGATTACCACTAAATTTTGGTATGATGTTGTGGAATTGTCCGTCATTCTGCTACAAGAGCATTAGTGAGACTGATCACTGATGTCGGGCGGTTCAGCCTGGCTTGCAGTCAGCATTCCTATTCATCCCAAAGGTGTTCCATGGGACTGAGGTCAGGGCTCTGTGCAAGCAGTCAAGTTCTTTCACACCCATCTCATCAAACCATTCCTGCAATGTCCTCACTTTGTAGATGGAGGTATTGTCATGTTGGTACATGAAAGGGTCTTCACTGAACTGTCGAGAATGTCATTATAGGCTGCGGCATTGAGTCCCGTTCACTAGAACTAGGGGGCTCAGCCCGAACCATGAAAAACAGCCCCAGAGCATGCTTCCTCCACCAAACTTCATAGTTGGTACAACACAGCCAGGTAGGTAGCATTCACCTGTTAGTGTCACAGTTAAAATCCAGATGTCCATTGGACTGCCAGATGGTGAGACATGATTCATCACTCTAGAGAACACAGTTCCACTGCTCAAGAGTCAACTGGAGCAATGCTTTACACCACTCCAACTGACACTTGGCATTGACCTTGTTGATGTTAGGTTTGTGTGTGGTTGCTCAGTCATGGAATCCCATTTTGTGCAGCTCGCAATGAACTGTTATGGCTCTGGCACTGCTTTCAGAAGCTTATTGGAACTCGGTAGCGAGTGTTGTAACTGAGGACAGGGGATTTTGTTGCACAACCCATTTAGCACTCAGCAGTCCTGTTCTGTCATTTTAAGTAGCCTACCAGGTTGCAATTGTGCTATTTTGCTACTAGGTGTTTCCACTTCACAATAACATCACTTACAGTTGATCGGGGCAGTTGCAGCAGGACCGAAATGTCCCGAACTGACTTGTTGCTAAAATAGCATCCTATGACAGTGCCACATTGAAAGTCACTGAGCTTTGCCATAATACAACCCATTCTCCTGTTCATGCATGTTTGTGAGGTTTGCTAGGCCATGTGCATCCTTTTATACCTGTGGCATATATGGGTGAATCCACTACTCAGAAGGGGTATATGAATACTTTTGATCAGATAGTGTACCTTGAACTCCAATCTGCATATACTACATTTGTGTTCCTCAAAGCAAAAAGTATCACAATCACTCAAAAGATACCATGCAAAATGTGATAGCTAGCAGATAGGACTTGATGGTACTGTCAATGTCTAGAGCACTGGCACTTTCTTGCTATGATATTTTTTTTAAATCCTTAAAGTAGCTGTTTGCCACAGACACAGGTCTGGTAGAATTCTGTTAGTATAATATAGTGTAGAAAAGATGTTGTGGAAGAAGAGATCTTAGCAGAAAAACAACACAGAAACATCCATTCTTTATCCAAAGCTCAAACAATCTTTGAACTGCAACCATTAGCCATTCAGAAACTGGGATGGTTCACGCTGCAAAATACCCAAGAATGATAATAAGCAAGTGCAAAACTTTTCACCTATGGGCTACTTAGTGAATTACACAAGTTGCATCTTTATGTGCTTCACTAAACATATTAAACTCCAGAATTCATAGCCTAAAGAACAAACTGCAACTTTCAGTTGATTATTGGTTCACACTTTCTTTCGGCTGGTTGTATCACCAGGAAAGCAAAATAATTTCATGAGAAAAGTGTTATGTAGTGTTAAATGTAACACTTCATGAGATTTCAGTAGCGTATGCTTGAAATAATAAAGCTTTATCAGATGTCATATATATTGTACAGATTAAATTTTATATTAGAAATCAAACCTATAATACAGTACTACAAAACTCTAAAATACATAGATGACACCCTTCATGCTATATTTGTCCTTTCTACAATTGCTACTGTCCATGGTATTGAAAAGTTCAACTATTACTGGTGTCATCAATTGGAAAAGAATAAAATAACAAAACATACAGTCATAAAATCAAAGTGAAGTATGATACTTTGGTTTATGGCAGCTGCCTTGCTCCCTCCACACTTCCAGCTGTTAGTACATCAAACACCAGAGGTCTGACCATTTCAAGACTCTTTCACCGATGGAGTTTTACACATTTCAGACACCAGATATCATTTTTTAAAGGAGAGAGAGATACTCCCCTACACAAAGGACAGAGATAACCTAGATCTAATTTCTATTAGGCGTGTCTTGGTTACCCATACCACATACAAATACATACACAAGAATATATCTGCAGTCAGGTATGCTAACCACTGGACCAGGTATAGGCGAAAACAGAAATATTCATATATATATAAACAAAATAAAAAAAAATACCCCCTCAAGTTGTTACTTGCTGCAGAGGTCTGACAGGAGCCTGTCAGTTTATATGCCATAAGTATGCCATAACAGAAGGTTCAGAAAAAAAACACAGACATCCATGCCTATCCAGGGCTTGAACCCAGGTCCCTTAGATCAGTAGCCAAGCACGCTAACCACTCGGCCCAACCGCAACAATAGAAGCCTGGAAACCAGGTCCCTTCATCACAACATAACCTCTGTTCACATGGCCAAAGAAAGTGTCTTGACAATGAAGCTACAGTTTTGAAACATCGAAGAAATAGTACATGAAATTGATGTATGATATATGAAATGTGTCAAAACTCCATTGCAGAGTTTCCAAATGGCCAGACTGGAGCATTTGATGTACCAATAGCTGAAAGTAGAGATAGAACAAGGCTGCTGCCATAAATAATTGCACTGTACAGTGATATTGTGGCTATAAGTTTATTTTATTCTTTTGGAATTGATGACTTCGGCAATAGTTGAACTGTAAAACGTTTGATATCACAGACAGCAACAATTGCAAAAAGTAGAACAAGTACAGTGTAATAGTGTCATTTTATGTATTTTACATTTATCATCTTTTCACAACTTTTTGCTTAAAAAATGTAAAATATACTCACGAGAAGAATGACACCTTTTAAAATTTGGGTGGAATCTAAGCCAACACTGAGCAGCTCTTCGCTCAACTTGTGGAACTTCTCTGGTGTGAGTTTATTGAGGATGCTGCAGAGAAGTAAATTGTTGAGCCATAATATAGATAACTAAATAATATTTTTATTTCAAATAGACACAACCTTAGCTAAACTTTGTTTACACTAAATTTAAATAAGAATATGACAACAGTTAATGATGTACTATGCATAAACAAATATACCTATGTTTTAGAGCAAACATTTTTTCAAAGAAAAATTTTGGCAAATGCAAGCCACATTTTTAATACAGCTTGGTCCAGAATATAGTAGCCTGAAAAGTGGTAACACACATCTCAATGTGCATTTGCATAAACCAAGTCCTGCCATTTTGTAAAGTTTGTCTATTATTTTGTTGTGCTTAGTGCAGTGTTTCTATCAGTGCTGTGGAGTTGGAGTCTAAAGTAGTTTTGGTGCTGCTGGAGTCAGAGTCAGAATCGGTACATTTCTACCGACTCTGACCTCAATATAAATTTTAATAAAATATGTTTTTGTGTATGACATCACTGGCAGCTATGGTGATTAAACCACTTAAATAATAAACACAATGTTTTCCATTTTAGACACTAATGCCATTAATTAATTATTTCTTGGAGAAAATATTTTTGACTTTTAATGCTTATTTAATTTTGAGTTTCTTTTTTTAATTTCATAAGTTTTAAACTTTCAGGTCTAAAATCCCTTTCACAATGGCAAAGAGAGTTTCAACAAAGTCTGCAGCTTTTGAATATTTTACAATAACCACAGATGGGAAACATTTCGCATGTCAGTGTATCATAGAAGACAATAATGGTAAAAAACTATGTCAAGCACAAATCAGTGGTTTTAGTGGCTCTGGTAAATATGCTCCAACCAGTGTGTCAAATTTAAAAAGACATTTGCAGCGTTTCCACCCCAAAATTTTAGAAGTTGTCATTGAGAAAGATTGAAGTAGTTGGAAGATTTTTATTACCAAAGTTAACAAAATATCTACTGAACAACAAGCACACTTACAATATTCTTTATTACATACAAAGTTACCATAACAATGTACTTTTTAAATTTGACACTGGTTGGAGCATATTTACCAGAGCCACTAAAACCACTGATTTGTGCTTGACATAGTATTTACCATTATTGTCTTCTATGATACACTGACACACGAAATGTCTCCCATCTGTGGTTATTGTAAAATATTCAAAAGCTGCAGACTTTGTTGAAACACTCTTTGCCATTGTGAAAGGGATTTTAGATCACAGAAAAGTTTAAGAAGCATATCATCAAACTGGTGGTAAGAAATGGTGTAGCCTTATTTTTATTTTCACAACCCCTTTCTATGTCTAAACAGAGAAATTGAAAAGAAACTTGGAGTATCTCTGGAAAGACAAAGCATAAAAAAATTTATAGTTGAAGAAGCCACAAATAAAAAGGAAGAACTTTGAAGAACTCTTAAGGAATGCTTCATGTTTATTAAAATGGATGCAGCCATGCATCATAGAGTTAACTATTTTGACATCAATGCTAGATTTGTTGATGAAAACAATAAAATGGTAACTTAAGATATTGGGAGTAAAGGACACTAAGGCACATCATGACAGCAACTATCTTCAGAAGTTAGTGGAAGAAGTTTTACAAGATTCTGAAATTATGAAAGAGCAGATTCTATGTATTGTCACAGATAATGCTTCAAACATGCTAAGCACAACAGAAAAGTTAAATAAAGCTGATGAAGAAAAAGAGGTCCATGAAGATTACATTGCAGAGGCTGAAACTGATTCTCAAACAGCAAAATAGAACAGAACAATGAAATGTTAGATCATATTGATGAGAAGCATCTAAGCTCTTTGTAATCCAACATGTACATAGTGTTGTACAACATAAGAGTATCAGAATAATATGACCACCCACAGAATCACAATGTACCCACCCAGGTGCATCACCGAGTGCACATGACAAGGTCGACTACATGGAGATATAAGCAGCCAGCCAGGACAGATGAGCCATAGTGCGTAATGTGAGCACATTGGGCAGAGGTATTGATTTGATGAACGTTCAAAAAGGAATGATCATTGGCTACTGCTCCAAGGGTGGAAGCATCTCGGAAACAACAGACTTCGTGGGCTGTTCGTGAGGTACTGTAGTAAGGGTGTACCAAGAATGGACCACTGGCACACTAAGTACCTCCAGATGTTATAACTGTGGAGCCCCAAAGCTCATCAACCCCAGAAGAGAATGTCGTCTGCGTCAACTGGTAAAGGGCAATCGACATGCAACAGTAGAGCAATTGACCACACAAATGAACGCTGGGTCACCCAGGTATGTGTCCCCAATAACAGTAGAGCGAACCCTGTTATACATGTGTCTCCAGAGTCGACGCTGTGTAAAGGTGCTCATGTTAAGCAAGGTCCATCAGCAACAACGCCTGAAGTAAGCATGGGACTACCATCATTGAACAGTGGAATAAGGTTGCCTTCTCCGATGAATCAGGTTTCTACTTCACAGAAATGATGGGCAGTGGCAGATATGGGGTCAGACACACGAGAACCAACACCTGGACACACTTGTCGGTCAAGTACAGGCCAGCGGTGGCAGTGTGCATGTCTAGGGGATGTTTTCCTGGTATAACCTGGGACCACTGGTACTACTGGATGGGTCCCTGAACGCCAATGCCTACCTGTCCATCCTCGCTGACCACATGCATTCCTTCATGTTGGACATTTACCCTGGTGGTGATGGTGTCTACCAATAGGACAATGCACCCTGCCATGTCGCTAAGGTGGTGCATGACTGGTTCCAGGAACACGACAGTGATGTCTCCATTCTCCCTTGGCCGGCGAAATCACCTGACCTCAATCCCATAGAACACTTGTGGGACTATTTGGACTGACAGGTTCAGCGTGCGGATCCACAACCATGTCATCTCTGGATCCTCCGTGCTCTGCTGGAGTCCGAATGGGCACGTGTGCCTCTGGCACCCTTCCAGGACCTCATTGCATCCATGCCACACCATCTCTCTACAAAATGACCACCCACAGAATCACAATGTACCCACCAGGTGCATCAAAGAGTGCACATGATATTTTCATGCTGTCATCCAGGCCAAGGGTGGTTATTCTTATTATTAGGTAGGTGGTCATATTATTCTGATACAACTGTGTACATTGCAGCTGGTAATAAGAGATGGATTGAAAGATCGTCATGCAGCTACTCTGATAGGCAAGTTGAGGCAGGTAGCCACTGCAGCCAGGACCTCTAAAACTGATGTTATTATCCGTAGATGTGCAAGAAAGGGAGTTATTTTAGACCAAGTGATACGCTGGGGGAGCACATATATGATGATTAAGCATTTGCTTGATCTAAAACCCTTCCTAGAAGACATTGATAATCCCAATGTTTCACTAACTGAAAGTCAATGGAGGGAGGTTACACAATTAGATGCTCTGCTTGCTCACCCTTATACTGTCACCAAAAAGTTGCAAGCAGAGAATTTAACTCCTAGTACACTCCAATGGGAATGGAAAAATTTAATATTTCATCTATCCGAAGCTGGATGATTAATTGCTGATGCAACTGTATCTCAATGAAGAAAAGAGAGGGTCTGCTACTGCAAAATGAGATCTCATTAGCTGCTGACTACATATATCCAATGAACCGAATTTTGTTGGCTGAAGAACAGACTGCTAAAGCAAAAGAGGCCCTCTGCAATGTCACATAAGAGGGCTACTACCTGAAAATCCTGAACCACAGGATGAAGATATAAGTATAGTAGTGGTGATGAAATGACTCTTGTGTAATTATCATCATAGCAGATTTAGAATTAATATACCTATGGAGTCGGAGTTGGATACAAAAAAAATTAAGGAGTCGAAGTCAAAGTTTTTGTGTGCCAACTCCACAGCCTTGGTTTCTATATCAAAAAAGTGCAATAAATATCCATGAGACAATGTTCATTTAGAGCAGGACTATCCAAAAACCTGTGACTCACAGCAAAAGAACCTGCAGCCTATACAAAAAATTATCAATATACTGAACCTGGCTCATTTATTCCAACTTTTTGACCAAACATTTTTAGCTATATAACTAAACGATTTTGCCAATTAATAGTACTCATTAAAATTTATATTTTTGTTTTCAATCAAGATATTTTCTCGATTTCTTAAAAATAAATTTTTTTTGTAGGTTGTAAGCCGAGTAATTTTCCTGCAGCTCTTTAAAAATATTTTTTCCTCTAGTGGTCTTTGAATAAGTTATATGGTCTGACTTAGAACATCATTTTTGCTCAAACAGAAATGGATGGTCAATGGAGGAAGCATTAAATCAGTTAGGATGGCATACAAAAATGAACTTCATAGCTTCATACATGAAAGCATAAAATACAGATGCTGATGCTAAGTTCTGTAAAACCAGTGTGCTGATGCATACTGAATAGAATTATATACAATAGATCACAAAACACAATATATATATACAATAGTCCCTTGTAAAGAAGACAAAGAGTCAATAGGCAAAGAACAATCTGTATATGGGAATGGTCTTGAATAAAATTTTAGAATATCTAGAGAAAAAGACAATGTTATAAGAATTTTGGACCAAAGAATAATATACATGATAATAGGTGTTGGCTTTCATATCATATATTACCTGGGACTGACAAGAAGCTTGCATGGCTATGCAAAAAATTGCATTTCTTTGAAACATCTGGTTTTCAGAGGAATGCTATAAATGATTGTCAGGTTACACTAACAAACAAGCACCATGTTTCTGGTGACTACAGTAGCCCTTGCATAGTGAATGTATGCAATATGGTATGCCATTTCCAGTCACAGGATTATTGGCCCCTTTTGAGGATGGTTGGGCTGTTTTACTCTAAGCAGAACTTTTTTTGCACACCACGGGCTAAATGGCCATGTCACAAGGACCCCAGAGGCTCAGAGAAGGTTGGGGGAGGGGACCCACCAAACATCTGTTGGGAGACAGATGGTAGACTCCTGTCAAGGACATCCAGTGTGTTCCTTACTGTGCACAGGGTGTGGCTCTCCCGCACACTGAGCCACAGCTTAATGTCCCATACAATGGATGGCATCCTTTAAGAAGCCCATTGGTTTGAGGATGGTGGATAGGCAAAGAGTTACTGTGAACCAAGAGCATTACTGCAACATTGCTTAATCATGTTAAATTTAATTATCTACAACTGCACTGTATAGGTAAAACTTACGAGTTCTAAAATACTTATACCTGCTTATACCATGAACTGATACTACAGATACATTTAAAAATATTTCTTTACATTGCTCTCTGAAATCGAAGGATCTCAATCTCGTTGAGGACGTTATTCCAACTATCACGGTTGATTTTATAATGTGAAGTCCCAGAATTTATGTGACAATCCTTGTAGTAAGATGCAAGTGGCAACTTTTGCTTTTTTCAGTAGAGTTGATTTGTAGGAGGTTGGCTCATTCACTATAGCACCTAGAGAATACTTCATGAGCATTTCAATAATGCTATAATGCAGTGGTTCTCAACCTTTTACGCTTCACATACCACTTGGAAATGTGGCATACCCCTTGGAAATGTGTATGTAACTGGCATACCCCTTGCGTAGATAGATAAAACTATAGTCCGGCCAGGCCTAGCATCTAATGTCCGACCCCGCCTTCTCGTGGTCCAGACCGTTAGTACCTTTCAAAAGAGATACTCTCTTGTGGAAGTGAACGGAAGGGGAGGGCTGCCAGATTAGTGTGGCCTACTGATCTGGACAACTATGGCTACTTCTCTTTTTTTTCTACCCTGCTGAGCAGTGGTCAACCACACAGGGTCCTGGTGCTGACCATATAAACCCACTGGACAGATATATAGCTCTGGGCTTCATTATGGATCCTGATTTTGCTGCACTGGTGGGCTTCTGTGGAGGGAAAATCTTCCGCTGTGTTTTCTGTTTGTTTGTGGGTTGACAGCCCCAAGTGAATAGATTCACAGGATATGTTTATCAGCTGGTGGATAATCCTGAGTAGAAGTCATCGCAAGCACCTGAACTCTTTGCTTCTATTGGCATCGTCAAATTCTACATTGGAGGAAGTCTTCCAGTGTAGATGGCTTCAGCCTTTAGTAGTGGGGGAACGGGTCTTTGCCCCATGTCTGCGATTAGGGGAATGTTTGATATGTAGGCATTCCCTCTCTCAATAAACATAGTTTCTTTAAACATCCCACTAACCATTTTCTCTCCATAGGTAGTTGGAATGTGAGGACTCTGCACAGATCATTTTCTCTTGATGTCCTCACACAAGAATTCCACCGTTATAATTTAGATATTCTTGGCCTGCAAGAGACCAGACGGACAGATAAAGGTCAGATTCTTAAAAATAATCTTAAATTTCTCTTTTCAGGGAGGGATGACAAGAAGCATCACCAAGGCGTGGGTCTGCTTCTCAGCAGACATGCTAGTGATGCTCTTCTAGGATATGAGTGCATTAATGAAAGGTTTCTTATAGCAAAATTTCAGACAAGCATTAAAGACTTGAATGTTATCTGCTGTTATGCCCCCACTGAGGATGTCGATGAGGATGAGAAGGATAGGTTTTACGGACAACTTCAGGATATTTTGAATTCTGTCATGAAAGGAGATATTACCCTTGTTATAGGTGACTTCGTTGCCAAAGTTGGTACTGACTCTGACTTTTGGGAAGGAGTAATAGGCCCTTTTGGTATTGGTAGCTGCAATGGCAATGGGCAACGTCTCCTACAGGTAAGCAAACTCAATGGATTCAGAATAACTAACACTTATTACAAACACCGCGACATACATAAGTACACACGGGTTTTACCTGATGGGCTGCATAAGAATATGATTGACAACATATTAATTAACAGCAAATGGGCTACTTCTGTTAGGAATACCAGGGCATATAGGGGAGCTGAAATTGGATCTGACCTTGTTAAAAGTGTGTTGCAACTTAAACTTAAAAACTGTTGTGCTAGGGTTAAAAAATTTACTTTTAATACTGAAGCTCTGAAAGATCCAGTTATAGCCAAAGCTTACCATGATAGGTTACTTAGTCATTATGACAGTCATGGTTTGCTTACTACTGAAGTTGAGGAAGAATGGGATCATTTTAAACAGGCTTTTTTGGACACTAATATTACTCTTTTAGGAAAAAAGGAGCAGAAGAGGCAGAATTATCTGAGTGATAAGGCACTTGAGCTTATTTTGGAAAGAAAGAACTGCAGGAATGTCCTTAATCAATACCCTACTAGTCCTAATAGAAAGCATTACAGAGAACTTAATAAACGTGTAAAAGATCAGTTAGCTGCTGATAAGAATCTTTGGCTTGATGGTTTGGCTGACAAAGCCAAGGAAGCAGTTAGAAAGCACAACAGCAGAGAGCTGTACCAGATAGTTTCGTGTGGTAGAAAACGGTCAGGTATACAGGATTGAAGGATAAACAAGGTAAGGTTATAGAAGGGGAGGATTCTGTCATGGCTAGGTGGGCTGAGCATTTCAGTGATATTCTAAACAATGTAGTTAGTTCTACTCCCATTGTTTGCAATGATGATAGATGAATTGGTGGCTTTAATGTTGGCCCTACAACACAATCTGAAGTTATTTTGGCTGTTTCTAAACTTAAACTACATAAATCCCCAGGGGAAGATGAAATTACTACCGAAATGCTTAGAGCTGGGAATGTTTCGGTTACCACTTGGATGACTGAATATTCTGAATATCTTTTATGATAAAGGCATGGTTTTAAGGATTTTACCAGAGCTATTATTATCCCTATTTTCAAAAAAGGTGATCGCAGTTCTTGTGAACTATAGGGGTATCAGCCTACTCTCTGTTCCAGGTAAAGTTCTTTCCATGATTGTGCTTAATAGAATTAAGAGTCTGGTTGACAGGCAATTGCATGATGAGCAATGTGGATTCAGTAGTGATAGGGGATGTGTAGATCAGATATTTTCACTTAGGCAGATTCTTGAGAAATGTTTGGAGTTTCAGAAACCTTTGGTTGCTAGCTTTGTTGATTTCAAAAAGGCTTTCGACTCTGTTGATCATCATAATTTGTGGTTGATTGTGAGATCATATGGTATACCTGACAAGTTAGTTAACATAATGAAAGCTGTCTATAATAACACTGAGTAGTGTATGAGAGTTGATAAGGCTTGTAGCAATTGGTTTAGCATTACTTCTGGTGTTCGACAAGGGTGCATTTTGTCTCCTTTTCTCTTTAGCTTGGTTATTCATTATGTTATGCGAAATTCACTTCAAGGGAAAGATTTTGGCCTTAAATGGACTGGAGATACGAAAATTTCTGATTTAGATTATGCTGATGATTTAGCCCTTTTGGCAAATGATGTTTGATGAGATGAACTCTTTCATTCATTCAAATCCCCCGAGCTGTTGATGAAACTGGTAGTAGAGTAAGTTTGGTTATAAACAGAGAGAAAACTAAAGTGATGAAAATTGGTCAGGCAGGCTGTGATTCAGTTACTCTGAATGGTTGCAGTCTTGAGCAGGTGTCACAGTTTAATTATCTTGGGAGCTATATGTAACAGATAATGGTGATGTGCGGCATGAGATTAACAGACGAATAGGGATTGCTGCCGGGACTTTTAAGAATCTATGGAGAGTGTGGAGAAATAGGCGTATACACCTAAAGACTAAAATTAGACTGTATAATAGTTTAGTTCTTTCTAGGGTTAGTTATGGTAGTGAAACTTGGACACTTTGTAAACAAGATAACAGGAAACTAGATGCTTTTGATTCCAGAAGCTTACGCAGTATCTTGGGCATTAGGTGGTTCAACTTTGTAACTAATGATGAGGTTAGGCAAAGGAGTTTGCAACCTCCTTTAAGCAGTATATTGTGCAGAGAGAGACTCCGTTGGTTTGGCCATGTTGCCCGTATGAATAATTATAGATTGGCAAATAGGGTTATGAACAGTGTGCCTAAAGGCCTCAGAAAGAAGGGGAGACCTAGGATGTGGTCGGCAGACAATGTCAAACAGGACCTTGTTAGAATTGGTGTGCAGTGGCCAGATGTAGTAGATGTAGCTCAGGATAGACTTGCTTGGAGAACTAAATTGCACGGTCTGGTTGGACCTCCGTAGCCCATGGCTACTTGAGGATGATGATGATGATAGTATAACAATGGTTATTTTTACTTTGTTACTAGATCTAGTGACTTTTGAGCTCTCACAGCGTACCTCAAAAAATTTTACCGCATACCCCACATCGAGAACCTCTACTATAATGGATGAAAATATGTTGAATTCAGTGAATACAGTGGATACAAGTCCTTACAATATGCACTGCAGATGTTGAAAGCAATTGTAAGAAAATCCTAGATTCACTATATTCTGCTAGTTTGACAGAAATCAAACTTTAATGAGTGGCACTGCTGATTAGCTTTAATGCAACATCTTACAATACAGAAAAACAGGTCAAAATTTAAAAAGTAAAAGAAAAAACATTTTAAAACATATTTACATGTCACAATTTGTTTTCCTACTAAGTTGTAGCATCAGGTCACTTTTCCAAATAATAATGAGGGTGATGCTGACAAATAAAATCCAGGTGAAAGTTATATATTTTTTATATTTATAACTTTCTTGCAGTGTTTGCAGAAGCTATATTTTGAAACTGTAGTTCAGGATTGTTATAATCAAGGTTTATCAATGAACTGAATAGTTTTGAAACTGTTTCTAGAAACTTAGGTTCCTGCAATTATTTCGGCATGACATCACATCTCATACATCAATGAATTGTTTGAGTAATAACCTTGGGAACTGTATCAAGGTGGCTATCCATATTCACAGCATACCATTCAATAAATATTTTCAAAACTTAAAAAATGCAAAAAACTTAATACTTATTTTTCTATGTGACCTAAAAAATGAAACAAATAAAAGCAAAGCATACCAATGGTGAAATCACTTGCTGAATTCATATTTGCTTTAAAGGAAGATAGTGTGCTAATAATTTTTGTTGAGTAGTGATGATCTATCCTATCTTTTTTTTGAAGTGAATACAAATTCAGCAAGTGATTTCACCATTGGTTTGGGGCGGGGGTGGCTCAGTCGGTAGCGCGCCAGGCTCGTAATCTGTAGTTCCCAGGTTCGAGTCCCAGCTGGGTAAGCGTTGAGATTTATCTCCGCAAAATTCCCCGCCCTGCCCACGCTCAGTAGGGGACACCGATGGGCTTGGAAAGGCCGTCGTCCGTCGGATGGGACGTTAAGCCGTGGCCCCATGTGTGGGAGAGCCATACCCTGTGCAAGTTAAACACGCTGGATTGCCTTGACGGGAGGCTACCATCTGTCTCCCAACAGCTGTTCCAGTGGGTCCCCTCCCCCAACCTTCTCTGAGCCTTCGGGGTCCATGTGACCTGGCCATTTAGCCCATGGTGTGCAAAAAAGTGCCGCTCAGAGGTAAAATAACCCAACACCATTGGTATGCTTGTTTTTATTTTTTATTTTCAGGATGTACATAGGAAGATTGAATTTTTCAATTTATATTTTTTGCTTTGTCCCTAAAAGCATTTTAATTTGATACATGACTCATAAAAATTGCCCCCCTTTTTTGGGGGTAAGGGGTAAGAAAGAGGGTGTGAGATTTGAGCAGCTCATAACAGTGTAGACATCACAAGCTATCGTTTGAGATATAGGTCTCGCCCCCCTTGCTCTCTCACACACACACACACACACAAAATCACCATCTGTTTTGGAGGGTAAGAAGGATGGGGGAGAAATTAGAAGTAGCCTATGACAGTCCCCACATTAGAAGCTTTCATCTGACACCTGACCTTGCATTCAGAAGATATAGCTGAAAGATTTTCACATTTTGCTATTTTTACAGCCTTTACCACTTCTGACATCACAAGTTTTCATTTTTGACATACGACTTGCTATGTTTAGCCCTTGTGTTCAATAGGTTAATCCTTGGAATAAATAGGTTCAATAGGTTAATAAAACAATCCTTTACACATTTACCTCATTTTTTCAGGAAGAAACCATGAGGTAATTTTTTTCTAACCTGTGCCACTCACTTCCTGTGTCATAAGCTTTCACTTAACACAGCTTATTATGCTCAGCTACATGTTCAGAGATATATATATACAGGGTGATTCAAAACTCTTGGGCCAAACTTTAAAGGGTGATAGAACACACCTAAACAAGCACTTTTCATCATATAATGCATGGTTGGAACTCAATCGGTGAAGCACTAGAGGGCGCTTTACAGTGAACACTTGTAAGTGCTGGTTTTTGCACTGGTCATCATTTCTACCATGGATTGCAGAATGGATGGATTGTTTCACGAATCAAGAGAAGGCAGACATGCATTTCACATACGGAGCTGCAGACGGGAATGCGAGGGAAGCCCAAAGACTGTACTGGGAGCATTTTCGACCAGATGCGTGCCTAATCATAAAACCTTTCAGCGATTGCACCAGTATCTGTGCGAAATGGGCTCCTTTGTCAGTGGCTTGCAGGATACAGGGCGTGCAAGGAGTGTGAGGATACCATGTGTTACAGAGGAAATTCTACATAGGATTGGAGATCGTCAAGCATGCGTATGGTCGGAAAGCACTCCCGGTATAGTCTTTGGGCTTCCCTCACATTCCCGTCTGCAGCTCCGTACATGAAATGCATGTCTGCCTTCTGATTCGTGAAACAATCCATCCATTCTGCAATCCATGGTAGAAATGACAACAAGTGCGAAAACCAGTGCTTATAAGTGTTCACTGGAAAGCACCCTCTAGCGCTTCACCACTTGAGTTCCGACCAGGCATTGTACGATGAAAAGTGCTTGTTTAGGTGTGTTCTATCACCCCTTAAAGTTTGGCCCAAGAAATTTGAATCACCCTATATATAGAAGAACAACCATTTTCATATTTTCCCTTTTTCAGGGGGGGAGGGGAAGAAATATGGGTGGTAAATTTTTCATAGCCTATGAAACTCCCATATCACGAGCTTTTATTTGACACAACACATTAAGTTTGGTCCTCGCACTTGAAAGATATGGTTGAACAACTCTCTCAACAAACACACAAACTAATGAAAAGTAATAGGAAGATAGGTAAAAAGGCTTGGATAGTGCTTTATACTTAGATATCAATTTGAACACACATGATAATGTAATAATCTGTAATTATATATGCTGCCAAATACAACTACAATTTTTTGGCAATTTTATTCTGGACCATACTGTATTAGGGTTGGGTCGTTTTACCTCTGAGTGGCACTTTTTGCACACAATGGGCTAAATGATGAGGTCAAAGCACGCTAACGGCTGAGATATTTGGGGGGATGGGACCCAATGGACAGCTTTTGGGAGACAGATTGTAGTCTCCTGTCAAGGCCATCCAGAGTGTTCTTTAATGTGCACATGGGGCCACAGCTCAACAACAACCATTTGGCAGACAGAAGCCTTTCCAAGCTCTCATCGGTGTCCCCTACTGGCTGAGGGCAGGTGGGGGGGGATGGGGAAGTCAGAGATAATCTCAATGCTGATATAGGTGGAATTCAAATCTGAAAATTGCTGATTATGAGTCTTCAGTGTTACTGTCTGAGCCACTCCCACCTCATATACTGTATTTGGGATGAAAGAGAATACAAAACATTAAAAATTACACTTTTCAAAAACAGTTAAACAGTTAATTCCTCTTCAGAACCACTGTGCAAAACTGTTATAACAGAGGTTCAATTCAAAATACCACAGATCTTCATTATCATGAGATGCCCACAGTATGTTATTCTTATTGTGATAGATCTTGTTGCTCAGATTATTACTGCAATGTGTTCCACTAAACCCCCACCCTATACTCAGTCAGAAAGGGGGCACTGATGAGCTTGGAAAAGCCAACTGTCAGATGGGATATAAAGCCATGGCCCCCATATGCAGGAGAGCCATACCCTGTGCATGTTGGGTTGTTTTATCTCTCAGTGGCACTTTTTTGCAAATCATGGGCTAAATGACTAGGTCTTAAGGACCCTGAGAGCTCAGAGAAAGTTGGGGGAGTGACCCAGTGGACAGCTGTTGGGAGAGATGGTAGCCTCCCATCAAGCATGTTCCTTAATGTGCACAGGGTATGACTATCTCTCCCACACATGGGGCATGGCTTAATGTTACACATGACGGACAGTAATTACTGCTGAGAAAATATAAAACAGGCAATTTCCATAAATACAGTCAAATGATTTCCTAGTCCAGACTTCTTAAGCATAAGAGATGAAACTGCTACAGCACTTGCATTTCACAAGTTCGTGTTATTTGTCCAGTACTCCCATGCAGGTCTCATAGATAAAGACTTGCTCCCAGAAGGTACTCCAGTTATAATGACATAGACTGTTATATGAGGCTATATGGCAAGTCACAACATTAGCCTTTGCATTAATGGAATAAAAACAGAATCCAATATGATTCAAGATTTTTTTAAAACTGATTATGAGGGGGGGAAAAAGAGAATTGTTTTAAAAACAATTGCATCTTAAGGCGATTGAGGAATATTAAAAACTACACAACCAAGGGAAGAAAGATGCAGGAGAAATTCTGCAAAATATATTAGTGGGGTCCATAATGGATCCCATCCATAATATGAGGTTTAATGAGACCCCGATGGCCAAAAAGGATAAATATATATTCCATTTTGAATCTCGAATTTCTTCAATAAGTGATAATTTCCAGGTATCTAAATTAACAAGTAAATGGTGTGAAAAATGTTATTCTTATTCTGATAGAGATTGTTGAAAGAAAGCTTTGCCAATCTGATAGCAAAGAATCAAAACTTACCAGACATAGAACCTTTGGTCATGATTAAATGAAACAGAGTAACAAACCCAATAGAGACACAGTTGCAAAAAAAAATTTGTAAAAACCACCAAATATATACACTGAGATGCCAGTTTATTTGGTACTGCCTAGTAGCCTTGTGTGCCTCTTTTGGCCTTCAGAACAGCCCGAATTTATCAGGGCATGGAACTTACAAGATGCTGGATGCATTGTGCAAGGAATGTTGTATCATGTTGAAATGACTGTCATGCAGCTGCTGCAAATTGGATGGCAGTACAGTCTTGCTGCAAACAGCCCTTACCCCTTATCCCAAAGATGCTCGATAGAGTTTATATCTGGGGACTGTGCAGGCCAATGAAGCAAGAAATACTTGTTGGCATATTCCTGGAACCATTCAATGATGATACATGCCTTGTGAGCAGGTGCATTATCATGCTGAATGTGTCCATCTGAGTGATAATTCGAGAATAAACTGTAGCCATGAAGGAATGAACTTGGTCAGCAATAATGGTCAAATACATAATGGTGTCCAAATATCCTTCGATGGGTATCAGCGGGCTTAATGTGTGCCAGGAAAACGTTCCCCACACTGCCACCACTGGCTTGTACTATTGACATCAGACAAGATGGCTCCATGGCCTCATGTTTTTTGCACCAAATTCTTCCATCAGTATGATGCAAGACTGTGTAGTTACAGATACAAAAGGAACCTTGATTCATCCAGCCAGACTACCTTTTCCCATTCCTCAATGGCCCAGTGTCAATGCTCATGTGCCCACTGAAGACATGCTTTCATGTTCTTCGCTGACAGCATTGGCACTCGACATGGTTGGTGGCTGTTGTTTATTTGCAACAAGGTTCGATATCTGGTGCATTTAGAGATGACCTTCTGGAAACCAATGTTTAATTCTGCTGTGATTTGCCTGATTGTGGCCCGTCTGTTTAATGCACAATTCTCACGACTTTGACCAATTTTTGATTTAAAAGCTGTTTTTGTTCACAGGATTGCTGACCACTGGTAGTTTTTTGCTTTTTGCACCATTCTCAGTAAACCCTTGAAAAGGCTGCATGTGAAATGCCCAAGAGGATGGCTGTTTGCGAGATGCTAAAACCAGCATGCCTAGCACCAACTATCATGAGTTCAGACACAAGTTCAGTCATTCAGGACACTCGTTTTGCCCATTCTGATCAACTCTTACTGATGATTGATCTAACTCTAACTGATGATTGAAGACTAGTCAGCCTGATTTATACTGCACACCACAGTCACATGATGTATTACATGTTGGAATAAACCAGTTATGTGAAGAGGGATAATGTACCTAATAAACTCACAACTCAATAGCAACAGTTGCAAACAGTGTTATCAAAGTTGCATAGCAATTTATATTTTACAATGGTAATTGGCAACTAATGCCTTTTTCTGCCTTTAAAAATCTGGAATTGGATTACTTATTGATTAGTATCATTTGCAAATGATACTCAAAGTAAACAAAAGAAATTTAACACACCTTAATTTCAGGATTCAAAATAATATGACAAGTTACGAACCCGCCTTCTCGTGGTGCAGACCGTTAGTACCTTTCAAAAGAGATACTCTCTTGTGGAAGTGAACGGAAGTGGAGGGCTGCCAGATTAGTGTGGCCTACTGATCTGGACAACTATGGCTACTTTTCTTTTTTTTCTACCCTGCTGAGGAGTGGTCAACCACACAGGGTCCTGGTGCTGACCATATAAACCCACTGGACTGGACAGATATATGGCTCTGAGCTTGATTATGGATCCTGATTTTGTTGCACTGGTGGACTTCTGTGGAGAAAAAAACTTTTGGACCTCCATAGCCCATGGCTGCTTGAGGATGATGATGATGAGTTCAAAATTTTATAAACTCAATTTGAACAATAATTTTCGAGAAATTTTTTTTTTTAATTTCTAGTCCCTGAGAATGACTTTTAACAAGTTGACTGCACTATGAATTGTATATGATTTGCACTTTTTCTAGGCTACTATGCTGCACACATCATACTTGCTTCGCAAAGTTAAAACTACTTTGAAAAATGTGACCAGAAAAGCGGCACCTTTGTTATAAATTTAAATTCTAGGAATATTTTCTTGAATATGAATATTTCTTCATAATTAAATTCAAATGGAGATTTTTAAAAAGGCACTGTTTGAATCATGTAAAAAGGGAATTAGAATTTTTTTCTAAACCGAGTTAAATTAAAATCGTGTAAAAAAAACTGGGTAAAACTGAATTGGGTGTAATAGGAAAGTGACTTTAAAAATAACTGCACATCCAGCTAAGACAGCAACAAAACATAAGGATATTAAGACATGATGTATGTCATAGTCAACATTTATTAAATTATACCACTAATACTGGAACACATCAACATATATGAGGTGCTTCAGCAGCTGTTTCTCATTATGTGAGATTTGTGTACTGAAACTCATAATAACTACATTATAAGAACATTAAGTTGGAAAACATAAACCAACACTGCAAAAATAATTATGGATTTGCAATCGATACTTCTACTAGTTAAATAACATTTCTTTTTCATCATTTCCAATAACGCTATGTATAAAACTCTAGTTCTATACAAGAATTTAAAAAAACTGGTTGTCTGCTCCAAATTTTGAGAATAAAAAGTTTCTGTAACAATTTTTTTGAACTGGCAAGTGAACTCTAGAATGCTTTAGTTTCATGTAATCATGTTATAATATATCCAAAAAACTAGTCATTTTCACCATTCATTAAATTATACCACAAATATATTTGCATACTCTTACCCTCGAACTCGGCGAAAAACCAGGTCATTTTTTTCTTCTGGGGTGATTGCATCTCGTTTAATGCTGCTTGGAGGTACCCATCTGCGAATGGCGGCAGAGCCTACGCTAGTGGTTGTTGGACGAGGAGGTTCGTCCCTATTGCAACAATGAGTGCAAAATATAAATTATGCATAAGATAACAAAGAATATTTTTAACATACTAAGACTACTATTTTAGCACATAAATTTAATTATGGAAAGAATATTTTTTATGCAATGAATCAAAGGGTAAATAAATACCTATAAATTAATATGCTAAAGCATAAAAACATAAATTTCCTCTCAAAGTAGTTTAAATAACCCTATCAGTATAATGGTAGTGTAAAACAAGAACTTAAATGAAATTTATATAAAAAAATGTAGAGATAGAAGGCTAATGTTAGATTACATATTCTTTACACAGAGTTTGCATTTCCAACTCTAAATTGATTTAAACATTAACACTACTTGCTCCATAATGTGAAAGCTTAATTTGCAAATGTATATCTCATAGTATTTTATACATATCATATCTTCTACGTGTGCTTAGACAACCAGGTGCCAAGACATGGTTGCTAAAGTTTTTCTTGCCGAGATGATTGCATTGGTGTGCCAGGAATTTCTTTCCTTTCATCACTATCAGCATTAACTCCAGGTAGTCCTTTTTAAATTGATGGCCACTTCTTTTCCTACATGCAAAACTAAAAACACACATACACACTGTGATGCCCCATCGTTCACTTTTGCTTTACCTTAACCAGTTTTGTTCAATTTACGTTATATTTATCATTTTGGGGGTTTTTATTTCCTTTTTGGCATCACAACGCTCGTTTCCAAGAGTTAGGAGTTGCGCATGCGGAACTCCAATCTTCCGACTGTCAACCGCTAAAGCGCGTGCACTAGGACACGCCCCCTCTTGCGTCATAGCTTGCGTCGCTCGTCAGTTTATGTAAATGCCTTTCCCGGCGTGCAACACGACACGTTCGGCTCTTGTTAAAGTCAGTACGTAGACCACAGCACGTAGAGCACTTAGCACATAGTAAGGAGCATAGTGAGATAGAACAAGTGAGAGCACGTAGCACAGCACAGTGCACTGTAGTGCAGAGAGCATAAGCATGTAGCACAGAAGAGTGCTCAGTTAATGTATCTTCTTCATTGAAGTTTTGGTGAGTGATTTTTGGAAATAAATTTGTTTGTTGTTTAAACCTTTTGAGTCTTTACTAAATTTTTCTCTTGAGCAACGCGAATTAAGTTTTGATTATATTTAGATATTTAACTTCACAATCATTTTTGGATTCTTACTCATTAATGCTCGCTGGTATTTTGAATCCTAATTTAACTTATTCTATTTTTTGGCAATTTGTTAATTATTGCCTGGCACCCATCTCAGCTATCCGGAGCATAAAACTAATTGGATCAGAAAAAGGGTCCAAACTTAAGAGTATTTTGCATTTCTTTGGAGCGTTACAGAGATCATTAAAAGAAGTGGCGCACCGAACAGGGACTCGCCAGTAGTAAAAGATAGTGGTCCAAGAATAGGGACTGTATATTTGTGTATAAATTTTGTATGATATTTAACAAGATTGTCAAAGATAATAATTTTTGAGCTCATTAAGTGTATGTACTATTTATAGATTTAACGGCACCTTAAGCCGAAAATTTTTGTTGAGCAAGAAGCTTAACTTTTCTGTGTATTAGTCAAAGGTACTGAAGTTTCAGCGCAATTATTGCTGATAATTAAGATATTTATTGTATTTAAGGATTAGAAATGTCTGGGCACACACGTAATAGGCATGATAGAAAAACTTTTTCGATAAGCAAATTTATATTTTTGAAAGCTTAGTTGTAGCTTTAGTATTGTTGTATAGCAGTACCTTTGAGCGCTGCTCAAGATTAAAAAAAAAAGGTTTTCAAAATTTCCAAAATTCAAAATTTTGGCAGACCGCTAAACATGTGTGCTAACAATATGGCCGATTCTGCCATAATGACTCCCGACTTAGAAAGAGTAAAGGGTAGGTTGCAAGATGTAATGAAGGAAGCAGAAGTGCTAATGAATCTGCTTGATGATCATCGGGAGAAAAGGGGAACGACAACAACCCCTAAATTTGCTGACAATGCTACGTCAGTTCACCAATGTAGAAACTTTGAACGTAAGGTTCCATTTTCTCTTCCATCAGAAGCAAGTGATAGAACAGAGTATTATCAACCGCCACAACGACGATTTGCCAACCCATCTATTAACTATAGTCCTCATGTTGATTGGCCTTTACTTGAGATAAGGTTCGACGGTTCGAAACGTCCGTCATCATGGACATTTGTCAAGTCCATGGAGGAGCAATTCCGTTTACATGAAGTGCCAAGCGATAAAAAAATTGTTTTAACAATATCTTGTCTAATTGGATGTGCTAAGCAATGGTGGAATAACGTAGGATGTCATCATGGCATAGAATTTTGGGAAGATTTCGAAATCGAAATCATGGACATATATCCGGCTTATAATGATTTTACAGAACTAGCTACAGAGTTGTTTTCACGAAGACAAAGGGAAAGAGATGACATAGAACAATTTATATGGGGTACAATAGAGTTATACCAGCTGTACGATATTGATGCCGCTGACATTGATATTGTAAATTGCATATTGTCTCAATTGCTTTTGCCCATTAGAGAATTCCTAGAAGTACGAAACGTGAATTCAATCTCAGATTTAGTCAAATTAGCTCGACAATATACTGCAAGAAGAGAATCTGCAGCAACTGCATTTAACCAACAATGGTTGCAATCCCTGCCAAAGCAGTACTATCAGGTTGAGTCTCGTAGAATGACTCCCGCACGACTGGAAGTTACATGGTCCCGACAATTTGCGCCGAAAGTGCATAGAATCATGCAGAATGAACTAAGTAGAGATTTTGTTCCACATCAAGCTTCGAACGATGATACTAGACCAAAAACTTTTTTTAAACAAAATAGAGAAACTTTCAGATGTAATTTTTGTGGCCGACAAGGACACACGGAGCAATATTGTTATCGAAGGAATGAAAATTCGGGAAACTTGAATTAGGATCTTTGAAGCGAGAGGCCAAAGTCCCTCATGAAAAGCCCTCTCATGAGTTATGTCTTGCCACTATGGCTTTAAAATAAATAAATAAATACCTCCTCAAGCAGCTGCTTGCCACAGAGGTCTGACAGGAGCCTGTCAGTTTATATGCCATAGTAGAAGATCTGAGACCTTTCGTTAATGCTCGTCATGAAGAAGCTAAACTAATAGATTGTAACGATACAGAAGCTGATCTTCCGTTTTCAAAGGAACAAGTTTTGGATAATAATTATGACAATTGTCAATTGACAGTGCAGCCGCGGTCCCGTGGACTTTTTGAATTACTAGTCCAAAGAAGAATGTTAAAGAAGACCTACAAAATGTCCCATTAGTGCAAATAATGCAATTTTAGATAACGAAGTTTGTGAAGTAGATCAACCTTATGAGAAAGCCGTTTTAGTTGATGAAAAGGTTTCTGAAGTAGAAGTTTTAACAGAAATTAATAATGATGAAAATAATTTTGAGTCTGATTTAAGGAAAACTAATTTTAATGAAGAAAAAAGCAACCAAGAAATTGTGCCGACCGTAAGTATTCCTGACGAGACTGGCAAGTTTGGAAGTCCTCAATTATTGAAGTGTCATTTGGAGGCGGACACCAATAAGCCTACAAAGTACAAGACCAGGTTCTTCAAAAATAAGCATGTAGCGACGAGATACCGACACAACAACCAGGTCCTGCAGAGCGACAACCAGCAGCGAAGCAGTCAACATAGCAAAGATGACGTCACGAGCGAGACCTTCAGCAACGATTTTACGTGAAGCAAGCCAACGATGACGGAAAGATGTCATCGGAACCGGACTGGGTGATTTATCGCCACGGAGTGCCAACAATGAAATTTAAGTATATTATTCTTCCACTTGGCACTTATTGATTTATAAATGTTCTCTTTCTCTGGAATAGATGAAGACGAAGCTTATTTGTGATTTATATAGTTAGCAATGTTTAAATTCTTGTTGAAACTTTGGAGTTTCGATATTTATTTTCGGAAAGTAAAATTACTGTAGTTCGAGTTTATACTGTGTGAATAGAATTTTTTTTGTATTCTTGTTCATCGAAGTTCTAAGTGTTATATTGTATTAACGTGATTTAAAGGGTATTTTTTGTAGATTTTTTCGTTTCAGCTGACTGATAGCTGAAAATTTTGTAAGTCAATATTGGGAAGTTTAGAAATAGTAAAATGTTTATGGATATGAATGAGGAGAGTGAAAGAGAATTAGTGATTTAATATTTTTTCATTTTTAAGAATTTTGTATTGTAAAATAACGTGCATTCCCAAGTGAATTTATGTAAAAAAATGAGATTCATGTAAAAGTTATTGGCTGAAATGCTATCATCGTATATTATAAATTATTTACACTTTTTTTTCTTTATTCTTAGATATGATTTATGTATACGTGTTTAAATCTGTTCAGTGTCATCAGTGATATTTATGTGTCAATGATGCATAATTTTTGGGATGACATTGGCAGTATTTATTGGTATATATATATATGAACTGACCATGATGACGACTGCAGAATTTTTTTTTGTGTGTGTGTGTACCTTTATGGAGCTGTCCCCAAATGGCATAGTCTGGTGACCGAGTTGTTACCAGCATAACTCCTTTGGGAGGGGGACGTTAGCTCTGAAGGGGGAGGTATCTAATGATTGTTTTATTTCAGCTAGCTCGCGATTGCTGTGTATAGGAGAAGAATTAGCGGATGATTAAAATCCCACTTGTTTGTAAAATTTGAATTTTCTTAGCTTTGCGTATTTGATGTAATTAGGAGGAGATAACGGTGTTCGAATACCTGTTTTTTTATGTGATTTAGGAGAAGATTTAGCTTTCGCGTATTTTTTTATTGTGGTTAGGGGATAAGCGGAGTTATCACCCCGCTAGCAACATGTGTAATGAACTTTTTTTTTTCTTTTCATGTTTTTAACCTTTCTAGAAGTTAAGGAAGATAGGAGTATATTAACCTTTTCACTGTACAGTTCAAGTTATGCCAATTTCGAGTTTGTATCAGAATGTGATACTAGGTAGACCGATTATGCTAGTATACAGTTAACTGTCACAGCCACTGGTATGTATTTACAATAGGTTAGCTGATACACATTTTTGATAGGAGGAATTGGGAGGAGGTACCTTTGGTTGTGCTGGAAAATTGTGTCAAAGTGAGAATAGATCGTCATCTTATCAAAATTTGCGTTAGCATACTTTTACTTATTTATGTTCAGAAATGTGTAAATGACATAAGATGTGTCCTTTATTCAAAATTTGCTCATCAAAATCTGTTAGGTCAAATCTTTTGACTCCTTTGGAAGGGGGAGTTGTGATGCCCCATCATTCACTTTTGCTTTACCTTAACCAGTTTTGTTTAATTTACGTTATATTTATCATTTTGGGGGTTTTTTATTTCCTTTTTGGCATCACAGCACTCGTTTCCAAGAGTTAGGAGTTGCGCATGCGGAACTCCAATCTTCTGACTGTCAACTGCTAAAGCGCGTGCACAAGGACACGCCCCCTCTTGCGTCATAGCTTGCGTCGCTCGTCAGTTTATGTAAATGCCTTTCCCGGCGTGCAACACGACACATTCGGCTCTTGTTAAAGTCAATACGTAGACCACAGCACATAGAGCTCTTAGCACATAGTAAGGAGCATAGTGAGATAGAACAAGTGAGAGCACGTAGCACAGCACAGTGCACTGTAGCGCAGAGAGCATAAGCATGTAGCACAGAAGAGTGCTCAGTTAATGTATCTTCTTCATTGAAGTTTTGGTGAGTGATTTTTGGAAATAAATTTGTTTGTTATTTAAACCTTTTGAGTCTTTACTAATTTTTTCTCTTGAGCAACGTGAATTAAGTTTTGATTATATTTAGATATTTAACTTGACAATCATTTTCAGATTCTTACTCATTAACGCTCGCTGGTATTTTGAACCCTAACTTACTCTATTTTTTGGCAATTTGTTAATTATTGCCTGGCGCCTGTCTCAGCTATCCGGAGCATAAAACTAATTGGATCAGAAAAAGGGTCCAAACTTAAAAATATTTTGCATTTCTTTGGAGCATTACAACACTTGCCTCAGGGAGAAAATCTTTTATTCCCTTTAGCTGATAAAAATATATACAAAAAAAATATCTAAAAGCTTCTTTTGCATTCCATCTAACATAAAATTTCAGAAGAAGAAAGATAAAATTGTATAATACTACAAAGTTTTGCTTTGTAGAAGTTGTTTACCTGACTGCAAGACTATTGTCACTTCTCCTGGGCTGATCCATTCAGTATTTCGGGACTGCGAGACTACTCCAAATAACAAATGGATTAGCTCAGCAGTAGCAACAGCAGTCTTGGCAGTTCAGCAAACAACTTTTATAAAGGAAAACTTCATAGTAGTTTAAAAAAATTGATAATCTCAGCGTTATTTGTTGATTTTTAAACATCTATAAATGTCTAATCAATAAATGTTTTGTAGAAAAAAATTGTTGATTTGTAGTACTTACAATTTTATCTTTCTTCTGAAGAAGTTTTATGTTTAAACGGAACAAATAAAGAAACTTTCGGATGTATTTTTTGGTGTATATTTTTATTTTTCTCACCTAAATGTGAATAAAACATTTTCTCCCTCAGATGAGTGTATATGTGTGTTTTGAATTTTGCACATAGGAAAAGTAGTGACCACCAATTTAAAAAGGACTACCTGGAGTTAATGCTGGTAGCGATGAAAGAAATTCCTGGCACACCAACGGAATTGTCTCAGCAAGAAAACCCTTGGCAATGGTATCTTGGCACCTGACTGTCTAAGCATACGTAGAAAGTATGATATATGTAGAATACTATAAGATACATGTTGAGTATCCCTAATCCAAAATGCTTTGGACTGAGATTGTTTTGGATTTTGGAATACATGATATGGTAGAGTTGAAGAAAAGTGATAAAAAAATTCAGATTTTCAGAAAAATTCCTTTTTATTTGACATAAAAAAACATGAATATAAATGCAACAAACAAATAATGTAAATGTATTTATGTACCATCTTGGGAAGGAACATCGAAAGAGGTAGATGGGACTATGAACTGGATCCTCCAGGGATGAAGAACAGATATTATGTTGGATGACCTTTTTAATATTTCCTGTAGTATCATTTGCTTCTTTACCAAAATTTTTGGTTTTAAAAGTCATACTTTTATCCTATATACTGACATTATTTCTTGTTCTGTAATAAATTCACACTGCTCCAGTTCTCCAATGAGTTCACATTTTTTTACCATGTCGTTTATACACTGAAACGCCATTGAATTAGGGATAGCAACCTTGTAACGTGTTGGACCCCCTCTGGCCCTGATAATGGCTGCCACATGATGAAGCAAGAACTCCACAGGCTTGTGTAAATGTTCCACAGGTATGGCAACCCATGCATCCGCCAAAGCTGTTCACAATCAAGGTCGTCACTAATGGGACACAGGCCCAAACTCTCTACTCGACAGTATCCCAAAGATTTTCAATGGGATTTAAATCTGGGCTTCTAGGTGGCCAATTCCTTATTTCAAAGTTAGCAGAATGCTTCTGCAACCATGCAATAGCCAACCTGGACCTGTGAGATGAACAATTGTCTTGCTGGTAGACACCATCTCCATAAATGGGTGTAAATGGTCAGCCATGAGTTCTACGTACCGGGATGCATTGAGAGTCATCAAACCATGTACCAAAGGCCCCACAGACATCCAACTAAAGAAACCCCAGGCCATCACTGAGCCACCACCAGCTTGTACTGCTGCAACCTGACATGCAGGATCCATGACTTCATGGGGATGGTGCCATACCCTGTCTCCCATTGGCATGTTGAAGTTTAAATCGGGATTCATCACGCCAGGTTATCTGTTGCCAATTTTCGATGGTCCAGTTTCGATGTTCTTTAACCCACACAGGCGCTGAGCCTGATGTCGTGCTGTTAGAAGTGGGATTCTTGAATGAAGTGTTCATTTCATTCAAGAATGGTTTTCTTTGGTGGTGTCAGCAACACTTCATTGGAGGTGTCAGCAAAAGCATATTAAGCTACTATATTAATATTTTTGTAGAATTCTAGTACAAAAATATACTGTTTATATAAATAATACAAAATCAGTTTTACTATTTTGCAAAGGAATGACATGGCAATTATAGGCTTCAAATAAAAAGAACTGTAATGCAGCAGGTATAATAAATAGTACACACCTTCCTCCGGAGCATCGAGAAGCACCCCCCGGTCCTCTCTGCCCGTCCGTTGTTACGTTTATTTTGACTGCAGACAGAAGCAAAAGTTGAGCAAGTACTGAGGGTCACAACTGCACCTTTCTCCAAAAAAATTAATTTACTAAGTGAAAAAGTATGTTCAATGTAAACATGCTAGATATTTTCAAGTCAGTAATTTTATATGTAAAATTTATGCTAAGTCCTAAAATATTTTCATTTCTTGAAGGGTTAATAATTCAATAACTCTTTCTATTAATAGTCTTTAGGTCAAGAAAATTACTTAAATGACCATTTTACATCCGTAACTAATGTGTTTATTTTAGCTGGCAACCAATATTGGCCTTAAAATTAGTAAATAAAAATACACTGCTGGCCATTAAAAGGTGCAACACCAGGAAAGACAAGAGATATCAAAAGCCATATTTAGTGAATACATAGCTTATGTTACAAGGATCAAATGATTATATATACAACTCAGACTTGTGGAATACAACGAAATCAGTATCTTGTGTAGTCACCATGAGCGGTACTGACAGATACGAATTCGTCCTTCATGGTGCTGCATACTGAAGTGGGATTTGTCTGAAAAGACGATGCGATATCATTCGCATATCCATGTGCGACATTCTTCGCACCATTGCAGTCACATACACCTGTGTTATAGAGTCAATGGTAGCCAAAGCAATGGCCACCTAGCAAAGATACCACAATGCTGCAGATGATGTCAAACCATATGTGCAGACACTGGCTGATGTGCAACACACCCTAACTATTGAGCTAAGGTGTTTGATATGGCTGTATGATCATTCATAGACATTCACACAAGATGTCTGTCCTCTCTTTCATTTGTGTGATAGGGCCATTGAGATCCCTCACATCAGTAAGTTTGTTCCTCCTCTACCCACTGACGCCATATTCTCATCACTGTGGCAACATTCCATCCAACATGATCACCAATCTCTCAGTACGATAATCTGCCTTCCCATAATCCCACAATTCACCCTCGATCAGTTGGAAACTTTGGTCGTATGGATGCTGTGTTCTTCAACGGGGCATACTTGATCCTTTAGTGCACAAAAACTGCGAGCAAACACAATTCCAGTGCTTTACACTGGCTCTTTGTAATCCCCTCTTATAACACTTCCAGGGGGCGTTACTGTCACACATGATGTGCGTATGTGCTGCGCTTTGAATCATTTACATGTTCTCCTATGGGCTACCCATCTTGCATCATTTCAGGACAATCTGACAAGTTCTTCCTGGTGTTGCACTTTTAATGGCCAGCAGTGTAATAAATAACTAAATAGCTCTTGCCACATAGGTCTGACAGGAGCCTGTCAGTTTATATGCTATATATCTACACTAGGAAAGACTGAAAATTGCAGAGTTATGGACTTAGGTTATTTCTGTTGAGGTCTTGTCTAGGAAGGCAAGACTTCAGCAGAAAACATCCATGCCTTGAATTTTACAAAATATTATCTACTTGAGTGGCTATTCATTACAGAAATCTGATAGAGGGTTGCTTAAGAGTTTAAAAGAATAAAATACAATGCAAAGTTTAATGTATTACTGTTAAGAGTGGGATTAAAAACTTACCTACCTACAGAAAATACACTACTTGAATTGTACTACGTAAAGTAAAGCACAATTAGTTGCATTAGTTATGTAGAGCAAATCTAAACATACATAAATCTGTACCACATCAAACTAATAATCTAAAGTTTAATCTTTTGCTAGTTTTGAGTTATTCTACACTTGCCTTCCAAAAAGGAATTATTATGCATTTGCAATGGCCACCTTTGTCAAAATAAGCAATAAAATTGAGACTTTTGAAAGGAGGCTTCTTTAAAAAAAATCTTGTACAGATTAACCAAAAAGTGGCAACTGCTGAATTTTTGATACTAGAGACTAATCCTTTAACTAAGAGAATGTTGTTATGGTGAACAACAAATGGCATTTAGCAATGAGATTGATGTTATTTGAATTTAAATATGGAACAACCAATTAGTTGAAGACAACATTATTCATTAATATCATTGCATCCCCAAAAATGCTTGGCATCAGAGGCATTTGTAATGCTGATTCTAGGCTTAAAAAACTTTCCATTCACATAACTGTGCACTTCCCTTAATGTATTCAGTCCTAAACTTTTGGATCACTGTGATTTAGTTACTCGGTCTACTTTGCATCAAAATAAAAGTGTTGTTCAAGGATAAAGCAACTTATATGTAAGTACAATAGTTTGGCAGAGACTATGTAGACAGCTACAATCCCCAAAAGTCACACACAAGCTTGACTTTTGGTATCAGTTCTAATATATATATTTTCTTTCAAATCATTATTTTCCTATTAAATTTGACAAAAACTTTTAATAAGAATGCTTCTTTCGCTTTAGACTGTGTTAAGATTTGATTAAATACACTTCGATATAATTTACTAGCACTTACATTTGATCATCATTACCTTATATCAGTGGTTCTCAACCTTTTATGCTTCATGTACCCCCTGGAAATGTGTATGTAACTGGTGTACCCCTTGTAAGATAGATAAAACTATAGTCACAGTATAACAATGGGAATAAAACTTTGTTACTAGATCTAGCAACTTTTGAGCTCTCATGGTGTACCCCAAAAAATTTTGCCACATACCCCACATTGATAACCCCTACCTTATATAACAGAAAGTTTGTGGAACCTTATAATAATATTTTTACTTTTGATATTTAAAGGACCTTTAAGCCTTTAACAGTAATAAGAAAATGTGTCCATACCACCATGTTCTTAACCATGGTTAATGGTAAAAAAAGCCAGTCTGGTATGTATGCCTCTTGCATTGCAATTAACAGCAGATAAAAGGTTTGCATAAATATTAAACCAGTGTTACTGTAGATTAAATTTATTGTCGTTATAATATTAAAGATCTATCAATACAACACTAAAGTTTCCTTCTTTAACACATATTTGCATACACTTAAATCACAGATCAAAAGCTATTGCAGCTCCATATAAAGAAAACATTAACCACATAAACTTAAAAGGAAGCATACTTTTATTTAGCTACTGAATTAATAAAAACATATGTAATATATATATGAAACAATTAAAAGAAACACCAGTATTTCTGATCATATGCATTTTCTTTCACACCTACCAATTACTTGACATGCAGAAAATTTTCATATTCCGTCCTCTATTTGTAGTCAAAATACAGTCCTATCGAAACGTTAGAATTTACTATTATGTCAATAGTAATCTAACTTTGTAGCTCTATTTATAACTTCTAAAATATGCATTTAATGGGAAAATGTGACAAGAAAAATTAACCCATTTCTTCCCAAGTATTGCGTGTAAGCAACACTGGGAAGAAACACTGGGGACTATTATATACATATAAAAACATATGTAATAGTTGTATATAGTAACTATAATAGCTCTTGCCACATAGGTTTTAAACATATGTAATAGTTGTATATAGTAACTATAATAGCTCTTGCCACATAGGTTTTTATATACATATAAAAACCTATGTGGCAAGAGCTATTATATACATATAAAAACATATGTAATATATATATGAAACAATTAAAAGAAACACCAGTATTTCTGATCATATGCATTTTCTTTCACACCTACCGATTACTTGACATGCAGAAAATTTTCATATTCCGTCCTCTATTTGTAGTCAAAATACAGTCCTATCGAAACCTCGACAGGCTCCTGTCGAGGTTTCGATCCTCCACATAGGTTTCCTGTCGAGGTTTCGTTCTCCTCCACATAGGTCGACAGGTCCCTGACAGGCTCCTGTCAGACCTATGTGGCAAGAGCTATTATATACATATAACATATGTAATAGTTGTATATAGTAACTATAATAGCTCTTGCCACATAGGTTTTTATATACATATAAAAACCTTTGTGGCAAGAGCTATTATATACATATAAAAACATATGTAATATATATATGAAACAATTAAAAGAAACACCAGTATTTCTGATCATATGCATTTTCTTTCACACCTACCAATTACTTGACATGCAGAAAATTTTCATATTCCGTCCTCTATTTGTAGTCAAAATACAGTCCTATCGAAACGTTAGAATTTACTATTATGTCAATAGTAATCTAACTTTGTAGCTCTATTTATAACTTCTAAAATATGCATTTAATGGGAAAATGTGACTGAAGAAAAATTAACCCATTTCTTCCCAAGTATTGCGTGTAAGCAACACTGGGAAGAAATGGGTTAATGATAATAATCAAATCTGATATCAATTTTTCAATGATATTCATTCAGTATTCCAAGAGCTAGAATATTTCAAAACAATAATGTGCCATAAGACTACTTCAGAAATTAATTAAAACTTATTAAGTACTTTTTCAAACTCTTTAATAAGATATACATTTTAGAAGTTTGCATAATGGGTTGAGCTGATCCCAAGGGCTCAAAGAAGGTTGGGAGAGGTAACCCACTGGACAGTTGTTGGGAAACAGAAGGCAGTCTCCTATTAAGGCCATCCAGTGTGTTCTTTAACTGCCCTGATGTTATGCATTTATCCTTCTCTGCTTTGTATGTTCCAGAATAAGGCTTAATCAACAGTTATACGGCAGTGCTGCCACATCAGTACCACTAGATGACTTTTATCAAATAATGATGAGAAATCTGGAGAGTTAATGTGCACCAGATATGGCTCTCCTGCACATGGGACCATGGCTTAATGACCCATTCAAAGGGCTGCCTTTCCAAGCCTGTCAGTGTTCTCTACTAACCTAGGGAAGGGCAGGGAGTTTTGCAGAGATAAATCTCAATGCTGGCCCAGGTGGAACTTGAACCTGGGAACTGAACATTAAGAGCCTGGTGCACTACCAACTGAGAACCTCTGCCCCAGATTACATAATGATTGTTTCAACATTAGACAATGAGTGATTTTTATAAACAAGATAATTTATTGTTAAAGAGTCCAGCTACCTAAAATACTCTTTAAATACTGAACAAATATTTTTAAAATACAGATTTAAAAAGATTCATTAAATACATATTTCAAATGTTATTCAGCTTTGAAGTTAATTCCCATTACATAACACTGAAATTTTTGAATATTTTGGTAGGGCAGTGTATAACCAAGGGACAAAATTCTAATGCAAAATTTCTGTAATGGACATGAATTTCTCCCAAAATATTAATTCCTACACAGCTCTTCCTTTTGACTATTACACAATTTAGGCAATGAAAAATTCACATCTGACCTGAGTGAAGCTGAAACCTCAACCACTGGTTATAAATTTCTGATCATGTAACTGGGCTTGATTCAGTTTTCCTTGCTTAGTTACGCCTGAGGAATGCCTATTGTAGTTCTGTCTTTTGTAACTGAAAATTATGCTGACTATATATATATATTCATTGTTTTCTCTTATACAATGAGTGAAAAAAATGATTATGAATAATTAATATACACAGTACAGAGCACAATTCACTGTACATACTATCGCATTAAGGGATTACTATATAACATCTCTTGAACCCTTTACACTCGTACATTAGGTTGGGCCTAACATTTCAGTCTGTCCATTTTTTAGCAGAAGTTAGCATTTCCTTTATAAAGATGTCCACTGTTAAGCTATTTAAGTAGCTGCAAGACTGATTATAAAAAGTAAAATGTGACAACTTTTTCATAAAAAATTTGAGTTAATTCTCCATTGTCCAAAGCAACCAATATGTCAAGAAATGAGATCAAAAAGAGTTAGGGTACCACTTCCTTAAATTGTGAAGAATAAATAGAGAAAGGTACATCAGTCTGCTGGCAACAAACAAAAAGATGAAATTACACCATGGATTCTTTATGGCCATAACTAACAAAGAAAACTATCAAGACTGACAACTTAAACTCAAACAGAATAAATAACTGACCTAATACATAATTCTGACACTAGTTACACCTGGGCCAAAAGCCAGTTTTTTATCCTTAGTAATTATAGCTGTATATTATGTGTCTTACATTTGTCAGGCAATCAAAATATGTAAATACATTAACTGGCAAGTGACAAAGCAACTGTTTCAGAATTAATATTTGAGATTGAAGAGTAGTCAAGGTAATGGATCACCAAAATCTTCCCCTTCTCAGCCATTAATAACTGAAAAATAAAAGCCACTGAGAGAATTCTTTACCCTTTGATTACCCCTTTGTCACACTTGGAATCTTTTTCTTTATCCTGAAATTTTGGAAAGTAGTGTTCTTCAGATAGGGTTTTTTTACTTCAAGGCCTATACCAAGATAGATAACTATTAACATTTGTGGAACTATAATATTTGGAAGCTGAGTCTGCAAGCTTGTTTTTAAACAATGGATTGAAAACAATTCAGTCAATTCCCTGATGATGACTGACAATTTTATTGCTTCAGAAATGTAATATATAAGAGATTCAAAAGAAACTAGCCATGGGCAATTACCTGACATTTTTGGCCCAGTCACACAAAGTCACTGTAAACATTTGATATGCATTTCATGTAGCCACCAAATGCTGGCTATCTTTCTGACATAATGTTTTGAGTTGCTGGTCTAACCAATTGCATACAATTTTGTCGGAATTGTTCTTTCTTGACAATTCTGGTTGAATGCTACACTTCAGCATCCAACTAGAATTAGAATCCTTTGAGTGTCTTTCAGAGACCCGAAGATATGAAAACCACATAGAGGGAGAACTGAATGCAAGATTCTCTGGTATCTCTCATAACATTCCAAATAACTTGGACACCATTTTGTTATATATGGTTGAGGAACATCACAATGGAGAATGATTCAATACAAGATTAAAAGCTTCTTCTTAATGGCTGTAGTTTGGACACATAAGTATGCCTGAATCTTTTGACGAATCTCTACTAGTTTAAGGTACTATGGATCTATAAACTGCATCAATGCAGATAAATTTTTTGGATAGATTCAGATTTTTCATGATTTACATGCTCCAACAGGTCATACTGATGATGATCTGCTCTTCAGCATATCACTCAACTCATTGCTAATAGTTTCATGGCACAGTACAACATAACACTTGCAAATGAGGGGCTGCAGATGGGTTACTATTGAACCTCTTGCAAATCAGGTACTATATAATTCAAAAATTAAACTATGATCTAATTATGTAAAATTTGATTTGGAAACAGAGTCTAATAGATAACTAGTGGCTGAATAATTAGCAAGTTTGGATGTGGAGTAAAGGAATACACTACTTAGTAGTTTTCTCTGCAGTGAATTATACCAACAGGTTTCTCTTAAGACTTCTGAAGATATATGCAGCAAGAACTTCAAAGAGCAGGTGAATATTTACAAAATATACATTTTGCTACTACATTTACCATTAAATTTTTAAAAGCAGCAGCTTCCTTGTGTTACACATCATTTTGAAAGAACACTTTCAATCACATATATTAAATTCACTCAATACTCATTTCACTCAATCAAAATCTAGTGAAATGTGAATATTTCTCATTTTATCAGATTAAATCTTAAAAGATTAAAATCTGCAAGAAATAAAAATTACCCCTCAAGCTGCTGCTCAACAGAGATTTCACATGACCTACCAATATAAGATGCCACAGAGGTCTGTGAAGAAAGTGAAACCTCAGCAATAAGTCTAATAAGCACTTACAGGGCCGTTTCAGAAGTGGGAAGAGGGGTCATGAGGGCCATTTGACCCAGGCCTTAAGCACAAAGAGTGCCCAAAATTTAGACACTTGTTTTTTATATTAGATACAGCCAGGCATGAACTAGTAGGGGGTGCTGGGCACTGTAGCATCCCAGGCCCTCATAAGGAGCAAGTCTTTTTTTTTCTTAATAATAATTCTTATTTTACACAAGTTTCAAGGAATTGAGGGAAAAAAAGTATTCGAAGGAATAAGCATGAACTATTAACAGAATAAATCTAGCAGAATCGCATGCTGTGCATACCTAAGAGCATGATTTCCCCCTCTGCCTTCCTGCTATAGTTGCTTCTCCGAAAAAAATGCCAGTCTACTAGATACAATAAAAGATGTGATTTAGCAAAAAAATATAACTTTTAACTGACAGGTCTCAGTAAGGCATGGATATTTCTTCTCTGGTGTTGTCTTGCCTCACTCAAAACCCTTCTCTACAGCATATTATACTAACAAGCTTTCACCTTCTCTGTGACAAGCAGCTACTTCAGGAGTAAATTCTTTATTAGATTCTGTCAAATTAGAATTGAAAACATTCATAAATAATAAGGATAATTAATTTCCATTTTGGTTAGGGGGCTCAAAAAGGAGGTGGTGACTCGGCCACTCTGGACCGTGAGAGGTCCTGAATACAGATATCTGAAGGCAAATAAAGACAACAAGAGTAATAGCAGATAAAATTTAGTTTCTCACATCATACCGTTTTTTTTTAAAGTGGCAAAATATATCAACTCTACAAATTTAACAGCTAGATTTTTCGAATGTGATACAAGAGAGCAATGTTTGAGTTTCCAATATATATTTAAGGAAAGTCATTTCTCTTTGATGTTTCCCTGATTTATCAAAAAGATATGAAATGTTAGAAACAAATCAAGAGCAAAAGAATTCTGCTTCAACAGTGGACTACCATGCAGCTTGGGAAATCTAATTACACAGAAATGAATATATATATATAAGGGTTTATGAAAATAATGGAACCATGTACTGTTTGTGGAGAACATTTTATTAAAGAACTGTAGGCCACCTCGGGTGTTCAGAACAGATGCAATTCGACGTGGAATAGACTTAGACAAGTCATGCACATATGGTAAAGGAACGTGGGACCATTCTTCCTGTAAAATATGGCCAACTGTCCCAGTGTTGCTGGAGGTAAAAAGTGTGATCTGACCTTGTGCTCCAGATATTCCCACAAATGTTCACTAATACTGAGGTCTGGAGATTGAGGTGGTCAGGGTAGCTGCTATACCTCATCCTCTGCAAACCACAACTTGACACATTTCGTACAATGCACAGGTGCATTATCCACTTGAAACCAGGGATGGTAGTTAGAGAACTATGCCCATAACATTCGGTGCAGATAGTCCTCAAGAATGGATTCGTACATTGCAGTTGTGACGAGACCCTGCAGAATAACTAATGGCCCTAAGAAATGCAGTGATATGGTACCCCACAGCATCAGGGATCCACCTCCATGCTTCACAGTCAGAACCAAACGGTTGGGGTGGTACGCTTCTGCAGATTTTCGCCAGACTTACACTCTACCAGTGGTGGTAAACAATGTGTAGCACGATTCATCACACCAGATGACACGTTGCCAGTCTTTAGTATCCCAGTTTTTATGCTTTGCACCTTACACGTTTTGTTCATTGATATTGTTAATCAGAGGTTTGTGGATTGCAGCATGGCCATAAATATTGGCATGACGAAATGCAGTATGTTATGGCAGAAACAATGTCTGACTGGTGCTATTTGAAGTGCCGTGGTCTGCTTCCATTGTACAATCCATGCCAAAGTAAGCCTATCACTATCTGACAACTTCATATGGCATCCACAAGTTGCACATTTGGAGGCAACGCACTGTCCATTTTGATAGGTAGTTCTAATCTTCAATACAGTTTTTCATTACTGAAGCTCCTGCAAGATGGGCACCAATGATCATGCCTTTATGGCCATTGAGATCTGACATTGTCAAAAATTACACCACAACAGCTGTTTCACCTGTGCCTATGGCATTGCTATGTGATAGCCAACATCATACTTCTCCCATTTATATACCTCACATCGTGGATGATGTTGTCCCTGTGATATGCATATGGTGCATTGTGTGTACTCCAATCACCATCAGCATTTCTATTATTTTGATAAACCCCTGTAAATATCCCACATACCTATATAAATACAACTGATGAGGAAGGAGCTTTTTAACGAATTGTCTGCATCAGTCATACCTAATTATATCTATCCTGAATAAAACTTTAGCTTTGGTCTTTAACCCTCCAGAGTCTACAAAAAATATGGATATTGACAGAATCTGAAATGAGAGGCCAAAGATGTCTATGTTTATTTTTAGCACAACAAAAAAAAATTCAATTTTTAAAAAATATATATTATCTTATGGAAATTTTCTTACGTATATCTTTTAAAAATACATAATTAAAGTTCAAAAAATAGTATTTTTCTTTTATTTGATGTGTATTTTATTAAACTACAATATAAATAATTCATTAAAGCCATCTGACTGTCATTTCCTAGAAGCTCAACATGGTATTGCAGATTTGTTTAACATTACTCTTTGCTGAAACAACCCCCTGATTTAAGCTCACAAGTTTGATTTGAATTATTATAACAAATTTTTCCTTTAAGTTTCAGAAATCTACTGAAAATTAAGAAAAGAAAGCTATTTTTTAAAACGGAACATTTTGAAAATAATAGTGAAGTATGTACCTCTGTTGTTTTTCCCTCTGTTTTATACTCTTTTCCTGCCTTAAACCTATTTCACTATTACTCAAATTATTTTTATCATTTATATCATTGTCAGCATTTATCCCAGCATTTTGAAAATAATTGTGAAGTATGTACCTCTGTTGTTTTTCCCTCTGTTTTATACTCTTTTCCTGCCTTAAACCTATTTCACTATTACTCAAATTATTTTTATCACTTATATCATTGTCAGTATTTATCCCAGCATCCAATTTAATCCAGCAAACAATCCAGTATATACTTCAGCATTTATCCCAGCATCCAATGCATCTTTCCCACTTTTCAGATTGAAACTATAACTAAAAAAAATTTTTCGTAGCAAGCCTCTTGAAGACTGGCTGCAACACAGTGTCACAGTAAAAGGAGGAAGTAGCAGGTCTTCTAATTGCTCACTCACATGTGCAAGTGTGGGGAAAGCTGTCTGCTTAGTGGCTGTATGGCATGTTATTTACACGGATTAAATGGATATACATACACTCCCTTCGTAAAATTAGTATTTCGTTTTCTTTTATTAAAAAAAAAACCTCAAGCAGCTGCTTGCAACAGAGGTCTGACAAGAGTCTGTCAGTTTATATGCCATAGTAGGCATGTGAGGATGACAGGACCTCAGTGGAAAAACACGAACATCCATGCCTTACCCGGGGGCTTGAACCCAGTTCTCTTAGATGAATAGTCAAGTGTGCTAACCACTCTGCCACAGGACGGCCTCTTTTAATAATTCTGTAAATTATCGATCTTTTGGTCAATCGATAATTATTGATTTTTCAGAGTTATGCTACATCACAAGGACAGCTTATAACTTGCTGTTATGGATATTTTAACATCAAATTAGGTTATATGTAATTTCTTCTTTTATTATTTCTTTGTTTTCCAGTAAAAAAAACTTTGATCTTTTATCATTTTCTGAAAATGAATGAGGTATTGGATATAGAAATGAAAGGGCCTTCCTTGGCATGGAAATCAGTCCTCATGTGAGAGGACAATTTCTGCGTGGGTTCTTTTCCCAGACAAAATTTCATTTTTTTAATTATGAGTTGAATGATTTTAAAACATTTACATTCTCCCCCCTTCAGTATTTTGGCTATGTCACTCTGAACTTATAGAAATTTATTTTTCCCTTTCTTGTACTAACTTTTCAGCACTTAGCCAAAATCCCCAAAATTCAATGCTCAAAGAAAAAAAATTATAATGTTTAGTAAAAAAAAAAGCAGCCAAGAAAGTGTTCCTCCATTTCATAAACAGGACAGAAAATTCCATTAATGTGAGCAATCCAAGTCACCTTGTATAATGCTGCCCCGTGTTTTAAAACATACCACACTGAAAAAAATCATTAAGAGAAATGAAAATCATATTTCAGCTAAATATTATAATATTTGTGTAAAAATTTCCTTTTGAGCAATTTATAATTTAACCATTTTTATTCATCGGGTTTTCTAAATTAAGCATTTAATTGCAGAATTTGATCTATTTTTTTCACTATATTGCGTGAAAAGTCTTATTAAAATCAATATGTTTAAATTTTTTATTTTCATATAATTTAGAATTAAATTTTGTTTAATTTGGTACATAACATGACCTATTTCAGTTGATTAGTATTTTTTTTAATTGTAATGTTGACTTGTTTACAACTCAGCAGTTGTCAAAAAAACCTGGACTTTTTCCAAAGTATGGTACCAATAAAAAATTCAAAAAAAATTTTTCTTGTTTCAAGTAATTTTTTTTGTTATTCAGAAATAAATAACCTTTCTATTCATGTCTATTATAATTATTTCTTCTATTCATTTTTTTCAATAAATTTTTATTTGTATTGTCAGATGCATTTTTTATTACTCTAAAAGTACCCTATTAAAACCAGTTGTCTTTTTGGTAAAATATTTTTTATGGAAAATCCAAAATTAAATGCTGATTAATTTGGTATATAACATTCCATAATTACTTTCATTAGTTATTTGGCAAAGAAAGTTCCAAAGTTAAAATTTTTTTTGGCTGATCAGAGTGAAAAAATAGCTGGGCTTCTGGATGTAAACCAGTTTTTCAGGCAGGATCCTGGAAGGGTTAAAGGCTAATTTTAACAAAACTCTATTTGGCATTGTTTGCCTACCTTATTCTTAGCAAGTTTCTCTCATACACTTTCAGGAATACTGTATTTAATTTGAAACTTTATCGGCATGGCTGTTTGTGTCGTTTTTCTGCTGAGGGCCTGCCATCCTCTCAGACCTTCTACTATGGCATATAAACTCACAGGCTCCTGTCAGACCTCTGTGGCAGGCAGCTGCTTGAGGGGGTATTATTATTATTAACAATGCATGGTGGCATGCCCAGAAACTTTAGATGTTTTTAGTGTAAAAAGGAGGTAGAGGGAGGGGAATAGTGTTAATGAACCTAAGTCTGATTTTCATGCACTTCCTAACAAAATATGTCACTGAAGCCCTCAAGGGGTAAGGAATTACAACTCCTGGTATACATAATTTATCTTCAGCTAAAGAAAAATCTTGATATATACTGATATATGGTGGATTATACATACTGCTACATGGCAGGGCCAGATCTAGGGAGAGGAGGGAGAAGCAAGAGGGCCATGTCCTTCACTCCCCTTGAGAATGCTGGTAAGGTAATGGAGGCAAAAAATATTAAACTTGTGCATAATTCATACATTTTTCAAGATATTTTTTAAAATGTCTAAAAAAGAAGGGCATCTTTTCTCTCCATTTCCTTTTTTCCGGCTCAATTGTTACTTCTCCCTCCCATCCCTTATTTTTTTGCTATATCAGGGCCTGATACATGGTGGTTATCTATACCACTGCACGGTTACATAGATATAAAAAAATTAAAAGTCATTGCAATCTCTTCCTGCCTAATATAATGCTTAGAAACTGTGATAACAGAAATAAAAAACATCTAAACATTGCAAGTCAAAAATATTAACACTGTACAGTTTAATAAGAATTCCACTTTTTACTCGTCATTTCAGTTTTAAGAATGTCATTTATTTGGAACATTGCTTATTTTAGTGATCAACAAAATGTGCCAAAACAAAAATAGAGGGCTTGTGGCAGAACTGTTGATTAAAATGCACAGATAAAATTTAGTGCACTTGGCTACTGATCTAAGGGACCTGGGTTCGAGCCCCGGGTAAGGCATGGATGTATGTGTCGTTTTTCTCCTGAGGTCCTGCCATCCTCTCAGACCTTCTACTATGGCATATAAACTGACAGGCTCCTGTCAGACCTCTGTGGCAAGCAGCTGCTTGAATGGGTATTTTTATTTTTTATTTATTAAAATGCACAGATAAATGTACCATGCATCAAAATTTATCAAGTCCTTCATTTCCCTAAAATGTGTACTAAATTCGCTTCTTAATAGGAATGACATATCACTTACAACAAAAACTTCAATACACTACAAAAAAATTTATAAATAAAAAAATAAATACCCCCTCAAGCAGCTGCTTGCCACAGAGGTCTGACAGGAGCCTGTCAGTTTATATGCCAAAGTAGAAAGTCTGAGAGGATGGCAGGACCTCAGCAGAAAAACGACACATACATCCATGCCTTACCCCGGGCTCGAACCCAGGTCCCTTAGATCAATTATATCAAAAAAATTACACAATTAAAATGATTTCATGTTTGTCACAGTTGTATATAGTATATAACCACATCATTTAGATAATACACGAAGCAAACATAATAAAAAAATTACTATGTGATATAGGTTCTTTGTGTAACAGAATATATTTTCATATAGCTATTTTAAACATTCACACATTTTGAATGGAACATCTACATCAATTGAATGTAAAGAATAAAAGCAATTTTAATCAGTGAAATGCTTTTCTTGCTTATCATATAATAATTACATTACATTACACACCAAATGATATTATACATCATGCCCATATCAAAGGTCATCACTATCAAACTTCACAACTAAAACTTTGAGCAATCCACATGTATCTTTTATCAAACCATAAACATTTTAAATAGCAGCAAAGAACGCATTTATTTGAACAACAGGATTATTATTTTCAGTGTACATTAAACATTTTGGCCTTACGATTTTTAGATCGCGAATAATCCGAATTAAATCAGATGAATCAGTAGCATAAGAAAATCGATATTTCAGATGAACGTAAATTCCGCCTTATATACAACCAAATATGTTTTTTCCTCCCAACAAAGAAAGTGAAAATGCAAAACAATTTTGAAAATTTAAGCAGTTGACTATTGCTACTACCTCCAATCCAAAAACCAAGATGGCAGACTGGCAGTTCACTGATCTCTATTAGTTGGTTACTTTAGCAAAGGACTCATAATCAGGTTTAGATATTATTCACACAACAGCTTGTGTACATATTATTTATTTTATCACAGTAGGAAACATATACAGTTAAAACTGCTTTTGCACTTAAAGAATATTTATAAACACTTAGAACAACTCACCAAGTCCAAGAGGCTTTGTCCTCACTGCCAACTAAAGGCCGTTGGATACTTTGCCTGCCAGTCACAATTACGCAAAACTTTGATTCGTAATAGCCATTCGCAAGAAAAAAGTCTGACCTTTTTTCTCACTCTACGCTTTTCGAATGAAACTTTAATGATAAAGAAACTTTAAAACGTTTCAAATGTGCATAGCCCCAATTTCTTTTCAATTATACACTTTCCTATTATTAATAAATATTTTGTTATAAAATTTTTCAATAATTAGAAAAAAATCTGCTTCCTATATATGTTATAAATACTCAAGTAAAAAAATATGGAAAATCTGTGTTGTTAGTTTGCAATTTTCTCCAACAAAAGATAAGTAATAGAGTAAATGAAGACCAATGCTTAAACTGATGAATTTGCAAATTGTTTGTGCGCTTGAACTACTAAGCTACACTCTTCAAAAGAAAAACTGTGGTATATAACAGTAGTAATCGCACATCATGAAAAATGAAATGTAACATTTGTTCTGCAACCCTTTGGACATAAAGTTCTTGACAACAGTAATGGAAAACCTTCTCTCTCGGAATAAAACTCCGTCTGAATCTCTGTGATCTGAAAGAAATGGTGTTTCTGACACCTGATGTCTCTTTTTCTCGTAACAGTTTAGAAATTACTGATAGAAAATCTTAACTTATAGTCATTTAACATGTAATAAGAAAAAATCTCTCTCAAACTCAGAATCAATCATCTTCATAAACGCAACATCAACCAAATTTAATTATCTTCAATGTATTTTCTCAAGTACGAAAAGTTGTTTTCGCAATATGCACGAAACAGGGAAAGAAAATGGAATTAGTTCTGGATTCTAACTCTGGAGTGCCTCATTGCGCTGGAAGGAAGAAAGAGAATTGTAAGAAACAGGCTGAACTGGTATGATCGTCCAGTGATTATTATCACAAATAAGAAATCTGTTTTGCTTGTATAACGAAAAGGATACTTTGTTAAATTGCAATCATTGCCATAATAATGAAGTCTATTTCATGCTTATTATATATATATCTACTGAACCATTAGAGAATCATGAATTTTTCACAAGATATCCATTAATAAGAGATTGAAATCCCTCAAACGACTGTTGGAAGTTGCAAAGTTTCCTCCAAAAACAATGTAAAAAACGGTAAATGCTAAAAGGATTTTTCTAATTGTGTTTTAAAAAACTGTGGATAAATGGAACTTTGATCCTCTTACTTAGTCTGCGACTTTATAGAAAAGAGGAAATGAATGAGGTGTTTCAAGCATGATTTTTCTTTACTATTTAATGTTTATTACGATTATAACCATGCTATTTATTACGATTATAATATATATATATTATATATGGTCTGTAAATGGTAGCTAGGTAGTCACTGGAAGGAGAGCTATGCACCAATCCCCTGTGATGATGCATAGAACCGGCCAGGCCTAGCACCTAATGTCCAACCCCGCCTTCTCGTGGTGCGGACCGTTAGTAACTTTCAAAAGAGATAATCTCTTGTGGAAGTGAACGGAAGGGAGGGCTGCCAGATTAGTGTGGCCTACTGATCTGGACAACTATGGCTACTTTTCTTTTTTTTCTACCCTGCTGAGGAGTGGTCAACCACACAGGGTCCTGGTGCTGACCATATAAACCTACTGGACTGGACAAATATATGGCTCTGAGCTTGATTATGGATCCTGATTTTGCTGCACTGGTGGGCTTCTGTGGAGGGAAAATCTTCCGCTGTGTTTTCTTTTTGTTTGTGGGTTGACAGCCCCAAGTGAATAGATCCACAGGATATGTTTATCAGCTGGTGGATAATCCTGAGCAGAAGTCATCGCAGGCACCTGAACTCTCTGCTTCTATTGGCATCGTCAAATTCTACATTGGAGGAAGTCTTCCAGTGTAGATGGCTTCAGCCTTTAGTAGTGGGGGAACGGGTCTTTGCCCCATGTCTGCGATTAGGGGGCTGTTTGATATTGTCGGCATTTCCTCTCTCAATAAACATAGTTTCTTTAAACATCCCACTAACCATTTTCTCTCCATAGGTAGTTGGAATGTGAGGACTCTGCACAGAGCTTTTTCTCTTGATGTCCTCACACAAGAATTCCACCGTTATAATTTAGATATTCTCGGCTTGCAAGAGACCAGATGGACAGATAAAGGTCAGATTCTTAAAAATAATCTTAAATTTCTCTTTTCAGGGAGGGACGACAAAAAGCATCACCAAGGCGTGGGTCTGCTTCTCAGCAGACACGCTAGTGATGCTCTTCTAGGATATGAGTGCATTAATGAAAGGTTTCTTACAGCAAAATTTCAGACAAGCGTTAAAGACTTGAATGTTATCTGCTGTTATGCCCCCACTGAGGATGCCGATGAGGATGAGAAGGATAGGTTTTATGAACAACTTCAGGATATTTTGAATTCTGTCAAGAAAGGAGATATTACCCTTGTTCTTGGTGACTTCAATGCCAAAGTTGGTACTGACTCTGACCTTTGGGGAGGAGTAATAGGCCCTTTTGGTATTGGCAGCTGCAATAGCAATGGGCAACGTCTCCTACAGGTAAGTAAACTCAATGGATTCAGAATAACTAACACTTATTACAAACACCGCGACATACATAAGTACACATGGGTTTCACCTGATGGGCTGCATAAGAATATGATTGATTACATATTAATTAACAGCAAATGGACTAGTTCTGTTAGGAATACCAGGGCATATAGGGGAGCTGAAATTGGATCTGACCATTACCTTGTTAAAAGTGTGTTGCAACTTAAACTTAAAAAGTGTTGTGCTAGGGTTAAAAAATTTACTTTTAATACTGAAGCTCTGAAAGATCCAGTTATAGCCAAAGCTTACCATGATAGGTTACTTAGTCATTATGACAGTCATGGTTTGCTTACTACTGAAGTTGAGGAAGAATGGGATCATTTTAAACAGGCTTTTTTGGACACTAACAGTACTCTTTTAGGAAAAAAGGAGCAGAAGAGACAGAATTATCTGAGTGATAAGGCACTTGAGCTTATTTCGGAAAGAAAGAACTGCAGGAATGCCCTTAATCAATACCCTACTAGTCCTAATAGAAAGCATTACAGAGACCTTAATAAACTTGTAAAGGATCAGTTAGCTGCTGATAAAAATTTTTGGCTTGATGGTTTGGCTGACAAAGCCGAGGAAGCAGTTAGACAGCACAACAGCAGAGAGCTGTACCAGATAGTTAATGTTTTGTGTGGTAGAAAACGGACAGGCATACAAGGATTGAAGGATAAACAAGGTAAGGTTATAGAAGGGGAGGATTCTGTCATGGCTAGGTGGGCTGAGCATTTCAGTGATGTTCTAAACAATGTAGTTAGTTCTACTCCCATTGTTTGCAATGATGATAGATGCATTGGTGGCTTTAATGTTGGCCCTATAACACAATCTGAAGTTAGTTTGGCTGTTTCTAAACTTAAACTTCATAAATCCCCAGGGGTAGATGAAATTACTACGGAAATGCTTAGAGCTGGGAATGTTTCGGTTACCACTTGGATGACTGAAATTCTGAATCTCTTTTATGATAAAGGCATGGTTCCTAAGGATTTTACCAGAGCTATTGTTATCCCTATTTTCAAAAAAGGTGATCGCAGTTCTTGTGATAACTATAGGGGTATCAGCCTACTCTCTGTTCCAGGTAAAGTTCTTTCCATGATTGTGCTTAATAGAATTAAGAATCTGGTTGACAGGCAATTGCGTGATGAGCAATGTGGGTTCAGAAGTGGTAGGGGATGTGTAGATCAGATATTTTCACTTAGGCAGATTCTTGAGAAATGTTTAGAGTTTCAGAAACCTTTGGTTGCTAGCTTTGTTGATTTCAAAAAGGCTTTCGACTCTGTTGATCGTCATAATTTGTGGTTGATTGTGAGATCATATGGTATACCAGACAAGTTAGTTAACATTATGAAAGCTCTCTATAATAACACTGAGTCGTGTGTGAGAGTTGGTAAGGCTTGTAGCAATTGGTTTAGCATTACTTCTGGTGTTCGACAAGGGTGCATTTTGTCTCCTTTTCTCTTTAGCTTGGTTATTGATTATGTTATGCGAAATTCACTTCAAGGGAAAGATTTTGGCCTTAAATGGGCTGGAGATAGGAAAATTTCTGATTTAGATTATGCTGATGATTTAGCCCTTCTGGCAAATGATGTTGATGAGATGAACTCTTTCATTCGAGCCGTTGATGAGACTGGTAGTAGAGTAGGTTTGGTTATAAACAGAGAGAAAACTAAAGTGATGAAAATTGGTCAGGCAGGCTGTGATTCAGTTAATCTGAATGGTTGCAGTCTTGAGCAGGTGTCACAGTTTAATTATCTTGGGAGCTATGTAACAGATAATGGTGATGTGCGTCATGAGATTAACAGACGAATAGGGATTGCTGCTGGGACTTTTAAGAATCTATGGAGAGTGTGGAGAAATAGGCGTATACACCTAAAGACTAAAATTAGACTGTATAATAGTTTGGTTCTTTCTAGGGTTAGTTATGGTAGTGAAACTTGGACACTTTGTAAACAAGATAACAGGAAACTAGATGCTTTTGATTCCAGATGCTTACGCAGTATCTTGGGCATTAGGTGGTTCAACTTTGTAACTAATGATGAGATTAGGAAAAGGAGTTTGCAACCTCCTTTAAGCAGCATATTGTGCAGAGAGAGACTCCGTTGGTTTGGCCATGTTGCCCGTATGAATAATTATAGATTGGCGAATAGGGTGATGAACAGTGTGCCTAAAGGCCTCAGAAAGAAGGGGAGACCTAGGATGCGGTGGGCAGACAATGTCAAACAGGACCTTGTTAGAATTGGTGTGCAGTGGCCAGATGCAGTAGATGTAGCTCAGGATAGACTTGCTTGGAGAACTAAATTGCACGGTCTGGTTGGACCTCCGTAGCCCATGGCTGCTTGAGGATGATGATGATGATGATGATGATGATATTATATATATGGTTTTAAAACTATGTCTGTTTCATTTATGCCATTCAGACACTTTCTGTCAATCAAATAAAATCATCTGTAATTTTTATTAGACATTTAATTGATGTTGTGGATATTAAAATGGATTATATATATATATATTTGTTTAAACAGATTTATATGTTTTAAAAATCTGTATATAAAGGAAAATGAACATGAGCTTATAGGAAGGGAGTTAATATTTGAGATGTTTCAAACACGACTACTAATTAATGTTATTATAACTGTAATATATGCAATGCTGTTTTTCTAAAACATTAGATTCCAGGACAAACATATTGGTCGAATATTTCGCCAGTGAGGGATAACGCTTCGTTTTTCAGGAATTTAACAAAAATCTAGCCATTTTAAGTTTACGAAATAATACAATTCTTAAAAACGAATAAAATCCTTATAATAAATATCAAACGCAAAGCATGTTTCCATCATTCCCTTTGTTGCTATTTCTATTTTTGCTTTTATTGTTCAATTTCTAAATGATGACCTTGAATAAGGCATCAATTCATATATTTCATTACACTGAGTAGTATGAATGGAAATCCAAACATTATAATGAACGGTGGAGCAGGTTTAGTTATGGAATTGCGGATTTATTGTCTGTGTGTGCTGCACCATGTTCTGTTCTGGAAGCCCTGTTTGTTCAGCTAAATAAACATGAATATGTCCAAAAATTGGAATTCGGAGACGCCAAGCCCCATGGGACCCTTCTTCTTAGTCTGCTGCACTCAACTATAAATACGCCCTTTAATGGATGTAAACACTAAAAAGACTGCAGTGTGGACAGTGCTATCCTTTCCTGCATATATTAGTAAAATCCTCTGATTATCTGCCTCTCATTTAATCTAAATATTTTGCTGTAATTTATAAATAACATCCTCTGATTATCTTCCTCTCATTTATTCTAAATATTTTGCTTTAATTTATAAATAACTATCAAATTTACATATCATTGCTCATATCTGAAACTCTAAGCAGGGGTGCCCATTATGGTGCTCATGGGCTATTGATCACCCTTCAGCAAGTTAGGAATCGCCAATGGCATGGTAAGGAGTAGAGTTAGTTTTTTAGAGAAAGTTTTTTTTCTACTAAAAAGTTTTAGATTTATGTAGCACAAAAATAGAGATGAAAGAATTAAAGATAGAGATATAAAATTTTAGCAGCATTTAAATTTTTTACTTTCAATTGTTTACTACTGATGGTACTCCTTTGTTGCTTTATATTGAAACATAAATAAAAATTTAATAGCCTCCAAAGAAATCCTAAATTAAAAGTAGTCCCATGTGTGAAAAGTTTCGGCATTCGGGCTCTAAACTGCGTAGCAGGTGGCAGTCCCTAAGTAGAGAGATTTCATTTGGCATAAAACTCATTATAATCGATTTCCTCCACATAATAATATTTTTCTCCCACTCTTTTAGTGGAGGAAAAACGTGGGCTTATTTTGACGTACTGCATGGTACTTTCCAAATTAGAAGTTTATAAATAAAAAAGAGTATTTCCTCTCTTAGAAAATAAATTTTTAAAATCATTTCATACCCAACGGAAATGCTCAGATACAATTTGTTAGGTGTAGGTAGCTTTCTAGCAACATAAAATTAAACATGTGCAAATTGTGTATGACAGATTTAAGTTGCACAAAAAAGTGTACAAAGAAGTACAATGAAAAAGAAAAGCAATGTTAATCACTTAAAGCATTATTTTGAACATTTATTAATTAACATATTTTAAGAGATATAAGTTTTTTAATTTAAAGATAGTTTGAATAAAATTTATGAAATAAATGCATAGTTTTCAAATCATGCTAATTATATTAATGTCCGATATGAATTAATTTTGTTTCCAAATGCCTTCATTTCAACCAAAAGACTTTGTGTCCCACTCATGGTCTTCCCAACAACTGAAGTTTCAACAAAGAACCTTTTGTCAGGACTCGAGTTGTTGACCCGTTCCTGAAATAATGCCTTTATCATGCCAAAGTAGAAAAACACTAAATTGAACTATTTCCCCTTTCAAAGGCAACAATTGTTATTTTAACAATTGCTCTCAACAATCGCAAATGTTAATTCTATGGCAATTTCAAGATATTTAAACTGGACTACATCGGTTATGGTTGGCCCCATCGGGTCTGCACATAGCCTATACTTTTTCCTTAGGTGAAGGGCAAATTCATGAAAGGTTGGTGCCTTTAGCTCTTTAGGAGCTGAGATTCTAAATGCACAAAGACACAAACAAACTTTCTTCTTTATATATTAGACTGACAAATTTAGTCAGTTTTGCTCAGGTCTCAAAGTCTCTAGAGTATAATCTAGACTGCCCCCCTCCCCATATAACAAGCTTTTATTTGACACAAAAATCATTACAATTGATTCACTCCCACCCACATAGATGCAGTGTAACATTTCACCCTCGTTTTAGAGGTCTTTCAAAAAATTCTTGAAAAATTCATGAAATAAAAATAAGTTTAATAATTATTTGTCTCTTTTACTCTTACTAGCATTCTTAAAGTGGGAGGGTGGCAGCATGGCTCCCTTGACCCTTCCCCTAGATCCTGCCCTGTCGAAATGTAATGAAAAATGAAGAATAAAAAAGTATTCATTATTTAATTATTATTTAGTAAATTTCTTAATTAACATATTTTATGAGATATACGTTTATTATTTTAAAGAAGATTTTAATATAATATCTGTAATAATAAAAGATGTCTGTGGCAGTTATAAATAATCCGAATGTCATGATAGACGATTCAAATTTTCACAGGGCACCTCTGGTTGTAGTCTGGGTTGCAGGACCAAATTCATTTTTCAAAAGGGAAGACTAAATTCGAAAGGGAAAAGTTATAGGAGAAAAAATATTTACCATGGGAAAGGGTAATCACTGCCCAGTTTATTGTTGCCATATACTGCTCCCTAACTGTGAATGAAAGGGTCATAACAGCATTAAAATCTGCTACCATTGACAGAATCCCCACATTTCCAAAGGCATCATTATTTATAGGCGTTCCAATGCTGTTAAGAGACCTTATTTTCAGCACAATACAAGGTCACACAAGAGGAACTCATGTACGAAATTTAGGAACATTCAGTCAAGTACATCAGCAAACATAGAGTACCAAAATTTGCCTAAATAAAGATCTCAATTGTTTGTAATGAGGCCATAGGCTACCAAAGTGAACGCTGACATCAGGAACAACCTGAGTGATGTTGAAAAACTCTTCATGTTGAATCTGTGCTAAATTTTCAGGGGGTGGGGGCTGAATTTTAAAAAGTAACATTTAGTACTGTAAAAACCAGAATATGTACATTGATTAAAAGTGAGACCTGAGTAGAGCCAGATGCCATTCACCTAGTAAGAAATGAATGCATATTTTTCAAACTACATCGATTATATTTACTTTAGATATTAATTACTTTTAGTTCCTGAACACCTTCATTTCCTGAAGAAACCTCGTATCCTGCATGACATATTTACTCATTTCTGAAACAAGAACTTTATCAGCTGAAAGCAGAAAGAACTTCAACTATTTTTACCTTTCAAACATAATAATTGTTATTACAACAATTTCTTTTAACAATTAGTATTGTTAAGTTATATGAATTTTAAAGAATTCCAATTGGTCCATTCTGGTTATGGTTCACTCAGGAACAGACCCATGCTCTTCCCCTAGTTTAAGGGATAACTCATGCAAAAGTTTGGAGCTTCCAGTTCGTTAGGGGACTGAGTTGACAGAGTGCATAAACAGAAAGAAACAAAAACAGACAAATTAACTTCTTTATATACTAGATAAGCACATTTCTCGTAATTTTAAGTTTATTTTCTATTAAAAAATTTTAATTGTAAAAAAAAACTCCAAAAAAGGTTCCAGAATGGCATTCTGTTTGTGTCCCTGTTAAAAAAACCTTGAAAATATATATATTTATGATTCCCATTATAATCTGGCAAGTGGTAAAAATATCGATGAAAAGACAGATCTGGCATTTATTCACATAAAATTAAACGCTAGTGTAAAATATTCACTCCTCCATCCAAAAAATTTTGAAGAAAAATTTATCTAACTGACTGAATTCATAATCAACAATCTCGTAACATAATTTTCCATATGTTCTTTAGAAATTGTTGCTATCCACACTTATTTCTATTCCAGCAGCTTGGCATTAATTTGGGTTGCAGTTTAATTTCACTATATCATAGAGACGATATATGAATGATATTGGGAGGTGGAGAGCAACAGATTGCATGGAAAGAGATAAAACACAGAATGAGGTTTCCAAGGCATTAAATTTACCACAAAATTGTCTCTCAAACTTTGGGGAAAATTTTTAAGAAGCAAGAGAAGTTATTTCTAAGTAAGACATGGTTGTGGGGCAACAATTGAAGCATGGCTTGTTCTCCCTTAACAGCAAGATGACATCCGAAATGACAGGTAAGTAGCTGTTACATGATTTTTTTTTTTCTTTTATTTATTCACTCCTGCTGAGAAATGATCAATTTCACAGGTCTCATTGATGAATGCTTATGCAAACCTAATTGCAACTGATTATGATTTTGTTTCGGCATTATGGCTCTATGCAGTGGTGGGGGCTTTTTCAAGAAGTTATCGTTGTGTATTCTGCTTGTGTGCAGGTTGTCAATCTCAACTGGACAAATACATATGATACTTGTTATAGTTGGTAAGGAAAAAAAATTTAATACACAAGATCCTTATCAGAATCCATGCAGCTACCTGACCATTGAACTAATTCTTGCATCACTGATCCTAAACTGGAGTAACACATCAAGTGAAATGATAGGCATATTTGTAAATATTTTTTACAAAAAAGAGAAGAGGGTACTGCATTATATAAAGGACTTAGATGATCTAGAATCTCTGGCAGGTTTGTCCTTTTTCAAATAATGTACAAACACATACACAAGGACATGCCTGCTGGCTTAGCAGTCAGGTACGCTAACCACCATGCCAAGTAGGGTTTTTTTTAATTTATAAATATCTAATTATTTGTAGTGTCAGTTATTTAAAACCATGCCTGCTGACTTAGTAATCAGGTAAGCTAATCACCTAAGAAGAAGGGCTTTTTCAATATATAAATATTAATTATTTGTAATATTTGTAGTGTTAGCTATTCCTCACAGACATTTAGTATGACATATGAACTGATAGGCTACTATCAGACCTCTGTGGCAAGCAGCTGCTTTAGGGGAATTTTTTTACGATATATTTTCCTATAGGAAACGTTCCCCATTGTTATTGCAACTACCAATGCGAAAAGCCTTTTCACACCTGCACAAAGCTAAAAATCAATATCAATCTTGACAATAAAGACAATTAGAACAAGGGTAAAATTTCCTCTTTGGTTGCATAGGAATATAATTTATTACGTATTAACAGGAAATTAACTAGCTCTGTTAGTTAATTGGGTCGTCTGTTTTGCAACTGAAACTGAAGAAATACTGGATTAATATTCAAAAATATTTTTAATACTGAAGCTCTGAAAACCTTAAGACAGCCAAATATTTCTGTAGTAAAGTATTATAGGAGATATCCGTAGACATGGAACTCAGAAAATAGCTAGCTGAAAAACTATCTAGCCACATCTTGCTATGATAGGTTTTTATGCCATTATGACAGTCGTGGTTTCTTTACAACTAAATTTTAATATTAGTGGGACAATTTGAAACAGTCAATTTCTGAAACCAGCAATACTGTTTTGGGTACAGTGAAGCATGGGAGACAGGCGTAGCTTGTCCATTAGGCCATCTTTGGCACTACCCCACCAAAAATAATCACAAGAAATAATAAACAATTTCAGATTTAGTATTTTTATTTGTCATTTCTAAATCAACATAATATCACTTCTATATTCGTTCTCTGATCATTGTTTGCCATGTTACATAGGCAATCGCTGCATTTACTCAGCCAATCTGCTTTAGTTTATACAGTACAAAATTTTTCATTAGAGTCACCTCCCACCTCCTGGGATCTTACCATTATCTATTATAGCAATGACATAAATGCTCATGCGCTGAAATGCAATAACGACGAACTGCAGGAGATGACACACCACCTGGTGGCCCATGACACTTGATTGATTGATTCTACCAAAGCAGCCAATAATGCAGGAATCAGGCTCCAGAGCTCCATGCAGCTTTCTGACTCTAAATGACGGTTCTTGACACTTTGTGATTTAACATTCAACTCTGAGAATGTTTTAATTATTATTATTATCATTGAAAACAAGTATCAGAGAAGGTTGGCAGACGATAGTTTGAAAGCGCTGATGCAATTCAGATACTCTAAATACATTCTAAACTTGATTAAGTTGGCTGAGAACATTCAAAGTCACACTCATGAATGACACATTTTTAAATAATTATTTTCAATAATTATTTGTATACACCTATTTGAATAGACCTATTTTAAAATTACGTGTTAAAATTTTATTTTTGTTAATAAAATAATCTGTTTTTTTTTTCTACTTTTCTTATGGCTCTTGAAGCAATAAAGATCTTAATTTGTAACTTTCAAAATTTGTTGGTTAACTCTTTTTTCGATAATCTGGCTTTTTGCAGAAAAAAAGGCTCCTAACTCCTGCAATATCCACACAACCACAATTTCCAGAATATATCCATAAGATATATAAGATAACCAGTGGATATCTAATGGTCACCTTAGATATCTTATGAATATATTCTGGAAATTGTGGTTGTGTGTGTAGTGGAAGATTTGTTACTTAGAAAAAATCTTCGAATGACTCCGCCAGGTTAGCCAGGCTCAACTATGGATGGGTTCAACAGACCTAAACTTTCCTATCAAGGAGTGTTTGAAACATAGATATAGTCTGTGGCAAAGGTTTTCAAAGTGTGCACCATTGTGCCCTGAGGTGCTGTGATTAATTCCCAGGGGTGCAGCAGGATATTCCAAAATTTTAATAATTCTAGACAATCTTAATTCAGTGCGTTGATGCACAGTCACAATAATAGATTCCTATGCTTCGGTGGCTGTTTTCTTCAGGCGTTAACAAAATTTCAACGCAGCATACTGCTCTTCCCTTATCGAGACATTACACACGCTCCAAATATCACTCAAAACTCAACGTGGAGCAGGAAATCATGGTAGCTGTGTCTGTTTAATTCCAAGATTTTAGAAAATCTGTGGTGAACGACAGGCTCATCCATCCCACTAATTGGTAAATTTTTTATGGAGCCGTGAAATGAAAATGTTTGAAAATCAGTGGTCTATAGTCTGAAGTGAGCCTGAATTGGCTTGCCAATTTTTTATTTTGCTGAGGAAAGATATTTATGTATGAACAGTTTAAAAAACATTAAGTGTGAAAATTGGTGAAAATACAAAATATGTTGTATGTTTTTCTCCGTGGGTTTCATACTGATATATCTTTATGACATATTCAAAACTATGTAGCTGACTTTCCAAACAAGTTGTTTGTTGTATTAATTGTTTTCACTTGAACATTTTTTTTATGTTCAGATATGTTTTGTGTTGTATATGAGTCAGAAAAAAAATTCTATTGAAAATCGTCAATACTGAGGATTTGTTTAATTTGGAAATATTTAGTTCCATTTTATGCCATGTTGTTAATGTATTTTTATTTCTGGATGTCAATGTAACATAAAATAAGACATAGTGTTTGCTTTTGCTGAATTTTCAGATTATTTTGTTCTTAATCTAGTAGGAGGAAAATGAGACCCACATCTGACAATACTGGCAACCTCAAAATTGGACACCATGTTTTGTTGTCGCTCGGACTGCTTGGCATCCAAAGCTGAAAGGTATTGCACGAATACTTATGGATTCCCGAGAAGGGTAGAATAATATTTGATACAGATTTCAGCTTTAACGATTCGAAACACTTTAGAAAACGGTTGAAGACGAAAAGTAAATTTTGTGACACTTTTTTTAAAAGAGAGATAATAAATTTCACTTTGATGTCTGGCCGCAGACAACGAACTTTTTTATTTACACAGATGAATAAAAAAATCTTTTTTTGTGCTGGATAGGTATTGATGAAATACTACGATTTGCACTTTTCGATTCTCCCAAAAAATATAGCTGTGCCCCCTAACGGTGGAAAAATTAAAAAATTTCAAACGCATATTTCACACGATGTAGGTATGTAAGAAATCTGAAATTTTGGTGTTGGAATGAAAAGGTCACGAACTTACCATTGGTAACAATCAGTTGACCTTTTAGACTTGGGGGGGGGGGGGGGGAGAATGATACTTCTTTGTTTTAATAGTTATTTGTCTGTTTTTAGAGATAAATTAAAAATTATTTTTGGGTTGGACAGGTATTGATAAAATATTACGATTTGTACTTTCTGAATCTCCCAAAAGCTATAATCGCGCCCTCTAACGGTCGAAAAATATTCGAAAACTTCTAAAATTTAAACAAATATTGCAAATGATGTAATTATGCTAGAAATTTGAAATTTTGGTGGTGGAACCTGACAGTCTTCAAGATTCCATTGCAGCAATGAGTTTGACCCCTTATGCCCAGGGTAGTTAGGAAATGCAACTGTTTTATTTTAAGAGACAATTGAAAAACTCTTTTTCATTTCATACTGTAATGATATATTATTATTCGCGTTTTCAAAGGTAGTTTTAATTTATATTGTTAGAGATCACTAAATATGCAAACAGCACAACTTCAGGCAGTAATATTTTTAATGAAACTGTACTGTCACATCTCACATTGGAATCTGTGCCCAACTCGGCTGTTTCACTTTGCACATTGCACAATGCTCGATTGTCACAATTCTAGAGTATGCGTTTTCGCCCACTGTTAGCTTTTGCAGATGATGTCTTCCCTTTCGATTACCATGCAGACATGACCTTAGAAATTGTTCCCTTGGAACATTCCCAAGTTCAGCTATTTTAGTGACTGAAGCTCCATCAAAAGTGCTCCAAAATCGTGCTCCTTTAGAAACAGCTAAGGTCCCTCTATTGACCACTAAGAGTTATTGTTATTGTTATTGGTTAAAGGTACATACAGTATATCAGTGTGAAATAATGTAATAAACCTGGTTTTGATAGAAGAGTTTGCATTTTACGGTCCTTGCTGCAATTCTTTTCATGCCATTGTAACACAATTCTTTTCATGCCATTGTAACTGCAATTCTTTTCATGCCATTGTCTCAGAAGTACTTTTTTGCATCCATGGGCTAAATGGCCAGGTCACAAGGACCCCAAAGGCTCAGAGAAAGCTGGGAGAGGGGACCTACTGGAACAGCTGTTGGGAGACAGATGATAGCTTCCTGCCAAGGCCATCCAGCTTGTTCTTTAACGTGCACAGGGTATGACTCTCCCGCACACGGGACCAAGGCTTAACGTCTCATCCGATGGATGGCGGCCTTTCCAAGCCCATCGGTGTCCCCTACTGACATGGGCAAGGTGGGGAATTTTTCAGAGATAAATCTCAATGCTGATCCAGCTGGGACTCGAACCTAGGCATTACAGATTACGAGCCTGGCGCGCCCCCGTCCCTATTTTAGGTATTATGAGCAGAAGTATAGATAAGTATTTCCTATTGTTGATAATTTTTTTAAACAAAATATGACTGTAACTAATTTTTATTTGTTAAATAAATAATGAAAAGTTATTTAAATATGTAACAACATTTAATGATGTTAAACGGTAACTTCATTTATGATTACTTTTTATGTACGAAAACAAAATGGGACTAAATTCTCTTAATTCTTGGTCTTAGATGCATGGTCGAAGACATTATCGGCAGAAACATTGAGGTGGGCGGAAACGATCGCCCATGCTTCAGATGTCACTCGCGTTTGTATCTGGCTAGCTCTGGCCCATACTTGAGACGCTCTCAACAAGACAATAGCTCTAATTACGAAAATCCAAAGGATTTTTTTACATATTTTTTTTTCTCTAAAAGATTTAAGAAAAGCTTTGCTAAAAATATTCTTAAGGAAAAAATGCTTATGCCGAGTGATTTCGCCAGGAAACAAAATGCCTTTAGCCACTGCTGTTAGTATTTTTTACTGAGTATGATGAAAATGTGGATCTTTCATAAGAAACTTTTCTGGGGATAGCTATGCTACACAATATACCAAGGCAATTTTAAGAGTCCTTGTTTTTAATATAAACATAAAGAAATGCTGTTCACTAAATATTTCCTTAATTCAAAAAGGTGTTGCTTGACATGCCTCCAAGTAATACCTTTTTAAACCTGACAGATTTTGGTGCCAAAGCACCAAAATCCCTCAGGTGTCTATTGATATTACAGCTCTCCGAGTACAGTATAACTTCGATTAACTGGCTTATTTTTTTCTTTTCGAATATACAATGAATGTGAATACAAAAGAATATGACTATTGGTAACTAATATAAACCAACATGCACAATGCATGAAAAGGTGTAAAAAATGAAATATGCGTAAAAAATATCAGTGAGATCGGCTTAGGATGTTGTGTATGTGTCTGGAATAGCTCTGATGGATGCAGACTTCATATGCAATCATGATATTTACTTGAGACTAGGGTATGACACTTGCAGGGAGAAACAAGGGGAGGACATGAGATACAGAGCACAGAGAGAACAGAGTGCTTAATCACATCAGCGACTACAAAGTTTTTATTTTTTTCTTTGTTTATTTTCATGTATTTTCAAGTGTGTCAAGTGGATTAGTGTTGTGACTAACTGGACTTTGATAAGCCAGCAACAGGTATAAACTGCCAGCGTAGGATGGTTGCATCACCATTTCCTCCTGACTACGATGGCCCTTAATGGACTAAAGGCCGTTCTAGGTACTATTAGACACCGTGTTTTGTCAGCATCACCCTTCGCAAGCTGTGGAATAACTCATCAAAGATGAGATTGTAAGAGGAGACATGAAAATGATGAAAACCCCTTCCGGGATCTTTTTTCTGATTTTCCACTCTGGGTAGGAGTCTGTTCTACCGAGCTGCGAGGTATTTTTCCCCTGAAATTGTGTATGTATGTCATACCTGTAGGCTCTGCTACGAGTCTGCCATTTACCTGTAGCCTTCAATTTTGGCGCCATTTTTCGAAATGTTCTGCCAGATGTGTACCTCTCCCCTGACGTTTAGTTTTTTGACATCTTCATTGACCTGCTTTTCCAAGGAAAGCATAGAGCCATGGAGTAGTTTTTCAGAAAGCTCAACAGCATGCATGCCCCTGCTTCAGTCGCATCTGCATAGACGCTGCTGCTTATTGCATGTCCAGCAATGTGCCGCAATCAATTGGAAGGCTTAAAAGAAGGAGCCAGGATGCAAGAGAGGGCACTAACGCACTAGAGCGTTGCAGCTTGAGTATGATTGAATGATGCCATCCGTTGTTCCACTATATAGGACAGTACTACATCTTATGGATGGCACCAAAAGCCACCTTTGTGTGCTTGCTGAGGGCTCACAGAACACTTACATTAAGACTGCGAAGCAGCGTAGAGAGTACCATCATCTGGATTACTCTAATATTATCGAAATCTGTCGGTTAATTCATATCTCTAATTTTAGACCTTCGAATTTTTAACAATGCCATTGGTTTATTACCAATATGTTAGGTAGCATTAAGGTCTAAAAAAAATAAATAAAAAAATAAAAAATTTACTGCAACTCTGTACATAAATTGTTCAGAGTCTTCCAGTGTTTTAAGGGGTAAATTCGAGCTCTATTATTTAAAAACATGATATTCGCTACTTAAATATCAGATATCCAATGTCACAGACAGATGTCCAATTTTGAAGCTCTCGTGATTTTGTGGATGGTTGGGTAAGGGGACAGTAGTTTAGTCCCACTCTAGTCCCCCTTTGCACAGTGCTTTCTCCCTATGACGTCACCTGCCACACCTACTTCCAGTCCCGTAATATGACGTCACAAGCGACGCCCTTTATTAATATTAATAATTTATAATTAATAATTAATAATTAATTGATTAATTAATCCCCCTTATCAAAAGTTCATTTCCCCATTATTAGAAACCCGTGGCGCCATCTAGTATATATGCTGAGTACTATTTTTAGAAAAACCCTCTATTTTAGTCGTAATTTTTGACTCCTCCCTCATTAAAAAAAACCCTATCAAAAGTTCCACTCCCTTTATTAAACCACCCCTTTATTTAAATTCCCTCTCCTTTATTAAAAACTCCCCTTATCAAAAGTTCCCTTTATTAAAACTCCCCCGATAACAAACTCCCTTCGTTTCTATCCTCATCTGAAATTTGCCAAGTCCAACTAAACTTGGGGTGGCAACGATCAGAACGGCTGATGCAAGCCTGAAAATAATTGCAAAACTTTCAGTGGGAGCCACTCACAGAAAATCAACTCCCAAAGTTGTATATTCCATGTATTCCTTCTTAATTAAACACTTATCAAAACTACCTTCCCTCTCATTAAAAATCCCTTATCAAAAGTCTCCTTTATTAAAACTTCACTGATCACAAACTTCCTTGGTATCCACGCTCATCTGAAATTTTCCAAGTCCAACTAAACTTTGGGTGGCAGCCCCTCAGAGAAAATCAATTCCCAAAGTTGTATATTCCATGTATTTATTGCGAATTTTTATTCCTTATTAATTAAACAGTTAGCAAATCTGTCATCCTCCTCATTAAAAAAACTTTTATCAAAAGTTCCCTTTATTAAAACCTCACTGATCACAAACTCCCTTGGTATCCACATTCATCTGAAATTTGCCAAGTCCAACTAAACTTTGGATGGCAACGATCAGAATGGATGATGCAATCCTCTAAATTTTTGCGAATTCGACCTTCATCGAGGCATTCGTCCTGTGACATACGTGTAGCAACAAGCGGGCAGCGTACGTGACAAGGTAGCAACAAGCGGGCAGCGTACGTGACAAGGTTATCGGGAGGTCAAGAGGGTGTTTGCAGACAGAACTGCCATGTACACTATCAGCAGCACGGTATTTGCATTTGTTGCTGATAAGATCCGAATTTTAATATCTACAAGCTTTAACCGTGTCAGAGCGAATGACGGTTGTTATCGCTACATTGTCAAAGGGTGAATCTCTTTTGTTGCAATCTTATGCAACCACGGCAATTCCCGGTTCCGCTTGTACAGCACTACCTGGTTGTGAAAAGCCATGACCATCTAGAGCCGGGGGCAAGGAATATGCCCTATAGGCGCACCTCAACCCCAGCCTCACATGGCAGCAGTCCTATAGAAGGAAAGCTGACCACCGGAAGAAACCTTACTTTAATCTATTCCCCGGTTTGCAAATGTGCAAGGATATATAGATCCAAGCTCGATCGGCACCCGGGGTGGAGACTCTTAGTAAGACCCAGACTTTTGTGAGGTCTCTGGCTTACTAGGAATCAATCCGTTCTGCCGAGCCCTCGAACAGCTCCACTGAGCTCCTGATAGGTGAGGTCTCCGACGCCGTCACCATCCGACCGGCAATCAAGCCGGCCAGCAGCATCTTCAACCTCGGTTGGCTTCAGCAATGCTCCAGCCGGGGACCACCCCAACTGGCAAAACCTTGGCAATGCTCCAGCTGGTGCCCACTGCAGCCGGCAAAGCCTTTGGCATGCTCCAGCTGAGGATCATCCCGACCGGCAAAGCCTCAGCTGGGATGCTGGGCCCTAGGCCCCCCACCACGACAAGGTGGTCCCCTATCAGGGGGGTGTCAAAGGGTGAATACCGATGTGCACTTTCTGTATACATTTGCTACTGATAAACGATTTCCTTCCTTAAAAAAGAGAAACTAAGTAAAAAATTCGGACGCCGCTTTAGCTCACGTGCTTACTCCGAACTTATCTCAAGAAGGGGGGCTTATCAGATACTAGTGAAAGCTGACCTTGATAATGTTGAAAGATGTATCAAGGGTGTTTATGAGATAACATTTGCCTTTATATAAGCTCACACCCCGCTTGCCACGTCATTCCTTGCTACTGGTCAGAAGCTATCTGTCAGAAGTTTTTGCTCTTAGTCTGCGCATAGTTTTGAAGTCTGTCTTTGTGAGATGTCTCTCATCCGAGAATTTGAATATTGTGCTGAGATGGACGTCGAGCAGAAGGACATAGTCCATTACTTTGATGACTTGCTGGCATTAGTTCGTCTGTTGGATGATGCTATCAAGAGCCTTCATTACCTGAGGCCCCTGCAGCGAAGTGTGTCTGCCTGCCAGCGATCCAACAAGGTGAGAAGACACCTCGGCAGGCCTGGAAGCTCACCTCAACCGCATCCTGTGCAATGTCCACTGCTGGGCAGGCTAGTAGCTGCCCCTACGTTCCAGCACACCCACTGGACGGCTCACTGGCAGGGCCTTCATCTACTTCCGAGGACGTACCCGTTTGTCTGTTGGATGATGCTTGCAAGCACCCTTCATTACCTGAGGCCCTGCAGCGAAGTGTGTCTGCCTGCCAGTAATCCAGCAAGCTGGGAAGGAATTTCAGTGGGCCTGGATACCCACCTTAACTGCATACCGTTCAGTATCCAGCATTGGGCGGGCTGGTAGCCGTCCCTACATTCCTGTACACCCGCTGGACGAGTCACTGGTGGAACTTTCATCCAGCTTCAAGGACGTCGGTTCATCCCAGCCTCAGATTGCTTCCCCCCCTCCCCGAGTTCATCCTCTGCTGTGCCATCACAAACTTCAGAAGCTTCAATTCTACCAAATTTAAAACACAATTCTTGTCGACAAGCGTCTGACTCGGGGGAATGGAGAATGTTGAGGAACATGATTTTCTCCCTGTGTTCAACACTCTACATGAGAAAATGCTTTGGGACATTGTACCGCAGGGTGAATACAGCCACGTCTGACTGTGTTTTCGTTCATCGGATCTAAAAAATCCAGTGAATCTGAGCCTGATAAGACGAAACGAACTGACTGTGGAAAGATTTATTACTGCCCTGGACCGCGTCGTACAATCCAATGAAGGTGTGGGCAGTCACAGTGACTTGGAATTTGACATTGTGTGCGCAAATATCGAACGTCAGGGGAGTGGTCACACCACCCCTGAGACGCGCGCCTACGTTGACATTCAGTCATTCATCCATAAGAAGGGCAGTGTCGTGAGAAACGTGAACGACTCGATCTGTCTCTGGCAAGAGCTCTCGTGGTTGGCAGGGAGTTGAGCTGCAAAAACAGAGGTCAACCAAACAAGTTCGAAGGTGTACGTAGTAGTCATCTTCAACTGCAGAAGAGGGAAGCTCATCAGCTTCACCTGGATGCAGGAGTTGCAATCGCTCCCTGTGGTCTCCCGGAACTACGGCTCTTGCTGGCCAGTTCCGGATTGTGATATATTCTGCTGATGACGCCTTTCTCCCCATTTTCATAGGACCCGAAGGTGAGGATAACATTTATCTGTTATTTAATAAAGGACATTACGATGTGATAATGAAACCGGCTGGGTTTTTCGGGGGTAAACAATTCTGTCCGAAATGCTTGAAATCATATAATCATGATCACATGTGCAAGGGTATGTGCAACTGGTGCCTTTCAACTGTTGTGCTACATACTGGGGAGCTGCTGCTTTGCACAGTGCGCCATGTGTATTTGTGCAGGGCTGAATGCTTTCAGGCACACCATGTGAAAGCTTGTCAGATGTGGCATCGCTGTGTTAAATGCATCAGCATTCACGACCACCAAAAAAAGCATGTTTGCAAGGTTGATACTCTAAAATTCGTCGAGCCCTACAAATTGACCCTGTCGGTCAATCTTACCTTTACTTTGATGTAGAGACAGTGCAGTGTGCCAATGGATCTTTGAAACCAATACTGTGTGTGGTCACGTATCAGGTGAATGACGAGTGGGTTTATGCCTCATTCCCGGAAACGGACGCTTTCATGGACTGGCTTCTGGCCGAAGAAAGCCCCACGGTTCAATGATTCAAGGATGCCACAGTCCTTGCCCATAATCTGAAAGGCTTTGATGGCATGTTTATCATCAGCTACCTGTACCGAAAATTTTAAAAACCGGATCTTGTGTTCGATGGATCTAAGATATTAGGTACCTTTTTACCTGGCCTTAAAATACGGTTCATCGATACGTTATCCTTTATTCAGGCTCCTCTTCGCTCCTTTACAAAGACCTTCAATTTGGAGACAGTAAAAGGTTTTTTCTCCTTCAAATTCGTGAAGAAGGAAAATTTACAGTATGTGGGGTCCATTCCGGATCGACATTTTTTTCAGCCCAAAGACATGGAGCCTTCGACTCTGTCAGCATTCGATCAATGGTATGCCACAGCGAGCCTCAAACCCTGGGACTTTCAGCAACAACTTCTGTATTACTGAATTTTTAAATCTAACAGGCGTAGACCCCTTCGCACGTGACCTCACAATTGCCGGCGCTTGCTTACGCATTTTCCGGGGGAAGTTTTTGCAGAATGTATTCTGCAAGTAATGACTGGCAGTCCTTGAAAGCTCTCGCATGGTTGGAGTATGAGGCTTCCAAGGACAATATCGAAATTCAGACTGCGCGATCCCCCGGAGGTGAATATAAAATAGGTCAATACAAACTGGATGGCGTGTGCCACATTACCCATTGTTTTCACGAATTTTTAGGATGTTACTTTTGTCGTTGTTTGAAACGTTTCAACCCCCGAAAAAATAGATCAGCGTAGTAGAAAACCATTTGGTTTGTTAAACACACGAACCATGGATCGCCTTGAGGCCTTGAAACTGCTGATGAACGGGTACACGTGCAAAATCATGTGGGAGCAAGAGTTCGACAAATTAATGCGTAAAAATCAGCCTCAGACATTAATTTGCAAAACCATTGAGCCTATTAGACACATAGTGGCCCATGATTACCTCTATGGAGGGCGCATGGAGGTATTTTCGATTTTTGCATCGGCTGACCAAGGGTGTGCCTTGAATTACGTTGACTATAATAGTCTATACCCTTTCGTCTGCAAAAAGTCTCCTTTCAGCAAAGGTCACCCAATTCGAATCACCTCCGATTTCGCCATGGGCCTCGATCACTATTTTGGCATTGCACATGCTGCAGTGTTACCATCAAACGATCTACTTATAACTGTGTTGCCTTACCGGTGCAATGGGAAGCTGCTCTTCCCCCTTTGTAGGACCTATGCAGATGGACAACTGGCGCCCCCTTGTCATCATAGTGTGAACCAGCGCACGTTGACCGGCTCATGGACAACGTTTGAGATGTATACGGCTATGCATGCTGGATACAAGCTAATCGCATTCCACAACATGTGGCATTTTAAGACCATTATGCAGTATGATCCTGTAACAAAAAAGGGAGGTGTCTATACGGGGTACATAGACACTTTTCTGGGGTTGAAGCAGTACTACTCTGTGTTCCCTCCTGACGTGCAGACCGACGAGCAAATGGAAGCTTTTTGTGAGGCCTTCTTCCAGTCTGAGGGGGTTCGAATCCTCCCCTCGGAATTTGAAAAAAATAGCCTTAAGCATACACTCTCCAAGGTTTCGCTTAATTCGTCATGGGGGAAACATGCGCGAACCCATACGACCATCGTGAGCTGCCCGTTAAGTACATGGAGCTCTTGATGGATGCCTCACTGATTGTGACCGACATCGTTGCTATCAGTGATCAGGCCATGTTAGTCACACATAAGCCTGTGGAGTCTGCTACTCCTCCAAACATCCGTGGAAGCCTGATTCTCACCGCAATGGTGATGAGTCACGCCCGACTTAAATTGTATGAGCTTCTGTCAAAATGAGGAGTTCGTGCACTGTGTTCAGACACGGATTCGGTGATCTACTCGACGTCTTCCGGTGACAGCTATACTCCCGCGCAAAACCCGTTTCTCGGAGGTCTGGTCGATGAATTACAACGATATATGGAAGCAATATACTCATAACCGATTATGTCAGCGCCGGAGCTAAAAGTTATGCGCTCCAGTTAAGTAATGGTGACGAGATTCTGAGGGCTAAAGGTATATCTCTCACTATGAAAAATAGAACTAAATACAATTTTCAATTGCTAAAATCTATGGTGTTAGACCAGTCCCCCTCCAATGAGACCTTCGATGTACCTTTTAATGCAGTTCGTAATAAAGTGGAGGGAACACTTACAAATAAACCCATGATAAAAAGGTTTAATAAGCTTGATAAGTGTTATCTCAGCTCAGGTTCGACTGTTACTGTACCGTACGGATACAACGACCTGGGATTGGATACCCTTATCCAACTCATGGATGACTAAATTTTAATACATATTTCAATGTCCATAGTCGGTCTTATAATTTATTACACATATTTCAATGTCCGTAGTGGATCTTAAAATTATATTGCTAAATATCTACGGTACCTGGGTTCGAGCCCCGGGTAAGGCATGGCTGTTTGTGTTGTTTCCTGCCATCCTCTCAGACCTTCTACTGTGGCATATAAACTGACAGGCTCCTGTCAGACCTCTGTGGCAAGCAGCTGCTTGAGTGGGTATTATTTATTTTTATTAAATATTTCCGTAATGTACCTTATAAATACACGGCGTGGTCAGCAGCTTTTTTTATACTGTTAAATATTTCAGTAACGGGTCTTGTATTTTTTATACAGCTAAACATTTCAGTATTGAATAGCGTCATCATTGTTTTTGAAACCTGTTTTATACCGCTTAATAGTTCCGTAGTGGATCTTTTTCATACTGTTAAATATTTCAGTAACGGGTCTTGTATTGTTTATACTGCTAAACATTTCAGTATTGAATAGCGTCATCATTGTTTTCGAAACCTTTTTTATACCGCTTAATAGTTCCGTAGTCGATCTTTTTTATACTGTTAAATATTTCCGCAATGGATCTTATATTTGTTTTTGAAATCATACGAATTATAATTTCTGCATTGTCTGTTTATAATTGTAACTGTTGATATTTTTAATAAAAAAAGGTTTAAAAAAATCAGTCTCTTTATTTCCCAACACTGGAAAACATTATGTGGGGGTAAAAGTAAGAGGTAACTTTGTTTTACACGCATTTGTTTAAGTAACTTTGTTTTACAGGTGATCTAAAAGCAGATGAATAATTGTCAGCAGCCTGTATACAGTGGGCAGCACTGCTGCAGCACGAGTTAGGGACCATCTCCTCATCAATCGTAGTGCGCCGATGATATTTCCGGCATCCACGGTACAGAAACTCAATGAGGCGATGGTCCCCTAACTCGTTCTGCAGCGGTGCGTGATTGGTTATCTTAAGGAGCATAGAGTTCGCAAACTAACGTTTCAGAGGAGAGCCATATAGTGGTGCTGTAAAAAACTAATTCATGTAAACAACACAGAGACATATATCAGTTTTAATTTTTTATTGAATATCACAAATTTTTAATACATTGTTTCATTTTTAATGCAAATTTTTAATACAGTGTTTCATTTTTAACACAAGTCTTCAGGAACACAAGTCTTGGAAATATATTGGTTTTTTTTAACAGAAGTCTTCAGGAACACAAATCTTCAAACAGATATCTTCATTAAGGAGTCCCGTCAATTAATTTCCTTTTCTTACGACGGATGGGGTGATGAACAAAATCGACAATGTCGTCTTGAGGGTGACCAAAAGTCTCTGATATTTTCTGTCTGGACAGAGGTAATATTTGCTGTGGAATGTCAACCTTGACCTCGTGGGGGGGGGCTTCCAATTGTTGGTTAAATAACAGATAATTTTTCAATACAGCCAGGTACTTTTCAGTTTTATCATCAACGTCAGATTCAAGTAATTTCTTCATCTCCATGTATAAATCACGCACTTTTTGTCGCCTTTGAACAGCCTTCACTGAAATCATTTTCGAAATAGGGACCCCAGCAAAGAGACGTTTCTTGTGACGGACAGATGCACGTTTGGAAGCTAAACTTCTTATGACAGTCTTTGACTTCGTAAATTCTTTAATACTCGATGGGAGACAGGTATATTGCCTTTTAAGAAATTGGTACACACTTCACATAGAGCATACATCTGAGGGTCAGAGATGTGCTTCAACAGAGCTGCACGTTGCTTTCCCCCAAGTTTTGGTAAACACTGGAGGAACGGGCCTTGAGAACTAACTTTCATTTGGGACATAGAGTATCTCGGGTTCTTCAGAAGGGAGGATCTTAGCATGGAACCTTTCAGTATCTAACGTTCTGGGATGGAGCTGCACGCACAAATAGCCACAGATAGGTTGTGTTGCTAGTCTATAAGCATCGGTCAGGAGTTTGGAATGATGTGGAAATACCTGTCTTGCAAGATGCGTTATTTGTGATGCGTCCCAACAGTTGCAAAAAAAAAGCATAGAGTGAGCATTGAGTGATATAATCCTCGAATGACTTCCTTTTAAAAACAGATTTTGCAAGATCAGGACAATTGTGATATTTTTATGATGACCTCCACAAATAAACAATTGAGATATGCGTTCGCTGGCCACAGACTGTTCCATCAAGTCGTCCAGCACCAGAAGCGTAGGTCTGAGAAGGTCAAATTCCAGATCTACAGGTAGTCTTCATAAAATTCCAAAGTTTTCTAAAAGGGTTCAAAGGCGGGTTGCCACTCCCCGTAGCAGTAAACGACACGTTGGGGCGGGGGTTCTAACACCTGAGCGGCTTCTTTGATGAGTTTCATAGTGAAAGTCGTCTTTCCACACTGTGAAGGAGAGGTAATTACAATATTTGAAGGAGTTCGGAGAGTCATCGTATGCCTAGCTGACTGTACTATTCTTGCATGGAGACATCGGGACTCGTCCCCAGGGGGTCAAAACGATCCACGTGCATTCCTTTCTTGTAAACTGCTATCCAGTGGGTTCTGGGTAGGGAGGACGGATCGGTATTGTAGATAAACAAGGCTTCTGAGAGGTCGATTCTGCATGGTAGTCTGTCATGTGGGAACACACCTAGATTTGTAGGTAACATCGAGAGGATGGATTCTAACTGATAGGTATTCATGAGCTGTAGTCAAACAGGATTTTACGATCCAGTGGGATTTCCAGCAGATTCTGGTATGCTGCATACAGGATCACAGTGACTGATGTGGGTAGTGGCTTGGCAAACTTTAATTCGACTCTCACACTACCACTCTTTATTAAAGAAAACACTTGATTACATTCACGTTGCTCGAGGGTCAATTGGAATCCAAACAGTGTAAAACCCTCGTCATAGGCTTTTCGCTATAAGTTAATACCACTATCGGTTTTCCATGCGTCCACAGCTTCCAATAATCCTTGGTAACATCGGAGATAACGTCCATTCGTAAAGTCTGGGGTGTAGGACTGCTGATCACTGTCAATGTGAAGGCTGATGTAGTTTAAGTCGAAATGTTGGAAGTTGAAGGGATTTTTTTCGTACAATCTATTCAGACTGGTACTTTCCACCATACCCAGTACCAGACGTACCGGAAGTTGGCCAAGAAATAAATTGTCATGGTTCACACTCGTCAGGCCTGCAGCGATGGGGAACATACGTAAATCCGTTCTTCATAGGGGGTACTTGGCACTCTCTGAACCCAGTAAGCGAGCGTGTGCAAGGATGACACCGGAAGTGGGTTTGACTTTGCACATGAAAAATTCAGCTTCGTGAATCTGTACTTTGTAAGAGGGGTACGCTTCGCCTGTCACGAGACAGAATTCGGGCTTGGATCTTAACAAACGCAGTCTCAGATCGACCTGATTGAGTAGGTAACGTTCTTGGTTGAACAGGTCGGCATGGATCCAAGAGATAAGTTCGATACCTGTTGACTTGATGTACCCCTTGCGCTGCTGCCATCCCTCGTTCCCCCGACTGATCAGTTCCATTTTACCTGGGGTGTCAAGGTACCAGAGTGACGTACCGAGCTGACTTTGCATGAGATCGGTACTGTAATTCAATAGAGTATCCAGGTACGCCCTGTAGGGGTACAGGGTGTGAGAAGCACTCATTAAGTGATCGTTGAGGAAGACGTCTACTTGATTGAAGAGGGCGTGGAAGAAATGATTGCAGGGGGCAATCACTTCCAATGGGGGTGTACCATCAGATTTCACAATTTTCAAGACTAGGCGCAGGTGACAGCGGGATAGATCAATGTAACCATCTGTCCCCTTCACGATGAATTCAAGTGGAGCATTACCTTCCAGCGAAACCACAGGTAAATAATTGACATAGCAGCCTCTTTCCAGTTGAGAGACATTGGGGGTGGGGACCAGAAACAGGTCCAGTTTGGAATTGGCACAGTCACCAGAATCAGCGTGAATTTTCTGAATGCTTATGATGAAAACACGTCCTTTACAGTACAGAGTCTCTTCACTTTATGAACACTAGGATGATGACGGCGGCGTTTTATCACTTTTCTACCCTGCAACTTGGAACTGGCACATTGCAATAGGTCTACACCGGCTTCATGCAACCCTGCTTTGGCGGCCGTTTTGAAATTTTGCCCCTGAGCCATCTCTGAAACGAACCGTAACCCACCCTTACGTAGGGTGGACAGCACTGGTCGTACGAGAGGGCTAATGAAACGTCCAATAGTGGCAAAGATGCTACCGAGCCCGTCACCTCTTTGATAACAAGGGCCCCTGAACACACCCTTCCCCGTTTGGCTCTTGTAGTAGCACACATAGGTGTCTGCAGAAGGGGGAACGAATTTAACCCTCATGGCAGAAATGTAACTTGACTAAAACGTTACTGAATTTAAAATGCAGAGGTTCTCCTGTATTGGTACGAAGGAAGATTCTCACACTCTCGAAACTGTTTCTTGCTAGGGGGTAGTAATCAGGTTGTCGATACACTGCAAAGATGGCTTCGTTATTACTGGTTCTGATGGCAGGATTCACACCACGCAACAGTTCACCATGAGTATCACCTAACAACTGAGGTGCAATCAGGTCTGAAAACAAATAAATACCGTATATTCCTCTGTTCATATCGATGGGGTAGTCACCCATGGCTTTATTCAGTGGAGCATCTAATTTAGTGATTCCTAGCATGTCTCCTAATCTGGGGTTCAAAAGAGGAAATTTAATGAAATGTAGTTTGTCTGTATCCATCAACACAGTGTGATCGGCCTGTTGCTTGAAACGGTAAGTTTTTCTCAACTTGTAGGGCATGACCTGGTTCATTGCATCGAATAATGATTCAGCAGTTTCGTATCGTCCGTGGGGTACCTTTCGTTCTTGGAAACTACCCGGTGGAATCACGTAGAAATAACAGTCGTCATCTATATTGAATGTTGCAGTATTGCAAAGTTTGCTAGCCAATCGTTAGTGGAAGGGTGTGCCAACTTCTCCCTTGCCGACATACAGAAGCCTGTTGAAATTCGTTTTAGGGAACATCAAACTATATCCCTAACTTGGTTTGAATACCCAGTAACCACTGTTATAGGACACCATTATTTCTTTGGGTAATTGAGTGGAGAGATGTGACAAAAGTTCCATTTGAGTTATTTTGCCTGGTTTAAGTTTGATTTTCCAGTATTCTTTAGAGGGAGCAGGAGCATAATATTGAAACGTATCATTAGAACAATCCATATTGTACCAGCTCACGGGTAAGTGAACTTCTGCTAGTCCCACTTTTCATTTTTCACTTGATCTAAGGGGTTGTGCTAGACGAACTGTGAAATCACTATGCGAATTGTTTGGGTAAATATTCTGACTAGCCATGGAATAGGGTCAGGTAGAAACTATCCATTTTTTAGGAATCCACGAAGGTTTGGGATAACCGCGAAATTTGACCAATGCCTTTTTACCTTTTCTCTCGATTATTTTCTCAACAGTGTAAAGTTCGGGTTCGGTCACTTTTTGAAGTTCCGATTTATAGAATGTGCCCTTCAACACTTCTCCCTCGGAATCCCGTATGACGTATACAAGGGACTGACATTGTAACACTTTGTCGACTATAAAAATTTCTTCAGTCCACAAATGCATACCTGCCTTGTTGAAGGGTACTTTTAGACTGGCCAGTCGAACCGTGTCCCCCACTTTAAATGCCGGTTTTTCTTTTACTTTGGTTGGATTGCCGTAGAGTCGAACCCACACAACGTCTTCATTGTGTAAGGTCACGTCCTTGGGAGCCATATTGTGTGCACTATGAACTGTGGCATTGTATCCTCGTACAACACATTGCAACACGTCCAAGTACCGGTATGTGTTATTGTGGGTATAATATCTCCCCTCTCTCGAGTTGAGTGCGATTCCATCTCTCCACCAAAGCTGCTTTTTTGTCAGAATAGGTGAGGAGAACCGAATACTTTTCTTTTTCAGGAATTCCTGGAACACTCTGTTGGTAAATTCGGTACCTTGATCTGTATTTAAATTCATGGGAGATCGTCCCTTGGAAAGGATTTTTTTGAAAGCCGACACCATTTCTTCCCTGTTTTTGCCTTCATAGGCACTGCCCACCCATACCTCGAGAACACATCGAATACATATTAACGAGAATGACCGTTAATATGTAACGATAACCGTCATTGAAGCGAGTTAGATTTTTCACAACTATGAGATCGGCTTGCCATTGTTCGTCTAACCCTGTGACGTAAACTTTGTTATGGGGGAACTTTCTGCAAACAGGTCTATATAGCGTGTAGGCGGGTTGCTTTTCTAACCATTCTCGGACGAGTTTCAGTGGCAGTTCCATATTCTGAGCTAACTTTTTTACACTACCGAATCCTCTTTCAGAGCCGAAATAATGGGATTCCAAAGTTTTGTTTTCTGCTGCACCCAGACGTAGTATCCCACCAGGTTTTGCCATTGCTGTAACGAAAGTGTAACACCTGTAACTGTAGGGATGTCTCCTATAAACTGTCTGATGTCCACTGTTAAGTTGCACACGCGAATTTTGTATTCACTGCCTAAGGCTTTTGACTCCCCACACTGAATATTTTTACAAGGGGTTGCAAGTTCTAATACAAGTACCACTATCGTTAACACTGTTATGATTACACTTCCAACACTAGCTAACACCTTCTTTCTCCTATCCATACTAAGACTAAAATGACATAAGATGAAAAGAGACACATTACATAGATTACAATTATTTATTTAATATGTACATTACATTTTTTTCATCGTCGACAATAGCATTATATTTCAGAGTACACACAAATCCAGAATCTACATAATTCAACAGACCTCGTTTCCAGGCAGTATCCACAAACACTTGTGCGAAGGCGTTAATGTCCAAGTCACCAGACCATCCTACGATGGTCGTTAGTTTTTCTTCGGGTTGAAGTCCATCTAACGGAATCAGACGTGTTAGTTCTTATTGGAAAATGTCCACTGACAGCTGATAAACACACTCGGGTCCGTCGAAAACAGGACCCAGCAGGAAGGGTAGAACTGATTCAGAATGTTCTATAATAGCAGTACAGAGATGGTGATCTTTGAGAATTCCACACATGTTATGCATGACACGCATCAGTTCTTCTACGTGGATAGCCAGCGTGAACCACTGCGACTCACAATGCGAAACTGTAGAGTTCTCGTAGCAGCTGATTCTTTGATGAAGTCCACACAGCATTTGCCAACTTCGTTGCGATACATGTAGGCACGTAAATAAGGCATCACGGGCCACATCTGTTGATCGGGACCGATTTTCACTTGGTCCTCTATGAGAGGCACCGTGGCACACAAAGCCTCCCATTCAGATATGGAGAGGGTAACCTCCACAGGTATAGGGTAGATGAGTTCACTGTTTTCATATTTCTTGTACCATCGTATGTGCACAGTAAACTTATTTTTGAACAGTGAAGGCACGACGTAAACATCTTCACCGAGATACCACGCATCTGGATTGCTAGCCTGCATCGTGAAGAATGATGCACTCGACGGTTGCCACCTATTTAATGTGGGAAAGCAGCGCCACGTAGGACAACCAATCAGGTCCCGTAGTTTTATCAGGAAATATAACAAGCCAATAGGAGGCGATGGAGCGATTGGGCTTTGTAATTATTTATGAGGATTGCATCACCCTTTCTGCTAGGGGTTGCCACAGAAAATTTAGTTTTGCAATTATTTTGAGGATTGCTTCAGCCATTCTGATCATTGCCACCCAAAGTTTAGTTGGACTAGGCAAATTTCAGATGAACGTGGATACCAAGGGAGTTTGTGATCGGGGGAGTTTTAATAAAGGGAACTTTTGATAAGGGGGGTTTTTAATAAAGGTGAGGGAATTTTACTAAAGGGGTGGTTTAATAAAGGGGGATGAATTTTTAATAAGGGTTTTTTTTAACAGAGGGGGAGTCAAAAATTCGAAAAATTGCGACTAAAATCGGTTTTTTTTTCTAAATATAGTACTCAGCATATACACTAGATGGCGCCACGGGTTTTTAATAAAGGGGGGAACTTTTGATAAGGGTTTTTTTTAATAAAGGGGAAGTCAAAAATTGGAAAAATTATGACTTAGAGGGTTTTTCTAAAAATAGTACTCACCATATACACTAGATGGCGCCATGGGTTTCTAATGAAGGGGGAGGGAACTTTTGATAAAGGTTTTAATAAGGAGGATAAATTTTTAATAAGGGTTTTTTTAATAAAGGGGAGGAATTATTAATTAATTATTAATTATGAATGTTAATAAGGTGTGGCTTGTGAGGTCACATCACGTGACCAGAAGTGGGCGTAGCCGGTGACGTCATAGGGGAAAGCACTGTGCAAAGGGGGACTAGAATGGGACTAAACTATTGGGGACCCACTGGACAAGCTATTGGGTGAAGGGTGTCAGCCTCCCGTCAAGGCCATCCAGTGTGTTCTTTAATGTGCTTGCGTGTGGGTCTCCCACACACAGGGTCATGTCTTAACGTCTCATCCTATGGACGATGGAGCACTGGACCTCTAGTTACAGGTCTTCAGTCGACATTGAAGAAAAGCGGCATTGACCTTTGTACGAGACTGTCATCGGCAGGGATCGCCCTATAAGATGTTATGTTTACTGTGTTGTCATTTCGTCTTGCAAGTGAAGCAAGAGTGGAAAAGCCTGAGATGAAGGGCCAAATCATTGGAAACAACTCTTGAGCTTCTGAAATAATTGAAAAGATTCGAGTGACCTAGGATGGTGAACAGGTCAGAAAAACTCCTACCTTCTTTTTGTCCTTCCCACGACTCCTCCTCCCATGAAAAACCTCATTGTGTTAGGTCCTTCTTTTTGTTTATGAATGTCAGTACCTAGAAATAAAGCAAAAGTAAGCCAAGAATACTAAGGCTGCATACAAGAAAAGAATATTAAAAAGTAGTTTTTTATATTAGAAAAGCTGAATCAGTCGCTGGTTTTTTCAAACAGTACTCTTGTCATTTTCATTCTTATCACCTTAGCCGAGAGCTAAGTAAGTGAACAGAGAGGTGGACACTGTATGGTCACTTTTCACCACATGCACAACTGGGTATGCGAATTCATTGGCAGAGGGCTTAATCAATCCTTTTGCTAGCAATTTTCCCACCTGAGGATCAACTTCATCCTGCAGCACAATGGCAATCTAATAACGATGTGCTCTCTTGCCTGTTGGTGGAGCCATGACCTTAATAACATGCAGTTGGCATTTCGTGATTCCCACCTCACCAGAGCACATGTGTGGAAACTGCCTCAATAACATCGCTAGTTTCTTATGCTGCCTCTCAAACAAGTGATTGTTCTTCAGCCAAATTTTTATCTATCTTGAATGCAATGTTGATGCATCTAATAATGGGACTCTTACAGAATTCCCCAAATTTATGATCTGCATCAAAGATCACTCCAGTGTGTTAAACGTGGGCAATGAACTCTCTGATATGGTTGGTGTGGATTGCACAGACCCCCCCCACCTCCCATCAGGTAATCGAACCCGGTATCCATAATCAGATGTGAGCTCTATAATCTGATATGGTGAGTCCACCTGGCATACAATTTATTCTTGGAGTCCTACACCAATATGATAACCTGATGCTCTGCTGGAAATTCCTTCCTCCTGGACCTTACATTGTAGTGCTAAGCATATTTCTATTGATGTTCTGAGGCAACCAACTCTGTAATTAGCTCCATGCGTTCTTTCAATTCCTGAAGGTACTGTACTGTTAGCTTAGCCAACATCGCAGGTAAGTACAAGTATCCCTCAAAACTGAAAGGGGGTTCTTTGGGAGTCCTGTCATACAAAAGCTTTATACGCACTTCACTAGTGATCGAAGGATCCCAGGCAATCTCTTTCGTTTTCAAGTATAAAATTTAAAAAATTTCGTTAAATACTCTAGTGGGAAATGTAGAAAAAAATTTAGAATACAATTTCAGTAAAATCGATTAAATTAATAAAAGAAAACTTTCATTTTTGTCTGCTGTACTTGTTACAAATAGAGTTTGATGTTTTAACTTGCTTCAGACTTAAGCATTTTAAGGCATCCAATAAATTCTGATTTTGCATTCTGTTTTAATGCAGAGTAAACATATCCAAGTAAACCACATGATGGAAGGTAATGCGAAGATATCACGTAAATTCACAACGTTTTGGGGATTTTTGAATTTATACGTGAGAACTTCGTTTTTTTTCGGCAATTGGAAAATCTAAACCTGCCTAAAACGCAAATACCCTACAAGAGAAAAAAACTGCAACACCTGGAAGGATTAATCCGTTTTATTGAAACTTATGCGGCTGTTAACATACACTGAGATGTGCGATTGATTAAATTATCAAAAAAATATGGAAAATTACCACTTTACATACCTGGTAGAGTGGTATAATTAGTATGATGTCGAACTGCCCTGCACTGCAATGCATTCATGAACACAGTGGGGAAGGCTATCGTACAGTTCTATAATGTCCTCTTGAGGGATAAAATGCCAAATAGCATAAAGTCATTGTTCCATTTCAGTGACAGTGGTTGGCACACCTCTTGGGTGTTGTTGAAGCTGTCGGCCCATCGTGTCCCAGATGTATTCAATAGTTAAAAGGTCCAGCAAGCATGCTGGTCAAGGTAGTACCTGAACGTTTGCTCATGTAGATACTGCAGACTAATGTGGGTTGTGTTGGAATGGGCGTTATCTTGATTGTAAAAGGTTCTGTGCTGCTGAACAAATGGTTGGTAACATATTGTTAAATGTTCCAAAATGTTGGTAACATATTGTTAGGCAGTTAGAGACCCCTTTATGATGACTAGTTCTAACCGAGAAGTCCACTAATGGACTTCTCGGTTAGAACTAGTCATCATAAAGGTCACCCCACACCAAAACACCAGGTGCTGGAGCTGTGTGATGATGTCGCACTCCCTGGGTGGTGTTCCTCTCCCATGGATGTTGGCGAACACATTGTCTACTATTGTGCTGACCAAGACAAAAATGAGATTCGTCACTAAACACCACGGTACTCCACTCTTGTTCGTTGCAGTTTTGTACGAGGTGATACCCCTGAAGACATGTTTGCATGTGGGTAGGTGTGAGGGGCAAACGCAGTTCTGGACGATTGGCTCACAATAAAAGCCTGCTCACAATAAAAGCTTGTAGTCGCAAATTGAGATAGTTTGCAGTTGCCTTGTAGTCCCGAATCTGTCACGCAAAGCCATATGTTGCAAATGGAGGTCCTGTTACTTGGTAATCATATGTCGGCTTCCTGATCCTTGTCAGCATATGCTGGATCTTTCTTGAACCCTCTGGTGCCATCTGTGTACGATGGTACTAGGATTGTGGCCAACAAGGTTGCCACATCTCTATATGAAAAACCAGCTTCTCTAAGGCCAATGATTCTTCCACGCTCAAAGTCTGTTAACTGTTGGAACGGCTATTGAAGTCTGCTTATAGCCATCTTTAGCGGTTTAGAACAATTTGCACAATGTTTTGTCAACCAGGGAGCTTTAGTTGCCTTTGTGTGTTTGACTGCTCCGCACCTGTGACGTCAGCTCGAGCCTGTGCAATCGTTTCGCTCGTCCTGCAAACCTAATCATTCCCATGCATTTCCATATACTAGTGCCTCCGTAAATTTCGTCACATTTGCATAACTTCCTGCAAGTGTTGCATTTTTTATTTCCTGTAGTGTAATTATACTTACTTTATCTATGGTACAGCCAACAATTTTGTCGAGAAGTTTTTTAATTTTTACCTTTAATTCCTCTTACTGAGATTGGAGTATGAAAATAGCTATTTTAAGATTTTTTTACAAGTTCGGGACTATGTTTTATCCAGAAAGAATTGAATCACAATAGTTAAGTAAAACAAGATCAAACTCAGTAGTCGAATCAAGTTCGTCAAAAAATAAAAAACTAGTGCTCGTGTTTGTTCCTTACCTGATAGATTAAAGGGTAAAAACCAGAACAGGTATAGAGCAAGAAACGTTTTAGAGAAGGAGAGAATACATAAATGTCAACGGAAATGAGAAATATAAGTGCATTTTTTTATTTAATTCTATAAGGTTTTAAAGCATATGCAATATAATAACAAAGAAGATTAAAATAAATCATTTAATGACACAGAAAGTCATTAAATTTTACTCTTAGTTTTTAGCCATCCAACAATTCAGGTGGGAAACTTTCTAAACTCCTACTGTCACAGAGTTAGAAAACGAACTAAGAGGAATTTTTAACTGTTATTCAAGGGTTTATCAAAATAATGGAATCACCGATCACGACTAGAGTACACGCAATGCACCATATGCATATCACAGGACCGATATCACCCACGATATGAGGTATAAAAAAGGGAGAAGTACGATGTCGCCTATCACATGGCAGTGCTACAGGCGCAGGTGAAACAGCTGTTGTGGTGTAATTGTCAATAATGTCAGATCTCAGTGACCTCTAAAAAGGCATGATCATTGGTGCCCATCTTGCAGGAGCTTCAGTAACCAGTACGGTAGAAATAGTAGGTGTAACATGAGAAACTCTATCGAAGATTAGGACTACCTATCAAAATGGACAGTGCGTTGCCTCCAAACCTGCAAATTGTGGACGCCATACGAAGTTGTCACATAGTGATAGGCTTACTTTGGCACGGATTGTACAATGGAAGCACAAGACCACGGCACTGCAAATAGCAGCAGAGTTGAACACCAGTTGGAATGATCCCATTTCTGCCATAACAGTCGAAAACTTCATCAAGCCAATATTTATGGCCATGAAAATATATAATGATATATAATGACCAGAAAAATCCATGGCCATAAATCTTGAAATACATGGGTTTATCAAAATAATGGAAACACATACTGTTTGTGGGGAACATTTTATTAATAAGTGTAGCGCTAATTTGACATGGAATAGCTTACAAGTCATGCACATACGGTAACGGAACGTGGAACCATTCTTCCTGTAAAATATGGCCCAGCTGTGCCAGTGATGTTGGAAGTGAAAAGTGAGATCTGATCTCGCACTTCAGAAATTCCCACAAATGTTCAATTTTCCTCAAGGGAATTTTTTTTTTTTACAAACCTGATTCTACCACTGAGTTTGATCTCTCTGCAATCCACAAACCTCTGATTACCAACGTCAATGCAACAAAACGTGTAAGCAGTTATGCTTTGCAAAGGTGCAAAGCATAGAAATTGGGATGCTAAAGACTAGCTCCCAATTAGCTAGACATGTCATCTGGTCTGACACATGTCTAGCTACATGTCATCTGGTCTTTGCAAAGCATAGTTTATGCTTTGCAAAGGTGCAAAGCATAGAAATTAGGATGCTAAAGACTAGCTACATGTCATCTGGTCTGATGAATCGTGCTACACATTGTTCCCCACCACTGGGAGATTGTACGTCTGGCGAAAACCTACAGAAGCATACCACCCTGACTGTCTGGTTCCGACTGTGAAACATGAAGGTGACCCCTGATGTTGTGGGGTGCCATATCATAGCATTCCTTAGGGCCATTAGTTATTCTACAAGGTCATGTCACATCCGTAAAGTACGAATCCATTCTCAGGAACCACCTACACCCAATGTTGCGGGCATTGTTCCCTAATGACTCTCCATGGTTTCAAGCGGATAATGCACCCATGCATTGCACGAAACATGTCAAATTGTGGTTTGCAGAGGATGAGGTACAGCAACTGCCCTGACCACCTCAATCTGTAAATAATAAAATAAATATCCCCTCAAGCAGCTGCTTGCCACAGAGGTCTGACAGGAGCCTGTCAGTTTATATGCCACAGTAGAAGATCTGAGAGGATGGCAGGACCTCAGCAGAAAACAATACGAACATCCATGCCGTATCCGGGGCTCGGACCCAGGTCCCTTAGATCAGAGCCAAGCGCGCTAACCACTCGACTGTAGACCTCAATATTATTGAACATTTGTGGGAATATCTGGAATGCGAGATTAGATAACACTTTCCACTTCCAGCATCACTGACACAGCTGGGCCATATTTTACAGAAGAAATGGTCCCACATTCCATTACCAAATGTGCATGACTTGTATAAGTCTATTCCACGTCAAATTAGCACAACACTTATTATTAAATGCTCTCCACAAAGAGTATGTGTTTCCATTATTTTGATAAACCCCTGTATTTCAAGATTTATGGCCATGGATTTTTCTGGTCATTCTGTATTACTTTCCATCATATGAATGCGAGAAAATGTTCTTCACAAAAAAGTGTATATTTTTTAAGGTTGATTCTCATGAAATCTCAGTAAATGACTAGATACGAAAAAAAATCCAGTCTCCAATACATATGATTCTTCAATGGAATTGACAGATCACTAATTTCTAAAAACAATTCGTTGCCAGATATTTTTTCTGAATTCTGTAATCAACCATAGTGTTCGGATATTTTTTTGAGCGACCATACCATTCTGTTTCTTCCCACATAAAACATTAACAATCTGGTACAACCAACTGCTATTGTGTGGTTGAACTGTTCTTCTGCTTTGTCGGCCATGCTATCAAGCCAAAGATTCTTATCAGCGGTTAACTGATCCTTTACACATTTATTAAGCTTGTTGTAATATTGCCCTTACTTTCTCTGATACGAACAGTGACTTTGTAGCATGCCACATCCGGCTGAATGGCTACGGTATCACTCTGATATCCTACTACGCACTACCTTTCCTGTATCCACCCTACACGATATCCTCTCACAGTGCCCTCAGCCCTGGATTCTCTGTGGGAACCTTAATGCCCACAGTCCATCCTGGAGTAGAGACATATGTGGTCAGAGAGGGAATGAAATTGATAATGTCATCCTGCAAAATAACCACTTTATTGCTAATGATGTCTCACCAACTTTCTACAGACCCCTTAGTACTTACAGCTCCACAGACGTTTCTTTGTTCTTCTAACGTTGCTCAGGGCCTCAGCTGAGTGGTGGAACCTGACACCTGGGGCAGTGACCACTTCCCATTGTGCTTCGCAAGGGATGTGCAGCTCCCAGAAGAACTTTTAAGCTTGCCTACTGGCAGCTCTTTCAGCAGATCTCCTTTGAAGGACTTGCTCCCATCGATCCCACAGATCTTCCTGCTCTATCAGAAGCTCTTGTGGCTTCCTTTGTTTCCTGCACTACTATAATATCGATGCCTGGACATCTACCCCCACCAGACATACACTATAAGAGGTTAGGTACAATTCGCCGTCGAGCGAAAAGCGCACCCACTGCTCCGGGAATTTTCCAAACATCCTTCATGCAAAAAGACTACATTCAGAAGGTACTTGAACCACCATGAAATGTTCATGTGGGGATCTTTCTGCTCCAGCATCAATGTTTCCACCCCTTCTGGGAAAGTCTGGAAATTCATCACAAACTGATGGGGAAGCTGCAGCCTGCCTGCTGCTTTCCACAATCTGGCCTTTTCACATGGGGAGGACTTAGCAACATCCGCTAAAGCCTTCTTGCAGCATTCCACTGCTAACCTGCCTGCCCCTTCAGCCTATGCCTCAACATTCCTTACCTGAGAGTGAGCCCAGCTAAAATGACCCTTTCACCCTGCAGGAACTCATTTCTGCCATTGAGGCTACCAAGCGCTCTTCCTCTCCTGGCCCTGATGGTGTTTGCTATACTCTGTTGGCTAACCTGTCACCAGAGGCTCTGCTTGTTCTTCTCAAGGCCTTCAACCATTATTGGGCCAGCTCCATGGTACCTCATTCCTGAAAGACTACACACATTGTGCCTATCTTGAAGCAGGGAAAAGTGGTCACTGAGCTGTCCTCTTACAGGCCCATTGCTCTATCATCTTGCCTCTGCAAGATCCTAGAGAGACTGGTCCTTGGACGTCTAGAATTGTACCTAGAGTCCAAGGGCCTTCTCTCTGACAGCCTCTCTTGTTTCCACAAGGAGAGGTGCATATCTGATAATCTTATCGACTTGAACTCCGCCGCTGACCAGGCAATGTCTGAAGGACAAACCACAGTTGGTCTTCTTTGACATTCAGAAGGCTTTCTACTCCCTTTCTCACTCTGATATTCTCTGCAGACTCCATGATCTCGGTGTCAGAGGAAATATAATGCACTGGATCATGGTGTACCTCTCCAACAGGACGTTTTTTGTAAAGCTGGGAAACATACTCAGTGCTTCCTGCACTATCAATTATGAGTACCTCAAGGGGGTGTCCTCAGCCTGATGCTTCTGAACATCTTGCTGTGAGGCCTACGCTCTCGACTCGAGTGGATATTTCCATCTATGTGGACGACATCTGCATCCTTTCCTACGCTCAGCTCAAGATGAAACGAGTTGTGGCCATGGTCGTCAAGTTCTTCGACAACCTCAGACTCACTCTTTCCACCAATAAGACTGTGGCCATGGTTCTCACGAAGAGATGCCTTCCATCCATCTTCCTCGGCATCATTCTTCGACCAGACCACTTCAAGGTTGTCAAATAGCATAAGTTCCTTGGTGTTGTCCTGGACAACAGGCTGACCTGGTGATCTCACATCCAGTATCTTAAGTCATTTTGCACTGCACAGTGAAATATACTCTTTCCTTGCTGGTACTCACTGGGGAAACTCCTGCAAGATCCTCCTGATCTTGTACTGACACTTGATCCTCTCCTGCAACAACTACAGTGGTCATCTTCTGAGCAATGTTTCTGCTCCACAGCTGAGCAAATTGGCCACTGTCCACACTATATCTCTCCACCTCTGTCTCGGATTCTGCCCTAACACACCTAATGCATCTGTCATCGCAGAGGCTGTTGAAATGCCTTTCTGACTACATTGGAAGAGGGATATATTGAGTCATCTTTTGAGGCTCCATACCCTCCATTTCAATCATGAGCTGCCAGATCAGACTCTGCCATCGCTGTGTCTGCCACTGACTTCTACAGCTATGTTTCCTGCTAGCTCCACTGCTGGCAATATGCTCTTTCCTGATCTTCCACCATGAAGGAACAGTTATCTTAAGATAAACGCCTACATCCCTTCAGTAGGCTGAAAGAGTGACTCAAAGCCCGTGACTGTCAGACTTCTCTCCACCTCCTCTGTCATTGCACAATATAAATGATGTACCGAAGTCTAAACTGACGGATCTGTTGATCGGGAAAGACGGTGTTCAGCTTCTGCATTTGCCATCCTCAATATTGATATCATCAGAGGCTTCTGTCTCCCGCATTTTACTTCCTCCACTAGTGGTGAGCTTCACGCTATCCTTGAGGCTGCAAGTTTCATCCACAGCCTCGGAAGTGGCAACTTTGTCATCCTCTGAAACTCCAAATTAACCTTTCAAGCCCTCCAGAACAGACACAAAGAGTTGCAATTCCTTCCTTATTCAGATCACGGAGACATGTTCCAAGCACACTTCTGCCAGTATCACGATCCACTTACACTGAATCCCCTCCCATGTTGGGATACCTGGTAATGAGCTTATTGATCGGACCACTAAAGAGAGTCAGAGGTATGTTACTAATTTCCCTCTTTCTCTTAGCGACTACATGATTTTTGTCTCAGAAATAATGAGCCGATATCATCTTGCCCAGTGACAAAGGGACTCCAGTTGTTCCTCATTCAGGTAACTGGTAGATCCCTCACTCACAGCTCCTAACCTCAGTTATCTCAACCGATGTGAGGAGACCCTCCTACATTGTCTCCGAGTTGGAATCATCTAGAGTAACTCTACTCTTCGCACTCTCGGCAGAGTCTACAGTCCCAATTGTGACACATGCAACACACCTGAGACTGCATCTCACATTCTACTTAACTTTTCCCTCTACAATGCTGAAAGAGAAGTTTTGTTTCGGGAGCTTCTGCTATGGGAACCACAGATTACTCGATCATTCCCCTTCTTGGCACTCACCAGAACAAGAAGCTGCTCTGAAAACACATCGACTACTCACTGATTTCTTCCAGAACATCAGCCTCTTTTCTACAAAGTTTAATGTCTTTGTTCTTGTCTCTACTTTTTTCCCTACAATTCTTTTCTAGAAACCTCTGTGATATAGCAGAGATGTAGTATTTTCTGCTTCTGCTATCTCGCCCTTCTGTTGTGACTGGTGTAGGGAGCTGCTCAGTGAAGGCTAATTTTACCATTTCTTACATTGAACATTGAACCTTTGTCGCCCACCTAGCCATCACAGAATCCTCACCTTCAACCACCTTACTGTTTATCCCTCATTTACAATATCTCTGTTCCTTTTCACACAAAGCATTAACAATCTGGCACAACTCACTTGTACTGTCTAACTGTTCTTCTGCTTTGTCAGCCACGCTATTAAGCCAAAAATTCTTATCAGTGGTTAACTGATCCTTTACACGTTTATTAAGCTCGTTGTAATGTCGTCTCTTAGGACTAGTAGTGTTGATTCATATTAATCCTGCATTTCTTTCTTTCAGAAAAAAGTTCCAAAACTCGTTTAAACTGATCCCATTTTTTCTCAACTTCAGCAGTAAGCAAAAAACACGAATGTCATAATCACTAAGTATCCTGCATCTCTGGATCATTCAGGCCTTCAGTGTTAAAGGTAATTTCCTTATCCTTAGCACAGCATTTCTTAAACCTCAGCTGCAAGACACTTTTGACCAGGTAATGGCCGGACCCAATTTCGGCTCCCCTCTATGATCTGGTATTCCTATCCGAACTAGCCACGTGCTGTTAATTAAAATATAATCTATCATATTCCTGTGCAAACCATTAGGTGAAACTCATGTGTATTTATAAATGTCCCGGTGTTTAGTATGTGCCAGTCATTTGCAAACCATTAAGTGTACTTACCCGTAGAAGACGTTTCACATTGCCAATGGAACTACCAATTTCAAAAGAACCTAAAATTCCTGCCCAAAGGTCAGAGTCAGCACGAAATTTAGCATTGAAGTCACCAACATAATAAAAAACAATACCTTAATGGGAAGCTACCTATACATGCTCCTTTACTCCATGACAAAACAACCATATATCATTGAATCTCTTTTACAAGGCAGTGATGGAACTGTAGGTAGGAGCATTTATCGAGTAGTCTAAAATTGCAGGTAAATCCCCTCATGGCCGGATAATTACTAGTGCAAAGGCTACTATGTTAAATTGATTTATTTTACATATATATATATACTTTATATTTAAAATTGCTTATACTCGATTACACTTTGGTCGTAAACTATCTATGCTGTGAGCCAGCCAACAAAACGTGGGGATCCTTGAATTTGAATCGAATGAAGGGTGGTTGTTGCTTACCAAAAATACAAGAGCGACGGTCTCTGCTTGTGAAAGTCCTCACAGAGTCGCAGCAGCCTGATATTTGGACGACTTTGATGAATTTTTTGACGCAGGCTTTTGACCTCTTTGTCTGATAAAGTTAGTGCCTAATTGGCAAATGATTTGAATAAAGAGAACCCGAAAAGGGACCACAGGGGTAGACAAGAGTATATCCAGGTAAAGTTCTTTGTATGATTATACTTAATAGAATTAAGAATTTGGTTTAAAAAAGAAAATAAAGTTAATAAGACTTGCGCCATGAGTCCGTCATTTTATCTGCAGCCTCCAACTGGTACCTTTTGCCATTTCCCCTCTTGTCTTGTTTTGTGCTAACAGTCTGACCCATCCGAAAAATTCCCCGCCCTGCCCACGGTCAGTAGGGGACACCGATGGGCTTGGAAAGGCCGCCGTCCGTCGGATGGGACGTTACGCCGTGTCCCCGTGTGCCGGAGAGCCATACCCTGTGCACGTTAAAGAACACGCTGGATGGCCTTGACGGGAGGCTACCATCTGTCTCCCAACAGCTGTTCCAGTGGGTCCCCTCCCCCAACCTTCTCTGAGCCTTCGGGGTCCATGTGACCTGGCCATTTAGCCCATGGTGTGCAAAAAAGTGCCGCTCAGAGGTAAAACAACCCAACAACCAGTCTGACCCAACGAGATAGAATCGGATAGAGTGCGTAACTGGTTTGGAAAGTTGAGGCACCAGCGGCCACGTCAAGCGTGAACGACCAGCGGCCACGTAAACGGTGGCTAGTAACGCAGGCAGCCGCTATTACTTAGCATTGGCTTCACACGAGTTGGTAATTTAATTTTCACTTAAAACAATACTCAACTAAAACATTATTCTCAGAATTATCTAGAATTAAAATTGTCTTTCAAAAATATTTAATATACGTTTTTTTCTTATTTTTATTCTTAAAAAAAAATCCTGAAACAACTGCTTGACATTTAATACTGTTTAAACCGTTTTTCACACGATCCAATCATTCCAGATATAGAATGATAGCTAGTGTTTTATTCACTTTTATTTTGAAGAAATTTTTTTAAACGATTTTGATTGAGAAAACTGCTTTGGGATTTCTAGCACACGTTCGGTAACTTATTTTCCTAATTTGTCACTATATATAATATGCTAATAAAAAAAAGACATTGTGTATATTTATTATTTAGATTTTGCAGAGCGCTATTAGATGTCAACCTCAAAAGTAAAATTTTTAGAGAATTTTGCTCAGATTCGTCTATTAGTTACTTAACAGAACACATAATTGTAATGAATGGATATCACAGACCCAGCTTGCCATCGGTGTAACGATTTGGGCATAGGGATGCTGCCTCTGTCCTTATCCCCCTCCCCCCCAAAAAAAATATCCTGTCATCTTATACGAAATCTCAAAACTTGTCTACTTGTTTTAATTCAAAACAGTTGATACTATGTATAGATTAAAAAAAAACTATCAAATTTTATTCCGCATAGCTTATCATTTAACCTTTCCTGTTCGTTGGAATATTTTAGCATTTGGAAAGCCCTGCTGCAATCTTGTTCTCAGGACCACGTCTTATTCTTTAACAACCCTCTTCCTCCCGAAAATAAATAATAATAAATTCTTGGAGCCTCCCCGAAAGGATATGTTTAGGGATATGTGATGTTTTAATGTCTTCCATTTTTGCTTATTATTACAAAAATAACTGATTTTTTTTTAAGCAAAAAAAAGATGAAAAATATTGATATCACCTAATTTTTTTCGACACTCGTTTAACCGACACTTAGGTCAAAGCTTTTGATTTTAGTGATAAATAAAAAAGTTTTAGCGCGTTAGATAAATATTGATGAAATATTACATTTGTAGAATATCTCAAAAGTTTAATACATCCTCTAACGGTGGAAAATGGCAAACGTTTCAAAAAATATTTAAAACGATCTGTTTGTGCCATTAATTTGAAATTTTTGTGGTAGAGTGCAGGCTCGGATCTGGAAAAAAAATCGAGGGGGGACCTCAAAAATCAAAATCGAGTAGAAAAAATGTAAAAAAAAGAGGGATTTCCAATGAATTATAACATTCTTCCTTCTATTTTATAGGTTTTTAAAAAAATTCTTGAAAAATGCATGAAATATAAATAAGTTTAACAATTTTTTTCCTCTGTTAACATTATTAGCATTCTGAATGGGGGGTGGGGTTATGTTCTCCTTGCTCTCCCACAGATCATGTCTTAGTGCCTTGATAAGAGGAAGGCTGTATGTGTCAAATTCCGTTATCACAGCTCTTACCGTCTAGGAGATATTCCTTTATGTAGAAAGCCTTTTTAGTGGGGGAAGACTTGGGGATGGAATCCTCATTGCTTACAGTAAGGATAAGAGGAAGCTCTATACAAATTTGATGACCCTTTAATGTTTAGGAGAAATTACTTGTATTTACGTGTGTGAATAGGGAGGGAACGTTTTTGGGAAAAGGGGTGAAAGATGGGGAGATTTAATACTTTTGTTTCTTTAACCTGCTAGGACTGAAAGTTGTATACCGAACTCGATAATCATAGCTTTTAGTTTTTTTTTTCTGCCATAGCTCTCAGGTTTAATTACTGTATATTTCCGCAGATAAGACGACTTTCAGATAAGACGAGGTGTAAATTTTCGTCAAAGTTTTATAGTTTTAGCATATATCTGTCCTATAAGACGACCCCAAACTATCAACGGCCTATGAATTTAGTTTAGATCGGCGATCATCATCTGGATAATAATACTGTATAGCGTATACGGAATTATGTCCTATTCGCAAACATTCGCAGTGATTCGGCTATTCACAAAAGCGTCGTATGGGCTATTCTATTTTGTGGACATACCCTACTCTGTACTAGTAAATAATTACGGTTTGTCCATTTTTTCCTCAGTAGCTCAATAAACATAACTTTTAATATTTATTTTGTTTTAGTATTGTTTTACCATTACAGTGTAATGTATTATTTACTATTACAATGTAATGTATTATCATATAGCGTATTTAAATAATATGATAGATTTTTCGATAAGTTGTAGTAATAATGGTTTCAATTTATATAAATTTCAATCCAATTTTTTTTGTATCTGAACTCGGATTTTGGGGGCCTTTTTTATGATTTAACTATCGTCTTAGATGAGGAAATAATACGGTAAGAGAGAGCGACACTTTTTTGCACACCACGGGCTAAATGGCCAGGTCACAAGGACCCTGAAGGCTCAGGGAAGGTTGGGGGAGGGGACCCACTGAAAGAGCTGTTGGAAGACAGATGGTAGCCTCCCCTCAAGACCATCCAGCGTGTTCTTTAATGTGCACAGGGTATGGCTCTCCCACAGATGGGGCCATGGCTTAACATCCCATCCGACGGACGGCGGCCTTTCCAAACCCATCGGTGTCCCCTACTGAGACGGGGAATTTTGCAGAGATAAATCTCAACACTGACCCAGCTGGGACTCGAACCTGGGAACTACAGATTACGAACCTGGCGAGCTACCGACTGCGCCCCCCCCCCCCCCCCCCCTAAAATATTTAAGAGAAATCATTCCCCGTTTTTTCTAAAGAAAAAAGAAAGAACTTCCGGGGAATTATTATTTGTTGGCCAAACCTTTTCACTACTTTAAGCTGCGGTTTCAGGAAACCATTCGTTTTTTGGGGAATGAAATTTTTTCTCCTAACACTAACACTTACATTTTCCAAGTTACCATTAGAGGAAGCAATATACTAAATTAGGCTGTTCTAACCCTTATTACTCTTTAGAAGTAGTCCCTCTCACTTTTCAAGGGAGGGTGAGGAATTTTGTCAATCCTGAAAACAGAGAAATAGAAAAGACGAGAAAAAAGACATGCAGACCCTCTCAGTAGATTCTTCTTTTGTCTGGTATTTAAAAACGGTTTAATGTCATTCACAAGGAGGGCCGGATCTTGTCTCTCTCCCCCCCACTTTTTAGAATGCTAGTAAGGGTAATAGAACCAAAAAATTATGAAACTTATTTAAATTCAGTGCAGTTTTCAAATGTTTTAAAGAACTGTTAAACGGAAGGTGAAATGTTACACTGCATTGAAAATCCAGTCTCAAAACTGTGAAATATTGGTTATTGAAAGAACGAAAAATAAGATTGTTATTATAACTTAAAATAGATCTTAAAAATAGATAAAATAGGTTTATAATACAAAAAACAATATACGGATGTTTAAAGTCAAGAAATATATCATGGATCTGTCATACCAAATACGACCATTCATGTCACAGAACAGAGCGTTGGGTTGTTTTACCTCTGAGCGGCACTTTTTTGCACACCATGGGCTAAATGGCCAGGTCACAAGGACCCCGAAGGCTCAGAGAAGGTTGGGGGAGGGGACCCACTGGATACAGCTGTTGGGAGACAGATGGTAGCCTCCCGTCAAGGCCATCCAGCGTGTTCTTTAACGTGCACAGGGTATGGCTATCCCGCACATGGGGCCACGGCTTAACGTCCCATCCGACGGACGACGGCCTTTCCAAGCCCATCGGTGTCCACTACTGACCGTGGGCAAGGCGGGGAATTTTGCGGAGATAAATCTCAATGCTGACCCAGCTGGGACTCGAACCTGGGAACTACAGATTACGAGCCTGGCGCGCTACCGACTGAGCCAGAACAGAGCGTGACAAAGGTTTAAAAGCACTGCATGACATTGGCATCTGCAAGATATGAATATTATTTCATTAATAGTAATTGGGGCAAAAAAATTTATATTTAATTTATAGTAAACACCAGTTTCAAAAAAAATTATGTGTTTTTACAAGAAATGTACCGAAATTTATCTGAAAAATGTATATAGTGCAGTTGCTTTATAAAAAACAAATAAAGTTGGTAATAATTTTTAAATGTCCTACATTATATTCTTTGATGGAAGGCAACCATTTAAACTCCGGAATCAAAATTGTTTCCTTTGGCTTTCACCAGATGGCGCTGGGTGCGGGCGGCCATGTAAAGGGTTGGCACAAAACGAGTCTCCTTTGACTTCCGACTGGTGGCACTGTAACACATCGATTGCTCACTCTATCCTATTCTATCTCGTTGGTCTGACCTGAGTCGGAAGAAATTGAAGCATCATCTGCCAGAGAATTTCATGGTATGCGCCCTCTTTTCTCTAATCATATCTGCATATGTAGCAGAAGATTGAGAACTGTACGCAACTGGCTCTCCGTCAATAAAAAAGGGCTGAAAGAGAATGGAGATTCGATATCGAGGAAAGAGGGAAAGGAGTGACGAGACGAATCGAGTGGGAGTCAATGTTGTGCCTGGGAAAGAGTAGAGCATGAGATTGCTGTGGCTAGTCCCCTTGTCTCACGTGGTGACTTAAGAAGTTGGTGATCGTAAAGGATGTCTGTAACCAACAGTTCTTTTCTACCTCGACAATGCCTGTAAGGAAAACAGCGGATATCGAGGAAAGAAGTCTACATACCGAAAAAGTTCACAAGTCAGCACCTATGTCATTATCTTTCTCTCTCCCATAAAATACCACACTAGAGTACGGAAGTGTCCTAATGGTGGTTAAACTTGAGTTGATGTTGGCCATATTGCATTGTAATTGTATGATTTACAAGTAGTAATCCCATTGTATTATGTTGTATAGCTGCAAGTAGTGATTATATGGTGTTTATTCTAGAAACGTTTGTCTGTTCCTCTGTACCAGTGGTTCTCAACCTTTTATGCTTCACGTACCCCCTGGAAATGTGTATGTAACTGGCGTAACCCTTATATAGACAAACTATATAGTATAATAATGCCAACTTAGTGACTTTGTTACTAGATCTAGCGACTTTTGAGCTCTTACGGCACACCCTAAAATTTTTTATAGCGTACCCCACGTTGAGAACCCCTGCTCTATACAGTTTTTCTTTTGTGTACTTGCAACAGGAAAAAGTACAAGATTAGAAGCCAATGGGCAAAATTAACGTGGCGTTCTATTAACGGTTAAAAATATTCAAAAGACAACACAGTCCAATTAGATGTTATTTCCCCCCCCCCTCCCTATCAATACTATTCCAACATTAGTACTCGTAGTTAAACTGCGTTATGTGGACGCCTATTTCCGTATGTAAACGGCACCCATAGAGTTTGGGGTGAGCACAACAATGTCAGTCCCTGTGGAGTGTCGGTTACATGTTGTTCCAACATGTAACCGACATTATTGGTGGATTACATTCATGGGTCTGAAGACTCGACTCAGTGGTAAAGGGTGCCGTTGCAATTATAAACTATATATTGTGAAGAAAATAGATGAATTTGCTGGTGTTTTGAAATGAATAATCCAACAAGTGTATAAACAGTATGGATGGAGTGGTCAACATTAGTTCCATCACTAATCATAAACATTACTGTGGCTGCAAGTCAGTGCTCACAGAGAGGGGCTGCTGACAAGTATTACGACTAGTGACAGCAAAGCGATTTCAAACCAGAGAGGAATTGCAAAGAAGACCCACATCAGCCTGTTTCAGAAAAAAAAAAACATTGCTGACACTATTCTACGGGTATTTGGAGCAGAGTGCCTTGCTAACAGCTGCACATGAAGCATCCTGGTTACGATGAGCAAAGCACTATAGACATTGGACTGCAGATGACAGGAAAATCGTTATCTGGTCAGATGAGTTGCGTTTCTATCTATTCCAGTGATGTAAAGGTAGATGAAGAGTCATGAGTAATGAAGCCTTCCATCCAGACAGGGGTAGTCATAAGTCTGAAGTTTGTAGGGAGTCGTTTAGAGGCAATTGAAGGATTCTGTATTCCTGAAATGACGATGGACTCACTGGATAGCTGTTAGGAGACAGATGGTAACCTCCTTCCAGGCTATTCAGCATGTTCTTCATGTGCACAGGCCAAGGCTTAATGTCCCATCCAACAGCCTTACTGAGATCAGGGCAGGGAGTTTTACAGAGATAAATCTCAATGCTGGCCCAGATGGGACTGGAACCTGGGAACTGCATATCAAAAGCCTGGCAGGCTAACAACTTGGCCACCCTGAACAGTTGCAGTGTACAGGGCCCAAATTGCTTGTGAGTGGCGTGAGATAACATCAGGACGCCTTGACTAGCATGCAGTCACTGGATATAAATCCCATTGAAAACCTTTGCGACTATCTGGAACAAAGGGTGGAATACGGAAATAGGCGTCCACATAACGCAGTTTAACTACGAGTACTAATGTTGGAATAGTATTGATGTAAATTATAACAAGAGGCAGACCACCATTCTTTTTTCTTTCAGGGACACATCTATAGCAATGGACCCAGCTTGCAGGGGAAAAAAATCGATTTTTTTTCAATGGTTCGATTTTTTGTTGACAGTTCGTGGCCGGCCAGGAACAGATGAACCATAGTGCATAATGTGAGCACAATGGGCAGTGGTATTGATTTAACGGACGTTCAAAAAGGAATGATCATTGGCTACCGTGTCAAGCGTGGAAGCATTTCGGAAACAGCAGACTTCGTGGGCTGCTCATAAGGTGCTGTAGTAAGAATGTACCACTGGCACACCGAGTACTTCCAGACGTCATAACTGTGGAGCCCCAAAGGCCATCGACTCCAGAGGAGAATGTCGACTGGTAAAGGGTAATCGATGTGCAACAGTACAGCAAATGACCACTCAAATGAATGCTGGGGCACTCAGGTACGTGTCCCTGATAACAGTAGAGTGAACCCTGTTACGCACAGGTCTCCAGAGTAGACATTGCTAAAAGCAAGCAAGATCCATTGCCAACAACGCCTGCAGTTCACACGGGACTACCATCATTGGACAGTGGAAAAAGGTTGCCTTGTCCGACGAATCAAGGTTTCTACTCCACAGAAGTGACGGATGATGGCGAATACGGCATCAGACACACGAGAACCAACACCCGGACACGCTTGTCAGTCAAAACAGGCCAGCGGTGGCAGTGTGAATGTCTGGGGGGTTTTCCTGGTATGACCTGGGACCTCTGGACGCCAATGGCTACCTGCCCATCCTCGCTGACCATATGCATCCCTTCACGTTGGCCGTTCCCCTGGTGTTGATGGTGTCCATCAACAGGACAATGCGCGCTGCCATCTCAAGGTGGTGCGCGACCGATTCCAGGACACAATGGTGATGCCTGTTTTCCATTGGCCGACAAAATCACCCGATCCCATAGAGCACTTGTGGGGACCATTTGAATCGACAGGTTTGGCGTGCAGACCCACAACCACGTCATCTCCAGATCCTCCGTGCTCTGCTGGAGTCCGAATGGGCACGTGTGCCTCTGGCAACCTGCCAGGGCCTCATTGCGTCAGTGTCACGTCGTCTTGCCCTGTCACCCGGCCAAGGGTGGTTATTCCCATTATTAGGTAGGTGGTCATATTATTCTGATGCAACATCAATTGCTGGTGAGAGTGACTTTTCTGCCACTAATATGGTAGTTGCTAGCAAGTTGGCTGGAATCATGCTGAATGAAAAATTTATTAAAGGGGAGTTGAAGGATCAGAACCACGGACTTTGAACAATTCAGAAAATTTATTGGCTATTATGGATTTTATTACCAATAGCTTCTCGTTTTATTTTTGGGACAGATACTCGGATGTACAGGATATATCAGCCAGTGCAGTGGTTTCCAAAGTATGGGCACAACCCTCTGGATATTGGCATGAAATTTGTGACATGAACACATAGTTTCTGATGTTGAACTTCATGCAAGAGCTGTAATGACTGAAGATAGCTTTTAATTGATTCAAGTGATTTGTTAGATGCTAGGATTGTTTCTAAAAGCAATGCACGAAACTAAACAATCAAGCTCCCATATTTCGAGAATTATGGTCAATTCGAATTTCCCATTTAACTTTCCTAGAAAATCTCACTCTCCCTCCCTCCCCCACAGGATTGTGCATCATACTTAGGTTGTTTTACCTCTGAGCGACACTTTTTTGCACACCATGGGCTAAATGGCCAGGTCACATGGACCCCGTAGGCTCACAGAAAGGTTGGGGGAGGGGACCCACTGGAACAGCTGTTAGGAGACAGATGGTAGCCTCCCGTCAAGGCCATCCAGCGTGTTCTTTAACGTGTACAGGGTATGGCTCTCCCGCACACGGGGCCACGGCTTAACGTCCCATCCGACGGACGGCGGCCTTTCCAAGCCCATCGGTGTCCCCTACTGACCGTGGGCAGGGCGGGGAATTTTGCGGAGATAAATCTCAACGCTGACTCAGCTGGGACTCGAACCTGGGAACTACAGATTACGAGCCTGGCGCGCTACCGACTGAGCCACCCCCACCCCACACTTAGGAAACCATTGCACTACTTGATGTATCCTGTACTGGAGTATTTGGGCTGCCAACCGAATAAACAGAAAACGAGAAGTCGATTCATCCTCAACAAATACTACTAGTATAAGAAATCAATATTACTGACTAATCAATAAATATTCTGATTGGTTTAAAACCAAGTGGTTCTGAAACTTGAGCACCCTGTAGTAAATTTTCATTCAGCATGAATTCTATTCAAATCCAATGTATTATTAATTTTCTAAAATGAGCAATTACAACGCAACATGATTGAAGACTAAAATTATTTTTAGAATAAAAAGACATTAGCATTTTGTTTATATTCATGCCAAATTATTAAATAACTAGAATTAAAAAAAAAAACCACGGTAACAAACGTTTACCCCATGTGGAGTAAACTGTTACTGTTTCCCTTGAATTTGCTAACACACTGAGGATGAGAAACATGAATGTTTTCTTATAATTGGCAGACTTCTAGCTGACTGAAATTAATAATTTGAAATTTTCTCTAATAGGCAGAGTTAATACCGTAGACTTTGGTTATATCCCTCTCAAATATAAGATGCATTTTGCTTATCCAGGAATGAGAATAGCAAGTTTTTTTGTAACTTTCCTGAAGAAAGTTGAATTCAAGCAGTTTATTTAAATAATTCTCAGCAATGTGCTCGTGCATTAAAGAAATTTTAAGATTACAGAGCCATTTTGAAGTTGGAGATCACCTCTGAAGGTGTGCTCAGGTGGTAAAGGAAAAGAACAAGATTCTCCTTAGGGTTAATCAGAATATGGTGGATCAGGATGTGGGTGGATGAATGGCTATTGCCTTTATTAAGAGGTTGGGCAGTGAAAATGGCATCCAAGCAGCAAATGCTTCTGTAAAATAAAAATTAGAAGTTCTAGATTCTAATATTTCCAAATTTGAATTTTCAGCTGCATTAGGTGGTTTAAACAGGTGCAGTAATACATAATAGTGGCACAATCCACTGAAGATTTGTGATTGCGATCCAATTTACTAAATCTGAAATACAATTCATACATCAATGCAAAAAGAATATGGAATGGAGACTTTAACAATATCGACAACTAAGATTATTGTACAGTAAATTCAATAATTGGAAATGATTCTTGTGTATGGTTTTCAAATTATTTTCTTAATTTCATTTCAATTGTTGTATAAAACAGGAATTACATGATAATGATTCGTTTTTTAATTTAAATCAATCAAACTTGATTGATTCTTCAATGACTTGCGATTTTCTTCACTGTAAGACACTTTTCAAATAAAAAAAGGGGGCTTTTTCAGTGTTTTGCATAAAATGCAATTAAAATCTTTTAATTATCCAACGAAATTCCAAGTATTTGTATATTTTTTTTACAATCTCAGTAAATATGATCAAGACAGATGAAATCAATACGTGCATTTAAAATACTTCACAATGAAACTGAATAAAAACAAATGATCACATGATAATAGAGTAAAAATCTAGCTCTCATGTCAAACTGCAAAATTAAAAAATTGAGCTCTTTACAAATTGGCAAAAAATAACAATGGAATAAATTTGCAAAAATAAAGGAAAAACCAATATTTCTGAAAAAGAGTTTATTACTGTACAATATATACCTATTGTATAAAAATATTATACACAGTTCAAAGCTAAGATTTTAATAAATATTATGTGTGTTTTTTAAAATTCTTATTGAACCTTTTCCTTTTCTTAGATGGATGAAAATTTTCTGTCTTCTCAGTTTTCTTCATAATGCTAAAAAATAGTTTGAAACAAAATACACATTTGATTTACTTCAACTTATAATTCTCAGAAATTTTATCTTTTTAATGAGCTGACTGAAAGTTATGTGAATTAAATATTATATTACCATATGAACATTATCTGACTATAGAGCAAAATTTTTGTAATGAACTGGATGGAAAGCCATATACTGACAACTACAAAATTAAAGGTTTTTAGCAAATTGCCCCCAAAAATTATTAATCACTTTATTACATCAAAATGTTTGAAGTGATAATTATATCGCTATAAAATTTGATGAAAAAATTGTAAATTTTTATTGCTATTTTAATTTTCCAGATATTATTGATTTTTTTCAATCATATGAATTTTTTTTGCTGCATACTATACTAAATGACCATCAGTCATTAGAGATGCATTTTTGGATGAGAGCTCATGACCATCAAAAGATAAAGCAAAGTATAAGTCACATTCACTAATAAAGTGTGCAGATTTATATGCTCTGATATGGAACAGAAAACTATTGGAATTGATGTAGTTGGTACTGTATCAAAAAATGTTTCTATTATAACATTTTTTTTGCATTACTCCCTTCAATGACAAATAAAACACATAAGAAATATTGATGAATGAGCAACATGGAAGAGATCGCTTTTGCAGTTCACAAAGTGTAGACGTGTATAAATTAGCTCAAGTTACCTAGATTTTAAGCTTAACTTTAAGAAACAGTTCTTTTCAGAACTAAGTCTCATAGATTAGGGAAGGCAATGAGGAAATATGCAAGACGTAAATCTACAAAATGTCTTAAAGATATTTCACAATGGAACGGATTTCCCTGAACTAATGAAAGATATCATCAATATCAGTGGACTAGAAACAGTCGAAATTGCACAAATCATAAACAGGAATTTAACAATTATTCTAAAGAAAAACGAAGAAGCTGCAGAAAAAATCCGCAAATGAAAGAACAGATGATACAAAATGAAGGAAAATATGACATCCTACAAGTTGGAGCCTGATCAAGAAAGTTCTAGTTTCCAAACTTCCATTTTTCATCAATAATGAAGTTTGAAAAATCCTATAATATGAAGAAATAATAAGCATTGAATATGAAATGTACACTATCCCAGAATTAAAAGAAATCAAGAGGAAACTAGGATCTGCCACATCAAGATAAAACAAGAAATTCTTAATTTTCTTCACATTAATACATACTTTGTCACTATTGATTATAAGAGAGTCATTAGACTTTGTAAACGATGCAGAAAACCTGGACATTTTGCAGTCCAATGCCCACTTTCAACAAAAACCGGAGGTAAAAAACAAACACTGAACCAACAACCTTTGCTGACACAATAGCAGATGCATTGAATGAATAAGAAATCCACGAAACTATAAAAGGTAATGACACAGAAAATAACGAAATCTCCTTCACCCCACAACCACACAACTCCAAGACGAAGAGAAGCTCTGGATGGAAGATATACAATACAACTCCACACCTACCCATAACTCTACAAATAGCAGCATAAAGGAAAAAAGTCCCAAAGGAAAAAATCCAAAAGCAAGAAAATAATCGCCACGAAAACATTACAGGAAAAATAGGAGAAGAAAAAGAAAATGACGTCATAGCACCAGAAATAAAAGAAACAAGTAAAAATCAGACAAAACCGGATTTGAAGATAAAAATATGGGAGAGATGAGGTAGCAGATGATATATATGAACTTATCGAAAACATCTTCAACTCCTCTTATGAAGATTACAAAAAAAAAAAGAATTAAATCCCTCAAGTATCCGATGGATAATTTGAGAAGAGGCAATTAATAACCAATATGTTGTAAAACCAAAGCATATCAAATTATACAGCAACATTTGAGCAAATACTTCAAGTAGGCCCCAAATGTCATCTTGGAAAACTTTGCAAAAGAATTAGCTAATTTAGATTCTTCTCAAGCTAATTATGCCATCTCAAAAATTCGTCCTCGAGTAGAATCGACGATTAAGTTCTCTGCCAGGTCCGGAACTTTCTCAACTTGATCTTCTGACTGAAGAAGTTCAGGGTCAGACAGCTTTGTTTGTTGGTGTTGCATCGGAGATCTTGATTTTTTTTTTTTATTGTATGTTTTTTATTCCCAACATAACATCTTAATTACTCTGTGTGGACTCCTACATTTTTTCAATATGGGTTTGTTCACTCCAATATCAGGGTGAGACATAAATCCGAGGTAAGTTGATGTGAAGAAGAAGAGCAAATTGGAAGTTGTGACTCAAGAACATCACTGTCAGAAATATGGGGTGAATCTACTAATCACAGTATATCATGCGACTTGGGTTACAAAAAAAAAGTATTTGGATACGGTCATCAGTGATAAGGAAAAAGTCAGTGATGGCCTTGAATACTGGGTTACTACTAAGTGCCAATTTGGTGGCACTTTGATAGCACTTTCTATTAAAATTGTTTCCTAGATTGGAGCTTATGCCTATATAAATACACAAAGTGATGCATAATTCGCATTCATTATCACAACATGCAATTTTATTTGCCTGATAAGAAAACAAAGTCTACGAATATTTTCTTACTATTAGGAAGCCTATCAAAATTTGATGGGTAAAAACTGAAAATTCAAAATGGCAAACTAAAGAGAATGGAGAGAAAAAAATTATTCTAGGTTTCAAATCACTTTTTATTCTATTATAATATAGGAATTTGAAGTTTGAACACAACAAATTTCCCATTGAAAATTAGTAAGTCATTTAAACCTCCCATCGCCACCTGTATGAAGGAAAAAAATAAAAGTAATTTTAACTTGCAATTTTATCATATACAGAGATTTAGATTCTAAACACAACATAGAATGGCAAGGGGGAAACTTGTAGGAGAAATTTCTACACAAATATTCACACAATAAATATTTGTGTAGTTACAGGTGGAGTCAAAAATTGTTCAATGCAAAATTTCGTTCATTCAACTTTTAATACAGAGAAAAAAAAACGATTCAAAGTTCTAAATCACATTTTACACTACTCACCATTGAAATTACCCTACCTAGAAAAAATGGATAGCTTCATCTGATGACTTGCATCTATAGTTGTGATTAATAGATCACAACTCTACATGCAAATGATCGGATAGATGTGTGAGTTGATTATCAGGCTGTCAGAAGTTGGATGGTCACCACATCAAACTTCTGAAAGTAGCTGTTCATGTGGGCCATGATGTCTGAAAGGTTAGATGCTGTAGCAACAATGGGAACAGGGAGGTACCCGAATATGCCTATAAGGTTCTGGTGGCATCAGAAGAATGTCCAAATGGGAGGATCAACGGATCTGTTGACTAGTGACAAGAGACAGATCTGTTACAAGCCACCAGATTTGCAACCTCATAACACCATCCCCTCTCTGCACCTGTGTTGGGGAGCACAATTAGGAGATTGTGAAATTGGGGCTGCATTTATGCCATCCATTGGCTCATTCTCCTCTGACAGCATCCCACCATAATCTACAGTGGTGTAGGAAGAGAGCTGCATGGAGAAAGACTGGTATCACTTTATCTTTAGTGTCAAATCACATTTCTGTTTGGGATCCAGTGATAACCTTATGCATGGATATACCAAGGTTAGATATAATCTAGTCGGTATCAGAGAGCATCATACCAGGACAACACCTGGAATCATGGTATGGGGAGCCATCAGTTACAATAGCTGCTCACATTTTTGATTATTGATGGGATGTTGACTGCAAGACATTATGTTGAAGTGTCTCGGGAATATGAAGAATATTTTGGAACCAGTATTCTGCCCTATTACACTCATCTCAAATGCTATTTTTCAGCAGGACAATGCCCACCCAAATACGGCGCTCATATCTGACAGTGACTATGTGATGTTCACTGATTGCTTCTCAGCCCATATTACTGGTGCCCAGCTCATGGCACAAGTGCATGAAGCATGGTTTAACAGGATGGCATCCGCCACCTTCTCATTTTACATCACATCATTTGGGAGCTCATTTCACTGTTCATGGTGTCCATACTCTGCTTTTTGCAAGTTCAAAGTTTCAAAAAGTTCAAAAAATGTTTCAAAGTTGTAAGTAAATACTGCTGATTTGATACACAAGCTTAATAATTTCTTGTCTACATTGTTATCTGTCACACCACTTATTTCATGCTCAAAGCAAGTACTCCTTGTAGATGGGGCAATTTCAATGATGAGCAGTGTATTATAGACAGAGACCCGAATGTTCAGCATAATATATGGAAACCTGAATACGAAATTTTGGACTAATCAGTCAATTAGGAATATGGGGTTTAACAGACCCAAATTTTCCTTTATTGATGATGATAGATACACTGGCCAAGAATTTAAAAGATTACAGGGCCTGAAATCTATTTTAAAAAAATAAATATTTTTCAACAGTTCTATTAGCTATGCTCTCACAAGCAGCCACCGATACAAAGAGTGGAGAGCTGCCAAGAGAGTTACTTAACATGCTGTGGAAGCATAACATGCATTGTTGACTGGTGCCTAGGCAACCATTCATGGTTCACCCAGACACAGCTTTTATTTATATTATAATTATTGTTTCCAATAACAAAGAAAACACATCTAAAGTGCACTGAACTGGTAGTTTGAAAGTTTAGTAATGCGAGATATCCACTGCTGTTTAATACAAATGGAGAGCTCCTAAGAGTTATATCAACTTGCCATGGAAGAAAAATAAGCATTGCTGATTGATGTCCATTGACCTGGTTCCCCCTCACCCCATGATCCATTTGAACATAGCTTTTATTTGCATTAGAAAATTACTGTTTGTAGTGATAAATAAGACATCTAAAATATCAATGAATTGGTATATGAAAGTCTAGCAACTCAAGATCACCACTGATATAGTAATGAGGTGCATTCACTAATAACAATGCATCATATTATGCAATGCAAGATGCAAAAGTCTTCAGATACTGGGATCAGTGAAGGGAAAAACATTGGTGAAGCCCATCACTGAGTTTCTAAAGTTGTCAATTTGGTTACACTTCAGAAGCATTTTGCTCTCACTGGACGCAATATTGTACAATGTTCCTAGAACTTTTTTCATTATCAGGCACATAGAACTACATAAATATAGTGAGATATAGTGTTTAGTTGTAAATAACCAAGTTTAATCAGCAGTAACACCATTAAATTTATAATAAACCAATATAATCTAAGAGTCAATGATGATTAAAATGCTATATTACAGGCTGACTGACATACATCCTAATTGATAAATACAGCCAGCATCAGATCCTGTTATGGGCATCTATCAAAAATCCTTTGGTAGTGGATGAAGACTTCCAGACAAATTTATATTAAGCAATAACTCATCTTAAATTAGCTCTACTATCTGTACTATTAAATTTAAATCCTTTTCTTTTTTTTAATCCCACTTTCTGTAGGAATTATTACCAAATTGAGATATTTACCCCCATGCAATATTTCAATCCTAAACTGTTGGTACATTTAATTAAATATGTCAAACAGTCTTATTCCAGACAGATACTGCCATTTTGATGTAAAATCCAGGCTTAGTCTAATGATAATGAGGACTTCATGGTTCAAAAATAATTATTCTGAAAATATCTTATTCCTAATGACATAAGATAAAGAACAGCTTTTTTTATATTAATTATAACACCTGATTATATCTTGGCAGTCAAGAGAATAAAAACTTAATGTTATTGTGTTTCATGGACCAATCATATGTCCAAATCATTGAGTGAGTAGGAGAAAGTAAGCAAAACTATTTGCTCCCACAACTGGCAGGTCAGATATTATCAAATATGTAATGAGATGTGAAAATGTGGGAACAGAAGATTTCATGCTGCTCTGGCAGGGGATTAATGTGTGTATTACACAATTGATCTTTATGAAGATTTATTAATAAATTTTCTGTACAGCTTAGTTGAAATTTAGTGGATGGAGCAAATATTATTTTTTACCCCTTTCCCCAAGCAGCTACTGATCACAGAGGTTTGAACATCAGCCTTTCAGTGTAATTTGCCACTGAAGATAACTGAGGAAGGTGACCTCAGCAGAAAAACAACACAGAAAAGAAACATCCACCTCTTATTTGGTTCTCTTTGACTAGTGGCCAAGCACATTAACCACATAGCACTTAATACTGCTGGTTTTGTTTCAAATTCAGTTGATAACTTGTTTTCCATATCATATGTATTAGATCAGTTCTTTCTTATTTATATCAAATTGACTTCTTTTACAATCTACTGTAGATGGCTTATATATATATTCTTCCTATATTGGTGGTATTAATATATGGTATTGTGTTTCATGGACCAATCATATGTCCAAATCATTCAGTGAGTGGGAGAAAGTAGGCAGAACTATTTGCTTCCCCAACTGGCAGGTCAGATATTATCAAATATGTAATGAGTTATATATATATATATCAAACATATAAAATATACATAAATATATAAATTATCCTTTGGCAAGAGCAAATGTTGCAGATCAGGTAATTTTATACAGTAGGCATTAAATGAGGCTTTTTTTTTAGTATCAGTCATGCTATTGGGGGGGGGGGGATGTATTTTTTTTGTGCATGTCTTTAAGCACATTTTTAATGTATTAATTACTATATTTAAGGAAAAGCTATGTGTATTTTTGTTCTTCTTGTGTTTGCTGAATGGAGTGGGAAGGATTTGTGGTAAAAAAAATGTATTTCACATATTATGCATTTTATTTCAGAATTAAATATGTAGTTGCTATACTAGTTTCACATAAAAAAAATTATTTCATGTTGTAGGATTTAATTATCTGAGTGGTATGATTGTGCTCACAACAAGTAAATATTTAAAGCAGAATTTCTAAATTGTTGAGGATGGGATGATTCTTGTGAAATAAGTTAGGGACATAAGTTAGAGACATAAGTTGGCATATGATGAATAGCTATATTAGCTATTAGGGATTTTAATGATGACAATATTAAGAAATGACTCCAGTTTGCATAAACTCAAAAAATAAGAAAACTTAAAAAAAAAAAAAAAAATTTAAAAATACTGCATGCACAGCTGTCAACTTCGCATGATGAAAATTATGCTTTGGAAGAACGAAAAATTGGAGAAAATTGGAGCATCGCAGTTTATAGTGCTCAGACACCATTATTTAATGCAATGTAATAATGCATTATGTCTCGACAGAACGCCTGACTTCTGAACTCCTAGCAATGACTAATTGTGACAAAAAAATTCCATTTTTCCAGAAGTAACCTAAACAATTGAGAACATGCTGAGTAAAGAATATAATGTTAAACACATATTTCTAAGCATAAAATTTTGCTTCCACAAATAATAATAAAAAAAACACCACCAGAATAGTATCTAAGATATATTTTCCTAACTGTGCATATGGTTTGTTATACAACAAATGTTGGCCGATCAGTACCACCAGAAGCTACTTGTTTCAAAAGCCTATTGCCACTAACAAATGTTCACTTCGTAATTTAAAATAATTCACAAAATTAATATTCTCATCAGAGATGGCTATTCTAACAAGCACATACTTCTGAATGAACTGCTGTTTCACCCTTTTTATCCCCCCACCCAGGACACACTAATCTTATAAAAAGCATAAAAAAACAAAACACTATCGATCCACAGTACAAAAATAGACCCCAGAACTTAATAATCCCATCAGACAACAAGTTTCAAAAAACAGGAATTATCGTAACAATGCACTACCATCCACATTATATACAAAAAAAAAACAACAACAACCACCCTGGAACAAGATAATCTCATTCGAGACAACCATTTTAAACTTAGTATATCTCTAAAGAAGAAATCGTCCCATTTCCCATTAACACAATAATAGGGAATATTGCATTAACTAAATATCATAAATCATCTGTAAGTTTCAGTATTTACCCGAGGCAAAATTTACACCACTTTGCTATATATGTATATGGGAATTAAATCCAAATAGTATTAAAAAAGTACATTTATATGAATAGCAAACCTCCTCCAGTTAAATACACTCATAACTTTTATTCACCTTAGAGGGTAAGACCTAAAAAGAAATCAAGTACGAGAGGCCACATGAAACATATCAACAGATATTCCAATAAATCGTTCAATAAGATGAAAAGCTATTTATACTGTACCTTATTCACTTTACACACTTAAAGAAAGTTGCCACGAGTGGCACCATCTAATGAGTGAGTGCCGTAAACTGCAGGTTACCAATATATTGATTACTAGTTATTAGCAATTAAAATATATTTACATAACATAAAAAAGTCTCAGCACCTTGCGAGTCTCAAAAGCCTTTCTTATTCGAACAATATGAGCTTAGTGATGATCATTTTATTGTACCCATTGACTGATTATGAATTAAGTTTCATAACTTATAAGATACAAAATATAAGACAAAAAGCTTAAATTAGTTTAGTTACATTTTTGGTATGTGTACATTTTCATATTAAATAAATTTAACTTCTTCACTAATAATCAACAATATGTAGTAGGCATCATCCAATGATTAACAATAGATATACTGCAAAAGTTAACATTTAACAATAGATATACTGCAAAAGTTAACATTTACAATACAGAGAATAGCAACAATTATTGTACCACTTTCTCCATTTTTTTTTTGTTGGACAGTGCTTGGATTGTCAGCAGTAGCAAGCTTTGCATGCAACATGGAAAATGGTGCTCACTGCAGTAAACTGAACTGCATCTGTATGTTTTACCCAGATATAATCCCATGGAACTAACAGAAGAAAAGTTTTTGATATTGTTGCAATTTTTTAAATGATTTACCAAGCATGAATTCAAAAATAAACAAACACATCAAGATCTCCTCTAATTAGCGATATGAACATTCCTTTTACGTTTCATATAGGCGCTATTCAGGCAATTTTAGCCACAAGCGGCATTTATAATTGCCAATAGATGGAAGCATGTATTACAAGTATGCAGATAATAAATAATGAAATAAGCTCGATGTATTCAATCAAGTAAACAAATAAGCACTTTAGCGTTGATTTAAATCTTAGAGAAAAAATTATTTTGAGCCGGATGGGATATGAACCCACGACCTCCTGATAACATGTCAGGTGCTCTGGACCACTGAGTTACCAGCCGCCGATCAAGATCTCCTCTAATTAGTGATATGAACATTCCCTTTATGTTTCATAAAATCTTCTTGATCGGCAGCTGGTAGCTCAGTGGTCCAGAGCACCTGACATGTTATCAGGAGGTCGTGGATTTGTATCCCACCTGGCAAAAGACAATTTTTCCTCTAAGATTTAAATCGACGCAAAAGTGCTGATTTGTTACTTGATTGAATACGTCGAGCTTATTTCATTATTTATAAATAAGCACACTATAAATGAACAATGTAATGAACAATCCAACTCTAAATGAACTGATTTAATGACTAAGGCAATAAAAACTACATCAATCACAAATGATTTCTCACTATTTACCCAAAATATCAATATGCTATCTATCAGCACAAAGTGATCCCGATAATCACAATTATCAGATTATCTGTTTAACCAAGTACAACAAAATATACCAGTGATACAGGTAAAATGCTTTTTATTTTTGGTTTATCTTTTTCTTACCATTCACTAAGAAGATCTACATTGATAAACTCTTTTAATACTTCTGTGCACACACCAAACAAAATATTTCTTCTTAAATCATCGCAAACAAAGTCAAATATTTCTGCTTCACACTAATTCATACAAAAAACTAACTCATTCATTCAACTATTACAAGCCAGTTGAGAACAACTTGAATTCTCTATCTTTTAAAGTTAACTCCTTGTTCATATGGGTAAGTGATGTGAATCATGTTTACCGTGTTATATCTCGAGTTCCTCATAATAGCCAGCTTCATTGTTGCACATTCTGCTTTCATTACAATAGACGTACATAGAAAGGAAATCTCAGTCAGTACTGTGTAAATCGAAACTGGTTGCATTTTTTGACCGTGCAAAGCCAAAATTGCGTGAACTGAGTACCGTGTAAATCGAGGGATAGGTGTATTAACAAAAATTAACTTAATTGCTAGTAATAAATATTCAGTACATAGGCATCATCCCCTAATCAATATATTTCAAAAGTTAGCATTACAATACTCAGGAATAACAACAAATGTTATTGAAACTTTTTTTGGAAAGCGCTTGAATTGCTGACAGTGGCAGTTTGTCATGTAGCAGAGGAAGCAATAGCTTACCACAACCAAGTCACTGCATCCATAGGTTTTTGATATTAACATAAATTAACCTAATACTCTCTGAGCAGCTTGGGCATAAAAAAATCATACATATCTCTTGTGATCAGCTGTCAGATTATGAAGTTACAGAGAAACAAAACTGATATGGCCAACAAGTGAAATGCAATAGGAAGATAAGTAATAGTAGGCAACATAAAGTGCATAATTTATTATAATTAAAAGTGCCTCAACTCTAGTGAAAGAAACGTTTTAATGCCTTATCAGCCCAATAGCCCAACCCAGATAACAATAGACATGCATAAGACCCATTAAAGTTGCAATGTCAATCATAGCCCACAGATCAGGGAAGTTCTCTAAACTGTATTATTTCCTTCACTCTGAAGTTTCCAATTCTAAGTAATCCAATTAGCATTTAGTTGGGTACAGCAGGAAAAGATTGGTAAAAGTTCAAATAACACCCATTTTTAACAATTTATGACATTCAACTCTGTAAAAGAATTTAGGTGTGAAATTTGCCATGTGTTGTATCTGGAAATAGTCAGTTGGCACAGATTAGGGAAAGGTGACACAGCTGCACCTTTTAGAATAAAAGAGCTAAATCTGGAACAATTCTTCCCTTTCATTAATATTTTTTTTTAAGAAAAGGGCAAATTTTCATTAGTGTGAAACTGAGAAAACCATAAAAATCGGATTGTTAAAGACAAAATCGAATTTTCGGGTTTTAAACCAGAAATTGGAGAAAATAAGATAAAATTGGAGTTGGCAGCTCTGCTGTATGCATAATATTGTTAAATTTATTTGTAGTTAACACATGCGTTAACCGTAAATAAGTCATCATCCTATTACCAAACAATAGAAAGGTCATCTGTATAACAAGTTTCCCAAGGCATGATTCTAAAACTGCTTTTTCAATGTCATATGACATCAGCCATGAGGTCCTCCCACTCATTCAATAATGCTGATATAAGGTCATTCTGTGAAATGTGTCACTATTAAGTTTATAGCCTATTAACTGTCAATATTTAATCATATAATTGCCAAAAAAAAAGAATTTCTGATCTTGTTTGTTACAAATAATTAAGAATAATTATCTGACAATAATTAAGGCCTACATAATAAGACTGTCTAGACTTTCAATCTAAACGGTATTTCCTTGCAAATCCTCATTCAGTTGTTAGTGTGTCTACTATAGCAGCATGTATCTGAACTGAACGTTACTTATAATTTAAGTTGGGTTGTTTTACATCTGAGCAGCACTTTTTTGCACACCATGGGCTAAATGGTCAGGTCACATGGATCCCAAAGGCTCAGAGAAGGTTGGGGAAGGGACCCACTGGAACAACTGTTGGGAGACAGATGGTAGCCTCCCATCAAGGCCATCCAGTTTGTTTTTTGTATGGCTCTCCCACATACGGGGCCATGGCTTAACGTCCCATCCGACGGACAACGCCCTTTCCAAGCCCATGGTGTCCCCTACTGACTGTGGGTAGGACGGGGAATTTTGCAGAGATAAATCTTAATGCTGACCCAGCTGGGACTCGAACCTGGGAACTGCAGATTACGAGCCTGGCACGCTACCGACTGAGCCCCCCCCCGCCCCCTTATAATTTAAGGGTTAATACATTAACCTTATGTGTCCCTTTTATATCACACTTAATAATATACCTTGAAAGAATTAAAATGTGATGCTGTCAACACAACTTGCAATCTGCAATAAATTAACCTACTGTTCCAAGATGTATTACCATCATTGGTGTTTGCTTTTTATTAGTTGAAAAAGCATAGTTCATCACACTGCCAAAGAGCTTTTAATAGAGATGCACATATTAAGATTCGCTAATGGATAGTGCAATTGTATGCAATCAGTCAACAACATAGCATTTTAATTCCAATATTTCTTAAATTATAATGGTCCATTAATTTTAATAGTTGCTATCAATTTAATTTCAGTTATTCATAAACTTTCATACTCTGCTTAGTGAAATATGAGTCAATGTGCCTTTTCGCAATCAATTTTTTTAAAATCCTCATGACTATCCATCATTCTTTGAATGACTAATTCAAAGATATTCTTTGATGTGTAGATATTGAATGGAAAGGACCCTACAGCACAATTCCTTATAAAAATATAGGTGAAATAAAAAAAAAAATGATTGAAAGTCCTATTGTCAAAAAAAAAAAGACAACCATAATGTTTTGTGATGTCATATCTGGTGATTTGGATTCCAGTATGTAGTACAATGTGCAAGAATCAGAAATAGATGGGATGGAAGTGCACCAGATACAATGGCTCAACACATACTTATAAATCTCAAATTCATGTTGCCTAGCTCAATTCAGTAGAATTACATCTATGTTGCTGGCCATAATATGACAAATTTGAGCCATTACTTGGGGGTTTGATCTACATCTCTTTACTAGCTAGTCAAAGCATAATTTTACTTGTCATCTCCATTTTTTTTTCAATCATCTTGCATTCTGTTTAGTTGAATATTTGGGGAGTTTTTTTTTTTACCTATTTTCTTTTCCATTAATTTTCATGCAGCATACTGCTTTTTCATTGAGCAGCAGCTCATGCTGCCATCTGAACACAGGCCAGGGACCAAATACCCAAATTTATTTTCAATCATTAATTACTCTGAACAAATTATGCAGCAATGAAATATCCTACCCTGAATCTCCAATTTTTCCTCTCTTTTGCCAAATCAAACTTACGCAGCTCCATTTAGAAAGTAAATTTATTTGCTGTCAAATGCTGCTGAACAAGTGATGCACTTACCAACTATGCTAAAAAAGCAAACTCACCAGATGAGGCACAGGTCAGTTACATGTGCTTTCTCTGTAATGTACCAACTTGGACACTACTTTCTATCTCTTTGATGAAAGAAGATTAATGTAACCACACAGATCTCTCTGCATCAAGTCTTGACCCTGTGCTAGTGTTACTGACTTCTTTACATTAGTTTTTTGTACCTTAGGTGGTGCTGTGTTTGGTGTTGCTTGTAGCATTGCAGGGATAGAGACTCACAAAATTAGTATGCTTTGCTGCTGAACTAAGGGACCTGGGTTCGAATCCCGGATAAGGCATGGATGTTTGTGTCGTTTTTCTGCTGAGGTCTTACCTTTCTCACATAACGTCTACTATGGCATATTAAACTGACAGGCTACTGTCAGACCTCTGTGGCAAGCAGCAGCTTCAAGTGGTATTTTTTTTTTAAATCTCAAATTCATGCTAACTAGTTCAGTTCAACAGAAGAATCTCCATCAAAGTTGTTAATTATAGTATAATAAATTTGAGCTGGCACTTGTGGGTTCAATCCAAATCTCGTTTACTAGCTCATCAAATACTAATTTATTTTCTCAATTTTAATTTTCTCAGTTATCCTGTAATTTTGTTTATCTGAATAGTCAGAAAGTTTTTTCCATTTATTTTCATTCAATTCCCATGCAACACACTGCTTTTCATTGAGCAATAATTTGTGCCACCACCCACTTACATGCCAGAGGAAAAAACTTCCTTTTCAACAATTAATTACTGAAATATGCAGTCTGCAACAAAACATACTCCAAATCTCTGAGAATCATCACAGCTTCTTTGAAATCAGATATAAGCAGCTCTACTTGGAGAAGATAATGCATTTTGTTTAGATGTTTTCCTTTCCTCTGATCAAACTGGTGGTTCAGAGAAGTTGGCAAAAACTGTTGAAAGAGTGTTACACTTACCACACTTACCAACTTTAATTGTGCTAAAGCGATAGCCTGTCCAAACAGGCTTAAGTAAGCTACATAGGCATTCTCTGCAATGCAGTGACTTGGGTATCACTCAAAGAAGTGGTAGTGTGTAGAAAACACAATATTATAGTAATGTACAGATCTACAGTTTATTGTCATTGTGATAAAATGAACACACTAATTGCAGAAAGCAATTATTTTGAGAAAACACATACCAATCCTGGAGTAATTGATGACATAAATGTTCCTGTGTTACCTAGTTACACTAACCAATGTTAAAAATGGGCACATGTGACAGGTGGAATGCACCTGGAAAGCAAATTGTCATTACTATTGTGATGATGGCTACTTGAAATGTTGCTACCCAATCTTGTAGCCTGTTGGATAGTATCCATACACAATCTCGTTTAGATGTTCTCATATGATAAAATCCAATGGCTTTTATCATATGATGTTATTGGAACTGGGCAATCTCAGAAGGCATTTCACAGGGCTGTCATGCCCAATCCATCAACAGGGAAATATCACATTCAGTAGCTATAGGTCATACCTGAAAGGTGATTCTACCCTGCCATGCAAAAACAGAAGTCTTGTTGTCTCACCAACAGTACATCATCCAGAACCTATGGTATAACTTCACTTGAGAAGGCTTTGTATTTTGCTACATTGAGACAGTTGGTAAATAAGTGTCCATTACCAATGATGATGGCCCAAATGTTTATGGTTTATTGAAGCTGTTATGTCCTTTACAAATCAAGGTTCTCAACCAAAATCAAGGAAGGGAGGTTCTCAACAAATCATCAATGACTTGTGTGACAAATGAAGATGATCTCACAGGTGAACTGGTTTGTCAGTCCACAGGATTCACTTTAGAGATGTAACAAGAGTACACTGTGGTAGTAGGTCTTGCACCTGTGTTAAGTGATATGGGTATAAGACTTAGTCATCATGTTAAAATGACAGGCAGTATAATTGAAGCTATCATCAAGCAATCACATGGTACTGGTTATTGGCCTTTTAAGTTATCAAGGCCAGCATCTTGTCTTTAGCTGCTGGTGCCTATATAGTAGGAATTATGTAAAATGTGGGGAACTACTTTCCATACTGCGCAACATTGCTTTTCTTCTGCATATGACTCTCCAACTGTTAGATTACATTAACATCAAGTAATGTTGACAATATTCTATGGCTGCAGAACCATGCTAAGTCATAATTATGTGTGTCTAACAGGAGATGTCAAGAGTATTGAGCTAGAGATAACTTTGTGTGTCTTTCAGGGTTAACGTACTCAGATATTGTTTTGTTGCTTTTGGTTATGTTAATGATTTGGCAGTAGAATTTTCTAAATTTAGAGTACAGTAACTCATTTCAAGGCTTTGATGCTTACAAATTTCTTATGGCTAAACACATGCAAAAACATTTTTAAAAATTCTGGGGGTAACAATTTTTTGTTGCCCTTCTCTGGGGGTTATTGATGCTATGCAATTGGAATTGCATGACCTTCCCTGTTATTGATACTGATACATGAACTATTTTTGTTTTATATTTGAAAATTCATTTATTATGAAGATGGTTGCCATTGCCCAGACATTAAGTAATATATAAGTAATATATATGTATGCTTCCTAAGTTAATATTAACTCACCTCTTTATACTTATCAGAGTTTTTCTGCTGCCTTGTAGAGCTTTATGCCATTCATCTTCTGAGCCCTTAATTGCATATTCAGCAAAATCCATTTCTTGAAGTTTTTTTGCTTCACTTTTCTGTTTCTCTTTAAATTCCTTTGCTACCTCAGTCTAAAATCAGTGTGTAATTACATAATTTTTGCCATTAAAATATGTTTTTGTATAACAGAAACTTTGATATCTTCAATCAATAACTGTAAGTACGGTGAATACATTGATCAGGAAACATTTATACACAAAAGGAATACTGGTGGCTTACACTGTTAATAACCTTACACTAGATTTAAAATACTAATAATAGAAATTCTGCAAATTGCATCTACATTTCTATAACTAAATCTTTAAAACCCATAAAAATCTACTAAGAACTGAAAAAAAATGAAGATAAAACTATAATAAAAACTACTTACACTATAAAAGATGTATTAAACAACTTATAGGAGAGGAGATAAATATATTTGCTACTACATGATGCAGATGTGCATTATAGGAGTCTCAGAGTCTTTGCCTAGTTAAACTGGCTGATAATGCAGTTGCTTTTTATCTATCTTCCTATTACTTTTGGCATTGATATTTGTCAGTTGGTTGGTTTGTGGATTTGACAAAACATCGTTCCACTATTTCTTTTGAATGTGATGGAGAAACTTAATGATTTATGTGCCAAATGAAAGCTTATGATGTGGGAAGTGTCATAGTCTATAAAAGATTGACCCCTCATGCATTCTTCCCCCTAAAAAAGGGGGATATATGAAATTGATTGTTCCCCTATATCTCATGAATGCAAGTGCAGAAAGTACCAGCTATATGTCGAATGAAAGCTTGTGATGCAGGGAGTGTCAAAGGCATAAAAAATTACCCCCCCCCCCATGTATTCTTTTCTCTACAAAAGGGGAAATGTGAAAACTATTCTTAAGCTATATCTCCAGAATGCAACTGTCAAAAGTAATAAGCAATACATCAAATGAAAGCTTCTAACATGGGGGAATGTTGTAGGCTATGAAAAATTGACCCCCTTGCTTTCTTCCCCTAAAAAGGGAGGAAATATGGAAATGATTTGTTCCCATATACCTATTGAACACGAGTGCAGAAAGTAACCACCTATGTGTCGAAAGAAAGATTGTGATATGAGGAGTGTCATACACTATAAAAAATTGACCCCCATGCGTTCTTCCCACTAAAAGTAGGAAATATGAAGTCATTCAACTACATCTTCCAAATGCGAGGGCCTCCAGTTATGAGTTAGGTGTCAAATAAAAGCTTGTATAATGATGGTCGTAAATTATTTCGAATTTTGCTCCCACTATTTCCCTGATAAAATGGAGGGGGGAGCAGATTTTTGCAGGTTCAACTTTAACAAGTTGTATCTCAAATTAAAACTGTGACATCTCCACTGTCATGGGCTGCCTCAAACATGACTCCAAAACGAGGGTAAATGTGCTCAATGCTTATTAGTCATATATCAAATAAAAGTTTTTGAAGGTAGGTGTTTTTAGTGACAACAAAAAAAATAAAAAAATATCTATCTTTCCAGGGGCCCTAAAAACTAGAAAATAAACCTACAGCATATCGATGGTGCAATCAGTTACTGAGTTCATATTCACTTCAAGGAAGATATGGCATTGATTTACCTACACAACATGATTGCCAATGCCCTACCTTCCTTTGAAGTGAATATGAGCTCAGTGACTGATTGCACCATTGATAAGTGTTAAGTTTATTTTCTACTTTTTAAGACACTATAGGAAGATAGATATTTTTTATTTATATATATTTTTTTCTAACTACAATGATAGCCCTATTGAAGTTCAAATCACTTGAAAATATTTACTTTTTACCAGTGCTCCTATAAGTACAGAAATCATAGGATATAAAACTGACATAACTAATTCAAGATTCTTCATGATTAAAACTACCATAATGTTTGATAGCAAAATACACAGATCTATTTGAGTAATACGCAACAATAACAGCCATTATTTGTATCAGTTCTCTCTAATCCATCATTCATTAAAATATTTTACATCTACTCTCTAACCTGACATTTTATTGAAACAGGTGAAATAATACGCTGAAAAAAAATTGGTTTTGCCATGAATGGAATTCAAACCCACATCTCCCAGTAACTGGCAGGTTACTGGGAAATGTGAGTTCAAATCAGTGTCGGAAAAAAATTAATTTTAAAGTAATTAAATAACAGAATAATGAAACAGCTTTTGAATTAATGTTAACAGAATTCCAAAATATTTATAACGATAAAACATAACAAATAACGGAAAAAATAATTTTGCTATTTTCACAGTTTCTGTGTTTTGATACATTTCAGCTTTTTCCTTTACAAGATATACTTAGAAACTTTTGTGAAACAGACAGATGTACAATTTACTTTTATGATCAATAAACAAAGCACTTCATTGGCAAATTCCAAAAGAATTTGAGAAGCATCTGTCTTAACCACATTCATCATAATTGGCACTCAGAAAAAGTGCTTTGTGATAGCCAGATAAGAGATGCAGTGGAAAAGTAAGGGAGAGTCTCCTTTCATGCAGAAAGAAAACAGGGCAATTACAATATGGTGAAAATCCCAGACAAATTACAATTCCCTGTGAGAGGTTTAGACATTTAGAACAGGAACTATATAGGTGGCATAATTTGGGTATAGGATAGAGAATTGGAGGAGGGTACCATTAATTTATTGACAATAGTCAAAATTTTCAGTTTTGATCTTCCCACCAAACCTTCAGCTTCCCCCTCACCCCTTGAAATATTTTCATTGTGTATGCAAATTCAAGTTTAATAAAACATGATAAAGCTGTTACATTTAGATAGCACAGAGTATCAAATCCTAATCATGTGAAGTGCATAGTATATTATACGGAAGTCGGAACCATAATAACTAAAACACGCTATTAATTAAGTAACTTATAAAGTCATAGATGTAATCTTAAACCTATGTTGAAATACACTTTTAAAGTATAACAAAGATTTCCTAGTTGCTGGTACAATTGCTTTAACCTAGGTTTTCACTCGTGATATGATGGAATTATCACTGCTGAAACATTTCAAAGCTACCAGTCCTTAGGAGATGAACAGGTAATGTAATAATGCAGGAATAAAATCTGAACAATTCCTAGAAATTTGGTGCAATTTCTTCAGTCAGGGATGTATTCAGGAGGTCACCCCTCCCAAACTCCGGTCTTCTTATGCAAAATCTCAAACTTGTCTACCTGGTTTGAAATCCAAAACAGGTGTCTTTGCATAATTTTTATTTTAGCCTCATATTTTATGCCTGACACTAAAAGTATATATAAAGAAAATAACCATAAATTTTTATTCCATATATCATAGAATATCATGTTAACCTTTCCTGTCCAGTGGAATATTTTAGTAATTAGAACACCCTACTTGTCATTTTCTCACACTCTCCCCTCCCCCCAAACTATATTTTTGTACACCCCCCTCAAAACTAAATTCTCGAACCCTCCTTGATGCTAAAATTCATGGACCATCCTCCCCTCCCTCATAACTAAACCCTGGTACATGCCTGTCTTCAGTAGCTTTGATTGCATGGCTTACATACATTTTTAGAATACATACAATGGCGTCTTCCTATTTATTCATAACTGGGCCTCCTAATTGAAATTTTTATTTCATTATTATTCTTAAACCACAATTTTTAAGAATCAATAGCAGAAAAAGTAACTGCAACAATTCTATTTAAACATATGTATTCATTTTGTTATTAATAATTGCTATTAATATATGTTTAATTTTTCCAATTTTTCATTTTTTTAACAAGTGGATTGATTGAATTGATGCAAACCACTGGATGACACTAATGCATATATATAATAAAAATTATAACATATATTTCATTATTTTGCATTTGTACTAAAAATATTTCGAAATAACATTAAATGTAACATTATAACAAAATTTATATTTTGCTATAGCGAAAAATGTAACAGAAAACGATACTAAAGTTTTTGGCTGTAATGAAAGATGTAATGAAACATTTTTCAAATCCCACTCATGGCAAAAACATTTTTTTTTCAGCTTATTATTTCATGTATTCCATGTCTACAGGACATCTCCTGTGATATTTTACCACTAAATTACTGAAACAGATATTTTTTTCAATTTTTTTGAAGTTATTCCTTTGAAGGAAGCAATCAGAAGTCAAAAGAATGTACTAAAGGAAATCAACCTGCATATAACTATCAGATTCTCACTAATCAGAATTTCAATAGAACAAAGTTTTTAAAGGTTCATTTCTTCTAAATGAAACAATCGGAAATCAAAGGAATGCATTACAGGAAACTGAAACAGTCAATATTTACATCTGTTCTCATTAATCTAGCTTTGGTTAAGATGGATTTTTATATTTCTATTCCTTCCTGTTTCTTTTAAATGGAACAATCTCAAATAAAATAAACATACTATAGGAAATCAAATTGCATAAGACTATTAGTATTCTCACTAATCCATCATGCCACAAAACAAATTACAATGTTTTTATGAGTCTTTTTCCTTTGAATGAACAATCAGAAACCAAAGGAATGCATTTCTTTGGTTTCTGATTTGATTCTGCTGATTCTGAAAGAAACCATCAGGAAAACCCTTTTCCACATGTTATTCAATAAATCATTTATATGTATTCTCTTTTATCTATCATTCAAAAAGCACTTGCATCTATTCTCTGTAATCCAAAATATCTGTACAACATATCTCTTTTACATCTGAAGTCTGTTTTTTCTAAAAGGAAGTCAAATTCATTCCTAATTTACAAAACTTTTATGACATTATACCACTAACATTATTTATATTTTAATGAAAAAATTATTATATTTCATTATTTATATTTTAATGACTTGGATGTGTAATTCAGCAATGGTTGTTGCCTGCCGTGGTCCATGGAAAAGTCTTTGTCTGATCCAGTCCCAGATATGCTCGATTGGAGACAAGTCTGGATGCTTGGCCAAGGGAGTTGGTGCACTACCTGAAGAGCACGTTGAGTTGCCCGGGCAGAGTGTGAGCAGGTATTATCCTGCTGGAATAATGCATTTGGGATTACACTCAAATATGGCAGGACAATCGACTGTATAATGTCACTGATGTACATATTGCTATTCAGTGTACCCTGACATGTACGAGAATGATAGCTAACCACTACGTACATTGTGATGCCCAGTATGGGCCCCCTGTGTGTCGCTGGTGGATGCACGATGAAAGAAGCCGCTCATCTTGTTGTCTTCAGATGCATAAATGATCATCATAATGAATCCATTCTTCCCTCCAATGAACTCATTCTCGACACCACTACAAACATTACTCGACAGTGATGAGGTGACAGTGGTAACAAATTGTTGCAAAATGTGAATAACATGAAGTTTGCATTGACAACAATGATTTTCACCTTTACCCCCTGAGGAGTAGCAAAATGAAATTTTGTGCAATTTTTGGTTTTTTATAAACAATTGTTTGCTTTTAAAGATAAAATGAAAATTCTTTTTAGGTTGGATGGGTAATTTTTAAATGAGCCCACTGGTAGTGGGAAATTTTGAAAATAAAAAGATTTTAAACGAATATTGCAAGTTATGACACCTGGCATGCTTCAGGGAGATGTGGGTTCAAATGCTACTCAGGATGAAATCAAATTATTTTCAGAAAATTATTTCAAGTGAATATTGCAAACAATTTATCTCAGCTAGAAATTTGATATTTTAGTGGTGGAGTCTGATGATCATGGGGTTTACATTGGTTGTAATAATCTGTCCATTCACCTGCAGATGGGTGTGGGAAAACATAACTTTTTATTTTGACAGATTAATAAAAAAATTCCTTTTAAGTTGATTGTGTGCTAACAAATATGATGATTTGTAGTTTTCAAATCCTCCAAAAGGTCTTAATTTACATTGTTAGACAGTGCTAAGTATGGAAAATGTAAAACTTGAAGTAATATTGCAAATGATATATTTATGATAGAAATTTTAGTGATAGAATGTGTTGATGAAGAACAAAACTATTAATAGTCACATGTTCTAATTAAATTACATATTAAAATTCGACTGGTTGCTCCTTATTTTTTTTATAAATTTAGTACTTAATTTTCAAAATTTAAATAATATTTCAATACAGTAAAAAAAATAAACAATTTTGTTTCATAATGCATAGGATGATTTTCCCCTTAACCTTTAGGGGATAAGAAAATCCATCATTTTTACATTTTAAGGGATAAATGACATAAGCTTTTTGCATTTTATAGGGCTAATAATATATTATTTACATTTTCCAATCAATTTAAAGTGTTTCAGCACTTCCATTAGCAATTTGGCATATTTTCTAAAATAATTTACCTTATTAATTATAAAAATTTACATTAAAATTACAAAATATACTTACCAGTTCTTGTTCAATGGTTTGTACAGTAGGCTCCATAACAACATCTTTCTGAACCAACAAAGTCTCTTCAAAAGCATGTTCTGTTATACGACATAAGTATTGAGTAATACGACGAATAGTACGGCTGAAGAGTCCTAGCACTTGCTGGGAGGGCAAATCTAGGTCCTTACATATCTCATCCACTGTTTTATGCTGCAATCCTATGCTAAGCAAAATTGCCTGAAACAAAAAATATTTGTTTACGTAAAAAAGTATAACAATATACATATAAAATAACGTATCCTAGGTGTACCAGATGTTACTTGGTGGATAAGATTGTCATTCCCAGTAAGGGTAGGGTTTCCACTTTGATGAACTGCACATTTGTATAAATACAAATACAGACATCCAAGTTTAGTGACAAGACATTATAGGTGGTTGTATGCTTCAGTAATAAAGTATCCAGAAAAATATCCTGTAGATAATAAATACTTGAAAGAGCTGAAAATATTTTTTCATACCCAACATGTCTCTGTGAGATGTGGGTTCAGATTCTACTCAAGGGCAAAAAGAATTTTTTCAGCTAATTATTTCAAATGGTTCGATGTTGTTATGATGTAGCATTCAGTTTCCTGGTACAGCATAACAGAAGTAACACATAAGTATAAGAAGTAAGATATTATGTAATAGCTTCTTTACAATAAATAGCAAATATCAATGATGATAAGTATAGAAAAAATATATCAATAGATAGAATAAGTCTTTAATTGTCATTACTGAATCTACTGCAAGGGACAATCAAGAGAAAGTAACACACTTAATAAATCAAAATAAAGACTTAATTAACCTTCTTAAAGCCAAATAAGACCCATTAAGAAGATCAATTAAGTGAAGATAAACTAAAATTAGTTTCTCTATGTGCAATTTAAGACATTTAACTTCTTAAAGCAGTTAAATTCTGACATAAGTTCCACTTGGCACCTCTGAGGTCAGTCATGTGAAGTGTTGCCACCTTCTTTCTGCTAAAACATGCTAGAATTAGAGCTAAATATCTCATCATTTGTTATCACTACTAAAATGTGAGCAATAAAATCTTTTATCTTCTGCTGTAAGCTCATGGGAAAATCTAATCCTGAAGTGAATCAAAATTAGAATTTTCTTTCCCTTTTTGACATACACAAACATTTAACATATTTAATCAAATACAGTCTTATCTCTATTTTAATTACATTTTTTAATGATACTCAAGATGCTTGTTTAGGTTTAACCATTAAATTTATCAAAAATTTCACAAAATAATTTGTTCAGGATTAAGATGGGCTGTTATACATATTTAGAAATAAATTGTTGGATGAAAGCAGTGATGAGTTAAAATATAATAAATTGCTTGGGAACATAAAATTCAGTTACAAAATTAAGATTTTTACAGAATCAATAATAACTTAGGCTACAATGTAGAATAACTCCCTAATGACAAATATTGGTGAATGTGAAGGGAGTCAGCTATATTTATCCAGGGACAGCTGGAAACATATACATAGTAAGGTCCACAAGTTTCTGGCCTGAACATGATAGAAAAAGAATTTACAGGTCTAACTCCGTTAACCCCCTACCCTGTTTCGTTGCACTGCAGTTAAAATTTTGCAGCTCTAGCATCAAGAGCAATTCAACTAGCATCACAGATAAAAGTGCTGTTGCCCAATATTTTAAAATGTTTAAACTTGAGTATCGCGTGGTCATTAAATTTTTGGCGAAAGAAGGCAAAAGCCCAGCAGAAATTAAATGACATTCCAATTAAATTTTTTTTAAATTTTAAAAAGGTTTTTTAATTTTTATTACTTTTTAAATTTTCATTATTCAAAAAAATTAAAATTTTTTTAATTACTTTTTTAAATTTTAAAACAGGGGATTCTGCTAACCGACTTTAAGGAACAAAATACTACAGTTAACTGGTGAATATTATGCTTCATTAATATACAAATTGAAAGATACCATCAAAGAGAAACACCAAGGAAAGCTGTCCTGGGGAGTGAGGTTATTGCATGACAATGCCCCAGTGCACACTTCAGTTGCTTCGAAGGCTGCTATTCAGCAATGTGGTTTCCAGGAATTAAATCACCCACTGTACAGTCCTGACCTAGCCCCTAGTGACTATTTTTTTGTTTTCAAAATTGAAGTCAGATCTGTGTGAGAAAAAATTTACAAGTGATGAAGGTCATTTCTGCAGTTTTAGACCATTCTAAGGACAAAAATTCAGATTATTTTTTCAGCGGTATAGAAAAGTTAATTAGCTGTTCTAAAAAAAGTATTGAAATAAAGGGTGATTATATTGAAAAATAAAATTTATTGTTTGATTCTATTACCTCTTTAATACCCTTGAGCCAGAAACTTTTGGACCTTACTACATATACAAAGAATTTACTTAATTTATTTGTGTTTATCCACTTACACACTCATCCCCCTAGAGTTAAAGGACCAAATTTGCATGAACTTTCCTTTCACCTAGGGGAAGAGTGTAGACTATGTGTGAACTACTGGAATCAACCAAAACTGACGTAAAATGGGTTAAATTCTTTAAAATTCACACAGACTTAACATTAATAGTTAAAAAACAGTGTTACTCATAGATTTAACATTAGTAGTATTGAAGACAATTGTTACCACCTATATAACTTTAAAAGAATCAATATTTCAATTAATTTCTTTCTGCTTTCATTTGATAAAGCCATTTTTCAGGAAATAAATAAATAGTATGAGCAGAACAATTGAAGTCATTTACTAAATTTTCCTAGGTTGACAAATATAAAAGATAAAAATAAATTTTATTACATACTGTAAAAAATACATTTGCATTTACATTAACTCAAATTCTGAGCCATTAATAGATTCAATGGTCATTAGTATTACATGAACAGATTCAAACAATCAAAATAAAGTCATTGGAAGATACTTATAAATAATTCCAAGATACTGCTAATACCAAAAAAGGTTACTATAATATACCTATCACTGCTCAATACAATATCACTGCTCAATAATAGTTTACATTACTATCACTGCTCAATACTGCGTATTGAGCAGTGATAGTAATGTAAAGATTATTATGACGTAATGTAAAGATTTTTCCAAAATTATAGTCCAAATTTCCCAAATTTAATCAATTTTCTTGATAAGCACTTGCAGAGCTGCCAACCTTGCATGACAAAAATTACGATTTGGAAGAATGAAAAACTGGAGCACAACAGTTCTGCAGTTTATGGTGCTTAGGCACAATTTTTTTAACATAACACAATAATGCATTATGTTTTGATGGAATGATCGACTTCTGGACTCCTAGCAGTGACTAATGGTGACAGAATAATTTAATTTTTCCAGAATTATACAAGTTTCTTAAAAATACTTCCTTAAAAAACCCCCACTAAATATGTGATTCAAACTAATGAAAAACGTGTTTCAATATTGCATTAAAAAGAATATTAAACTTCTTGGAAATTTTTACAAATAATAACCTAAACAATCAAATTACTAGCAGTGAAGACAACGTACAATGAGAAAAGACAAGGGAAAGAATACAATGAAAAACACTTAACTATGCTTTTTTTTTACATCGCTACACTTTTCTAACTACACATATCGTTATACAATGACTGTCCATCAGCATCATCCGAGGCTACTTGTTTCAACAGCCTATTGTCACTAATAAACGTTCATTGCATAATTTAAAAGAACTCGCAAAAATCAATAATCTTATTGGAGACAGCAATTCTAACAAGCATATACTGCTGAACAACAAACAGCCATTCCAACTCTTTTACCCATCCCCCAGAATACACTAATATTATAGCAAGCCTAATAAACAAAACTGTAAATAATTCACTGCTGATCAGCAGTTTAAAAAGCTCCAAGAACTAAATAATCCCATCAGAGACAACAAGTTTAAAAATCATGAATTATCATAAAAATGCACTGTCATGAGCATTATAACCCCCCCCCCCCCCATAGAACAAGATAATCTCATCAGAGACAACCATTTTAAAGAGAGCATATTGCTAGAAAAGTTCTCCCATTTCCCGTTTAACACAATAACAGGGAATATGCATTAACTAAATATCATATTGCAACTTTCAGTACTTATCCAGAGCAAAATTCACATTATTATGCTATATAATATATGGGAATTAAATCCAAATAGTATTAAAAAAGTATATTTATATGAATAGCCCACCCCTTCCAGTTAAATACACCTGTAACTTTTATTCACCTTAGAAGGTAAGACCTAAAAAAATCAAGCACCAGAGACCACAAAAAACATATCAACAGATAATCCAATAAATCATTTGATAAGATGAAAAGCTATTTACACTGTATGTTTTATTAACTTACATTACTTTACATGCTTAAAGAAAGTTGTTACCACTTGTGGCATTATCTAGTGAATGAGTGGCATTATCTAGTGAATGAGTACCATAAACTGCAGGAATACCAATATATTGATTATTAGTTACTAGTTATTAATGATTAAAATACAAATTAGTTATTTACATAACATAAAAGTCTCAGCACCTTGTGAGCCTAGGTCAGTTATGGGGGAAAACAAAATAGCCTTCCCATTCAAACAATCTGAGTTTTGTGATGATCATTTTATTGTAAATTCAATTATCATGACATCTAGCTGTACAAATGTTAAAAATTAAAAATATTCCCAGGCTGATCTTACATTGTCACCATTTGCCTTACATCAGAGGAATATTGCATTTCTTGCAATATCCAAGATTTAATATTTTAAGTCTTATTTCTACTAGAAAATTGAAGAATCTACTAGAAATCTACTTTCCTCAAAGGTGATATAGTGTTAAACAAGATATTAAATCATTATTATCAGTTTATTTCTTGATGCTTGGGCTGGCTCAGTCTCTTGCTGCCTGTAACTGATAGTGCACCTTGGTTGATGTATGTCAACTTCAACAACAAGAGACTGAACCAGCCCAAGCATCAACAACTAAACTGATAATAATGATTTATTATCTTGTTTCACACTGTATCACCTTTGTAAGGACAGGTTGATTTTCTAGCAGAAATAAGACTTAAAATGCCAAATCTTGGATATTGCAAGAAATGCAACATTCCTCTGATGTGAGGCAAATGGTGAAAATGTAAGATCAACCTGTGAATATTTTTAATTTTTAACTTTTGTACAGCTAGATATCGTGATAATTAAATTTACATAGAGTAGCTGTGGTTTTAATTTATTTTATTCATTTTATTGTATCCATTAACTAATTATGAATTAAATTTCCTATCTTATAAAATATGACATATAAGACAAAAAGCTGGAATCAGTTTAGTTACATTTTTGGCATGGGTACTTCTTCATATTAAGGAAATTTTCTCCAATTTTTTTTTGAGGAGTGCTAGGATAGTCGGCATGGGAAATGGTGCTTGCCACATTCAACTAAATTGCATACGTACATTTTACCCAGATGTAATCCCATGGAACCAGCATATTAACGAAAATTATCTTAATCGCTAATAATTAATATTCAATACCTAGGCTATATCATCACCATCAATAATAAATCAATGAATATATTTTAAAAGTTACCATTACAATACATTGAGAATAAAAATAAATGTTATAAACAATAAATGACAATCACAGAGATACAGTTCAAATTTTGTATGTCGTCAAAAAATTTTTCCATAAAATATTTAACAAATGTTATTGCGACTTTTTTTTTTGAGAGCACTTGCATCACCGGCAGTGGTAGCTTGCCATGCTAAAAGAGAAGTGGCTATTAACAAAAGTTAACCTAATAGCTAATTATTAAAAACTAACAATTAATACATAAATATCATTAATTGATTAGTAATGCCTCTGAGTGGCATTTTCATGCAGCTCAGATGTAAAACAATCATACTTCTCGTGACCAGCTGCCAGGTTATGAAGTTATGTTGAAACGAAACTGACATTGGCCAATAAATGATAAATGAAATGCAACAGGAAGGCAAGCAATATAACAGTAGGGAACCTAAAGTGCATAACTTCTTGTAATTTAAAGTGCCTCAACTCTAGTGAAAAACATTTTTAATTCCTTATTTATCCAATAAAAATACACATGCATGAGACGCATTCAAGTTGCAGTGTCATCACAGCCCAGAGATCAGAGAAGTAATCTAATCTGTATTATTTCCTTCACTCTGATGTTTCTGATTCTAAGTAATTCAATCAGCATTTAGTTGGTCAGAACTGAGAAAGTTTAGTATGGATGCAATAAACACCCATTTAGAAACACTCTAAGACCTTCACAACCTTGCAAAAGAATTTGGATGTAGACTTTGTCATGCGTTCTGTCTGGAAATGGTCAGCTGAAGTCTTATTGATTTCCTCTAATTGTTAAGCAGGTGAGCCCACAAGCAAGCACTGATTAGGGAGTGGGGACACAGCTGCACCTTTAGTACAGTAAAAGAACTAAATCAGAAACAATTCTTCCCTTTCATTAACATTCGCCTTTCAGGAAAAGGGCAAAAATACTGTGCAATTTGGAGGCAGGTTTTCGTTAGTATAAAACTAAAAGAATCCTAAAAGTTGGAATTTCAGAAATTAAACCAAAAATCGGAGTAGTTGGCAGTTCTGAGCACTTGTAAACACAGCTATTTTGAAAGTTTTATTTTCATGGCTATTTAGCCAAAACAAAATGTGTTAAACAAGATAGACAGACACTACTACTAGATACCGGGAAAAAAAAAATCGATATGTTACTTTAATGAACAGCTTTGTTTAAAGTTCCATAACTTCAAAATTGCCACTGTAGACAAATTCATTTTATTTGTGACACAAAGAATTAGATTTCAACAATATTTGTTCACTATAGTTATGAAATGGAAGCTGAAACATTTAACAGTACTTGCCAGCCATATGATTTATTTAAAATGTAAATGAAATCAAATGACTATTGAAATGTGAAAAGGTGTTAAAATTCATTAAACGCATTTCCAAATATTTCTTTTTATACTAAAAAATATTGTTGAAAATATCTATTTCAAACAATCTGATTGAGATCTCTAATGTATTTACAATGATAGTTCTTAAAACAAAACCTTTTAAACGTTGTGGTGCAAGTGTGGGCTTTCTCTCACTCTTTTTACAAGAGCATATAAATTATGTATTATTTTCAGATCTTATGCTTATTTTACAGCCTCTTGTGCTTAACCCTTAAAGTGGCAGAAAACACTGTAGTTCCCAGAGAACTTTGCTGCAACTTTTAACATTTTTATTAAAAGAAATTTTCCTTTTAAAAGTCTTTCAAATTGAACATGAAAATAAACAAATTACACTGTGTGCAGTAGTAAAATATAAAGTTGTGTCAGTTATTTATTTCAGAATAAAATTCTACAGCTCTTTGAATTTTCATATTCAACAGAAATGATATGTAATCTGGCACTTTAAGGGTTAATAATATCTTACCATTGCAGTTTCCCTGCCTTAGCAAAAACACTATTTAATTACATAAAACTTTTAAAAATAATTTTTTTTACACAATTAAAAAGCCTTAATTAAAACATGAGTAGCAAGCAAACTACTTTTGAAAATTTACTTTAAAAAGACTTACTGCTTGAACTCCAGAGAGATGAAGATCTCCTAAACGATGGAGAAAATACAATCGGGAAACAGTAGGCATCAGATCCATTATAATATGGTATTCTAAAAGTTGTTTAGAATACATTTCTAATCTTTTCATATCATATGGTGTAAAAAATGTATCAAGTTCTTCCTTTTTCATTTCTGAAATGTATAGAAAAAAAATCAGTATATGAACAAAGTGGGCTTTACATAATAAAAACCAGTAACTAATTCAGTCTTTGTGTTGGTCAAAAGTAACTTTTTTGGTGGGACACTTGGATTTTTTTCAAAGCTCAATTAATTGAGAAATTGCTACCTATTTGACAATAATAATAAAATCAATGATTTGTACCAATAGAATCTGAAAATAAAGTAAAAAAAAAAACTTCAAAGCAGTATTATAGACAATGGATTTTTTTTTTTTAAGATACTGGTTTTGGTAACCAACTCTTGTTTCCCATATTAATTATTTAGTTCTATTAAACATAGTTTACAAATTTTAATAAAGATTTAATCTTATTTTTTTATTCCAATATTTGATTATATATTAAATAGATGATTGAGAAAATTGAAATATTTTATTAGTACCAAAAAAACACAAAAAGAATTGTTCATCTCTCTTAAAATAAAATTGCATTCTTCCATTCCCCCCTTGCCCCACACCTTGGGATAATGAAGCAAATTACTGCAATCAGTGTAAACTTCTTGACATTCATACTCTACCAGCAAAATTTACTGCATAATAATTCTTTTGCAATATTCATTTAAAGTTTTGGCATTTTTCAAACTTTTCACCATTAGAAGGTGCAATTAAAACTATTAGCAGATTTGGAAAGTTCAAATCGTAATATTTTATTAATGCTTATCCAACCCAAAACGAATTTTTTATCTCTAAAAACAAAAAAGTTGTAAGATGATGAAACTAAAACTCTATTTTATGATGATGTTTATTTAGGCAGCTAGGTATTAAGCAATTTATGCCATATGGTCCGAGTGTTTCCGTGCAGCTCTAATGTAGCTACACATCTTCAGAGACATATCTTAGGCAATTAAACACATTAGCTAATATTTTGGTGATTCTATACTAACAACAATAAACAAATTTGGGATCTATTATTACATATTATAGCATACACAGTCGTATCAGAATAATATGACTACCTACCTAATAATGGGAATAACCACTCTTGGCCCGGATGATGGTGGTGAGATGGCATGGCATGGATGCAATGAGGCCCTGGAAGGTTGCCAGAGGCACACGTGCCCATTTGGACTCCAGCAGAGCACAGAGATTCCGGAGATTATGTGGTTATGGGTCCGCATGCCGAACCTGTTGATCCAAATGATGCTCTATGGGATTGAGGTCAGGTGATTTCGCCAGCCAAGGGAGAATGGAGATATCGCTGTCTGGTTCCTGGAATCAGTCATGCACTACCTTAGTGACATGGAAGGGTGCATTGTCCTGTTGGTAGACACCATCACCACCAGGGTAAATGTCCAACATGAAGGGATGCATGTGGTCAGTGAGGATGGACAGGTAGCCATTGGCATTCAGGGATCCATCCAGTAGTACCAGAGGTTCCAGGTCATACCAGGAAAACATCCCACAGACATGCACACTGCCACCGCTGGCCTGTACTTTTGACTGACAAGAATGTCCGAGTGTTCGTTCTCGTGTGTTTGACGCTGTATCTGTCACCCCCCATCACTTCTGTGGAGTAGAAACCTTGATTTGTCGGAGAAGGCAACCTTTTTCCACTCTTCCACTGTCCAATGATGGTAGTCCTGTGAGAACTGCAGGCATTGTTGCCGATGGACCTTGGTTAACATGGGCACCTTTATGCAGCATCGACTCCGGAGACCCATGCGTAACAGGGTTTGCTTTACTGTTATTGGGGACACAAAACTGGGTGCCCCAGCGTTCATTTGAGTGGTCAATTGCTGCACTGTTGTGCATCAATTTTTCCCTTTACCAGTTGACAAAGGCGACATTCTCATCTGGGGTCAATGGCCTTTGGGGCTCCACAGTTATGACGTCTGGAGGTATTCAGTGTGCCAGAGGTTCATTCTTGGTACACTCTTACTACAGCACCTCATGAACAGCCCACAAAGTCTGCCGTTTCTGAGATGCTTCCACCCTTGGCATAGTAGCCGATGATCATTCCTTTTTGAACGTCCGTCAAATCAATACCTCTGCTCATTGTGCTCACGTTACGCACTATGGCTCATCTGTCCTGGTCGGTCACTTATATCTCCATGCGGTCGACCTTGTCATGTGCACTCTGTGACGCACATGGGAGGGTACACTGTGATTCTGTGGGTGGTCAATTTATTCTGATACGACTGTGTATGTATATAATATTTTGACTTCGGATCTTAAAACTTTTCCCTCTTCAATATGCATAACAAATTTAGTCTAATGTTTCTTTTTGATACTGTCCTTATATTTAATTTCACCTTGGACTACTGAGTGTACGAATAAGGTTTGAGGATCAGCATGTCCATATCCCAGCCATACATTGGCTGCGGCAGCAGCTCATAGTCATTGAGTCGGTGGTCACATTACTGTCACCTCCTTGGACATCTGTTTTTTGTTAACTATGGTTGCCACATGGTTTTCCACACTTTATTTCAGAAATAAAAAGTTCTTACTTGGGTTCTTTGGATTTTCTATAGTCAGTCACATAATTATAGAAACAGTTTGAACAAAATAAATTTGTTTATCGTTATTAGTATAGATTAACCAAAATATTAGCTAATGTGTTTAATTTCCTAAGATATGTCTCTGTAGATGTGTAGCTACAATTGAACTACACATCTACAATCTTGGTATTAGGTAATTTTATTGGTATAGGTATTATTATTATTATAATTACCCAATACCAATCTGCCTAAATAAACATCATCATAAAATAGTTTTAGTTTCATCTTCTTACATACATCAGTGACAAGAAAAAATTTCATTTTTATACCAAAAAGTTGAATGTCTGTTGACAGACACACAAAGTGAAAACAATGTTACCTTTTTTAAATGATCTAAAAAGAAAGAAGAGTGTTGCAGTGACTATTACACTAGGTTTAATAAAGAGGGAAAAAATAATTTTAATTTTAATAAAGGAGGTTGTGAATTAATATCCCAGAGAGTTACTTGTAACTTTGAAGTTAAGCTGTTAGTTGGTAACAATTAAAAGTTTAAGAGGTTTTTCTAACAAAAGTAAGATATTTTTTATCACTCTTATCTTTAGATAATGATGCATTTGAATTGACGCAATTTTCTTAATGTTCTCCTGAATACTGAGTGCAGAAAATAATAAGCTGTGTGTTGAATGAAAGCTTGTGATGTGGGGAGTGTATTAGACCATAAAAAAATTGACCCCCGTGATTTCTTCCCCCCTAAAAAATGTGAAAGTCTGCTATATCTACCGAACACAAGGGCCTGCAGTTATGACTTAGGTGTCAAATTAAAGCTCATATAATGATAGACATATATTATTTCGAATTATACCCCCACCATTACCCCCTGATAAAATGGGGGTGGATTTTTTCTAGGTTTGACTTTAACAAGTTGTATCTCAAATTAAAGCTTGCGATGTCTCCAATGTCGCAGACCAGCTCAAACATGATTCCAAAAGGGGGGTAAACGTGCTTGATGTTTATGAATCATATATCAAAAATTAATGGCAACAAATATATATATAAAATAAAAAATTTAAAAATACCTATCTTCCTATAAGGGCCCTAAGAATAGAAAATAAACCTAAAGCATATCGATGGTGCAATCAGTCACTGAGTTCATATTTGCTTCAAAGGAAGCTAGGATGCTGATTTACCTATTTGACAAGATTGCCAACACACTATCATCCTTTGAAGCAAATATGAACTCAGTGACTGATTGCACTATTGATATGCTTTAGGTTTATTTTCTACTTTTTAGAGCCCTATATGAAGATAGGTATTTTAAAAAATTTTTAATTCATATTTTTTTCGTTGTCACTGATTTTCAAATGCATTTATGAAGAGTAGTGCTACAATTTAAAAATTGTTTATGGTAAAAAAAATGATTATTGACAAAGATAGAATTTAAATTTTTATGTGAATTAACAATAAAAATTAATAACAATCTAATATATAATAAGGGTACATTTATATTCCTTTCAACCTTCTACAACCCTCCAACAATTTTGAGATTTTGTACACTACCTGCCATGGGGCTGCACCCTCTAACAATGAAAATACAAATATATACTAAGGATATGTATTATTTATTTTTCAATAATTTTGGAAAGACTTGTTGTAAAGAGAGACATCATGCGTGCTTGTAGAAACTACTGATAACTACATTAATAGCATTAGCAACACTGTATGGCATAAATGGCTATCTCCAAACTACTACTACTACTACTCCTCCTCCCCCTCCTCAAGCAGCCATGGGCTATGGAGGTCCAACCAGACCGTGCAATTTAGTTCTCCAAGCAAGTCTGTCCTGAGCTACATCTGCTGCATCTGCCCACTGCACACCAATTCCAATAAGGTCCTGTTTGACATTGTCTGCCTTGGTCTCACCCTATTTCTGAAGCCTTTAGGCACACTGTTCATAACCCTATTCGCCAATCTATAATTATCCTTATAGGCGACATGGCCAAACCAACCGGAGTCTCTCTCTGCACAATATGCTGCTTAAAGGAGGTTGCCAACACCTTTGCCACACTTCATCATCAGTTACAAAGTTGAACCACCTGATGCCCAAGATATTGCGTAAGCATCTAGTTTCCTGTTATCTTGTTTACACAGCGTCCAAGTTTCACCACCATAACTAACTCTAGAAAGAACCAATCTATTATACAGTCTAATTTTAGTCTTTAGGTGCATACACCTATTCCTCCACTCTCTCCATAGATTCTTAAAAGTCCCAGCAGCAATCCCTATCCGTCTCTTAATCTCATGCCGCACATCACCATTATCAGTTACATAGCTCCCAAGATAATTAAACTGTGACACCTGTTCAAGATTGCAACCATTCAGATTAACTGAATCACAGCCTGCCTGACCATTTTCATCACTTTAGTTTTCTCTCTGTTTATAACAAAACCTACTCTACTACCAGTTTCATCAACAGCTCGAATGAAAGAGTTCATCTCATCAACATCATTTGCCAAAAGGGCTAAATCATCAGCATAATCTAAATCAGAAATTTTCGTATCCCCAGCCCATTTAAGGGAAAATCTTTCTCCTGAAGTGAATTTCGCATAACATAATCAATAACCAAACTAAAGAGAAAAGGAGACAAAATGCACCCTTGTCGAACACCAGAAGCAATGCTAAACCAATTGCTAAAAGACTTACCAACTCTCACACATGACTCTGTGTTATTATAGAGCTTTCATTATGCTAATTAACTTGTCTGGTATTCCATACGATCTCACAATCAACCACAAATTATGACGATCAACAGAGTCAAAAGCCTTTTTGAAATCAATGAAGCTAGCAACCAAAGGTTTCTGAAACTCCAAACATTTGTCAAGAATCTGCCTAAGTGAAAATATTTGATCTACACATCCCTTAACACTTCTGAATCCACATTTCTCATCACGCAATTGACAGTCAACCAGATTCTTAATTCTATTAAGCACAATCATGGAAAGAACTTTACCTGGAACAGAGTGTAGGCTGATACCCCTATAGTTATCACAAGAACTGCGATCACCTTTTTTGAAAATAGGGTTAATGATAGCTCTGGTAAAATCCTTAGAAACCATGCCTTTATCATAAAAAATATTCAAAATTTCAGTCATCGAAGTGGTAACAGAAACATTCCTAGCTCTAAGCATTTCTGTAGTAATTTCATCTACGCTTGGGGATTTATGAAGTTTAAGTTTAGAAACAGCTAAAATAACTTCAGATTGTGTTATAGGTCCAACATTAAAGCCAGTAATGCATCTATCATTATTACAAACAATGGGAGTATAACTAACCATTTTGTTTAGAACATCACTGAAATGCTCAGCCCACCTAGCCATGACAGAATCCTCACCTTCTATAACCTTACCTTGTTTATCCTTCAATCCCTGTATATCTGTCTGTTTTCTACCACACAAAACATTAAGTATCTGGTACAGCTCTCTGCTGTCTAACTGCTTCCTCAGCTTTGTCAGCCAAACCATCAAGCCAAAGATTCTTATCAGCAGCTAACTGATCTTTTACATGTTTATTAAGCTCTCTGTAATGCTTTCTATTAGGACTAGTAGGGTACTCATTAAGGACATTCCTGCAGTTCTTTCTTTCTGAAATAAGCTCAAGTGCCTTATCACTCAAATAATTCTGCCTCTTCTGCTCCTTTTTTCCTAAAAGTTTCCAAAAAAGCCTGTTTAAAATGGTCCCATTCTTCCTCAACTTCAGTAGTAAGCAAACCATGACTGTCATAATGACTACGTAACCTATCATGGTAAGTTTAGTTATAACTGGGTCTTTCAGAGCTTCAGTATTAAAGGTAAAATTTTTAACCCTAACACTTTTTAAGGTTAAGTTGCAAGACACTTTTAACAAGGTAATGGTCAGATCCAATTTCAGCTTCCCTATATGACCTGGTATTCCTAACAGAACTAGCCCATTTGCTGTTAATTAATAAATAATCAATCATATTCTTATGCAGCCCATCAGGTGAAATCCATGTGTATTTATGTATGTCGCGGTGTTTGTAATATGTGTTAGTTATTCTGAAACCATTGAGTTTACTTACCTGTAGGAGACGTTGCCCATTGCCATTGCAGCTACCAATACCAAAAGGGCCTATTACTCCTCCCCAAAGGTCAGAGTCGGTACCAACTTTGGCATTGAAGTCACCAAGAGCAAGGGTAATATCTCCTTTTTTGACAGAATTCAAAATATCCTGAAGTTGTCCATAAAACCTAGCCTTCTCATCCTCATCAGCATCCTCAGTGGGGGCATAACAGCAGATAACATTCAAGTCTTTAACGCTTGTCTGAAATTTTGCTATAAGAAACCTTTCATTAATGCACTCATATCCTAGAAGAGCATCACTAGCATGTCTGCTGAGAAGCAGACCCATGCCTTGGTGATGTTTATTATCGTACTTCCCTGAAAAGAGAAATTTAAGATTATTTTTAAGAATCTGACCTTTATCTGTCCATCTGGTCTCTTGCAAGCTGAGAATATCTAAATTATAATGGTGGAATTCTTGTGTGAGGACATCAAGAGAAAAAGCTCTGTGCAGAGTCCTCACATTCCAACTACCTATAGAGAGAAAAATGGTTAGTGGGATGGTTAAAGAAACTGTTTATTGAGAGGGAATGGCGACAATATCATACAGTCTCCTAATCGCAGACATGGGGCAAAGATTCGTTCCCCCACCACTAAAGGTTGAAGCCATATACACTGGATGACTTCCTCCAATGTAGAATTTGACGATGCCAGTAGAAGCAAAGAGTTCAGGTGCCTGCGATGACCTCTAATCAGGATTATCCACCAGCTGATAAACATATCCTGTGAATCTATTCACTTGGGGCTGTCAACCCACAAACAGAAAACAGAGTGGAAGATATTCCCTCCACAGAAGCCCACCAGTGCAGCAAATTCAGGATCCATAATCAAGCTCAGAGCAATAATTTAGTCCAGTACATATGGTCAGCACCAGGACCCTGTGTGGTTGACCACTCTTCAGCAGAGTAGAAAAAAAAGTAGCCAGAGTTGTCCAGATCAGTAGGCCAAACTATTCTGACAGCCTTCCCTTTCCGTTCACTTCCACAAGAGAGTATCTCTTTTGAAAGGTACTAACGGTCTGCACCACAAGAAGGCTGGGTCGGACATTAGGTGCTAGGCCTAGCCAGTTCTATGCATCATCACAGGGGATTGGTGCGTAGCTCTCCTTCCAGTGACTGCCTAGCTACCATTTACAGACTTCCAACTGTTTACAGAAATTAAATTTTGTTAAATGTTTAATTTGACAATCAATGCATAAAATGTTAAAAAATTAGCAAGTATAAATATCAACATTATCACAAAACCTCAGTGAAACTATATGAAAAGGGAGAATTCTTTACTGAAATCAGCCTGAGACAGTGTTGATCATCTACAATTAGGTTATCTCTATATTAAGTAGCTATTCAGACTATATGTTTGTTATTTTTTTTATTAAAACATGCTAAAATAAAAAAAACCCAATTTGGTAGATGTTTGAATTCACCAATAATCTCAGTAATAATGGAAAATAAGCAACTTTTGTCATTAGCTTACTATTATAATTCTTAACTTGTGCATTTTGTAATTATCATTGTTATTAAGTGTTTTGCTTCTGAGTGACAGTTTTTTGCACACAATAGGCTAAATGGCCAGGTCACAAGGACTCTGAAGGTTCATAGAAGGTTGGAGGAAGGGGACCCATTGGACAGCTGTTAAGAGACAGATGGCAGCCTCCCTTCACCCCTTGAATACCCCCTGTATCCAGCCCTAGTTCTTTAAAGTGCACAGGGTATGGTTCTCCTGTACATTCATAGCTTAACATACCATCTGACAGACAGTGGCCTCTCCAAGCCAACTGGTTCCCGTACTGACTGATTTCTTTCTTGTTGTGCTTTGGCAAGTCACCGCTGCAAATAAGAACTTAATCATTTCAGAGACTTTATTGGTAATTGCATTTTATTTCTATATATTGATATATGGAAACAATCAGTCTTTCTTTTTAATGTTTTAACTATTAAATCAAAGTAAACCAAAGTATTTAATGTGAACCCAGTAATCTGTACACCACTGTATAGTCCATTTCATTACTTTGCTTGTTCTTTGCTATTTGAATATTTTAATAAAATTTAACCAATTGGCTTAGGAATATTTTTACACTAAACATGCCTAGAATTTTATGAAGATAAAGCAGAATTTTACCTTATATGTAAAAGATGCAATTTCACCTCAGTTTTTGGGGCGGGGGTGGCTCAGTCGGTAGCGCGCCAGGCTCGTAATCTATAGTTCCTAGGTTCGAGTCCCAGCTGGGTCAGCGTTGAGATTTATCTCCGCAAAATTCCCCGCCCTGCCCACGGTCAGTAGGGGACACCGATGGGCTTGGAAAGGCCGCCGTCCGTCGGATGGGACGTTAAGCCGTGGCCCCGTGTACGGGAGAGCCATACCCTGTGCACGTTAAAGAACACGCTGGATGGCCTTGACGGGAGGCTACCATCTGTCTCCCAACAGCTGTTCCAGTGGGTCCCCTCCCCCAACCTTCTCTGAGCCTTCGGGGTCCTTGTGACCTGGCCATTTAGCCCATGGTGTGCAAAAAAGTGCCGCTCAGAGGTAAAACAACCCAACCCAACTCACCTCAGTTTCATAATTTCTAGCTTCATCAAATTTTATGAATATGTAGCTCACCTAATTTTTTTAACATCTAATTTTATTCAATCATTGCCAAACTGCTGAAAAAAAAACCTGTTAAATTTTTTACCTGCATTGCAATATGCAGAAATGATGAAAGGTTTTCTTGGGGTGGAACACCTTGAAACACCCACGAATCTCTGTAGATGGCAACAAAGCAATTCTTACATTCTTACTGGCTATTTTTTTTTCTTGCTCTACATAATATACTGTCTTGGGGAAGATTCTAATATTTTGAAATGGTGAAAGGAATAAACCTTTGCAAAATGAGCCTGTGTAGTCTTACTGGTGATATTCTGGATTTTTACCATTTTTTAACACAACTGCACCTGATAATTATAAGTGATTCTTAAAAAAAAAAAAACTGTAAGCACTCTAGAATGTTATCACCTGCATTATGGTATCTGATGCTTCACACCATCTAATGACAGAGAGGAGGATATTCGAAGAAGTGTTACATCTGTTTGAACATCTGAGAGATGTTTATATATGAATTGACTTTATTTCTTTGCATTTCTGAGATATTAATATAACCCAATGGGTTAATAAAGTTTAACTTAAAATTACAGCCTAACCCTTAAAGTGTCAGAAAACACAATAGTTCCCAAAGAATTTTGCTGCATTTTTTTCACATTTTTGCTAAAACAAATTTTCCTTTTAAAAGTTTTTTCAAATTAAACATTAAAATTAACAAATAACATTGTGTACAATAATGTAACCAAGCTCTGTCAGTTACTACTTCAGGATAAAATTCTATCTACAACTCTACAAATTTTCACACTGAATAGAAATGATATACAATCTGGCACTTTAAGGGCAAATGTAGATTACAAAGGAATATGCTGGAAACTGGATCTCATTATATTGATCAATGCAATTCAGTTATACATAAAGAGTATATCTTGGTTTTGAAAAATTTTGTAACATATCAAATATATACAAACCGTTTTTCTTGCACTTGCTTTTCATGCAACCATGGGCTCAGAAAAAAGGAAAAATTAGAATATGGGAAATATATCTTAAACAGGACTTATTAGAATTGGCTATATGCTTGAATTGGTGTGTTTGTCTGTATGAAATTGGCTCACAGCATAAATGTGATGTGCCTATTTTTTGTACATGCATTGATCCTCTTTGCTTGAGATTATTTTCAGCTTTCATCAATTTTGTAAATTTAGTTAGAAGTCTCAATGGTCAAGTTTTTATTTTTTCTAAACCCTACATTGAAAACGTTTAACACCACCAATACTATACCATACAAATTTTTATCTGTTATGTCGGAGTCAAATATCTTACTTTTCATAGTTTTAAATTTATAAACACAATTATTTGGTTTTGACAGTGCAGTAAATATTTTGTCCATTTAAAACAAGCAAAACAGGGCCCAAAACAGCGAGATTCACTTTTATAATGTAAACAGAGGCTCTGTAAATTGCATTAATCCTAGATGGGGGGAAATGTGGTTGTTGAATCTGAGTTGGAGTCAAAACTGTTTTAGTAGTCTTCTCTTCTTAACCTCCTTTTGAATTAACAAGTATTTTCCTGGTGAATAATATCACACAAATGAAGAGATTCGTGAATGGTTAGCTGAAAATCGAGTTTTGCTGCAAGTTGATTTGAACCCATGCCTCCCAGTGGCATGCCAGGTATTCTTGACCATTAAACTATCAGGGCTAATTGTTTCATCAGGTAATGTGACAAAAACTTACCAAATATTATTGGATTCACTCATGGCACTATCAATGTTAGGAATGGGCAACCAAGTTGCCTGATATGCTGGAAATTAAAATTTAGTCATGCTCATAGCATTATATTAATAATTTAATGGTTTGTCTGTTCCTAACATAGATAGTCCCACAAGCAAATCCAATAATATTTGGAAAAGTTCATATGTCACATTATTGTCAAATTAGCTGAAGAAACAGTTAGCTGCTGACAGTTTACTAATAAAAAAAATGTTTTGTGGAAATTTTTTTTTTGCTGACATACAGGACTTAAACCCGCATCTCTCCAGAAACATGCAAGAGTATTCTACCATAGAACTAATGCCAGCTTTGTCTTTTTTCCACTATGTATGACTTTAAACTCTTCCTGAGATTTCGGCACCTCCATTTGGCACCATCTATGATCTCAGATGGCAACTATTTCTCTTTAATTGCACTGAGTAAGATAGTCATAGTGTAACAGAGGTCTGCAGCCATCACTGAATAAGATTTCCATAGTGAAAAAAAGACAAGAGTTCAATAATAGAATACTCTGGCATGTTTCTGGAGATGTGGGTTCAAGTTCTGTATGTCAGCGAAAATTTTTTCCACAAAACATTTATTGATTTATAGACATTAAAAAGTCAACAAGTAATGCTGTGATTGCCATTTATGTTTAAAAAAAAACCTGTCATATCACTGGGAGGTGTGGGTTCAAATCCCACTTGTGGCAAAACTCATTTTTTTTCAGTTAACACACGAGGTCTCATGTGTACAGGATATCTCCTGTGATATTCTACTAATGAAGAGATTGATGATTAAGTTGTTAAACATTGTTTTATGTGTCAGCTAATAGGAATAGTGTGCAGTCCTCTTTTTAATAAATATCTAACTATAATAACTTTCTAAATTTTACATAATGCAATGTTGAAAATTGTATAAAAAGATAATTCCTATCATAAGATAAAAAAAATTATAAAAAAATTCTCAAAAGAATTTAAAGACTTTTCCCTTCAACAATTTTTTTCCATGCTATTTTAATTTACATATAGTGGTAGTGGTTCCCAAAGTTTACACAGCAGACGGCCTCTAAACCTTCATTTAGAAGTCATAGAAACCCCCCCCCCCCTCCTCATTAAGCAATATGTAGGTTGCAAACTCCTTCAGTAAACATCATTTAACTTTATATTGTTTAGTTGACTTTCATTATTGCATTTGGATCTGGGAACTACAATGTTTTTGTAACAAAAGATCTGACACTTAAGGGTTAAAGAGAATTATAACACCAATACTTTGCACCTAAAACTCTGCTATATTGTCATTGGCAAATTTTGAAACTGAACATAACATATATCAATGCAAATTCCCAGTTTAAGGTAATTTGAGAACATTACAAATTTTAATTATATACAGTGAATTTTTTGTTAATTAAATAAATATAAGGACAATTTTCTTCCTGTTCATTACCTATCACAGATTTCAGTGATATTTGGTATAAATGTTAGTACACATAAGATGTGTAATTGCACAGATACCTTGAGTTAAAAATTTTTTTTAGGCAGTTATAGTCATTTAACTTAAGGGTGAAATATACAAATTGTGACCTGTAGTTTTTCCTCTTTTTTTTTTTCATTGCTCCTACAGTAGATAGGAACATGTAGTATATTGTAGTAGATGTATGTAGATTTCAATTATGACTACGGAAAAAAAAAAAGCATTAAAAATTGTTAAACAAAGTGATGTATTATAATAACCAAATCTTTGTAATGCAAAATAAAATGGAAATAAATTATTATTATATAACCTTTGTACCAAATTTGGAGTAATGGTCATTGTTTCGATAAAAAAATATATTGGAGTAGTACATGTTATTGCTAATAATAATAAATGTATAACTTCAGCTGCATCCCCAACAACACTAACCATGGCCAAATGGACTATTATGTAGTGAAAGAAAAAAAAATTATATTAACATAATGAAATATGCTTTCCTAAAAGATTACAGAGGATTCACAAAATTCTTGGCATTTATCTGTAGATTTCACCCATTCCTCCGAAGTCAATGAGTTATGATTTGTTTGAAAGCTTGTCGAAACTTGTCATTACACTACTTGTCTCTTTTTGCTGGGGGCGCATAAAGTTTGGTCTGCAAAATCTGTGCGTTGTTGCTATGGAGCTTACTAATGATGGAGAAAAATTTCACATTTTCACAAGGGTGCAGCTTGGAGATTACATGAAAAAAAATATTCATGCTGATTTATAACAATTATATGGAGATCATGTCTTTTATAGTATGTCACTGTTATGGGCTGGATGTACAAATTCAGAGGACAGCAGTGTAAGATGACCCAACTTGTGTCGGAACACCGAAGGAGGCCATGAACGAGAGAAACATCGTTGCTGCGTGAACTCATTTAGGGAAACCCACATATCACCATTCAGGTAATAAGTTTAGATGTCAGTATGGAAACAATTATTCATCAATATTTAAAGTTCTGAAAGATCTGTGTTAAATGGGTACCCTACAAACTCAGAACAGCAAACAAAGGCTAGAGTTGACTGGTGCAAGGAGATGCTGGCAATGTTTGAACCTAGTAGCACCAATGGTTAACAGAGAGTCATAGGTGATGAGATGTGGTTTTATTACTATACATCTCCCAGAAAGATCGACAACTATGTATGTGGTGGGTTGTGTGTGTGGTTGCGTATGGGTTGTGGATTGGTCCCCAAATTTCACTCAAGGAAGAGGGTGTTAACAATTTTTTTCAATTTCCAAGGAGTGGTAGCTGTGGACACCTTACCTGAAAAATACCCACAAATGGCCAATATTACACCAACATTGTTCTGCCCAAAATGGTTAAAGAGACAAAGGATCAGTGTCTAACAGGCACATCAAGGGTCCTCCTTCTTCATGACAATGGCAGTGCTCACAAAACACGACAAGTTATGGCCTTCTGTAGCAGGAAAAAAATTAAACAGCTACCTCATCCTCCATATGCATCCGATCTTGTGTCATGAGATTTTTGATTGTTTTCAAAAATTAAAAAGAAATTTGCTGGGAAACCTTTTTTAAGGGCACAAGACCTTGCAAAATGCATTCATTCAGAGTTTCAAAGTATTATCAATAATCTAAGAGTACCACCAAATGTTCCAGAATTGGCATAGACATCTGCAACTTTGCACAGATGTTGGAGTGGAGTACTTTGAAGGTCAGTAAAAGTTTTGTTGAAGTAAATGCAATGTTCTTTGTTCTTCAGATGAATACCAAGAACTTTTTGAATGCCCCTTGTAAAAAAAAGAGGAATCACATTTATATCAACAGATCAGGTGTTTTAGAATAAGTTTCCTTTTTTGTTAATTAGCATAGACCAGTGCTGACCAACTTCTCTAAGACCATGGGCCATTTTTTCCTCTGACAATATTTCAAGAGCCAAAAAAAAAAGAACAGGACATAATAGGTAACTGGAAAGTCAGTTCATGTCCCCTCAAAAAATTATTTTATTTATAGGAAAAATAATAAGTAATAACAAACCTCAAAGATTTATTTCATTTATACTAAAAATAAGTAATAATAAACCTCAAAAATTATTTTATTTATACAAAAAATAATAAGTAATAATAAACCTCAAAAATTATTTTATTTATATGAAAAATAATAGGTAATAATAAACCTCAAAAATTATTTTATTTATACGAAAAATAATAAGTAATAATAAACCTAAAAAATTATTTTATTTATACAAAAAAAAAGTAATAATAAACCTCAAAAACTATTTTATTTATACAAAATATAATAAGTAACAATAAACCTCAAAAATTATTTTATTTATACGAAAAATAACAAGTAATAATAAACCAATATAAACTTTCTAACCTTATAAAATATTTAATAAATTTAATGGGAGCATTGTGGCCGTAGTTGTTGGGCAATAATTTCTTTTATGTCCGTATCAATATTTGTTGTTGCGAGCCGAAGTATATGTTCAAATGTAGAGTCAAGCAGTTTCTGTATCTTGATTTTATATATTTCATATCAGAAAATGCACGCTTGCAGATATACGTACTTCCGTAAATAGAAATTATTTGGAGTCCAAAATCTTTCATTTTTGGATATTTTTCTTTAGGCAAAAGTCTGAACAATTCTATTCCAGTTTCTCTATTAGATGCAATAATTGGGTCAGCCTAAGGTCACATAATTCCATTTGATATTTAGGATCTACAGTGCAAATATCAATATTTAATATATTACTGAATAAATTAAAATTTTGCTTAAGGTCATCAAATTGAGAAAAATCTTCTATTAAAATCTTCAATTAGGATATCTAATTTAGGAACAAATTTTTCAAAATTAACTGTTTTACTAAGTTGTTCATTTCTTCGTAGAACTCTTTACAAGTTTCAAAATGAATTAAATTATTTTCCTGCAAATTTGACTTCAACAATTGTAGTTTGTTTCTAAACCCAGTAACATGATTATAAAGACAGCACACATTTCATTCTTTTCCTTCTAAAGATTTATTCAAGACATTTAAATAATCTGTAATATCTATTATGAAAGCAAGTGAACATAGAAAATTTTCATCAACAAAATTTGCTATTAAATTTTCATCGGTGCCACTTCTGTGACAAAAAGATGAATTTCTTTTCCAAGTGTAAAAAATCTCTTGAGGCATTTTCCTTCACTTAACCAGTGAATATACTACGTAAAATTAATAATATATAATTTACTATGTAAAAGCAGATTGCCCTACTCAGCATGCAGTTCGTCCAAAAAACTTTAAATTTTCTGTGTGTAAAAGAACGATTTCCGCCACAAATTAAATTGGTAATTTTGACAATCTTTTCCATTACGTCATTCAGTCTCAGAGAAATGCCACACAATGTCTCCTAGTGCACAATACAGTGCAACATTCGACAATGCATGCGCAGTGAGAGTCATTCCTGCTATCGTAATATGCTTCTTATTACTGCAGCTTCATAAAAACATTTGTTTGATGACGCTCTTAAAAGGTTTCAGAAGTTTGCCGATCGGCTTGGGTTGTTTTACCTCTGAGCAGCACTTTTTTGCACACCATGGGCTAAATGGCTAGGTCACGTGGACCCCGAAGGTTGGGGGAGAGGACCCACTGGAACAGCTGTTAGGAGACAGATGGAAGCCTCCCATCAAGGCCATCTAGAGTGTTCTTTGAAGTGCACATGGTATGGCTCTCCTGCACATGGGGCCATGGCTTAACATCCCATCCAACAGATGGGGGCCTTTCCAAGCCAATCGGTGTCCCCTACTGACCGTGGCAGGGCGGGGAATTTTTAGGAGATAAATCTCAACGCTGACCCAGCTGGGATTCAAACCTGGGAACTACAGATTAGGAGCCTGGCGAGCTACCGACTGAGCCACTCCCGCCCCTTTGCCGATCGGCTTAAGCATGTTTTGTAAACTTTACAAAATGAGTAAGTTGAAGATTGCATATCAAGTAAAGTAATATAAGTTGACAAAAAATTGTAAGGTAGATTACAGAAATTTATTTAAAATTTTAAGTAAAAACTTGATTTTGTACGTGGGCCACAAAATTTTTGTGTGGGCCGCTAGTTGGACAGTGATGGCATAGACTGATTGCATAATTTGATAAAAAAAAAAGAATAATTTACTGTGTCCAGATTATATTCAATACACATAGCAGCAGAGACAGCTTAGAAACTTTGAAGCCAGTCTATTGGGGTAAATGTGTTGTCTTTTATTTTCAAATACTTAACTCTTACAGTGCCAGTTTCTGAAATTGAACTCACTGTGATGGTCAGATTCATTTTAAAGTGTTTTTTTTTCAGAAAATAAACAGCTTTAGGACCTCATCCTGAAGTAACTAATGAACAAAAATATGTCATGTTATATACCAAAAGAAAGAGCATTTAACTGTGCTGAATAAAATGGCAAAAATTCGAAGAAAAAATTGTAAGTTGAATTTTTTTAAACTTTTTTTAAACACTGCAAAACTTTACTGTTTTTTACTTTATCTTTAGCAAAATAAAAAAAAATGTACATTTCCCTGTTTTTTCTATAATATTTTATTATTATCATAATATAAACAGTTCATAATATTTCTGTTAATGCTTCAATTTTTCACTTATTTAGTTTTTTCCTAAATTATTTCGCCATTTATGCATATAACTCATAATGCATATTGTTCAACTTTTGACAGTTGGCAAAAGGAAGGAAACCTGAATTATTATAGCACTGCTAACCAAAATTATTATAGCACTGGTTTTCTTAGGCTAAGCCTAAGAAAGCTATAATGATTTTGCTTCAAAAACAAAATAATTTAAATAAAAATTTAAAATGTCAGAAAAGTGATAAAAAAAATCAATAAAATGTTTCAAAGCATTTAAAATTTAACTGAAGCACTGAATTTGAGAATGAGTTGCTTTATTATGAAGATGCATAACTGCCATGGAAAAGTTTAATTGTAAAATTCTGGCAGAAATTTTGGCTAAAAATTGTGATTTTCTAGTGTTAATTAGTTCAATTGGTTGAAATGTAATTAAAAGTATTGATAAATAAAGTCCACCTTTTAAAACTTGGGATTTGACATCCTAATGGCATTCTGATTGTTGCCATTATACCTCACTGCAGTTTCGTTTTCAATTGTTTTCTATAATTAATTATTGTTTATAATCATTGTATCCATTTGAGAAACATTAAAAAATAATTTTAGAAATATTAAAGCAAAAAAAAAGTCTTTAAAATTAAAAGTCTGCTAAAATATTGACTGAAAGCTGATACAAGTAGTTTGCGGATGATGCAATATCCGGTAGTATTAAAATCAATATCTCCACGTTAAAAGTTTAGAAAGCATTACAACACTAATAGAGCTTTAAACAGGTCAAATATGGGGAATTGCAACAGATTGATAATCTAAGTATGATACGGCAGAATAAAGGCATAAACTAAATTGCCATTACTTGATGCTATTTATGGTGATTGATCATGCACATACATTCACTGCACACTCAAACAGATTTATTTTTAAACTTTATCATAATTTTTTCAAACAGAATTAACAGGTAAAATATATATATCATAGATTTAAATGCTATTTTTGACATTTGATTAGCAACAGTTGAAAAAAATTTAGATTTCTATTTGGAAAACAACCTTGTACTACAGGATGAAACTTACATCTCCAATCACTAGAATTCAAATGATGAAAACGATTATTGGGCTCCAATACAGAAAGCGTTAATAGAAATACTTCCCAGAAAAATATGACATTTTTATTTGCTCTTGTGTACTAAAGAATATGAATTTTCATTAACCATTATATTATTGACAGTAGCATTATAGGTGTTAGTAGCAGCCAAATGGTTGTAGTTATGAAGTCGCACTTGAGTGCAAGCAACAAAGCATGTTGTTAGCTTCTGCCTAGTGTGCAGATGCAAAAGAGTATCAGTGTATGCAGTTCCCTGAAGTGTATTATTAGCAAAAACACAGGTACAAGTTCAATACTTTTTTCTCATTATTAAAACAATGACCATACTCCAGATTTGGTAGAAAGGTTAAAATTTTATTGTCTTATAAATAAAATATAGTAAAAACTATTGAACCGAAATTTTAATTGCAAGCTAGCCTGAAAGTGAGTCAGTGCTGTTGGAAATGTTAATTGAATGATATATTCTAAATTCATAAGTGATATCAACCACTGTTCAATACTAGTGTAGCTAATTATATGGATGGACAGAGCACATGTTTAAAACTAAAAACTCTATTACACATAGAGGAATGAGTAATAAAATCATTTCAAACCTTCAATTTTGCTTTGACTTCTAATGTCATTTTTAAGAACACTCAGTGCTAAAGAAGATGAAAAGCTTCTAAACTGGTAAGAGAGCAAGGATACATATCTACGGCAAAAGTCAATCCAAAATTCACAAAGCCAAGTGACAGAACTGTCGGAATTACTATTTAGCACTTTTAGCATGATGCAGGAATTTTCACCAGTAAGCTCATTCTAAATGAAAAAGAGAAGTATTTTTTTATTTATTCATTTTTTTTTACTTCTTGTGAGATACAACATAACTAAAATTTCAAAATTTAGATAATATTAAATTTTAAATAAAAATTAAAACTGAAAAAATGTAGCTAGAAAAAAATATTTATGATTTACAAACTTGGAAATAATATTTCTACAGCTATTAAAATTAATAAATTATCATCACCCATATTATTCTGAAAATTTTTATTATTGCCAGATTTTTAAATACTGATTGTTAATTCAAATATTATACATCCCAGTGCTTTAGACAGTTCAATTTTTTTTAATTTCACTATTTTCATTGTGAATAAAACAAGCTTTATTCATTATTTACAGTTTAAACAACTGTTCATAAAATCATTTCAAACCTTCATTTTTGTTTTGATGCCTAATTTCATCCTAAGAACACTCAATACTAAAGAAGAAATACTTCTAAACTGGTAAGAGAGCAAGGATACATATCTAAGGCAAAAGTCAGTCCAAAATACACATAGCCAAGTGATAGGACCTTTAGGATTACTATTTAGCACTTTTAACATGCTGCAGGAATGTTCACCAGTATCCAAATAAGGGTCGGGTTCTGTTATTTTACCTGTAAGCAGCCCATTTTTCCACACAATGGGCTAAATGGCCAGGCCACAATGTCGTCAAAGGCTCAGAGAACGTTGGGGTGAGGAGCCCTTGGACAGCTGTTAGGAGAGAGATGGTGGCATCCCATCTAGGTCATCCAGAGTATTCTTTAATGTGCACATGGGATGACTCCCCTGCATACGGGGCCATGACTCAACAACCCAGTTGATGGACAGTGATCTTTCCAAACCCACTGGCGTTCCCTTTCTGACTGAAGGCTGGATGGGGGTTTAGCAGAGATAAATCTCAATGCTCACACAGGCTAGACTAAAATCTGGGAATTACAGTTTATGAGCATGGTGCACTACTAACCAAGCCGAATCCCAAACCTCAAAAATCAAGATAGAGAGCTTCATTATGTATGATTTACCATACCCACAATGTGGATTCACCAGGCAAGTTACCATGAAAAGCTCATAATGTACAAGGGAGTTCAAAAAGTTCTTGACATGCATCTGCAGAACAAAAATCATTACACTTACCTCAACAAAACTTCTACTGTCCTTCAAAGTACTCCCCTCCAGCATCTATGCAAAGTTGCAGATGTCGATGCCAATTCTGGAACACTTGGTGGTACTCCTGTTGGGGAATACTCTGCATATCAGAATGAATGATTTTTGCAAGGTCTTGTGCCCTTCAAAAAGGTTTCCCAGCAAATTCCTTTTTAATTTTTGAAAAAACCAAAAATCTCATGGCACAAGATCTGGTTGCTTCAGAGCCTGTCTGATGACTCCTCCCAGATATCAGTAGTGCAGCATCAACTGTCTCTATATATCAGCCTCACTGAGTCTTGATGAGTTCAAGTGAGGGCAGATAAGCAGATCTGCCCTTGTTCACTTTTCAGCTTCCCATACCGTTTTTGAACACAAGCTTTCAGACTTCAACAACCTTCAATAAGATGGTTTCCTTGCTATTCCTACATACTTTTGCCAACTGCTCCTATTAAATATCATCATTTGACTTTTCTGTCTCTGTTGTTTATGCACCAATCCATTACAAAATCATTGCATACACCATCCTGTGATGTACATGAATGCACAGTTTCAGTTATTCAAACCATTCTTTCAAGGTGGAACATTTCCAATGTTTCACAGTGTATTAGTGTCATATGCAGGGTTTTCTTATGGGGAGGGGATTAAAAATTTAGAGAGAATGTCAGGAGTTTAAAAATCCAAATCTCAATATCAATTCAAAAAGGAAATATATTAGCCAGTAAAATTTGATTAATATAAGTAATTAAAAGCATATTTTTTAAAATTCTGATGAACTTACCCCCCCCCCCCCCCATACCTCTGCAGTGTACATATTATTATACCTGTCCCATTCATTTCCATTTCTTCCTGAAACATCAATGATATTGTTACTCTGGCATTTTAATACTTTACTATCAATAATTTGCAAAAATGTTTACAGGTTTTAACTTACTGGTGTTTGCCGAAGATATACAGGAACAAAGCCAGCTTTTTTCCAAAATCTAGTAACAGAAATTTTTTTCACTCTTTATGACATAATACATTTATTATTTAAAAAATAGTAAAGTGCAGATATAATACTTTTTAAAACTAAACTAATTAAATTATGAAAATAAAGAATAGTTAGAAAATTTATTGCACTGAAGGATTACAATAAAACTATTTTTCCTATCGTTTTAAAATTATCAGTTATTATCCTCAACAATTATGGCAAATAGAGAAAATATAATTTTTAACCCAGCCAGTAAATCTAATTCACACATGAATTTCTCCATCATTATCACTGGCTTCCAAACAAAAATGTTACTAAAGACGACACTTTTTACTTCAGTTAACTCTATCTCAGCATTACTAAAACCAATAGTGTTAATGAGTGATAATTACAGGAAAGGATGGCGTGAGCAATGCAGTTAAAAATAATAATAATTTATTTTCATGCAGGGGATTATAGTAAAGGCAAGTACAGGTAATTTTGGATATTAATTTAAATGTTCAAGTGGCTTGATGCTTCAGTACATTTGAGAAATAAAAAAAAAATATTGATGATAATACAAAAATACAAACATATTTACAGGAATTGCATAATTATTTGATACATATAAACAAAATGACAAGTTGCACAGATGAAGACAAACATATAATATGAAATATGATTTAAAAAATAATAAATTTAGGAAGAGTTGGGTTGTTTTACCTCTGAGTGGCACTTTTTTGCACACCATGGGCTAAATGACAAGGTCACAAGGACCACAAAGGCTAAGAGAAGGTTGGGGGAGGGGACCCACTGGAACAGCTGTTGGGAGACAGATGAAAGCCTCCTGTCAAGGCCATCCAGCGTGTTCTTTAACATGCACAATGTATGGCTCTCCCGCACACGGACCCACTGTTTAACGTCCCATCCGACGGACGGCAGCCTTTCCAAGCCCATCGATGTCCCCTACTGACCGTGGGCAGGGCGGGAAATTTTGCAAAGATAAAACAATGCTGACCCAGCTGGAACTCGAACCTGGGAACTACAGATTATGAGCCTGGCGCGCTACCAACTGAGCCACCCCCGCCCCAACTTAGGAAAAAAAAAAGGTTTAAGACAAGAGAGTAATATTAAATGAATGAACAGGTTAAAAAAAGATTGGGGTTAATCCAGACAAAGAGCAAAGATGGAGAGTGGGAATAGGGGTGAGGAGAAGTTGTTGGTCAAATGTTTCAATATTTCTAATAGGAGTGGAGTAATATAGTTTTTGAATTTTGTTTTAGAATTTAAAGAAGTGATATCACTCAGTAGAGAGTTTCAAGTTGAGGTTGCTTGAAAGGCAAATGAAATTTCACCATACTTAGCTTTGAAAATCTTGGGAGTAGAAAATATTTTATTACCAGAGCGAAGGGTGTGGCAATGTCATAATCGAATATAGGGTGTAAGAATCGAATGAAGGTGACGAGACTTGTTATAAATAGTGTTGTGAATAAAGGCAATAACCACAGCTTTCTTCTAGATTTAAGAGTGGGAATTGGTAGTTGAAACGAATATCAGTAAGTATTAGAGATTCTCGTTTGTTAAAATAGATTTTGCTGATGATTTTGAGTGCTTATTTTGAATTTTTTCTATTTAGAAGTTTTTTTTATTAATACCAAAAAGAGTGGAAGCACAGTATTCAAGTTTAGGTTGGATGTAAATTTTGTAGAACATTGGGGAATAGGAGGATATATAGTTTCGAATGTACCTCAATATATAAGTTCTTTTAGAAGCTGAAGTAATGGTTTTATTAATGTGAATTCCAAAGTCAAGATTCTTATCTATCGTCATACCTAAGTACTTCACGGAAGTGGAAATTGTAATATGTGTTATTAATTTTAATGTTTGTGTCAGGCAGGGAGAATTTGAAGTTGAAAGGAAAACGATATTGGTTTTCTTGATATTGACAGTAAATCCATTTTTAGTATACCAATGAAGCACGTCATGAATATTGTTTTCTATTTCTTGTTTTAGAGAAGTGAAAGAACTTGAGGTAAAAGAAAGAAGACAATCGTCTGCATACATAAAAATATTGTAGTTGGTGGAGGATTCTAGAAGATCATTAGCAAAAAGGTTAAAGAGAAGTGGGCTAAGAATGGTTCCTTGAGTTACTCCCCGAGATTTTAAGAGGTGTAGAGATCTCATTAGTGCTTAGTTTGGATAACATGGTTGTTGAGATAATTTTTAAACCAGGAAAGAGCTGAGGGTGATAGATTAAAATTATAGCAGAGTTTTTGCAAGATAAGTTTGTGTTTAACTGAATCAAATGCTTTTGAGATGTCAAGGGAAACCAGCCCTAAACTGTTTCCACTTTGCTGCCTAAAGCCAATCTCTATCGATTAACAAGTGTCATGAGAGTTTCAGTTGACTGATTTTTCCTATACCTGAATTATCTGTACGAAAGTAAATTAATTTTTTCAACAAAAGTTGATAATTGTCTCTCAATGGCTTTTTCTAAAATTTTGCTTAAAGACATGTAACTGAAATAGGTCGATAGTCCATATGGTTAGAAGGATTTGAAATTTTAGGTATAAGTGAGATGATGGCTTCTTTCCATGGAACTGGGAATTCATTAGAGTTAAATGTACAATTAATTAGATCACAAAGGGGTCAGAAATTAATGGGGAAAGAACTTTTGGAATAATGTCTGGTCCGACACTGCGAGTGTTTTTTTTAGCAACTTTATAAGGGTTAAGAACTTTGATTTCAGTAACATTATTGAACTTAAAGGTTTCCAGATTATTAAATGATTTATTGGAATAGGATAATGACTCATTTGCATAATTTTCTGTATAAGTGCAGGATTTACAGAATACATTATTTAAAACATTAGCATTGTCTTTAGGATCAAAGAAGGAGTTGTCATTGTAAACAATATTATTAATTTTGGTTTGGTTCCTTAAGTTACCAGTAATAAAATAAAAAATTCAAAATATTTCATTACCATTCGAATTAATAACGGAAAGTCGATTAAGAAAATATAAACACTTGGCATTTTTAATACTACTGTTGACCAAATTATGGAAAGTTTTATAGTTCTCCATGTGTATGGGTGATTATGGTTAATAGAATTCTTAAGGCATTTGGTTTTAAATGTGATCATTTTCAGAAGTTCTTTTGTAATCCCAGGCTTTCGAGAAGGACGAACTCTGAAAGTTTTATAAGGAGCATAGGTATCAAGTGCAAAATTGATTAAACAGGAGAGATGTTGTGCTTTCGAGGTAGGAGTTGTGCTTTCGGAAATACTCTTCTGGAAAGGGAGATATTATGCAAGCTCAAAAAACTCATCATTGTTGAAATTTTTAAAGGATCTTTTTGAAATTGAAACTTTAGGAGCACGAGGTGAGTAATACAGATGTGCTAATAATAAAATGATCACTAATGTCATCGAAGAGAGTAAGTGTATGCTTGTGAAGTGAAGGTCTATTGGAGAAAATCATATCAATAAGAGATTCATTGTGATCAGTAATGTGAGTGGGCAATTTGTTTAAACATATATGTCTGAATGTTTTTAGGCAGATTTCAAGCTTGGAATATGCAGAATTATGTTTTAGAGCATCGATAAAATCTCCTGTAAGAATGGAAGTAATGTTGCAAGGGAAGCTTTCAAGGACTGAGTACAATGAATTAAAAAAATCTTCAATATTGCTGTTCGGAGGACACTAAAGTGTGCCAATAATAAGAGTAGGGTTTTGTTTATTGATAGGGATGATTTTGACCCAGAGACCTTTGAAACAAGAGTAAGAAGGAATAGGCAATACTTTGACATTAAATGTTTCCCTCACATATAATGCAAGTCCTCCTCCTGTCCCACTAGATCTGTTGATGCAGAATAGTTTATATCCTTTGAATTCAAAAATATCATCTGGAAGGGAGATATTGAGCCATGTCTCTGTAAGAGCAATTACATCAAATTTCAAAATGTCAGAGCTCAGTAGATAGGAGTGTTTAGATTTAAGAGAATGAATATTGATATGGCAAAGGTTTAACCAAGAGTGATCTTGGGGAATAGATATAGCTGAGAGAGTGGGTATAAGTTAAGAAAATTTTTTTTGTTAGCGGTAGATAGTGACATGAAGTTCAAAATATGTACAAATGAAAAACGAATACAGAATAATAAAAATAGATAAATAAAAGAACTAATGGGTTTCAAAAAGTCATAAAAGTACTCGTACTAGGAGAGTTTTTACTAAAAATGACAAACTATGTGCAGTTCAGTAACAATAATGTAAAGTTGAGAGAGACAGGATTGTGTAAAGTGCGTTACAGATCACAATCATCATCATCATCAAGCAGCCATGGGCTATGGAGGTCCAACCAGACCATGCAATTTAGTTCTCCAAGCAAGTCTGTCCTGAGCTACATCTACTGCATCTGGTCACTGCACACCAATTCTAATAAGGTCCTGTTTGACATTGTCTGCCCACCGCATCCTAGGTCTCCCCCTCTTTCTGAGGCCTTTAGGCACACTGTTCATAATATATATATAAACATGGGTAAAAATATATATAAATAAACAGGTGCACAAAGAAATTTTTTTAAACTAATTTTAAAGTTCATTTAACTCATTTTTTTGATTTAATAAAACACTTGTTACCATTTTTCATTTTTACCACTATTGATCCATTTTGAGTCCAAACACTGCACTGACCAAATTTCTCAATAGTCAAATGACGCACTTTAAGTCTTTCTGACGTTAGATCTTCACGAATCGTGATTCCACTGCCATTAAGTTTACTTTTAGCACTGAACACAGCACTTTTTTTTCCAAAATGAACAGAATTTTACAATGATCTGTCAGGGCTTCCTGTTCTGACCAATCCCCCACTCGATGACTGTGGTTAATGTCATTCACAGAAATGTCAATGTTAAATTTTTCATAGAAAATTATATCTGCACTTTACTTCTTCCACTCCAAAAATCCTGATAGAGTTTCTGCATTGATACTGTTCAAGTTCATTGCACTTCCAAGAAATCTCAGAACATAGTTAATTTATTACTACACCGTTCTCTTTAAGCTGATCTCTTAGCTCATGTAAAGCCTCCGTAGAAAACTCAACAGTTCTTTTTATTTCTTGCAGAACCGTAGAAGTAACTGCTTCAGTGAGCAATGAGACAATTGTTTGAACAGAGTCTTGGGATTTGAAGACAGTTTCAACACATTTAGATACTGATGCCAACAGATCATCGTCTGAAAGTGACAAACCAGCACTAGGGAAAGGGGGTGACCTTGGAGGGTTGCTTCAATCCACTGGGAGATTGATGTTTTGTTAGCGAGAGCTGCATTCTTCAGTGAGGTTACCATCTTATTTTTAGGTGCCATGATCTTAACAATAAATGCGAGGAGATAAGATTAAAGTAAAATACCTGTAGTGTTACAAATAGAGGCACAAATCTTATAAGGAAGGAACACAGCTTTTCAAGACACTAAGAACTACCAAACACCTATAAAACACAAAACTCTAGGAGTACAAACGAACCAGATGTTACATTACCACTTTGTGTTTCTGGAAATGGTTCTCTTGGATCAGGCACATACCCAGGATTTAGTTTTTCAGGTGGGGTGGGGGTGGAGGAGATCAGAGAATAAAACCTGATAGAGTTCCCAATTACTAAAATACTCCACAGGACAAAATTATATAAACAATAAATAACAATCACAGAGTTACGTGTTGACTTTTTAACATCTATAAATCAAGTACCTTTCAAAGAGATATTCTCTTTTGGAAGGGAATGGAAGGGGAGGGCTGCCAGTTCAGTATGGCCTACTAATCTGATCATCTACGGCCACTTTCTTTTTTTTCAAACCTGCTGAGGAGTGGTCAACTTCACAGGGTCCTGGTGTTGACCATTTATACCTACTAGACTGGACTTGTTTAAGGATTTGAGTTTGATTATGGATCCTGGACTTGCTGCACTGGTGGGTCTCTGTTGAGGGAGAATCTGCTGCTGTGTTTTCTGTTTGCTTCTGGGTTGCCAGCCCTAAGTAAACAGAGGCAGGGATACTTTATATCACCTGGTGGATAATTCTAATCAGAGGCCATCGCAGGTACCTGAACCTTACTTTGCTAGTTGGGCATCGTCAAGCCTAAACTAGAGTAATGTGTCTCAGGCAGGCCATATTGCTCTTGAAAAAGTCCACTTGAAAAGGTGGTTCCTGAAGTTCCTACCAGCATCGGTGACTTCAGCCTTTAGCAGAGGAGGAATAGGTCTTTGCCCCATGCCTGTGATCAGGGGGCTGTGTGATATTGTTGGCCCTACCAATCTCAATAAATCTAATTTCTTTAAAAATTCTAATAATCATTTTCTCTCTGCAGGAACGTGGAATGTGAGGACATTTATATAGAGATTATTCTCTTGAAGTCCTCACACAGGAATTCCAGAGCTTTAACCTAGATATTCTAGGCTTGCAAGAGACCAGATGGACAGGTAAAGGTAAGATACTTAAAAATAACTTTAAATTTATCTTTACAGGGAGGGAGGATGGAAAGCATGACCAAGGCATGGGTCTACTTCTCAGCAGACATGCTAGTGATGTTCTTCTAGGATATGAGTGCATTAATGAAAGGTTTCTTACAGCAAAATTTCAGACAACCATTGAAGACTTGAATGTTATCTGCTGTTATGCAACCACTGAGGATGAGGATGAGGATAGGTTTTACGGACAACTTCCGGATATTTTGAATTCTGCCAAGAAAGGAAATATTACCCTTGTTCTAGGTGACTTCAATGCCCAAGTTGGTACTGACTCTAACCTTTGGGGAGGGGTGATAGGCCCTTTTGGTATTGGTAGCTGCAATGACAATGGACGTCTCCTACAGGTAAGTAAACTCAATGGTTTCAGAATAACTAACACATATTACAAACACCACAACATACATAAATACAAATGGGTTTCACCTGATGGACGGCATAAAAATATGATTGATTACATATTAATTAACAGCAAATGGGCTAGTTCTGTTAGGAATACCAGGGCATATAGGTGAGCTGAAATTGGATCTGACCATTACCTTGTTAAAAGTGTCTTGCAACTTAACCTTAAAAAGTGTTAGGGTTAAAAATTTTACCTTTAATACTGAAGCTCTGAAAGACGCAGTTATAGCTAAACTTACCATGATAGGTTACGTAGTCATTATGACAGTCATGGTTTGCTTACTACTGAAGTTGAGGAAGAATGGGACCATTTTAAACAGGTTTTTTTGGAAACTAACAGTACTCTTTTAGGAAAAAAGGAGCAGAGGAGGCAGAATTATTTGAGTGATAAGTAACTTGAGCTTATTTCAGAAAGAAAGAACTGCAGGAATGTCCTTAATGAGTACCCTACTAGTCCTAATAGAAAGCATTACAGAGAGCTTAATAAACGTGTAAAAGATCAGTTAGCTGCTGATAAGAATCTTTGGCTTGATGATTTGGCTGACAAAGCTGAGGAAGCAGTTAGACAGCAGAGAGCTGTACCAGATACTTAATGTTTTGTGTGGTAGAAAACAGACAGATATACAGGGATTGAAGGATAAACAAGGTAAGGTTATAGAAGGTGAGGATTCTGTCATGGCTAGGTGGGCTGAGCAGTGATGTTCTAAACAAAATGGTTAGTTATACTCCCATTGTTTGTAATAATGATAGATGCATTACTGGCTTTAATGTTGGACCTATAACACAATCTGAAGTTATTTTAGCTGTTTCTAAACTTAAACTTCATAAATCCCCAAGCGCAGATGTAATTACTACAGAAATGCTTAGAGCTGGGAATGTTTCTGTTACCACTTCGATGGCTGAAATTTTGAATATCTTTTATGATAAAGGCATGGTTTCTAAGGATTTTACCAGAGCTATCATTAACCCTATTTTCAAAAAAGGTGATCGCAGTTCTTGTGATAACTATAGGGGTATCAGCCTACTCTCTGTTCCAGATAAAGTTCTTTCCATGATTGTGCTTAATAGAATTAAGAATCTGGTTGACAGTCAATTGCGTGATGAGCAATGTGGATTCAGAAGTGGTAGGGGATGTGTGGATCAGATATTTTCACTTAGGCAGATTCTTGAGAAATGTTTAGAGTTTCAGAAACCTTTGGTTGCTAGTTTTGTTGATTTCAAAAAGGCTTTCAACTCTGTTGATCATCATAATTTGTGGTTGATTGTGAGATCATGTGGTATACCAGACAAGTTAGTTAACATAATGAAAGCTCTCTATAATAACACTGAGTCACGTGTGAGAGTTGGTAAGTCTTGTAGCAATTGGTTTAGCATTACTTCTGTTGTTCGACAAGGGTGCATTTTGTCTCCTTTTCTCTTTAGTTTGATTATTGATTATGTTATGCGAAATTCACTTCAAGGGAAAGATTTTGGCCTTAGATACTAAAATTTCTGATTTAGATTATGCTGATGATTTAGCCCTTTTGGCAAATGATGTTGATGAGATGAACTCTTTCATTCGAGCTGTTGATGAGACTGGTAGTAGATAGAGTAGGTTTTGATTATAAACAGAGAGAAAACTAAAGTGATGAAAATTGGCAGACAGGTTGTGATTCAGTTCATCTGAATGGTTGCAGTCTTGAGCAGGTGTCACAGTATAATTACCTTGGGAGCTATGTAACAGATACTGGTGATGTGCGGCATGAGATTAACAGACAAATAGGGATTGCTGCCGCGACTTTTAAGAATCTACGGAGAGTGTGGAGAAATAGGCATATACACCTAAAGACTAAAATTAGACTATAATAGTTTGGTTCTTTCTAGGGTTAGTTATGGTAGTGAAACTTGGACGTTGTGCAAACAAGATCGCAGGAAACTAGATGCTTTTGATTCTAGATGCTTACATAGTATCTTGGGTATTAGGTGGTTTAACTTTATGACTATTATGATGAGGTTAGGCAAAGGATTCTGCAACCTCCTTTAAGCAGCATATTGTGCAGAGAAAGACTCTGCTGGTTTGGCCATGTTGCCTGTATGGATAATTATAGATTGGTGAATAAGGTTATGAACAGTGTGCCTAGAAGTCTCAGAAGGAGGGGGAGACCTAGGATGCGGTGGGCAGACAATGTCAAACAGGACCTTGCTAGAATTGGTGTGCAGTGGCCGGATGCAGCAGTTGTAGCTCAGGACAGATATGCTTGGAGAATTAAACTGCATGGTCTGGTTGGACCTCCGTAGCCCATGGCTGCTTGATGATGATGATAAATCAATAAATGTTTTGTAGAAAAAATTTCACCGACATATGGGACCTGAACTCACATCTCCCCAGAAACATCCCAGAATATTCTACCATTCAACTAATGCCAGGCTCTGCCTATTTTCCATTTAGTATGACTTTTCACTCTTCCCGTGATTTTTGGCACCTACACTTGGCGCCATCTATGATCTTGGGTGGCAACTATTTCTTTTTTATTGCTCTAAGATGCAAATAAATAATGAAGTCACTTTATGCTATTTAGTATTATTAATGATTTAAAAAAAGATAATCACAGAGTTACCTGTTGACTTTTTAATATCTACAAATCAATAAATGTTTCGTGGAAAAAATTGTTGACAAAATGATATTCTATATGGAATAAAATTCTATTTTTTTATTTAAATTTTATTTTAATTATTATATTAATATACTAAGATATTAAATTTATTTTTTAAATCCATCTTTAGTATCAGCCATATAACATGGAACTAAAAATTATACACATCTGTTTTGAATTTCAAAGCAGATAGACAAGTTACAGATTTTGTATAAGACAATAGGATTTCAGGAGGTGGGGGGGGGGACTCTCTGGGTATATCTTTGTCCAGGATATCAGTTGCAACATTTGTAAAAATGTTTACAAGTTTTAGCTCATTGGTGTCTGCTGCAGATATACAGGGTTGGGTTGTTTTACCTCTGAGCGGCACTTTTTTGCACACCATGGGCTAAATGGCCAGGTCACATGGACCCCGAAGGCTCAGAGAAGGTTGGGGGAGGGGACCCACTGGAACAGCTGTTGGGAGACAGATGGTAGCCTCCTGTCAAGGCCATCCAACGTGTTCTTTAACGTCCACAGGGTATGGCTCTCCCGCACACGGGGCCACGGCTTAACGTCCCATCCGCTGGACAGTGGCCTTTCCAAGCCCATCGGTGTCCCCTACTGACTGTGGGCAGGGCAGGGAATTTTGTGGAGATAAATCTCAATGCTGACCCAGCTGGGACTCGAACCTGGGAACTACAGATTACGAGTCTGGCGCGCTACCGGCAAATATACAGAAACAAAGCAAGCTTTTTTAAAAAATCCAGTAACTGGAACTTTTTTTTTTACTTTAACTACCTGAACATTAAATTAATGGTAATGAACAATTTCAATCTGTATAGTAACTAAATAACTAATTCCTTGTGGTTGGCCTAAGTAGTATGTACCCAGATGTGCCCCAACTCTTTGCTAAAATTAAGTTGCATAAGCAGGATCATCTATTTCGACCATTAGTCAGTAAATGAAAGACCCCAACATATAATTTAGAAGTAGCTTTACACCAATTTTTAAAGAAATATTTCCCCCCAACAAAACACACATTAAACGATTGTTATGAGGCCTTAATTAAAATTCAAAATGCAGATATCACAGAATTTACTACAATGCATTTGCTGTATCCCAGCACTCAGTTGCTGGATGCAGCTATGCGGCTGAAAGCTGAATGGTTGCGGGTTGCCCGCCCCAGCTCCCCAGAGTATTTTAGTGTACACGAGGCGCTGGACCTGGCAACCTCATCCAATTATTTCGATGTAATTGGAGGAACGTGGCAGCAAACAGAAGGAGTCCCATTGGGTTCCCCGTTGTCGGGATTAATGGCGGACGTCGTCATGCGCCACGTAGAGGAAACAGCTTTGGCAAAGTGTGAACTTTTGCCCTCCCTCTACCTTCATTACGCTGATGATGTAATATTTTTCTGACCCCATCCACGCGAAAAAATAAAACAGTTTATAGAGGTCTTCAATTCAGTACTACCTTCAATCCAATTTACACACAAGGAGGAAGAAAATAAACAATTACCATACTTAGATATCTTAATAACAAGGAAGGAAAATAGATGTGAAACAACAGTGTACAGGAAAAAAAACCCATATACCGAATAATATTCCATATGCCTCAGCGCACCATATGAAATATAAAAAAGCTTCAATACTACCACATTATATCAGGGCTCATACGTACTGCTCGGAGCATAGTACCTTCCAAAAAGAAATAGAGTTTATTACACAAACTGCAAAGGAGGTGGGATATTCAAAGAAAACACTGGATAGATGGCAAAGCAATGCAAAATTTATAGTATTAAAGGTAATGCAAATAATTCCCAGACAACCACAAAAAAAAAATAAAATATACACACAGTTCCCCATGCATTAAAAATGCAATGGATACAATACAAAAAATTCTAAGTAAATATGAATTAACGTTACCTGTTAAAACATCAAACCATATTAAAAATCTAGTGGTAAATGACAGAGATAGGAAGTATCCTACAGGGGGAGTATATCAAGTAGACATTCCTGACCCAGCAGTAAAATTAAAAGGTAAACAAATATATTGGAAAAACATATAGACAATATCACATGAGACTGAATGAGCATGAAACAGATATTTCAAAAAAAACAACCAAATACAGTTTGGCACAAGTGGTGATAGAAAATAATATTAAAATACCTAAAATTAAATATAAAGCATTAGCAGCACCACAGACTAAATTTCAATTAACATATGCAGAAAAACTGTACATACATAGACATAATAATGTAGTATGCAATACTGACATCCCCCCCAATACCATCTGCATGGAACCTTCTGATACGACAGAAGAATGTCACTGGGACTACGGCGCATAACGACGTAGGTAGTGACGCGGAGGAGGAGATGCATATAAGGTGATACAACTTTATGGTTATCGCCAGAGCCTGAGGTTGGTTGGTTGTTTGGGGTTTTTTGGCGCAAGAGCAACAGGGCTATATTGCACCAAACAAAAAGATATAAACTGATAAAAGTCACTTAACCCACAACCAAATTTAAAAGACACAGAATCATAACCAACACAAGAAAGATAAGTAAAAATGGCAAAAAATAACAACAAATGTAAAAATCGACAATTAAAATGGGTGTATAGGACCCAGTAAAAAACAGAAACAAGTGTAAAATCAAGTTAACAAAGTAAAAAAGGTTCATAAACGCGTAAAATACCCAGTAAAACGTAAAAAATCAAAGACAGGTGTTAAAAGTGAGTCATCGGATAAAAGTTGTCCGAGTGTAAGTGGCTCGGAGGTAAAATCGCGAAAGTTAAAATATGTTTGATCGTTAAAATGGTGTCACAAAACTCGCACTTAGGGTCGTCGTCCACCTTGAGAAGAAATGAATGAGTTATAAACGAATGACCTAAGTGGAGCCGAGCAAGTACAACTTCCTCCTTGCGATTCCTGCGAAAACAAGGCTGCCACGGTTTGACAATGGGCTTGATCTCGAAGAGCTTGTTAGCAACTGTTCAGACCAAGATCTCTGCCACAGTGCTCGGAGCTTGGTGGAAAAACGCTGCCGTAAGTCCACATATGGAACCAGCAGCGGAGGTGGTGGCTGCCAGACGATGGAGCTGCTGGCGGATCTTGGAGAGAACAGGGTGAGGCTGATGCCTCACCGCAGCGAGCTAAGTGAGTCAGTGTAAAGTACACACCGACGATGATGCTTAGCTGCTGTGTGGTCCAAGGCAATGCTGATAGCATGCAACTCTGCAGTGAAGATGGAACACTGCTGCGGGATCTGATCTGCAATGATTACATCACAGCAGACCATGGCTGATCCCACTGAAGTGCTGGACTTCGAGCCATCTGTGAAGACAGGCAAGAAGTCCGGGTGCGCAGCACGAATGCTGGCAAAGAGTTGCTGATACACACAGTCGGGTGTAAAGGCCTTCCCCTGTCCTGCACAGGGAAGAATCGCATGAAGGGGAAACAGCGAGCCAAGGTGGAAGTGGCTCAGCTGTTGACTGTGCGATGCTATCGAGACTGGTGTTAATGTCTCACAGGTAACCTCGGACATGCAAACTGAAAAGATGAATGGCAGTCGGCCGATTCTGGTATAAAGTGCAGGGACAACTGCTGACGGCGAATAGATAATTAAGGTTCATCGGTCTCAATGTAGAGACTGGCCCGGTGAAGTGCGGAAGGCCCCCGTGCACACACGGAGGGCCTGATAATGGAGTGGGTTCAGCACCTTCACCACCAAATCCCGGGTGGAGTCGTACACCTGGGATCCGTAGTCCAGTTTCGACCGGACAAGTGCACAGTAGAGGTGGAGCAAAGAACATCGGTCCACCCCCCAAGAGAGGGAGGAGAGGACCTTGATGATGTTCAATGCCCACGTGCACTTGGACCTGAGATGTCGAATATGAGGTGAAAAGGTCAATTTCCGGTCGAAGATGAGACCGAGAAACTTGGTCTCCGCCACAACTGGAATGATGTTACCCCTGAGCCGCAGCTCGGGGTCCAGATGAAGATTACACTTGCGGCAAAACTGCACACAAGCGGTCTTCTGTGGGGAGAACCGGAACCCATTGGCTGTCGCCCAAACCAAGAGATTGTTCAGGGCAGTTTGCAGTTGTCGTTCAATGACCCTCATGCTGGACAATGAGCAAAAGATGCTAAAGTCATCAACATAGAGGGCATTGCCTACAGTCGGAGAAAGTTGCCGTGTAATGGAATTTATCTTGACAGCGAAAAGCGTAACATTCAGGACGCAGCCTTGTGGCACCTCCTGTTCTTGGGGGAAAAGCCGAGATAGAGTGTTGCAGACATGAACTCGAAAAATACGAGAAGATAAAAAGTTTGCGATGAAGATCGACCTTGCAAGCCGAAGCTGTGAAGGTCACGAAGAATGCCGAATCACCATGCCGTGTCATACGCTTTTTCGATGTCAAAGAAAATTGACACCACGTGCTCTCGACGTAAAAACGCATTCCTGATCGCCAATTCGAGGCGGATCAGGTGGTCTAAAGTAGACCGGTGCCTGCGAAAGCCACACTGGGTGTTGGAAAGAAGGCCGTGATGTTCCAAATACCAGGCCAGACTGGTATTTACCATCCTTTCCAACACCTTGCAGATGCAGCTCGTCAACGCAATTGGTCGATAATTGGAAGGAATCTTGGGATCTTTCCCTGGCTTGGGGAAGGCCAAGATGATGGCCTCCCGCCAGGAGTCCGGAAAATGCTCCTCGATGAAAATATGGTTGAAGAGTCGGAGCAGTCGATCCTTACTCGATGGTGAGAGATGTTGGAGCATGGCATAATGGACATTGTCTGGCCCGACAGCAGATGCATGAGAAGTGTGCAGAGCAAGGCGAAGCTTCTCCGCTGTGAATGGCCTGTTGTAAGACCCCAGTCCATTCGAATGGAAGGACAGCGGAGAGAGTTCGGCCCTGCTCTTCTGGGCCAGAAACTCGGGGGAGTAGGAGGACAGAGAAGAGATGGTGGAGAATGACCCCCCCAGAGTGTCGGCAATTACTTGAGGATCAGCAATTGCCTGTCCATTGTTCTCCATGATCAGGGAAAGGCCAAGATAGAGTGGGACCTGACACTCCAGGATCGATAATGAGTGGGACGCGTACTTCCCACTCATCTTCCGGACGTTATCCCACACGACCTTAGAACTGGTCATGCAGGTGATAGAAGACATATATGTGATCCAAGATTTCTTCTGGCTCTGGCGCCGGACGAAACGGGCTTTTGAATGCTTCTAGGTTGGGAGACGTCGGATATCTCCAAACACCCCCCAAGCCTTGTTCTGAGCCTTATGAGCTGCGGTGCAGTTGGGATTCCACCACAGTTTTGGGAACCGTGGAAACCGAGTTGAGGTCCGAGGAATAGTAGAGGCAGCTGCATGGACGATGCAGTCCGTCAACTCCGCCACTGCAACACTGATGGGCTCCTGGCTGACAGAGTGCTCATCGAGCTCAGACAAGAGCTCGAAGCCACTCCAGTCAGCCCGATCAAGCCTCCACCGGGAGACATGCGAAGGGCTGCAATGCCCCCCATGAGAGATGGTGCACACCAAGGGGAGGTGATCGCTTCCATATGGATTGTCCTCGACCTCCCATGTAAAGAGTGGAAGGATCGAGGAGGAGCAGATGGTAAGGTCAATGGCAGTGAATGTGCGGGTTGGGGTGTGAAAGTAGGTACTGACACCGGTGTTCAACAGGGAGAGCGATGGATCCAGGAGACTGCTCCAGGACCCGGCCCCTCCCGTTGGTGTCAGCACTGCCCCAAAGTGGACTGTGTTCGTTGAAGTCCCCCCATGATGAGGAAGGGGGATGGCAGCTGTGAGATGAGGTCATCCCGGAAAACGATGCCTCCGGGTGGGAGATAGACAGAACAGAAAGTCAACGAAAATCCCACAAAGAGGCGGATGGCAACCGCTTCTAAGTGCATGATGAGGGGAATGACCTGGAATGGGGAATGGTTGCTCACGAGGATGGCAACACCTCTGTGAGCTGTACCATCTCCATCCCAGCGAATGAGAGAAAAGTGCCAGATTGTGGGATTGTTGGCTGCCTGCAAGAATGTCTCCTGAAGGCACATGCAGAGGGGTTCGTGTGCCCTCAGGAGGACCTTGATGTCAATATTCCTCTGGAATCCACGATAGTTCCATTGAAGGAGTGTGGCCATCTCAGGTCTTGGAAGAATTGGCGGACAACCTATGATTTATTTTAACCGTTGCCAGCGACGGTTTTGGAAAAATAGGGCGGTCTGTGTCCATGTCCTCGGAGTCATCCGAGCAACATGGATCAGAGACCATCAACGAGAAGGAGGTAAAATTTTCTTTTTACGCCCCGGCGGGGGGCCCCTCGTGGGCGGGGTGGAGGGGGCCTTCTGGAGGTGGATGTGGAAGGCACAGACACAGGACTAGAAACCAGTGTCCATGTCAAGATTGATGTCAGCTTCGCCTGCGTCAAGAGGCTCTTAGCAGCAGGCGAGAAAGATTCAGCTGGTGGAACACTGATGTCGGTCTGCACCGCCACGGAAGCCATCTTAACAACGGACTTTCCGATGACCGCACCGGCATAGGAGACCTTGCCAGGTGGGGCAGGTGGTACAGCAAGCTTTCTCACCTCTGGATAGCTGATGTTGTAGAGGGTCTTCAGGCGCTGTACCTCTTTCTCCTCCAGCCACTTCAGACAGTCACGGGAGTATGGCAGATGTTCACCACGGCAGTTTACACAGCATGCCTTTTCTGCTGTGCAGTCAGGTTCAAGATGATCCTGACTGCCACAACGAGCACAGGTGGGCTTGCCCTGGCATGCGGTGCGGGCATGGCCAAACCTCTGGCATTGAAAACAATGCAGAGGGTTTGGTATAAATGGCACACCTCGCAGTGTAAGTATCCTGCCTTGATGGAAGTAGGCAGGTGTGGTGTATTGAAAGTTAGGATGAGTACCCGGCTGGGCTCTAACTTTCCATCATGGCGTGACAAAACCCGGTGGACTGCTATCACCCCCTGGACTGAAAGCTCCGAGAGGATTTCCTCCTCAGAAACCTTGAGGAGGCCCCACTCGGAGATCACGCCCTGGGAGGAATTGAGCGTCTTGTGTGGAGTGACTTCGACTGCCACTCCACCAATCGCTGTAACCTTTAATAGAAGCTCCGAATGCTTGGAGCATGCAGTCTCCACCTGCAAGTCACCAGATCTAAGGCGTTTGACAGATTTCGGTTCTCCCACAAGACCTTGAATACCCTTGTGAATAAAAAACGGGGACATGTCTCCAAGCACCTGATCACCCGTAGAGTGGATGATCAGGAACCTCAGAGACGGAGACACACACAAAGACAAAGGTATAGACAAAGAAGATGGGGGTTCATGGTGAGCTCTTTTGGTGGCATTGATCGGTGAATTTTGAGTTGTAGAACTCATGTTTGTTTTAAAAGGATTCAGTGCCCATTTTCCCCACCCACCATGGAGTCCAACAAGGGGACGCCCAGTCGGGTGCCAGGGCTGCCCGGGCACCATACTCACACAGCCAGTGAGCCAAGCCCTCACAAAAGAAAGAAAACTACAAAATCAGTGAATGTGTGGGGAAACTCGCAAACCGTTGTCCGGACATGGACAAGGTTACTCACCAATCTGCACAGTTGACCCTAGCAGGACCAGCCCACCAGCTGATTGATCCTGAGGGGGCCACCCCAGGACCTCCTGTTTACCTGAAGCAGAGGCCAAAGCAGTGTATAGCAGTGGCCCCCAAAGTCGCTGCCTAGCCCCGCGACAGACAGGCTCCCCAATGGCAAAACGGCCAAAGGGGACCCCACCGGTCATGAGTCGGGGACCTCTGAGCAACTGCCAGGAGCCTCCTTTCCAGGGACACAGGTCTCCGCACACGGCAAACACGCGGGCGAGTGCTTAGGACCCTGTGAAGGTAACCGAGCCAGCGGAACCTTCACAGGGTGGTCCCCTCACCATGGACAGGCACTCGCATTGAGGGGCAGAGCCCGAGGAAGCCACCATACAGAAAGGTGCGCGAAATGCGTTGCTCTTTAACATCGGGGAGTACTGTATAACTTGTAATGGAGGAGTTAAACTTGGCCAAAGGTTTTTAAGAGATTTTAAAAGTTTTTTAATAGTTTTTTTAACTGTTGAGTTGGCCGAATTTTGGATGTTAAGAATTTATGCATGTAAAGGAAAGCCACGCAGCTGGTATAGAGCAATGAGTAAAGGAAAGTGGTAAAGCAGTATGTGCTAGTGTGTGGAATACAGTTGAATATAACATCTTAGTGGATTATAGAATCTAAACAACTATAGACTGGCGGACACTACAAAAGCCAATAAGTGATTGTAAAAAGGTGAACCAACAATATAAGGTCAGAGAGGACTGGGAGAAGACCTATGTAAGATTCAAGAAGTGCAATCTCAGGTCCGTATAGTCTAATGGTAAAACTAAATCTCCATTGTATGCAAATCCATCATTACTGAAGAAAATCGTGGCATAAGGACTGGTAGCATAAAAATAGGACAGTTTCTCCAAGAATGACTGTCTAAAGACATCAGTGCAATTTTACCAGCCTATTGTAAGTCTATGGAACTCTTTACCTGGTTAAATACTAGACTAGTAACCTTTGAATATGTTTAAGGGTGTGATCTTAGTTATTGGTATTTTTGAGTAAATAATATCTGGGTGCTGTAATAATGTAAAATAAGCCATATTCCTAGAAATAGGGAAATAAGTCTTATAAATTATTTCAGCTCATGAGCTAAGGTATACCGAAGTTGTTATACTCAATGTGCTCTACTGGTGTATAGTGGCAATGAACATGTTGATTTAATGTACAGTTAATATTCATGAAAATTAAAGGAGTTATATCCTACTGTGCTTGGTAATAATTAAATTAAATAGTTAGTAAAATTATAAATGACTAGTCTTTCTTAACTAAAAACAATTAAAATGCTTAAGAATTTCTAAGTCCTTTAGGAAAAAACTAAAAAAACTCATAATACACAAGCAGTATGAAATCTTTATTTGTAACCACAATAATATCAGGATAGTGATTTTACGAACTGTGACCTCAATTGCATTCTTACTTCAGATTTGAAATTTGTAACCCCAATAACAAATGATATTGTATCAGTTTGTTGGAACACTGAAGCAGCCATGGTCAATTCCCAGGTAGTGACATGGAGCTGCAAACAGTTTCTATGTTTTCCTGTCCTTAATTTAAGAAGAAATATATATTTAAAATCACATACAACCATGAGCGAAGCAATGCACGACACAGGATTGCTGGTAAATCCTTTCCATCCACTGCCTTTAGTTTCTGTTAAAACATTATTCTTAATTTCTTAAATCTAAAATATTTGTTTAAAAAAAATGTAGTTTCTACATGGTCATTGATGTAATATGGCAGTATTCAAAATGATCCTGTGACTGAAAATTTTTGGACAGAGAAGAATTAAAACATAAGTTTAGAATGAAGTCCACAAAAGACAGGTCAATCAAACATGAATTACAAAGTAAAAGCAAAGCATACATTTTTATCTAATGATCTTGAAATACAAATGCAAACATTTCATAATATAATACTAATACAAATATTCTTCAGTGACTCTTCACTAATTTATCCTTCATAAAACACATTTTCATAACTTACCAATTACTTCAATACACCAAGAAAATGAATGATAGACCAGGAGTTTTTGCAACCTATGGCACCCAAAGCTATTTCAACTGGCACATAAAATGCATAAAAATGCCATTTGCCTACATAATGCAACTCAAAAATACTAAGAGAGGAGCACAAAACTAACAAAATGACAAACATATAATTTGGCATGTGCCATGGAAATAGTTGCTGATCCCTATGATACAATCTTAATTGAGCAACTGGCACAAACTCAAGAATCAATGGCTTGACCTCTGCGTTTGCATGATTATCCAAACACTAATAAACTTATTTTTATTCCTACACTTTCTAAATCCAGTAATACCTGTCACATTAATCCTAACATAAATTAGCATTGTACTAATTAATTAGTATAATGATTAATTCTGCAGACAACTGAATCTCAGCAGTTATATAAATAATAACAGTAATTCCTTCTGTCTACCTTTCATGTGGGCACCTGTTGTGTAGTTTGACAGTTTTCCAAAGGGACACACCCAATTAAAAATGCATGCACTTGATTCACTGTTGAAGAGTTTTATCTCCTTTTTGGAAGATGTGTACACTCTTATGATTCATTAAAAATTCAAGTCTATCACTGATAAAATCAAGAGTTTGAGTTTGAAACCACTTTTATTTCCCACTTCAACTTCAAAAAAGAGCCAGTTTAATTTCAATGGGAAATATGCTAGTATATAAAAAAAATCTGATAATTAATTTATTATAACTTACACTTTTAATAAGGATTTAATTAGAATCCCCCCCCCCCCCCAAAAAAAAAAAATGTGTGCACAATTCCCAGTCCATTACTGAATTTGAAATAAAAAAAAAACATACAAAATTGTAATAGTTAGAGTCTTACAAAATCCTTTCCTGCCAACTGAAATTTCAAAAATGTATGGCTTAGCTGATAAAGCTGAGGAAGCAGTTAGACAGCATAACAGCAAAGAGCTGTACCTGATAGTTAATCTTTTGTGTGGTAGAAAATGGACAGGTATACAGGGATTGAAGGATAAACAAGGTAAGGTTATAGTAGGCGAGGATTCTGTCATGGCTAGGTGGGCTGAGCATTTCAGTGATGTTCTAAACAATGTGGTTAGTTCTACTCCCATTGTTTGCAATGATGATATATGCATTGGTGGCTTTAATGCTGGCCCTGTAACACAATCTGAAGTTAGTTTGGCTATTTCTAAACTAACTAAACTCTAACTAAATCCCCAGGGGTAGATGAAATTACTACGGAAATGCTTAGAGCTGGGAATGTTTTGGTTACCACTAGAATGACTGAAATTTTGAATATCTTTTATGATAAAGGCATGGTTCCTAAGGATTTTACCAGAGCTATTATTATAACTATTTTCAAAAAAGGTGATTGCAGTTCTTGTGATAACTATAGGTGTATCAGCCTATTCTCTGTTCCAGGTAAAGTTCTTTCCATGATTGTGCTTAACAATATTCAGAATCTGGTTGACAGTCAATTGCGTGATGAGCAATGTGGATTCAGAAGTAGTAGGGGATGTGTGGATCAGATATTTTCACTTAGGCAGATTCTTGAGAAATGTTTAGAGTTTCAGAAACCCTTGGTTGCTAGCTTTGTTGATTTCAAAAAGGCTTTCGACTCTGTTGATCGTCATAATTTGTGGTTGATTGTGAGATCGCATGGCATACCAGACAAGTTAATTAGCATAATGAAAGCTCTCTATAATAACACTGAGTCGTGTGTAAGAGTTGATAAAGCTTGTAGCAATTGGTTTAGCATTGCTTCTGGTGTTCGACAAGAGTGAATTTTGTCTCCTTTTCTTTTTAGTTTGGTATTTGATTTATTTATGTGAAATTCACTGCAAGGGAAAGATTTTGGCCTTAAATGGTCTGGAGATATGAAAATTTCTCATTTAGCCCTTTTGGCAAATGATGTTGGTGAGATGAAATTTCATTTGAGCTGTTGATGAAACTGGTAGTAGAGTAGGTTTGGTTATAAACAGAGACAAAACTAAAGTCATGAAAATTGGTCAGGAGGCTGCGATTTAGTTAATCTGAATGGTTGTAGTCTTGAGCAGGAATCACAGTTTAATTATCTTGGGAGCTATGAAACATATACTGGTGATGTTTGGCATGAGATTAACACATGAATAGGAATTGCTGCAGGGACTTTTAAGAATCTATAGAGAATGTGAAGAAATATGCATATACACCTGAAGACTATAATTAGATTGTATAATTGTTTGGTTCTTTCTAGGGTTAGTTATGGCAGCAAAACTTGGGATGTTTTGTAAACGAGATAACAGAAGACTAGATTCTTTTGATTCTAGATGCTTATGCAGTATCTTGGGCATTATGTGGTTCAACTTTGTAAGTAATGATGAGGTTAGGCAAAGGAGTCAGCAACCTTCTTTAAGCAGCATATTGTGCAAAGAGAGACTCCATTGGTTTGGCCATGTTGCCCATATGGATAATTACAGATTAGTGAATAGGGTTATGAACAGTGTACCTAAAGGCCTCAGAAAGAGGGGGTACCTAGGATGCAGTGGGCAGACAATATCAAACAGGACCTTGTTAGAATTGCTGTGCAGTGGCCAGATGCAACAGATATGCTTGGAGAACTAATTTGCACAGTCTGGTTGGACCTCTGTAGCCCACGGCTGATTGAGGATGATGATGACTCAACTGCAATGGTTACCCTTCCTAAAGTAATATTGACTACAATGATGATGACAGCTGAATATTTTTTAGTCATAGCTTTAGTTACTGTTTGAAATAAGACTTTTTAATTACTATCTACAATATTTTTCAATTGGGACTAAAATTAGTGTCACTTTGCACATGAAAATTGAGAATTTGAAAACATGAAAACCTTATTGTTTTAAATGCAAAGTATCGCCATTTTGAGCTCTGCCAGCTAATGTTATTTATGGAAGAACCATTATTCAAAATTAAAACATTCTCTGACCACACATGAGAAGCAAAACCCTTAGAAAGCTACTTAACCCTACAGAAATGGCAGAGATATTTTTTCATACTGTTTTCAATGTCCCAACAGCAATGCCTATTCTTCTGTTTGTCTCATGCCACACATCACCAGTATCTGTTATATAGCTCTCAAGAGAATTAAACTGAAACATCATGACTCTATATATTTGATTTCTTCTTCTTCTTGTTGCAGATTCCACAAATATGATCACTGTATTTTAATTATTCAATAATTAACATCTCAAAGAAAACCCTCTGAAATACAACTATTTGGGCAAGTGATTTTAAGACATTCCTACTGAAACACATACCATTACTTTTCAGTAGAAATGTACTATTCAATCCTTACAGAGTTCTGTCTGAAAAACTGGTTTACATTCAGAGACCCAGCTATTTTTTCACTATGATCAACCAAAAAAAAAAAAAATTTATTTTCGAACTCTTTTGCTAAATAACTAATGAAAGGAACTATAACCTAAATGGAATAATGGAATTATTCTATGCCAAATTAATCAGCATTTAATTTTGGATTTTCTGAATATAAAATATTTGACAAAAAAAGACAACTAGTTTTATTTTAATAGGAAATTTTTAAAGTCACATAGTAAAAAAATGCATCTGGTAATGTAAATAGAAATTTATTAAAAAAACTAACTGACACAAATAATTATAATGCACATGAATAAAAAGGCTATTTATTTCTCAGTAACAAAATATATATATATATTTACTTGAAGCAAGAAAATTACTCTCTTTTTGCAATTTTTTTCCTTGGTACCATACTTGGAGAAAAGTCTAGGCATTTTGCTAACTATGCTGAGTCATTTAAACAAGTCAACTTTAGAATTTAACAAAATCTACTGATATTACTTAACTGAAAGAGGTCATGTTATATACCTAATTAAATATGATTCTGAATATTATGAAAATAAAATATTTAAACAAATTTATAAACAAATAAGAGTTTTTCACGACATAGTGAAATAAGAGATCAGACTATGCAATTAAGGCTTAATTTTGGAAAACCTAATGAATAAAAATAGTTAAAGTATATTGATATATGTCACTTTGTTGAAGAGTTGGTCAGCTCCTCGGTGGTCTAGCAGTTAAGATGCCCAGCATGCTTCTGGGAGACCTGGTTCGAATCCCAGTCAGGACAACCAATTTTTTTCAACTCATTATTTCAAGTGTTGTCTACAGGAATTTTCCTTGTCTACAGGAATTTTCCTGTGATAATTTATTACTGAATAGTTTATATAACATTGTGAGCATGAGTGACAAATACACAATCGTATCAGAATAATATCACCACCTACCATAGTATATGTATGGTAGGTGGTCATATTATTCTGATACGACTGTGTATTATTATCATCAAATATGTGACGGCTTGACTGCCCAACTCCTGATAATAGATGGTGTCATGGATGAAGCAAACAGAAGGGCTTATATATCACTTAGTTGAATAGTTGGTCAGCTCCTCGGTGGTCTAGCGGTTAAGATGCTTCTGGGAGACCTGGGTTCGAATTCCAGTCAGGACAACCAATTTTTTTCATCTCCATTTTTTCAAGTGTTCCTCGCCTACAGGACTTTTCCTGTGATAATTTATTACTGAATAATTAAAATATATGTTAAGCAAAAGGAAATTTCTTCCTAAATACTATAATATTTACCTGAAACATGATTTTTATTTCTTTTCATGATTCTTTTCAGAATGGTATATTTTAAAACAAGGGCCAATGTCATACAAGGTGGCTTGGACTGCTCACATTAATGGGATTCTCTATCCTGTTTATGAAATGGAAGAACATTTTCTTGGTTGTTTTTTCACTAAACATTATGAATATTTTTCTTTGGTGTTGAATTCTGAGGATCTTGGCAAAGTGCAGAAAAGTTAGCTGACCAAAACAAACTGGGAGGAGGGGGAGTAAAATACCCTCAGTGTTGGGGGATTAAAAACATTTGCCAAAATTGCCCTGTGACATAAGGACTAATTTTCTTGCAAGGAAGTCTTTTTTTGCTTCCGTATTAAACACCTCATTTATTTTCAGGAAACAATACAAGATCAGTTTTTTTTACCGGAAAACAAAAACAAAAAAAAACGAAAACAAAACATATAACCTAATGCAATCTTAAATAAAATATCCACAGCAACAAGTTGTAAGCTGCCATCTGATATAGCATAACTCTGAAAAATAGATAATAATTGATCGACCAAAAGACTGATAATTTACGAAAATAAAGTAAATCTACAGAAATGAAAACTAAGGTTTAATTATAAAAAAGGAAATAAAAAAACTTCACAAAGGGAGATGATATCCAATACGTGGGGTGGAAGTAATTGGACTTAAATCATCCATGAAAATAACTACCATGCAGCCATTTTAGCAGATGGCTCTCCCTACTCTTGCACGTGTGAGCAAGCAATTAGAACACCTATAATTCCTCTCCTCACACCATGCACTGCAGTCAATCTTGAGGAAGTTCTGGATTTGAAGACTTTTTTTAGCTAGTCTCGATTTGAAGAGTGTGGAAGACACATAGAATGCTGGGATAAATGATATAAATAATAAAAATAATTCTATAAATAGTGAAATAATTTGAAGGCAGAAAAAGAGTATAAAATGGGTAAAAAACCAGAGGTATGTACCTTGCAATTAATTCCAAAATCTTGTTTTTAAAAATAGCAGTTTTTTTGTTAATTTTCAGGATATTTTTTAAACTTTAAGGAAAAATTTGTTGATAATAGTTCAAATCAAACTTGTGAACTTAAATCACGGGAATTGTTTCATTAAAGAATAATGTTAACAAACAAATCGGCAATATCATATAACACTTCTAAGAAATGGAAATCAGATGACTTTAACAAATTACTTATATTGTAGTTTAATAAAATATATGTCCATCCCATGGCGAGTGGTTAGCATGCTTGTCTACTGATCAAAAGGACCTGGGTTTGAGCCCCGGGTAAAGCATGGATGTTTGTATTGTTTTTCTGCTGAGGTCCCACCTTCCTCACAGATCTTCTATGGCATATAAACTGACAGACCTCTGTGGTAAGCAGCTGCTTGAGAGGGTATTTATTCATTTTTAATAAAATATGCATCAAATGAAAAAAAAATTATTTCCCAAACTTGAATTACATATTTTAAAAGACATACATAAGAAAATTTTCAAACAGCAATTTCTATTTAAAAAAAAATATAATTTTTTTTTGCTGTACTTAAAATGAACAAAGACATCTTAGGCCTCTCATTTCAGATTCTGGCAATGTCTAGTATCATCTTGGACCCCGGAAGGCTTAAACACCACTTTGACCATACAGTAGAGACAGGCATTTCATCCAATTGTAATAATATATATAATAATAAAGTACAGCAAATAAAAAGCAATTATTTATATTAAATGTTGCATACCTTAACAAATGATCTGTTAAACCATAAGATACACCAAGATAATCCAATTTCTCTGGACGTCGCTCAGATAATTTGAGGAGGAGTGGTGGCAATGATTTACGTGGTTGAAGTTGTTCTTCTAAAAGTGCTTCAGATGTCTCATCAGTATCATCAGGCTCTGGTGGAACATGAGTTGGAGTTTCTTCTAAAGTTGGTATATTTCCTTCAAAATACTCTTGCAGTAACTGCAGAGTTCTAAGTCCATATCCCATCTGTTGCATAAATCAATATTAATGTTTAACAATCAGTTACATATTAATATTTAAAGAAAGTTCACTTTAGTAATAGTGTTTACATTTGGGTTGTTTTACTTCTGAGTGGCACTTTTTTGCACACAATAAACTAAATGGGAAGGTCGCAAGGACTCCAAGACTTAGAGAAGGTGGAGGAAGGGTGCCCACTGTGGGCAGCTGTTAGGAGACAGATGGTAGCCTCCCATCAAGGCCATCCATTGTGTTCTTTGATGTGCACAGGGTATGGCTCTCCCAAACATGGGGCCACAGCTTAATGTCTCATCCAACAGACAGCAGCCTTTCCAAGCCTGTTGGTGTCCCCTACTGACCAATTGCAGGGGTGGGGAGTTTTGTGGAGATAAAATAATGATGGCCCAGTAGGACTCAAACCTGGGAAGAGCAGATTACAAGCCTAGCACACTACCAACTGAGCACCCTTACCCCAATAGTGATTACAGAATTGTAACTTTAATCACTATTATTTCCCTGAAAAAATATCTTTACCTTTTTTGAAGAAATGGTATTCCAATGTAGAAAAATATAAAATTAAAACTGACATCTCACAGTTTATAATAGATGGAATGAGTCTCCTTAAAATCTAACACATGAATATGAAAAAAATTCACAATTAATGAAAAGTCTCTTATTTATGTCCATTATTTCTTTCCCAAAATATCATGGAATAGAGTAGGTTTATAGTTCCAACTTTGAATTTTCAAACCACCGAATGAAAAGTAGCGATCGCAACTGAGTGAGCTCCGATTGCAATGAGGAATGGACATAAAATATAATCCATAACTGGCCCAAGTTTGCAAATTAATATTACTCAACTTTTTAAACTAGTTTCACATTACACTAGCACATCCTCAGGTGCATATGCTTTGTGTGGTTTCTAGTTCACAAATATGTCGCTTTAGTTCTATGCTGCTTACTGGAAAATAAAGATCAGCATTTCAAATTTTTTGTACTGACTGTTTTGTCACTGAAAAAAATTCTATGAACTTATCAGCACCTGATATTACAAAACTGAGTCTCAGCTTGAAGCTTAGATCTTTCAGGTATGAGATGACTTTTGTGTTGAACATTAAGCTTATTTGTTTTTGTGGAATATAACTTAAGAAGTATTTTTTTACTACATTCCACTGTTCAAGTCATTCAATGCAACTGATTTCTGTGTTAATCTTTGGGAAAATGCTTGTTCAACTTTTTATATTTTTTTCTGTATTCTCATCATGAAGGCCACACATGAAAAAAAAAATGGCAATAATAAACATTTAGTTCATCTATACAAAATTTTCTAAGCATTTCAGGTAAGTATTAAGATGACTTGTATATTATAAAAAAATTATGTTCAAGATACTTTCCCCCTTAGTTTTCCATTCATAAGGGGTACAACTTTTTGTTGACAACTGTCTATTACTTCTAATTGTCCGAAAATTGTTGAAAGACAAGTCAACAATATAGTTAAGCAGAAGTTTTTCTAAAGTCTTCTCCAGTTGTATATCCAAGAAATTATACAATGAATCTCCCAATAATGGATACTCATGGGGAATGAGAAATTGTCCAGCATTACGAGGTATACAAGTATTTTGAGAAATAAAAGATCACAAATGATGCTTTTGCTGCTAAATACACACAATGTAATGAAAGAAAATGGGTTGGGAAGGATGCTTTTAATTTATAGTATTGTACATAACATATCTAAATGTATTTATAAGCAAAATCTCTTATTACTTTTGGAAAACGTCTAATACTATAGTTTGTTTTTTTAGGCTTGCTCTCAATTATTTCTGCCAAGTGAACCTTTCAGATTCTCACTTGTTCAACAGTATATTTTTCCTTATTAGTTCCTGATTTAAACCATCTTCACTGTCATCAGTTGCAATGTGCTATTTCTTCAGTCTTTCTGTGCACCATGTCTACTAATTCAAAGATGTTGGTGATTGGTCCTGTGTGTTAACTTTTTCGTCATTTTGTTCTACTCAACTTCCCTTCTCCCATATTCATGCACTAGTTCCTGAAAATGTGACATGGTATCACAGTCACTCTCATCATAGACTCAGTGTTTTTTCTAGAAAACCTATCTTTAAAAAGAAGTTTCACCAGTTTGGGGGAAGATATTCCTCAGCAGACAAAATCCAAAACACTGCATCTAAGACACTAGTGCTGCTGGACAGGTGACTCACTGACTTTACTTCATACATTTTTGCTAGTAAACCTTAAAGTTTTTTTTTATAATTCCTTGGTCTAAAGGCTGTAATGCTGAAGTTGTGTTTAGAGGAAGAAAATAGTTTCAATTTTGTAAGGAAATTTCTAGGTGAGAAGTGCTGTCAAGAAATAAGAATACTTTCCTCCTTTGCCTTTCCATTTACCAGTCAAAACTCATTATACCATTATCATTAGATCCCAAGTCATCCAAGTCTTATTAGTCACAGTACATTCAATATCCAATAGCTTCATATTCACTCCTTTGCAGCAATGTGGTTTCATAGCTTTACCAATAATGAAAGGATTTTCAACCTTGCCGTCATATTAATACATAACAGTTAGTCCTTCAGAAATCTTACAGCCACTGCATGTTTCACCTTTGAAGCAAATAGATTTAAACATCCAATAATGATATGAAAAAATATAAATAAATTAAAATATTTAAAAAATACCTATCTTCCTGTAGGGCCCTTAAAGGTAGAAAATAAAGGGCCCTAAAAGGTAGAAAATAAACCTAAAGCATATCGATGGTACAATCAGTCATTGAATTCATATTCATTTGAAAGGAAGATATGGCACAGATTTACCTACTCAACAAGATTGTTGAAGCCCTATCTTTCTTTGAAATGAATACAAATTAAGTGACTGATTGCACCATCGATATGCTTTAGGTTTATTTTCTACTTTTAAGGCCCTATAGGAAGATAGAATTTTTTAATTTTTTTTTATTTATATTTTTTTGTTGTCACTAAAATTACATACCTTCAAAAATTTTGATATATGATTCATAAACATCGAGCACATTTTCCCGTCTTTTGGAGTCATGTTTGAGGTAGAAAGAGGTTTCACACAGTTTGGGTGAAGATATTCCTCAGAAGACAAAATCCAAATCCATGCATCTAAGACACTAGTGAAGTGCAAATTACATTGGACATGTCACAAGGTTTAATTTGAGATATGACTCATTAAAGTTGAACCATGTGAAAATCTGCCCCCCCCCCCCACTTTATTTGGTGGAGGAATAGTGGGAGCAAAATTCGAAATAGTTTACAATTGTCATTATATGAGGTTTCATTTGATACCTAACTCATAACTATAGGCCTTCACGTTCAGAAGACAGTAGAATGACTTTCACATTTCCCATTTTTTAAGGGGGAAGAAAGCACAAGGGGTCAATTCTTTATAGCCTGACACTCCCTGCATCATATGCTTTCATTAGACACATAACTCATTACTATCAGTATTCATATTCATGAGTAATAGGGGAACAATCATTTTCATAATTCCCCCCTTTTTTAGAAAGGGGAGAAAGCACGAGGGGGGGGAGGGATGTCAATTTTCCATAACCTATGATATGGGTTCTCAATGTGAAGTATGCGGTAAAATTTTCTGGGGTACGCTGTGAGAGCTGTTTCACTGATTATCCAGTAAAATGTTTATAATTTTATAAGAATTGTTACATTGTTTATATCATTTTTTGTGCTTATTGATATATGTAATTTATGAATACAAGATTTATGTGTATATATATGTTTTATTTTATTCCCATTGTTATACTATAACTATAGTTTTATCCATCTATACAAGGGGTATGCCAGTTACATACACATTTCCAGGGGGTATGTGAAGCATAAAAGGTTGAGAACCACTGACCTATGACATTCCCCACATCAGAAGCTTTCATTTGACATATAGCTTGTTACTTTTGGCATTCGCATTCAGAAGATATAGCAGATCAATAGTTTTCCCATTTCCCTTTTTTAGGGGGGAAGAAAGCAGGGGGGCAATTTTTTATAGTCTACGACAGTCTCAGCATCACAAACTTTCATTTGGCACATAAATCATTAAGTTTCTCCATCATGTTTGAAAGATAAGGTGGAACAATATTTTTCAAATGCACAAACTGACCAACCAACAAATGTCAATGCCAAAAGCAATAGGAAGATAGGTAAACACAACCCCGTTTCATCACAGTTGAATAAATCTTTCTCTTTTCATAACCTTCAAATATGCAGCTTGGCTAACTAATCAAAAACCACATATTCTGGCACTGAAGCAGGTTCTCCCCTTACAATTTTTGTACGAAATATTGTGTCAAATTCCAAATTTGTCCAATTTTATGGGTAACAGAGCTCACAGCTTTACTAAGCATTTTACACAGAAAACCATCAATGCAGCCACAGCGAATTTCACTGTGGCTGAATTGATTTAAAATGAAATGCTTAGCATTTATGCACAGACTTGTGTGTACTTACAAGTTTTTTTTTTTTTCCAGAAAATAAAAGCCTTTTTTAACTTATTGTAACGCTCCAAAGATTTACAATACTTTTAAAGTTTTGGACCCTTTGATCCAATATTTATTTCAACTCCGGATAGCTTAATTTCGGGCACCAGGCAATAATAATAAATTGCCAAATAAGTTGAAATTAGGGTTCAAATACCAGCAGGCGTTACTTAGCGAGTAAGAATTCAAAATAAATGATTGTCAATCTAATTTAAATTACAATAAAAAATTATCAACTAACATTGCTCAACAGAAAAAAATAGCAAAGATTCAAAAAGTTTTTATAACAAACAAATTTATTTCTAAAATTATTTCAACTCACCAACAGTTGATGAAAATGTCGACTACATCATCACTATCTCACTGCTACTAACAACAACTCTGTGACAACATACATCTCTGCTACAACTCACTCCTTCAACTTTCTACAACTCCTCTACCAACTCTACTACCTCTACCAACTTCCCTACTGTGTGACCACATCATTGCTATATCATGCGTTGTACAAAAGGTCTGCACGTGTCATGTTGCATGCCGGGAAAGACATTTACATAAAGTGACAAGCGTGCAAGCTATGACACAAGAGAGGGTGTGTCCTTGAACACGTGCGCTTTAGTAGATGACAATCGAAAATTTGGAGTAGCATGGGCATCTACTATGCTCTCAGAAACGAGTGCTGTGATGCCAAAAATAAAATCAAAATCGCCAAAATGATAAATGTAATGTAAATTAAGCAAAACTGGTTAAGGTAAAATAAAAGTGAATGAGGGGGCAGCACACTATAATTAGTCATCAAATATGCACAGACTGCAGTCATCATACTTGTCTATTGTTCAAGGAAGGGCTTTTATAATAACAAATGATCTAAGCTTGAATATATACTAATGTGATTGTTTGAAAACATTCTTTTTTGTGGAGGATTTGTCTAATAAATTGAAATGATTAATGTTTTTTTTTTAATTTCACTCATTAAAATTTTTTGGTGGCTGCACCTAAATTGCCTGGGACCACACTTGAGAACCACTGTGCTGACAGTTTGAAAATATGCAGCCTTACCTAGTTTTATTTACATATTTATATACAAGACAATTAATGGAGAACCAGTTGAGAAACTAGAATACTCAATTTTTATTTGTAGTTATTGAAAAAAAAAACCTTACCTTTTGGTAATCAGGATGAGTAGCAATCCTGACAATGCGAGCCCCTGATAAACTGGCAAAATCCTTATCTTGGAACTAAAAAAAAAACATAACAGAGATATTGAAAACAAAATTCAAGGCACACAAAAACATGTAAACTTTTGCTACTTTTATACTTAGATTTAATGATATTTGGAATGTAGCTGTTGAAAATACATGGCATGTAAAGCTGCAAATCAATTACTAAATCATAATAGTATGTTATGCTTAAATCCATCATTCTCAGATTAAAACTAAATTGGCTAAGTTATTCAGTTCCATTTTAGTTATGAATTACTGATATATAACCACTAGACAGTCTTATCAAAATATTAAAAAATGAGTCTAATGGAAAATGGACTAGTAACAGTTCACCCCCTTAGTGACAATTACAGACGCATTAACATTTGATTTTGATTTGAGTGAAGGGTCCCAGAAACTACTTCTAGTTTGTACAGACCTTCTCAATCAAGGCTACGCCCTACTAAGACCGAAGTCGCTGCTGACCACAGCTATAGTTGAAGCTAACAGCACACAAACAAACAACCATGTCATCACAGGACTTGAAACCATATCCAAGCAGTTACATTGTCATTGTGAACCAACCTGATACCACTGTGTCACCAAAGGAGTGGTGCAGTGGAATCTTCTACACGATTGTACACACATATCAATGATAATTTAATACCATTTTCCCTACTGTACGAAACTCAGCTGCATCAACGTTTTTGGAGGTTAGACTTTTTTCAATAGGAGTTTCAAAATGATCTCACAGGTACACAATTGGATTCAGATCATGAAACTGCAGTGGTTTAGAACAGAGAGTGAAATCTGCATAATGTTCTTTAAACCAATCCTGGACTATTTTAAGCTTGTGAACTATAATGTTATCATCTTGGAACATGCCACTGCTATGCAGATGAAAGTCAATGCTACTGATATATACAGGGCATTTCCAAATTTCTACTGACAAATTTTCCAGATGAACCATTCACACCAAAGTAAAAAAAGCCTATGTGAACATTTGTCCTATCTCCCATAGTTTACACATGAGGACACTCTACACACAAACATGACTGACAAATATGCATTGACCAAATAAATTCCACATATGAACACCTCACACTAAAATAAGAAAACAATTCTGTATATAAATTAAAAAAAAAGATGCTTATAGCAAAATTTTGCTAAATTTTATTTTTAAGCCTATTTATATTTACTTTTACATTAATTTTATGTCAAAGTTTGCAATATTTAGAGCATCTTCTCAAAGTGCCATATATCTATCTCTGTACATAGAATACAATTATGAATAGTGACCAGCAAACACACACAAAGATTCTGAGGCTTTGATAAACATTTTCATGCAACTTGAATGCAAAGCAGAAGTAGGGCTTCCTCTTTAACTGGGCCCTAGAGAAAGCCCCATGAGAAAGAATTCCAAGGGATTAAGACTTGGTGACCACAGTGGCCATGAAGCAGGGCCAAATAAGAGAATATCTGGAAATATTATAGTAATGTAAAACAACCACTAGCTAAAAATCGTATAAGCATTTTTACCCTGCTTGTTGAGGAAGTAATTAAGATCAAGCTTTCATCTTTAACTCAGTTTGCTAAAACTCTTGACAGAACTTGTAAAGTGAAAACAAAAAGCTTAAAAATAACTTAGAACACACATAAATAAAGAAATCAACAAAAAACAACCAATGTTTGCTAAAAAAAAAGATTTCTTGCACAAATATATATTTTTGGTCAAAACTGTTATTGAGATTGCTTACCTGCTGAGACAGTGTCCATGGTATTAAATCACCAGATGCACGTTTACCCCTGGATAATTCTTGCATAACTGTATCTTGTGATATTGCTCCTTCCAAACAAACCTGAAATGTGTAGTATGAATAAAAGTAACCATATTGCACCTTTCGTATGAGTATAATAAGTGAATGCTATAAACCCAGTGAACACATGGAATATGTGAATAATAACTTATTTCACAATAATTAATTCAAAGGAAATAAATGAGCAAAACAATCTGACACTTAATTAAAAGATGGAATGTGTGGTCATAAAAATGCATCTTTTCTAAATATTGGAAGCAGCCTCCATTTCCCATTTGATGCATACTGTTGTGTACTGTTGCTGACAAGAATAACAAGGGATTTCTCACACTCAAAATTAGCAGAGAATTGACCAGTTTTCAAGTTGACTGTAGATAAAGAATTCCTAACATGTTACTCTGGGTTTATATTCCATCTGAATCAAAATAAATTTTCTATGATAAAAAAAAAATCCTACCAAGAAAGCCAACCAAAGAATTACATTTCTTTATGTTCCTGTGAGAATTTCTGGCCAACTCAGCAGTTTTGTAATGGTTCAGTTAGAGATAAAAAGCATTAAATGAAGAATTAGGTAAAATAAATGACACATAAAAAAACACTTTAAATCGAAACAAAGACTGATTTGAGATATATCAAACTGATTCATATGAAATGGCACTTTGTAGGTTCTGTTAAAAGCAAACATTTATTCAATACTAGCTGAATGGCACCTAATGCTGCCTGAATCCCACTTTTAATCTATATATTATTATTTTCACTATGCTAATGGTTAGTTTTCTGAGTCTCCCCCCTCCCCCCCACACAACCTCTTACTACACAGATTCAACATGGAGAACTGCACTTTGTTGCTGACATCAGTGACAATAGCCCATGGCTTTGTATATATGCAAACTATTGAGATTATTTCAATTTCGATTTTGGTACCCTATGGTTCCAAAAAAGTATGAAAAATGGCAAAAAATGGTATCCTATGGTGAAAAAAAAGGTATGATTTCCTTTTGGTACCCTATGATACTAGACCGAATGGTCCCAAATTTTGTATGTGGGTTCCTTCTGTGTTGGGTTAAAAAATAAGGTTCTTACCTGCAATGGAACACTTTAAAATAAAAATGTCTTTTGGAATGTGAGGGATTAGGCCAGGCGCTATATAGAGTGTTTGGTGGTTCAGTTGTGCAGAGAAATTAACAGTAATCTTTTGATTATTAGGAAGCAACTTTAATTGGAGGATCCCTTTCATATTCCACCAAACAACATGATCTTCTTTGGGTGTAGTGCAGCCTTTGAAGTTGATTTGGGGCCTGATCCTTATCCACTACTGTTTCTGAGTTCATGTTGACATACAAGGCCCACTTCTTATCTCTGGCCATAATTCAATATAAAAATGGTCTGCTATTTTGACATGAAGAGAGAAAATGCAAGTGCTGTAGCACTCCATCTTATTCTCCTCCAACAATTGGTGAGGAATCCATTTTCTGAGTTTTTGCATTTTGATTATCAATTTAAGTGAACTGTAGATAACTGATGAGGTGTCAAACCTATTTGCCACCTCCCGCTGCATTATGCATGAGTTAGAATTCACCAAAAGTTTGCGATTTTTCTTTGTCAATTCAGTGACTTAATTTCTTCCTCAGTCATCTTCCATGCTTTCATCACCAGATCTGAACTTTTTGAACCATCTTTCAGATGCTTGAACAAGAAGAAAAAATTATTTTTGTTACATCTTCAGCATCCCTTCCAAGTTTGATTTTGTAAAACATGCAGACGTGAGTGACTGACATTTTAAATTGCAGAAAACAAGGAAGAGATGCCAAGAAGAAATTAATCATTGTCAAATAACCATCACAGTCTTACCTTTGATATGTAACAAGCTCAGGTGATCTAATATTACCAGTTAAGGCACGACGGGTTTCCATATGGTACCATTCAACATCATTTCAAATGAATCAAACCCAGTATTGAATGGAATATAAATATTGAATGAAAGTTAAATGAAATCTCTCTCTTAAATTGTTTTAAAATTTTTTAATTTAATTGCATAAACAAATACACAGACACAACCAGAATTTATTTTCCAAATACCCAATAAAAAACAAAGTTAATAAATTTCACAAAACTAATGTTTTAATTTTAAAAAGGCATTACTTTCTGAGAGAAATTTATAGTACAAAATCAATTGTTCATATGTTTATTTGAGATATGACCATACAAATTTCCTTCCACACACACTACAAAGTTTGCATTCATATTTAAAGAAAACTTTCAAGAGGCACTGGTGGTATTATTATCAAATGCACATATTATTTTTATTCTTTTGTTAGAATAATATTCTTCTGTAGCACTATATCTAGTGTGATCATTTCTTGGATAAGTAATTATTGTATCTAGAAGTAATTATAACAATTCTTATTTTTGGGAATTCTATCTGGAAAGCTGTTTATGTTTAATTTTAAGAGAGAAGAAATATTACATTAGTTTCCATAAAAATTTAAATTATTTTATAAAAATTAAGTTTTAATCTAATGTGAAGGGATCTCTTTCCTTTCAGTATTCAGAAGACACTGAGTTTACTGCTAATGCATTTACACATCCACATTATTGTTCCATCTATTAATTAGCTGAATTCATTTATTATCAATATTTAGGAAAACAAATTATTATTATTTTATTACAGCTATTAAAAATAATCACCAAAAAATCATTGGCATACCTAAATATCAGAGAATTTCCATGTCAATGGGGATTTAATTTTGAAGTTCTAAAATATCCACTGAATGGAAAAATTGACTGAAGAAAAATTAAAGATCATAATCAAATCTATTTAAATCTCAATTTTCAACAATATTCATTCAGTATTTAAAAGAGTTATAGAAGCTGGAATATTTAACAATAAATAGTGCTTTATAAAAAAAAATTAATCAAAACTGTCTAAATGAGATAATCAGTATTATGCAAACTCTAAAATGTATATCTATTCTTTAAATGGTTTGAAACAATACTTATTATTTAAGTTTTAATTTCTGAGGCAAATTCTTATGACTATAAATTTTTCAAAATTTGTTTTCATTTCTTATGGTGCATTATAATGTTATGAAATATTTTATCTTCCATAATTCTAAATACTGAATGAATATGTTGAAACATGGAATTTAAGTAATTTATGACCTTTATCTTTAGGGACATTTTCTGATTACATGGGACCTGGGTTCGAGTCCCAGGTAAGGCATGGATGTATGTGTCGTTTTTCTGCTGAGGTCCTGCCATCCTCTCAGACCTTCTACTGTGGCATATAAACTGACAGGCTCCTGTCAGACCTCTGTGGCAAGCAGCTGCTTGAGTGGGTATTTATTTTTTATATATATTTTAGAACTTAAGAGCTTCAAAGTTAGATTTCACAATCACATAATATGGAAATTCTCTAACATTTTGGGAGGGGCAGTGTATATGATGGCATAACAAATATCCCAGATGTTTAATTTGGTTTCAAGAAATCTTCAGAAAGTTAATACATTCTCTTTGATAGAGGAAAAAAAAAACCTACTTAAATGGTAGTTTCCTGATGGAAAATTATACATTTACAACTTCATCATCATCACCATTCTCAAGCAGATATGGACTATGAAGGTCCAACCAGACAGTGCAATTTAGTTCTCCAATCATATCTGTCCTAAGCTACATCTGCTGCATCTGCCACTGTACAACAATTCTAACAAGGTCCCGTTTGACATTGTCTGCCCACCAGATCCTAGGACTCCCCCTCTTTCTAAGGCCATTAGGCACACTGTTCATAACCTTATTTACCAATCTATAATTATCCATACGGCAAAATGGCCAAACCAACAGTCTCTCTCTACACAATATGCTGCCTAAAGGAGGTTGTCGACTCCTTTGCCTAACCTTATCATTAGTTACAAAGTTGAACCACCTAATGCCCAAGATACTGCGTAAGCATTTAGTTTCCTATTATCTTATCTATTGACTTTGTCAATTATGGTACCTAGTTTCTTTATACTCCTAGGTGGGGAGTTGAATTGAGCCAAATATGGTAGTTTTTAATGGTTTTTAAAGTTTTAATGGCTGTTGTTGGAAGCTGGAAGTCTGCATATGATAGTGCTGCCGTGGCCAGTGCAGGGCAGTGAGTATGGAAATTAGAGAAAATTTGTGATATCAGCATATACAGCAGTTTAAAAGTAATCCACTACGAAGAAAGCAGATAATAGCAATATGATTGTAACATTATTGCGACGGACATTAACAACTCAAGTCCGAGGAATCCCCTAATAAGAGCTAGTGGAAATCTGCTATTGTCACAGTTGATGAGATAACAGGACTGACAACATAAATCTTCACTGGAAATCTGATGTATGTTTATCCATCATTGCTGATATCGCTGATGTAACAGGACTGGAAGCATGTGTTAGAAATCACAACAGTATTGTCGAGACTAACAGATTAACATCAAATGATGCAGTTGTTCCAGCCTTTTGCAAGTCTGTGGTAATATTGCCTTCTGTATTTGCTAACTAGTACTCTTTAAGATAGGTTAAAGAAAGTATTTAGTTGGTAGCACTTAGTATACGGTATTATATAAGGAAAGTATAGTGACATCTGAGATTTTTGATAATACAGAAAATGTCCTCACCCTGATTTTGGTGAGCGACATATTGTCATGCTCAGAGTGATGTATACAACAAATGTAATACTCAATGTGGTGCACTGGTGAATCGCAGCAGAATTGGGCATCGAGACTTATTGTACAGTATTTATTCGTGTTTTATTAAAAGAGTTTGATTCTACTGTGCCTCGTAACATTTAGAACTTTAGGTGTATAGAAATCTCTATGGATCTATCTACGGAGAGCGTGGAGAAACTCCTATTTCTTCACACTCTCCGTAGATTCTTAAAAGTTCCGGCAGCAATCCCTATTCATCTGATAATTTCATGCTGCACATAACCAGTATCTGTTACATAGTTCCCAAGGTAATTAAACTGTGACACCTGCTCAAGACTGCAACTATTCAGATTAACTGAATCACAACCTGCCTGACCAATTTTCATCACTTTAGTTTTCTCTCTGTTTATAATCAAACCTACTCTACTACCAGTCTCATCAACAGCTTGAATGAAAGAGTTCATCTCTTCAACATCATTTGCCAAAAGGGCTAAATCAGAAATTTTCATATCTCCAGACCATTTAAGGCTAAAATCTTTCCTTTGCAGTGAATTTTGCATAACATAATTAATAACCAAACTAAAGAGAAAAGGAGACAAAATGCACCCTTGTCAAACACCAGAAGTAATGCTAAACCAATTGTTACAAGCCTTACCAACTCTCACACATGATCAGTATTTACAACTTAAAAGTTTTAATAAGAACAATCTTATGCTTTTAATACTTTGCACGCTTATCTTTTAGTTATTTTTATGTTCATTGCTTTGATAATTTACCTCAGAATTATGACTATTATCCTAAAAATTTTTACTTTTGTAAAATTCTGCTGCATATTAAGTCAGCAAACATTAATTAGTCTACTTCAGGGGTTTGTGAGAAATCAAGACGAAAGGTGAAAAACTGTTATTAAACATTTACCATTTAAGTATAACTGGGAATATTTCCTACCAAATAGAAATAATATATTTGTTTCACAATCTTTTCATTGCATTTGGAACTGTCTCTCTCAATTACCATGAAAAGAAGCAACTATTTGATATATTTCAGATATTTTTTAGAACATCAAGGTAATTCATAATTACACAATGAGTATCAATTTTGTTTACCACCATTTCAATTAATACTTCTTGATTAAGATTCTAGAAAAAATTAAAAACAAGCATTCTAAGGGAGGTGGGAATTAAAAGTAAGAGTTCTATGAGAGGAGGAGACACTAAGAATTTTGGCAGGCCCCTGTATATGCCCACCATAAGTCTAATTATTTTCATAAATCATTAAGGTTGTTGTTCCTATGAAATTTGTGATCTTTTTTTTTCTTTTATATTAAATCTTCATTGAATTATCTATAGCTCCTAAATGAAAATGCTTCAAATGATACTGAAGTAAAGAAATCACATAAGGTTATGGTTTCAGCTGAAAAGGTGCCATTTGAAGCAAATTATGGTCATAAAATATCAAGAATGAGTCACCCATACATAGTATTCATGCTCATGATAAAAAAAAAGGGTTAATATATAGGCACAGTCCATAAGCACAGAGGTATTAAAGCAGTCATTGATGAGAAGTGTATAATAAAGCATGGCTGCATTCTTATTTCTACTATTTTACTGCAGAATGCATGATTTTTACCTTATTATTTTGCTGTTTTTTGATTTGTTGATCTCATACACAATGTTATTTACTCCAGGCATTTATTGTGCAAAAATACCTACTTATTTTTCTGTATGTTATATTCCCATGGTCATGTATCCCCCTTTTAAAAATTTTTAATAAGTATTGCAATTTTAGATTATTGCTTTGTTGATCATGGCCTTGTTAAAGAACATAGCCTTCATAATCAGCAAAAGCTTTCTGCATTTATCTGTTTTTCTTTTTTTTTTGAGTGAGTGACAGACATTCTGGATCTTGATAAAAATGTACCATTTATGTTTCCTATGTACTGCTCAGCTGGAATTATTTCATTTTAACTCAAAAGTCTTAAATATTTCATTAAAATTTCCCATTCATTTAAATATTGCTAGAACTCTATATACAATGGAGGAGAGTAATAATCTACAATAAATATATTGAATTTTGCAAGGGTGTGCATTTTAATAATTTATAGTGAAGTTAAAGATTAACACAAGATACAAAAAAAAAATACCCATAATGCTTGCAAAGCACATTGTGTGAGTGAAATTATGATAAATACAAACGGTGCCTTAAGATGTAATTTGCTATGGATGAGAAATATATATAGCAGATAAATATGATTCTATAAATGAAATGACATACAGAAAAATTTAAAAAAAAGGCAATTTTATGCAGTTTTACTATATTAATAAAATTAGAAATTAATTACTTAGCTTAAAATAAATTGTATGTATTATAGAATTAATTATTTTATAGTTAAGTTTCTCAACTACTTTATATTTATGATTACTAGCTAAAGCATTTTAAACATCAAGAAATGCAGATTACAGATAGTACAAATACTTCAATGTCCTTACCTGTACTATACACAGCACTTCTGGAAGAGACCTCATATTATGATCAACAGGAGGCAGAAGGCAAAATAAATGGTGAGCAGGAGCATCAGACATCAATTGTAGGTCATCAGGAGAATTTTTGTAATGAGATGAAACATACAATGATACAAAGCGCTGCAGAAAGGACTCTGCAGCTTTATGGTAGCTAAACAAAGTGTCACGACTAATGTAATATGTTTTTATTAGTCAAGGATAGCCAAAACATAAATTGATCAACATGCTTATACTGTTAAAAGCAAAGTGTTAAAAAATCTACTAAAACTTTTGCAAAATATACACCAGCTGTTCAAATATTATGATCTTAGCATGTGCACAAAATTTTAAGCCTTTTCCCAGTTAAAATGCTTTGAAAAATCCTAAGTATTGAACAATTTAAATTCTTTTATCATAAAAATTAAACTTTCAATCTGAATGTTGTAATTGTTAATTTAATTAATTACATAATATATGTCCTAATGCTTAAATAAGAATAGGAGAAATAATATACATAGAATAAATAAGGAAATTTTTGAGTTTGAAACAGTTCCTAAAACTGTTAAGCTTGATTGACTTTCAGTTCCTTCTCATCAAAAAGCTATCCCTCTGCAGTGGGAGGTTTGAACAGTGCATAATGACTAAGAGCCTTTTTTTGCAATGTGTTGTCATCAGAAGCACACATTTATAAGTCATGCCTTCCAGCCATATGTTTAATGCCTTTTCAGTCTTCATTACAATCCTATCATGAACTTGGCTCATGACTTTAGTAGTTATTGGAGCACTTGATGCCAAAGCTTGATAATTTCCCCCCTCCCCCTCAAATCTTGATAGCACAGATGATAGATTCATTGCAGTCATAGTTACATGCCATGCTGGAGACTGACATACTGTCTCTCAAAAGTCCAACACAGCGAGTCTATCTATCCTACAGCATTGGAACAGATTACTTTCTTTGGTTGAGCATCAGATGAAGTAGTTGGCTTCCATTTAGGGGCCACATTGTATGAAAAATATGCATCTTGAAACACTCTGTGAGGTGAGCTGCTCACACTATGAGGCATGTGGGAACTGAGACTGACTGAAAGAAAGACAGTTTCAGGTCTCCCATCTCATGCTCACTTCAGGGCTGGTAATTATGTGGAATGGAGATAGGAATCACCCACACAATTAAAATTATTTCTCTCATTTTTTTTTTTTTGCTGAGCACATATAGTTGAATTTGCATTGCCAGAAAATGGGCATGGCTCCCTTGCACCCTAGATCTAGCCTGTTATTTACTATAAGTAAGCTATCTTAAGATAAGGCACTAATTTTATGTTTTGTGTGTATGCACATGAATTTATGTATGTGAATGCATAGATCTTTTTTTACATATAAACATTAACTAGTAGTGAACAATTTGTTTTAACATAAGCTATCAGTGATATTTATTACTTTCAAAAATAGAGGTGTTGGGCTTGATTTGATGAATAGAGATTGATGTTAGGAGAGAATTAGACAATGACTGGAGATGCAGGACTGTTGGGGGGGGGGGGTACATCATCTACTGCTCTCTTGTTCCCCTCCTCATATGTTGGGGGAAAACTGGAAGGACCTTGAAATAGAAATACTACTCCTACCTTCCTAAGGTATTCCACTGTGATAGTTTGTGTTTTGCAAAGAAGAGTATAAAATTGTTTGGGTTCCAGCTTGCATTTTTACTTGTAAAATTGCACCATGACAAAACACCTCATAGCTCATAATCAAATTTGATAAAATGATCAGAGAAGATCATGTATCCTAAAATTATCCAAAGCTTCATTAATTTTGCTGAAGGTATCTCTTAAACCTTTAATTGTAAGGTTTCTCTCTTCTTCTGAAATGACATTGTCATGTCACAATTCCATTGATTTATGGCCCATAGATGTGACCCTCGGAACTGTGGAGAATTTTTACATAATTAATAAATTTTTTATTTTTTTAATTAATTTTTCAATAATTTGTTCCCATATATGCAGAGAAGTGGATAATGAAGACCTCCTGTACCATCTCTCCTTTTTGTGGAAGATTGCATCAAATATATGATGAGTAAATAAAGAATACAGAAAATGGGAACTAACAATTACTTTTGACAACAGTGAATACATTATATAATTTTGATATACAGTTTGGGAGTCATATTGAACAACTAAATAGGAAAAAAAAAATCATTGAAGTGATTATTTTAACCAAGACTGTTTTTACACCTAACAGTGAGTTAACAAACTCTTGGTATGAGCTGAAATAGTTAAAAACAAACACTTCTGCGCAGCTTCACAATAACAAAAATATTTATATTTAGCTTTGGACTTTTCAAGTGCAAAGCCTAGGATTAATAGATGAAATACTTACTAATAATAGATGAAAACTTAGCTTACCAAACTTACTCATTAACATCTTAAATGGGTATGACAAATATACTTGTGACCTAAGCAGCAAAATTAGGCATAGTACTCAAATCAAAACTACATGTTTGAGCTTTAACTAGGGTGAAAAGCTGAGAAGGCTTTTAATGTGTTTATAATTAGAGCAAAAATGCCTGACAAAGAATTCTGAATTAATATAAAATACAATGAATTACAATCGATTTATGTACTGGCAAAAGAATCTACATGCACTTATGCTCTACCTTTTCCAATATGCAGTTAAATATTCCTGTTGTTTCAACAACCAGCAATTTTGGGCAAACACAAGTATATATGAATAATCATTCCATTTTGGCTTTTAACTCTGCATCTGAGCTGGAAAACAAAGTTGGATCTTTCTTACCTTGCAAACAATATCATGGAGTTTACCATGAACATGTTTCATGTTGATTATTTTACACTTATTATGCTACCTGTCAATATACAAATATTCTTGCTATATTTGACTGAAACTCAATGAATTTCTTATAATTGAGGAATTATTAATTTATTTATTTATTATTATAAAATTCCTTATAAACTTAATTAATAATGATGTAAATGCTTATTTAAAATTTCTTGCTTCATTTGGATTTCTTTCATACATAAATTCATATACAAGAGTGACAAATGCTTCTTACAGTTGTTTGGATCACATATTTATTAGATCAACTAATAATAGATTAAATTTCAATTCAGCTGTTTACCAGAATGACATTACTGATCATTATCCCATTTTATTAAAAATTATTAAGAATACAGATAATTCAGAACAAAAAATCAGCAAAGAAATTTGCTATTCTTACATAAATTACAAGAAATTTGAAGATTTAATTAAAAATTTGATTTTTATATATGATGAGAATATTCAATAGATATAATGCATGACATTTATATAGATCAAATTAAGTCATGTATTCTACAAAGTACTACTAAGAAAAAATATTATATAAAGGATTCCAGTTCAAAGAGACATAAGACATGGATGACTTTGGAAATTTTGTCATTACTTAAGGAAAGAGAAAAAGCATATAAATTACATAGAAACTATCCTTTAATATTGAATATAAAAAAGAATATCACAGAATTAGAAATTTGACCCTTGCAACTATAAAAAGAACAAAAAATAAATTTTATGTTAATAAATTTCATAAATGTAATGGGATTAGTAGACAACAGTGACAAATTGTTGATAGTATTTTAAATAATAAAATGAATAATAAACTTATATTGCCCAATGATAGTAATTTTGAAAAACTTGTGGGGAAATTTAATGAACATTTTATAAATGTAAACAATTCAAATTTATGTTGTAATAATTCAGATTATGAATATCCTAATGACTTAATTCAACAAAAATCAATGTTTATGATAGAGACAACAGAAAAAGAAATTAGTCGTATTATTTGTAGTCTTAAAACTAATAAAGCAGCAGGATATGATGGTACAAATTTAAAAATAATTAAAATAATAGTAAAATATCATTCTAAATTTTTAGTTGAATTAATAAATAGCAGCTTTCAAAAAGGTATTATCTTCTCAGACTTAAAAAATTGCTATTGTAAAATCTATTTACAAAACTGGAGACAAAAATTGTTTTAATAATTATAGACCAATTTCCATTCTTCAAGCCTTTTCAAAAGTTATTGAACCATTATGAAAATAAGACTAAATAATTATTTAGAAAAAATTTCCTTTTTATACAAGTTTCAGTTTGGTTTTAGAAAAGGTTTAAGTAACTGAACATGCTATCTTAGAATTTACTACCAATATTTACCAGGGGATACATAATTCTGAAAAAACACTAGCCCTATTTCTTGACATATCTAAAGCTTTTGATACAGTTAGACATATTTTATTACAGAAATCACATTTCTTAGGAATTAGAGGAAATTTATGGAGATGGTTTAAATCTTATTTATCTGACCGCTATCAAATAGTTTTTATTAATAATATTGAAAGTACTAAAATACTGATTAATAAAGGAGTTCCATAAGGATCTATATAAGGACCTATTTTATTTTTAATTTATATAAATGTTTTTATCAAAATTTAAAAGGAAAATAAACTTCATATGCTGATGATACAGTTCTTGTTTACAGAAAAGGAAATCAACATGATTTATTTCTTGATATTTATAATGATTTACATATTATTGCAACTTGGTTTAAAAAAAATGGATTAAAAATTAACTCTGATTTTTTGTATTTTTCACTCACCCGACAACCTTTTTTTCAATAAATTAAAATTTCATAGCATGCATTGTGTCAACAAAATTTCTTGTGAATGCCCTGAAATTAAATAGATTACGACTACAAAATATTTGGTGGGAGTTCTAATAGACAGCAATTTGAAATGGAAATCACATGTTAATAGGCTTGTAAATAAAATATGATTTTACTTAGTCAGATTGTATCATTTAAGAAAAATTATCTCTGGAAGATTTTTAATTACTCTTTATTTTGCTTGGATACAGTCTCTTATAAAATATACTTTAACTAGCTGGGGGGGGGGGGGTACTTATATGAATATTATTGAATGTGTTAGTAAAGTACAATGTAAATTCTTAAAAGTTATGACATTTCATAATAAAATCTATATGACTAAAGTTATTAATGATTATAAAATTCTTAGTTTGAGTTTACTATATATATACTACAGCTGTTTTTCTTTTTAAAAATCAAGCACTTCTACAAGTTAAATGTAAAGAGTATGCTGCTTGTCAATCTGGTCTTTTATTTGTAATCCTTAAAGAAGAAATAGCTCATAAGCACTTTTTATTTTTAGCTCCTAGAATATTTAATTCCTTACCTAAGGAAATTAGAAATGAACGTTCATATAAAAAATAAATAAATACCCCCTCAAGCAGCTGCTTGCCACAGAGGTCTGACAGGAGCCTGTCAGTATAGTGTTTTCAAATTGAAAGTGAAAAATGTTATTTTTAATTCTTCAAATATTGATTATTACTTTAAAGTTATACAATAATATTTTGTTTTTAATATAATGACACATTTTTTGTCACTAAAGACATTTCTCTGAATGTAATAATTCATTTTGGCACCCTAAATGAGCAAATTACTCAAAGATCTGCTAATATGTAACTTTTATTTTATTTATTTTGTTTATATTTTATTATTTTTTGACTTGCAATAATATTGTTTTCTGTTTGTATATGCAAGTCTTTGTATTGTATTGTTATTTTGTTCTTATTAAATTAAATTCACATTTGTGATACTCAATAGAATTATAAATTAACCATAAGTATTCCAATCTACAAAACTGCATATACTGTGCAATAATAGCAATTCTGTATCTAATGGTGTGTAATTCAGCAACTAATGGTGTGTTACTGAATATAATTTATACAATGTTGAAGAGTTTAGCTTTTTAATGCATTTTATACTGTCGTTTTACTTTGCACCAAAATTGAATGTTTATCATTTCAAACATATTTAATTTTTTCTCCTTTAATACTTTCATAGTGATTGGTACCATCCCATCTTTGTAACACAGTCACATCTTTCAGATAAAGTGTTCACTGGTTTAAGCAGAAGTACTTTAGTGAAAAATACATTTTTTCCCCTTAGCATTGAAACTAGTTAGTAAAGTATCTTAGTTGCAGGTGTTTTCCATTTGTTTCTGGCTTGATGTATTTACAAGAATTAGAAATTTTATACAAGCTGCTCTTGGTTTGTTTGCAGTGGAGACTGATTATGATTTTGAATGCATCCTTTCATATGTTCAAGAATCAAGCACAATGCTACAACACAAATTTTTTGATGCTTTTGGTGTCATGAATAATTCTCTTCCAAAAACACCCCATTGAACACTGCAACCTTCACTATAAATAAATCAATGGTAAAAATATAAAAATAATACATGGGTTGGTTGTTTTACCTCTGCAGTATTTTTCTTTTTGTGCACAATGGCCAGGTCACAAGGACCCTATAGGCTCAAAGAAGGATGGAGGAGGGGACCACTGGACAGCTGTTGGGAGACAGATGGTAGCCTCCTGTCAAGGCCATCAGCATGTTCTTTAACATGTGCAGGGTGTCTCCTAAACCAGTGGCTTAATTACCCATCTAATGGACAGCAGCCTGCCCAAGCCCATCACTGTCGACTACTGACCATGGGCAGGGTGGGAATTTTGTGGAGATAAATCTCAACACTGGCCCAACTGGGGCTCAAACCTGGGAATTGCAGATTATGAGCCTGGCATGCTACCAACTGAACCACCCCTTCCCAGAAAGTATATGACATTGCCTACTATTAATACATCATGAACAAAGGACATATAGAAAACTCAATGTGCTTGGCCTGAGCAAGAGAGAAAACCAGTGGGTTGGGTTGTTTTACCTCTGAGCGGCACTTTTTTTGCACACCATGGGCTAAATGGCCAGGTCACATGGACCCTGAAGGCTCAGAGAAGGTTGGGGGAGGGGACCCACTGGAACAGCTGTTGGGAGACAGATGGTAGCCTCCCGTCAAGGCCATCCAGCGTGTTCTTTAACGTGCACAGGGTATGGTTCTCCCGCACACGGGGCCACGGATTAATGTCCCATCCGACGGACGACGGCCTTTCCAAGCCCATCGGTGTCCCCTACTGACCGTGGGCAGGGCGGGGAATTTTTGCGGAGATAAATCTCAACGCTGACCCAGCTGGGACTCGAACCTGGGAACTACAGATTACGAGTCTGGCGCGCTACCGACTGAGCCACCCCCGCCCCGAAAACCAGAGGACTTAATTAGAAAGGTGTAATTGTCTCCTGAAAATGAGGTAGCATCAATCCTGGGTTGGGTTGTTTTACCTTTGAGCGGCACTTTTTTGCACACCATGGGCTAAATGGCCAGGTCACATGGACCCCGAAGGCTCAGAGAAGGTTGGGGGAGGTGACCAACTGGAACAGCTGTTGGGAGACAGATGGTAGCCTCCCGTCGAGGCCATCCAGTGTGTTCTTTAACGTGCACAGGGTATGGCTCTCCCGCACACGGGGCCACGGCTTAATGTCCCATCCGAAGGGATGGCGGCCTTTCCAAGCCCATCGGTGTCCCCTACTGACTGTGGGCAGGGCGGGGAATTTTGCGGAGATAAATCTCAATGCTGACCCAGCTGGGACTCGAACCTGGGAACTACAGATTAGGAGCCTGGCGCGCTACCGACTGAGCCATCCCCGCCCCAGCATCAATCCCCTTGAAAGCATTAGAGTAAATAGAATCTATTATACATTTTCAATTTAGTGTACCAGCAATCCTATTCTAAATAAAAGGAAGACATTTGACATAAAGCTGAAAAGAGGTATCTTTTTAAAACTGCAATTTTACTGGCAAATAGATTATCATCTAGGTGACAACTACAAAAAAAAAAAACAAAAAAAAAACAGATATAATTAATAATGTCAATAAGCCAATCACATAACACTGGTTAGAATTTTAAAAATTAGGTTAAAAAAAATTAACTGAAAAGGATATAGTTGACACTGTTGTGGTTCAGGACATCCAGAAGATAAGTGAGAAACGATGGTTGCATCAAGACAAAGTAGCCTATTTAACCAATCCTCCACACTGTCACCATTTCGATAACGAATGGATTCATCCAGAGTTATTTCATGCAAAATGCGTCCTGAAATTTATTAATAATTAGTTTAGAATGCAAAATTTTTATTTATGATCTACCAATCTGAACCACTTAGAAGAGAAAAAACACTTGCATTAACAAACTTTATATCTGGTAATTAATACTTTGTAGATATGAAATAATAATGGACATTTAAAATGGTTTTGGATACATATAAAATTAAAATGCCCACATAAATTATTGTATACCAGGTTCATTGAACTTTCAAAGAGCAATATTTTTTACGTTCAAAATATTTTGAGAGCTGCAATACATATGGATACACCCCAATACACACATAATAGGACCACACTAGTCACTGAATAATTTAATTATTAGATTTTTTTAAGTATTCACCTTGACAGTCAATCTTCCTAAACCAGCTTTGGAAGCAATGGTGTTGTTCATTTTTGTACTGCGGATATCTCTTGTTCATATGTACCAATGGCCTTTTAAGAGATTTTAAAATCAATGACCTCTAAGGCAAGCAAACCTTCACTGTGTAAAACAGAAAGCATGGTGCCCTATGTCTAAGTCTGGGCTGTAAGCTGGTTGGGCAAGTAGGTGTACTAAAGTGTTCTGGAAGAAAGTAATCATGGCTGTTGCAATGAGAAAAGGCATAGTTCATGATGCAAAAGGATGCCTCTCAAGTCAGTTCTTTGTCACTTTTCTTGAAGCTTCTCGAACACTTTGGGTAGGAAGGATTTTCAGTGGGGAAGACCCAAATTGATGAGTGGTGTTTGGTTTCAGGATCAAATTAATAGATCTACGTTGCATCACCTGTGACAATTTCAGAAACTCAACAAGAGTCACCATTCTCAAAGTGCTCAAGTGTCTCACGACACCATTCAGCTAGTGTGTTTTTGGACTTGGTCAAACTGAGAGGTACCCAGTGGCACATCTTTTTCATGCAGAGATAATCATACAAGACTGCGTAAACACCCATTAGCCTGTGTAAACCACATTAGTGAACTAATTTTTAGTGCTATCTCAAGGTCTTTGTAGTACAATCATGGATCCTCACTGATCATGATTTCTATATGCATGTTTTTCTCAATCAATACTGTGGTTGGCCATTCACTTATTTCACTCTCAACAGATGTTCTTTCCACGTAAAATTATGAAAACCAATGGAAAACTGTGGCATATGACAGAGAGATATCCAAAGAGTCTGTCTGAGGTGTTTGAACAATCATATCTCATTTAAAGTACTTTTAAGGTTATAGTGAATCATTGTATAAAAATGTTCTCACTTTAGCTTGCTTTAATGAGAACATTTTTATGTTTGATGAGCTCATTGCACTAAAAGAGGTTTCAACTTGTGCTGCTGATATCATAATGATCTGACAAGCTTCTTACTGGCACCACTTTAACAATTGAGTTGTTTTATCTCTGACACTTTTTTTGCACACAATATGCTAGTCACAAGAACCCCGATACTCGGAGAAGGTTGGGGGAGGACCCACTGGACAGTTTGGGAGACAGATCGTAACCTCCCATCAAGGTCATCCACAATGTTTTTTAATGTGCACAGGGTATGGCTATCTCACACACAGGGTCAAGGCTAAATGTCTCATCCAATGGACAAGCAGCATTTACAAGCCCATTGGTGTCCCCTACTAACTGTGGGCAAGGCGGGGAGTTTTGCCGATAAATCTCAATGCTGGCCCAGCTGGGATTCGAACCTGGAAACTGTAGATTATGAACCTGGTGCACTACTGACTGAGCCCCTCCCACTTTAACAGTAATGAATGGTACTACTGAATCATGCACTCTGCTAGCTTTGCTCCATGTCTAAAAACTTTTCTAGTGACCTACATATAACAATATATTCAATACTGTTTTATAGCAATACTATGGAGGTCTGCCCCTGTAGCCTAAGCCACCAACTCCACCAAGGGAACTCTATACCTTGTATCCCTCACTGTTGGCACACTTCACTTGCCCCTTCCAGAGAGGTGACTAGAGACTTCCAGAGAAGGTAAAGTAACACTTTAAAATTTCGAATGTTGCACAAAACTTTATGGAAAGTTAACCTTTTGTCCATCACAAAAAAGAGAGTTTAGAATTTAACATAAAACAATTTATTTAAAAGTGAAGCTATCTTAGAAAATATTTCACAGAATGTTATTATAATTCACTTGATTAGAAGCATTATAACATAATACATGTGCTGTTTACAGTGAGGTGCAGTCGTCATTCAATGAAAACTAATCTGATAATCTAGTAAAACACATTTTTCAATTAAAAATTTTGACTTGTAGTCAATTAATGTAGCTATTCCAGAAAATATTTCACAGCACACTTTTGCATATAAAATTATAATTCACTCTTTCAATCATTTGATGCACCTAAGTTCAAAAGTCATCATTACCATGCTTTAAAATTTCAAATGTTGCAGAAAACATTACCAAAATAGAATGATTAGAAGGTAATGTATGAAATATTTACTGTGATGAAATTGACATTCAATGAAAACTAATCTTCTCATAATGTTGTAAAATATATTTTGTCTTAATACTTTTGCCATTGATGATCTGGCAACCAGACTGCATTACAGTTACAGAGTTAGCCTATTATTATAGTACACATTTTTTGCTTAATGATTTAGAGGACATGAAAATTTGGTACGCAGTTAGGGAGTGTGGAATAATTGCTCTGTATGTAAAGATTGCTCAGCTCTGGGAGTGAATGAGGTCTCTCTCAAAAGAGGCTCTATTTTGTACTCTAAGGCTGCAACTGTTTATTCAGAATAGCATTACTGCAATAGAAGGCATACACCACCATAATAATGCTGTATATCTATTAACAGGGCTGGATTTAATAGGAGGGGTACAAGGGGGTCATGCCCACTCTTCAAAATGTGAGTAAAGGTTAAAAAAGGCAAAATATCATTAAACTTATTTATATTTCATGCATTTTTCAAGAAATTTTCTAAAATCCCATAAAACGGAAGAGGAAAATGTTATATTGCATTGTCTTGGCCCCCCCATTTTATTTTTTGGCTCGATTGGGTTTCTTGCCTCCCCCCCCCCCCTTTGATTTTTTTTAGATAGAATTTGGTACACAGTTAGGGAGTGTGGAATAATTGCTATGTATGTAAAGATTGCTCAGCTCTGGGAGTGAATGAAGTCTCTCAAAACAAGGGCTGGATATAGGGGGAGTCTAATTATATTAATGTCTTAATATAAATTAGGTTTAGCCAAAAGAATTCACAGCTTCAAATCAGCTTTTTCATATGTATATAGAAACAAATTGAATTTTTCGATTATCACCAACCATTTGCATTTCAGGAACCACAATGGATATTTACAAAAAAAAAAAATCCATTAATACTTTTGCTGCACAATTAAATGGATCCTCTACATTTATTCCATTGAAGCTTAGAAAGTTACAATAAAAGGCAGTGCACACAGTGATAAAAAAAACTCATATCTGTTGCATGATTCAAATCAAGTTGAATAGAATATTAAAAGGGATTGAACTTCTAATAACGTGGAATATTTTTGTTACACATGAATTTGTAATCATAGTTAACTGTGAACTGCAAATAGAAAAATCATGTTAAAATAATAAGATCTAACATCTGCTGGTGATATGCTAGATAAATATAGAGGTTGGGTTGGGTTGTTTTACCTCTGAGCGGCACTTTTTTGCACACCATGGGCTAAATGGCCAGGTCACATGGACCCCGAAGGCTCAGAGAAGGTTGGGGGAGGGGACCCACTGGAACAGCTGTTGGGAGACAGATGGTAGCCTCCCGTCAAGGCCATCCAGCGTGTTCTTTAACGTGCACAGGGTATGGCTCTCCCGCACACGGGGCCACGGCTTAACGTCCCATCCGACGGACGGTGGCCTTTCCAAGCCCATCGGTGTCCCCTACTGACCGTGGGCAGGGCGGGGAATTTTGCGGAGATAAATCTCAACGCTGACCCAGCTGGGACTCGAACCTGGGAACTACAGATTACGAGCCTGGCGCGCTACCGACTGAGCCACCCCCGCCCCTCAAATATAGAGGAAAAACTTCATTAGCCAAGTGGGGTCTGAACCCATGACATCCTGATAACATGCCAGGTGCTCTGACAGCTGAGCTACCAGCTGCTGAACAATCATCCTCTATTAGTGGCTTTAAGGATTATACCATAGAATCAATCACTGGAAAGTAGTTGACTGCAATTGAATAAATGGTTCAGAAGGCACCCTCCAGGTTAGTGCACATGACCAGCCCACATCAAATGTCAAGCAGCATGGTATTTTTTAAAGCCAACACACCAAGTATAAAGAGTAAGCATTATTGTTGAAATAATAGGATCTCACAGACATATAACTGTTGGTGATATTCTGGATAAAGATAGAGGAAAAACTGTCATTAGCTGGGTGGGATCTGAACCCATGACCTCCTGATAACATGTCAGGTGCTCTGACTGCTGAGCTACTGGCTGCCAAACAATCATCCTCTATTAGTGGCTTTAAGCATTATACCATAGAATCAGTCATTGGAAATGTAGTTGAATGCAACTGATATCCTCTACAGGGTGTTTCAAAACTACAAATTTCAATGGGAGATAGGGAACATCAAGACAAACCTTTTTCGTCTATGAATGTAAGTCTGCTGACATAACTCTTCAGTGCTAGAGGGTGCTGTTTGGTGGTGCTGCAATTGGCTAGAGGGGCAAAGTGGGAATGGAGATCAGACTTGTGTTTCCCATCGGCATTCGTAAATCAGACACATTACATGTAACACGGAGTGTTTCACAACTGCTGAGATGGCTGACATGCATCTGGCATATGGGGCTGCCAATGGAAACAGAAGAGCTGTTGTGAGGTTGTACCGACAGCACTTCTCAAACAGACATGTGCCAAACCACCAAACATTAACGCGCTTGCACCGGCAACTGCAAGAAACTGGAACATTCCATGCAAACATGCATGATACTGGTCGGGAGAGAACCATGCACACTCTTGACAGGGAAGAAGAGATCCTAGGGCAGATTGAGGACAATCCAGGCACAAGCACAGCTGTTGCATGCAACCTCAGTGTGAACCACTCCCTCATGTGGAGAGAGTTGCATGAGCAGCAGTTTCATCCGTTTCATTGTCAGAGAGTCCAGATGTAACGCTCCAAACAAATGCAAAATACTTGAAGTTTTTATGCTCCGGATAGCTTAGACGGGTGCCAGGCAATAATTAACAAATTGCCAAAAGTAAAATAAGTTGATAATAAGTTGATTTAGGGTTCAAATACCAGCGAGCGTTCATGAGTAAGAATCAAAATGATTGTCAAGTAATTTTAAATATAAAAAAATCCTTAATTCGCGTTGCTCAAGAGAAAAAAACTGTAGACTCAAAATGTTTTAAATATAACAAAACAGATTTATTTCCAAAATAATTCAACTCACCAAGACATCAATGAAGAAAACATAACTCCAACTCCTGTGCTACACGCACTGTGCTCGTAGGGAATTATCTTGTGCTTAGCTACTGCTTCTGCTACTGCTTAAGTGACTTGCAGGTCACCGGTTTTTGACAATGAGTCGATGCATGCCGGGAAAGACATTTGCATACTATGACGAACGACGCAAGCTATGACGCAAGAGGGGGCATGTCATTTGCACGCGCTTTAACGGTACAGTCGGAAGATCGGAGTTGCGGTGCATGCGCAACTCCTAGAAACTTGGAAACGAGAGTTGCGACGCCAAAAAGGAAATAAAAAATCCCCAAAATGATAAATATAACGTAAATTAAACAAAACTGGTTAAGGTAAAGCAAAAGTGAACGGTGGGGCATCACACAGACATTGCAACATCAGGATTATCCTCTTCTTGTGGAATGCCACAATGGCACATGGTCACCAACAACAGTCCGCCGTTAATGTTTGGGTGGGTATCATCCATGACACATTGATTGGGCCATACTTGCTGCCTCCCCAACTTAACAGGCAGATTTATCAGGTATTTCTTAAAGAAACGTTGCTGGGAATGCTCGAATACGTTCCTGCGGCTATTCACAGACGAATGTGGTTTCAACACGATGGGGCACCAGCACACTTCAGCAATGATGTGCGGGATTATCTGAATGCCACTTTTGGGGGCCGATGGATAGGCCGGGGTGGACCAGTTGCCTGGCCACCAAGATCGCCCAATTTAACATGTATCGATTTCTTCCTCTGGGAACACATGAAGAACCTCGTATCTTATTATTCCACTGACTCAGATGAAGACCTCATCGCAAGAATTGCTGTCACCACATGCAACTGTTTGCAAAATTCTGGGAATCTTTCAACATGTACTGAGAGCAATGCTTCGACACTGTCATGCACACAATGCTGTTGCCAGTCACAACTTTGAGTACCTTCTTTAAACAAACATGTTGTTCACACTTGTTTCCATTCATTTATGTACCAGCTACACTGATATTTCTGTCAGCACCCTCTAGCACCGAAGGGTTATATCAGCAGACATGCATTCATAGATGAAAAAGGTTTATCTTGGTGTATCTCCTATCCTATCTCTATCCTATCTCCCATTGAAATTTGTACAAAGAGTTTTGAAACTATTTACCCTTATATTTATTTAAAAACAGATGTTATTTTGTATTTAGATCTTGTTCTGAATATTAAAACAATCTAATATTAAATTAATATGTCTGCTAATAATAAACCCAGTAGGTAATCAGATAAGATACATCAATATGAAACATCAAGTATAAAGGCAAAAAAAAGATGAAATTAACTATAGTTCATCATGGCAGTGGCAAGTGTTAAAATAACCAAACAGGCTATTACAGGATTTCCTGTGATAGCAAGGCATTGTAGGTAATTATAACCTTAGCATGCCAAGCAGTGCACATGAATTATAGAACAACAACTGATGTTAATTAAACATTAAGCAAATGTGAAAAGCATTAAAAATTATATTACCAGTTGAAGAAGCAGCTGAGTATGTTGATCCACCATCCCCAGATTTGGCACTATTTCCAAGTGTTGCTGACTGTTGGCGAAGCTGATTAATCAATTTCAAAGATAAGGATCGTCCTGTTCCTTCATATCTATTTTACATAAATAATTATTACATAAAAACTGAATAATTTATATTATTTTAAAACTGAAATTATATCAAGTAATAAATTAAATGGTTATCAGTAGTAGTCAAGTATCATAATTATATCAGTAGTCTATAATTAAATGGTGAAACAGAATTTGACCTAGCCTCCAGTTTGTAAGATTTCTTTGTATGTGCTAAGAAAGTTTCTAAAGCAATTGAATGTATTTCAGTGTAGGATTTTCAGAATGGAAAGTGTGTTTGGAAATGATAAGAAATAAGATACTGAGAAGTGTATTTTTTGTGTTAACATTAGTCAGAATTGCAGTTCTCTCTGTGTGCACACCTCCCTTGTACTTTGTAGGTCTACATAATATACATCAGTCAATACCAACATTAAAGAACAAAATCAGGGTGAAGTAGCTATTCAAGAGACATTTCTATCATTGGGACCCCATTTAGCTGGTTTTGTGAATTTACTTAACCCTTATGAGAGTGATAGTAGCAGCACTGCAGCAACTTTCTTTGAACAAGTAGAGAGCAGAGGAAGGCTTGCACAATGGTAATCAAGTGAAGTGCCATTATTGCCTGCTCAAAACTGCGAGGTGCTGCTGCAGAGTTCATAAATGCTTCACCGGAGCTATGAAATTAAGAAAATTTTGCGATTTTAAAGAGGGCAGTATTAGAACGTTTTGATAGCAAAGATCCTTTGGCCATGAGGCTACGTAGTTTTATCAAATTGCCATCAATGGACAGGTGAAAGCATCCAAGAATATGCTGCTCACATTCGAACCCTAGCATATATTTATTGATACCCACAAAATATTTATTGATTTATCAACGCCAAAAGGTAACGCAGTGATTATCATCTGTTTAGATAGAAAAACCACCATTATTTCAGTTAGTGAATGGGTTATATCATTTTGGTGTGAAATTTACAAATACGCAATTGTAAGGAGTTTCAAAAAATGTATTTCAATAATTAAAATCAATCCAAAGTGAATGCACAGTATTCCCTGTTAAGAAACATTAATTAATAGATTCTGAAAAAAATTCAGCGCCGCCACGACGGGAATCAAACCCGAGTGCGCTCTGGCATGAATCTGGAGAGATGTGGGTTCGATTCCCGTTGTGGCGGCGATGAATTTTTTTTCAGAATCTATTAATTAATGTTTCTTAACAGGGAATACTGTGCATTCACTTTGGATTGATTTTAATTATATATTTAATGCGGTAGCGTTAGCGACCTTCTCATTAACATCTGATAATCAAATGCAACGACTGAAAACGTTGCATCTCCTTGAGTATAGATGGCGCTGTCTCAGTCACGTCTCAAGAAGATTTAAAAGGTCATATTCTGAAAATATTCGTTGTCCGACGCGTGGTGCAATGGTTAGCGCGCTCTGGCATGAATCTGGAGAGATGCGGGTTCGATTCCCGTCGTGACGGCAAAGTATTTCAAAAACTTGAGGGGGGGGGGCAGGAGACGATACATTGTGTGGGATGTGTGTGTTTTGTCATCACACCAAGAACAAAAAAATGTTATAGAAGCTTGGTTTCTAAGTTTTTTTTTTTAACCATAATACTAGTTTAATCCATAGTTTTCAGGTAAAAACTACTTGTATCATTCTTATAAGAGGTAAGAGTCCTAACAATAAGCTCAAATTATTATGTGATTTACAATTAAACTAGATCATAATTATGCTTTATTATCATTTTAGTGGTACTGTAAAATTTAGTGAAAAATACAGCAGAATCATCTTCATATTAAACTAAAGCATTTTATCTTATTGACTGATTAAGGTAACTGATACATACCCATTGACAGTAGAAGCCATGAAAACTACATATGGTCCAAGTAAACTCTTTACCAAGGGTAATGGAATAGCTGCAGCTTCATCAATGACAACAAGTTCTGCTTGGCCAAGTTTATTAGCATCAGATGGATGAATGTACTGAATTGTTTGTCGATGGTTACGAAAAATGTTCACTCTGACAACAGCTTTATTGAATTCTGGATTAAGTGACTGAATTACTTCATAATCTCCATGTTCCTGGAAAAAAAATTACCAACTAGTATAATTAACTGTATATTTTAATAACAAATACAGTGGTTTGAAACAAAATTTTTTATCTGATTTACACTGATAACTTTCACAATATAATAAGTAATGAAACATTAACAATCATGCAAACCAGAACTGAGGTGGTTATAGGCCACCAGTTGGACCACACTGATTTAAGTTATAGAAAATATCTTAACCACATTCATTTAAGTTACAGAGAATAAATTACCTATTCAATCCAAATAGAATTTTTAATTTAGCTCTAAAAGCAAAGAAGTTGAATGTCTACAGGAAGATAAGCAAAGTGAAACATTAGTGATTTCTTTTTTTCAAACAAGCTGAGATATGCCATCAGGTAGAATGTGGTGCTGTACAGATTTAGGTTGGGTTTTTACCTCTGAGTGGTCTCTTTTGCACACAATGACCTAAACAGTCAGGTCACAGGGACCCCAAGGGTTCAAAAGGTTGGGGGTAGGAATCCACTGGACAGCTCTTAGGAGACAGATGGTAGTCTCCCATGAATGCCATCCAACATGCTGTTTAGTATGTACAAGGTATGACTTAACTCTTTAAGTGTCAGAAACTGATTAATTGCTTTTGAAAATCATTACAAATGAACTTCCAACATGTTTTTATGCTTTACTGCATTTTTTTTCCCTTTTAAATCACATATTTTTTGTTCAGAATTAAATGCTCTTTTAGTATGTAAACTATTTGATTCATTAGTTGTTTCATAACGAGGCTTACAAGTTGAATTTTTAGAGAGAAAAAAATATATCTGTTACTGTAAGGGTCAATGTCCTATCCAATGGATAGTGACCTTTGTGTCATATTTCTCACAGACCATCAGTGTCATATTTCTCACAGAGGGCAGGGTGGGAGTTAGCAGAGATAAATCACAATGCTGACACAGTTGGGACTTTAATCTGAGAACTTCAGATTAAGACCTTTGCATGCTACTGACTGAGCCAGCCATGTCCTTCCATTTCTTTGTGCACACAGGCACACCAAAGTGATGACGTTTGGTTACAACCACCTGTATTTTTCAGATATAAGCTACAATACAAAAAATGTCTGTCTAATACTTTCCCACATTATATGCAATTTATATAAGGTTATATAAAGACAGCCGTCCCGTGGCCGAGTGGTTAGCGCGCTTGGCTACTGATCTACGGGACCTGGGTTCGAGCCCCGGGTAAGGCATGGATGTTCGTGTTGTTTCTCTGCTGAGGTCCTGCCATCCTCAAAGACCTTCCATTGTGGCATATAAACTGACAGGCTCCTGTCAGACCTCTGTGGCAAGCAGCTGCTTGAGGGGGTATTTATTTTTATTTTATTTTATATAAAGACATGTTTAAAAAATTGCAAAAAAAAATAGCATTATAAAATAAATTTTAAACTGATGTAAGAATTTTTCCCCCCTGTTCATACACAGAGGTCTAAAGAAGACAAATTACCAAATTTCCTGTAATTTAAAGAATGATATAATTGAAATGATAATCATTTCAAAAGTAAATTAATTATAATTTGATGGGGCAGGGAGTTAATTTCCCCGTTTATGCATCTAATGAAGAAAAATATCAATGTTCTCTAAAGATATTTTCTGAAACTTAAAATCAATGTGGTCCAACTGGTGGCCTATGACCACCCTCAGTTCTGATTTGCATGATTGTTAATGTTTCATTACTGTATAAAAGCATGCTGCCTATGACCACCCTCAGTTCTGATTTGCATGATTGTTAATGTTTCATTACTGTATAAAAGCATACTGCACAACAGCATGCTTTCCCTTGATATTTCTTCATCTGAACATAATAAAAGAAAAAAAAAAGCATTTTGAAAGTCCCTGTGTTGGTTTGCTCATATATATATACTATATATAAAAGTCATGGTTGTCTTACCACAGAAAGAAAAATTGATAAAAAATGTGGGAGAGCTGTTAGAGGATAATTATTTAAAAACTGTCCCTTGAAGATGATTGTTTTATCTGATTATAATTATAAAATATATAAAAATATTATTAATATTTTAAAACAATGTCTCAACATTTTTCTTACAATACAAATGATGGTACAGTGAAATGTCAGTATAACAAATGCCAGAATAATGAAATATTCAGCATAACAAAAAAATTTTCCAACCCCAGTTAATTTACGATGTATCTCTATGTCAAAATGCTTCATTTTAACAAATACCATTATAACAAAAACATGTTTTACAAAAAAAGTTATCCTGATACAAAACAATATGGCCAGTGTAATGAAATTTAAAAAAAAAAGGAAATCTTTGTAAAATGTACAATTTAGCATCTGGTAATACTGTGAAATATCAAACCAATTGCAGCACTGTGAATCACATGCTATTGTATATAACAGGTATGCATTTTTGCCATCTCACTGGGTGGCATGCTTTCTACACATTCTGAGATAATGCTTTAAATCCCAGCATAGGAGATCTATGTGATTGATTGTTTTGCAAGTAATGATACCGTCAGCAAAAAAGTTGTTTCAAAGCAATTCCATTTCCATGCTGCAATTATCATTCATTAAATTTAAGTTATAGTTATTATTATTGTTTTAATTAAATTCTTAATTTTGATATTAGCAGCCAATATGATGTGAAGTTTTCACTGTTTTATAATGACATGGAAAGATATTCTGGACAATGTGCTGGACAGACAGTTAAAAAAATGATTTTTTAAGAAGTAAATTTTAATACACAGTAAATTTCTTTCACAATGATTATTTTGTAGTACATAACCTATCATAGCATTTTTTCATTGCATTTCAGTGTAATGGAATTTCAGTATAATGAATAAATTTTGGTCCCCTGCTTTATTTCATTATACTGACATTTCACTGTCTAAAACTATCTCTAGTTTGAAGATTATTGGTCCTTGTGCTTAGCTTGAAAATGGTTCTCAGCTTAAGGAAGGAAAAGGACCACACTGGCTTAATTAAAACTTGAGTGTCAATTAAATTTCAAAATCTTTAATTAACTGATTAGAAATATTGCTCAGAAATATATCCATGTTTTGTTCTTTCTACTTGAAAATTTTTACTTTTAAATGATTTTTAAAGATTTTAGAGTTTAAAATGTGTTTATTAATATACTATAATTACTTTATATAGTTATAAAATGATACCAACCCCAAGAACATTTCTAAAGCTCATATTTAATATTTTGTGGTTGCAATTTGATTATAAATCAACCCAGAAAAATAAAGTGTTTTGCAACATATTTTTTCAGAAAAAAAGGATCAGCTTATATTTAAAATACAATGGCAATTAGTGTGGTTCAAGCAGTTTAAAAGTGTAAAATGCACACCTGAAACTACATGACTTTTAACCTCTCGGTTATCATTAGTAGAAAAAGATACATTCAGATTCACAACAAACTAAAAACTGAGGTAAGCGCAACACATATTTCTACATTCAAAAATTACTCAAATACAAACAGCCCCATGCTATATCAATAAAAAAAAATCCATTTGTAACTCCATAACTTTTTAAATAAGCATTTTGTAGAAAATGAAACTGAAAATAAAAATATCAAATTTATCTAAATTTTGATTTTCAACAATTTCCATTGAGTATTTAAAAAGTTGTGAAAGCTGCTATTTAACTGCAGTTTGCTTGTCAAAATAGTCAATTCCAAAAGTAAAACATATTAAAATGAAAGCAACTGTTAAGCAGTTTACTAAAATACCTGTGCATTTTTTTAAAAGTTTGTGTAATTATTATTTCTAAATATTTGTTTCCCAAAACAATCAAACTTGTTAAATGTTTCAGTTTCCATCTCAATTAAATAACCATTGTTTGAAATTGAGATTTAAATAGATCTGGATTGCAATCTTAAATTTTCAAACTGATTTCCTTCACAAAAAGTTTATTTAAGAAGCTCAGAATAGAAATTTGACCCTCCATTGAAATAACATGGGGCTATTCACATTTCAATGGCCTTTGTGTGGCCAATTTTAAAATTATACAAAGGATGGTCAATAAGTAATGCACAATTAGTTACACAAGTACATATGTAAGAGAAAGGGGAGAATTAATGATTACTTGTTGTACTACTAAACACCACATAGAAAATATTTTTTTTTTTGTTCATAGGTAGGAAGATATGTATGAACAAAGTGACAGCCATATCTGTCAATGGTAGGTGATAGAATTCCTGTTCAAAATCAGGTGATCAGTTGGCCACATTAACCAATGAAAATTCCTGGTAGTCAATGGGGACCAGACAATTGAAGTAATGTCCAGAGGTGGCTTCAACAGTTCCAGAATGGCAATTTTGACATCAAGGACAAACCAAGAGATAGGACCAACATGTCACAAACATGAAAACGAATAATTCACTGACCAGCTCATTTAAAATGATAGGTACATAATCATGAGACAACTGATGGATGCTGAGCAAATGGCAAAGGATAGGATTGTGATCATCATCCACAGACTGGAGTACAGAAAAATCTGTTCTCGGTGGGCCCAAGTTGCTCATACAAGTGATGATGACTATGAGGAAAGCAATCTGTGATGATTTTCTGGAGATGTTTGATGCTGCCAGTCCCAAGTGCATTAATGGAGTCATCACATGTAATGAAAATTGGCTTTTTCATTATGACCACACACCAAATGTCATTCCATGGAATGGAAATATTGGACATCACCTGCAAAGAAAAAGCCAAAACTTTCCAAATAATCAAACAAACTTATAGCCACTTTCTTCTAGGATATCAATGGAAAATTTTTTATTGATTTCTTGGAATGTGGAAGAAGCATCAACAAAGAACGATACTGATAGTCCCTGGAAAAGTTTAATCAAGCTCTGAAAACCAAAAGACTAGACCTCAATTGGCAGGACAAATTTCATCAGGAGAATGCAAGGTCACACATAGCTCAAATGACACTGGCAAGGATTGTAAAGCTGGAATGGAGCATAATGCCATCCACCTTACAGCCAAGACCTCACTCCTTCCTATTTCTTATTGTTTCATAGACTGAAAGCATGCCTGCATGGTAAGGTGCATGAGAGTGATAAGGAACTCATTTCATGCATGAAAGATTGGTGCATAGGTCAACCTCCTGATTTTTACCAAAGTACATCCACTGCATGGAAAGAAAGCTGGAGAAAATGCATCAAGTGCAATGGATCGTACATTGAGTGAAATTTTCACACAGGTGGAGGATTGTATTTTCCATTTGTGCAGTATGATTACATTATCGGAAATAGTAAAGCAGTTACAACTAATTTGCATTACTTTTTGATGCAACCTATGCATGGTACATGAATAAAATAGGTTTGATAACTCTGACTTAGTTTCCACTTTGGAAATTGAAAGACTTCTATTACCTTACTGCATTTGCTGTTTAGGGATTAAGTGATTTCAACACCACATGCTAAGATGCATATTCAATATTTCAGAATACTGACCTGATATTCCAAGGCATCAAATCCTTTCAACACAAATGAAAACAAAGTCTTCAAGTTCTCTGGAGTTGGAGAAGTAACAAATATATTCGAATAATTGAAAGCTACAGCTCCTGCAATTGCCAAGCCTAAAGCAGCTGATTTGCCCCGTCCTCTAGCTGAAGTAAGTGTTACTGTGGTGCGAAGAGTTTCTTCTGAAAGTGCATCAACAAACTTCAAAACTGCTTTTGCTTGATCAAGTGTTCGACAGTGATGAATTAAAACACCAACTGGCTGTGTGTCTTGAAGAGATTCTTTAAGTGCACTAAGTTCTTGGTTTTCAGGGCTCTGAGGATCTTCCTAATAAAAGAAATCAAACTATGCAGTACATTATGTATATTCTACATTTTAATTATTAAAAAGTAGGAAATATGAAAGTATTTGCTTGATATTTAAAGAATATGGGAAATTAAATATTTAACATAAGCTTTGCCATCCTACGAACTTTTCTACAAGTTCTTTAATTGCAAACAGTGCTGTATCAATCCATGGACAGATTTTTTTGTGTGTGCATGACTACTCCCTCAGTATTATTTCACTCAGCAGGGAAACCAACATTATGTCAAAAAATTATTTTAAAAGAATATATATTAAATTCACAATGCATTGTTAAAATTTACATAATTTTTATTTTAAACAAATTTATTAAATCAAGCCCTCTCAGGATCAATGTCAAGATGGTTACACCACATGCTTCAAGTTTAAACAAAATTTGGAGATAATTTTTAGACAATTTTGAAGCAATTAAAAGTTTAATTACTATAAATTTGTCCAAAGCAAATTTAAAATTATTTTCTTTTTCAAAATTTTTTAAATGCTTTTAATCAAATGTTGAAAACAACATTTAAATATACACTGCTTGACATAGAAAATGCCACACCATCAAGGAATGCATGAAATGAGACAAAACCTACCACACATGTAGACAACTAGGTGGGAAAGAAATGATTTAATTTCTGAGGGATTACATGAATGCAATGGTCGAGGAGATAATATAATGTGGCTTGAGCCAGTTGGTTGTATGACCGCTATGCTGGCTATACATTTGGTAACATGGTATGGCATTGAGTGGAAAGTCCCTGGATTGTCCATGATGCTGAGGTACCATGGACAATGCATCATTGACTTGTGTCCAAAATTCATCGACATTGCGAAGGGGTCATGCAGAGAGTGAAGTTGTCTGCCAATGACATTCCACACATTCTCTATTAGGGAGGAGCCTGGGGATCATGCTGACCAAGGCAGCACCTGGACACTTTGTAGGCACTGTCTGCTGATGTTGGCAGTGTGCAGGCAGGTGTTATCAAGATGAAACTAGATATCAGGATACTATGGAGATATGGCAACGAAACAGACTGCAGCATCTCATTGACGCATTGTCGTGCTGTCATTGTACCCACTATGTGTATGAACAGTAAATGCTGATGAAACTGACAGCACCCCTAACATGACACCAGGCTGAGTAGCCATATTACATTCACAATGGCAGCAAAATCAGCCCAGTGACCACATTGTCTCCAGACTCTCAATTGGCAATCATCGGCACTGAGACAGAAGCAAGACTCGTCACTGAATATGACATGGTTGCATTCATTCTGCCATGCATGTCTGGTACAGCACCACTGCAACCTTGCGCAACAATGTGGTGCGGTGAGTGGCAGTCATCACAATGGCTGGGGAGAGTGCAAACCTGTCTCAGTCAATCTGCAATTCACAGTCCATGTCGATATGGGAATGCCCATAGCTGCCTGTACACCACATCGAATGTCATCAACTGTATTGTGGGGGTGCTACAGCTTGCTATCGAATGCAGCGATCAAGGCATTCAGACATTCACCTATATGCACAGTCCCACTATGGCAAAGCATTTTACCTTCTTCCAACCACTGTCGCCAAATTCAGCCAACATTTGTTGCATCCTGATGCGTTTTCACTGCAATGCAACCAGGGACCAACCAACTGTTACAGGATAAAGCCTCTTGTAAAGATGTCCGTGTGATGGTAGGATTTCTGATGATATCGCTCAGGCATTCTCAATCCTTACACATGCTTTCACCACTGAGATCACTCTGATGTAGTGGTGTACACCCTAGGTGAGGACAACCAAACTTAGCTACACCGAGCCATTTTGCCGTTATCTCCCTCATCTATCACATGATTGGTTCACAACTGCACTCATTTACATAACACAACTGTCAACACATACCCACCTATTTGCATGGCACTCCATCAAATACTTCCTGGTGTGGCAAAACTTACTATAAAAAAGTAACACAATTCACCGTTTAATGTAGCAGTAAACATGAAGCTTGAGGTAAAAAAACCCAGAGAAACTCAACAAGTTTTAGTGAGCTTCAATAAATTTCCATATGAGAGAATCTCTTTAGAAGTTGGGGGATGGCATAGTTATCAGCATATCCAGATACACATCTTTATTTATGCTATTCTCGATGAAAAAAAAAAGGACCAATCACTTCGTTCACACTGAGGACACACCAGATGTTGACCTTTGGATGGTCATATTCAAGCTCCCTCACTTCATGGAGGTTTTGGGAGAAATTATTTCAGGTAGTAACATTTGTTGACCATCTTGTGGCCAAGTGGTTGGCACACTTGGCTATTGATTTAAGGGGCCTGGGTAAGGTGTGGATGTTACGTTGTCTTTCTGCTGAGGTCCTGTCATCCTTACAGACCTTATACTATGGCGTATTAAACTGGCAGGCACCTGTCAGACCTCTGTGGCAAGCAGCTGCTTGAGGGGGTATTTATTTATTATAACATTTGTTGACTCTCCCAGAAACATCAAATGTTGATTTGTCTGTGAATAACACCTTCCAGAGGAATGCACTCTATCATGGACAGCATAATCAATGCAAACTCATACCTTCTATGGTCATCATTTAGTTTCAGCTTCTGTAACATTTGGATTTTGTAAGCACAAAGACACCTCTTGTGAACAACATCATGGATGGTCAACCATGGAGATCTCTAGTTTTCTACTGGCATGGCGAATGGATTTCTTTGGATCACACTGGAATGTTTTCATGAATGTTATAAACTTGTGGTCAGACACTTCCTTAATACTCTCACTTTTCTTTAGGAGTGAGCCAGTTTCAAACAACCTTTTGTATCATGTTGTTATGTTTCTCTCCAATGGTTCTTGATGGCATTTTTGTTTGAAATTCCTCTGCACTGTCAATGGAAACTTTAATCCAGCAAGCCAATAACATCTACACTTTCTGCTGTACTGTGAATGGTGCCATTTTAGAAAAAACAACTGCAGCACAGCAGGAATGCCCAACAGTGTTGACACACTTCTACCAACAAAACTCGATGAGTTTCTGCCTTTTACCATAAGATGCATGTTTGTTGCAACAATAAACATTGAACTATATTACTTTTTTATTGGTAGATTTTTGTTCCAGACAACCTGCATATATTTATCTGTTGAACTGCTTGAAAAAATAATAAAGTTCAAAAGTAATCCATTTGCACCTGTGTAACAGGAACTATGTACATACTTGGATATATGGAGGGAATGCAGAGGGCCCTATCATCATTTCTCTCTTTGCTGGCAGTGTGTAAATTTCAATCTAGTTGTTGTTGCTATGGTGCCTGTTAAAATCTGTGCATTGTCGCTATGGTGCCTGTTAAAGGCGGGGAAAGATTTTACATTTTCACAAGGATGCATAAAAGATTCATGCAGATTTATCACAAGAATATGGGGATCAAGCCTGTTCATATGGCACTATTATAGGATGGATGCAAAAATTCGGGGATGGCAGAGTTTCGAAGACCTCTCTCATGCAGGAAGACTGAAGGAAGCTGTGAAAGAGAGAACCATCCATGACTCATTATAGAAAACCCACACATCACTGCTCAGGTAATAAGTTTAGATGTCAGTGTATCGATTGGCAGTGTGGAAACAATTATTCATCAACATTCAAAGTTCCAAACGATATGTACCAAATGGGTGCCCCACAAACTGACAGAACAGCAAAAAAGGGCTAGAGTCGATATTCATGTAGATCCTGACAATGTTTGAACATAGTGGCCACAAACAGTTAACAGACATTGTCACAAGTGATGAGACATGGTATTATTACTATACAACACCCCCAAAAGATTGACAACTATGTTTGGGTTGTGGAAGATATCCGTGTCCCCAAGTTCTCTGACAAGACTTTTGCTCAAGGAAGGGATGTTCACAATTTTTTTCAACTTCCAAGGAGAGAATGAACACCTTTCCCAAAAGAAAATTACTATAAATAGCCAATACTATACCATTGTTTTGATCGAAATGGCTAAGGAGTTGAAGGAGCAATGTACAACAACTGCCGTGTCAAGGGTTCTCCTTCTTCACGACAATGCCAGTGCTAAAAAAACCCAGCAAGTTATGGTCTATATGGAGCAGGAAAAAAAATCAAACAACTTTCCCATAATGCATATTCACCTGATCTTGCATATGTAATTTTTTTTTGTTTCATTAATTAAAAGGGAAGTTGCTGGGAAGTCTTTTTCAAAGGTGCAAGACTTTGCAAAATGCGATCATTCAGAGTTGGGGGGTATTCCACAAGAGGAGTATTACCAAGCATTCCAGAATTGCCATAGACGTCTGAAACTTTGTATAGATGCATGCCAGGAACTTTTTGAATGCCACTTGCATGCATGTTCACAAAAAATCCTTCCTTGAAATTTTAAGCCTTAAAACTGAACAAAAACTGCATGAAATGTGGATAAGCCAATCCAGATAACAATAGACATGCATAAGATCCATTCATATTGCAATGCCAATCATGATCTACAGATTAAGGAAACTTTATAATCTGTTGGGTTGTTTTACCTCTGAGCGGCACTTTTTTGCACACCATGGGCTAAATGGCCAGGTCACATGGACCCCGAAGGCTCAGAGAAGGTTGGGGGAGGGGACCCACTGGAACAGCTGTTGGGAGACAGATGGTAGCCTCCTGTCAAGGCCATCCAGCGTGTTCTTTAACGTGCACAGGGTATGGCTCTCCCACACACGGGGCCACGGCTTAATGTCCCATCCGACGGACGGCGGCCTTTCCAAGCCCATCGGTGTCCCCTACTGACCGTGGGCAGGGCGGCGAATTTTGTGGAGATAAATCTCAACACTGACCCAGCTGGGACTCGAACCTGGGAACTACAGATTACGAGCTTGGCTCTTTATAATCTGTGAGTGTGACCTCCATCACCCTAAAGGTTTAAGGCATAGTGCAGCCTAGGCTGCACCATGCCTTCACCTGACGCCAAGATAAAATTTCCCTGTTATGTCCAAGATCTGCCAGCAGCTCCATCATCTGGCATCAGGGGCAATGACTTGGCAGATGCTGCTGCCAAGTCAGCCATGTCACTATCTGGCTCTCCATGGCCTGTTCATATCTGGACTTCTGGCAGCATTTTACCACTGAGCTCTGGGCACATTGGAAGAGATCTTGGTCAGAGCAGCTCATACGTAAAACAAGTATTTCTGAGCAATTATAACTTGCAAATTTATGCATTTAAAAAATTAAAACTATCTTAAATATAAATTTTTAATAGCAGAATTATGCCTTTGTGCTTCCATCTCTACAGTGTTATTCTGAGTTAAAATACTACTAAGAACAACGCAATATTACTCTATATGACTTGCTCAGTAGAATATATTAATTACATTGGAGTAATTTCTATACTTGTATTAATTTTTTAATGCTAACATCAAGTGTAAATGGGTTGGCACTTTTCTGCACACAATGGGCTAAATGGATCAGAGTTAGATAGAAGAAACAGATGGAAACCTCCATCAGGGTCATGTCTCTCCTACATGTGGCAATACCCCCCATCCAATGTTTAACCTTCTATTCAATGGTCACCAGCATTTCCAAACATACTGGAATCAACTTTCTGACAAGGCAAAGTGGGAGTTAGCAGAGAAAATCTCAATTCAGACCAAATGAAGACTTTAACCTGGGAACCAGAATATGAGTCTGGTGGACTACCAACAGAGTCATACTGCAACATTTGACAGTAGAGACATACCACCCATTTGTATGAGGGGGGGGGGGGGTACAATAGTCTCCCCTCTACAAATAGGGCTTGCAACATATGAATCTCTACTTAAATGAACTTACCTATTATGTGAACTCACTGACTTCTGCTGTGTATTATACTTAATATGGTACCTATACTTCTCTGTGTAAGATGATCTTCATTTTACCATTCATGGATATCCTTTCCCTTTGTTACTTATATGACATTTGTGAATTTCTAAGGCCTGTAAATGGTAGCTAGGTGTAGACTGGAAGGAGAGCTGTGTACCAATCCCTAGTGATGATGCACAGAACCGGCCAGGTCTAGCACCTAATGTCCGACCCCGCCTTCTCGTGGTGCAGGCCATTAGTACCTTTCAAAAGAGATATTCTCTTTTGGAAGGGAACGGAAGGGGAGGGCTGCCAGTTCAGTATGGCCTGCTGATCTGGTCATCTATGGCCACTTTTTTCTTTTTTTCAACCCTGCTGAGGAGTGGTCAACTTCACAGGGTCCTGGTGCTGACCATTTATACCTACCAGACTGGACTTGTTTATGGATTTGAGTTTGATTATGGATCCTGGGCTTGCTGCACTGGTGGGCCTCTGTTGAGGGAGAGTCTGCCGCTGTGTTTTCTGTTTGCTTCTGGGTTGCCAGCTCTAAGTGAACAGAGGCATGGGATACCTTATATCAGCTGGTGGATAATCCTAATCAGAGGCCATCGCAGGTACCTGAACCTTACTTTGCTAGTTGGGCATCGTCAAGCCTAAACTGGAGTAATGCGTCTCAGGCAGGCCATGTGGCTCTTGAAAAAGTCCACTTGAAAAGGTGGTGCCTGAAGTTCCTACCAGCATCGGTGACTTCAGCCTTTAGCGGAGGAGGAACGGGTCTTTGCCCCATGCCTGCGATCAGGGGGCTGTTTGATATTGCTGGCCCTACCAATCTCAATAAACCTAATTTCTTTAAAAATCCTACTAATCATTTTCTCTCTGCAGGAACGTGGAACGTGAGGACATTATATAGAGATTATTCTCTTGATGTCCTCATGCAGGAATTCCAGCGCTATAACCTAGATATTCTAGGCTTGCAAGAGACCAGATGGACAGGTAAAGGTGAGATACTTAAAAATAACTTTAAATTTCTCTTTACACGGAGGGAGGATGGAAAGCATCACCAAGGCGTGGGTCTGCTGCTCAGCAGACATGCTAGTGATGCTCTTCTAGGATATGAGTGCATTAATGAAAGGTTTCTTACAGCAAAATTTCAGACAAGCATTAAAGACTTGAATGTTATCTGCTGTTATGCCCCCACTGAGGATGCTGATGAGGATGGGAAGGATAGGTTTTACGGACAACTTCAGGATATTTTGAATTCTGTCAAGAAAGGAGATATTACCCTTGTTCTTGGTGACTTCAATGCCAAAGTTGGTACTGACTCTGATCTTTGGGGAGGGGTGATAGGCCCTTTTGGTATTGGTAGCTGCAATGGCAATGGGCAACGTCTCCTACAGGTAAGTAAACTCAATGGTTTCAGAATAACTAACACATATTACAAACACCGCGACATACATAAATACACGTGGGTTTCACCTGATGGGCTGCATAGGAATATGACTGATTATATATTAATTAACAGCAAATGGGCTAGTTCTGTTAGAAATACCAGGGCATATAGGGGAGCTGAAATTGGATCTGACCATTACCTTGTTAAAAGTGTCTTGCAACTTAAACTTAAAAAGTGTTGTGTTAGGGTTAAAAAATTTACCTTTAATACTGAAGCTCTGAAAGACCCAGTTATTGCTAAAGCTTACCATGATAGGTTACTTAGTCATTATGACAGTCATGGTTTGCTTAATACTGAAATTGAGGAAGAATGGGGCCATTTTAAACAGGCTTTTTTGGAAACTAACAGTACTCTTTTAGGAAAAAAGGAGCAGAGGAGGCATAATTATTTAAGTGATAAGGCAATTGAGCTTATTTCAGAAAGAAGGAACTGCAGGAATGTCCTTAATCAGTACCCTACTAGTCCTAATAGAAAAGATTACAGAGAGCTTAATAAACGTGTAAAGGATCAGTTAGCTACTGATAAAAATCTTTGGCTTGATAGCTTGGCTGACAAAGCTGAGGAAGCAGTTAGGCAGCACAACAGCAGAGAGCTGTACCAGATAGTTAATGTTTTATGTGGTAGAAAACGGACAGGCATACAGGGATTGAAGGATAAACAAGGTAAGGTTATAGAAGGTGAGGATTCTATCATGGCTAGGTGGGCTGAGCATTTCAGTGATGTTCTAAACAATGTGGTTAGTTCTACTCCCATTGTTTGTAATGACGATAGATGCATTGGCAGCTTTAATGTTGGCCCTATAACACAATCTGAAGTTAGTTTGGCTATCTCTAAACTTAAACTTCATAAATCCCCAGGGGTAGATGAAATTACTACAGAAATGCTCAGAGCTGGGAATGTTTCGGTTACCACTTGGATGACTGAAATTTTGAATAACTTTTATGATAAAGGCATGGTTCCTAAAGATTTTACAAGAGCTATTATTATCCCTATTTTCAAAAAAGGTGATCGCAGTTCTTGTGATAACTATAGGGGTATCAGCTTACTCTCTGTTCCAGGTAAAGTTCTTTCCATGATTGTGCTTAATAGAATTAAGAATCTGGTTGACAGGCAATTGCGTGATGAGCAATGTGGATTCAGAAGTAGTAGGGGATGTGTGGATCAGATATTTTCACTTAGGCAGATTCTTGAGAAATGTTTAGAGTTTCAGAAACCTTTGGTTGCTAGCTTTGTTGATTTCAAAAAGGCTTTCGACTCTGTTGATCGTCATAATTTGTGGTTGATTGTGAGATCATATGGTATACCAGACAAGTTAGTTAACATAATGAAAGCTCTCTACAATAACACTGAGTCATGTGTGAGAGTTGGTAAGTCTTGTAACAATTGGTTTAGCATTACGTCTGGTGTTCGACAAGGGTGCATTTTGTCTCCTTTTCTCTTTAGTTTGGTTATTGATTATGTTATGCGGAATTCGCTTCGAGGAAAAGATTTTGGCCTTAAATGGGCTGGAGATACGAAAATTTCTGATTTAGATTATGCTGATGATTTAGCCCTTTTGGCAAATGATGTTGATGAGATGAACTCTTTCATTCGAGCTGTTGATGAGACTGGTAGTAGAGTAGGTTTGGTTATAAACAGAGAGAAAACTAAAGTGATGAAAATTGGTCAGGCAGGTTGTGATTCAGTTAATCTGAATGGTTGCAGTCTTGAGCAGGTGTCACAGTTTAATTACCTTGGGAGCTATGTAACTGATACTGGTGATGTGTGGCATGAGATTAACAGACAAATAGGTATTGCTGCCGGGACTTTTAAGAATCTATGGAGATTGTGGAGAAATAGGCGTATACACCTAAAGACTAAAATTAGACTGTATAATAGTTTGGTTCTTTCTAGGGTTAGTTATGGTAGTGAAACTTGGACGCTGTGTAAACAAGATAACAGGAAACTAGATGCTTACGCAGTATCTTGGGCATTAGGTGGTTCAACTTTGTAACTAATGATGAGGTTAGGCAAAGGAGTCTGCAACCTCCTTTAAGCAGCATATTGTGCAGAGAGAGACTCCGCTGGTTTGGCCATGTTGCCCGTATGGATAATTATAGATTGGCGAATAGGGTTATGAACAGTGTGCCTAGAGGCCTCAGAAGGAGGGGGAGACCTAGGATGCGGTGAGCAGACAATGTCAAACAGGACCTTGTTAGAATTGGTGTGCAGTGGCCGGATGCAGCAGATGTAGCTCAGGACAGATATGCTTGGAGAATTAAACTGCGTGGTCTGGTTGGACCTCCGTAGCCCATGGCTGCTTGAGGATGATGATGATGATGAATTTCTAATGATCTTTACCTGTGTCAAATTTATCTGGACTTATAATAACTTAATAACAAAGAACTTACAATGTAAATATTATCTGTTGCTGCAAATGCAACAACGAAAATTTTTATTCATAATTTAAACAATTGTGTGAACTTCTCAATTGTATTAAATTATTACTTATCTTAAAAATTAAATGTAGTTCGCGAAAAAAATTGTCATTTTAACAATAAATATGAGCTGTTTAAAAATAAGTGAAAAAACAGATTGCTGGTAGGTTTTTAGATGAGAGGGCTGTGCAAGAAGTAAATTATCTTTAATCTACATCAGTGGTTCTCAACCATTTATGCTTCATGTACCCCCTGGAAATGTGTATGTAACTCACATACCCCTTTGTATAGATAGGTAAAACTATAGTTATAATTCCATTTAACAAAAGTTAAAATCCATTTATCCAAGTTTCAAGGCACTTTAGAAACACATTCATTTAATTTCACTGTAAACTGAAGACTAAATATAACTATAAGCACAGCAAGTGAAATAAATGACAACAAATACATAGAGCAGTAAGAAGGCACATTCACTCATTTAGAATGGATTTTTCGACTGGGCGATCAGCTGTTTGGGTAGGTTCAGCTCTCAGGTAGGGAAGTGAGGATTGACAAACTTGTACAAACATGAACTACAGCGCCGCACTTCGTCACTCAGTTCTCAGAAATTAATCAGTAGCAGTGTTGCCAACTTAGCAACTTTGTTACTAGATCTAGTGACTTTTGAGCTCTCACAGCGTATCCCAAAAATTTTTAATGCGTACCCCACGTTGAGAACCCCTAATCTACATAACAGAGATAATATTTTCTTAATTTTGCTATGTGTTATTTCACAAATTTTATTACATATAATTTTATTGCCTTACTTTGCATAATGCAATATAGATAATAAAACTGAGCAAAAATTTAAGAACATTTAAGAAAGATAATTCAAGCTTCTACAGTCCAATGATAAATATTCAGCATATCCTACTTCTTCCACACCTTATAAATCCTTGAAAGTTTTGTCTTCCGACTTTTCAAACAATAATAAAACTGAAGTAGCTTATAAGCAATTAGTTGGTGATTGTGCAACTGTTTAAGCCCCACAGTGACAACAACAAATGACACAGTGCTAGAACTTTATCCGTTACTTGAATGCTACTGCACACTAACTTAAACTTACTAAAGCATAAAGGCAACAACAAGGACAAAAATTGGTCATTCCATAAAGTTACCAATTTATTGTTTAGAATAAATTTTACTTTTATACATTTTCATTGCAATGCATCATTCTAATCTATATATGAGCTAATTTTTGAACATACCATGCTTTTGGGTGGTAAGGGTTTAATACTCAGTGCATTAGATGATATTGGCAAAATATTTAGATGATCATCTAATACTAGGCAGTTTGTACATGATGGCAAAGATAAAATGAATCTTTCATTAAATCGTCCAACTACATACTGGTGGGATTCAGTTCTGTATCTGGCATGAACATCCTATAAAAAAAGAGAATAAATATATTAAAGGTATCATATTTTTATATTTCAAACAGCAAAAATAATTTGATAGGTAATATTGCCAGATATACTAAGATATTAGACATCACTAGATTCCACTCAGTGGTCACTTTAAGAACAGACCAATGTTATGTCAACAGGGTTGGATTTTTCATTTCCATTAAACACCTTTTTGCACATAATGGGCTAAATGGGCAGATCACAAGGAAGCCTTGGCTTGGAGAAGGTTGAGGAAGGGAATTTACTGGTTAGTTGCTACCAGACAGATGGACTGTTGAGACCATCTAGTGTGGTCTTTTAATGTGGACAGGGTTATTAGTCTTCTGCATATGAGGCATTCAAAAAGTTCTTGACATGCATCTGCAGAACAAACACCATTTCACTTACCTCAACAAAACTTTCCCTGTCCGTCCAAGTACTCCCCTCTAACATCTATGCAAAGTTGCAGATGTCTGTACTAATTCTGGAACATTTGGTGGTACTCCTGTTAGGGATTACTCCACAACTCTTGATGAACACATTTTGCAAGGTCTTGCACCCTTCAAAAAAGGCTTTTCCAGCAAGTTCCTTTATATTTTTTACAAACAACCAAAAATCACATGGTGCAAGATTGAGTGAATATGCACAATGGTGCAGTCATTTGATTTTTTTTTACTCTAGATAGGCCATAACTTGCTGGGTTTTTTTAGTACTGGCATTCTCATGAAGGAGAACCCTTGACATGCCTGTTGTTGGACACTGCTCCTTCATCTCCTTAAGTAATTTCAGAAAAACAATTTTGGTGTATTATTGGCCATTTACAGTCATTTTTCAGGTAAGATATCCACAGCTACCACTCCTTGGAAATTGAAAAAATTGTGAACATCCTCTTCCTTGAGTGAAAGTCTTGTCAGAGGATTTGGGGAAGCAGTTCATCTTCTGCAACCCAAACATAGTTGTCAATCTTTCTGGGAGTTGCATAGTAATAAAAATCACATCTCATCACCTGTGATAATGTCTTAATTGTTTGGGGCCACTAGGTTCAAATACTGCCAGCATCTCCTTGCACAAGTTAACTACTGCCCTTTTTTGCTGTTCTGTCAGTTTGTGGGGTACCTATTTGGCACAGATCTTTTGGAACTTTAATGTTAATGAATAATTGTTTCCACACTGCCAATCAATACACTGACATCTAAACTTATTAACTGAACAGTGACGTGTTGGTTTTTCTTAATGAGCACATGAACAGGAGTGATGGTTCTCTCATTCATAGCCTTCTTCAGTTTTCCGGCACAAGGGAGGTCTGCCATCCTTCTCTGAATTTGCACATCCATCCTGTAAGAGTGCTATATGAACAGGCATGATCCCCATATACTTGTAATAAATCAACATGAATCTTTTTTACATTGTCCCCAAGCTGCATCCTGAAAATGCAAAATCTTTCCTTGTCTTTAGTAGGTACCATAGCAACAATGCACAGATTTTAGACTGAACTTTACATGCCACCAGCAAAGAGAGAAATGATAACACATCCTTTGTTTTTAACACATAATGATAAGGTTAGCCAAGCTTTCAAACAAGTCATAGTTTGTCAACTTTGAAGGAATGAGTGTAAATCTACAGACAAGTGTCAAGAACATTTTGAACACTCTCCATACAGGAAAATCATAGGTTTCTTGGCATCCTTTACAAACCCATTGGTGTTGTTTTCCTCAAATGGGGAAGAATGGGGGTTAGCAAAGAAATCTCAATGCAGGCAGAGCTGGGATCTGAACCTGGGATATCAGATTACATGCCTGACAGATTACTGACTAAATCAATTCCCACTCCATTTTGTCAATATGGAGAAGTTCAGAAACTTTTTTAATTAGCTTTCTATGGAAAAATGCAACTGAAAATAAATTAAAGATCCTAATCAAATCTAAAGTTGAAATAATATTTGCTCAGTTGAGTTGTTTTACTTCTGAGTAGCACTCATTTTGTCTACAGTAGGTCAAATGCCTAATCACACGGACCTAAATGTTCAGAGAAGGCTGGGGAAAGAATCCACTGGACAACTGTTAGAAGACAGATTGAAGCCTTTTGTCAATAACATTGTGTTCTTTAATGTGCATAGGGTACATTCTGCAAATGGAGTTATGACTTAACATCCCATCCAACAGATGGTAATTTTTCAAGTCTGTCCCATGGCCGAGTGGTTAGCACGCTTGGCTACTGATCTAAGGGACCTGGGTTCGAGCCCCAGGTAAGGCATGGACGTGTGTGGTGTTTTTCTGCTGAGGTCTGCCATCCTCACAGACCTTCTACTATGGCATATAAACTGACAGGCTCCTGTCAGACCTCTGTGGCAAGCAGCTGTTTGAGGGGGTATTTATTTATTTTTTTTATTTATCAGTATGGAGATAAATCTCAACAATATCACATTTAAGACTAAAACCTGGGAGTGGCATATTTACAAGCATGGCACATTATCAAATGAGCCAACCCCAGCTCCTTTTAATTCAGTATTTAAATACTTATAAAAGTTGCAATATTTAAAAATAATCTAGCTCTTTTTGCAAACATCTATTTAAAATTGGAGAAAACTGAAAAAAAAAATAATAATAATTGTTACACAAACTGTTACAAACAAGAGTATATATTTCACCACAGTTTAATCCTTATGGTGTGAATTAAAAAATTAATTTGAAATATAAATATATGAAAATTTGGTTCATGAAGTCTGCATATATGGACAGGGATGATAAACTCCATATTAGTACCATAAAAAAAATTAAAAAATTTTTAAAATATTAATGTTGGAACTTTTTTATTTATATACATATATATTTAAAATACACATGACAGAGCTCCTAAATAATGCCAGTTTTTTAAATTGATTCCTCAACTTGATGTATCAGAAAATAAAAAGCCTTTTCTCTTGCTCAAACTGCCATTAGTATATATGCAATAGACTAAAAGATTAACGAGTTGTTTACTAAAACATGGTGGGGCGGGAGTGGCTCAGTCGGTAGCGCGCCAGGCTCGTAATCTGTAGTTCCCAGGTTCGAGTCCCAGCTGGGTCAGCGTTGAGATTTATCTCTGCAAAATTGCCCCTGGTCCGCGGCAACCCTGCCCACGGTCAGTAGGGGACACCGATGGGCTTGGAAAAGCCTCCGTCTGTCGGATGGGACGTTAAGCCGTGGCCCCATGTGCGGGAGAGAGCCATACCCTGTGCACGTTAAAGAACACGCTGGATGACCTTGATGGGAGGCTACCATCTGTCTCCCAACAGCTGTTCCAGTGGGTCCCCTCTCCCAACCTTCTCTGAGCCTTCAGGGTCCATGTGAACTGGCCATTTAGCCCATGGTGTGCAAAAAAGTGCCACTCAGAGGTAAAACAACCCAACCCAACTAAACATTGCCATCTGTGTTCTCAATAAAACAAAATCAGATGCCAAGAGACCATTTTTTTTCGAAGGATTTCAATGATTTCCAAGAAAATACAGCAGTAGACATTTTTGCCTCCTTTTCATATATTTTGTGATTAAAAACTATTTTAGTGCTTCTAAATTATTTTAATCAAATATTTTTATGAAAGGAATATGGAAAGAAAAATTTATATTTCTTTGGTCATGTGATCAGTGACGTGATAATAGCATGATATCAATTGCAAACACCTGGTTTTATTTTGAAACTTTCAGTATGCATTGTTAGGCTGTACAGATAAGCTATCTATACTGTAATCAGAAAGTACCGAAGTATTTTTGCATTTTGGTTTGCTGATGAAGTATAGTTTTCGAAGAATAAATAAGTGTTTACCAAATATCGCAATGGATATTTTGGCTAATATTTAATCAGAAAATTGCGAGTTTTTTCGAAACTATTTCATTGACTCTGATAGTAATGCAAATGAATTGCAACTTTTCTCAGATTCTGAAGGGGGATAATGACTCCACAACTTCTAGAATTATTTATATTGCTTCTAAAATATATACTGCAATTAGAAAGAATAATTATCTGAAACTTGACTTAAAATTAAATCATTACGTATATGCGACTTAAAATGGAAGCTATTTTAGGAAACATCTGATTAGCATGTTATAATGAAAAATTAAATTTTTAAATGATAGAACTTGGTTTACTATTATTTTTAATTAAACTGAAGTATTTTGATAAAAACTGCAAATTCTGAATGCTAGTTAAGTGAAGTTTTTGCTATTGCTGTAAAATTTAACTTTTCCTTAGTAGTTAGTGTCTAATGCAAATTGATCTGGAAGAGTTCAATCTCAATTTCAGTGGTTAAAATAAACTATACAGGGCGATTCAAAACTCTTGGGCCAAACTTTAATATGATAGAACACACCTAAACAAGCACTTTTCGTCATACAATGCATGGTCGGAACTCAAGCGGTGAAGCACTAGAGGTTACCAGTTACTGTATCAGGAAATGAAGAAACACAAGAATGACAGAAGAGGTTTGAAACAATTGCAGAAATTACAGAACAGAAAGTACAGAATTTTATTGAACAAATTACAGAAATTGCTCAAAAGAACGACCACCAACATTAATGCAGGCTTCACACCTTCGATGTAGTGATCAGCGCACATGGGCGAAAACACCAGGCATTTCTCGTGCAGCAGCAGCAGCAGCAATAGAAATCCTGGCAACCAGGTCCTCATTGGAATCGATGGGGCTATCGTAGATGAGGCTTTCAAATGGCCCCATAGGAAAAAGCCAAGAAATGAGAGATCAGGCGATCGTGGCAGCCAAGTGATGGGACCACCCCGACCAATCCATTGTCCTGGAAATGTCACATCCATGGCATTCCGCACATCCACGCTGAAATGGGGTGGTGCTCCATTGTGTTGGAACCGCATACGTGTTTGAATGTTTGCTGGAACAGGGTTCAGTAATTCTGGCATGACTTCTTGTAAAAATACGAGGATGTTCTCCCTTTCAGTTGGGCTGGCAGAAGGTATGGGCCAATCAAATGGTCATGGAGGATTCCAGCCCAAACATTTATGGAGAAATGCCGCTGGTACGAATGTGGACATATGGCGTGCAGATTACTGGTCGCCCACACGTGAATTGTGGGTATTAAAAATGCCCTCATGTGTAAAGGTGCATTTGTCAGTGAATGAGACGTGCATCGAAGTCTGGTTGCGCTGCAGTCTGCTGCAGGAACCACTGTGCAAAATCCACACGAGGCCGATAATCTGCAGGTGTCAAGACGTGTACCCTCTGTGCATGGTAGGGGTGTAATCATTCGTCTCGTAGAACTCGCCACACTGTGGATTGGGGATACTTACAGTATGGGAAATTATTTGTGTGCTACATTCGGGATGATCTCCAACCCTACATAGAATTTCCTCTATAACACGTGGCGTCCTCATGCTCCTTGCACGCTCTGTATCCTGCAAGTCGCTGACAAAGGAACCTGTTTTGCACAGTGCAATCGCGGTGCAAATACCAGTGCAATCGCTGAAAAGTTTTACGATCAGGCACACATCTGGTCGGAAAGCGCTCCCGGTACAGTCTTTGGGCTTCCCTCGCATTCCCATCTGCAGTTCTGAACGTGAAATGCATGTCCACCTTCTCCTGATTCGTGAAACAATCCATCCGTTCTGAAAACCATGGTAGAAATGACAATGAGTGTGAAAACCAGCACTTATAAGTGTTCACTGGAAAGCGCTCTCTAGCGCTTCATGGCTTGAGTTCCAACCATGCATTGTATGACGAAAAGTGTTTCTTTAAGTGTATTCTATCACCCCTTAAAGTTTGGCCCAAGAGTTTTGAATCACCCTGTATTTGCTTTAAAATATTTTTAAGTTCTTCACAGCTCTTTATCCCTTTTTAGTTACATATTTTTCAGTTTTTATTTAAATTATCTTGTTTTTAAAAGCAAAATAATTTTTTAACACTACTACTTTAGTTTTAGAGTTTGTTAATTGGTAAAAATTGGAATTGTACATTGTTTAAATAAATGACCAAATAATTTGGAAAAAAATTGAATAAATGAAAGATCTAAGTCATAATATTTCTATCATTATTTAAATCTTTCATTTATTAAATTTTTTTCAAAATCATTTGGTCATTTATGCAAACAATGTACAATTCTGATTTTTACTGATCAATAAATTCTAAAACTAAAGCAGTAAAACTTTCTTGTCTGTCTTTTTTAATTCTTGTAATTCTCTTAACCCCAATTAAATGCTCTTTCTTTTGGTATATTACATGACCTATTTCCGAGGATTTTTTTTTTTAAATTCTAAAGGTGACTTTTTAATTTTACTAATCACAACTGGTTAAAAGCCTGGACTTTTATCAAGGTATAGTACTGAAACAAAATTTGACTTTATGTAAAAAATTTTCTTTTGTTATTCTGAAAAAGTCTTTTTTATTCATATGCAGTAGTTATTTCTGTCTATTTTTTTTTAAGTTTTACTTGCATTGCCAGATGTTTTTACTACATGCCTCTATAAAAAAAGCTCCATTAAAGCAAAATTAGTATTTTTTTTTCATTAAACATTTTATTTAAAAAATCCTAAATTTTTGGTATAAAAAAAGAAAGGAATTGTGGCATACAACATGCCATAATTCCTTTCATCAGTTATTTGGCAAAAAGAGTTAATTTTTTTAAACAAACACAGCTGTAAAAAAGCTTGGCCACAGGGTAGAATCATTTTTCAGGACTGGAATGGTAAGGGTTAATGCAACCTATGGCAATAAGTGTCTCAGCTAGAAGCAGAAGTTAGATTTGTATGGAATTCTGAATGTGAGCTCAGTATGATAATATATGCCTTATCTCATTGTTGGGACAAACAGACAGTATCAATGGAAGAATTCTCTTTTTTAAAGATGTGTGAGGACCTAACAGTGTTAGATCTCTCTTTTAAAAATGAAAGATGCAGAGACAAATGCCCAATAGCAGAAAAAAAATCTTTCTAGTACTGTGATCAATTACAAGTAACTATGGAAGACAGATCAATGAAGGCAGTGATGACAAATGCAATGGATGCCACAATGAAATGCAACAAATTCAGTTGGGCCAATTTTGAGTGAAGCCAAATGGTCCACTCACCAAATCATGGCATATGTGAGAGCATGATATACAGACAATCAGTCATTGTTGGCAACAGTGGATCCAGGACAGCATGTTAATTGTGAAAGGATGATATCAGTGGAAAATCAGCTGATCCACTGCAAGGTTATAACAGCTCCAACCATATCATTAATAATTTGATGGGTTGCAATGAATCCCAAGAAATGCCCCATGAGCTGTAGAACTACTACTCTATATAGGTAATTGGTACAGTGAATGGCAAGTTCTGTATCTGCAAGTTGTCTTGCAGTAGCAAGACAACTTGCAGATACAGAACTTGCCATTCACTGTACCAATTACCTATGATCACATTTGAACTGTTGAGTTCAACTGGTGTGGTGAAAGTGTAGAGAGGCCAGGACTGGCAGCATGCCATTTTCAGAAACATCACTGCTTGGGTGTAGATGACCACTGTATCTGGTATATAGACAATATGAGCAAATTTCTGTCCTCATACTGGACAGTTAGATCTTTCTGCTGTTTGGAAATGCCACATCGCACAGTCATTGGGTTTCTTTGTCTGAAGAGCCATCAGTTATGACTGAGTTAGAGAATTTCCAAGACGACAAGGCTTGTGGGGTGCTCACGGTCAGCTGTGGTTAGTAACTTCAAAAAGTGGCTCAAGGAGGGAAAAACCACGAATTGCCAGCAAGATGTGGCCGACTACGGTTCATCGATGCTAGAGGTGAGTGAAGGCTATCCCATAAGGTATGAGTCAGCAGAAGGGGTACTGTGGTGCAAATCGCCAGTAATTTGAATGCTGGTGACAGGAATAATGTGTCTCAACACACAGTACATCAAATTATGCTGAAAATGGGGCTGCATAGTTGCAGGCCACTCCAAGTGCCCATGCTAACCTTGGTTCACTATTGAATGAGCATGCGAGCATCAAAACTGGACCTTGAGTGATTGGTAGAAGGTCGTCTGATTCGATGAATCTCATTTCCTGTTGCACCATGTGGATGGCCAGGTACATGTGCATCGTTTACCTGGAGAAGTGTTGGCACCAGGATGCACTGTGGGACGAAAACAAGCCAGTGGAAGAAGTGTAATGCTTTGTGCAATGTTCTGCTAGAAAATCCTGCGTCCAGTCATTCATGTGCAGGAAACTATGATGTCTACTACCTACCTAAACATCATTGCAGACCAGGTACATCCTTTCATGGCAAACAGTATTCTCTTCTATTAGTGCCTTCTTTCAGCAGGATAATGCACCATGCCACACAGCCAGGATTGTTTGAGAATAGTTCGTGGAACACGAGAAAGACTTCTAGGTATTGCCCTGGCCTCTAAATTCCCCAGACATTAATCCAATTGAGCATCTGTGGTTTGTGTTGGAAGAGCATATCCAATCTGTAGTGGCTCAACCATGTAACTTACAAGCATTAAAGGATCTGCTGGTAATGTGTTGGTATCAGATACCACAAGACACCTTTAGAAATATTGTAGCATCCATGCCTCGCTGGGTAAGAGCTGTTTTGGTGGCACGTGGAGGACCAACATCATATTAGACAGGTGGTCACAATGTTTTGGCTCTTCAGTGTATAAAGCATGCAAATCAGTAAACTATTAAAATTACAACACATTTATTTGACTGAATTTAAAATATGCAACAGATTATAAATGTTTCAACTTAGTAAATCAATTCCTTAAATTTCGGAAATACATAAAATGTTACATTAATATTATATTTATTTTTCAGAAATAAAAATTTATATTAATCCAAGTAAATATACCATGCTGTTTACTCGAAATGTAGAATAACCTTCAGAAACAGCATTTTGAATTCACAACTGATAAACACTAATATGAACATACAAGCATATTATCAGCCAAAATATTGCCAGAATGGAAACAAATTTCTCCCCCTACAGTTTCAAACTCGAATCGAATTCTGTAATAGTTAGAGACTTAAAATTTTAATGCAACATGGAGTAGTAGCACAAGAAAATCTTTGTGACACTGCATTCTGATGCAGAGCATCATAAACCTTCCCAAGAGAGAGAGTCGGAGTTGCCTATGGAATGCTGACAGCCGATAGCCACCAACCACATGTAGCGTCATTAGAAGTGAATAGCAGAAAGGGAAATAACCCATGACTGTTTCGTCAAAATGTTTTGAGCTTTAAAGACTGTATGTGTGACATTCCCTGAAAGCGAGGAGTCACTGGAGTTAAAGTGTTACTTCTCTGGTCAAGAAAACCAAAGCACAAGCAGTGAATTAGCTGGCAAGCAGGTGATCCACAGCACAGTCCATTAGTGAATTAGTGTCTCACCTTCTGAATCAACTAGTTATTTGAAGTAGCAACCATAATAGTGCTTAACCCTTACAATGCCAGGGTGTTTTTTTTTTTCTTCTCTAAAAATGCAACTCAACTTCTAAGCCATATTATGAAACAGCTAATGAATAAAATAGTTCACACTAAAAGGAATAGCATTTAATTTAAAAAAAATTGAAAGAAAAAAAATGTAGCATTTAGATAAGAGTAGATAAGCATAAAAAACACATTGCAAGGTCATTTGTAGTGATTTTTGAAAACCACTTAATCAGCTTTTGGCACTGTAAGGGTTACAACTATAGTTACGGTCATTAGTCCTTAAGTTAGTCAAGAGTTCATAGATAATTCAATAAGATTGATTTGATTGGAAGTATTTAGAAGTTACATAAAATATAATCTGAAGGTTTGAACTGTGTTGGTTATATGTGTTAAGTGTATTCCTTTAAGCTGCTGTGTGTTGGGTCTTAGAAGGTTCAAGTTGAGCTGGGAACTCTCCTCAGACGACAGCCTGTTAACTTTAGCCCAATACTATAGGCTTATTTTACATGCCAGACTTGTTTAGCATTATAAAGTGTGATAAATTATTGGCTGACAGAGAATTATCTTTCTGAGCAGTCAGCAGTTTCACTACCTAAGCACCCAGGGCTTTGCCAGCCACAATAACTCACAGATGCCGTAGCATCAACAGGTGAGGGAAGGAAAGGACACTATTTCAGCTAAAGTACTGTTCATTTTTCACATTGGGAAAAAACAAAACAATGACAGTGTGTTTATTACAAAGTGAACTGATCTGACATTTGGATTATACCATGTGAGAAAGATGTAGGAGCAAGCTACAGAGGGTGTTCAAAACGTTCTTGACACATATCTGTACAATTGCACTTGTTCTTCTGAAGTTAATGAGCTATGACTTGTTTGAAAGCTTATCTAAATATGTTACGATGTGTTAAAAACAAAGACCTTATCATTTTCTCTTCGCTGGCAGTGCATAAAGTTCAGTCTGTGAAATCTGTGCATTGTTGCTATGGAGTCTATTAAAGACAGGGAAAGGTTTTAAATTTTCACAAGGATGCAGCTTGGGGATGATTTGAAAAGAATTTATGCTGATTTATCACAAGTATATGGGGATGATAACTGCTCATATGGCACTTACAGGATGGATGTACAAATTCAAAGAAGGACAGCAGAGTTTTGAAGACATCCCTCATGCAGGAAGACTAAAGGAGGCCACGAATGAGAGAACCATTGCTGCTGTTTGTGAACTCATTAAGGAAAACTCACACATCACCATTCAGGTAATAAGTTTAGATGTCAGTGTATCAATTTGGCAGTGTGGAAACAATTATTCATCAACATTTAAAGTTCCGAAAGATCTGTGCCAAATAGGTACCCCACAAACTGAAAGAACATAAAAAAAAAACTGGTGTCGATTCGTGCAAGATTGGCAATGTTTGAACCTAATGGCCCAAAAGGTTAACAGACAATGTCACAGGTTGTTTTACCTTTGAGTGTAACTTTTTTGCACACAATGGACAAAATGGTCATGTCACAGGGATTCCAAAGGCTCAGAGAGAGTTGGGAGAGGGGACCTGATAGACAACTGTTAGGAGACAGATGGTAGCCTCCAGTCAAGGCCATACTGTGTGTTCCTTAATGTGTACAGGGCCCCACAAACAGGAACACAGCTTAACATCCCGTCTGATGGACAGTGGACTTTCCAAGCCAATTGGTCCAACCAAAGGACCATGGGCAGGGAGGGGAGTTTTGTGGAGATAAATCTCAATACTGGCCCAGGTGGGATTCGAACTTGGGAACTGTAGATTACGAGCCTGGTGAGCTAAAAACTGAGCCTCCCCTGCCCCACACAGATGATGAGATGTGGTTTTATTACTAGGCAACTCTCAAAAAGATCAACAACTACGTTTGGGTTTCAGAAGATAAATTGTGTCCTCAAATACTCCAACAAGACTTTTGTTCAAGGAAGAGGATGCTCACAATTTTTTTCAATTTCCAAGAAGTAGTAGACATGGACATTTTACCCGAAAAAAAAACAAAAAAAACAAATGACCGACCATCCATCTGTCTGTCCATCCAATACACCAACATTGTTTTGGCCAAAATGGTTAAGATGAAGAACAGTGTTCAACAACAGACGTGTCAAGGGTTCTCCTTCTTCATGACAATGCCAGTGCTAACTCAGCAAGTTATGGCCTATCTGGAGCAGGAAAAAATCAAACATCTATGTCATCCTGCATATTCATCTGATCTTGCACCATGTGATTTTTGGTTGTTTCCAAATATTAAAAAGGAACTTGCTGGGAGGCCTTTCTCAAGGGTGCAAGACCTTACAAAATATGTTCATTCAGAGTTGTGAAGAATTCCTCAACAGGAGTACCACCAAGCATTCCAGAATTAGTACAGACATCAGCAACTTTGCATAGATGCTGGAGGTGAGTACTTTGACGAACAGCAAAAGTTTTATTGAGGAAAGTGCAATGGTTTTTGTTCTGCAGACATGTCAAAAACTGAATGCCCTTGTGAATATGCTTATTAAATTGATGTGAATTTTGCTGTTGAATTGTTAATTGTTTAATATCACACCAATAATTAATCATATTAAAAATGAGATGATATAGTTTTTCATTAGCAAGTCTTCATTAAAACTGACTTCATGCGTACTGTCATGCTGTAATGCATATCAAATTTCATAGTTCTAGGTATATGAAAAAATTGTTAAAACTTACACTGCAAGTTTGTCAATATAAAATATCTGACTGGCAAAATGTTCCAGGAATTAGTAATCTTATCCTGAAGTTTTATATTTGATACTTGTTTAAAAACAGTTAATGTTAAATATCTTTAACATTTTACTTCAATTATTATTTTTTTAATTAAGTCAACCTAAAATCAATTAATATTATTTCAAGATTGCTGAGTATAATCTAATTAAACATTTAGAGTTTCAAGTTTTCGAACACCACAGTGTCAGGATAGTTCAGAAACTTTGCTATATCTTCCAGTTGTCTAAATTCAGAAGAAAAGTAGGGGGGGGGGGGATTTAACATTTAATTTTTGATCAGTCATACACATGATCAATATATTTCTTTTATGTTGTAATAATTAAAATTTCCCAATTAACACTTTTTGGTTTTCAAGGTCAACTTGATATTGAAATTTATAGAAATAAGCTGTACTTTTCATGATTTATAAATTTCAAAATGCAATAGTTTTTATTTTGCATGACTTTTCATCCAATTTTTGGTTAATTATTTAAAAACAATAAACAAAAGTTTTGTGTGACAAATAATTTCTCTCTGCATCCAATGGTTCAACATCTTGTCCTTTGTAAAGCATTTGTGCCAAACTCTGTAAGCTCTTAAATACTCCTATTTAGACTTGTAACTCTACTTAAATTGAAAACTGTTCACCATTCTTCCTTTTACCTATTATCTATCAACCAACATCAGTGTATACCATGTTTTTACCAAAATTGGTAAAAGTTTTTTTAAAGTATCTAATGAATTTTATTTGCACAAAATTAAAAGCTGATAATAGTGAGAAAAAGAACTAAATTTAGCAAAATGCATCCAATCAGCAAACAAGGATATGCATACAACATTGCATAAACCATCTCATCAACTTATAAGGTATGGAAAACTTTCAATCTTCCAACTATTATTTCATAAATTTGATCAAAGAGGAACATTAATAAATATCTAATATTAAGAATTTTAAACATAATAAATTTGAAAAGTGATTGTAAACAACATATGAGTATCAAACATTGGCTAGCATCTGAAGTCTAACAGTGTAAATGAAACATAGAATTATAATTCAATATTATTACAGTATCACATAAAACAAATCAGCAATTTCAAGAATAACTAAACCTGAAAAACTGAGTACCCTGAAATACATGTTTCATTGCTTCATACGATCAACTAGTGTTTCATTGCTGAGCAACCAAAGCCACATATTCAATAATACATAAACCAGAACCAACTTGCAAGGTATGAAAAAACTTTCATTTTCAGTTATTTTCAGCAATGCTCAGCATCCAATTATCACTTCATACACATGATCAATGAGCAACCTGCAACCTCACTGCAATAGTCAACCTTTATTTTAAGAATTTTAGCCATCCCCTGGCCGAGTGGTTAGTGCACTTGACTACTGTCTAAGGGACCTGGGTTCAAGCCCTGGGTAAGGCATGGATGTTGTTTTTCTGCTAAGACCCTGCTATCTTCACAGACCTTCTACTATGGCATATAAACTGACAGACTTCTGTCAGACCTCTGTGGCAAGCAGCTGCTTGAGAGGGTATTTATTTTTTTTATAAGCATAATAACAAATAAAGCAGGCCTCAACTGAAATAGTGGTTAGAGAGTTAGCTACTGTTCCAGCATGCAAACTTGGTGTGTTAGCTGTAACTGAAGCAGTGGTCAGTATGTCCTTGTATGAGAAGGCCTGTACAAACTAGTAGTTTGTAGCTCATCTAAAAACTTCATTCTCCATGCTATATGTTGCAAATAAAAAAAAAATTATAAAAATTTAAAAAGCAACCATAACAACATGTGAACATCAAACATGGTTAAAGTCTAATGGAATAGATGTAAAAACATAGAACTGTAATTCAGTGCCATTACAATGGCTATGTAAAGACTATCAGCAAACTCAAGAACAACTAAATGTGAAAAATCTAGTGCATTAAAATATTTGTTTCACTGTTTCGTATAATAAATATTTTGTTGTTGATTCTATTCAATGGAAAAATCAGTAATATCAAAATGGCAGTATCCCATCTGAAAACTCCATTGTTGAAACAATGCTTGAATAAAAACTGCAGGGTAAAATTCTGATAAGGTACACATATATCATTTATGGGCCTTGCTGCCCAGGGATGAACTACAACTAAAGATAACTTAAAAAATTATATAATTTGAAATTATTTTCTTTTCTTAATCATTTCAGCTTTTAAAAATCATGTTTCCACAACAATATACATATTTGATTGCATTCATAAATCAACTGTATTCAGAAGCCTCTGTTTTGCATGGGAAAAAAATATGGGAAATACACTACTTGGACAAATTATTAAGAACAATTATTGTGCACAAAATACAATGAAATACAACAAACATTGTACACAAAATACAATGAAATATATGCAAAATTTCTTACTGATTAAGAATTCTGTGTTACTATGAAGTCTTACAAAAGCTGCAAATGCATGGTGGAAAGCATAATTGAGTGCAACATGGGTAAAAAGGCTAATCTGACTGACTTTGAAAAGGGGTTCATCACTGGAGCACAATTCGCAGGAGCATCAGTAATGGAGATGATGGAAATAAGTGGATAATCAGAGGGCACAATATCCCTAGTGTATGGAGAATGGCAATGGTCTCAAACATCACTAATCATAGCAAATAAAGGAGAAAAAGGCTGACAGATAGGGGCAGGCATTTGTTATTAGTATAAGCTGTATGGTAAAAGAGCTACTACATTTCATCAGCTGGGATAGATGACTACCAGCAGTACTTCAAAACCTATTTCAATAAAACTGTGCACATAGAGCTGAAAACTTTGAAATTTGGTAACTCTACCATGATACATATGATGAAGTATTAGGTACACAGATGTTCATATTAATTTGGCTAGGCAGTGTAAACAAATTTATAAGTTGCATTAGATACAAACCATAGTCATGGTGTACAGTTGCCTGAGAGATGTCAAAGTCTGCAAGAGGATAACTATAATTCCTCCTCCTTCAACTGTTTCAATTGTCCGAGCAAGTAAATTGGGAGTTAAGGCCTCAAAATCTTGGAGAACAAGCATACCAAATGTCTGCCCTAATATCTTGTGAGAATCTCTGAAAATTTTCAATACACATAAGTATACAAATAATTAAACTAAAAAAATTTCAACACAAACTACAATAAATATATAACAAACATTAATTAAAAGAAAGTGTTCTTTATAATATAAAAGCTATTTATCACTGACATCAGCGAAATGTATATGCTTCTATGTGTTCTCAGCAAAATTTGTTTAGTGTGTGTGCATGTACTGAGTATTTTTTTAATTAATAATTAGTAGAAATGGCTGGAAAATTGAAAAAAAAAACTTTTTTGCTAGCTAAAGATCATAGAACAGTTTTATACTATAGCATATACAGAACAGGTATACATAATATACACTGATATTTATTAGTGATAAAGAAACTTCTAAACTAAAATCCATGAACTGAATCCATTTTTCAATGAACTGATCCATTGAAAATTCAATCAGTGAACAATTTAACATGGTTGTACTTGTGTTTCAACCAAAAAAGAAGAAAATAATCATAGGATGTATATACACAGGCTGATCATTGAATTATGATCAATCTCATTTGAATGGAACAAGCTCAGTAGACATCAGTATAAAGGACTGTGCAGCACTGCATACAAGCTGTATATGGGAAATATGGTCATGCAAGCCAGACATGGCACTCCTTGTTAGCTGGGGACAAGGGTGGTTCAATTGGTAGCACAAGCTATTCTTGATATCTGCAGTTCCCAGGATTTATTCCCACCTGGGTCAGCATTGAGATTTATCTCTGCAAAACCAAAAACTATTTTAAAATATGATGAATTTGAAAGTAATTACAAAGTACATACCTCTGTTTATTCCTCCCATTTTCTTTCCTCTTTTCTGCCTTAAACCTATTTTAATATTCCTAGAATTATTTTTTTATCATTTATCTCAACATTCTATGCATCATTCCTGCTCCTCAAAACTATAACCAGATCTCATTGTTCAAGCCTGAGGTGTAAACTAGGTCACAGCCAAGCACGATGCAGGTGCCACTAATTACTTCCATGTTCGAGTGAGTTGTGTATTTGGTGAAATGTTTACAGCATCGGGCTCAACATATTGGATATAATCTCCATTTTTTCAGTTAGTACTCAAGCTTGAAATATACTTCATTTTTCCATTTGATTCATATTTTATTAAGCTACAACATAAAATAATTTGCTAAAGTTATCCGATCACCATTTCTTAGACATGACATACAGGATTGCTGATTTGCTTGTTAATGTTACTCTATGCTGAAACAACCCCGTGATTTAAGATTACAAGTTTGATTTGAATTACATTTTTTTAATTATGAGTTTTTAAGTTTATATTGAACAGTTTTATTAGAGTATATCCCCTCCCCCCTCCCTCTCAATATCTTGGCTGTGCCACTTTGAGTATATAGGTGTTGTTTTATGCCTTGATGCAATAACTTTTTGGCACTTAGCCAAGACGTCCCAAAAAAGATCTCCTTTTGGACACATTTTCAGAAATGAAAAGACATTTCACATCTTAAAGTCAAGATAATGTCAAACAGGACCTTGTCAGAATTGGTCTACAGTGGCAAAATGCAACTCAGGAGAGATGTGCTTGGAGAACTAAACTGCACAATCTGGTTGGACCCATGACTACTTGAGGATGATGATGAAAGTTGAGGACTGCCTGTAGTTGTATATATATTTGATGCATGGTTGTTAAATACTCAGTTCTCCATTGGCTCAGTCAAATAAAAAAGTAAACTTAAAAAATACTTTGCCAAATAACCAATCCATCAATAGGTCATGTTATATACAAATATATAGCATATGTCTAGGTTCAAACTTTCTGAAAGTTCATTATTTTCTGAAACCTTCATTTATACAAACATGAAGGTTTTGTACATTAAAATTCACTATGCGAATGCCTGATTTAGATATACAAACTTTCCACTTGGCAGGTGTATGAGGGATTCTCCTTCTCTCTCATTGCTGAGGAGAGAGATCAGGAAGGTGATGAGAGTAGGAAAATGAAACAGAAAATTCTTGACATGAATATTCTAAAACAAATGTTTGAACTGCAATATTATTTAATATCTATGATTGAGGAATATAACAACAACTTTGAATGTGCACTAAAGGCAAAAATGATGCTCAATGAACTAATGAAGCTGTATAAGTTTCACAATGAAAAAAGCAGAAGGAAACAAAACAGTGAAACAAAAAAAAAATCTATGATTATTTTTTTTGGAGAAAACCAAACTACAGCATTTCAGAAGCCAAACCCTTACCTTCCATGTTTGGGAATGTTCCTCCTGGAAAGGCAGTTGCCATTGAGAAAGACTGCAGTTGTTGAAGAGGATGTTGAAGAAACTGAAACAACCTGCAGACTGCCCTAATTCATCGTCTTCTGTTGACTACATTATCATCGTCATCACCACAAAACTGACTTCCAAATTCCCCTCCTCCTGCCTCATCAACTCTTCATTGGGTACAACCTTCTTCTACAAGTATAAGTGGATTGATTGATTGATTGATTGACCTGTTTTACATTGCTTGACTTATTCATTTATTAAATAGTGAAGTGGTATGATTTTACTATTAATAAGTAATGCAGCGAAATTTTCCCAACAGGGATGGAAATTGTGCCATGCTTTACATATACACATGCTGCCTTTCACAAAACACTTAACATGATTATAATATTATTTATCATATTTTCTATATTCATTTAACTTCAAGAATGCCTTTTTTAATGATAAATACAATGCAAAATTGCATTTGATTTTCCCCATAAGATAATGGAAATGTTTGGATTTCTATATGAATGCTCGCCTCACAAACCGTTTTCCACAAATGAATTAGGTAGTATATATAATTGTGGTTTAGTAAAATGGCAAAAATTCAAAGATAAAGAAAGGTAGGTAAAATTTTATAAGTATTTTTAATTGTCAAGTTTTACTTTATTTTTTATTTCCATTCAGAAACTTTTTAAAATTTATTTTTCCATTTTTTTTAAAAGCATAAAGCATTTTATTACTTTAATATAAATAATTCATAATATTTCTATTACAGTGGGTGTCCACTTACATGACAAATGCATTACTGTGATTTTTTTCTTTTTTTTCTTTTGACAAATCTGCTTAATGTGGTTTTTCAAGGTATGCAACTTTTTTCCTCAGTTCAACTGAATGAAACCTCACCATGACAGAGCATTCAAGGCTTGTTTAGGAATGACTTACATATAGAGACATATGCATTTATCCTGTATGAGATGACAAACCCGAAACAGGTGAAAATTGATTCCTTCTTTAAGAAGAATATGACCTCTCTCCTCTCCACCTTCAGAAGAATGTCAAGAATCTGTTCCCTCCATATTAGGCATCCAAAACTTTTTTTACTGTTCATTGAGTTAACCCTTCCAGTGTCAAGCCTGAAAAACTGGTTTCCATCCAGAGGCCAAGCTATTTTCTCCCTATGCTCAGCCAAAAAAAAATTTAACTTTAGAACTTTTTTTGCCAAATAACTAATGAAAGGAATTATGGCATGTTATATGCCAAATTAATCAGCATTTAATTCTGGATTTTCTGAAAATATAATATTTAACAATAAAAGATGACTAATTTTACTTCAATAGGTCTTTTTTTAGAGTCATGTAGTAAAAAAAGTGCATCTGGAAACACAAATTAACAAAAAAAATTAATTTTTTTGTTTCAAGTAAATATTTCTCTCATTTTGTAATTTTTTTCTTGGTCCATACTTTGAGAAAATTCCAGGCTCTTTTTCTTTTTTTTCAACACTGCTGAGGAGTGGTCAACTTTACAGGGTCCTGGTGCTGACCATTTATACCTACTAGACTGGACTTGTTTATGGGTTTGAGCTTGATTATGGATCCTGGACTTGCTGCACTGGTGGACCTCTGTTGAGGGAGAATCTGCCACTGTGTTTTCTGTTTGCTTCTGTGTTGCCAGCCCTAAATGAACAGAGGCATGGGATACCTTATATCAGCTGGTGGATAATCCTAATCAGAGGCCATCACAGGTACCTGAACCTTACTTAGCTAGTTGGGCATCGTCAAGCCTAAACTGGAGTAATGTGTCTCAGGCAGGCCATATGGCTCTTGAAAAAGTCCACTTGAAAAGCCTTGAAGTGCCTGAAGTTCCTACCAGCATCAGCGACTTCAGCCTTTAGCGGAGGAGGAACAGGTCTTTGCCCCATGCCTGAGATCAGGGGGCTGTTTGATATTGTTGGCCCTACCTATCTCGATAAACCTAGTTTCTTTAAAAATCCTACTAATCGTTTTCTCTCTGCAGCAATGTGGAATGTGAGGACATTACATAGAGATTATTTTCTTGATGTCATCACACAAGAATTCCTGCACTATAACCTAGATATTCTAGGCTTGCAAGAGACCAGATGGACAGGTAAAGGTGAGATACTTAAAAATAACTTTAAATTTCTCTTTACAGGGAGGATGATGGAAAGCATCACCAAGGTGTGGGTCTGCTGCTCAGCAGACATGCTAGTGATGCTCATCTAGGATATGAGTGCAATAATGAAAGGTTTCTTACAGCAAAATTTCAGACAAGCATTAAAGACTTGAATGTTATCTGCTGTTATGCCCCCACTGAGGATGAGTAGGTTAGGTTTTATGGACAACTTCAGGATATTTTGAATTCTGTCAAGAAAGGAGATATTACCCTTGTTCTAGGTGGCTTTAATGCCAAAGTTGGTACTGACTTTGACCTTTGGGGAGGGGTGATAGGCCCTTTTGATATTGGTAGCTGCAATGGCAATGGGCAATGCCTCCTACAGGTAAGTAAACTCAATGTCTTCAGAATAACTAACACTTATTACAAACACCGCAACATACATAAGTACACATGGGTTTCACCTGATGGGCTGCATAAGAATATGAGTGATTATATATTAATTAACAGCAAATGAGCTAGTTCTGTTAGGAATACCAGGTCATATACGGGAGCTGAAATTGGATCTGACCATTATCTTGTTAAAAGTGTCTTGCAACTTAAACTTAAAAAGTGTTGTGCTAGGGTTAAAAAATTTGCTTTTAATACTGAAGCTCTGAAAGACCCTGTTATAGCTAAAGCTTACCATGATAGGTTACTTAGTCATTATGACAGTCATGGTATGCTTACTACTGAAGTTGAGGAAGAATGGGACCATTTTAAACAGGCTTTTTTGGAAACTAATAGTACTCTTTAAGGGAAAAAGGAGCAGAAGAGGCAGAATTATTTGAGTGATAAGGCACTTGAGCTTCTTTCAGAAAGAAAGAACTGCAGGAATGTCCTTAATCAATACCCTACTAGTCCTAATAGAAAGCATTACAGAGAGCTTAATAAATGTGTAAAGGATCAGTTAGCTGCTGATAAGAATCTTTGGCTGACAAACCAAGGAAGCAGTTAGACAGCACAACAGCAGAGAGCTGTACCAGATAGTTAATGTTTTGTGTGGTAGAAAACGGACAGGTATACAGAGATTGAAGGATAAACAAGGTAAGGTTATAGAAGGTGAGGATTCTGTCATGGTTAGGTGGGCTGAGCATTTCAGTGATATTCTAAACAATGTGGTTAGTTCTATTCCCATTGTTTGCAATGATGATAGATGCATTGGTGGCTTTAATGTTGGCCCCATAACACAATCTGAAGTTATTTTGGCTATTTCTAAACTTAAACTTCATAAATCCCCAGGGGTAGATGAAATTACTACAGAAATGCTTAGAGCTGGGAATGTTTCAGTTACCACTTGGATGACTGAAATTTTGAATATCTTTTATGATAAAGGCATGATTCCTAAAGATTTTACCAGAGCTATTATTATCCCTATTTTCAAAAAAGGTGATCACAGTTCTTGTGATAACTATAGGGGTATCAGCCTTACTCTCTGTTCCAGGTATAGTTCTTTCCATGATTGTGCTTAATAGAATTAAGAATCTGGTTGACAGGAAATTGCGTGATGAGCAATGTGGATTCAGAAGTAGTAGGGGATGTGTGGATCAGATATTTTCACTTAGGCAGATTCTTGAGAAATGTTTAGAGTTTCAGAAACCTTTGGTTGCTAGCTTTGTTGATTTCAAAAAGGCTTTCGACTCTGTTGATCGTCATAATTTGTGGTGGATTGTGAAATCATATGGTATACCAGACAAGTTAGTTAGCATAATGAAAGCTCTCTATAATAACACTGAGTCGTGTGTGAGAGTTGGTAAGGCTTGTAGCAATTGGTTTAGCATTACTTCTGGTGTTCGACAAGGGTGCATTTTGTCTCCTTTTCTCTTTAGTTTGGTTATTGATTATGTTATGCGAAATTCACTTTGAGGGAAAGATTTTGGCCTTAAATGGGCTGGAGATACGAAAATTTCTGATTTAGATTATGCTGATGATTTAGCCCTTTTGGCAGATGATGTTCATGAGATGAACTCTTTCATTTGAGCTGTTGAAACTGGTAGTACAGTAGGTTAGGTTTGGTTATAAACAGAGAGAAAACTAAAGTGGTGAAAATTGGTCAGGCAGGCTGTGATTCAGTTAATCTGAAGGGTTGCAATCTTGAACAGGTGTCACAGTTTAATTACCTTGGGAGCTATGTAACAGATTCTGGTGATATGCGGCATGAGATTAACAGATGAATAGGGATTGCTGCCAGGACTTTTAAGAATCTATGGAGATTGTGGGGAAATAGGCATATACACCTGAAGACTATGATTAGATTGTATAATTGTTTGGTTCTCTCTAGGGTTAGTTATGGCAGTGAAACTTGGGATGTTTTGTAAACGAGATAACAGAAGACTAGATGCTTTTGATTCTAGATGTTTATGCAGTATCTTGGGCATTAGGTGGTTCAACTTTGTAAGTAATAATGAGGTTTGGCAAAGGAGTCAGCAACCTCCTTTAAGCAGCATATTGTGCAGAGAGAGACTCCACTGGTTTGGCCATGTTGCCCATATGGATAATTATAGATTGGTGAATAAGGTTATGAACAGTGTGCCTAGAGGCATCAGAAGGAGGGGGGGGCTAGGATGCGGTGGGCAGACAATGTCAAACAGGACCTTGTTAGAATTGGTGTGCAGTGGCCAGTTGCATCAGATGTAGCTCAGGACAGATATGCTTGGAGAATTTAACTGCATGGTCTGGTCGGACCTCCGTAGCCCATGGCTGCTTGAGGAGGAGGAGGAGGAGGATGATTAGCCAATTGTGCTGAGTCAGATAAGCAAATCAACTTTAGAATTAAAAAAAAAAAAACAATGAATGGAAATAGGTCGTGTTAAATACCAAATTAAACAGAATTTAATTACAGATTTTATGAAAATAAATAATATAAACAAATTTATAAGCATATTGATTTTAATAAGCCTTTTTCACTATGACATGGTGAAAAAAAGATCGCACTTTACAATTAAGGCTTAATTTTGGAAAACCTGAAGAATAAAAGTAGTTAAGCTATATTAAAAATAATTTAAAATTCTCTGTCATTGAGCAATAAAATTTTATAGTTTGTCCTTCAAACTATTTGCACGTCGAAAGTTTTTAGGAGAAAATTCAAAAGCTTTTCAGAGCAATGACAGTGCTAAGTCTTCAGTGAAATGAAACTGTGGTGATGCTAGGTCTGTTTAGACAAAGACCTTCTTTCTACATGTCATGAAGAGTGATTCCAGTGTCTCAATCACCACATAGCGTCAATTCACTTTAGATGAAGCACTGTCATTGCTTTAAAAAGCTTCTGAGTTTTCTCCTAAAAACTTGCAACAGGCAAATAGTTTTAAGGATAAACTTTAAAATTTCATTGCTCAATGACAGAGAATTTTAAGTTATTTTTAATTCATTTCTGAGCAAGAAAGTCCTTTTAATTGTGTGGTTAAACTGTACATTAATTGAAAGGAAATTTCTTCCAGAATAATATTCACACTGAAACATGATTGTTATTTTTTTTAATGATTCGTTTCAGGGTTGTATATTTTAAATATGTCCAGTGTTGTACAAAGTGACTTGGACTTCTCGTATTCACAGGATTTTCTAAACTGGTTATGAAATAGAAAAAACTTCCTCCTCGGCTGCTGCTTTTACTAAACATTATGAATTCTTTTCTTTGGGTGTTGAAATTTGGCAATCTTGGGTAAGTGCAGAAAGGTTTGTGCATGGAAGCAAAAAAAACAAACAATATTATATTGTCTGTGTGTTACAGCCGAGGTACTGAAGGAGAGAGGGGGATGAGCTTTTAAAATTATTCAATATCAACATAAAAACTCATAATTTAAAAAAAATTATATTTTTCTAGAGGGAGGGAGAGTGAAACGTTCACAGTAAGTTTAACAGAGGGAAAGCATTCCTGAAATTGCCCTCCCACATGATGGCTGATTTCCACAGCAAGGAAGTCCATTTTGCTTCCATATCCAAGACCTAATTCATTTCCACAAAACAGAACAAGTTAAAAGTTTTTACTAAAAAGTCAAGAAACAAAAAAAGAAAAATTACATATAACCTAATGGGATATTAAATAAAATATTAGCAACAAATTTTAAACCGCCCATCCGATATAGCATAACTGAGAAAGATTGATAAATCAGCCGACCTAAAAATCGCTAATTTATGGAAATCGACAGAAACAAATTTGCTTCAGTTCCAAGACCTCATTCATTTTCAGAAAATGATACCAGATCAAAGTTTATTTTACTGGAAAAGTATAAATAATAAAAGAAAATTTAACAGCTAACCTAATGCGATGTGAAATAAAATATCCACAGTAACAAGTTGTAGGCTAGCTACCCAATGTAGCTTAACTCTCAAAATAGATAATTATTATCAGTGGAAAGATCAATAATTTACAGAAATAAAGTAAATCTACAGAAATAAAAACTAAAGTTTAATTATAAAAAAAGAAAATAAAATACGAAGTTTACATAGGGAATTGATAATTTAATTTGTTGGGAGGAAGTATTTGGCTTAAATCATCCATGTAAACAACTTGCCATGTCAAGGAAGTCCTTTTTGCTTAAATATCCAATACCTCATTCATTTTCAGGAAATGATACAGGATCAAAGTTTTTTTTTTCAAGAAAAGAAAGAAATATTAACATATAACCTAATGCGATGTTAAATAATATCCTGAACGACTTGTAAAGCCAGCAATATGATGTAGCATAATCCCAAAAGATCAGCTGATGAAAAAAATCAATAATTTGCTGAAATAAAATAAATCTACAGAAATGAAAACAAAGGTTAATACTGACTTGATAGATGTATGGTCACATTATATTATATCTGTTACTGTGAAAGACCGATATCTGGCAAATGTCGATATTCTCCAGTGAATGTCAGCATTCACATAGTCGCTTGGTGTATGTCCGAAATATTTGCTAAATATCATTATTTCTCACTTACACCGGCAAATGTCGACATTCAGCATGGTGAATATTGAATAAAAATATTTTTGTTACGTTACGACAAAAAGGAACTTTTTAAATCATACTTTATTATTAAAACATATTATGATGTATGTCAAAATAGGAGAAAGCTTAAGTAACAGCACATGTAAATAAACTGTTGAACCTAAAACAAACAGTACATTCTAAACGAGAAAAGAAAATAATACCAATAATAAACTTACACATAAATTATGTGATTAACGTTATACAATCTAATTTATTGCAACAACTTAAACTGTTATGACACTTTGAATTGCACAAGAGTCCTTTGCTTTTACAACTGCATTTAGTCATGGAACACTTCTTTTTGCAATTACAGCGTGTATAGCCTTGCCCTCCACTTCTCGAATTAGTTGCAGCTGCTTCTCTCAACAACATTTCTTGAGAAGAAATCTCCTCTGTGGAAAGTAACTTTTCTTTACAAATTACGAACTGATTACGGGTATAAAGCTGCTTGAGGGTACCATTTTTGTTTGCTAATTTATAAAAGTCGGAGTCTTCTATTCCAACAACAACCGCCAACACATTTCGGGCATCTGTACAACCACGGTCGACATCAGGGACTTGTATTCGTATGGTATCACCAGAGCAGGAAGAAATTTTCTTTTTGAGGTTCGTAACATTTTCGTTGCTTGCAGTAGAAGATTCTCTTTCGTGGCTTCTCTTTTTATAGAAATAAACTCGTGTTATTCAGTCAGGGCTTGATATGAAAACATGGTAGGTTGCAGCTCCTCTTCAATATTTTCCTTTGGAATATGGTTTTCGGTATGGTCACTGCTCAAATTTTCTTCAAAAGTATTAACAATTTCTTCGAGCTGTTCTTCGATTTCAATATTTGCTCGCCAGGCAAAGATGACGATGCTATGCCTCTTTTTGGTTTAACGCCAAACAGGGCTTCATAAGGACTTTGGCGTATTCCTTCATGGTATGTTGTTTTCTTGGCAAATTGAACAAAGGGCAAACCATCTGACCATTTATTTGTATCGTTATCATTCATCCATGCAGTTAACATATTCTGTATATCCTGACTGGCCCTTTCAACTGAGCCTCGTATTTGACTATGACAAGGCTTTCCATGAACTATCTTAACATCTTTCCACGTAGCGCATAGTTCAGATTTGACTCGATTACTGAATTCCCTACCATTATCTGAATGCAATATAGCTGGGGTACCAATTGTAAAAAATATTTGAAGAAGGTGATACGCTACTTCTTCAGCTGTCTTAGTTTTCAATGGTCATAACTGGACAAACTTCGTTAAATGGTCTTGATACACCATTATTAACTTATATTCGCCATCCCTGTGTGACTGCAGGTCTATCAGATCGACTTGACATCTTGAGTTTAACTCTGAACTGACCATTGGTTTCACAACAATACCTTTTTTAGGTGCGATATGTTTCATTTGACATTGTTTACATAAATTTAAATACAACATTACAACTTCATATGTAATATTTTTGTATTTAACTTGCAATTCTTTAAGCATAGGTGTTCTTCCTCCATGGTCTATTCTGATGTGAGTTTCGGATAGTATACTGAACAATTAATCATCATTGGTAACATAATACTGTATATTCGTTTCTCCTGGTTTTAATGGCAGAATTAACTTCTCTTCATCATTAATTTTTAAAATGTCAAAAACGTTTTAATTGTCTGTAATCCAAAGGTGTACTGCACTTAGCTTTAGCAGAAATCACTTCTGAAAGTATTTTAGAGTACTTTACTTGAGAAAAATAAAAACAATTGTCTTCTCGTTTACTCGTAATTAATGCACGTAACTTTAAAAAAAAAGATCCCAGTTCACTGCAGTAGCCATTCAATATAAATTAAAGTATCGGATAAAAAAATAAAAATTGAGCAAACGTTGCACGCACCAGCAAACCTTGCATAAGACTGACAAACAGCAGAGTGTTTGAGAGTCTAACAAATAGATGCCACATAGGATCATATGACCCCATGTGATCCTACGTGACCTCGCGGCAGAACAAAGGATTTGGCATTTTTGTCGCCTCTCTGGCTGTGTCTTCTTGGCTTCTCGTTTCGACCCCCACCAGAGCTTATCTGTGCTTGTCGACATACACCGGCGATGGTCCGAATGTGTAAGAATATAACCTAATATTCGGTCTTTCACCGACGTATTTGGTATGTGTCGACATTCACCGGAGAATATCGACATTCTCTCATTTCGGTCTTTCACAGTAACATATCCAATAACTCTTTCTGTAAACATTCATCACAGAATCACTTTACTGTATGTGTGAGCAATAACAAGGTCACTGCACATGCTCTTGACCTACTTTTTTAGACTGCAGGGAACTTTGGAACTGCAACTCAGCTTGCTTTCTAAGAAAGTTTTTGTTAGTTACAGTTTCAATCTGAAAGGCAGGAAAGATATATAGATTTCTGGAATAAATGATAAAAATAATTCTAGTAATGGTGAAATAGGTTTGTGGCAGAAAGGAGTGTAAAAAAAATGATGGTATGTACTTTGATGATGGTATTATTACTAATGATGGTAATAGCAATTTTTTGTTAATTTACAGGAGATAGTAAATTAATTAAAACACAGCTACAATAAGTATAAATTTAATCCATGATTAAATCTGTATTACATCTAAAAGTACATTAAAAACTCAACATAAGGATGAGGTGTGCAAACAAAGTTCTGAAGTTCAAGCTGTATTTAGCCCCTTGGCCATAAATCTAAGCTTTCCCTTGCTTTGTTATTTGACATTTGCAATTGTCTCAACTCATATTATTATCCTTTACTATTGTATAAAGGAAATTTAGAGAATGACAAAAATAGTTACCATTGTCCAAGCTTGGCTGGTACAGCAGCTAAGGAAGAATAAACTTTTGCTAGGTGATGGAATCAGCTTCTCGATGTTCACAGTCGTAGGCCATTGCATAATTCTTAGCTTACCAGTCCTTTTGTTATGCACTACTTGATGTTGAAATACTAAAGTAATAGACAAATATTGAAGAATTACATGTAAGTCACTCTGCCGTAGTATATGTAGACAACATTTCCAGATGTTTGGTGTCAGCATTGTCATACATTTTTCAGTTGTTGTTAGCAGATATCACTTGGCATTCCTTATTGTCTGTGGGGCGGGGGTGGCTCAGTCGGTAGCACGCCAGGCTCGTAATCTGTAGTTCCCAGGTTCGAGTCCCAGCTGGGTCAGCGTTGAGATTTATCTCCGAAAAATTCCCCGCCCTGCCCACGGTCAGTAGGGGACACCGATGGGCTTGGAAAGGGCGCCGTCCGTCGGTTGGGATGTTAAGCCGTGGCCCCATGTGCGGGAGAGCCATACCCTGTGCACGTTAAAGAACACGCTGGATGGCCTTGACGGGAAGCTACAATCTGTCTCCCAACAGCTGTTCCAGTGGGTCCCCTCCCCCAACCTTCTCTGAGCCTTTGGGGTCCATGTGACCTGGCCATTTAGCTCATGGTGTGCAAAAAGTGCCGCTCAGAGGTAAAATAACCCAACCCATGTACAAACTGGTACAGACAGTCAAAACTCTTAATTCACAAAAACCGTAACCGTATCTATAACACAGACATACCATCCTTACCTGCTGCATGGAATCTCCTTACTTAACATGTGGTGGGCAACATCAGATCATATGACACTTGTGTGAGATGAGTATAAAAGCTGATGATCGCACCTTTAAGAGTTGAGCTTAAGGATGCCAAAGATAGGTGAATTGGCTAAACATGTTGCTCCGCACAAAGTTATGGAGCCAATGTTTCTTAATGTTTAACTAGTTTGGTTTAAATGTCTTTTTAAACGTTAAATGAAAGTTTTAAGTAACTCGCATAAGCATGAGTGTAGTGCATTATTTTTGAATGTCTGCATTAGTTTGTGCATAACGAAGTAATAGTCAGTAAAGGATGACAGACAATAAGGAATGCCAAGTGATATCTGTTAACAACTACTGAAAAATGTATGACAATGCTGACACCAAACATCTGAAAATGTTATCTACATATACTATGGCAGAGTGACTTACATCTAATGCTCCAATATTTGCGATTACTTCAATATTTCAACATCAAGTAGTGCATAACAAAAGGACTGGTAAGCTAGGAATTATGCAATGGCCTACGACTGTGAACATTGAGAAGCTGATTCCATCATCTAGCAAAAGTTTATTCTTCCTTAGCTGCTGTACCAGCCAAGCTTGGACAATGGTAACTATTTTTGTCATTCTCTAAATTTCCTTTATACAAGAGTAAAGGATAATAATATGAGTTAAGACAATCGCAAATGTCAAATAACAAAGCAAGGGAAAGCTTAGATTTATGGCCAAGGGGCTAAATACAGCTTGAACTTCAGAACTTTGTTTGCACACCTCATCCTTATGTTGAGTTTTTAATGTACTTTTAAATGTAATACAGCTTTAATCGTGGATTAAATTTATACTTATAGGAGATTTTCAAAACTTTGAGGAAAAATTTGTTGATAATAGTTCAAATCAAACTTGAGCTTAAATCATGTGATTGCTTCAGTGTAGGGTAATGTTAACAAACAAATCAGTAATACCATATAGTGCTTCTAATAAATGGCAATTAGATGGCTTTAACAAGTGATTTATATTTTTGTGTATATAAAACTCTAGAAGTAGTAAAATAAAAAAAAAAACATTTACATCACTAATATTATACTCTACTTGGAATCAATATCCTACTTCTGAATCAGGGAAGCCTAAAAATTTGTCTGATTCACAATTGGAATCAACAAACTATTTCTTTTTTTTTTTTAACTTTTCATAACTTTATCTAAAATATTCATCACAAGGTTTAACCCCTTTGCACTCGAGAGGCGACCCTCAGTTGTCATTTGGTTTAATGCAGCAACTCGAATGGTGACTGAGAGGCAACAATAACTGGTTTATAAACAAGATCCTTTGTACTCGAGAGGTGATTCTCAGTCGCCATTTGGTTTAATGCAGCAACTTGAATGGTGACTGAGAGGCGACAATAACTGTTTTATAAACAGATATCTTTCCTCTTTACATTTTAGATGTGTAAATCTATTGTCTATGTGCACTTCATAGTACAGCATTGTGAGATGAGTTTGATTTTACGTTGTTTATGTATGATTTATTTTTATGTCAGTTGTAAAAAATTCATCAACTTTTTAGCAAAAAAATTTGAGTTGCTACTTTCTTATAGTGAAAAAACCTTAGAGTGCAAAGGGTTAACAAACACATTAAATAAGAAATTAATAAAAAAGGTAAAAAAAATGCATCAATACTTTCCCAAAACTGTGCAAAGAAACATCCATTAGCTGCTTCTATGCACTAAAAGTAGACACCTCTGTTGTATTTTTAAAAACTTCTATATATTTTGCTATTATTTAATACACATAAAAATTCATAAACAGCTTACCTGTAGTAGCAGTATCTTATATCAGTAGAAGCAATAAACAATTCAAAGGGATCATCTTCATTCATAGAAAGTTCACCAGATTTAATTTTCTTCTGAAGCTGTCGCATTCGTTTTTTTCGGTGTCTAAATTAGAAAAAGTGATGTCGAAACAATTTTACATTGGCAATTTCAAAATATAATTTATTATATCATTGAATATATATATACACAGTTATAAACTGATGACAAATTAGCAACAAAAGTGCAAACAGATTGTGTTCTTATAGATACTATCAAAATTAAAAAGCACTTCTAACAAATAATACACTAGAGGTAATAAAAGATGCAACACTTGCAAGAAGTTATGCAAATGTGATGAAATCTAGGGAGGCGGTAGTTTATGGAAATGCATGGAAATGATTAGGTTTGCAGGATGATTGAAATGATTGTACAGGCGCAAGCTGATGTCACAGGTGACATCAGCTCGCATCAGCATATTATTAGCAGACAAATGCAGATAAAGGCAACCAAAGCTCCCTGGGTTGACAAAACATAGTGGAAATTGTTCTGAACTTCTAAAGATGCCCTTATGCAAGCATCAATAGCCATTCCAACAGTTAACAGACTTTGAGCATGGAAGAATCATTGGCCTTAAAGAAGCTGGTTTGTTGTATAGAGATATGGCGAAACTTGTTGGCCGCAATCCCAGTACCATCATACACACATGGCACCAATGGATGCTGACGAGGTAGATGTGACAATGTGGACAAGTGGATGCTGACACATTAGCACATGCTGACAAGGATCAGGAAGACGGTATATGACCCTGGAGCGACAGGACTGTCATTTCCAATGCATAGCATTGTGTGACAGATTTGCAACTGCAAAGGGATTGGCAACAGGTAATATTTCGAATACCTACCAGGCAGATGGTAAACAACAGGCTTTTACAGTTTCAATTGCGAGTCTATTGTTCAGAACTGTGTTTGCCCCTCATATCATCCGCTCTGCATTTGCCCACATGCAAGCACATCTTCAGTGGTGTTGCCTCAGACAGAACTGGAATGAACAAGAGTGGAGTACTGTGGTGTTTAGTGACAAATCTCATTTTGTCTTCATCAGCATGATGGTAGACATGTTCACCATCAAGGGGAAAGGAACACTGCCAAGTGTGTGTAACATCGTCACACAGCTCCAGCACCTGGTGTCTTGGTGTGGGGTGCTATTAGTCAAACATGTCAGTCAGAACTGGTCATCATAAGGGGATCTCTAACTGCCCAACGAAATGTTACCAACATTTTGTAGCCAATGGCTGTCCCATTTGTTCAGCAGCATGGAATCTTTTACCAGCAAGATAATGCCTTTCCCCACACAGCCCACATTAGTCTGTAGCATCTACACAAACAAAATGCTCAGTTACTACCATGGCCAGCATGCTTGGCAGACCTTTCACCTATTGAACGCATCTGGGATATGGGTTGACAGCTGCAACAACACCCAAGAGGTGCACCAACCACTATCGCTGAAATGGAACAGTGACTTCACACTATTTGGTGTTCCATCCTTCAGGAGGACATTATAGAGCTGTACGATAGCCTTCCCCTGCCATGCTCATGAATGCATTGCTGCACGGGTTGGTTCAACATCATACTAATTTATTCCACTTTTACCAGGTAGGTAAAGTGGTAATTTTCCATATTTTTTTTGATAATATAATCAATTGCAGATCTCAGTGTATGCCAACAGTTACCCGTGTTTCAGCAGCACGGAATCTTTTACCAGCAAGATAAATGGCATTAATCTTTCCAGATGTTACATTTTTTTTTTCTTGTAGTGTATATTAAGAATTGGCAACCACAGAGAATCTATTTATTTCAGGTTTTTTTTTTTAAATAACGAGGAAAAAAATCAAAGCAAAATATCCAGATTACTTTAAATAGTCAATCTGCAGACATAATTTGCTTATACAGACCTGTATAAACACTCAGACAAGGTTGAGAAACTAATTTTAACAAAAATATGTTTTTTTAATGAAGGACAATGAGTAGTTTAATTATTGCTCCTTGCTATAGCTGTTGCTTTCCAATTTCTTTTAATAATACTTGTAATGAAAAGCTAAAGCTGCTGGAACTCAAACTATAGATTTAAAACAACTGTTACCTCACCTGAATTACAAGAATGTGCACTAATAAATCAGCACTTTGACGTCGATTCTAGTTTTAGAGGAAAAATTGTCTTGAGCCGGGTGGGATACGAACCCATGACCTCCTGATAACATGTCAGGTGCTCTGGACCACTGAGCTACAGGCCACCGACCAAGATCTCTAATTAATGCTATGAACATTCCTTTTATGTCACATATAGGTGCTATTCAGGCAATATTAGCCACAAGCAGCTTTCTATTTGCCATATAGATGGAAAGCATGTCTTACAAGTATGCCAATGATGATAAATAATGAGATAAACTCCGACTGTTCAACATCCACTAATAAATCAGCACTTTGACGTTGATTCTAATTTTAGAGGAAAAATTGTCTTGAACCAGGTGGGATATGAACCACCTGGTTCATATCTCACCTGGCTCAAGACAATTTTTCCTCTAAAATTAGAATTGACATCAAAGTGCTGATTTATTAGTGGATGTTGAACAGTCGAGTTTATCTCATTATTTATTATACAAGAATGTGTTTACTTTTGCAGTTGCCTATTTACAGGCTTGAGTACAAAATTCAGCTATTTTATAAATAATGTTATTACACTTATACTCCAATAATAATGCTAAACCAATTGCTATAAGCCTTACCAGCTTTCAGAGAACTCAGTGTTACAGAGAACTATCATTATGTTAACTAAATTATCAGGTATGTCATATAATCTCCCAGTCAACCATAAATTATTACTATCAACAGAATCAAGTCTTTCTGAAATCAACAAAACTAGCAAACACAGGATTTGAAACTCTAAGCATTTCTGAAGAATTTAACTAAGAAAAAAACAACGAAAACTAAAATTTAATTATTGAATTAAAAATTTAGTTGGTCAGTTTGTTATTTACGGTCCTCAGCCAACAGATGGCACTGCTCAAGAAGTTGGGTTGGGTTGTTTTACCTCTGAGCGGCACTTTTTTGCACACCATGGGCTAAATGGCCAGGTCACATGGACCCCGAAGGCTCAGAGAAGGTTGGGGGAGGGGACCCACTGGAACAACTGTTGGGAGACAGATGGTAGCCTCCCGTCAAGGCCATCCAGCGTGTTCTTTAACGTGCATAGGGTATGGCTCTCCCACACACGGGTCCACGGCTTAATGTCCCATCCGACGGACGGCGGCCTTTCCAAGCCCATCGGTGTCCCCTACTGACCGTGGACAGGGCGGGGAATTTTGCGGAGATAAATCTCAATGCTGACCCAGCTGGGACTCGAACCTGGGAACTACAGATTACGAGCCTGGCGCGCTACCGACTGAGCCACCCCCACCCCACTGCTCAAGAAGTGTATGACGTCGAGGTGTAAAGTATGACATAGAAACATAACTGTTGGTTGTTGGTGGCCTATAGTTCTTTGATTTGTTTCTTTTGGGTGGGTAATGTGAAGTCATGTATTATGTGTGTGATTTGACAGGAATGTGACGTTGCATTTGATTTTTTTTGCCATTTTTGCTTGATAACTCTTTGGGATAACATGCCTATGGGGCTAGAGGTAAGTGATATATATAATATATTTAATGAGGGATTTTTAATGAAAACCAGAATAAATAAAAAAAATAATAAATACCCCCTCAAGCAGCTGCTTGCCACAGAGGTCTGACAGGAGCCTGTCAGTTTATATGCCACAGTAGAAGATCTGAGAGGATGGCAGGACCTCAGCAGAAAAATGACACACACATCCATGCCTAAATCCGGGGCTCAAACCCAGGTCCCTTAGATCAGCAGCCAAGCGTGCTAACCACTCGGCCACATGGTCCCATTATTTTTTGGAAATTTTGTTAAGATATGACAAATAATAAGTTATTTAAGATATTTTGGAATTCAAATTATTTAATATTAGGATTGTTGAAAGTGTTAGTGAACTGTTTTGTAATGTTATGGTCACGTCGTTTGGAAGTGGGAGTTCGGTAGCTTTTTGTGGCTGTGTGTGGGGGAATGTTTTTGTAGGTTCTCTGGAGTGAAGGGCATTTGACAAGGAAGGGAGGAGTGGTTAGAACCAGATAGAATTATTTTAATCTTTTTTGTGCTTAGTATGATGTAGTAGTATGTGTTTGTTGTGAGTATGGAAGAAAATGGCAGAAGTTTATAATGTGGGGTAATTAAGTTTTAAAAATGAGTTTTTATGGGGTTTTAGGGTTTTAGGAGAATAGTTTTTGGTGAAATGCATAAAGTGAGTTTTCAGAGGATTCTAATGTAATGTGTGTGTGGAGAGTATGCTTGGGGGAAAGAATGTTGGAAGTTTTTCCATGTGGGACTGAACATGGTGGTAGTAATGAACATGTTCAGTCCCACATGGGAAAACTTCCAACATTCTTTGCCACAAGCATACTCCCCACCTCCCCCCCCACTACATTAGAATCCTCTGAAAACTCACTTTATATGTTTCACCAAAAACTATTCTCCTAAAACCTTAACACTCCATAAAAACTCTTTTTTTAAACTTAATTACCCTACATTATAAACTTCTGCCATTTTCTTCCATTCCCTGTATTTTGTTATAGTAGTTTGGGATGAATTGAGTGATTTTCACCAGTTTCATGTAGTATGGCAATTATTAGTGTATTATAGTGATTTATTAATGGACCTTAAGTACACAATTAAAAGGACCTTCTTGTTCAGAAATTAATTAAAAATAACTTAAAATTCTCTGTCATTGATCAATAAAATTTTAAAGTTTATCCTTCAAATTAGTTACATGTTAAAAGTTTTTAGGAAACAGAACTTTCAGTACATGTTTGGAAACAAAAGTTTTTAGTACTCAGAAACCTTTTGGAGCAAAGACAGCACTCTGTCTTCAGTGAAGTGATACTATGTGTGACATTAGGTCTGTTTAGACAAAGAGCTTCTTTCCACATGTCATTATTTCAAGTCTCATGGACTATGGTTCCGTAGAAAATGGATGCACATGCAAGCAGTGTGGCATGCTCCCAGTCTATTGTTGTCATGTGTTGTACTGCTAGCTCGGCGGTGGCCGTCATTAACTTCTTTTGGCTGACATCAGTTTGGTGCTCAGTGAACCTCTCTTGTAAAGAGCGTATGGTTTTGCTGATGTAGTAAACAATGAAATTATCTGGCAAATGTAGAGGAAATCGGTATACGCCTGATTTTTGAAGTAAGCTAAATTTGTCCCTGTTCCTTTTGATTAATTTCTTCAAATTTGGAGCAGGGCTGAAAACAATTTTGATATTTTGGGCTCTGAGTAATTTGCAGACTGATTCACATAGGACAGGAACATAAGAAATTGGTCTGGCAAAGGTTGTACATTCAGGATCAGTGATTGGGAGGAGAGCCGAATCTCTTGATTTTTTGTTTTTATATTTACTGATTAATTTGACTATTGTTGTTGAGTTGTAGCCATGGGAAGCAGCAATGGATGTTTTGAATTTCTTTTTCCAACAGCAGCTCATTTGAAGACTGGCGAAGGTCCTATGTGTGAGGGAACGGAAGGCTGCAATTTTGTATGCACATGGGGGTGCATGAGCCCACATGCATGATGGAGGGAACATAGGTAGGCTTTCGGTATACTGACATCATCAATGCTTCTGTGTCATCTTTTTGGAAATATAGAAACAAAAAAACAGAAGAGATTCGGCTCTCCTCCCAATCACTGACCCCGAACGTATAACCTTTGTCGGACCGATTTCTTATGTTCCTGGCCTATTTGAATCAGTCCGCAAATTACTCAGAGCCTAAAATATCAAAACTGTTTTCAGCCCGGCTCAAAATTTTAAGAAATTAATCAAAAGGAACAGGGACAAATTTAGCTTACTTCAAAAATCAGGCGTATATCGATTTCCTCTACATTTGCCAGATAATTTTGTTGTTTACTACATCGGCAAAACCATACGCTCTTTACAAGAGAGGTTCGCTGAGCATCAAGCTGATGTCAGCCAAAAGAAGCTAACGACGGCTGCCACCAAGCTAGTAGTACAAAGACATGGCAACAATAGACTGGGAGCCCACCACATTGCTTGCACGTGTGTCCTTTCTACGGAACCATAGTCAGTGAGGCTATTGAAATAATTACTTCATCCGTCCCCACCAGCAACCAAGACTGGAATCACTCTTCATGACGTGGAAAGAAGCTCTGTCTAAATAGATCTAACGTCACCACATAGTATCACTTCACTGAAGACGGAGTGCTGTCTTTGCTCCGAAAAGCTTCTGAGTTTTCTCCTAAAAACTTTCAACATGCAAATAGTTTGAAGGATAAACTTTAAAATTTTATTGCTCAATGACAGAGAATTTTAAGTTATTTTTAAATTTTCAATTTATTAATTTTTTTTATACATTTAGGAGTCTTTTAAAGTCACTTATATGGTTTATTGTTAATATGTGGAAGCGTTTGGTGGCCTTTCGATGTAGAAATTTTGGGTATTGTACAATTGTCGGTATGGATAAAATGGCAGTTTTTGATGGTCAGGTAGGTTAATGAGTAACTTAGGGGAGGGTTATTTGAGCTATAAGATGGGGGGGGGGGGTATCTCTGATGAGATTATTTGATTTCAGGGGCTTTGTGTTGTCTGTGAGGACATTATTTAGTTTTGGAGGCTTTTGCATAATTCGATTGGCGGTGCATATTTCCAATTATGTTTTTTTGGTATGTGTTGTCTCCGATGAAATTATTTAGTTTTGGAGACTTTTTTATAATACTGGTTGGTGATACATTGTCGATGACATTTCAGGTTTTGATATTTGTGTTCAATTTCATTAATTCTGGTGATTTATTTAGGTTAATTATTATATGTGTGACTTAATTTATTAGTTTGTAGAAATACATTTGTTGAGTATTTTAACTATTGGGAAAAGAGGGGGGGGGGAATATTCAGGAACTTGTAGGATATGGGACAACAAATGTATTGTCGTAGTTTCTTTGTTTATGCTTTTTTTTTGTTTTCTGATTATTTAAATTTTTTTTTTAGTAATTTGTGGTTGTAAAGGATGTTTCTTAGTGGAATTGCATTATTTTTGTTATGTTGCGCTTGTTTACAACACAAATTACCATTACCATGGCAACGGTACTTTGTGTTTGACATGAACTCGAGTTATCATTACCATGGTAATGGAAAAAAAAATTTTTTTTTTTCCAAAAACCCCTGTTTGGGTTTTTGGAAGGTCTTTTAAGAAGGGAGGTTTTAGGAAGTGTCTGGGGGATTGTAGGAAACAATGAAAAGGACCGTTTTGTCATGTTGCATAAAAAAATGGTGGCTGAGGTCTGTGATGTACACTACTGTCATTCAGCTTAATAAATCGTACACTTACGAGCTAAATCCAAGTTCTTTTTTGTAGCACCACAAAACAGAAGGCCGAGCCTTTACTGCTGCTTTAGAAAGCATATGATGAAGGATAACCACCTGCAAGTATAAAAGATAATTAAAGATCAAGCACAAAATTTTGGACATTCTATTTACTCATAGTTTTAATTAGGTTTGCTAATCACAAATCTAAATTTTTCTTATCACTTGCTGAGTTGTTATTTGATTGAATCGTTTTATGTTTCAGGATTTATCTTCAAATAAATGAGGAAACTGATTAGAAAATACTATTGTCAGAGATAAGCAACCTATGGCCCATGGACTGAATCCTTGCTGAATGAATTTATGCTTTATATAAAATTATAGGTATTAATATTTTTGTGAGCCGTCCCGTGGCCGAGTGGTTAGCGCACTTGATTACTGATCTAATGGACCTGGGTTCAAGTCCCAGGTAAGGCATGGATGTATGTGTCGTTTTCCTGCTGAGGTCCTGCTATCCTCACAGACCTTCTACTATGGCATATAAACTGACAGGCTCCTGCCAGACCTCTGTGGCAAGCAGCTGCTTGAGGAGGTATTTATTTTTTTTTATTTTAATATTTTTGTGCAGCTGCCAACTGGGAATCAGCTTAAAGTTTATGTTTGTTCTTATATAGAAACTGTAACTAAGCTTCTGAATTCAATCAGCAAGTTGTATATACAAGCAGCTTTTTCACAATTCCACAATAAGCTACATATTTAAAGCTGATTCTAGTCTGCTTGGCACTTGATAGCATCCTTCACTGCTGAAGACACTGCATTGCCATTCCTTATTCCAGGCAGCACTAACCTGACTCAGGTCCAAATGAGGCTGACAGTGGTGCATGGTCAAGATCAGTCGCAATGGATGTCGAACTTGCATCTACTAGTTCCTGGAAATTCATTACTGGAAATAGTCCTACAAATATGATGGAAACTTCTGTGACAGCAATTATAATTCATCAAATGGTAGTTATGGTTGCATTTGGGTTTACTACTACCTGCTGACAAATCATGTGATTTACCTGTGCTTGTTCTGCATCTGACAGCAGCTGACTTTGTATAATGAATATGAGTCTCTTCTTGAGATAAACATGCCAAAAAACACCAAACATCCTTGCACTGCAGCCCACATGTGCAGTAACATGGCAGGTAGGCATTCAACTTCACACAGTACTATAAATTGACCACATTGACAAACATACCACTGCTGATACGTTTGGCAAAAGTGTCATCCCGATATATTCTACACTTCATCCTCAATATCTACCATAAACACTTAGCTTGCTGCAGACAACTACAACATCTGAAGCATTTGGTTTAATCATTCAGCTTTAGTTCTGTGACCACCCATAGGTATCATGTGTTTGTCACTGCTCTGTACTCGTATGCCGATTTGAATGCAAATTCATCTACTCCTTCTGGATAGTGCAATTTCATTGTCACAGGTATAGGTATAGTCAATAGGGCAGCATTTTTTATTAATATTGTTCAAAAATCAATCTTAAGCTGTATTTCAGAATAATTATATTTATAGTTAAAAATGTGCTCCAACTAGTCACATAAACAATGTAAAAGAAGAAAAAAACTAAATAAAAGTATATCCTTACAATGAAAAACATTTCTTTTACTTTTTTCAAAAAAGCCAAGTTTTACTATAATGACAGAAATTACTAAAAAAAAATCTTTCAAAGAATTTGACATTCACAAATTTGAAAAAGTCAGCCAGTGAAAGCAGTGATTAAAAGAAGTTATTTCCTATAACTGATATGGTAAAACAATTTACTACTATGCATGTATAACTGATATGGTAAAGCAATATACTACTATGCATGTTTGCTTAGGATCATCCCACTATGGACAATTTAAATTTCATACCCAACTGTTTACACGAAACAACTAGAGGGATGAGTGCCACTTCTAGTGAATATGTGAATCTCATTTTCAAAGAGAATGGATTTTTGTTGACCTACTTTTGCATTCTTTTAAAAGTTTTGATTTGAACTAATGGATAATCAAGAAAATGCAAAGAGTAATATTTTATAAGTACTTATAAAATAAAAAAAATTTTGTCTTTTTTTGCTTAAATTTTAAAAGCTGCTTTTTCTCATTCCATCTGACAAAAGGGGGCAGATTGTTACTGTGTTACAGATTGTTACAGTGGAATATTCTTAAAATCAATCCAAAGTGAATGCACAGTATTCCCTGTTAAGAAAACATTAATTAATAGATTCTGAAAAAAATTCATCGCCGCCACGGCGGGAATCGAACCTGCATCTCTCCAGTTTCATGCCAGAGCACGCTACCATTGCACCACGTGTCGGACAACGAATATTTTCAGAATATGACCTTATAAATCTTCTTCCTGAGACATGACTGAGATAGCGCCATCTATACTCAAGGAGATGCAACTTTGATTTATAAGGTCATATTCTGAAAATATTCGTTGTCTGATGAGTGGTGCAATGGTAGTGCGCTCTGGCATGAATCAGGAGAGATGCTCTCTGATTCCCGCCGTGGCAGCGATGAATTTTTTTCAGAATCTATTAATTAATGGGATATTCTTCACACTCTACCACTGAAATTTATTCATTTTATAAAGTAATTTAAAGTCATTAAACTTATATATAAGCATTCAAATACTATAAAGGTTAAGTTACAGTCTCAAAAAAATTCAAATTCAAACTGACTCCCATTTTTTAACATGATTTTTCTCACAAAGTTTTGGTTTATACACAAGTACATATATGGTACTTCACTTACAATAGTTCAATATATAACTCCAACAGAAGTGCAGTTGTTATGGATGACAATATCTTATTATTTATACATACATACCTGATCTCTTCCTTTACTGCCAACAACAACAAACAGTGATCTATAACAGGATGATACACAATTTTCAATCAAAATTCTTATCCTATTATCTATCTTTTTTCTGCCCATTTTAAACACTTGTACTTAATCACTTTGAAACTTGATGGTTCAGAATTTTTGGTTTACTTTGCATTTACTACAAAATTTCACTTTCTGAAAAGGAAGAAAAAGATTGTTTAAATCTCCATCATTCAGGAGTACACATCAGAAAAATACAAGAAGGTATATAAGAATGCCGAGAAAATTTACTCATTTCTTTCAGCAGCTAATATATATAAACTAATACAAGCATACTTATTACTCTTAACCTGTAAATTAATGAAAGACACTTTAGTGCCATCTCAAATTAGGCACTTGTCCCTTTTTATTTTTGAATTTCTGTTTGGAATTAAATGTTCTTTTATTTGGCAATATAACATTTCTGCTGAAGGATAAAAAAATTAACTCAACATAAATGAATTCATAGTTGAAAATTTTAAACTATTAAGATTAACACCAGGGTCAGCTTGATGGTGGCAACTACTGCACTGAGCCCAGCCAGTGTTTACAATACCATGAATGTGTTTTTAATCAGTATGTATAAAGATTCTTATTTCTGTAGGTTTCTGAGAAAATTTTCCAAATATTGAACTATCAGTTTAATAGATTCCTTTCCAAGAAATTTGCATATTTAACCTTCCCAGTGTCTACGTCATCTGTATACGTTCGGAGAATCTAAATTGAGGGGCCAAGGACATATATGCATACGTTTTCAGTACAATTCATGTGCTAAAAATTCTATTTCTATTCATGTGCATTGTAACCATTTCTGTCTATTTGTTTTTTTTTTAAATAAATTTTTATTTGCATTGAAGATGCATTTTTTTACTGCATGACCCTAAAAAATTCCTATTAAAGTAGAACATATTGTAGTTTTTGTTAAATACTTTGTCAGAAAATCCAGAATTAAATGCTGATTAATTTGGCATACAACATGCCATAATTCCTTTCATTAGTTATTTGGCAAAAAAAGTTCTAAAGTTAGAAGTTTTTATGGCTTAGCATAGTGAGAAAATAGCTTGGCCTCTGGATGGAAACCTGTTTTCAGCCTGGACACTGGAAGGGTTAAAGATTTTCATTATTTATTTTCATCATGATACTTTGTAACTTATGGTTTCTAATTCAGCTTTCCCTAAACATTAAACAATCTATAACTAATAGAATAATAAAACTCCAGTACAACATCAGGGTTTTTGGACAGGATAACATGCCAGGGGCAAAGTATAATTTATTAATTTATTTTTACCCATAAGAGGTGGAAAGTATGAATTTCTGTTCATAGTCTATATTTTTTTACTATTGTTAAAAAGAAATTTTACATTTTAGGGAGTTTGAAATTTGATGACAACATAACATTTGCTTTAATAACTAAAGTCTGCATAAAATAGTACAACTGTTTTAAATTGAGAAGCCACATTTGCAAAGAATATTCTTTTAATGTGCATCAGTTTAAAATAAATAAAACTCAGTACAACTTCTAAACTGGAGAGCTTGGACTAAAAATTATGCTTTTGTTCCTCCTGAAAATGTCAGAAAATATCAAAATACAAAAAATTAGCTGGGAACAATTATATTTAATTACAGAAAAACAAAAATGGATTCTGCATTTTCTTTTATAGCAGACCATTCGCTGCGATTAGAGAAATAATATTTCATGCTGCTATACAAATATCTTACAAGATTCATAATTACAAGAAACTAATGAAACAAAAATATTCACAATATAGAGTGATGAAAAATAGTAGATCAACAACAGTTCATTATATTAAGACCAATCCAGGTAGATAATGGCAGAATTGCACCTTTATATAGAATAGAAACCTTCTTACAAAAGGGATGCTAATCAGAGAAAATCAATAATTTTTGTTATTTCTAATGCTTTCATATGTCTCAGATGTTGATGAGAACACAGTTGAACCAGGCATTCCCCTTTAAACACAAGGGCAGTCTGTGGACTTTGAGGGAATGGACCTCACTGTGGACTTTCAGTATGTGAGGTGACCTCAGTCAAACAGATGTGGCTTTGGGTCAGCTTTGTAGCAGGAGGAAAGCAGAGAGTGTGGTTAAATCTCTCAGGCAAAGAATGTGGCTTATGGAAGTTTCCTTTATTAGACAAACACATTTAAGCCAACAAGAGGGGGAAAGGAAAAGGCACATTTTTCATAACCATATTAGCCAATCTATAACTATGCATACAAGCAACATCACCAAACCAACAGTCTCTCTTTGCACAATATGCTGCTCAAAGGAGGTTGCTGACTACTAATATCATTAGTTACAAAGTAAAATCACCTAATGCTCAAGATACTGAGTAAGCATCTAGAATCAAAGGCATAAAATTTCCTGTTAACAAGGGTCCATGTTTCCCTACCATATCTAACCTTAGAAGAATGAACCAAACTATTATACAGCCTAATTTTAGTCATTAGGTGTATGTATTTTTTCACACTATCCACAGATTCTTAAAAGTGCCCATATCAATCCCTATTCTTCTGTTTATCTCAAGCTACACATCAACTGTATTAGTTAAACAGCTCCTGAGAAAATTAAACTGAGATACTTCTTCAAAGGTGCAACCATATAAAGCAACTGCCTCACCAATTTTCCTCACTTGTTTTCTCTGTTTATCATAAAATCTGCTCTATTACCAGCCTCATCAATAGCCCTAATGAAAGAATTCATCTCATCAACATCATTAGATAACAAGGCCAAATCATCCATATAATCTAAATCAGAAATTTTGAAATCTCTAGACAATTTGAGGCCAAAATCTTCTCCTTACAAAGAATTCCTCATAACATAATCAATACACAAACTAAAGAGAAAAGGAGACAAAATGCACCATTTTCTAAACCCTACTATAAATACTAAACCAATTAGTTAGAGTTATGGTTCGTTAAAATAATTTCCTGTGATAAGATTATTTGATTCTGGAGCTTTTTTTTAAATGTGGAACAAATTATTTCAAGGATTTCTTATCTACACAGGAAATCTTTCTATCTAACACAGGAAAATGTCCTGTAATGCAAGACATTTTCCTGTGTTAGATACTTTGTTGCTGAATGATTTATAAAATGCTGTGAGCATGAGCAACAATTATTATCATCATATGTGGTAGCTTGGCTGCTGGATTCCTAATAATAGATGGCACCACTGGCAAATCAACAACATTGTGAGAATGCTTGTATGTCACTTTGTTGAAGACATGGTTAGCTTCTGTTCATAGAGCGTTATGATGCCCAGCATGCTTCTGAGAGACATGGGTTTGAATCCTACTCAGGACAACCAATTTTTTTCAACTAATTATTTCAAATGGATCACTACTTAGCAATAAGTGTTATTTAAAAAAGTTGGGTCCATTGAAACTATTTCTGGTGTTTTTTAGAATGTAGTGATAAGCACTGTTATTGAAATACTTATTTTTAATGAGATTTAGTTCTGGCATAGTTTCTTAAGGGTGGAAACAAGGTTTTATGTTCGACAATATGTAATGCTGCAAAGAAAATTACAAGTTCATTTAGTGTGGGCATTTTTTTTAGTGCAGAATCAACCAAAAGGTACATCTGTAGTTTACAGCACTCAGTTCAAGCATTTATCGTTAGTTTAAATCACATATTTAGGGGGTTATTTTCTAATGGAAGTAATTTTAAGTGTCCATTTTTGTATAATCTTTCAGGAAAAAATCAATTTTTTCATTGCCATCAGTCGCCACTAGGACTCTGGAACTCGAGTGTTCAATCAAGATGCAATGCATTATTGTATTAGGTTAAAAATGTCACCTGCATGTGGTAAACTATAGGTTTGCCAACCAAAGCTATATATTTACTGATGTGTATTCTACAATTATATAAGAAGGCTGAAGTGGAAAGGACTACCATTAGAATCCTTATCTTTGTACCAATGGATATATTCTGTGGTGAAAAAAAAAATGGCAGCCAAGTCAATACATTGCACTCCTGCTTACTCCACCACTAAAACATATAATTTCCAGGAAAAATCAATTATTTGCAATATTTAATAGTTTGAAATTGTCAGCTTTTTCCAGCGTCAGATGGTGCAAAACTATGGTGAGATTCAAAAGTGTGAGCCATAATAATTTATCAATAGCTATGAAACTTAAAAAATTTATTTATCACTAAAGACAAACAATTATCCCTTCAAGCAAAAAAATATATGCATTTTCCCACCCTTCCCACGAGTAAGGGTTTAAATCACTGTTGTCAAAAATTTCAAATGTATAATGTAATTACATCACTTGCAATATTCATTTATAATTTTGCCATTTCATCTTTTCCACTGTTAGAGGATGCAAGTAAAGCTATTGGGAGATTCCGAGAGTGCAAATCATAAAACTTAATCAATATCTATCCAACCAAAAATAAATTTTTAATTTATCTCTAAAATCAAAGATGTTGAATGTCTCTACAAATGGGCAGAAAACAAAGTGAAAACATTAGTTTTTTTCTGAAAAGGTGATAAAAATTAACTGTTATCTGAAATATTTCAATTAAGCTACAAGTTTACCAGTGATGTGTTTCCAAGAGAACTGGCAATATTAATTGTTTCCAATTAGCGCATTAACTACAACGAAAGAACACTTCAGAGAAAATTTTATCACTAACGTTACAGAAGTTAAACACGAAAACTTAATAAAGAACTAAAACTTATTACTGTACTGTTTAATGATCACTGTTAATTAAATAACACTTTTAAAACAAAGTATAAAATTATTAATGAAACTGGCTATTAACACATCTCAAAAACTTATATAAAGAGCCATTTCTGCAATAAGTTGGAAGAAATTTTACACGTAATTAATAATTAGAGTATAAAACTTTAAAAGTCCTGCTTTACTACTTACATTAAGCTCTTTGCTTTTACACGTGCTATACTATATGCAAACAGGCTGGACACATTCACATTCTGTAAGCCGCCATTGTATACACAGGGAAACCGGTTACGGTCCGGTAGATAATATTAAATCATGATCCATGGACATTCATCACCACAGGGAAATACCACAAAGAGTCCAGGGTTAATGGATGTATTTTGTCTCTGTACTTCTGAAGTCTTATATTATGGCAGTTTTAAGTTATTGTTTTAGTGGATCGAACTTCGCTTATCTTTCACTGAAATGTCTTTAAAAACTTGACGAAAATTCTGAAATTCTGTTTTTCGCTGGTTCGATAAAGTCTTTGCACCCTTAATAGTGCTTTTTATTCGGGGTAAGTCTAAAAAAAAATTTAAAAATAAACATACAGGTCACCTTAAGAAATGGCTAAAACACTGTTAATGGAAAAATCACATGGTAGAACTATGCTAAATACTATTAATTATGAATCGTAACAAACTAGATGTCATCATCATCAAGCAGCCATGGGATACGGAGGTCCAACCAGACGGCGCAATTTAGTTCTCCAAGCATATCTGTCCTGAGCTATATCTGCTGCATCTTGCCACTGCACACCAATTCAAAAAGTTCCTGTTTGACATTGTCTGCCCACCACATCCTAGGTCTCTCCCTCTTTCTGAGGCCTTTAGTCTCACTGTTCATAACCCTATACGCTAAATTATAATTATCCATACGGGCAACATGGTCTCAGCACCCACTGCCCACTACGCCTATGGACCTAATGATAAGAGGTCATGATACGAGATACTGATGATAAGATATCATGATACGATAAGAGGTCATGATAAGAGGTCACTATGCCTATGAACCTGATGATAAGAGGTCATGATCATAAGAGGTAAGAGGGCTGAGGCCCCCTTTATAAATAGGTCCAGACTAGATGAGAAATCTTTAAGAAGAAGGGCAACATGGCCAAAAAACAGAGTATCTCTCTGCACAATATACTGCTCAGTGGAGGTTGCGGACGTCTTTGCCTAAACTCTTCATTGCTTTCAAAGTTGAACCACCTAATACCCAAACTACTACGTAAGAATCTAGAATCAAAAGCATCTAGTTTCCTGTTGTCTTGTTTACATAGCGTCCACGTTTCACTACCATAACTAACCCTAGAAAGAACCAAACTATTATATAGTCCAATTTTAGTCTTTAGGTGTATACGCCTATTTCTCTATAATCTCCATAGATTCCTAAAAGTCTCAGCCTAGAATCTGCACAGAACTTTTTCTCTTGATGTCCTCACACAAGAATTCCACCGTTATAATTTAGATATTCTCGGCTTGCAAGAGACCAGATGGACAGATAAAGGTCAGGTTCTTAAAAATAATCTTAAATTTCTCTTTTCAGGGAGGGAAGACAATAAACATCACTAAGGCGTGGGTCTGCTTCTCAGCAGATATGCTAGTGCTGCTCTTCTAGGATATGAGTGCATTAATGAAAGGTTTCTTACAGCAAAATTTCAGACAAGCGTTAAAGGTTTGGATGTCATCTGCTGTTATGCCCTCACTGAGGATGCCGATGAGGATGAGAAGGATAGGTTTTACGGACAACTTCAGGATATTTTAAATTCTGTCAAGAAAGGAGTTATTACCCTTGTTCTAGGTGATTTCAATGACAAAGTTGGTACTGACTCTTACCTTTGGGGAGGAGTCATAGGCCCTTTTGGTATTGGTAGCTGCAATGGCAATGGGCAGCGTCTCCTACAGGTAAGTAAACTCAATGGATTCAGAAAAACTAAAACTTATTACAAACAGCGCGACATATATAAGTACATTCTTCGCAAAATTCCCTGCCCACGGTCAGTAGGGGACACCGATGGGCTTGGAAAGGCTGCCGTCCGTCGGATGGGACGTTAAGCCGTGGCCCCGTGTGCGGGAGAGCCATACCCTGTGCACGTTAAAGAACACGCTGGGTGGCCTTGACGGGAGGCTGCCATCTGTCTCCCAACAGCTGTTCCAGTGGGTCCCCTCCCCCAACCTTCTCTGAGCCTTCGGGGTCCTTGTGACCTGGCCATTTAGCCCATGGTGTGCAAAAAAAGTGCCGCTCAGAGGTAAAACAACCCAACCCAAATATAAAAGCACATATGGGTTTCACCTGATGGGTTGCATAAGAATATGATTGACTATATAGTAATTAACAGCAAACGGGCTAGTTCTGTTAGGAATAGCAGGTCATATAGGGGAGCTGAAATTGGATCTGACCATTACCTTGTTAAAAGTGTCTTGCAACTTAAACTTAAAAAGTGTTGTGCTAGAGTTAAAAAATTTACCTTTAATACTGAAGCTCTGAAAGACCCAGTTAGAGCTAAAGCTTACCATGATAGGTCACTTAGTGATTATGACAGTCATGGTTTGCTTTCTACTGAAGTTGAGGAAATATGGGACCATTTTAAACAGGCTGTTTTGGAAACTATCATGGTAACCAGTGAGTGTAAATACTCCTGCGCATTTAACAATTAAATTAAATCACTGTTTTATACTTTTGTGGGAATAGGAATAAACAGGTGAATTAAAGATATAAAGCAAATCTATCTCAATCAAGAATTTCAATGTTCATTTCAGTATTTAATAGTGGTAACTGTAAATTTTTACACTACCTGATAGCAGTTATAGACTTTTTCTTAATAGCACGATTTTTTTTCCTAATAATATGATATTTAAGATTGACTATGTTTAATTGTGTTGTTACATAACTAGAGATTATTATTGATCTGATGAATTGTTATACTAGTTGCATTTTTTTCGTGTAGTGCTTCTTTTAGTTGTCGTCAGTTTCAATGAAAGAAATTAAGGATATGAGAAGCAATAACATCTGTTTCGAAATGTTAAATAACATTTTAAAGACCTAGTAAACGAATATTGTTGTTAATAGAGTTTTAGAGAGAAGGGTGAAATTTTCAATTTATTCACAGTGTACAAAAAATATTCACAGTTTCCCTAAAAAACCATTTTTTTTTTGTTATGGATGTTTTCACATAATATGGGACTACTTTTCTATTCAGTGTATTGTAACTCCGCATGGTCGCAAGCAATTGATGTTAATATGCGGAAGAAGAGCCGAATATACACCGAAGAGCTAAAACATTATGACCAACGCGTCGTTATGTAAATCGAAGCAACTGCAGGTAAGCGACGGCGTGTGTTAAGGTCATGAAACTATAAAAAACACCTGATACTGTTCTGTGTTAATCAGTATTATTCTTGTCCTTCAGATGGGAAAGGCAGCAGACTTAAGTGTGTTCAATAAAGTCCAAATTGTAATGGCCAGACAACTGGGTCAGAGTGTCATGTCCCCCGAATTTTATGTTTGTTTATTTATTGATATATTTCTATTGTATATTTATTATTGTATATATTTTTATGTATTAAGTGTGTTTTTGCACTGGGATGTGACTCACTGTTGTTGTTTTCGGGTTGGAAGCCAGCTGCTTGCATCAAGGTCGATTCCAGAAGTTGTTTATGGCCGTAAATGACTAGCCTAGGGCGCTAGTGCAGCGAGGAGGCTAGACGGGATTTTTGAGACAATGGTTGGTGTGAGCTTTCAAACGAGGGAGTCGTTTCGATACCTGTCAGAAGGACGCCATGCCTTACTCGAAGTAACCCTTGAAGTGAGGGTGTGATTCCAAGAGGGAATCGATATTCTTGGAGAATCTGAATAAAGTTTTGTGGATTCAGAGTGAACCACAGTGTAGGCAAAGGTTGATTATCCTTTCGCCGAGTTTGAAGTCTGTAAAGTGAGAACTTGCAGAGTGTGCGATTCTCCACCTCATTATTAATGTTTGCAGCAGCAAGGCAGTAAAAGCCCACGGAGTTGAGCGCATCCCCAGCACTTGAGTGTATAAAGTGTAAATAAACCGAGTCATCCCTATCCAACTCTCATGCAGTTAATTAATGGACTATTGTTATTCATCATTCAACGCAGCAAGCATCAGGCATACAGTGCCACGGGCCTAAAATGCCGCGAACCTGTCTTTTCACCGAAGTGAGGGTGAAGTTCTCTAAGTACTAATCGCATCACCCTCCAGCGGCCACGACATTTGGCCGATTCCTATCAAATTCCGAATAGGGAGTACATCACATCTGGCTCAGTCAGAAAGGATCTGAATGGGGAGGACATCACACAGAGTATTTCCAAGATGGCAAAGCTTGTGGGGTGCTCACGGTCAGCCGTGGTTAGTACCTTCAAAGACTGATCCGAGGAGGGAAAACACACGAACCACCGGCAAGGTGTGGGACGACCATGGTTCATCGATGCTATAGGTGAGCGAAGGCTATCCCGTATGGTACGAGTCAACAGAAGGGATATTGTGATGCAACACGCCCGTGATTTGAATGCTGGTGATGGGAGTAATGCATCACAACACACAGTACATCGAACCTTGCTGAAAATAGGGTTGCGTAGCAGCAGGCCACTCCGAGTGCGCATGCTAACCTCGGTTCACCGTCGAAAGCGCCGAAAATGGGCATGCAAGCATCAAACTTGTACCTTGATTGTTTGGAAGGAGGTCATCTCATCTGATGAATCTCGTTTCCTGTTGCACCATATGGACGGCAAGGTACGTGTGCGTCGTTTACCTGGGGAAGAGTTAGCACCAGGATGCACCATGGGAGGAAAACAAGCTGATGGAGGAAGTGTAATGCTTTTGGCAATGTTCTGCTGGGAAACCCTGGGTCCAGTCATTCATGTGCAGGAAACTATGATGTCTCCCACCTGCCTCAACATCATTGCAAAACAGGTACATCCTTTCATGGCAACGATAGTTCCCTCTAGTAAAGCCTTCTTTCAGCATAAAATGCGCCATGCTAAACTGCCTGGATTGTTCGAGAATGGTTCGTGGAACATGAGGAAGACTTCCCGGTATTGCCCTGGCCTCCAAATTCCCCAGACATTAATCCAATCGAGCATCTGTGGTTTGTGTTGGAACAGCATATCCGATCTGCGACGGCTCAACCACATAACTTACAAGGGTTGGGTTGTTTTACCTCTGAGCGGCACTTTTTTGCATACAATTATAAATAAATACAGCTGAGCTGTCTATTCCCGATCACAGATGGAGCCACGAGCGAAAAAAGGTGGGAAGGCTCAGAGTCAGAATTCGCATAAAAAATGAGCTAGCTGCGTTAGTTAAGTGGTAGAGCACCTGGTAAGTTATCAGGAGATCGTGGGCTCGTATCCCAACCACGACGAAATTTAATTTTCGCATCAAGTTTCTTGCGAAAAATTATGTTTTTAATAATAACAAAACTTCTTGCATGGACAGTCAGTTTGTATTTATTGTCGTGTTTAAGAGAAACGCTGTTTTAACAAAATTGGAAATGGCGTATTGCACAGACATCGATGAAGCATAACTTGTGTTCTGGTTTAAGAAACCTATGTATAAAAAAATGTCAGCAATCGAAATGCAGCGTGTCTCCCCGTTACCCGTTGCAAGTGAGTGATGGGGAAAAACACTAATTTCCAGTTAGCTGGATAGATCATAGAGCCCAACTCTTCACTGAACTCTTGACTCTCTAGACTTAACCCCACTCGATTTCTTTCTATATGAGGTTTCAACTAAGATAAGGTTTATCACTGGCCATTATGGCAATTAATCTGCCTGCTCAGTGTTCAGTAGCATTTGATTTGTTAAATGGAATGGGGGAGGAACTTTAATTCACTGGGATGTCTGCAGCTTCATCTCTGGCGACCACATTGAGCATCAGTAAATTAGAGTTCTTCGTTGCCATTTGTTTTCTTATCGCATGACAGAGTAACTAGTTATAAATGTATAAAGTTGCAACATTACTTCGTAATCATCCTGCAGATGTGATTGATGTAATGTTTAATAAAGTGGTAACTGTTTGTTTTATTGGATTTCTTGCGCGAATAGCAGAGGCAATTAGACTTATGAATGGTATGAAGAAAATGCTGCGCAAATTATCCAGAGACACTTTAAAATCAGCACAGGAACAACAATCTAAACAACGCAAATAGTCGCCTTATGTGTCCTGAAAGAGGTACAAGAAAATGCTCTCAATTCTGCTGACAGGATGGTAATTTCTAAGGACTCTGTGCACACTTGAAGTGGATTCTGTACATACAATTGCTACTGAGATAATTAATGGAAAAGCTTATGATATCTCTGAATTAATCACACTAATTAATAGAAATTCTGCAATAAGAAAACATTTTATTTTAAAGTGAAGAACTTGGTATTATGCAAGCCAACTCATAGCTGAAATAAAAAAAGGAATTAGAAAAGAATTCGACCAGAGCCTCATTAGCCGTCATCAGCTGAGCTACTTTTTATTTGTCTTCTAAGAGGGAGATCGAGAAATGGTCAGCTAATGACGTTGCCCACCTCTCACGAACGGGGACGTTGAGGTTGGATTTTGAGAAGCAGACGTCCATGCCTTATCCAGGATTCGAACCCGGACCTTGTTGGCGGCTCAAAGACAAACGTAAAAAAAACGAAAAGTCATGTAAAATAAAGCAAATTGCATGAAAAACTATTTTTTGTTAAAATAAAAGATTACAATCACTTGCTGCTGCACACAGTAGTACGTTGGCTCTCTAAAGGTGTTTGTCTGAATCGTTTTATCAATCTATTTGACTTAGTACTGGACTTTCTTGAAGACAGAGACGAAAAATTGCGCGAAAACCTGATTACGTCAAAAAATGACATCGCTTATTTGACAGACCTGTTTAAAATATTTAATCAAGTTAAGTTACAATTGCTAGGTGATGAGTTGAATTTAATTAAAACAAAAAAACGTCATAGCTGCTTTTGTGGGAAAACTTCTTCGATTCAAACGAAATCTAGGTAGAGTTGAATACAACCACTTTCCCACATTATCAGCAGTCTCTGCAAAACCGGAAGATTTATTTACTTACTGCCAACACTTGGAAGTTCTTCATGTTGATTTTACGGAGCGTTTCCAAGATATTTTAAACATGAATATACCGAGTTGGGTTTTAGATCCTTTCACAAACACATATACTGAAGAATCATCAAATTTGGAAGAGGAACTCTTAGAACTCACGACTAACGAAGTACTCAAAGTAAAATTCAAACATCGATACCAAGGGTTCTGGCTTCAAAAATCAATACCAGTTCTCTACCCTGGATTGTGGGCAATAGTATAGAAGTTTTTAATCGCATTTCATTCGTCCTATATTTGCTGAGCGTGGATTCAGTGCAGTAGCTAATTTACTGTCAAAGAAGAGGAACAAACTACACATCACTGAACGTGGCGATCTGCGATTGATGTTAACGAAATTGGAACTCGACATTAACAAATTGTTAACACTCCACCAGCCTCAACCATCTCATTAATTTTTTTATTTATTATTAATTTTGTGTTTATCTCATTAATTTTTATTTCTTATTGATTCTGTGTCTATTTTTAAAATTTTAATAAACAATTTTATTGTACATTTGGTTGTCGTTTTATTAATTTCTGCTTTATGATTTTTAATAGATAAATAAACAGATAAATTAGGTACAGATAATATGCAACAATATTTTAATATTTCATATAAATTTAATTATTATGGACTAGGGGGCGTTGAAATTTTTGTTCTCTTCTAAAGGGGGCAATGGTCCAGAAAAGGTTGGAAATCACTGGACTAAACTATAGTGAGTTAAATGTTCTTTAAATCATTACAGACGGCCAATGAAATTTACTATATTGTATATAATATTATATTGTACATTGTATGTAAATGTTATTATCATTAGTAATATTATTAACTCAACGAACTGTATAACTTAGCTTCGGTGGCCCGTCGAATCGCGTTCGCGTGGGCATTTGTTCTGTCACATATCTTGTGATTGTCCCTCACTAACCAGTTCTATTCTAAAAGTGTCAAAAAATCGCTGCCTTCATATTGGGGAAAAAAGCATATACACCCAATTCTGTTTTTACACGGATTTTTTTTACACGATTTTGATTTAATACGGTTTAGAAATTATTTATTAACATTTTGATGCTGTCCAAAAAAGAGAATTGGAATATATAATTCCAATTCTCTTTTTACACGATTTATTTTGATCTAGTACGGTTCAAACGGCGCCTTTTTTTAAAAATCTCTATATGAATTTAATTCTGAAAAAATATTCCAATTCAAGAAAAAATTTCTAGAATTTACATTTATAACAAAGCTACCGCTTTGATGTAGTTTAAACATTTTCGAAGTAGTTTTAACTTTGAAAATGTACTATAGATACACATTTTGTGCACTAAAATCCCCAAAATAAAAACTACACTAACATAACTACACAACAAGTTTTTCTCTATTTTATTCTCCATTTTTTTCGTAAAATTCTACAAAACTTACTTGATATGGAATAAAGTGGCAACATTGAGTTCCGGGAATTCCCCTCAATTTTATCTTCAATACATACGTAAGTCTTGGTCTCTCATTTCGTGTTTAAAATTAGAAGTGTTTAGATGTTAAGAGAAGAAATCGAAAAAAAAAATTGTTTTGGTTTTTGAAGTTTTCAAGCGATGAAAGTGATTTAATTTCAGTCTTACGCAACGAATGCGTCTATTGTCAGAAAATGACAACGAATAAAATCTGGTTAAAAGGCACATGTAAGTCATATTTTTTTTGCACTTTTGTATTCTTGAATTAGTGACATATTCAATAGTATAGAATCACAGGATGTTGTAGACATGGAACTCATGAAATAATGAGCTGAAAACAATTGGTTTTGCTGTGAGTGGGATTCGAACCCACGTCTCAGGAGACAGGAAATATGCCTAATTATGCTAACCACTACACCACCAACAGCTCACCGTTTCTTAGCTTGTGTGACGTCATAAACTTTACGGATTTTTTATCTGATTCGCAGAGTGGCGACATCTATCCGGGAAGTGGACAACTCTGTTTCCTCAATCTAGATGAAATTAATATTTGTCACTGACGCTAAGGGGGAGGACATCATAACAGGCATATTTCCTTTAGACGTGGGTTCGAATCCCACTGATGGCAAAACCAATTTTTTTGAGCTCATTATTTCACGAGTTCCATGTCACCGGACTTTTGCTGTGATCCTTTACTACTGATTTATTGATTTAACGCCCTGAGCGTGAGTGACAAATATTAGTTCCATCTGTATGAGGCAACAGATTTGTCCACTTACTGGATAGATGGCGCCACTGTGCGAATCAAATAAAAAAAAATCTGGAAAATTTATAAGATCACACAAGCTGAGAAAGGGTAGCCATTGGTGGTGTAGTGGTAACATAACAGGCATGTTTCCTGGAGACGTGGGTTCGAATCCCACTCTCGTGACAAAAACCAATTTTTTTTCAGCTTACTTTTTCATGAGTTCCATGTCTACAGGACATATCCTGTGATTCTTTACCATTGATTTATTGATTAACGCCATGGGCATGAGTGACAAATATTAATTCCATCTGCATGAAGCAACAGAGTTGTCCACTTCCCGGATAGATGGCGCCACTGTGCGAATCAAATAAAAAAAACTGGAATGTTTATAAGGTCACACAAGCTGAGAAAGGTTAGCCATTGGTGGTGTAGTGGTAGCATAACAGGCATGTTTCCTGGAGATGTGGGTTCGAATCCCACTCATGGCAAAACCAATTTCTTTTTTCAGCTTATTATTTCATGAGTTCCATGCTTACAGGACTTATCGTATGATTCTTTACTACTGATTTATTGATTTAACGCCCTGAGCGTGAGTGACAAATATCAATTTCATCTATATTGAGCGAGAGCGTTATTACCATTCCTGAATAGATGGCGCCACTGTGCGAATCAAATAAAAAATCCACAAAGTTTATAATGTCACACCAGCTGAGAAGAGGTTAGCCATTGGTGGTGTAGTGGTAGCATAACAGGCATGTTTATGGGAGACGTGGGATCGAATCCCACTCATGACAAAGCCAATTTCTTTTTTCAGCTTATTATTTCATGAGTTCCATGCTTACAGGACTTATCCTATGATTCTTTACTACTGATTTATTGATTTAACGCCCTGAGCGTGAGTGACAAATATCAATTTCATGTATATTGAGGCAAGAGAGTTGTCCACTTCCTGGATAGATGGCGCCACTATGCGAATCAAATAAAAAATCCGCAAAGTTTATAATGTCACACAAGGGTAGAAGAGGTTAGCCATTGGTGATATAGTGGTTAGCATGACTGGCATGTTTCTTGGAGACGTGGATTCAAATCCAACTCATGGGAAAGCCATTTTTTTTTTCAGCTCTTTATTTCATGAGTGACAAATTATTTTCTCTGTGAGGGATAATTTGCTTTATATGTACATATAATTATCTTTATAAGTTTATAAAATAAAAAATGTGTTTAAATGAATAAAAATCAAATACAGATTTAATTAATGATTTTGATATGATTTATTTGAAAACAACTTGTTATTTGTACTGATTTTCATGTCTGGAACCAATCTTCTATTTTTTCATATGCACTCTATTTTTTTTATGCGGTTTTTTCGGGAACCTATCTACCGTGTAAGAACAGAATTAGGTGTATTGACTTTAAGTTCCCTCAATCCCATTGGAAAAAGTTATAACTACGCAATCCTGTATGAATCATATTCATGCCGTTACACAAACTGAAATCCCAAGCAGTAGTGTATGTGTTTGATTTCTTTAAATTTCAGCGTTATATTTAAAACAGGTTTGTTTTCAAAATAACAAAAATGATTTGGACAAAGAACGAGATGATAGCAGTGCCAAATATCTGCACAGGACCGCCAGTCCATATTTATTTATTACCTTTGTCAACAAGCTCAGTAGTCTAGTATTAGTGGCAAATTTCTCACTGAAATTCAATAGATCCCATGATTCAATAGATTACATGCAGAGGCTTGAATTTGTAACACAACATGGGATGCATAGTGAAACCTGTGACTAGTGGTACACCATTCTGTGGCATTTCACCTTGGAAAAAAATCTCCTGACCTTAATGTTAGGCCACGCCTACCAGAAGAGATCTCATCACAAAGTCCCTCGAAAATTGCGAAAATCACAGATGTGACGTAATAGAACCTTCTAGGAAGTCTCAGATTATTATTCAATTCCCTTTTGCCCCTCCCCCATTCCAAGAATTGAAAAAATTCTCTGAAAATATTGCAATCAAGAATCACATGACTGGGTAACGTCTAGAATATGGAACCATCTTGTCCAGACTTGAAAACTCCCCAGAACTTTCTACTCCCAGTCGTCATCTAGGATGTCACAATCCCGAAATTATTTTGTCCAACTAAACTTTTGGTTGCAACACCCATGGATAATGACATTCCTCTCTCAGTCGGCATCTTGGATGATGCAATCCTTTATCTTTTCCAGCCACCATCTTGAAGGTTGCAATCCTTAAAAATTTACCAAATTCACAATGACGCCATGGCTATCCACATTTTCACACGAAATCAAATACAAATTATTTAACAGAACAGGAAAAGAAATAACAACAGATTAAAGAAAAAAAATTAACAACAGATTAAAAAAAAATGAAAAAAAAAAGTTCTCCCATCACCACCCAGTCATCCATTGAAAAAACACACTAAAATCTTTCGTACGCGAGAGATACAATCATTCCGACACTTTTCTTTAAATAACTTTAATATGATTTATTTCGAACAAATTTCGGTGAATAAAAATCCGTTTCGAACAAATTTTAATCGAACAAGTTTCCATCGAATAAAATTCCGTTTTGAACAAAATTCCATCGAACAAATTTCAATCGAAAAAATTTCCGTTCCGAACAAATATCCATCGAACAAAATCCGTTTCGAACAAATTTCCGTCTAAAAAGTCAGTTTGTGGGGTACTCATTTGGAACAGATATTTTGAAACTTTAAATGTTAATTCATAACTATTTCCATTTCTTCGCTGCTAATGGATACATTAAAATCTAAACGTATTACTTGGCGAGGGAAGTCTTCGGAGGTCTGCCGTCTTTCTCTGAATTCGCGCATCTATCCTGTAACAGTACCATATGAACAGGCATGATCCCCTTATACTTGTGATAAATCGGTATGAATTTTTTCGACGTCGTCCCCAATCTGCATATTGTAAAAATGTAAAATCTTTCCCGTAGTAGGTTCCATAGCAATAAAGCACAGCCTTTGTTTTCAATGCGTAATGATAGGGTTTAGACAGGCTTTCAAACAAATCTTAGCTCGTTAACTTTGGGAGAACGAGTCAATTCTACAGACTCGTGTCAAATACCTCTTTGAACGCCATCAGTATAATGAAAAAATAATTAGTTTAAAATGTTCATAACCAAGGCTTCCAAGAGGAGCCTAGCCAGCAACAATTAAATGCTCCGAACCAACCAATTTACTTGAAGTCGAACTTGGAGCTGTTTTGTTCTCCTCAAAAGAAATGAAACAGAACCATCTGAATTTCCAAAACGTTTTGGTTAAACTAAAAAAAAAATCATTTTTTTTAAAAAAAATTCTAAACGGCGACCAAGGAGGAATGGGGGTAAAAAGTGATTCCAGATTTCGAAATCAGGTTCTGTATTTTTTTGGCAGGGACATGAAGCTTTAAGTCAAGAGATTTCGCGTTAAAATTCAATAGATTTACTATCTGCTGCAAATAAATGATGCTCTCGAATAATCCTATCATTTCCTGTTACCAAGTTAATGGTAGGAAAATTATTTCTGATTTAAAATTTATTTTATCATCTTAGAAATCCACTTTTTTGTAGAAAAATGCTACTAAATTCTATTTTGATTCAGCTAAATAATATATTCTAAATTTACATATTTTTAAGCACACATAACATCATTTTCTATTTAACTCTAAATAAATAATAAAAGCAAAAATTAATTTATATGATGCTGTTATAATGCAGTTATATCAATTGATTTGATTGAATTCTGAAATGAACCCAAGAATATTTCAAATCCTGACCCCGATTTGAAACTCATTTAATTGATGATTTCGATGCCCTGTTTATAAATCTTCCGCGTCTGTCCCGTTCATTTTAGGAATAAGACTGTGAATACCACTTAAAGCTTTCGCTGTCGAGGTCAAACGATTGACACTAACAGAAGTGGCTTTTCAGTAGATGGCCATCAATGAATAAAGAACAGGATTGGCTCTATGTTACGGGACCGTTCGTTCAGTTGGTTAGTAGGAAACATTTTCGTAACGTGTACAAGGACACTAGTTCACGTGTGTTTGACCACGTGTTGTGCCTTAATATAATATAATAACGCCTTTTCGAATGTAGAGGATCAGGCAATGTCAGCAGATTTCCCTGTTATTATGACTCTTAAGTTCAGTTAGGAAACAATAAATGGCAGTAACGGGTTTTTTTTAGGGAATTTTGAATTTAATTTATTTTAACATATAATAATGCATATGCAAAAAAAATATGAAATCTTGAGTAATTACAGTTATCAAGTATAACAAATTGAAGTATTTAAATAGTAATATATACGTAATGTAAGATACAGCACATTATATGTACGTATATGCATATAGACCGTCCCGTGGCCGAGTGGTTAGCACGCTTGGCTACTGATTTAAGGGACTCTGGGTTCGAGCCCCAGATTAGGCATGGATGTATGTGTCGTTTTTCTGCTGAGGTCCTGCCATCCTCTCAGATCTCCTACTGTGGCATATAAACTGACAGGCTCCTGTCAGACCTCTGTGGCAAGCAGCTGCTTGAGGGGGTATTTTTTTTTTATTATTATATGCATATACAAAAAATTAAATAATATATATATATTTAATATTCATAACCAAGGAGCTAAATACAAGCTTATTCAGGTTAATATAATATTTAATTCATTTTGTAAATTTAAATAAAAAATAATTGCAATTATTGAATAAAACCCTTGCAGCAGCTAATTGAGTTAAGTTCATTCTTCAGTTAGCAATTAAATTTAATACTTTTATTTTTTTACATCAAAAATGATTTCAACTTGGTTAGTTGTTAACAAATATTCGTTCAACAGTTTTCAAATGTTTTAAACATTTTTATTTCTTATATTAATACTTAATGTGTTGAAAAACCTTGATACTATGAAAAAGGAATTTTTGTGAAAAATATCTTTGTTGGATTTCTCAATATGTATTCTGGAATGAAAAGTCAACTCTCTTAATGGTATTAAAATTTGATTTTTGTGTAAGAAAATTAATAAATAATATGCATGTATAATTTTCTCAAAGGTAATAATTTATAACTGCGATATAGTGAAGTTATATTTAGTAGCGACTTCTATTCCCCATTTTTTTTTCTCTTTGATTATATAGTTCCCCTTATGAAATTTCGACCTGAAATCGCCCAATGCAACTTCGGTGACAACCAGAAACACTCTGCTACTGTGAAATTTTAAAGGGTTTGCCACGATTTTCCGATTTATGGCTGTCGGAGCCATACCGTGGCCGAGTGATTAGCGCATTTGTCTACTGATGAAAGGGACCTGGGTTCGAGTCCTGTGTAAGGTATGTATATGTATGTTATTTTTCTGCTGAGGTCTCACTTTGCTCACTCGTAAAAACTATCAGTCTCCTGTCAGACTTCTGTGGGAAGCAGCTGTTTGACAGGATATTTATTTATTTATTTTATGGTTGTCATCAGGACTGTGGAGTGAGATAATGAGTCAAACCCTTCAAGATAACACAGTTTGAGGTCGGAAAATGTAATAAAATTTGAAGATTTGTAGTTGATTCGGAAATAAATTTTTATGGAAAAATTGAACAGAAATGTTAGAAAGCGAAATCATTTAGTTTTGCAGTCCTCTTGCTTGTTGATACTGGGACATATCGGATCTCATTTATTCGCTTGAGCAGGCAAAATTATTTCTCAGGTACATGTTCTGGAAAAAGGTTTACAGCAAAGCCTCACAGTTAGCCTCAAACTATGAGCAACTTTAGGCAAATGGTATAAGGCAACTGAATATGATGGTCTATTATCTGCAAAAATATACCTGTGTCATCAATTGATGTTTGTGTATTGGTGTGTGTAGGGGGGGGGGGATATCATTTCAGATCGACAGGTCCAACTAGATCCATATCGGCTACCTGAAATGGCAATACAGGTCGAGTAATGCGATGGATGAGGACCTCCGCATTCAGAGCAATGATAGCCTCATATCGCCTGCGATATCGATGACCGTCTTCATAGCCGTCCATTAAACTCTATAACCAATTGTGTTCAGAGTCCTTTTGATTCCCCAAATATCTTCTTCTCAGCCGCGAAAAACTCTTTTATGAATCAGATCTTTCTACCTGGCATCACTTGTCTTTACGTAACACCATAAACCAAATTCTGCTTCTTAAAACCCTTCTTATATGATGCAGCAATTTATTACAAATTGAAGAGTCTGACTGCCTACTTCTAATAGTAATTTTGCTTCAATCAACGTGTTATCTCACGTATCACACATGGACAAAGTGAAATATGATAAATTCATCAATTATCTTTAGGATACGAACAGAAAACAGTTAAAAACCATCTACCATCCTTAATCAGTACTAAATTTACTATCTGCTGCCAATAAAAGTAGCGACCCGATAAAAAAAACCTGCATCCTTGTATCCTTTCCTAAGCAAGTTAAATTGTTTCGTCCTGTTACAACTACTGGGCAAATTCGCAATGAAGATCTGTTGTTGGATTCGGTAAAGAAGTGTACGACTTTTGGTTATGTAGAGTCCCAACATATTAAAAGAATGATCGATGGTCAATTGAGTAATTACCAGAGCCCCGTATTAGCCATTCATCATCTACATTTTCCTCTAAAATTCTCACATTGATACTTGAGTTAGAGAGCAATCACTGGGAGAAATCGGCAGATAAGGAATGTTCTCCGCCTCTCACGACGTGGACGTTCGGGGTTGGATTTTCGAGAGGCATCCCCCCTCCCCCTCTCAAATTCTAGTCCGTGTCTTTATATCGCGTCCCATGAAGTCTAAATAATTATCTCTTATTCTTCGCATTACCAATAGAATTAATTTAAAAGCTCAATGGCATTTCCCCTCTACTGCGAAATGAGCTTGGTTCTTTTCTATTAAGAATTGATGAGCAAAATTTCGAACGGATTATTCTTCATCGAAAGTACGAAGAATCATCCAAATATTGCATGTCAGTCTTAAAAACAAAAATAAAAGTCAATCTTAAGAACAATATAAAATATTAATCTTAAAAACAAATATATTAGCCTAATTTTAAAAATAAATCAGAAAACCGCAATCTTAAACAAATGTTAAAATAACAGTTTTAAAAATAAATTTTCAAATGCCAATATTAGAAACGAATCATAGAATTGCAATTTTAAAAACAAACATATAAATATCAATCTTAAAATCAAATAGTAAAATGGCAATATTAAAAACGAATAATACAATAGCAATATTAAAAAACTAATCATAAAATGGTAATATTAAAAACAAATTTTCAAATTTCAATCTTAAAAACAAATCTTCAAATTTCAAATCTTAGAAACAAATCATAAAATCTCAATCTTACAGCAAATATTAAAATCAGTCTTAAAAACAAATTTAATGGCAATATTAAAAACAAATCATACAATGGTAATATTAAAAACGAATAATAAATTTGCAATTTTAAAAACAAATAAAAAAAACAGCCGTGTTAAAATCTTCACTTTTAAAAGTATTTTCAAAATGCTACTGTAAAGAAACTAATTCAGATGAACGTAGTACCAGACTTAAAAACAAAAGAAAAGGCGAAAATAAAAACAACTCAAACAAAATGCACAGCAAATCTGAAAAACAAAATAAACAAATGAAAAATTAATACCGATCTGAAAAAAAAAATATTAGTTAGACAGTTACCACCAGACCCGTTTTCTCTTTTTGTCACCAGCATCTTTTCGGGGTCGTTTCCTGACTCTCAGGTGGTCTTCTTCTGTCTTTCTCTTCCGGCTGCTAGGAGGAGGCAGAGCACCGGAAATGCGAAGATTTCTAAAGGCAAAGAGGAAGAGAAAAGTGGCAAAACTGTGGCCATCATCTTCGCCAGAAATCTTTAGCATTTCAATGCGATGCATCAGCTTCACAATGGTGTCTTCTTCACGTTCACGGATGCTGTCTTCCATTGGATAAGTTCGCCATTCTTCCAGGGTCTTCTTCTTCCTGATCTTCCACTGCTCAAAGGCTGCCTTAATGGAGGACAATTCTGAAGTCATATCTTGAAGAGGAGTATCCTTATCCTGCATCATCTTCTTTAAATTTCGCCTCCTTATCTGGAGTCTGAAAAGAAAGAGAGAAAATCATGAAATATTTTTGTTTTAATAACTTCTTCCAGTAAAACAACAAAGCTAATTGAGATAACAAAAATAAATGAAGGAATTCCATGATTTCTCCTGCAAACAAATTAAAAAGCCATCTGCATGCACGCTTGACATCATGCAAGAAAAACCATGTGTTATTATTAAAATAGATAAATAAGTTTAAAGCATTCAAAAAACTACACATTCAGTAAGATATCTAAACTATTCGTGACATATGGGCATCATAAAATGGCCAGGAATCTTTACACGCGAGTTGCCATGGCTCATGGTTAATGCTTAAGAGCGAGACAACTCAGCTCGAGGCCGGAACATCCGAAGGACACTAAACTCAGAAAAGAAATGTCAAAATACTCACCTAATCCACTCGATCTGTAGTTCCTCGAAATCTGCTGCGTTGTCTCTTAAAGACATTTTATTCAACTTTTATTTAACAAAAACTTATACGCACTATAATAACTTTCTTCACTTAGATTCTTCGTAAGAAATTATAAACAAATGACATTCCAAACGTCATCGATGACGAAACGCCAGCTGATTGGCTGAGATTATAACTCATTGTTAATAGCTTCATCCGTTTCAAACTGAACGTAACAATGAATCTAAACATCCGGATCATCATCATATTCGAAACAATAAATCAACGAAATGTTGCCACTCAATTTAAGGAATTTCTAATTTATTTTATCCGAAATTGAAATTACGGTGGTCCAATCCTTTTCGGTTCCGATCTCGGATAGGGAATAGGTTTCTCGCGTTGTCCTTTTGCTGAAGTCCCGTCTTTCTCACAGATCTTCCGTCTGGCGTATTATGATGAGAGACTCCTGTCAAATCTCTGCGTTAAACAGCTGCTTGAGAGGTGATTTATTAATTGTCCAAGTAGCCGAACGCTAAGCATACTTGGCTGTTACTCATAAAATAGACGTGGGTTCGAGTCTCCGAATGGATGTTTAATAATATTTTTGTCTTTCTTCTGACGCGTCGCCTTCCGTTTACAGATCTTCTTATTGGCAGCGTTATTGTAACCGTTTCCTGTTCCGTCTCTGTGACAAAGCATTTGCTTGAGGAGTCATTTTTTTTTTATATAAATTGAAACTATTAGGAAAAAATTAAAATATGAAAATCTTCAAGTTTTAATACACTATTAATACAATGGACATGTAGACTAGGCCTGCCAAGTATGGTAATTAGTATATCTGACTACTAAACCAGCAGGCTTGTGCCTGTGTATGGGTTTTTATGTTGTATGAGAAACCAGGACAACCCCACTAGAACTTTTAGGTTATTGCTGTTTTTGTGTAGGGGGAGCTCCTGGCGTTTTAAAAAATTTTGAAAGAGAAAGATATATTGACTGTGATATGTCTCGGGGGTCGAATCTCCCATAGAGCAAAGGGCCACCAGTGATGGGGTCCCTGTGCCAAAGGGGCTCTCTGCTTCACATACAATAGAGTTTATGAGTTGCGCATGCGTGATGGCTCCCTTGTGCTAAACTGCACGTGGATCTTTATAAACCTCTATATGGCACTGATTTACTGAAAATAGGAATCTGAATTCTACAGCAGTTTCCATTTATTATGAAATTTATTCTGCCTGAGTGGTATAGAATAGGTTCGTAGTGACACTGCACTATCGGGGTCCGGGTTCGAGTCCCATGATAGCATGGTTGATTTTGGATATTTTGTTAGCTCTAACTGAGGCAGTGGTCAGCATTTACTTAGGTTTTAGTGGGGCGTGTCGTTGTATATTTCTGTACCAACTAGGAGTAGTTTCTAGATGTTTTATTTACTTTTTTCCGTCCAATAAGGTGCAAATCAAACCAAAAGTAAAGGTTTGAATTGTTCGTTTTGATTTTTGTTGATAAGAAAGCGATCTCCTTGAGAAATGGCCGAGTCTCTACGAAATTTTATGTTTCGTATTATTTGTTTCGTTTGCTTGAGTTTAAAATCGGGATTTCGGTTGAAATGATGAGTTTCGCATTGATGCTTTCCACAATGATATTTTTGAATAAATCAGTCGAAATATCCTAATGAAAATTGCTTGCTTTGTCAATCTGTTGTGTTGATGGGTTAATTTCAAAGTGCACACATATTCTGTGTGTATTTTTGTACCTATTCACTTTTACTTTGCCTTAACCAGTTTTTACATCAATTACGTTATATTTATCATTTTGGGGCTTTAATTTTCAGTTGGCATGATCACTTTTCTTCACTCAAGTCTGGTCAAGAAGTTGCGCATGCGCAACTCCGACTTTTTATTGACTGTCGCTAATGCGCACGGAAGTATACACTTCGCTCTTGCGTCATACCTAGCGCGATCCGCTATCGTAGGTTTATGCAATTTTTTCTCCCAGAGTCCGTTGCACGCGGCATATATAATAAGTGGCATTAGGTCACGGAAGTGAGTTGAGAAAAGTTTTTGAAATGTTGTTTAAGTGAGCTTTAGTTGCTCAGAATATTTTGTATAGATTACTTGGTGAGTCTTGATTTTTTTTGCAAATAAACTTTATTTTTCTTACGAAATATTTTTTGAGGATAATTGATAATTGCAAGGTGAATTCTTTTCATATTAACTAAGTAACGCATAATATATTTAGCGAACCTTATTTAACTATATTTGGCAATGAAGGAAATGTTGTGGGCAATAAAAATATATCTCCTTAAAAAAAGAAAAAAAAGGGGAAGGTCGTTCTTCTACTCTATCTTCAAAATGGGATTGCTTATAGTTCGAGTTGGATTGTTTTACCTCCGAGTTGCATTCTATTTTTACTCAATGGGATAAATGGTCAGGCCAGAAGAACCCCGATGGCTCAGAGGAGGTTTACTGGAGGGGACACCCTGGACAGCTCTTGGGAGATGGATGGCAGCCTCTCATCAAGGCCATCCAGCGTGTTCTTCAAAGTGCACAGGTTACGGCTACGGCTTAACATTCCATCGAATGGATAGCGGATTTTCCAAGCCTATTGGCATCCACTAATGGCTGAGGGTAAGGCGGGAAATTTTTCAGAGATAAATCTCAATGTTGCCCTAACTGGGACTCGAACCTGAGATTTGTAGATTACGAACCTGATGAGCTATCGACTGAGCCACCCCCGCCCTCGAAAATTTGGAAACAATGAGCCAGATTCAATATATAGGAATATCTCACGAGTTAGGTGTCAAATGAAAGTTGATATGAGGACTGCCGTAGTAGACTTCTTCGAATTATGCCGCCTCCCCATTCATTTTTCTTTCCCACCAAAAGGTGATGGAAATTAAAGGTGGGTCGAAGTTACATCAAACACTACTACAAGTAAAGGGGAAGGAAAAATATGGTTGATGTTTATTAGTCGTACATCAAATGAAATTTCCTGTAGGTAGGTGTTTTTAGTGACAAAGAAAAAAATTTGAAATAAAAAATAATTCTCTCTCTATATTCACATTCACCCTAAAGGTAGAAATAAAACGTAAAATATATTGATAGCGCAACTAATGACTGAGTTCGTATTCACTTCAAAGGAAAGATAGGGCGCTGGCAGCCTAGTTGAGTAGATAAATCGGCGTCCTACCTTCTTTTGAAGTGAATACGAATTCAGTGATTGATTGCACTATAGATAAGCTTCAGGATTTATTTTCGTACTTTGTAGGGTACAGATAGGAAGGTAGGTATTTTTTATTTATTTATTTATATATTTATAACCGGTTAACGCAGTTATTGTAATAACTATTGGAGTACAAGCCTACTTTTTGTTCCAGGTAAAGGTGCTAGATGCATTGCTCAAGCATTTTCCCCTAAACAGATTCTTGAGAAATATTTAGTTTCAGAAACCTCTGGATACTAAATTTGTAGATTTCAGAAATACACATATATTGACTTACCGTAAAATCTCTTGTATAATGCGCATGCTTGATTTAGTCCGAAATTTTCTGTTAAAATGTAAATTCGTATATAATACGCACCCATAACTTTTCAAGATTTTATCTCGAAGAAGCTTTTTATCGTGGTCTTCTGAAAGATGCTGCGCGATGGTAGTTCTTCTACGAACTGAAAGACCATGTCACTTCATAAAACGAACTGCCCATCCATATGACGCTTTAAATTCTGTTGTGCCCATAAGAGTTTTCTTAAGTTCCAGAGCTTTAAGTCTGATTTCAATGCATGAAACACCGATGTCCTGCTGCCTCCTATCTACTCCCCACTCCATTAGTTTTTTCTAGGTCTGGAAAACTTGGTGGTAACCCACGATTCTCTTTTTCTTACTAGGCAACACTTGCAGCGCATCTTTACCCCCCCCCCCTCCCCATAATCAGATGTTTGACTCGTTAATGGGAAAATGACGACTTGCTGCCCGATTACCGTCAAATTCTGCAATTTTATTCCTAACAGCTTTTCTGCTGCAGTATTACATTTCCTCGTATTCATTTATAGGGCTCCCCACTACTCAAAAGGACAATGTCTCACAGCTGTACATGCGACTGTTCAATATTGAAAATGATGTACTTTTTGCACGAGAGTATAATACATACCCCCGTTTTAGCGGGCTAAAATGAGTAAAAATTGTAAATATTATAATCGAGATTTTACGGTAACTATACACAGAAAATTATGCGGTGGCATTTAGTATGTAATGAATATTTGAATAGATATTTGAAATCTGGTATTCATTGCAATAAATAAATTTATTATTAATTGCTTGTTTATTAGCAGATTCACACAGGCACACAATAGTGTACATAAAAGATGCCGTTGACTGGCCTGCTTGGAGATTTCTCCCGATAGATGCTGTTGAATGTCCTGCTGCTTACTTCCGCCCAATCCGAATCCGAACCTGGAGACTGATGTCAATTTATGTGGTTATTTCTATTTCTAAATGCTCCTTAGAGATCCCAACATTTTATATTGATGAGGGTGAAGATAGCGTTAGTAATGGTCAATTATTAATTATTTTCATACACATTTGTCTTTACTAGATCTTTACTAGATTACTTTATCTTTTATGATAAAGGCAATATTGCACGGGTTGGGTTGTTTAACCTCTGAGCGGCATTTTTTTGCACACCATGGGCTAAATGGCCAGGTCATATGGACCCCGAAGGCTCAGAGAAGGTTGGGGGAGGGGACCCACTGGAACAGCTGTTGGGAGACAGATGGTAGCCTCCCGTCAAGGCCATCCAGCGTGTTCTTTAACGTGCACAGGGTATGGCTCTCCCGCATACGGGGCCACGGCTTAACGTCCCATCCGACGGACGGCGGCCTTTCCAAGCCCATCGGTGTCCCCTACTGACCGTGGGCAGGGCGGGGAATTTTGCGGAGATAAATCTCAACGCTGACCCAGTTGGGACTCGAACCTGAGAACTACAGATTATGAGCCTGGCGCGCTACCGACTGAGCCACCCCCGCCCCCTACAATATTGCACGGATTTCCCTATTTTTAATAAAAGAACGACGATCTGTAATTCGTATTTCTCCAACAAATCGAACACTTCGCTGTTTTTAATATTTACAGAGTTTCTATTACCTATTTACAATTATTATTTACAAATACTTCGTAACTGCCTATAGCTATGACTACTGCATCGCTATACCTTAGGCTGTGCAAGGAGAGATCGATCCTCAAAATATATGTGTATTAGGATTTCTAACATTACATTTTTAATTTTTGACATATTGTAATGAACTTCTAACAAATTGCAATTCTGCATATATAAATAATCATCCACATCTATTTGTATCTCTACATTTAAAACACACATATTCTTCGAATTTGTCAATTTCTACCTGGAGAATCCAAATCTCAATAAGAAAATTAGCATCAATGATCACTTTTAAACTTTTCAAAATAATCTGTAATATATCAAAAAGTTTTCTACTTCTTCTTATGTTCATATATAAGCAGTTTATTTCATTACTATACCTTTCGAAGTAGTATCCTCTCAATTGCTTAATACCTATCCATCCATCGATTGATTAATTCAAATAATTTATTCATTCCCAATATTAGAGAACTATTTTACGATTAATTAATAAGTAAACAGAAAAATATAAGAAGACGCATTTTTTAGCTTGTTCGAATAAAGGCCGACGAAATAAATGTTATTTGTCTGACAAAACTTACAAAGCATATTGCTGACATTACTCTAAGGTTATCACCATTGTCTTCCCATATATTTTAATTCCCGTATGAGAAATCTGTAAATGGTAGCTAGGTATTCACTGGAAGGACAGAATTCCCCTGTGATTATGCATAGAAACTGCCAGGCCTAGACCTGAAGTCTGACCTCGCCTCCATTTGGTACCTTTCAAAAGGCATACTCTACTGTGGAACAGAAAGGAAGGGCAGCCAGATCGGTGTGGCCTACATTTCTGGACTTTTTTTCCACCCTGCTGAGATCAACCATACAATATCCTGGTGCTGACCATATATATACTAACTTAAATCGAATACTGGCTCTGAGCTTGAATATGAATCCCAAATTTGTTGTACTGGTGGGCTTCTATTGAGATAAGCTTCCAATGTGTTTTCTATTTGACTTTTTATCTTTTTAATTTTACAGCCTTAAGTGAATTTTTTTCAGATTGTAGATAGTCCTGATCATAGTCATCGGAAGTACCCAAACCCTTGCTTCTACGGGCATCGTCAAGCCTACATTGAAGGAAGTCCTACCAGTGTAGATAGCTTCAGCCTTTAGTAGTGGAGAGAACAAGTTTTTGCCTCCATGACTACGATTAAGAGGCTATTTGAAAGTCCATCCTTCTCATCCTCGTCGGCATGATTTCTCCATTCCTTCTTTCAATAAACGTAGTTCCTTTAAACATCACACTAACCATTTTCTCTCCATAGGTAGTTGGAATGTGAGGACTCTGCACAGAGCATATTCTCTTGATGTCCTCACACAAGATTTCCACCATTGTAATATAGATATTCTCGGCTTGCAAGAGACCAGATGGACAGATAAAGGTCAGATTCTTAAATATAATCTTAAATTTCTCTTTTCAGGGAGGGACGACAATAAGCATCACCAAGGCGTGGGTCTGCTTCTCAGCAGACACGCTAGTGATGCTCTTCTAGGATATGAGTGCATTAATGAAAGATTTCTTACAGCAAAATTTCAGACAAGCGTTAAAGACTTGAATGTTATCTGCTGTTATTCCCCCACTGAGGATGCCTATGAGGATGAGAAGGATAGATTTTATGGACACCTTCAGAATATTTTGAGTTCTGTCAAGAAAGGAAGAAAGAAATCCATGCAATATTGCCTTTATCATAAAAGATAATCAAAATTTCAACTAGTCATGTGATAGCAGAAACATTCCCATCTCCAAGCATTTCCTAGTAATTTCATCTACCCCTGGAGATTTATGCAGTTTAAATTTATAAACACTTTCTGTTACCCTTTTTCCTTTTTTACCCTTTTTCTAAGTGACTTCAATGCCAAAGTTGGTACTGACTCTGACCTTTGGGAAGGGGTGATAGGCCCTTTTGGTATTGTTAGTGCAATGGGCAACGTCTCCTGCAGGTAAATAAACTTAATGTTTTGAGAATAACTAACACTTTTTAAAACACCGCGACATACATAAGTACACATGGGTTTCACCAGATGGGTTCATAAAAATGCGATTGATTATACATTAATTGACAGCAAATGGGCAAGTTCTGTTAGAAATAGCAGGTCATATTGGGGAGCTGAAATTAGATCTGACTATTACCTTGTTAAAAGAGTCTTTTTATAAAAAAAATGTCAGCAATCGAAATGCAGCGTGTCTCCCCGTTACCCGTTGCAAGTGAGTGATGGGGAAAATCACTAATTTCCAGTTAGCTGGATAGATCATAGAGCCCAACTCTTCAGTGAACTCTTGACTCTCTAGACTTAACCGCACTCGATTTCTTTCTATATGAGGTTTCAACTAAGATACGGTTTATCACTGGCCATTATGGCAATTCATCTGCCTGCTCAGTGTTCAGTAGCATTTGATTTGTTAAACAGAATGGGGGTGGAACTTTAATTCACTGGGATGTCTGCAGCTTTATCTCTGGCGACCACATTGAGCATCAGTAAATTAGAGTTCTTCGTTGCCATTTGTTTTCTTATCGCATGACAGAGCAACTAGTTAAAAATGTATAAAGTTGCAACATTACTTCGTAATCATCCTACATATGTGATTGATGCAATGTTTAATAAAGTGGTAACTATTTGTTTTATTGGATTTCTTGGATTTCTTGCGCGAATAGCAGAGGCAATTAGACTTATGAATGGTATGAAGAAAATGCTACGCAAATTATCCAGAGACACTTTAAAATCAGCACAGGAACAACAATCTAAACAACGCAAATAGTCGCCTTATGTGTCCTGAAAGAGGTACAAGAAAATGCTCTCAATTCTGCTGACGGGATGGTAATTTCTAAGGACTCTGTGCACACATGAAGTGGATTCTGTACATACAATTGCTACTGAGATAATTAATAGAAAAGCTTATGATATCTCTGAATTAATCACACTAATTAATAGAAATTCTGAAATAAGAAAACATTTTATTTTAAAGTAAAGAATTTGGTATTATGCAAGCCAACTCATAGCTGAAATAGAAAAGGGAATTAGAAAAGAATTCGACCATAGCCTCATTAGCCGTCATCAGCTGAGCTTCTGTTTTTGTCTTTTAAGAGGAGATCGAGAAATGGTCAGCCAATGGCGTTGCCCACCTCTCACGCACGGGGACGTTGAGGTTGGATTTTGAGAAGCAGACGTCCATGCCTTATCCAGGATTCGAACCCGGGCCTTGTTGGCGGCTCATGGACAAACGTTAAAAAAACGAAAAGTCATGTAAAATAAAACAAATTGCATAGAAAACTATTTTTTGTTAAAATAAACAAAAAGTCAGCAATGGTAAAATGAAAATCAAATTATATAAAAAAACTTTTTTATTAAAAAAAGAAAACATGAAAAGGAAAAAACTCATAAAAAACTATTTTTTATTAAAAAAAACGAAAATAACACATACCAAAAGATGAAAAAAAACCAAAACCAAAATGCCACAGATGTTTACCTGGGAGTTGTGCCGAGAATGGTTAGGGATTCGGCCACAAATAAAGGAGCGAGCATATGCCTTGCCCCCATTTGAAAAGAAATTAAAGAAACATTGAGGAAGCATAAAGCTTTTACTAATTTCCATTACCAGCTTCATCGCTGCTGGATTTCGCTGAAAAAGAAGAACAAAGCAAACTCAGAATTCTTGTTTGAAGTCGTTCTAGTTTTACATGACATAATACAGTGATTATTTCAAGCTTTTACAAATGATTATCTTACTGATTCATAAGGATGAATCCTAATCATATAAATTTAATTTTCCTGCTTCTATTCCTGCAGTTATTGATCCTGCTGAATAGATCACAGATGGAAACTGAAAACGAGACTGATTGTCAGTGACTGAGCTACTGATATTGGCGAATGTTTAATGAGGTTCAACGCTCAAACAAAAATGATTTTTTTGATCATTTAGATTACAAGTTTAGCAGCTTTTGAAAAAAATATTTAGTTTACTTTTGTCATGTAATCGTTTATGAAATGAGGAAGTGTGAAATGTAATAAACATTTCATCCAACTCTTTTCGAAGATGACATTAGATTCTATTTTGAAAATGAACCAATTATAGCATGACAAATATGTTTGAATATTTGTTTCAGTTACGTAATTACTACGTACTAGTATTTTACACAATATTGGCAGTTTGTATGTCTTTGTCTTAAATCAAATTTATGAACATTTTAAAACTATTAATAAGCTAGTTATGAGAAAAGTGATTCGAAACGCATTAACAATTATAATAATATGTTGTCATGTTTGCTGACATAAATGTGATTTTAGAAAAATTGTATGAGGATTCTTTCAATTTTCGGTTATTTTTAGAGAACAATGCTTAGGACGAGTGTTACAGCATCGCTTGCCGTTAACAATTTCAACTTCCATTTCTCTTTTAATATTAAGTCGCATTATTTGGAGAGTCATTTTTCTGTACAAAGCTTTACTTTTAAGTTAGCTTTTAGTGTGATTTTCTATTCAGACAACATGACTGAACCTTTCACAGCCCAGTGACGTTTTTCTCACAGCGATCAGAATGGGGTTTAGCGGAGAAAATTCTCAAACGCTGGCCCAGTTGGGACCCGAACCTGGGAACTGCAGATGATGAGTTTAGCACGCTCCCACTGATCCATAATGTATCTTGCCGTCCCCTAAGTATGGTGATTATAATTTTGTTACACACGAATTGTAAAGTTTCTTGGTCATTGGGATTCTCATTCAGTTATACGAAAAGAAATCACTTCCCTTAATTTTCTTTGGTCCTGTGAGGTTATCCAATGCATATAGTTCATTCTGATAATTATCGCAATAATTTTTATTATAAAGTACCTTGTTAATTCGTCGAAGTATTGCATTAATTTTAGTAAGCTTTCCTTTATTTTGGAAGGTGGGGAGAGTTCAGTATGTAGGGTAACAAGCTCTAAGCGTAAAGTTTGATTTGATCTCTTCAGCAGAGAGATGAAATGAATGGCATTAGAATTAGCTGATGCCTTCCATCAGTCGGTAGCACGCCAGGCTCGTAATCTGTAATTCTCAGGTTCGAGTCCCAGCTGGGTCAGCGTTGAGATTTATCTCCGCAAAATTCCCCGCCCTGCCCACGGTCAGTAGGGGACACCGATGGGCTAGGAAAGGCCGCCGTCCGTCGGATGGGACGTTAAAAGCCGTCCCATGGCCGAGTGGTTAGCGCGCTTGGCTACTGATCTAAGGGACCTGGGTTCGAGCCCCGGGTAACGCATGAATGTATGGGTCGTTTTTCTCCTGAGGTCCAGCCATCCTCACAGACCTTCTACTACGGCATATAAACTGACAGGCTCCTGTCAGACCTCTGTGGCAAGCAGTTGCTTGAGGGGTATTTATTATTATTATTATTCCAGTGGGATATTAAACATTGGCAAAACTTGATCCTATGTACAGTAGAGATCTAGTTGATACAATTGAAGACGACATCCTATTTTCATATCCAGTGTTTTCCTTCCCAGACTTGAGGACTTTGCAACCTCTTTTTGTACCAAAAAAGTTCTTTTTGTACCAAAAAAGGTCAAAGCACCCTTTATCTTTCAAGCGAAAAGTTTACAACAGTAAAAAAAAAATTACAAAGATTCAAGAAATATTTTTGCTGTAAAAAACATTAGAATTCGCGAGTGGGATTCTAATCGTCTTCTGAATATATACCACGTGATCTAATCATTAAACTATCAGTGGCTAGTTCACTTCTCAGCTCTCTTTTCATGGAGGTAATTGTTGAATGATTGCCGGCTCTAGTTCATAGATGGCGCCAAGAATGACAAAAAATGTTAGCGAAGATTTATAATCACAATTAGTAAAAAATGAACAGGCTGTTGCTTGTTGAGTGGTTAAAACACCTGGTATGTAGTCAGGAGATGTCAGTTCGATTCCTACTCCGATCGACTCTAATTCTTTGAATTCTTCGTTTACAGGTAATCTGTACCTTTAGTAATTGATTAACAACGATTCAACAGAGACATTTAAATATATTAATAATACAAACAGTTTTCAATTATATGTTTTATATGTTTGTATCTATGGTTATAATTAATCTAATAATATATGCAAAGTATCATTTCTAAGTAACGTGAATTTAAAAATGCGAATAATATTTAGATCTATAATGCATTGCATCAATTTAAACCGAAATTGTAAGAAGAATATTTGGAACTTGAATGCATAAGAGTGGAATGAAAGTAAGGTCTTACCTATCTTTTTGTATGCAGCCGTCTCGACCCGGCAGCCCATTTGTATCGAGCCTCCTTCTTGGGCAACGGAACCTCCCAGGGGAGCCACCAAGAAGGCTTGCGGAGAAGGCTTGGGGGGCCTGCAGCAAATGAAGGGCCCTTACGGACCCTTCAAGAAAAGGTTCTAAGGAAACATTAAGAAAGCTCAAGGCTTTTAACAATTTCCTTACCAGCCGTCAAAGCTGCTGGATTTTGCCTGCAAGAGAACAAAACAAATTTTAAGACTCTTAAAAGATTACTCTTTCAGCATTTCAATGGATATTCATTAAAATATGTATAAGCAATTGTCAGTCTGAGAAATGAGATTTAAATGTGTCACAGAGTATTCATTTCCTATATTAATATTCTGTTGCTAGAAATAAGGAATATCTCTTCACATTAATAAAATAATCAGAATCCTTTTCCAGTTTTGAGTTAACTTATTAAATACGCGATTTTGCAATAAGTGTTCGTACAACAACACGATATGCCTTTGCACATTTGGAGGTAATTTTGGGTTGTTTTACCTCTGAGCGGAACGTTTTTGCACACCATGGGTAAATGGCCAAGTCACATGGACCCCGAAGGCTCAGAGAAGGTTGGGGGAGGGGACCCACTGGAACAAGCTGTTGGGAGACAGATGGTAGCCTCCCGTCAAGGACATCCAGCGTGTTCATTAACGTGCACAGGGTATGGCTCTTCCGCACACGGGGCAACGGCTTAACGTCCCATCCGACGGACGGCGGCCTTTCCAAGCCCATCGGTGTCCCCTACTGACCGTGGGCAGGGAGGGGAATTTTGCGAGATAAATCTGAATGCTGACCCAGCTGGAACTCGAACCTGGGAACTACAGATTACGACGCGCTACCGACTGAGCCACCCCCGCCCCGGAGGTAATTTTGTATTTTGCCTGAGAGATATTTTGTAACATCATCAGTTGTCATCAGCAAAGTCAATAGACTGCTTAAGGAGGAACAAAAGACTTCTGCACTCCTAGTCCTTCATTTCGCAGTGGATGCAACAGCAACGCCCAATGCGAGATTCATTTAACACTTCTGTTTTTTTCAATTCTTTGGCATAAGAGCCAAAAAAATTTGAAAGCAAATTCCATAATAATCGAAAGTTTTCTTTTTATATCTCGCAATGTTAAATAATTTCTTTTGCACTACAACAAAATTTTGTCAGTTGCCAGATAGATGAAAAAAAGTTTAAATATAGTGTACTATAAATTAAGACAATAAATGAAACTTTAACGTCTGTTGATATTACGCAATAATGCCATGTGAAGTTTTCCACGGAGCTCACTAATGATGCAAGGAAATGCCTGAATGGCTATGTCCCCACTTGTGCGCTTTCATCTTCAGCTTCACTTGCAACTTCACTTGAAACTCCTCTTTTCAACACCGAGTAGTCTAGCGCATGCCTTAGATGGAATGCCTTGGACGCATGCCTTCAACTGTCTACACCTGTGCGTCAAATGGTTTTCAATTTTTCACCAGTCGTGGCCGAGTGGTTAGCGCGCTTGGCTACTGATCTACGGGACCTGGGTTCGAGCCCCGGGTAAGGCATGGATGTTCGTGTTGTTTTTCTTCTGAGGTCCTGCCATCCTCTCAGACCTTCTACTCTGGCATATAAACTGACAGGCTCCTGTCAGACCTCTGTGGCAAGCAACTGCTTGAGGGGGTATTTATTTTTTATTTATTATAGACGTGAAGTTGCAATGGACGTAACTGATGCTGCTTTGTTAGCGGGTATAAGTGCTGCAATTTTAGTGCTGAAAAAAGTGAGAAAAAGACGTGAAAAATACCCGCGATCGACATGGATGAAAGATTATTTTAAAACGCTGAATTTTGGGATAATGAGGGAATTGGAATCAAATGAAAACGTTCTTTTTAAGAACTTTACGCGAATGTCTAGAACAAACTTCTATATGCTTTTGGGAATGGTGGAGTCGAAGAAAAAAATACTCGTTTCAGAGAAGCAATACCAGCTGAAGGGAAAATAGCGATCACACTTAGATATTTAGCTACCGGTGATTCAATATTCATGTCTCTGATGAATATTTAAACCTATAATCTGATAAATTATTTAATTTTTTTATTTATTTAAATTAATTTAATAATTTATATCTCTGATGAATTATTTAACCTATAATCTTCAATAATGGCCAATGTTTGTTCTGACGACACGGTGAACAAAAAACACAAGCTCAATAATTACGAAAACAGAACGAAATCTTCTAGACAAACTACAAAGTTGCACGGAATGTTGAACAAAAATCCACTACTGGTGGAAGTACGTGCGCTACTGCATGCATCACTGAAAACGGCGCCGAGGCCAACGAGAAAGGCCCCGAAACGGCGCCGTTCAACTGATTTGAGGCGCATGCGTCTAGCGCACGTAAAACGCACAAGTGTGGACCATTGGGACAGATGCGCATGCGCTTTTCTTAGTACCCCGAAATATACTTCATCTCCCAATTTTTTAAAAACATTTCGTGCGAAAACATATAACCCTAATCAACACATCCTAATCTGAAAACTATAATGTGAGTTTCACACGTTCAGTGAAATGGCAAAACAAAATGTAACAAACATTCTGTCTTTTAATCTTAGCATTATTAGTGTGCGAGAGAGAAAGCATTTCCCGTCTCTTCCTCTTTCGAAAAAGAAAGTTGATTTGCAATTGCCAGATTCCTTTTCTTAAATATCTAGAAAGACGTAACCCGAGTGACAACTGCGCCGCAGCAGTCGAAGAAGGCTCGGAAGTTTTTCACTCAATTGCTCATCTGTGAGAGCATCTGCTGCGCATGCGCATTGTCTGATTGTCTCTCCTAGTTAAGCGTTAGGCGTTAAGCTTTTGATACAAAGACACGAAAACTCTTTCGAAAATGACAGACACATTTCTCTTGTTTGTCTTTGCACTCGTTCATTTCTATTAATATTTTGTTTGTTTTCATGATATCTGCGGTTTGATTGCTTCAACCAATAAAAAACTGATGCCTATTACCCAATATATTTCCAAAGCTGTTTGGATCTAATATTAACAGGATCACAGAATTATCCGTTAACCCTTTCGCTACCGTTCCGGCCGTACCGGCCGAATCCCTTTCGCTACCATACCGGCCCGTCGGCCGGGAGAAGGTAGGTTGAACGGGTGAACTTTCCCTCCCCTCTTTGTGCATCTCCCGCTCAGAAGGTTCAAACGACCATCAATTAACATCTAAATGACAAACTGCCTGCATCCCTCCAGGCCACAGGGGGACTCTAAGAGTCGACTGCAGAATGTGGTGTGTTTATTTCCTTCTTGTTGGCAAGCAGCTGCTTGAGGGGGTATTTTAATTTTTTAATTTAATAACTTGCATTTCAGCAAAAAGCAAAGGAAACATGGAATAATTCTTTTGGATTTGAAGGGGAGATCAAAAAGTCTTAGGTCTGAATAATAAATTCATGCACTGATAGGTTCTCAACAGAAAGTAGAAACAGTTGAAATAGTTAAATGTTTGATCAAGAGGGAATCAAATTCACAATTCTACAGGGGCGGGGGTGGCTCAGTCGGTAGCGCGCCAGGGTCGTAATCTGTAGTTCCCAGGTTCGAGTCCCAGCTGGGTCAGCGTTGAGATTTATCACCGCAAAAATTCCCCCGCCCTGCCCACGGTCAGTAGGGGACACCGATGGGCTTGGAAAGGCCGCCGTCCGTCGGATGGGACGTTAAGCCGTGGCCCTGTGTGCGGGAGAGCCATATCCTGTGCACGTTAAAGAACACGCTGGATGGCCTTGACGGGAGACTACCATCTGTCTCCCAACAGCTGTTCCAGTGGGTCCCCTCCCCCAACCTTCTCTGAGCCTTCGGGGTCCATGTGACCTGGCCATTTAGCCCATGGTGTGCAAAAAAGTGCCGCTCAGAGGTAAAACAACCCAACCAACCCAACACAATTCTACAATTTCTTAAAAGCGCTTTTTATAGAAAAATGTGATTATTGGCAATCACATTTGAAGATCTGACTGCGGTCTGCCTAAATACCTACTTTTGATATTTCTAATATTTAATGAGTTATAGAATCTGGAATATTCAACATTTACTTGTTAACCAAAAATCATTCAAAATTCGTATACTGTTCAATCATATGCAGCTAAAATATACATTTTATTAAAGTTTACAGAATGTTTCTTTTTCGTTTTAATATGTTGCAATAATTTTTCAGGTTTTAGTCGAGTACATTTTCCAGCTTACAAAATTATTTGGATACTGAACAATTATTTGTGAATAATTCTACATTTAAAGAGATTTGATAGAGACCTCAAGTATAACTATAGTCATATTTTGTCCATATTACTATTACTTAAGAAGTTACTGATATCTGAATATGACTCCATATTCAAATAACTGAAACGTTTTTTCTGTTCAGTACCTACGTATAGATATAATGCTTAGACAACAATATAAAGGAATTTCCACATTTTATTAACAGAATGCTAACTTTTGAAGCTTTCTAACTTAAAATATAAGACTTTATGGTAAAATGCTACTACAAAACAAAAATGACGATCTACATTTAGTGGAGCTAATTCTTAAATTTCAATAATATTCTCTTATTATTTAAGGAGTTGCATATGCTGGAATATTTAATAGAAGCAATGCGTAAGGAACTTATATAATCTTCACTAATAGAGAAATAATTATTTTTACGAACTTCTAAAATAAACAATTATTTGATAAAATTTGTTAGAACAAAATATCCCGAATATAGTGGGGTCGAAGGGAGGGCATGTCCCTCTTTACCCCGTCTTCAGAATGTTAGTAACCGGATTCGAGCTGAAAATAATATGAAACAAATATGTAACACGATTTTTCAAAAAATTTTAAGACTACTGCAACGGAGTGACAATTTTATACTGAAACACCAATTCAGTTATTTTCCATCTTTTATTTCTTTTCCGGTTCGATCCAGTTAATTGCTCTTCCCATATTTTTTTCTCTAGATCCGACATGTATAAAATTATTATATAGTTTTAAAGTACTTCTGGAATAGATTTCTGATACAATGAGCTTGTTAAATATTTAAATTTCTATAACCCTATAAATATTGAGTGAATTATGTGGAAAATATAAAATTAAAGAGTCACGTGTTATGATGACTAATTTATCTTCAATGAAACACTTTACACTAAAATTTTACTTTACCTACGAATATGCTTTACTTTCACATCATGAAATGCTCTTTCTAAATCGGGTTGGGTTGTTTTACCTCTGAGCGGCACTTTTTTGCACACCATGGGCTAAATGGCCAGGTCACATGGACCCCGAAGGCTCAGAGAAGGTTGGGGGAGGGGACCCACTGGAACAGATGTTGGGAGACAGATGGTAGCTTCCCGTCAAGGCCATCCAGCGTGTTCTTTAACGTGCACAGGGTATGGCTCTCCCGCACACGGGGCCACGGCTTAACGTCCCATCCGACGGACGGCGGCCTTTCCAAGCCCATCGGTGTCCCCTACTGACCGTGGGCAGGGCGGGAAATTTTTGCGGAGATAAATCTCAACGCTGACCCAGCTGGGACTCGAACCTGGGAACTACAGATTACGAGCCTGGCGCGCTACCGACTGAGCCACCCCCGCCCTTCTAAATCGGCAATGGATATATTACTGCAAATGGCGACATTCCGAAAAGTTCCCACCCACTTTTCCTTCACCAATCCACTTTTTATTCGATACTAACCAAGGCCTATGGAAATATGTTATATATAACATAAGTTTTGTGCGAACATGCCGAAAACGTGCTTCAAGAAAATTCTCTGATAAAGCTTAGGTAGTTAGTATTATTTATAGCACTCTGAAAAAATAAATAAAATATTAAATTATTAGAGCAGCCTGTCACAGAGATGTGAGAGAAACCTGTTAGTACGCATAATACGCTCTGGAGAAGAACTGGGATGAAGGCGAAACATCAGTAGAAAGACAACACAGAAAAAGAAAAATCCATGCCTTATCAGGGATTGCAACCCACGTCCCGTTAGTTATAAGCTACGAGCAGTTCAGTAATAATGAAAATTCAGCGATGAAAGATTATTATTCCGTAATAAATGATTGTACGATGTGCAAATTCGTGTATCTCTGATTAGGAATCAAGTAAATAGTAAAGAGACAAAGTTATTTTACTCAGCACTTGGGGGTGGTTAAGCCTTAGGTTTAACCTCTAAGCTGCACACTTTTGCACACAACAGGCTAAATGGCCAGGTCAAAAGGGCTTGGAGAAAGTTGGTGTAGGAGATCCACTGGGTAGCTATTAGGAGACGGATGGTAATCTCCCATCAAGAGAATTCAGTGCATTCTTTTACTTATATAGGGTATGGCGTTTTACCCACAGATTAATGTCCCATCTGACGGACGGCAATCTTCAGAAGCCCAACGGGGGTTAACGGAAGAAAATCTGAATGCAATCGCATTTGGGAGTAGAAATTGGGAAAATCAAATATTGGGTCTGGAGCTCTGTCAAATGGATCAACCTGTTCCCTCCACACACAACACACACACACACACACAAAGACACCCCATGCTGTGAGGGGGGGGGGGGAGCAGAGCCGTAACTAGCTATATTTGTGCCAGAGGCAAGAATAGAAATTGCACCGCTATACAGTTTCGTAGCAGTCTTTTTCTGAGCCTCCTCATCTTGTATTTTTCTGAACCCCTCATTTTGTATTTTTATGCGCTCCTCATCTTGTGCGCCCGAGACTAATGCTTTACTTGCCTCACCGTTGTTACGGCCTTGGTAGTTCTGGGAAGAGCTGAAAAGGGACCATATTGATTTTCATGTACCGTACACATACTTTGGAATAATACTTTTTGAAAGATCGCTTCCAAGGTGAGAAAAATCATACGCTGTCCTTTCCGGAAAGAATAATTTCTGTCAAAACACTGGAAAAACATATATCGCCTCTGGAGAATATAGGATGTTCCTTTTCAAAGAGAACGAAATTTATCGTTTTCCAAATTTTGTACTCTTTAACAGTGATAATTCGAACCAACAGATGATTTGGAAAATTTAAATAATAATATTTTATTAGTACTTACAAAGAAAAAAAAACAATAAAATTAAAACGTTGGGTTTTTCCCAGTGAATATGATAGTTTTTCGTGGGGGAGGAATATATAAGTTCCGTACTGTAGCTTGGGATTACGGTTCGAAAAAATAGCAAAATTTGTTGAAAATCTTAGCAGAAGTGTTATTTTAAAATCCATTTTATAAAATCACTCTACAGCAGATACCTTTATTTAGTAGAGTTATTTACTTCTGAGTCGTACTCTTGTGCACACAATTAGCTAAATGTCAGGTAATAAGGACCTCAAAGGCTTATACATGGGTAGGATAAAGAAGATTCTTTGGGCAGTTGTTAAGAGACAGATGGAAACCTCCCTTCAGGGCCATCAGTAAAAGTGCACAGAGTGTGGTTTACCTCCACACGGACCACGGCGTTACGTCGCAACCGTAGGAAGGCATCGTTCCAAGTCCATCGGTTCTGCTTTCTCACCAAATGAAGGGTTTGGATTTAATGGAAATAAATCTCAACGCTGCTATATTTGGGACTCGAACCTGGAAACTATAGAGTAGAGGCTTCCAACACTACCAACTAAACCAAACAGTCACCTTGCTACTTTTAGGCACTAATTTCCATGTTACTCCAGTTTTTACAATGAGCATTGTATTCTTTAAGGTTTTGAAGGAATACACTCATTACTAATGAGAAATGGGTCTGGAAATTTAAGACAGGAAATTATAAATTCGCTACCAACGTAGCATGCCATACTTGACAATCTAGAAATGCCCCCCCCCCCCCACCTCTCACAGCTTCCAGTAAGTTTGCCATAAAAGCCGTAGAAGGACATTAGTCAGCTCAAAATATACTTCGATATAAATTTCAACTAAATAGCTTAGCTGATTGCTAGTAACATTTACAGAGAGGCAACATTGCCCCCCTTCCCAAATAAGAAGAAAAATACACTTCGACATTCTGATAATAAAAAATCTCTAGATCGATAATTTTCGTAATTTTTCCATATAACTTACGAGAGAAGGAAATGGAACACAATTAGCAACTAGAAGAATACATATCGCCTCTGGTGAAAAGGGATACTCGTTTTCAAAAAGAATGAAGTTTATATTTTCGATCTTTACATTCCTCTCATATTAGAAATTTGATGTAATGGATGATTGGAAAAATGCAGGCATTAATATTTTATTAGTGCCTTTACCACACAAATGGAGTTTCTCATTAAGCAAAAAATTGCATTTTCCCAGCTATATTTTGGAAGCACGAAGCAAATCATTGCTGCCAATATAAACTATGTAACCACCATAATCTATCATGCAAATTTCAAATTTCTATCATAAATATATCGTTGGCAATGTTTGTTAAATATTGTGGCATTTTCACAATTTTTCCACCATTTTAGGACGTTATTGAAATATTCGGGGAGAGTGCGATTGTAATATTTCATCAATACTTATCTAATCAAAAATAAAAAATAATTTTTATCTAATCTTTTTCAAAAGCATAGAAATGCCAAAAAAAATGTAACATGTACATTTTGGGGGCAGGGAAGAATTCCCCAAACCTCCCCATTAAACACCGCCACTGGACGGGCAGTGACCAACTCTTGAAAACGGAACTCTTTATAACTGCGCAATAGTTCTCTTTGATTTCTCACAGCCTTTGTCAGGGGTGGCCGCTCTTCTGCTTGAGACCGCCACTGATACTGGATAATATTCCTAGATAAGTAATTGTCGTTAATACCTCATGTAAAAATTATTAATATCTATTGGGTTGTTCTACATCTTAGTGGCACTTATGTGACTTACACTTTGTGAACATAATGGGCTAAATGACTTGGTCACAAGGACCCCCAAAGGAGAGAAGGTTTGGGAAGGTGAACTGTTAGGAAAAGAATAGAAAGATATCCAGCGTGTTCTTTAATGGGCACATGGTATGGCGGCTGACGAAAATGAAGTTGATATAGAAAGAGTTGACGTACTTTACCTCTGAGCGGTACTTTCTTTTGCACACAATGGGCTAAATGGCCAGGTGACAAGGATCCCGAAGACTCGGAGAAGATTGGGGAGGGAACCCAACCTTATCTCAGAGAGCTGTTGTGAGGCAGATGAAATCCTGTCAAAGCCATTTGGCAGGTTCTTTAACGTGCACAGAGTATGGCCCTCCAGCACACGGTCCCACGGCTTAACGTCCCACCAGACGGACGGCGACTTTTCCCCGCTCATTGGTGTCCCTTACTGACCGAGGGCAGGGTGAGGAATTTTGAAGACATAAATCTCAACGTTGGATCAGCTGGTACTCGAACTGCAGATTACGAGCCTGATGCACTCTGACTGAGCTACCCCTGTGCCATATGGGAAAAAAAAATTACTAAACAAATTTAAAGCGTTATGATTCATTTTGCGTTATGTTGATTACTTTCCTGGTCCTATTTAAGGGTACTCTTTTAAAGAAGATGCAGGGTCGGCGTCAAAACTAATTCGATGTGCAGCATGCTAAGATAAGTAGTAAGCATTTTTGAGGAGCCTATTACGATCTTAACCTATGAACCAAACTCTCAGGACTGCCTGTTAAACGTAAACTTAAAGGGGTAAATATAATCCATATATAAATGTGACGCACAAAAATTCAGTCTTGATTACGACGACGGCTTCTACTGGTACCAAACGATTATTGACTCGAAGAAAAACGCAAATGAGTGTTGGAAAAATAAATCAATGATCCTGAAAACTGGGACAATGTGCCCAATGAAAAAGTAGCATTTTCATTGGCAATTGATAATTTAAATACCTCAGCTTATAGTACACTGATCAAGAGGATAAAAACTTATTGTCAGTGCGTCAAAATCGGAAAATAAAAAAAATTACCCCTAGTTATATATAGGGGGGGGGTCAAGGGGGCCAGGTTCCCTTGTCCTCCCCTATATCCTGGGGCGGGGTGGCTCAGTCGGTAGCGCGCCAGGCTCGTAATCTGTAGTTCCCAGGTTCGAGTCCCAGCTGGGTCAGCGTTGAGATTTATCTCCGCAAAATTCCCCGCCCTGCCCACGGTCAGTAGGGGGACACCGATGGGCTTGGAAAGGCCGCCGCCCGTCGGATGGGACGTTAAGCCGTGCCCCCGTGTGCGGGAGAGCCATACCCTGTGCATGTTAAAGAACACGCTGGATGGCCTTGACGGGAGGCTACCATCTGTCTCCCAACAGCGTTCCAGTGGGTCCCCTCCCCCAACCTTCTCTGAGCCTTCGGGGTCCATGTGACCTGGCCATTTAGCCCATGGTGTGCAAAAAAGTGCCGCTCAGAGGTAAAACAACCCTACCCAACCCTCCCCTATATCCGGTCCCGTGGCCGAGTGGTTAGCGTGCTTCCCTAGTGATCAAAGGGACTTTGGTTCTAGCCCCGAATAAGGCATGAATGTTTGTGTTGTTTTTCTGCTGAAGTCCTGCCATCCTCAGAGATCTGCTGTGTCGTATTAAACTGACGGGCTCCTGTCGGACCTCTGTGGCAAGCAGCTGCTGCTTCGGGGAATATTTATTTTCAGGTAATTACCGAAATAAGCGCCAAACAGTAATAGCACAACACTACAACAATAGTGTTCATCACTTGTGTGCAGAGTAATTGAGAACTAGCTCTACTGCTTTAAATATTCATCTCCTTTATTGGGACGGAATTGGCTCAGTCAGAAGAGCTCTAAGCTTCTAATCTGATGATCCCAGGTTCAAGTCTTAAGTGTGCTTGCTTTGAGCCATCGTCCTTCGGCTGAGGCATTAAATCCTGGTCCCATGTGCAAGAGAGAGCCATACCCTGTACATGTTAAAACACACCGGATGGCCTTGACAGGAAACTTCCATCTGTCTTCTTCCAATTGGACAGCTGTAAAGCTGTCCAATTGGTCGCCTTCCCCAAACATCTCTTGAGCCCTTGTGACTTGGCCATTTAATCCATTTTATGCACAAAAGCACTGCTCAGAGGTATAAACTGTCCAAACCACTTTATTTCCCAAATAAAAAGAAAACAAAATACATGGCGAATGAAGAAAATGTACGAAGAGTTTAGGGATGTTCAATATGAGCGCCGTAGGTAATGCGGCAAATATCCAAAGGTTTTCAACTCCCTCCCGCACTCTATGGAGCATATTAAAAGTTACTTGGGTGATGACTAATAGTAATCTGTCATCCAGTTCATTAATGGACTATGATAAAGATGGGTGATGAGCTGCATCTTGAAGGAAATCGCCACAGAAAAAATCGAGTGAGGCTTTGATGGATTTCGTCAAACTAAAATACAAATTGTGCTTTATGTGCATCTGCACAATCCCTCATTTCATTTTTCCTCAATCTCACAGAAGCTCCTACAGAAAAAATAGCAAACACTGCAAACCAATGAAATCAAATTTGATGTATTTGTATATCCTTTCATTGTTATATTTGTTTTTCTTTTTGTGTGACAGATAAAGTAGTTATATTTATATTTGTTTGAAGATGTACAGCTACATTGTCATTATCCAGGGGCGGTGGTGGCTCAGTCGGTAGCGCGTTAGGATTGTAATCTGCAGTCCCCAGGTTAGAGCCCTAGCTGGGTCAGTGCTGAGATTTATCAACGCAAAACTCCCCACCATTCCCATGGTCAGTAGGGACGTAGCTTGCACTTAACCTATGAACCGAACTCTTAGACTGACACCGATGGGCTTGGAAATGCCGCCATCCATTGGATGGGACATTAAGCCGCGGCCCCTTGTGTGGGAGAGCCATATTCTGTGCACGTAAAAGAACATGCTGGATGGCCTTGATGGGAGGCTACTACTGTCCCCCAACAGCTGTTTGGTGGGTCCCCTTTCTAAGCCTTCGGGGGTCCTTGTGATCTGGCCATTTTGCCCATTGTGTACAAAAAAGCGCCGCTTAGAGGTAAAACAACCCAACTCATCAGTCTCCCCATTGTCACATCAAAAGTCTTAGCCATTGAACGTCAAGAAATGCTTCCTCGTGCAGTGGCACCTTCATTCACACTGGGAAACCCTGTCTCTTGGTTCCCCACCCCCTTTGCTCTTTTTCGGTGCGATTGCGTCACTTTGCCATCCTCTCCCACTTTAATTTTTTTCTAGATCCGGGCTTGGTACAGGATAAGACTGCTGCACATGGGACCACGGTTTCGTCCCTCATTAGGGGATGGCGGCCTTTCCAATCCCATCAGTGTCCCTTTTCTCACCGGGGACAGAATGGAATTGCACGCTGGATGGCCTTGATGGGAGACTATCATCTGTCTCCATAGAGCTGTTCCAGTGGGTCCCTCAATCTTCGGGGTCCTTGTGACCTGGCCATTTAACCCATTGTCTGCAAAAAAGTGCTGCTCAGTGGTAAAAAAATTGTCATTATCATGTATAATAGTGTATATGGTCATAATTTAATATAAATTTCATATGTGAGGGACTCTTGCTTTTCTTTATTCTGGAAGAGGCTATTCACTGACTCTGTTCTTGATAGCATTCTTGATCTACCTGAATGACAAACAAAAAAAACTTTACAACTCTGTGACAAACAGTTGTTTCAGCAGAGTGGGTTGTTTTACCTCTGAGCGGCAGTTTCTTTGCACACGGTGAGTTAAACGGCCAGGTTAGACATACCAGACAAGTTAGTTAACCTAATAAAAGCTCTATTATCTAATAACACTGCGTAGTGTGCGAGAGTTGGTAAGTCTTGTAGCAATTGGTTTAGTCTCTTTTTGTCTCCTTTTCTCTTTAGCTTGGTTATTGATTATGTTATGCAAAATTCACTGCAAGGGAAAGATTTTGGTCTTAAATGGTGTAGAGATTTCAAAATTTCTGATTTAGATTATGCTGATGATTTAGCCCTTTTGGCAAATGATGTTGATGAGATGAACTCTTTCATTCGAGCTGTTGATGAGACTGTAATAGAGTAGGTTTGGTTATAAACAGAGAGAAAACTAAAGTGATTAAACTTGGTCAGACAGGCGGTGATTGAGTTAATCTGAATGGTTGCACTCTTGAGCAAGTGTCTGAGTTTAATTATCTTGGGAGCTATGTAACAGATACTGGTGATGGGTGGCATGAGATTAACAGACATATATAGGGATTGCTGCCGGGACTTCTAAAAATCTATGGAGAATGTAGAGAAATATGCATATACACCTAAAGACTAAAATTAGACTTATAATTGTTTGGTTTTTCTAGGGATAGTTATGGTAGCGAGACTTGGATGCTTTGTAAACAAGATAATAGGAAACTAGATGCTTTTGATTATAAATGCTTACACAGTATCTTGGGTATGAGGTGTTCAACCTTGTAAGTAATCATAAGGTTAGGCAAAGGAGTCAGCAGCCTACTTTAAACAGTATATTGTGCAGAGAGAGAGATACTTCGTTGTTTGGCCATGTTTCCCGTATGGATAATTTTAGATTAGTGAATAGGGTTATGAACAGTGTTCCCAAAGGCTTCAGAAAGAGGGGGAGACCTAGGATGAGGTGAGCAGACAATGTCAAACAGACCTTGTTAGAATTGATGTGTAGTGGGCAGATGTAGTTCAGGACAGATATGCTTGTAGCACTGTCTGGTTGGACCTCCGTAGCTCATGGCAGCTTGAGGAGGCTGATGACTTAGATTATGCTAATTTGTTTATTTTCGAAAATGATGTTGATTAGATGAATTATTTTATTAGTGCTGTTGATAAGACTGGTAATAGAGGAGGTTTGATCATAAGCAGAGAAGAACCTAAAGTGATGAAAATTGGTCAGCTTGGTTGTACTTCAGTTATTTTGATGGTTGCCACGAGCAATTGTCTCAGTTTAATTATCTCTGGCGATGTGCGACATGAGATAAACAGAAGAACTGAGATTTTTTCCGGTGCCTTTAATAGTCTATGCAGAGTGTGGAAAAATTGGAGTATACACTTAAAGAGCAAAATTAATTTGTATAATATAGTAGTACAATAGTTTGGTTCTTTGTAGAGTTAGTTATGGCATTGAGTATTATTTTTAATCAAGATAACAGGAAACTTTATATCTTTGATTCTGGATGCTTACGCAGTATCTTCGATATTAAAGGGTTTCACTCTATAAGCAATGGTAATGTTAGACTATGCAGTCTGCAACCACATTTGAGGAGCATATTTTGCAGAGAGAGACTGTGCTGGTTTGGCCACGTTGCCCGTACGCATAGCGACAGATTAGAGAATAAGATTATGGACGATGTGCCTAAAGGCCAGAGAAAAAGGGGGAGACATAGTTTGTGGTGGACAGACAATGTCAAATAAAACCTTGTTAGAATTGGCTTTCAGTTACCAAATAGAGCAGCTCTGCTCAGGACAGACGTTTGGAGAACTAAATTGCGCATTCTATTTGGACCTTTTTACTCTATGGCTGCTTCAAGACTATATATGTAATAACTTTTAAGGCGGATCTTTCTGATAACTTTTGCAATTTATGATTTATTTCCTAGTAAATTACTTTTCTTAATGTTGTTATTTTTCTTTTCATGCAAAATGTGAAGTACTCTGAAAAATGTATCGTATTGAAATTTTAGAGTGTAAAACGTGTTTTGCGGAAATGACGACAGAGCTAATAGAAGCTAACTTATTAGCAGTATATTGGTAATAACTAGGAGATATCACTGAGAAGACAGAGATTCAGATTAAATTTTTAAGTAGTTACATGCATGTTTGTCATTGTCTGATGATCTCACAAAAGTTCAGTTTGTACAAATGTCAATGTTTTATAATTATCTGAATCAGGATTTAAAGGATACTTAGCTACAATTCCTCTCCTCCGTGTTATCCTAAAGAAATTGCGTCACTATGCCATGCAAATCAACTGATAGAGATAAGGCTAAGCTAAATTTAGTTGCAGTGCTGAAATAGAATCAGAGAAGGATGGAACAACACTTAAGAGTACGAGATTGGCATTCCTTTATCAAATTTAGAGGCCCTAGAAAGGGCCGTTTTCTTTTGATGTGGGACGACTAGAACATTCAAACAACTACCATGCCTTATTTCTTCCGTTTGCAGCATGCGGAACACAGCAATCGACGTAAGGTAATGCAGAATCGGCGAAATCTTCCTTGTTTCCTTTTACGAACTTTCTCTCTTATTGAATAAATCCGTCCTGTTTTGTAAAAGGCATCAGGGTCAAAAGGTACAGTCTCTGTCTGCCTAAGGATTTCGGGAAAGGTAAAATTGCGGTCGGCCGTGTCGAGTGGCCCCATCCTATGTATCACTGATTCCTTTCCTTGATCACAAATTATTTCATCAATTTCTCCTACTTCTTTTTCGATGATGGTGCAGTAGAGATTTATTCTGTTATTTCCGCTACGTTCTTGGATGGCAGAAAGGCAAAGACTCTCCTCCACTACGTCATAATATCCCTCGGAGATTTGATGACTTTTAGCATCGATTTCCTCTCCCTCCCGGGAGGATCCTTTCTTTATTTCATCTGTATCTAGTGGTAGTTGCATTGTTCTAGTTCTAATATTCTCTCTATCCATTTAATTAACTGAAGTCTTCCTTCTAATAATGTTCCTTTACTAATTGACTTTTCCAGATTATCGTTTCACTAAAAAGCAGATAAATTATATTCCCCTTACGTAAAGATCAGCACAATATCGCTATAACACGCATTCCACTCATAAGCATTCCTTTAGAATCATTCGTTCATCAAAGTTATGCTTTCATTTCAACAATGATAGTCTTCATTTATGACGTTTCACTGAGATTTCGTGACGTCAGACGCAACAAAAGGCACCATTTTCGTTCCTTCCTTCCACCATGTCTAAGGTTATTTTTACGGCTGAATTTTGAAGCAAATAAATAGTCCAGTGAGTTCTTCAAAGATATACTGAGAGGTACTTTCTTTTCACGACATCAATTCTCAAAATAGTCTGAAAATTAAAACTGGGCATTGGGTTGGTTGGATTTACTTCTGAGTCATTTTTTTCCAGCACACAATGGGCTAAATGGCTAGGTCACAAGGACCCCAAGGTCTCGAAGAAGAAAAGAGGACGGATCGGCTGTTAGGGTACAGAAAGGAGTAACATTACAAACGCTAAACACGATTCATTAAAGGGGAGGGAATACCTTTAAAAAATCGAAAGTAATAAATAAAGCAGAATAAAAATAACTGAGGGAAAATAAAGGAATTATTGTTTAGGTTTTTAAACGCAACTAAGTTTTAATTAATATCAATATAAAATATAATTTCCTTATGTAATTTAAACTGGAAATCTAATATTAAAAATATAATTTCACGAAAATAAGAACATTGGGATAAACATATATAGTATTATTGCTTTAAACGTTTATATGATTTGCTGTTTATTAACAGAAATTTTTAAACACTTGATGTGATAGTTTAAAATAAGATTTTTTTTTAAATTGCAGAAATTGTAATATCCTATAATGCAAAGGATTAAAACATGGTTTAGCAACAAAAACGAAATGAACTTCCGTGTTATTTCAAGCTAATTTGAAATTTCAAGTTCCCTAACTTTGAAAATGAGCTTTTTAGCAAAAAAAAAGACTCTAGATAAATTGATTTCTCACTCAAATCTCTCTAAATCTGAATTTTCAACAATATTCACTTAATATTTAAGGAGTCATTGAAGCTGGAACATTTAACAGCTGAGATGCCGGCACACTCTTCCTAAACATCCCCCCCCCCCGCCCAAATTAATGAAAGCTGAAAAAAATAATCATTGGATAAACTTAAAGTATTACATTTATGTTAGTGAACAATTTGCTATAAGTTTATATTTTTTCTTCTGAACTAAATTTTAATGAGCAGCAAAAGTTAGACTCAAATGCTTTAAGCTTCCATAATTCTTTGAATATTAAACGACTGTTTTTAAAGATATTTGACTGAGTTGGGTTGGGTTGTTTTACCTCTGAGCGGCACTTTTTTGCACACCATGGGCTAAATGGCCAGGTCACATGGACCCCGAAGGCTCAGGGAAAGTTGGGGGAGGGGACCCACTGGAACAGCTGTTGGGAGACAGATGGTAGCCTCCCGTCAAGGCCATCCAGCGTGTTCTTTAACGTGCACAGGGTATGGCTCTCCCGCACACGGGGCCACGGCTTAACGTTCCATCCGACGGACGGCGGCCTTTCCAAGCCCATCGGATATTTGACTGAGGTCTTCAACTTATCTGCAGAGACCTATTTTCGTAAAAAAAAAATTGTTTCAAAAGTTAAAGAGCTTTTGAATGTGGTTGTCCATCATATAAACGGGAAATGTCTTGTTACTTTTGTACTGTAATAGGGTGTGCATGTTTCAGGATTGTGTCAGAAATTGTTTTCTCTCTAATCTGATTCGGAGTGGACTCGAGCTCGAAAATTAAGAGTCCTAACCCATTTCTACTAAAACGAAAGATGGGGTAGCAGATATCGCTTCCACATCGCATAGTCCAGCATAAAAATGGTCCTTGCAATGTAACATTTACGTTCGTGAAGAAATGGGTAAATGTCAAGAACAATGAAACATTATTCGAATTTGTTAAAATGAGACAAAGGATATAAACCTGGAAATTTCAGGAAAGAATCTTACAATGTTCGGTTAGCTGGATGAAATCTCAACACTGGACAGCTATTAGAAGACAGATGGAAACCTCTTCTTTAGGATAGGCGTTCCTTAAATAGTTTGTTAGGTTCTAATGTGTTCTTTAAGGTACAAAGACGCTAAAGTTTCTCCAGAATATGGCGTCACAGTTTTACCAGAATATGGCGCCAATTCTAGCAAGGTCCTGTTTGACATTGTCTGCCCAACGCATCCTAATTCTCCCCCCTTTTTCCTGAGGCCTTCAGACATATTATTCATAACTTTATTCACCAATCGGCATCTATGGATAAGGGCAACATGGCCAAAACAACACAGTCTCTCTGCACAATATGCTGCTCAAAGGCGGTTGCCGACTCTTCCTTCTAACATCATCATAACTTACAAAGTCAAACCACTTAATGCCCAAGGTACTGCTTAAGCTTCTAGAATAAAAAGCATCAAGTTTCATACTTTCTTGATTATAAAGGGTCCATGTTTCGTTACCATAACTAACCTTGGAAGAAACCAAATTATATTACAGTCTAATTTAGTCTTCAGGTATATAAGCCTATTTTTCCCCACTCTCCATAGATTCTTTAAAGTTCCAGCAGCAATTCCTATTCTTCTGTTTATCTCATGCTGCATATCTTCAGTATCTGTTACACAGCTCCCAAAATAATTAACTGACACACCTGCCCGAAGACTGCAACCATTCAGATTAACTGAACCACAGTCTATCTGACCTGCTTTCATCACTTTAGTTTTATGTCTGTTTATCACCAAATCTACTCTACTACCAGTCTCATCAACAGCTCGAATGAATTCATCTCATCAACAGCTCGAATGAATTCATCTCATCAACATCATTTGCCAAAAGGGCCAAATTATCCTCGTAATCTAAATCAGAAATTGTGAAATCTCTAGACCATTTTGAGTCCAAAGTTTTGCGGGAATTTTTAGAGAAGAAAATATCATCTCAAGGACAATGGGAACTTGATCCAGGAATCATGAAAATGCGATCTACGCGAAATACTGTCTCAGCCACTCCCGCCCCTACAAAAATAGGACATTTATCAATCATCATATCATTGATTATTTATATTATTTATCAATCATCAAGACCAATTCCTGTAGGAGTGATCCCTTGGATAATCCACATTTCTCTTCAAAGGAGCGTTTCTGACAGGATATTCTGGGTAAAAGATCTCTGGAAAAATTCCAAATTTAACTCGTTTTATTAATTTCTGCTTTATGATTTTTAATAGATAAATAAACAGATAAATTAGGTACAGATAATATGCAACAATATTTTAATATTTCATATAAAATTAACTATTATGGACTAGGGGGCGTTGAAATACGTGAAAATACGGATCCAATGGGTCATTCGAGGTTAAAGGTCAAATTTTAATTATTGGTGCCAGCGATAAAAATTGGTTCATAGAGGAATTTCAGATCGTAGATTTCAGAAATGGTAAGAAATCTGAGATCCGGTGTTGTGTTAAATGTGAGATTGGGATCTGAGTGACAGTCTTGAAAATCAAGAGGGCTGATTTCTAGTGACAAATAAATATATCCAACATATTGTTGCAAATTTATACGGACTAGCACTGAGTGTGAGTATAAATAATTATATTTTACAATACAAATTACAATGCAAATTATTACAAAAGTATGGATGGAATAACTTATAAACAAACTCAATACTATCGTACATAAAGTAATAACCTTTTGTTTAAAGAACAGTTAAGACCAGCGCTCTGTTTGATCGACTAACTTATTGCCTCCTCACTTTGATTGCCATGTCTCTTGAATATTTTTACTTTAGGCGTAAACAATCCTTTTATGTCACTGGATTTTACACTGATAAAACAAAAACAACCACCCTCGCATTCACCATATAAAAATATCTTTTCTTTTTAACTACTGTGCACTGACTAAGACTATTTTATGCCTCCTTTTAGATCTCCACAACTCTAACATTGTAATTCTATCATTCTTAATTTTCAGACCTTTTCTATGTTCAAATTCGCTTGTTACATAAATCTCACGCAGAAGCACAGGCGAGCGTTCATGTCACGTTTTTCATAAAGTCACTGCAGCACGTTCATCGAGATCGAGGAAACTTGGCAAAATCTAGGGCAGTTGGCAAAATTCGAATCCACTTGGTAAAATACGGGCGAGTTGTGAAATTGGGATTGTTTTTGTAAGATTAAGGAAAGTTGACAAAATCGAAAAAACTTGACAAAATTTAGGGGAGTTTGAAAATTTTGAAGTGACTTGGCAAATTCAGGAGAGATGTAAAAATTGGGATTGTTTTGTGAAATTAAGGAGAGGTGGTAAAATCGAGGCAACTCGGCAAAATCTAGGGGAGTTGGCAAAACTGGAAACCACTTGGTAAAGTACAGGTGAGTTGTGAAAATTAGGATTGGCTTTATGAAATTAAGGAGAGTTGGAAAAACCGAGAACTCTTGGCAAAATCTAGGGGAGTTGGCAACATTCGAAGCCACTTGGTAAAATACGGGGCTAGTTGTGAAAATTGGGATTGTTTTTGCGAAATTAAGGAGAGTTAACAAAATCGAGAAAACTTAGCAAATTCTTGGGTAGTTTGAAAACATTTGAAATGACTTGGCATATTTATAAAAAAAATAAATACCCCCTTAAGCAGCTGCTTGCCACAGACGTCTGACAGGAGCCTGTCAGTTTATATGCTACAGTAGGTCTGAGAGGATGGCAAGATCTCAGTAGAAAAACCACACTAACATCCATGCCTTACCCGTGGTTCGAACCCAGATCCCTAAGAACATTAGCCAAGAGTGGAGAGATGTAAAGATTGGGATTGGTTTGTGAAATTAAGGAGAGTTGGCCAAATCAAGGGGAGTTGTTAAAATTCACACTGACTTGCCACAATTCAGACGAGATGTAAATATTGGGGATTATTTGTGTGAAATTATGTGAAGTTGGCAAAACTGGAAGTCAAATGGTAAAATGGAGGAGAGTTGTGAAAATTGCCTCAATCCCCCCCCCCCCCCCCCCGAAGGAGCGACAATCTAGGTACGAACCTGACCCTGACAGAGACATTATTTTCTTTCCCAGTTGGCAAAATTTGATTTTCGAGTTGGAAAATTCTCGATTTCTCCCTCCCCTAACCATAGTCCCTCGCAGCGCCCCTGCCGAGGGCTTACTGAGTGTAGCAAACGCAGGCTATGTGACTATCAAAATGCAACTGGAGGGGGTGGGGGGGTCCTGTCTGAGTTTCTCCTTTTCCCTCAGGAGTCGAATAGAAACAAACGTACAGTGAGCTTCAGAGTCTTACTGGACAAGGCAGTCTGATGCCCTCTTCTGCTTTTCACTCGGCTGGTCAGTTCAAACTTTAATTGGCATAGTGCTTAGGGAGACAGTGACTGCCCCGCAAGGCAGACTTTGTGTATTGTGTTAGCTCTAGTTGAGGCAGTTGGGTTGTTTTACCTCTGAGCGGCACTTTTTTGCACACCATGGGCTAAATGGCCAGGTCACATGGACCCCGAAGGCTCAGAGAAGGTTGGGAGAGGGGACCCACTGGAACAGCTGTTGGGAGACAGATGGTAGCCTCCCGTCAAGGCCATCCAACGTGTTCTTTAACGTGCACAGGGTATGGCTTTCCCGCACACGGGAGGGGCGGGGGTGGCTCAGTCGGTAGCGCGCCAGGCTCGTAATCTGTAGTTCCCAGGTTCGAGTCCCAGCTAGGTCAGCGTTGAGAGTTATCTCCGGAAAATTCCCCGCCCTTCCCACGGTAAGTAGGGGACACCAATGGGCTTGGAAAGGCCTCCGTCCGTCGGATGGGACGATAAGCCGTGGCCCCGTGTGCGGGAGAGAGCCATACCCTGTGCACGTTAAAGAACACGCTGGATGGCCTTGACGGGAGGCTACCATCTGTCTCCCAACAGCTGTTCCAGTGGGTCCCCTCCCCCAACCTTCTCTGAGCCTTCGGAGTCCATGTGACCTGGCCATTTAGCCCATGGTGTGCAAAAAAGTGCCGCTCAGAGGTAAAACAACCCAACCCAATCCCGCACACGGAGCCACGGCTTAATGTCCCATCCGACGGACGGCGGCTTTTCCAAGCCCATCGGTGTCCCCTACTGACCGTGGGCAGGGCGGAGAATTTTGCGGAGATAAATCTCAACGCTGACCCAGCTGGGACTCGAACCTGGGAACTTCAGATTACGAGCCTGGCGCGCTACCGACTGAGCCCCCCCCCCCCCGCCCCCCAATACTTTGGGAAAATATACAAAAATGTTGGAGAAATATAAGGATGAGAATTTATTCAGTGAATAGCACACCAATCTCGTATTCTGATGTTAACAGGTTCTTATCTAACTCTGTTGAGATTTTCTCCACTAAACTCCTTTTTGCCCCTCGGGGAGGAACTTAAGCCTAATGGGTTTGCATGATCGTCCATCTTTTGCATTGGATGTTCATCCGCTGCCTTGTTTGTGCGAGAGGGGTTCAAAAAGTTCTTGACATGCATCTGCAGAAGAATAACCATTGCACTTACCACAACAACACTTTTATTCCCCTTTAAAATACTCCCAGCATCTATGCAACTTTCAGACATCTGCTTCAGTTCTGGAACGCTTTGTTCCTGTCCTGTTGGGGAATCCCCCTCTACTCTGAATGAACGCATTTCGCAAGATCTTGCACCCTTGGAAAAGGCTTCCCATCAATCAGGCTCCTCTTTTTAATTTTTTCGAAACAAAAAAAATCGCAATCCTGATCCCGATAGGCCATAACTTGCAGGGTTTTGTGAGCATTGCCATGAGGAAGGAGAACCCTTGACAGGCCTTTTTTTTGTTGGAAACTGATCTTTCATCTCCTTAGCCATTTCGAGCAAAGCAATGTTGGTGCGGTATTGGCCATTTAGAGTCATTTTTTCAGGTAAGATGTCCACTGCTACCACTCCTTGGGAATTGAAAACAATTGTTAACATCCTCTTCCTTGAGCGAAAGTCTTGTCGCAGAATTTGGGGACGAGGTTCATCATCTGCAACCCAAACATAATTATCTTTCTGGGGGCCGTATAGTAATAAAAGCACGCCTCATCAGCTGTGACAATGTCTGTTAACCTTTTGGGGCCACTAGGTTCAAACATTGCCAAGATCTCCTTGCATGAATCGACTCTAGCCCTTTTTTTTGAAACAAGTGTTGTAAATAGGTTGTAATAGTTAATTTCGAAAACAGTGTTATGAATTTGTTGTGGAACGGTTGACAGCTGTCAGTAGACATACCGTCACAGCTGTTAGAAGCCTACCGCCAAAGTCATTCAGCGTGTTCATTAAAATGCACAGGCGATGGTTTTCCCACACACGGGGCTACGGGTTGACGTCCCATCCGACGGATGGCGGCCTTCCCATACCCATGGTTGTCCTCCACTGGCCGACGGCACGGTTGTGATGGTGGTGGTGGCGGAGGGTGGACCTAAATCTCACCTCTGGCCCAGCTGGCCAGGGTATAATGGTGTTTTCATAGAGTTTTGTAATTCAGCTACTTAGTTGTATTTTCCAGTAATTCTTGTGATTTTTGTTTGGCATACGCATATTTTTTCAAATGCATGTTCTAATTTTGTTGGGTAGTTATATTTTACAATAAGTTTCGTTTTTTTCTTGTTTAACTGTATTTTACAGAAGGTGCTATGATTTGTTGTGTAATTGTACTTTCTAATTAGTGGTGTGATTTGGATTTAAGTGTATTTTCACCAGAGCCTCATTAGCCATCAAGAGCTGATAATTTCCCGATTGATGATTAAGTGATTTTAGCTCTGTTGGAGGGAACATAAGAGTAAAAGAAATAAGGTCGTAGTTTCGATACTTTAAGTAAGAAGGAGAAATGATCAGCCCTTGATGTTGCCCGCCTCTCACTGCGTGGAAGTTGAGGTTGGATTTTGAGAGGTCCCACCACCCACCACTCTATGCTCGTCTGTTGGTTTTTGCGACGCATAGAACCTGAAAGACAGAGAGAAGAGTCCGTTAGAACATCGGAAGGACGTTTTGCTTATTCGTATAAGGATAATATATTGCTAAACTTACAAAACATAAACTTGTAACTAGGCAAAAAGTAGGGCGAAATATAAAGCTTGGATATAACTTGTTATTAAATGCATTGTGCATGAAATCCTTATCCAATAAAGCAATACAAAATAGAAAAGGTAGAGACAAAACGAAAGTTAGGAAAAACACTAACAATGGGTTCTGTCGTAAAATCTTAGACACCCCCTCGACAATTTTTCTTATTTCTGGAGTTCCAATGCGATAGATGGAATTATCACTGGTACTATCCTGAGCAGTGCGAAAGGATACTATCCTGATGGTCTTTAAAAAACTTTTTGAACTTGTTGAGCTCTTTCCTCAGCCTCAAATTGTAAACACTTGATTTTCATCGCAAAATTACGAAATCTGGCTATTTGAACTATTATGACCACTCGGCGAGCTTATAAAATATTCCGATTCATTTAAATTTTTTGATTCTTTAATTGAGAAAAGTCAGGAATTTTGTCCACAGGTCAGGGAGGGTTATTAATTTTTTTTAGCGCTCTGTTCCTACTACGGTGACTCTTCAAATCATACTCTGATAAAGATATCACAAGAGAATTCAACACTTTTGCTGAAATTCGATCACTTTAAATCTTTCGATAAAGAGAATAAAATACCAAATTTTCAAATATATCAATTTATAGATAGCCTTTGAAATATTTTGGAGAGTTATTCCAGTGAAAATATTTAAAAAACGGAATTTTCGTTAGTCATTATGCTGGATCTGAAAGCTTATTTGTAGAATAGTTTTTAAAAAAGTAATGTTTCCATTTTTATTTAATACTGTAATAACAATATTGATTAAAAAAATGGTCCATTTGAAATAAAATGCCGAAATAAATTCTTCCATTAAAACTAATGAAATGAATTGCCACATACAGACAGGCGAAATTCTAAATTAATCAAATGCTTTCAATGTGAAATATTTTTGTTGAATTACAACATCCAGAATAACAATTTCCCCATTCTGTCGTTGAAGACCATGCAACAATTTACCTCTTGAGGTTCTTTATAGGGCATCTGTCTGGTTATCAGATTTTTAAGACAATTTCTTGGTTTGGGGATACAAAAGTTCTTTACAATATTCTCTTATTCAATTTAAATACAATTTTTACCAATGATTTTATGCCTTCCAGCCAAATACGTCAACCATCTCTGCCTATTGACATTAGTGATACAAATTAGGAAAACTATGAAATCACCTTAGCAAATGCTAAAATGAAATCATTTGTTTTTCAGCAAGAAATCAAAGTTCCCGAATCATTACCTTTCTTTAGATCAATCTTTCGTTGGCAAGAGAGGGGACTGCATTAGGAAGCTTGTCTTTACCCTCTACAACTGGGATGTTGGATACTGGCGATTTCCAGGATGTTGGATACTGGCGATTCCCAGGATTTATCAGTGGATACTTTTTCTTCACTTTCAATCCAGACTTCAACTGTAAAAGATCAAAGTATTGAATCATAGCAGAAAATAAAAAAAAAAGTATCATGGTATAAAAATAGTCTGCAAAATTCTGATGCCTAAGGTAAAAAGAATTGAACGCTTCCCTCTTGAAATTGTAAAATCTAAAAAAAGAGAGAAATTGTAATATTAAATCTGAATATAGATAATCGAAACATACACTCAGTGTTCATTAAATTATGATCACTGCACTTCATGTTAAGGTTCGTAATCTGCAGTTTCCATGTTCGTGTCCCAGCTTAGCCAGTGTTCAGATTTATTTCCGCAACACCGCCCCCCCTCCGTACTGCCCACGGTCAGTAGGAGACACCGATGGGCTTGTAAAGGCCGCCGTCCGTCGGGTGGGACGTTAAACCGTGGCTCCGTGTGCTGGAGAGCCATACCCTGTGCATGTTAAAGACCACGCTAGATGGCCTTGACGGGAATTTATCCTAATAGCAATTTAGTGGGTCCCCTCCCCCAACCTTCTCTTATCCTTCGGGGACCTTTTGACCTGGCCATTTAGCCCATTGTTGCAAAAAAAGTACCGCTCAGAGGTGAAACAGCCCAACCCAACTTCATGATAAGGGAACGGAAATCTAATTTGGATGCTTTATAGCTTCTAAAATAAGCTTTTAATGGTAAAATATCCCTCGTGGTAAATTGCAGCATTTAAAAACTACATTTAGCTAAATCTCGATTTCCAAAATTATGCATTCATTATTTAAATAGTTACGAAAGTTTAAACATTGAACAACAGCAACGCGAGACAAGAATTTACCTAAAAAGTTTAGATCTTTTATAAATAAACATTATTTTAAATCCTTTAATAAGAAAAGTGAACATTATAAAAGTTTATGTAATATTTTCAATCTTTCTTCAATTTTGTATAAGTTCCTTACGATTGCATTACTGATATTAATTATTCACACTGTCATAACTCTCTCTATACTGAATGAATAATTACGAAAATTGAGGTTTAGATAGACGTAGTTAAGACCTGCAGTTTATCATCAGTGATGGTTAGAGAGGGCTTGGCTACTGATCGGAGGGACCTGGGTTCGAGTCCTGGATAAGGCATGGTGTCGCTTTCCTCACAGACTTCATTCTTGGCGTCTGCTTGAGGAATTTTTACTTATGTTTAATTTTACCATAAAAAGCTTATTTTAGAAGTTATGGTGAATGGAAACTTTTGCCTTGCCATAACATGGAGAGGAATGGCCATAATTCAACGAACACTGAGTGTATAGCAAACATCAGATTTGTCAGATCTACACTAAACCAGCCGTTCAAGACAAAAATCACATGCGATTAAGATAATCTATATATCGATTCTACATTCTTTATATTTGCTATTCGAATTAAATCATTACAAAATACATTTTAAATATCCATTCCGTCGGATATTTTATTAAGCAAGACAACATTAAACACTTAATTAAGTTTTTTTCAATAATCCGTAAGAGAAATGAAATCCGTATCTAAAGGAGATCTTTGAAGAATAAACAACTAGAGAAATTTCATTTGTGTTTTGAACAATTCTAGCCGTCCCATGGCTGAGTGGCTAGCATGCTTGGCTACTGATCAAAGGGATCTGGGTTCGAGCCCCGGGTGAGGAATGGATGTTGGTGTTGTGCCCGCCATCCTCGCAGACCTTCTACTATGGTGTATAAACTGGCAGGATCCTGTCAAACCAACGTGGCAAGCAGCTGCTTGACGGGATGTTTATTTTTTATGTTTAATTGCTTCTTCATTTCATATATATAATATATATATACTAATTAATAATGTATACTCTTTTACGATTTTTCTTTCATTGCATATTCATACGCATACAATGAAAACATTTTCACATTAATTAAAATTCTTACTTAAACAAGTTTAGCTGCTTTCGGATATTTGTACGGACACTGAGACAAGTTTTAATTTTTAACACCTGATGTTTGAAAAGACATCGATCTTAAAGAGGAAGAGGTTGCATTGGGTCTAATGTTGCCAACTCTGGCAATAAATAATAAATGGACAGCATTATAACAGTACAATTGCGAAATGAACTCGTAAAGAATCACGAGAAGCAAAACCATTATCAATGAACTCACCAGTTTTTTCAGAACTTTTCTTTTGAAGAAAGAATGCGACAAATAGGTTTTATCTCCGAGTCGTTGCTCGGGATCTTTCAACAGCAGCTTTTTTACAAGATCTTGTCTACTTGCATCTAAATCGAGTGGAAAGTCAGTGCGCCCTGCTGCTATTTCTCTAAATGCAAGCTTCCTGCAGGCACTGTCGTTATCCTTAAGACCGAGGAGTTTTAATTTGTACTTACAGGGGGAAATTCCATATATCAACTGATACGCAGTTATGCCTAAAGAATAGTAATCAGCAGCAAATGAGTATGGTTTGGCATTCTTTTCCACACGATGAATCTGCACTTCAGGAGCCACGTAGTATGGTGTGCCACAATAACCTTTAAATGAAGTACCAATGGCAGACAATCCAAAATCTATTACTTTTATCTTGCATAGATCATTAATCAATACGTTGTCACCTTTGATGTCTCTGTGAATAATATTTTTTCCGTGAAGGTACTTCAATGCCATTCCCATCTGTCCCAAAATTAAATGAATAACATCTGTATTGATACGATACAGGGTAGGAAATTGCCTTAAGGTGACACTTTGGAAATGCTGAAAGAACAGAAAGTGCTTCTGCACATCTGAAGAAACTTGGTATTTCACATAACTATCATACTGGACACAAAGAGGATTCTCTTTTACAGTTTGCAGGATTTTAAGTTCGTTATTTACCATCTCATCAGTGCTAGTCTTCCCTGAAATTACTTTTGCTGTCAGTTCGATTCCCCGTTCTAAATCTCGAACAAAGTAAACGCATCCAAAGCCTCCTGCTCCTAATTGAGATACCGATACCATATTTCTTTCAATGTATTTAACATCAACACATCTGCTACTAATCTTTCCCCGTGTTTTTGGATAATCAGGAAACTGTTTCATTTTGGTTTCATTAATTTCTTCTATTGGACATGGACATGTGCATTCAGTCCTCTCAAATACAGCTCGCTTTCTCAGGAAGCATTTAGACCGACACCACTTGGCATTCTGTTTAGCATCTTCTGTTAGTTCATTACCATCGTCTTCCTTTGTAACTGTCATGCAGCATAACAATGATGAAATGCCGCCATTCGCTCTCTTTTTGCGAGAGAAACGGGACCTCAACCAGTCCCTCAATCTGTAGAATGTCATTACTATGTCCCCTCTCTAAAGCATATATATCTTATGCACTTTATAACACTTTAATTGACTTTGCCTTAACGAAACATATCTCATATCACATACTAATCATGCACATACCTCTATCTTGTCAGAAAATCGAAATCGATTGAATCGGAGATCAGCTGGGAGCAGCAATGGTATCCCTGGCGACCATTGTTACGCGAAACTTTCTTTGTTGACAAAGAAAACTAATTTGTTACGATATTACGGCATTGTTACTAACTGAAGGAAATACAGCCATATTATTTTAAACCGCTTATTTGCATATTTCGGAAAAAAGGAACATAAAATCACATTATTAGAATATAGTTTCGTAAATAAATATAAATAAGAAGTTAAACTTTCCGGAGAAATGTTGATCATAAAAACATTTTTCTGATATTATGTGAAGCACTTTCTGTGGTTTATTTTTAAATCACACTTAAGTTTTAAAAGTTACCATTTATATGAATATCATTGCCATTAAATATTCAAGAAATATGTTGAAAATGAATGAATCGTATTTTTTAATTCAATATTGTAATGTAAGAAGTATTAGAAAAATATTTGATGAACCTTTAATACTTTTGGAATTTTTTTATTTAATAATAATAGAAAAAAAAACTGAAATCTATTAAGGATTTAGAGATTAAACTATATAATATATAATATTCCTGGGCAGGCCCAAATCTACAAAAAATAAATAAAGTGGGGGGGGGGGGATCGACAAAAAACTCAATCGAAAGGAAAAACACAAGGGGGGGGGAAATACTCTTGAATTTAATTGCAGTATAACATTTTCCCCTCCGTTTCAGTGGTACAGACAAAAAATATCCGAACACTATGGTTGATTACAAAATTCAGAAAAAATATCTGGCAACGATTTTTTTTAGAAATTAGTGATCTGGCAACCGTGTACGTACACGAAGGGGGGTGGCTCAGTCGGTAGCGTGACAGGCTCGTAATCTATAGTTCCCAGGTTCGAGTCCCAGCTGGGTGGGTGTTGAGATTTATCTCCGCAAAACTCCCCGCCCTGCCCACGGTGAGTAGGGGACACAGATGAGCTTGGAAAGGCCGCTGAAAGTCGGATGGGACGTTAAGCCGTTGCCCCGTGTGCGGAAGAGCCATACCCTGTGCACGTTAATGAACACGCTGGATGTCCTTGACGGGAGGCTACCATCTGTCTCCCAACAGCTGTTCCAGTGGGTCCCCTCCCCCAACCTTCTCTGAGCCTTCGGGATCCATGTGACCTGGCCATTTAGCCCATGGTGTGCAAAAAAGTGCCGCTCAGAGGTAAAACAACCCAACCCAAAAAGGTGGTGATCGCTCGAAGGCTGAATCTGCCCCTTCGCATATCGGCGATTCGCTCTCTCTCAGGTGTCAATTGCGCATAAAGAGTCTGCCGCCGTCTCCAAGTGTCCTCACTGTCATTGGAGCGACAGTGAAGCACTCCAACCTCACTATCGCTCGTTCTGTGAGCTCGTGGGTGCCTGGTGTTTATCTACGGCTCGGCTGTGGTGTCACGTGTCCATTCTCTGCGGAACTTTGATCCCTTCAATATCTCCGATGACCGATGGCCTCCTTGCGATTTACACATCTCTGCATCCATTCCTTCTTTGTGTTGCGATTTTCACTTGGAGCAGTGTCAGTCGCTCAAAAAAGTATCCGAACACTATGGTTGATTACAGAATTCAGAAAAAATATCTGCCAACGATTTTTTTTATTAATTAGTGATCTGGCAACCGACACGAAGGTTGTCAGATCAGTAATTTCTTAAAAAATCGTTGCCAGATATTTTTTCTGAATTCTGTAATCAACCATAGTGTTCGGATATTTTGTTGAGCGATTGTACATTGTGGAGGTTAGAACGCGTTTCAATTCTGTCGAACCATCCCTTACGAGCGGTAAATGGCTCCACAAAAGGCTGAGTTTTTTTTTTCAGATTTTCATAAAGGCTTTTTCCTGAATGAGAGTTGACTTTAAGGAATTTTACGTCGGGTATTATCATCGATGAAAATATTTTGAAGTCTCTCCATTTCAGTCATAATAGTCAATTTGTTGATTTTGTTGCCTGCAGAGGAAGGGCTAACTCTTCCGCTGCTAAAATAATTGATTCTTTATATTTTTATAATTGTTCATACTCTTTTATTTGACTACATGATTGCACATATCGTCTTCTTGTTTTTCAAGGGCACACTAGAAGGTGAGATGCCCTGTGCTCTTATCACCACCCATTGTCGAAACTTAAAAAACGTACTACGTATTAATTTTGTTCGAGAAAAAGGGCTAAAAAAAGTGACGTGCGAAGTAAATGCATACCTGATCCGTTTTTAGGAAACCAAACGATTCAGTTCTGTTGCCAGATCCATAGCTGTTTTTATTTTTTTAATATGTCGCAAGAGAGTTATAACAGCCTTCACAGCGAGCTGAAACAGCGCTTGTTGTTGTGAGGTTGTAACACAATGGCAGCATTGTAACGAATTAACTCGAAGCGAACAGGGTGATACCAAGGGATTACTGCATTTGGAAAAATACCTTAAAATATACATATTTTTAACAATATTTCGACCCTATTACCGTTACTAGCATTTTGTAAAGTAGGTGGGGTAGGGCCCCACTAAATCCGTCCTTCTCCTCGTTATATTAGTTTCTTCAGTTGTAGTTCTTACAATTGATCCCGAGGTATATAAGTTAGGGATACTTTATCAAACTTTGTACAGTCTGATATGAACACGAATACCGCTGGATTGACTACATTAGTGTGATAGTGATAATAATTTCTCAGTAATGTTAATCTATAGATCTCATGCTTAAAATATTAAATTATTTACTAACGAATTTTACGCCATTTGAATGATATAAAAAGTAATACCGTTAATATAATTGGTGATATGATGCATTACTGGCTTTAATGTTGGCCCTATAACACAATCTGAGGTTATTTTGGCAATTTCTAAGCATTAACTTCATAAATCCCCAGGGTAGATGAAATTACTACGGAAATGCTTACAGCTGGGAATGTTTCGGCTATCATTTGGATGACTGAAATTTTGAATTCGTAGGGATTTTACCAGAGCTATTATCGTCCCTATTTTCAAAAAAGGTGATCGTAGTTCTTGTGATAACTATAGGGGTATCAGCCTATTCTCTGTTCCAGGTAAAGTTCTTTGCATGATTGTGCTGAATAGAATTAAGAATCTTGTTGACAGTCAATTGCGTGATGAGCAATGTGGATTCAAAAGTGGTAGGGGATGTGTGGATCAGATATTTTCACTAAGGCAGATTCTTGAGAAATTTTAGAGTTTCAGAAACCTTTGGTTGCAGCTTTGTTGATTTCAAAAAGGCTTTCGACTCTGTTGATCGTCATAATTTGTGGTTGGTTGTGAGATCATATGGTATACCAGACAAGTTAGTTAACATAATAAAAGCTCTTTATAATAACACTGAGTCGTGTGTGAGAGTTGGTAAGGCTTGTAGCAATTGGTTTAGCATTACTTCTGGTGTTCGACAAGGGTGCATTTTGTCTCCTTTTCTCTTTAGTTTGGTTATTGATTACGTTAGGCAAAATTCACTTCAAGGAAAAGATTTTGGCCTTAAATGGTCTGGAGATATGAAAATTTCTAATTTAGATTATGCTGATGATTTAGGCCTTTTGGCAAATGATGTTCATGAGATGAACTCTTTCATTCAAGCTGTTGATGAGACTAATAGTAGAGTAGGTTTGGTTATAAACAGAGAGAAAACTAAAGTGATGAAAATTGGTCAGGCAGGCTGTGATTCAGTTCATCTGAATGGTTGCAGTCTTGAGCAGGTGTCACAGTTTAATTATCTTGGGAGCTATGTAACAGATGTTGGTGATGTGCGGCATGAGATTAACAGACGAATAGGGATTACTGCTGGGACTTTTAAGAATCTATGGAGAGTGTGGAGAAATAGGCGTTTACACCTAAAGACTAAAATTAGACTGTATAATAGTTTGGTTCTTTCTAGGGTTAGTTATGGTAGTGAGATTTGGACGCTTGTAAACAAGATAACAGGAAACTAGATGCTTTTGATTCTAGATGCTTACGTAGTGTCTTGGACATTAGGTGGTTGAACTTTGCATGTAATGATGAGGTTAGACAAAGGAGTCGGCAACTACCTTTAAGCAGTATATTGTGCATGTAGAGACTCCGTTGATTTGGTCATGTTTCTCGTATGGATAATTATAGATAGGTGAATAAGGTTATTAACAGTGTGCCTAAAGGCCTCAGAAAGAGGGGCGAGACCTAGGATGCGGTGGGCAGACAATGTCAAACAGGACCTTGTTAGAATTGGTGTGCAGTGGCCAGATGCAGCAGATGTAGCTCAGGACAGATATGCTTGTAGAACTAAATTGCACGGTCTGGTTGGACCTCCGTATTCTATGACTGCTTGAGGATGATGATGAACATTCATTTATTTAAAGATGAAAGTGATGTAGATGAATATGAGGATTGTTGGTGATAACTGAGATTTAGACAGTATATTAATATTCCCACGAAATCTGTAGAAAATAGTGCTGCTTGTATAGCCAGTTTAAGTTTGTGAAAAATTTGTAACTCTACCATAGAGGTTGTTTTTATGTGAAACTCGTATAACTGATCATTTGCTATTAGTGCTTGTATTCGATATCGAAATAGGTATCGTACAAAAATCTTATATACCAAATTATTCTTAAAATTATGTATAAAATTAGAATGTAGTATATGTCTTAAGTACTTGAATGTTAAATTTCTTTATTGAAATCCTACAGTGTGTGTGTTTTAACTCAAATTGAAGCAGTGATCAGCAGGTGACTTCGTTCTTAGTAGGGCATTGTTTTTTATAAGAAGGCCTGTAAACATAGGAGCAGCTTCTAGGATTGGGTTGTTTTACTCTGGGCGGCACTTTTTTGCACACAGTGGGTTAAATGGGCAGGTCAAAGGACCTCGAGGGCTCAGAGAAGGTTGGGTAAAGAAGACCCACTGAGCAGCTATTACGAGAGAGTAGCCGCTCGTAAAGGCCATCCAGCGTGTTCTTTAACGCACATAGGGTATGGCTTTGCCACGATTTAACGTCCCCTCCGACGGAGAGTGGCTTTTCCAAGCCCATTGGTGTCCCCAGCTGACCAAGGACATAAATCTCAGCTCTGGCCCAGGTGGGACTCGAACCTGCATGCTATCGAATGAACCACACGCGCCTCTTGAGCTTCTAGGATTCTTTTCTGTCCTATATGTCGAAATGAAACAAAAATGGCTTTTTCATTAAATGATATGTGTCAAATTTATATTAAAGAGAACTATGGGAAAAATAAATAGATCACAATTGAAATTATCTATTTAATCAACATGAACAAAAATTGTATATAAAGCATAATAGATTCATTGGAAATCTTGAGCTGAAAATGGAGTATGCAAATCTAAATAAATTCTTTAAAATTAAATTCAAATTGGCTAAAGAATATTTTCGTCCAACAGAATTTAACAAATGTGGAAAAGATTCAAGAAAGCAGTGGAAATGCATTGATGAAATTTTGGGCCTAAATCCAGCGATATATGCTTTACCGGGTAGGTACAGTTGTAATTTTCCATATTTTTTTGGATGTAATGTAATCAATCGCACATCTCAGTGTATGCTAACAGCTGCCTGCGTTTCAATAAAATGGCATTAATCATTCCAGGTGTTGCAGTTTCTTTTTCCTGTAGTGTATTATAATTCCACTCTTGAACGCGAGAGGCAAATGCTCCACACACAGGCAGAACACAAACCACGTGCTCAATTCCAATAATGATGGCTGAATGCTGCAATCCTGACAGCGATTTTAAAGAGCTATAGTTTTGCCTATTTTTAAGTCTGGAGACAGAAACTTATTTTTTAATTATAGGCCAATATCAATTTTTGTCACTGAGGTATAGAAATACTAACAGACGAAATAAATTTTCATACGTTTTCACGAAAGCTAAAAAATTGAATTTATGATTTTGAGGATATGGAAAAAACTCTTTAAAATTAGGGAGATTGTTCCTAATTTCTATTTTTTAATATTTTTCTCCTTTCTTTTGATATCTCTTTAAGACATTAAAATTTTGAATTAAACAATTGTTGCAATTGCAGTTTTTTTAATTAAATCTGTTGCCTTCTATGCCATTGATGTGATCATGATAGAAAGCATTAATTTTGTAATATGTTAGAAATGCTTTTTTTTATTGTTGATTTATCTGTTTTTTAACCTGCTAATTCAGTGTGAGTCTTTGAACTCTTCTGGTGTTCTGCATTTCCAAAATTATTTTGTAAATAGTTACATTGCATTATATATAATATGAATGGAAATAAAGACTACTGCTAGACATTAATGGAAACAAGATATGAAATTTCTAGATTCTTTTGAATTTTTAGACGCATGCATCATAATCCATGGCCTTATTGTTCCTATTTTTGGAATATTCGAGTTCTTAGGATGATAGGAGGTAGCAACACGATATCAAGGAGGAGGAGGAGGAGGAGGAGAATTTGGTGGACGTTATTAAATTGCCAGCTGCATCTTCATGAGTAATAAACAAAAGCAGAGCTACGCATGCTCTGTGAACCCACCTCTATCACGTAAAACAATTCTAATTAGACACATTCGGGTATTTACAGCTTGTTTCGTCAGAGAAACCCCCTGATTCTATCGGAAAGCGAGAGAACTTTACGTCAGTTCTTCCTTAGAAAAACTTGCAGCATCTCCTCCTCCAAAGCGAGCCCATGCTCTGATGCGCTAACGACCATTACGCAAGACCCACGGTTACTACCTACCGGGCTTGTGCACTAATCGGTAGAGTTCAGCTAGGTAGTCACTGGAAGGAGAGCTATGCACCAATCCCCTGTGATGATGCATAGAACTGGCCAGGCCTAGCACCTAATGTCCGACCCCGCCTTCTCGTGGTGCGGACCGTTAGTAACTTTCAAAAGAGATACTCTCTTATGGAAGTGAACGGAAGGGGAGGGCTGCCAGATTAGTGTGGCCTACTGATCTGGACAACTATGGCTACTTTTCTTTTTTTTCTACCCTGTTGAGGAGTGGTCAACCACACAGGGTCCTGGTGCTGACCATATAAACCTACTGGACTGGACAGATATATGGCTCTGAGCTTGATTATGGATCCTGATTTTGCTGCACTGGTGGGCTTCTGTGGAGGGAAAATCTTCCGCTGTGTTTTCTGTTTGTTTGTGGGTTGACAGCCCCAAATGAATAGATTCACAGGATATGTTTATCAGCTGGTGGATAATCCCGAGTAGAAGTCATCGCAGGCACCTGAACTCTTTGCTTCTATTGGCATCGTCAAATTCTATATTGCAGGAAGTCTTCCAGTGTAGATGGCTTCAGCCTTTAGTAGTGGGGGAACGGGTCTTTGCCCCATGTCTGCGATTAGGGGGCTGTTTGATATTGTCGGCATTCCCTCTCTCAATAAACATAGTTTCTTTAAACATCCCACTAACCATTTTCTCCCCATAGGTAGTTGGAATGTGAGGACTCTGCACAGAGCTTTTTCTCTTGATGTCCTCACACAAGAATTCCACCATTATAATTTAGAAATTCTCGGCTTGCAAGAGACCAGATGGACAGATAAAGGTCAGATTCTTAAAAATAATCTTAAATTTCTCTTTTCAGGGAGGGACGACAAAAAGCATCACCAAGGCGTGGGTCTGCTTCTCAGCAGACACGCTAGCGATGCTCTTCTAGGATATGAGTGCATTAATGAAAGGTTTCTTACAGCAAAATTTCAGACAAGCGTTAAAGACTTGAATGTTATCTGCTGTTATGCCACCACTGAGGATGCCGATGAGGATGAGAAGGATAGGTTTTATGAACAACTTCAGGATATTTTGAATTCTGTCAAGAAAGGAGATATTACCCTTGTTCTTGGTGACTTCAATGCCAAAGTTGGTACTGACTCTGACCTTTGGGGAGGGGAAATAGGCCCTTTTGGTATTGGTAGCTGCAATGGCAATGGGTAACGTCTCCTACAGGTAAGTACATATTAATTAACAGCAAATGGGCTAGTTCTGTTAGGAATACCAGGGCATTTAGGGGAGCTGAAATTGGATCTGACTATTACCTTGTTAAAAGTGTGTTGCAACTTAAACTTAAAAAGTGTTGTGTTATGGTTAAAAAATTTACTTTTAATACTGAAGCTCTGATAGATCCAGTTACAGCCAAAGCTTACCATGATAGATTACTTAGTCATTATGACAGTCATGGTTTGCTTACTACTGAAGTTGAGGAAGAATGGGATCATTTTAAACAGGCTTTTATGGACACTAACAGTACTCTTTTAGGAAAAAAGGAGCAGAAGAGACAGAATTATCTGAGTGATAAGGCACTTGAGCTTATTTCGGAAAGAAAGAACTGCAGGAATGTCTTTAATCAATACCCTACAAGTCCTAATAGAAAGCGTTACAGAGAACTTAATAAACGTGTAAAAGATCAGTTAGCTGCTGATAATAATCTTTGGCTTGATGGTTTGGCTGACAAAGCTGAGGAAGCAGTTAGACAGCACAACAGCAGAGAGCTGTACCAGATAGTTAATGTTTTGTGTGGTAGAAAACGGACAGGCATACAAGGATTGAAGGATAAACAAGGTAAGGTTATAGAAGGGGAGGATTCTGTCATGGCTAGGTGGGCTGAGCATTTCAGTGATGTTCTAAACGATGTAGTTAGTTCTACTCCCATTGTTTGCAATGATGATAGATGCATTGGTGGCTTTAATGTTGGCCCTATAACACAATCTGAAGTTATTGTGGCTGTTTCTAAACTTAAACTACATAAATCCCCAGGGGTAGATGAAATTACTACGGAAATGCTTAGAGCTGGGAATGTTTCGGTTACCACTTGGATGACTGAAATTCTGAATATCTTTTATGATAAAGGCATGGTTCCTAAGGATTTTACCAGAGCTATTGTTATCCCTATTTTCAAAAAAGGTGATTGCAGTTCTTGTGATAACTATAAGGGTATCAGCCTACTCTCTGTTCCAGGTAAAGTTCTTTCCATGATTGTGCTTAATAGAATTAAGAATCTGGTTGACAATCAATTGCGTGATGAGCAATGTGGATTCAGAAGTGGTAGGGGATGTGTGGATCAGATATTTTCACTTAGGCAGATTCTTGAGAAATGTTTAGAGTTTCAGAAACCTTTGGTTGCTAGCTTTGTTGATTTCAAAAATGCTTTCGACTCTGTTGATCGTCATAATTTGTGGTTGATTGTGAGATCATATGGTATACCAGACAAGTTAGTTAACATAATGAAAGCTCTCTATAACAACACTGAGTCGTGTGTGAGAGTTGGTAAGGCTTGTAGCAATTGGTTTAGCATTACTTCTGGTGTTCGACAAGGGTGCATTTTGTCTCCTTTTCTCTTTAGCTTGGTTATTGATTATGTTATGCGAAATTCACTTCAAGGGAAAGATTTTATCCTTAAATGGACTGGAGACACGAACTGCTAATTTAGATTATGCTGATGATTTAGCCCTTTTGGCAAATGATGTTGATGAGATGAACTCTTTCATTCGAGCTGTTGATGACACTGGTAGTAGAGTAGGTTTGGTTATAAACAGAGAGAAAACTAAAGTGATGAAAATTGATCAGGCAGGCTGTGATTCAGTAAATCTGAATGGTTGCAATCTTGAGCAGGTGTCACAGTTTAATTACCTTGGGAGCTATGTAACTGATAATGGTGATGTGCGGAATGAGATTAACAGGCGAATAGGGATTGCTGCCGGGACTTTTAAGAATCTATGGAGAGTATGGAGAAATAGGCGTATACACCTAAAGACTAAAATTAGACTGTATAATAGTTTGGTTCTTTCTAGGGTTAGTTATGGTAGTGAAACTTGGACACTTTGTAAACAAGATAACAGGAAACTAGATGCTTTTGATTCCAGATGCTTACTCAGTATCTTGGGCATTAGGTGGTTCAACTTTGTAACTAATGATGAGGTTAGGCAAAGGAGTTTGCAACCTCCTTTAAGCAGCATATTGTGCAGAGAGAGACTCCGTTGGTTTGACCATGTTGCCCATATGAATAATTATAGATTGGCGAATAGGGTTATGAACAGTGTGCCTAAAAGCCTAAGAAAGAAGGGGAGACCTAGGATGTGTTGGGCAGACAATGTCAAACAGGACCTTGTTAGAATTGGTGTGCAGTGGCCAGATGCAGTAGATGTAGCTCAGGATAGACTTGCTGGAGAACTAAATTGCACGGTCTGGTTGGACCTCCGTAGCCCATGGCTGCTTGAGGATGATGATGATAAAGTAGTCCTCAACAGACTTGGTCCTGCTAGATTGAAAGTTAAGCGTGATGAGCGAAAGAAGTTAACGAAAGAGCAATTAAATCTCAAATTGTAATGTGATAGTGGCTTATATTTGATATCAGTACTATTGCATACTCGTATCTTAAAGTGCATATCTGTAAGAGTATTTTTGCATGTGCAACCTGTTAAGATTAAATTCATTAAACACTTTTTTTATTTTCCTAAATGCCAGACATCAGTATATTTATGTACTGAGTCAAATTAGTGTCCGAAATGTAATTTCACTGATAAGTGGTCCTAAGTTTCGGTTACGGGACGGAGGTTGTCAGCGTGCAAGGTTCGTAATCGTCAGTTGAGATTTATGCCCGTAGAGCATCGGCAGTTATGATTTATGCCGTTTATCCCGTTGAGATTTCCCTCCTCAAAACTCCCTCCTCTGCCTTCGGTTACTAGGGGACACCGATGGACATGGAAAGGCCGCCAGGTGGGACGTTAAGATGGACACTCGATGGCCTCGACAGAAGGCTACCACATGTCTCTCAACAGCTGTTCCAGTGCGTCCCTTCCACCAACTTTCTCTGAGCTCTCGGGGTCCTTGTGATCGGGCCATTTAGCCCATGAATGAATAATTTTGAAAATCGAAATTTAGATAGATGTAGTTCAGACCTTCAATTCACCATCGCCTCCAAATGCAGAATCGATTCGTTTCGATTCTATTGCAGGGCAATTGACGTCTCATCACCAGTGTTAGCTTATGCTTTGGCTGTTGAGCAATTTATATAGGACACCGATGCAGTAATAACGGGGTAATGGGTGCTCTTGGGATGCATAAAAAAAAAAAATAAAAAAACCCTCAAGCAGCTGCTTGCCACAGAGGTCTGACAGGAGCCTGTCAGTGTATATGCCATAGTAGAAGGTCCGAAAGGATGGCAGGACCTCAGCAGATAAACAACACATACATTCATGCCATACCCGGGGTTCGAACCCAGGTCCCCTTCTATCAGTAACCAAGCGCGCTAACCACTCGGCCACGGGACGTAGCAGATCATTATTTAGGGCGGAAAAGAATTATTCTGTGACCAAAAAGGAGCTGATAGCCATAGTCAAACTCAACGAATATTTCCATCATTATCTCTGTTATTATTATCTTTTATATATTGAGTTTTATATTATTAAAAGTTTTTATATCCGTTAGCTTAGGGTTCCTGCGTGCATGTGGCATTTGAATGGGATTGTTTTGTGAGTTGTTACAGCAGCAGCAAATTAATGGTCTACGGCTGTACCTGTAATTAGGATATCGGTGGCAGCGCTTGCGCGTTACTGTCAGGTGAACATTCGGTGGTCGACCAATCAAATGGACGGATATATTCTCAATTCCATCGAGTCCAGCACTGCCAAAGTAAAGGCAAAATTAGAACTGGATTAGTAAACAGTAAATAGAGCAAATTTATGTTTTTATGTATTTAATTATGATTTATTAGTTTTTAAGTTAATATCACACGTGAAATGATACTTTTTAACATGTAATGCAGTCATATAAGGATTATACTGTTAAAAACCAAAACAATGTCAACAATGCATTACGACATTTCAACTTCAATGGTTGATCACATGACTTTGAATTCAGGAGCAATTGATTCTGTTGTAATGAAAAAAAAGGAAGATGTTTCATTGTATCGAAATAACTTACAGCTGGCTTGACTTGATTTGAAACTAAAAAACAAAGAAAGCAGCTTTACATCTCCTATACTATGGGTATCAAACCATCACTACTAAGTGGGGGTGTCTATGCAGGGGCGGACTTTGATCTTCTGAGATCATAAGCTATATAACAAATTTAAGAGTCCCTAAGTTATGTTGGGGCGCGTCAGGCTCGTAATCTGTAGTTCCCAGATCCGAATCCCAGTTGGGTCAGAGTTGAGATTTATCTCCGCAAAACTCCCCGCCCTGCCCACGGTCAGTAGGGGGACACCGTATGGGCTTGCCTGTCGGATGGGACGTTAAGTCGTACCCTGTGCATGTTAAAGAACACGCTGGATGACCTTGAAGGGAGGCTACCATCTGTCTCCCAACAGCTATTCCAATGGGTCCCCTCTCCCAACCTTCTCTGAGCCTTCGGGATCCATGTGACCTGGCCATTTAGCCTATGGTGTGCAGAAAAGTGTCGCTCAGAAGTAAAACAACCCAACCCAAACCTAAGTTATGTCAAATTGAAGAAGCCTTAAGTTACGACAAATTTAAGAAGCCCCAAAATTCGAAAGTCGAAATATATATTAATTATTCTGATTGAAGGGAAGATTAAGAAATTGATGTGGTGAAAATATTACACCGGAATTTATATGCAATGATGACTTAGTAAAGCTAAGACGAACAGTGTTTGCAAAATAGGTAAATTTAAATATTAACAATTTTTTTGCCCGATATGGTAAAACTTGAAATGAATTTCTTTGAGGTCTCTTATGTCTCGAGGCCCTAAGCTTAGCTTAGTTAGCTTATACACAAGTCCTACCCTCGGACTATGTTGCCAGCCCACATTTCAGAATGTTAGCAACAGGAACAGGGTCCAAATGAAATAACAAATTGCACATAGAGTTAGAGAATAACTTTTAAAAGACGTCTGAGATGGAATGGAGAATTATGTACCGGAACGGCCTCCCGTTCCTGATTTTTCCACATCCTTTCATAATAGCCATAATGCTTAAGAGTCTGATCTCTTCTGGGCGCAGGTTCAGTGCAATTGGTAGAAAAGGTTTGAAAAGTGAATTTGTGTTACATCCAGCTCCAAGCTTTAAAGTCATTAGAGGCACTAAATACACGATAAAAATAATATGGAGCATATAATACGGAATATTATAAAAAATATTGAATGTGAAATGAACTAAATACAAGATAAAGAAAGATTTCTGAAGCAGTCGATGAAAAATCAAAGATTAAAACAATCCCAGATTCCTGCACCAGTGGTTTCTTCTTCAATAAACATTTATTGCTTTTGAAACCACTCCGAATGTACAGTTGCTCAAAAAAGTATTCAAACGCTATGGTTGATTACAGAATTCAGAAAAAATATCTGCCGATTTTCTTTAGTAATTAGTGATCTGGCAACCTTCGTGTCACTGACACGAAGGTTGCCAGATCACTAATTTCTTCACTCTTCCCCCCCCCCCCCAAAAAAAAAAAATTTTTTTTTCGGACATTTTCGAGGGATCAGCCCCGACCCACGGTAAATAGGAAACCGATCTGTTACCCCAAGAAAATTAGAAAGAGTGGGGCATCCCGTGAAATTTGGAACCAATTTTTGAAGCAATCGCGGAATCACAGGAAGGCTGACAATTTCTGTCACAGATGACGTCACACGTGTCGGCCCGTTCACTCGTCATCCCTCCCGTCCGTTCGACAGGTATAACGGGTTTACATAATAGATGTCGTAATCTCAACTGCCGAGTGGTGTGTAGTACTGCACGTGGGGCAGCATATACACGTTTTACATGAATTGGGCTAACTATTACTCCTTTCTGGTAATTTGGTTTAATCAGACCCGAAACCACTTTACTTACTTAAGTAACAATAACACAAAGATTCATTTTCCTTCGTCAAGATACGTAACAAATTACCCTGCCAGGGATTACTTTTCTCTGCGCAGGTTTCTCGCTATTTTAATTTTTTACAAATATACCTGGCGCCCGTAAGTAGGATCGCCAGCGCTGACCTCCTGAGCACGACTACCCAGCAGACTGACCTCAAGTTCCTTTTTCCTTGTTCATAGAGGGCTTTTCTTTGTCCCTTCTGCCCTCGCGCTTGTCTAGCTCTGCTAATTCTCGTGGAATGCAAGTAGGGCGCCACCTTCCCTGCTCCTGTACATACGGAAAGAGAGGGGCCGCATATTGACCCAGCAACCTGGTAGATCCTGACAATAACATACTTCGCAAAGAATCTTGATTGGCTGATTTTTAATTTTGTTCTTTTATTACGATATTATACATTGGTTTAATCCTTTTTTTTATTTGTTCAAGCATATTTCATACATGTGACTCATTTTAATGTAATAGAAACAATGGCAAGGATAGAATAATCCTTTTCATTGCTTCTTTTCATAGTTTTTTATTGTTTTCTTTTTGAAGTTATTATCTCTAGTCAGAGCACAGGGGTCTAGATATGGGGGGGGGGGTTCCCCTCAAAGTAACTCGGAGTTGGCAAAATTCGAAGCAACTTCGTAAAATCTTGGTGAGTTGTGAAAATTTCTAATCTTTTATTTTATAAAATTAAGTCAAAATCGAGGCAACTTGGCAAATCTAGGGCAGTTTGGAAAATGGAGAGACGGCAAAATCTAGAGCAGTTGGCAAAATTCGAAGCCACTTAGTAAAATACAGGTGACTTGTTAACATCTTGGAGAGTTGGCAAAATTCGAAGCCACTTAGTAAAATACAGGTGACTTGTTAACATCTTGGAGAGTTGGCAAAATTCGGAGTGACTTGACAAATCTTGGGGAGTTGACAAAATTCGGAGTGACTTGACAAATCTTGGGGAGTTGACAAAATTCGGAGTGACTTGACAAATCTTGGGGAGTTGACAAAATTCGGAGTGACTTAGGAAAATTCACGTGAGATGTAAAAATTGGGATTTTTTTCTGTAAAATTATGGCAAGTTGGCAAAATCTAGGAGAGTTGGAAACACTTAGAAAGTTGGCAAAATCTAGGGGCAGTTTGCAAAATTCCGAGTGATTTGGAAAAATTGTGGGGAGTTGGCAAAATTCAAGTGAGATGTAAAAGTTGTAATTTTTTTCAGTAAAATTATGGCGTGTTAACAAAATCGAGGCAACTTCGTAATATCTAGGGGAGTTGGCAAAATTCAGAGTGACTTTGCAAAAATCAGGTAAGATGTAAAAATGGGATTTTTTTCTGTAAAATTCTGGCGAGCTGGCAAAATCTAGGGTAGTTGGCAAAATTCGAATCCACTTGGTAACATACGGCGAGTTGTGAAAATTGGGATTGGTTTTACGAAATTAAGGAGAGTTGGAAAAATCGAAAACTCTTAGCAAAATCTGGGGAAGTTGGCAAAATTCGAAGCCACTTGGTAAAATACAGGAGAGTTGTGAAAATTGTGCCTTTCTTGTGCAATTAAGGGGAGTTGTAAAATTCGAAGTGACTTGGCAAATTCAAAAAAGATGAAAAAATTGCGATTTTTTCTGTAAAATTACGACAATTAAAAATCAGACGAGTTGGCAAAATCTAGGAGAGTTGGCAAAATTCAAATGTACTTGGTAAAATATAGGCGCTTTGTGAAAATTGAGATTTGTTTTGTGAAATTAAGGAGTGTTGGACAAATTGAGGGAAACTTAACAAATTGTAGGGCAGTTGGCAAAATTCGAATCCACTTGAAAAATACGGGCGAGTTGTGATAATTGGGATTGGGTTTGTAAAATTCAGGATAGTTGACTAAAATCGAGAAAACTTGGCAAAATCTTGGGGAGTGTGAAAAGTTTCAAGTGATTTGGCAAATTTAGGAGAGATGTAAAGATTGATTTGTTTCGTGAAATTAAGGAGAGTTGGCCAAATCAAGGGAAAATTCACAGTGGTTTACTGCAATTCAGACGATTGGGATTATTTCTGTGAAATTATGGTTAATTGGCAAAATTGGAAGACAAATGGCAAAATGCAGGAGAGTCGTGTAAATTGCCTCCCCCTCCCCTCCTCCCCCACAGAGCGAAAATCTAGGGTAAAAACGTGACAGAGACATGATTTGCTCAGTTGGCAAAATTTGATTTTCGAGTTGGAAATTTTTTTATTTCTACCCCCCCCCCCCCTAACCATAGTCCTTCGCTACGCCCCTGATTGCCAGCGCCATTCATTTGCATTCAATACCTCAATCATGCGTCACATTTCTCACACTGTACACGACTTTCGTGTATTTCTATCGTCTGAGTTTTTGCGTTTTTTGCATTTGTTCCTTAATTTCTTGAAACCAGTGTACTAAAAATTTGAACCACCTCAATAGAGCGACCACTGAAATTTCATATTGATGTAATTGAGTGTTCGATGTCTTTGTTTTAAAGTATGTGCATTTTCATGTTATATAGCAAACTTAATGAAGTTTGTGTTTTTCTTTTTTTGGTGTTTATTGATCATATTAATCATGCCGATTACAAATATATCAATGGTTTGTATATGAGATCAACTAATTGTACAAAAATAATGATATTTATATAGAACATATGAATATGTAGAATATGTAATTGCCAAAAGCATTCCATGATTGTATCGAAATGAAGAAAAATGTATGCTAGGCTATTGTTACATAAGAAGTAAGCTTTAAGGCCTGATTCAAAGGTGAACATTTAACACATAGGTTCCCAAACTTATTTGTCCTACCGCCCCCTTGTCAGAAAAAAAAATTACTCAACGCCCCCCTGGAAATCTACCTTCTTTAAACGAACAAACAGAAAGATGCAGTGACAAATTTGCGTTCTTTTATGTATCTATATTTCTACCTACGTCCTACAACATAGTAAAGAAAGATGTTGTTGTAAATAAGACAGCTTGAAGCTTGAAATTATAAAATTATTTATTAATATCGACCATTGTAACATTCGCATTACACACAGAAAATTAAGATAACGAAGGGTAATTTATGTGTTTATTTGGAAAATAAAGTAATCACTACGACTTTATGTTACACAACAGATGAAACATGTACGAACGGTTTTTCAAAATTTTCTTATCCTCCTTCCTCCCTTTATGCTTCCACCGTCCCCCAATTGCACCCGAGGCTACTACCGACCCCTTGGATCGTTCCAGCACCCCCTAGGGGGCGATATCGCCCACTTTGGGAAACATTGATCTGTGTCATTTGTGCAAGGATCATTTGTTTTAGAGTTGTTTTTTTTTATAAATCTGGATGAAAGCCTTCACTAGCATCACCGAAATTTGATCAAAAGAAGTCCAGGTAAGTCTCTTATTGTTGCCGAGAAAACCATGCGCTACTTGCCGAAAAGCCTGCCAAGCATTCCTTTCTGTAAGCATTTCGTCTTCCAGTTCTTGAGTTGTTTGTTTGGTATTTTTGCACACCATGGGCTAAATGGCCAGGTTACAAGGACCCCGAAGGCTCAGAGAAGGTTGGGGGAGGGGACCCACTGGAACAGCTGTTGGGAGACAGATGGTAGCCTCCCGTCAAGGCCATCCAGCGTGTTCTTTAACGTGCACAGGATATGGCTCTCGTGCACACGGGGCCACGGCTTAATGTCCCATCTGACGGACGGCGGCCTTTCCAAGCCCATCGGTGTCCCCTACTGACCGTGGGCAGCGCAGGGAGTTTTGCGGGTTTGAGGGGGAGGAGTGGGAGTTGAAAAAATAAAAAAAAATGTAGATATACAGATATATAAGTTTCCAGATAGATGGGGTGCATGGAGCAAAGACAATGTCAGCTTTGCTAAACTGAGATTTGAAGTTTACCCTCAAGTGGATTAGTAAAAAGACGATTCATTTACTGTATATTTTAAAGATTGATAAGGAACAATTAATTTATTAGTGATAATCCAACTTTAAAAATAACTTTGTAAAGTTATTAAAAACTAAGGTTACCTTAAAATTAACGTTCTATGAGGCGCATTCTCGGGTTGGGTTATTTTACCTCTGAGCGGCAATTTTTTGCACACCATAGGCTAAATGGTCAGGTCACATGAACCCCGAAGGCTCAGAGAAAGTTGGGTGAGGGGCCCACTGGAACAGCTGTTGGGAGATAGATGGTAGCCTCCCGTCAAGGCCATCCAGCGTGTTCTTTAACGTGCACAGGCTATGGCTCTCCCGCACACGGGGCCACGGCTTAACGTCCCATCCGACGGACGGCGACCTTTCCAAGCCCATCTGTGTCCCCTACTGACCGTGGGCAGGGAAGGGAATTTTGCGGAGATCTCAACGCTGACCCACCTGAGACTTGAACCTGGGAACTATAGATTACGAGCCTGGCACGCTACCGACTGAGCCCCCCTCCCCCTCCCAGTTTTTGAGACTGAAGCATCCATCGTATTTGTGATGCAGTGAATAAGCCACCCTTTACTTTTGCTTCAGACATGTGAGGGAACATAGAACGTATATGCTGAAACTCAACTGATGTGTTTCAAGGCATTGACCAACTGCTGCACCGTGATGTGAAGTAGTGGCAGCAAGAGCTTGTCAGTTAGAACAAGAGTTTCATGAATAATATTGCATGTGCCTGGAGTTCATTGTCTTTTCTCTTCACATAATGCTGGTCTGATGTTCTACTGTCCCAGAAGTATGGGAAACAGGTATGATTGGTATAAAAATCCTAGCACCTTGAAGTCCCCAAAAACATCTCAATTATAACATTTATATTTTGTTTTTTTCCAACAGTTTCTTGACATTCTCAAAATCTTTTAAATGTACTGAATTCTCTACCGGAATGGAGGGAAATTGATTACAGTTGTGTAGCAAAACAGCCTTCAGACTTCTGGTTGAGCTGTCGATGCTATTCATTGTGTGAGCCTGGAACACTCTCCGTGCAGTTTTGTCCTCTACTCGGGCGACTTTAGGTATTCTAAAAAGAAAGCCATGAACTAGAAGAAAGTTGTTCTGAGATGTAGTGCATCGTTACTGAAGTCCTGAAACAACAGCAAAAGTCGTTCTAAGAACAGGGTATTATGTTACTAACCACGTTGGGATGTCATAATACAAATGGAAAATATATGTAGATAATCCTTCAGTCCTTGTTTCCACCTTTTCCAGTTTTCATTTGAACGACACTGTATGTATGTAGAATATATAATTCTACATACCAAATATTTGTTGGTCCCCTTCCGGAACCTTTTAGCGTTACTACTTAGGAAACTTTTTTTTTTCTACCTTTTACGAGAGGCGTTCAAAAGTTCTTGACATGCATCCGCAGAATAAAAACCACTGCACTTACCTCAATAAAACTTTTTACTGTCCTTCAAAGTATTCCCCTGCAGCATCTATACAAAGTTGTAGACGTCTACGCCAATTCTAGAACGCTTGGTGGTACTCCTGTTGGGGAATATTCCGCAACTCTGAATGAACGCATTTTGCAAGGATAGCATTGGAAAAAGCTTCCCAGCAAATTACTTTTTAATTTTTGGAAACAACAAAAAATCACATGATCCAAGATCAGGTGACTTATGTAGGATGGGATAACCGTTTGTTTTTTTACTGCTCCAGATAGGCCTTACTTGCCAAGTTTTTTGAGCACTGGCATTGTCGTGAAGGAGAACCTTGATAAGCCAATTGTTGGATGCTGCTCCTTCATCTCCTTAACTATTTTGGGCAAAATAGTTTTGGTGTAGTATCAGCCATTTATAGTCATTTTTCAGGTGAGATGTCCACGGCTACCACTCCTTGAATTGAAAAAAAAATTGTGAACATCCTCTTTCTTGAGCAAAAGTCTTGTTGGAGGATTTGGGGAAGCGGTTCATCTTCCGCAAGAAACATAGTTGTCTATCTTTCTTACATCTCATCAGTGTGACAATGTCTGTTAACGCTTGGGGTCACTAGGTCCAAACATTATCATCATCTCCTTGCACGAGTCGACTCTAGCCCTTTTTTGCTATTCTGTCCGTTTTGAGGGGTAGCCATTTAGCACAGACCTTTCGGAAGGTTAAATGTTGAAGAATAATTGTTTCCACACTGCCAATTGATACACTGACATTTAAACTTATTACCTGAAATGTGATGTGTGGGTTTTCCTTAATGAGTTCACGAACAGCTGCGATGGTTATCTTGTTCAAGGCCACCTTGATATTCTTTGCAGGAAGGAAGTCTTTGAAGCTCTGTCGTAATTCTCTGAATTTACGCATCCATCGGTAATAGTGCCATATGAACAGCCATGATCCACATACACTTGTGATAAATGGGCATGAATTTTGTTCGCTTTGACCACAAGCAGCATCTTTGTGTAAATGTAAAATCTTTCCCGTGTTTAGTATACTCCATAACAATAACACACAAAAAACGCAGCCCGAACTTTATGCGCCGCTAACGAAGAGATATAATGATACAGCTTTTGTTTTCAACGCTTAATGACACGTTTAGACAAGCTTTTGAAAATGTCGTAGCTCGTTAACTTCGGAGGAATGAGTGCAAATCTACAGATATATGTCGAGAACTTTTTGGACGTTCTCCGTATGAACAGCAGAGCACCTCAATTTACGTGGTAGAGTTGGGTTGTTTTACCTCTGAGCGGCACTTTTTTGCACACCATGGGCTAAATGGTCAGGTCACATGGACCCCGAAGGCTCAGAGAAGGTTGGGGGAGGGGACCCACTGGAACAAGCTGTTGGGAGACAGATGGTAGCCTCCCGTCAAGGCCATCCAGCGTGTTCTTTAACGTGCACAGGGTATGGCTCTCCCGCACACGGGGCCACGGCTTAACGTCCCATCCGACGGACGGCGGCCTTTCCAAGCCCATCGGTGTCCCCTACTGACCGTGGGCAGGGCGGGGAATTTTTGCGGAGATAAATCTCAACGCTGACCCAGCTGGGACTCGAACCTGGGAACTACAGATTACGAGCCTGGCGCGCTACCGACTGAGCCACCCCCGCCCTTACGTGGTAGAGAGCATCATATGTCTAGTTGCAAAATGTGTTCCAATTTTCTTTAAATATTGTTAGTCTGTGTTTCAAACCGATGAATGTTTATTCACATATTTATTTTTTTATTAACCACATTTTATAGCCGTTGAGGAATCATTTTTGGAAAGGGAATACACAAGGTAGTTTTGCGTGCTGTTTAATGATTCCTAACTGTGACGTGGATTAAAAACGAAATGAATAGCAAAATATGAAATAGTTCTACACTTCCTTAATTATTCCTCTTATCCGACCACATCAGGTTAAAGTTCAGGCTTCACTTTACAAACCAACCTTTAAATGTCATGAATGAGTTTACTTTTGCTAAATTTACGAAATGTTTCTTGACATACGAAAAACATATTTCAAATCAAAAAACACATTTATAATTAAAACTAAAATTACTATAACGGTTGCTCTCTTGATCTTTCAGTAGCTCATATCTTTGGAATTCACCTCTGGATTATTCAAGTGGATACTATGGTGACGATCCATCTTGGGTCAACGCAGCAACATCACAAGGAGGCGTCCCCTACCCACCCCAAGCAGAAGAAATACTTCCTGTGGTAAGTATTCCATATAATAGTTATTATGAACAGGTAAGTATTCCGTTAATTTATTATCCTAATGTATGTCATGAAATAACTCCTTTTTTTCAGGTTTGTTATTATACCCCATTCGTAGCAGCTGATAGTTTTGTTTTTACTCCGTGTGCCCCTCCTGTAAATTCTTTTGGATATTTTGATTCACCTGCAGAGGACATGCAGCTTGATGATTTGACAGATCCCCTTCCTCTCCAGAACACTGAAGAGGATGATACGATGGATTTTGATATCTGCATTTATGAAGAAAATAAAGATTTGCCTAAGACAGAAGAAGAATGCAAAGAACTGGATTCCTCAGTACCTCAGGAAAATGAAATGGATTTTGAATGCTGCGTTCCTGCAGAGAAAGAAGATTTATTGCCAACAGAAGAAGAAGAGAAGATAGCAAAGAATCTGAAAAGCCTTGATGATTTACCTCTATTGGAAAATGAAGAAGAAATGGAATATGAAGAACATTATACCCTTGAAGACGATTCAGGAGTACAGGGAACAGATGAAGACGAGTTACTTTTCGAAGAAGTGAAGATGATGAAGAAGAAACCAGGAGATGCCAAGGATACTGATACCGTCACCACAGAAGAAAATGTTTCGACAATGTGTTCAAGAAGCCTCTCCTGTGCTGCAACACCACCTTCGCACCCTGCAAGTTTGGATGAAGTCGTTTTAGCATTGGATGATGATTATAGCCTGGACGATGTCTACAGTCCAGCATTGGATCATTGATATTCATTTGATGAAGAAGAATGCGACGAAGACCCATTGAATGTTGGCAGGAGGATTAAGCAAGCGAGGAGGCGTATAGATTATTTAGTTGCTCGATAAATTTAAAAAATAACCATTGTTGGGGTCTGTAACTTATTTACAATTAGTTTTTAAATAAAATGTTTATAATATGCGTTCAAAACTATTTTTTAATAAATTATAATATGAAATTCAACATTAATAAGTAATATGTGTTTAATATTTGCATTTAGAGTTAAAATGTTATTTTCAGGGGAAATTTTAAGTATTGATGTTGTGTAATGTTATTGGTGTTGTGTAATTGTCTTTTTGTTTGCAAGGAGTGGTTTCAATATAATTTAAATATGAAATAATTAATTATCGTGATATTTTATTTTACATAATAGCTGAGTAAATAGGTACTGTTAAATACGTTTTGAAACTTTATTATGTTATAGAAATTTTTAATATTACACTTTACCATTTTGAAAAGGTTTTTTGAATTTTTAGCTTCATTAAGAGAAAAAACATTTTAAATATGAAATTTAATCATTATTTTTACTAACTAATTGATTAACTAACATACATACATACAGGGCCGGATCTTGGGGGGAGGACAAGGGGACCCTGACACCCCCCCCTTTTAGAATGCTAATGGTAATAGGAAAAAAATTATTAAATCTATTTATATTTCATGCATTTAAATTAAAAAAAAAAAACCTCTATGATAAATGTTATAATGCATTGGAAATCCAGTCTCTTATCCCCCCCTTTTATAATTTTTCGTCTCTTTTCTTGGCTCCCCCCTCAATTTTTACTACATCCGGTTCGGACTACACACACACACACACATACCCTCCTATATAGGGGCGGGTGTGGTTCAGCCGGTAGCGCGCTTGGCTCGTAATCTGCAGGTTCGAGTCCCAGCTAGGCCAGCATTGAAATTTATCTCTGCAAAACTCGCTGTCCTGTCCTCTCAGTCAGTAGGGGGCGCCGATGGGCTTGGACAAGGCTGTCGTCCGTCGTATGGGACGAGTAGTTTATTCACACCCGAGGGATCCCCCTTTGCACAGTGCTTCCCCCCTATGACGTCATCGACCACGCCCCTACGACGTCATCGACCACGCCCCCTATGACGTAACAGGCCACGCCCCCTGTGGCGTAACAGGCCACGCCCTATGACGTAGCAGTACGTAACATGACGTAATCATTACATAATCATTACGTAACAGGCCACGCCCCTTTATTAATAATTCCTCCCCCTTTATTAAACCCCCCTTTCACCCCCTTTCACCCTCAGTGGCGCCATCTGTTGACAGTGAGAAGTACTATTTTCCCAAAAAACCCTTTATTTTCACTCTAATTTCTCGTTTTCGGACCCCCCGGTCGACCTACCTATATTTTAAGCCCTCCCCCTTATTAAAAACCCTCCTGGCGCCATCTGTTGACAGGGAGAAGTACTATTTTCCCAAAAACCTCTTTATTTTAGGTCTAATTTCTCGTTTTCGGACCCCCCTGGTCGACCTACCTATATTTTAAGCCCTCCCCCTTATTGAAAACCCTCCTGGCGCCATCTTTTGACAGTGAGAAGTACTATTTTCCCAAAAACCCCTTTATTTTAAGTCTAATTTCTCGTTTTCGGACCCCACGGTCGACCTACCTATATTTTAAGCCCTCCCCCTTATGAAAAACCCTCTGGTTGACCATTTTAAGGCCCCACTCCTTCACTCGGCTGATGCAAGTCTCAGAATAATTGCATGGAACGAATGGCTGTGTACTTTGCTACGTGTCACGCGTTTATCCGATGGGGTGATGTGTAAAGGTCACGGTTCTGGCTGTATATAACCGCTGAAAAAAGGTTTGGCTTTTTATTCTGAGCTACACGTTATGGACGACGACGACGACTTGGATTTTGGTCATAATTGGACGAGTGATGTAGACTCCGGCTACGAGAGCGATCCACAACACTTTCGAACGCGTATTCGTCGATTGCTACGTCGACCTGTGATTGTGCCACCTCCTCCACCGCCACCACCACCTCCGGCCGTCACTATTAAGATGTTGCCGCGACCGGGGATTGGTGGTCCGATGCTACGGGCTGTTGTCGTGGAGGACACTACGCCGCCACCACCTCGAAGGCTGCGACGACCTCTGGTGATGAAGACGCCCGAAACCTGGCCCCCGGGTCTACCGCAGAACGTCGTTCAGGCTCGGAGGCGTAAACGACAGAGACGTCTGTAGACTCTGCCAGTGTGAAGACGTCAAGTGTTTTCATCTCCAGATACTCGAACTAGTACAACTATGCAAAACATCTGTATGGTTCTAGACCTCGACGGTTTCCGTGTAAATGGTCGTTTCCTAGTGCGTGAACTTGGATATGCAACTCTGAATGGGAAATGTGGTGTCTATCGTTTCAATCTTCGACAGCACCAACCTTTGTCAGTAAAAGACAGAAGGACAGCCAACTACGTGTCTAAATATGTGATAGGTCTACCCTTTCATTCTCTGCCTCGAGAAAAGGTGTGGTCGTTAGATCACGTTCCTAACATCGTGAAATATGTTTACAAACTTGCACGTACTGAAGAAGCTACTGTGGTGGGTTACAAAGGAGGTACTGTGGAAAGAATTCTCTTGGAACAATTAAATCTTCCCAGTGTTAATCTCGAACTTTACGGCTGCCCCAAATATTGTGATCTCCCCAAAGTTTCTGAGTTCGAATGCGGATATCACACCGGAGAGGACGTCCACTGCTCTTTAGCAGAAACAGCTGCTTTCTTCGGATGGATCGATCGTCGAGAGCATGTCTCAACAAACACCTACTTATCAGCTCGTTCCTGATTGGTCGTCTCAGGTGGTGCGGTTCTCTAGTTAAATAGGGAGCGAGTGCTCTGTGCCGCATTGTTCACGATGCAGCCTAGCAATCCTGATGCGTGGTGTCTCGGTGAAGATGTGTACGTCGTGCCCTCACTGTTCAAAAATAAGTTTTCTGTGCACGTACGCCGCTACAAGAAATATGAAAATGGTGAACTCATCTACCCTACACCAGCAGGGGTTACCCTCTCCATACCTGAATGGGAGGCTTTGTGTGCCGCGGTACCCCACATAGAGGACCAAGTGAAAATCGGTCCCGATCAACAGACATGGTACGTGATGCACGGTTTACGTGCCTACATGTATCGCACTGGAGGTGGTGAACGCTGTGTTGACTTCATCAAAGAATCTGCAGACCAGAGAACTCTATAGTTCCGTGTGGTGAGACGCTGTATAACATTGAACGCTTCGCAGTTGTTCACGCTGGCTATTCACTTAGACGAGGTGATGTGCATTGTACACAACGTGTGTGGGACCCCCAAAGATCACAAACTCCGTACAGCCATTATGGAACATTCTGAATCCATTCGTCCTTTCCTACTGAGTCCTGTTTTCGACGGCCCCGACTGTGTTTACCCGCTGCTGGTGAATATTTTTCAGCAAGAACTTACGCGCGTGATACCGTTAGATGGACTGCAGCCCGAAGAAAAAATACCGACCATCGTAGGGTGGTCTGGTGACTTGGACATTAATGGTATAGCGCAGGTATTTGTGGATACGGCCTGGAAGCGAGGTCTATTGAATTTTGTAGATTCTGGTTTTGTTTGCAATCTAAAATATAATGCTATTGTCGACGAGGCAAAAAATGAAATGTATAAATTAAATAAATAATTGTAACCTTATATAATGTGTCTGTCTTTTTCATCCTATGTCATTTTAGTCTTGGTATGGATAGGAGAAAGAAGGTGTTAGCTAGTGTGGGTAGTGTAATCGTGACATTGTTAACGATAGCCGTACTTGTATTAGAACTTGTAGCTCCTAGTAAAAATATTCAGTGTGGGGAGTCAAAAGCCTTAGACGGAGAATACAAAATTCGTGTGTGTAACTTAACAGTGGATATCAGACAGTTTATAGGTGACGTTCCTACAGTGACCGGTGTTACACTTTCGCTACATCAATGGCAAAACCTGGTGGGGTACGACGTCTGGGTGCAGCAGAAAACAAAACTTTGGAGTCCCATTATTTCGACCCCGAAAGAGGATTCGGTAGTGTAAAAAAGTTGGCACAGAATACGGGACTGCCACTCAAACTCGTCCGAGAATGGTTAGAAAAGCAGCCTGCCTACACGTTACATAAACCTGTTCGCAGAAAGTTCCCTTGTAACAAAGTTTACGTCACAGGGCTAGACGAACAATGGCAAGCCGATCTCATGGTCGTGAAAAATCTAACTCGCTTCAATGACGGGTATCGCTACATATTAACAGTCATCGATGTGTTCTCGAGATACGGGTGGGCGGTGGCCATGAAGGCTAAAACGGGGAAAGAAATGGTCTCAGTTTTCAAAAAAATCCTTTCCAAGGGTCGATCCCCAATGAATTTAAATACGGATCAGGGTACGGAATTTACCAACAGAGTGTTCCAGAAATTCCTGAAAAAGAAAGGTATTCGGTTCTTTGCTACATACTCCGACAAAAAAGCAGCTTTGGTGGAGAGATGGAATCGTACCCTACGCGAGAGACTGGGGAGATATTATACACGCAATAATACCTACCGCTACCTGGATGTGCTGCAGCGTGTTGTAAGGGGATACAATGCCACCGTTCACAGTGCACACGATATGGCCCCCAAGGACGTGACCTTACGCAACGAAGACGTCGTGTGGGTTCGACTCTATCGCAATCCGACTGTAGTAAAAGAAAAACCAGCATTTAAAGTGGGTGACACAGTTTGACTAGCCAGTGTAAAAGCACCTTTCAAGAAGGCAGGCACACATTTGTGGACCGAAGAAATATTTATAGTCGACAAGGTATTACAACGGCAGCCCCCTGTGTACGTCATAAGGGATTCCGAGGGAGAAGTGTTGAAAGGCACATTCTATAAATCGGAGCTTCAAAAAGTGACAGAACCCGAACTTTACACGGTCGAGAAAATAATCGAGAGAAAAGGACAAAAGGTGCTGGTTAAATTTCGCGGATATCCCAAGCCTTCCTGGATCCCTAAAAAATGGATAGTTTCTACCTGACTCTCCCCTCCACGGCTAGTCAGAATATTTATCCGAACAATTCACAGACCGATTTCACAGTCCGTCTGGCACAACCCCTAAGACTGAGCGGAAAATGGAAAGTGGGACTAGCAGAAGTTCACTTACCTGTGAGCTGGTACAATGTGGACGGTTCTAACGACACGTATGAATATTACGCTCCTTCCACCCCCGAAGAATACAGGAAAATCAAACTTAAACCGGGTAAAATAACTCGAATGGAGCTGTTGTCTCTCCTCACCATACAGCTCCCCAAAGAAATAATAATTTCCTATAACGGCGGTTACTGGGTATTCAAACCGAGTGAGGGGTACGGACTGATGTTTCCTAAAACGAATTTCGGTAAACTTCTGTGTATCGGCGAGGGAGAAGCTGACAAACCCTTCCACCAACGATTTGCCAGCAAACTTTGCAATACACCAACTTTCGACATAGATGACGAGTGTTATTTCTACGTGATCCCGCCAGGTAGTTTCCAAGAACGAAAGGTACCCCACGGACGATACGAAACTGCCGAATCGTTATTCGATGCAATGAACCAGATGCTACCCTACAGGCTGAGAAAAGCTTACCGTTTCAAGCAGCAGGCAGATCACACCGTATTGGTGGATACAGACAAGTCACATTACATTAAATTTCCTCGATCGAACCCCGGATTAGGAGAAATGCTAGGAATTACTAAATTAGATATACCACTGAATAAAATCCTGGGCGACTATCCCATCGATATGAACAGAGGAATGTATGGTATTTATTTGTATTCAGACCTGATTGCGCCTCAGTTGTTAGGTGATACTCACGGCGAACTGTTGCGTGTCGTGAACCCCGCCGTCAGAACCAGTAATAACGAAGCCATTGTTGCAGTGTATCAGCAACCTGATTACTACCCCCTTGCAAGGAACAGTTTCGAGAGTGTGAGAATCTTCCTTCGCACCGACACCGGAGAACCTCTGCATTTTAAATTCGGTAAAGTTTTAGTCAAGTTACATTTCCGCCATGAGGGTTAAATTCGTTCCCCCTTCTGCAGATGCCTACGTGAGTTACTACAAGAGCCAAACGGGGAAGGGTGTGTTCCGTGGTCCTCGTTATCAGAGAGGCGACGGGCTAGGAAGCATCTTTGCTAGGATCGGACGTTTCATCAGCCCTCTCGTACGACCTGCGCTGTCCACCCTACGTAAGGGCGGGCTACGGTTCGTTTCAGAGATGTCACAGGGGCAAAACTTCAAATCTGCAGCCAAAGCGGGGCTCCGTGAAGCGGGTGCCGACCTCTTGCAGGGTGCCAGTTCAAAGCTGCAGGGAGGGAAAGGAATAAAACGTCGTCGTCAGCATCCCAAGGTTCATAAAGTGAAGAGACACTGTACTGTGCAGGACGTGTTTTCATCATGAGCGTTCAGAAAATTCACGCTGATTCTGGCGACTGTGCCAATTCAGAACTGGATCTGTTTCTGGTTCCACCCACTGTCTCACAATTAGAAAGAGGCTGTTATGTCAATTATTTACCTGTGACTTCCCTGGAAGGTAATGCACCACTCGAATTCATCGTGAAGGGGACGGACGATTACATTGATCTATCTCGATGTCACCTACGTCTCGTCTTGAAAATTGTAAAATCCGATGGTACAGCACCGTCGGAAGTGATTGCCCCCTGCAATCATTTCTTCCATGCCCTCTTCAGTCAGGTGGACGTCTTCCTCAATGATCACCTAGTGAGTGCTTCTCACACCCTGTACCCCTATAGGGCGTATCTAGAGACTCTATTGAATTATGGGACCGATGCCACACGAAGTCAGCTAGGCACCTCGCTCTGGTACCTCGACACCCCAGGTAAAATGGAACTGACCAGCAGGGAGAACGAGGGGTGGCATCAACGCAAGGGGTACGTCAAACCAACAGGTATCGAACTCATCTCGTGGATCCACGCTGACCTGTTTAATCAAGATCGTTACCTACTCAATCAAGTCGACCTGAGACTGCGTTTGCTGAGATCCAAACCCGAATTCTGCCTCATGACAGGTGAAGCAGACCCCTCTTACAAAGTACAGATACACGAAGCTGAATTTTTCGTGCGTAAAGTCAAACCCACTTCTGGTGTCATCCTAGCACACGCTCACCTGCTGAGCTCAGAGAGTGCCAAGTACCCTCTGCGAAGAACGGATTTACGTATGTTTTCCATCGCTTCGGGCCTGACGAGTGTGAACCGTGACAATTTATTTCGCGGCCAGCTCCCTGTACGGCTTGTACTGGGTATGCTGGAAAGTACCAGCCTGAATGGATCGTACGAAAAAAATCCCTTCAACTTCCAACATTTCGACTTAAACTACATCAGTCTTCACATAGACAGTGATCATCAGTCCTACACCCCCGACTTTGCGAATGGGCGGTATCTCCGCTGTTACCAAGGATTATTGGAAGCTGTGGACGCCTGGAAATCCGATAGCGGTATTAACTTATCGCGAAAAGCCTATGGAGAAGGTTTTACATTATTCGGATTCCAATTGACCCCCGAGCAACGTGAATGCAATCAAGTATTTTCTTTAATAAAGAGTGGGAGTGTGAGAGTCGAATTAAAGTTTGCCAAGCCGCTACCCGCATCGGTCACTGTGATCCTGTATGCCGAGTACCAGAATTTGTTGGAAATCCCATTGGATCGTAAAGTCCTGTTTGACTACAGCTCATGAATTCCTATCAGTTAGAATCCATCCTTTCGATGTTACCCACAAGTCTAGGAGTGTTCCCCCGTGACAGACTACCTCACAGAATCAATCAGTCAGAAGCCTTGTTTATCTACAATACCGATCCGTCCTCCCTGCCTGGAACCCACCTGGATAGCGGTTTACAAGAAAGGAGTGCAAGTGGATCACTTTGATCCCCTGGGCACGAGTCCCGATGCCTCCATGCAAGAATACTATAGTCGACTAGGCATACGTCACGTCTTACACCCCTCGATACCTCTGCAGGACCCCCTGGGAGACACATGCGGTGCTCACTGTCTGTATTTCCTGTTTAAAAGAGCGTGTGGTTCGACTCTTCCCACAGTACTGCATCGTGATTACACGTGTCGAGTAGACTTTAACGACTGCATGGTGGTGCGATGGCTCTCCGCACTCCTTCAAATATTATAATTGCAGCACCTTCACAGTGTGGGAAGACGACTTTCACTCTGAAACTCATCAAAGAAGCAGCTCAAGTATTCGAACCCCCACCCCAGCGTGTCGTTTACTGCTACAGTGAGTGGCAGCCTGCCTTTGAACCCTTCAAGAAAACGGTGGAATTTTATGAAGGACTACCTACGGATCTGGAATTTGATCCTCACAGACCTACACTTCTGGTACTGGATGACTTGATGGAACAGTCTGTAGCCAGTGAGCGCATATCACAATTGTTTATTCGTGGGGGTCATCATAAAAATATCACGATTGTCCTGATCTTACAAAATCTGTTTTTAAAGGGAAGACATTCGAGGACTATATCACTCAATGCTCACTACATGTTTTTATTTCGCAATTGTCGGGATGCTTCACAAATAACCCACCTGGCGAGACAAGTGTACCCCCATCAATCTAAACTCCTGACGGATGCCTATAGACTGGCTACACAGGTAACCTGCGGTTATTTGTGTGTTGACCTTCATCCCAGAACGTTGGACAGTGAAAGGCTCCGTGCAAAGATTCTTCCATCAGAAGAACCCGAAATACTTTACGTTCCAAATGAAAGTTAAATCTCAAGGTCCGTTCCTTCAGTGCTTACCAAAGCTAGGGGGAAAGCAGCGTACAGCTCTGATGAAGCACATCTCCGACCCCCAGATGTATGCTCTATGTGAAGTGTGTTCCAATTTCTTAAAGGGAAATATACCTGTTTCCCACAGAGTATTAAAGAATTTACGCCAGCACAAGACGGTCATAAGGAGTCTAGCGTCCAAACGTGCATCTTTACGTCACAAGAAGCATCTGTTGCAGCGTGGTTCAGGGTTCATTATACCCCTGCTGACTGCCGCCCTCCCCCTGTTGGTTTCGTTATTTAGAAAAAAATGATTTCTGTAAAAGCTGTGTAGAGGAGAAACATAAGAAAAAAAGTATGTGATTTAGACTCAGAGATGAAGAAAATATTGGAGTCTGACGATGCTGACGATAAATCCGAAAAGTATCTGACTGCTTTGAAAAATTATTTGTTATTCTCAAAACAGCTTGACACTCCACATGAACTAAAAGTCAACATCCCCAGAAGCACTATAGCTGAAGAGCGCCCGCCAAAAGACATTGCTGTACCCATCCGACGTAAGAAAAGAAAATTATCCGAGTGGTCAGCATATTGAAACCTTCTGTAAAATCCAAGCCCTGTGCGCTTGAAGATTTGTGTTAAAAAACCCATGTATTTAAAATGTGCATTACGAAATATCCAATAAAAGAAAGTAAAACTGATATTTGTCTCTTGCTTCATTCACTCTTCTACTCCATTCAGTTAATTAGTTTTACAAACCCGTGCAGTGTCCCCCCATACGCGGTCTGCCACGCTCCACAGTCTCGCTGGAGCAGTTCTCTAAGCACGGATGCATCCAGGCTTCTCATTGGTCCGTCTTCGGAGCGCTCTAAGCTTGGATGCACCGGTGGTTTTTATTGGTTGCCGTCAGCATGCGCTGCTCGCACTGTGGAGCACTGCTGTTAACAGTCGTTTTTTCTATCTTACAGTATTTGCGCTGTAATCTGTTGTTTTTACAGCCATCCCACTGCATTTTTATACTTTCTCTCTCGTCACAGTTATTCTGCCTCCAAAAGAATTGTGAAAATATTCACCTATCCCGTTGTGCGAATTTACAGATATCCCTTTACATTTTCGTTTATGCACGTAATTTAGTTAAACGACCTAGTCACATACTGTATGGGGGGGGGGGGGTTAAAGTACTGAATAGGCTATTGTGAGATTTTCGTCGTAAGCAGATATACGGAATCAGATCCGATGATGCTTGCAATTTATCTACTTTGATCGTATGGTTTATTAGAAAGGGAAGATGTATTAGTGTTTGAACTTTATGCATGCTTTCTCTCACAAAATAATTAATGAGCGTTTTACGAATCTGTGTCGTGAAGCAGACTCAATCTTTCATTCTAAATGCTTACTCAGCCTATGGACAGGTAGTTTGTCGATGTAATGACAAGTCTGATGTGTAGATAGACACTTTGATTAGCGAATGTCAGAAAAAGTCGTTGAATGTGTAAAACATCCCTTGTGATCCTGACAGCATCGACCGGGGAATGAACTCAGAAGATTGTGGGGTCGGAACTTTACAGAGGTCTATTCATATTTGATAATTTCTTAAGGGTTATGATAGTATAGTGAGCGAGGATCCCAGTCTATAATACTGTTGTCAAGCTCTGTACATTACGTTTCACACAAGTCCGTTCACGGTTTTCTAGTGCACGGTCGTATCGTTTAGTGCGGGCCGTCCTTGGCGTCGAAGTCGCTCGCGTTCCGCAGAAAACTGCGCATTATCGCGGTTGGAAAAAATAAAAAGGTTGAAACTCAACCCCAGAATGTCATATGAAAATTTGAAGTGAGCTTGTATAAGGATACTAATACTACCACCTAACAAAGGACACCGGGGACGGATTTGTTCCCTTTTCTAATGCACGAGGTCAAATCCTATTCTTCCTGAATCGAACCATACTCCTTTCAGCAGGAACTAAAGTTTTTTTTTTTTTACGGAAACGTATGAATTCTACTTTTAACATTCTGGCGCACAGTCTTTACCCGGTAAAAGCATGTAACTGGGGCTGCATCGAGTAGCGTTACTTCCTAGGAAAGAGTTTGCTGAGGATACAACCGTAATAAGTATTTTTAAACAACGCCGTCGTGTAACGGGATAGTTTTTAATTTCGTAGGACTTTTGTTAAAAACCATTCGGGGCAAGGATCCGAACACGGGCCTTTTAGGTCGATCCTATCACCTTCAATATTTTTCATCACGACGAATAAAATCAGATTTTTTATTTGCTGCTACTGTGAGGTAGCCCTTCTTCTAGTAATAGTCACGAGGGGGTGAGTTGAAAGAAATAAGTATTGATTAAAACGGACTTAAAATACGTGGGCTATAAAAATACGTACGCTTGGGGGGACGCGATAAGACCCGAAGCTAGCCCACACGGAGTTCAGATAGCGAGGCATTAACAGTAATTATTTAACTTTGTTCAAAAGATCTTTGAGGAAGACGAAGACACGTGTAAATGATGAGTAACATATCTTTCGCATCGACTTATCAGCTTTCCATAGGTCAGAGCTAGTGGCGTGGGCGAGTGGTCCGTGACCTTTGTACGTCATCAGCTGGCCTGCTTGTTGTCGTGATGTGTATTTAAGCAGTTCACGTGAATCGGTAGAAGAATCCCTTATTTTGAATTGCTGCATTTCGCTATGTCATTATTTAACTTTCTCACTAGGACACCCTCGAGGAAGATAAAGCACTGAGCTGTTCTCACAAGAAATTAGACGTGTTTCGGTTATCAGCTTTCCATAGGTCAGCACTTGAGTTGACCCGTGACATTTTATCACCGGGAGGACCGCCTGTGCACACATCTCCCTGAATTTCTTTACAATCACTGTGAATTCTCGAGATGTGCCTGCGTTTGTGAAAAGGTCTTATTCGGGTTGGCTATTAAGCGCACAATTCACCGTTCCGTCTCGTGGTTGCGGGGGCTGCTGCACTTGTGTGAATCCTTCGCTGATCGAACCGTTCGCGATCATTAAGTCTTTTGCGTGAAAGGTATATCAGCGGCGCTTTTCACCACAAGGGAAAAATTCGTTTTCACCGGTGTGACTGAACAGTAATAAGTATTCAAAGCTCATTGGTGAGGTGAGTTAGGTGGATTAGCTCAGGTATGATGAGAAGGGTACGTTCGATTGAGGCTTATGTATTATTTTTTATAGTAGGTTAGTGTATTTGACTCTTGTCCCCTATTAACGCGCATTCGTGTTGGAACTAAATTTTTTTTTTTTCCCAAGCGGAAACGTATGAATTCTATTTTTAGCATGGCTTACTTTCTATAACAATGTTCCGCGTAGTCTTTACAAATTTCACCCAATGAAAACAGCTGACCTTGTAAAGCTTGTAACTGACGGTGCAATGCGAATTTCCTTAGCGTCCTAACGTTCGACGATTTTTACAAACTGTTAGAGCGTTTGTAGATTAATGATTACTCCCATAGCTGATTTTTCTTCGAGTAGCGTTACTTCCAATGCATCATGTACTGGGGATACACCGGTAATAAGTATTTTCAAACCATGTCGCGTAACGGATATACTTACGGAGAGTAATGAATTGAGACAAACGTAAAACCACTTTCCAAGACGTCCTGACGCGGAAGCACAGATATCTGATGGCATCACCCCGTTGAAGACTAATACGCTCAACTCTTGAAGGTTTAGGGCGCATAATTTCAAAAGTCTACATGCGGTGCATTGAAACCTATCATAAAGGGTTGTGCAGAGAACCGTCTCCGGACTTGGGAAAATATCGAGTCCGAAATCCACGATAAAGAACGCCATCGAGTTTTCACGATGTAAGACAGCGCGCCTGAAGCAGCACAGATTCATTCGTCAATTTGATTCCCCGTTTGGAATTTTTTATTTTCGTAGGACTTAACCATCTGTCAGTGAAACGCTGTCCGGGGTGAGGATCCGAACACGGAGTCTATTAGGTCGATCCTATCACTCCTCAATATTTTTCGTCACGACGAATAAAATCAGATTTTTTACTCATCGGCATTTTCTGCGGGACAGTCTTTTAAAAATAGTTACTGTGGATAGATCTAGTAAGCGACAGTCACGGAGTTAAAAGAAATAAGTGTTACTGAAACGGACTTAAAATAGTGGGTTATAAAAATACGTATATTAATGTGAAAGGATTATCGGTTTTTGGTGTAAGAAATACATAGAAAAAGAATGCTGGGTTAATATCTGACCCGTTCGACACGTATCTAAGCCACAGCACGTACACGGCATAGTCCTGGAATCCACAGAGCGAGGGACGAATTTTTTTTTTTTCCGGTGAAACACATCTACAGAAAACCGATTTTTATTTCGACCGTGGAGTGATTTTAATAAAGGTGAGGAATATTTTGACGAGTGTTTAATTACTAGGGAGTTGATTAACGGAGTTTGAAAATTTTTCCACTGCAGATGTGTGTTCTAAAAGCAGATTTAACATGTCATCCCTACGAATAATTTAAACCATTATTAATTTCACCCTATGGTATTTTCTATGGAAACAGTAAGAGTAAAAATGAGTTTCAACTGTAGGATGATTTTTAATAGAGGTAAGGGAATTTTGTATCATTCCTTTCTGTACAATTATTCTAAGACCAGTCAATCGTTCCATGCAATTATTCTAAGACCAGTCAATCGTTCCATGCAATTATTCTGAGACTTGCATCAGCCGAGTGAAGGAGTGGGGCCTTAAAATGGTCAACCAGAGAGTTTTTCATAAGGGGGAGGGCTTAAAATATAGGTAGGTCGACCGTGGGGTCCGAAAACGAGAAATTAGACTTAAAATAAAGGGTTTTTTGGGAAAATAGTACTTCTCACTGTCAAAAGATGGCGCCAGGAGGGTTTTCAATAAGGGGGAGGGCTTAAAATATAGGTAGGTCGACCGGGGGGTCCGAAAACGAGAAATTAGACTTAAAATAAAGAGGTTTTTGGGAAAATAGTACTTCTCCCTGTCAACAGATGGCGCCAGGAGGGTTTTTAATAAGGGGGAGGGCTTAAAATATAGGTAGGTCGACCGGGGGGTCCGAAAACGAGAAATTAGAGTGAAAATAAAGGGTTTTTGGGAAAATAGTACTTCTCACTGTCAACAGATGGCACCAGGAGGGTTTTTAATAGGGGGGAGGGCTTAAAATATAGGTAGGTCGACCGGGGGGTCCGAAAACGAGAAATTAGAGTGAAAATAAAGGGTTTTTGGGAAAATAGTACTTCTCACTGTCAACAGATGGCGCCACTGAGGGGGAAAAGGGGTGAAAGGGGGTTTAATAAAGGGGGAGGAATTATTATTAATAAAGGGGCGTGGCCTGTTACGTAATGATTATGTAATGATTACGTCATAGGGCGTGGCCTGTTACGTCATAGGGGGCGTGGTCGATGACGTCATAGGGGGAAAGCACTGTGCAAAGGGGGATCCCTCGGGTGTGAATAAACTACTGGGACGTAAAGAAAATGGCGTCGCGTGCGGGAGAGACATACCCGTGCACATTATAGAAGACGCTGGACGGACTTGACGGGATGCTACCATCTGCCTCCATCCAAACCTTCTCTGAACCCTTGGAGTTCTTTTAGCCTATTGTGGGCAAAAAGTGCCACCCAGAATTAAAACAACTCAAACCTCCTACACAAGGAATGCGAAGGAATAATATTAATACTGGAAAACAGTTGGAGTCCTTTGGCGACTCTTAATTTCCCGACCGTCACTCCGACATACATGCCCGGATCTAGATTGAAAAAAAAACAACTAAATGGGGACCAAGTTATTCGAGTGAAGGGAGGGGGATCAAATGGAAATTAACGGCTAAACTGTTCCGCTATACTTTTTTTCCATGTTTTTATTGTCCCAAAAAAATTCTTGAAAAATACGGGTAATATATATAATTTAGAATCATTTCGCCTCATTCTGGTCACTAATATTCCGGGGGGGGGGGGACGCTTGGCCCCTTGACTTATATATATATATATATATGTAAATATGTAAGGCATACATATATACATACATACATACATATATGCATGTTTCAAAATCATTGTTTTAATACATATATACATAGTCGGATAAAGGGGAGGGGCAAAGGGTCACACCCCTACCCCCTTTTAGAATGCTAATAAGGGTAATAGAGGCAAACCTTTTTTAAGCTTATTTATATTTTATGAGCTTTTCAAGAAATTTTTCAAAGAATTGTAGAACGGAGGCGGGGGCGGGGGGATGTTGCACTGCATTGGAATTCCAGTCTCTTGCGCCCCCTTTTACATTTTCCGGGATAGATTCTGTTTCTTGTCGCTCCCCTCTCCCTCGATTTTTTTCTAGATCTGGGCCAGCATACATACATATACGAACATACACGTAGATACACCCATAGAGTATGTACATACATACAGGGTAACCACTGACCTATCCGAAATCTATAACATCAATTAACCTTTAAAATAGTTAAATATAAACATCCAGGGACGGATTTGTAGGGGGAGGGAGGGGCAAAGGATCATTTCTGTCCCCTTGTGAGAATGCTGGTAACAGCAATGGAGGTGACAAAATATTTCAAAAATAATAAATTATCTCTCAAGCAGCTGCTTGCCAGAGAGGTTTGACAGGAGCCTGGCAGTATAATACGCCAGAGAGAAGTTCTGTGAAGAAGGCGAGACCTCAGCAGAAAGACAATACACACACAAAAAAAGAGCATCCATACCTTATCAGGGATCCTTTGATCAGTAGCCAAGAACGCTAACTACTCTGCCACCGGGACAGTGAAGATTATTAAACATGCACGTTTTACTCATTTCGATCACGAATATTTTTAAGGACACTATTATAATGGCGATTGACATTCTATGTTGGAATAGTCTCTTACCCGTTCCGTCCCCCCACCTTTATTTCATTCTAGATCCTTTCGGATATTAAAATCATACTTTAATGTTATATTATTTATTATCCGCAAATTTTAATTTAATTATTAAGCGCATATATACATTTTGTTTTACGAAACTCATTTAAGCATAACCATTCATTAAGTAATAATACCTAGAAAACCTGACGATAAATCTGGAATCATTAAAGTTATTGTTTGTTATTTTAATTAAATCAATATGAAGAATTTTTTGCGTTTAAAAGTGAAATATTCGTACTATTAAATGCATAAATTTAACTTTAGAAATCAACTGATTTTATGATGGAAGAAAGGAAGCTGCAAAAGAAATAATTTGTTGTTTTGAAAAGTTAATAATTGTTTAGCATCGATTCCTTTGAAAGTTATAAATGGTGAAAGTTGTATGAGTGATATTATATGGAATGCAAAGAAATGATATTAATATTAGAAATAAGAGTCGATGCTTTTTGATTTCTAGACCATTACTCCGACCTTTATTTGACCTGGAAAGCGACTCGGTATTTGATTTCCTTTTGGGGCACTTCTTATGGTACTAAATGAATTGATAACAGTTGGGTGACAGTGGGGGTGGAATTTCGTCTTTGATATCTATGCTGTTGTTGTGCTTGTAAAATGATTGGAAATTTATCGCAGAATAAAAGCCTAAAGCAGCCGCGTACCAGAAAATATTTCTAGGAGGCAGACTTAATTGTTAATTGGGGTGGAAGGAAAGTTTATCGATATAATTACGATTTATCTTATTACTGACAAAACTCGCTATTACATGCAGTAGAAAAATAATCTGAAGGAAGAAGCGCCTACCATGAATTTAATTCAATTCCTTTGCACCCTCTCTGAGACCATATCTCGCACACTTCCCCTCCTCAAAATAAATAAATAAAATCAAAATGCAGAAATTATTTATTGATATTACTATTATTTTTGGTGCCAGAATTTCAGAACCAATTGGGAGAAAGAGAGGATGTATGTGTGTGTGGGAAGGGGGAGGGGGTTCAACTCTGATATGTGTCTGGTTCAAGGCTATACTTAATCGGGGTTGTAAATGCAGTCAAGACAAAAGCTGAACGTGATAGATATTTATATACACTCCCTGGTCAAATTATTACGAATACATGACTCATACTTCATCAAATGTATTATAGTACAGTTGACGAATTTTCAAGTTTTTAATTCTCTGCACATAGTTCTCGTTGAAATGGGTTTTGCAATTGTGCAAGCGATCATCTCTTTCAACTGATGAACTGGAGCAACTCTTGCTGCATAGTTCCTGCCAACAGATGCCAGTCTGTCAGAATTTTTTTTCCTCCTGCATTTGCCATGATTGGATGATGTTTTGTGAGACCGTTGCCATTCTCCATATACTTGGGATATTGTTCCCTATGATTTTCCGCTGTTCTATTACCTCCCTTAAGGATGCTCCTGCCCTTCGTGCTCCAATGAAAAGCCCCCTTTTGAAGTCAGTCAGATAGATTGTTTACCCACCTCGCACTTCACTTGGCTTTCCCCCATGATTTATGGCTTTATAGTGGCATAGAATACTTGAGTAAGAAATTTTGCGTACGTTGAGATGTTTCGTGGGGACTTTGCGATCGATGCAGTGTTCATAACAATTTGGCCAGGCAGTGTACGTTGGTTTCAGGTGAAATAGGGAAAAAAATCAGTTTCTGAAGAGTGTTACTGAAACATTTTAAAGCCTCTGGTGTAAACCATAGGTGACCAACCTGTGGAATAGGAGTCTTGTCAGTCGTACGCATTCGGATTTATGAGAAATAATTGGAAGTTTAAAATTTTAACTCTTTTATAGAAAGATGTTGATATTTGTCCTTCGTTGCTTCTCCTCCGATATTCAGAATTAAAAGCAGAAATAAATTTTAAGAGGTGCAAGAGGAAGGCAATAGGTCAGTGTGTTATCGACAAAATGCTAAACTGAAATTACGCAGAAGGAAAAATCATAGCAAATTTTTTTACATGGAACTGGAGAGGAAACACGTTCGAGTATTTTATAGATTTCTTAAAACTGGAACATGGTGTTAAAAATGATGAAAGTGCATAAGATGCAAGAGGAAAGAGCATGCAAGTGAAGAGTAATGAAGAAGAAAGAGGATGAAGAGGGAAGAGGAGGCAATAATGGAAGAAAAGGTGTACACAAGGAAAAGAACATAAGTAATAAGAAATAGTTAGGAACAGCTGCAAGAATGCTTTTGAGAATAATTGAAGTGATTTACTTTTAATCCAGCTCGCAAGTTTGCAGTCTGTGATTCAAGATTTCATTACATGACTTTCTTTCATTTACTTTAAACAGATTTACCTGCCGTAGCTCATGTCCTTACCACAATTATTTGTTAGTAATCTTTTAATGGAATATCCATGAAGCACATTTATTTTTCTTGAACCCCATAAACCATCATTTTTGATACGTTGAAACAAAAAGTGCTATAGTGAATTTTGATTTCTAACAGTGCTACAATTTCATACCTTGAAAATTGATTTAACTGTTTCAAAACAGAGCATCACTGTGAATTTTTACCATTCTTATTTCTTTTATACTGTAAGATTTCTTGAGAATCCATCCAATTGCAAGTTGATCTTTTGCATGCATGTTATGTCAAATGTGAGGAATAGAGATGAGTTCGGCTTTAGTTTTCGAGCCCGAACTCTCATCTCGGGACCACTGGGAACCAAAACTATCCGCCACCAATGACGTCACACAGCGGAAGTACGTGACCAAGGCGGAAGTACGTGGACCAAGGCGGAAGTACAAGAAACGCGTGCCCACTCATTCGTCCGCCCACCAGAATTATACTTATTATACAGATTCTTCTAATAGTGTGAACTTTTGACAAATTAAAAATTGCTTTATCAATACGTTTTTTCCTTTTTACGTTTTTGAATAATTTTTTTGCTTTTTTAAATTAAAATTATTTTAACGTTTTAAAATTATTGTTGTATATCATTTGTTTTATTTTATAGCTTTTTGGAGTAATTATGAGAAATATAATTATATTTATACGCACTTATTGCATTATATTGCTGTATTTAAATTGCTATAGTAAGCAATTTAAATACAACAATATAATGCAATAATTTCTGCATGTAGTTTTGGACAACTGATGCAAACTGGTGTCAATTTATTTGATCCATACACAACTCGTCTATTGCGCCTTTGAGTATGAAACTTTTATTACCGCGTTATTTAAAAAGAAAACTCAATTTTTTTTCATGTTTATAAATGTCGTACTAAATAAACGTTTTTTTTTAATGTGATACATTAATTGTTTTTTTATGCCATTCAAAACAAGAAGGAAAAGTCCCCAAAATCTTGGAACCTATGTGGGGCTCAATAGGTCTTAATCGGACATTAAGGCGCAAAGTACAAGGGACAAGAAGTCAAAAGATTTCTATCCTTTAGAAAAGCACGAATCCAGCAAGAGAAAAATAAATAAAAAATGCAAACACAACTAAGAAAAATAGATGAAAAGTAGCGGGTGGATTTTTTCATATGCAGTTGTTTTCTCCCTCTGAAAACAAGATAACAAGTCCAAAACATTCGTTTTTCTCTCTTTTCATATTTGTATGATGTAGCAATTTGTATGAATAACAACCACCTGGTTGGTTGGTTGGGGTTTTATGGTGCAAGAGGAAATGAGGCTGTATTGAGTTGATCACATAATCCACAATCAAAGCTTAAACACTACTGACACGTAAATCAACAGATTAAAAAGCAAATATATATATATAAAAAAGTGTAAAATCCACAAGTTAAAAAAAAAACAGGTAAACAACAAGAACAATAAGTAATGAAAAACGAAATCCGAGTAAAAGAGACAGTAAAACTTAGTGACGGAAATATGGAGATTAAAAAGGAATGATCAGATAAAAGGTGTCTGAATGTTCTAAGGGGCTTGGACACCGTATAATGAAAACTAAAATAAATATGACGTTAAACATGGACAACGGATTAAAATATATTTTATAGTTCAATAGATGAAAACAGTCAGGATCTGAGGGGGGGGGGGAGAGGGGCATGCCATCACCACCCTTTCACAGAATGCTAGTATGGGTTATAAACGCAAAAAATTACGGAACTTATTTCTGTTTCATGCATTTTTCAAGAATTTTTTAAGACCTGTACTAGGCAAGGGGAAATGTTATACTGCATTGGAAATCCAGTCTCTTGCACCCTTTTACATTTTTCCTGCTGGATTGTGTTCCCCCCCCCCCCCCCCCCCCGATTGTTTGTTAGATCCGGGCCTCGTTGAAAGAGTGATAGAAAAAGTCAAAAGAATCATTCTGATGAAAAATGTAAAGGTGATTTTGAAAGGTAGACAACCTTTAAATCTGAGTAATGGAGTGGGTGATGTTTGTTGTCCTCAAACAGGGAAACTTGCCTACATGGAAGGAACTGATGAACAGCAGAATCAGTGGCAAATATCGGCTTCAACGTGATAGACGTTGTGTGGATTTCAGGCAAACCTTCCACATGGAAGCATCCTAAAATTGAACATTGTTTGGTATGCCAAGCTTTGATTATTTGGCATGGGCGCCGGCAAGGGGAGGGCAATTCACCCTCCTGGAAAATTTGATGGAATAATTAATTAAATAGGATTGCCAAAAAGGACTGCTTTCTTTTGTTGTCGGAAGCTATTTCTTGCATTTTTATCTAATATTATGAAAAAAACTTTTTACGTTTATTTACAATAAATAATAAGTTTCTCCTTTTTTTTCGTTTACTTTTCGGGCATCCTTAGTTGAATTATGGCATAATATATGCACGATTCTTTATTTAAAACTTCGTTCATTAATCTACAGCTCAACATAAAAATTTCTATCTTGAATAGTAGATTTCCCCCCCCCCCCCACTGTAAATATTTTCCTCTTCCTGAAAGAAATTTGTTCTTCCCCCCCCCCCCCCCCCCCCGCTGGAAACATTTCTTCCGTCTTCCAAGTTATCAGGAGTCGATGTTGATTGAGTCTTTGTACTCTGGTGGCACCGTCAACTCATAACGATATTGCCAAACTTGGGGCCTATGAAGGCAGGCGATAAAGTCGAAGAAGACTTTTGAGTATACGGTTGATTTCTGATGACAACGCCAGATCCCCATAATGCTCAACTAACAATAACAACGTTGAACCGAGAAACGTACGCAGGGGGAACCGAACCCTCCCCCGAAAATCCTGTCGTCTTATGCGAATTCTGAAAGTTGTTTATCTGCTTTGAAAGCCAAAACAGTTGTATTTGCATAACTTTATTTTAGCCTCATAGCATATATCGGATACTACAAATAAATTCAAGAAACAACTCTAAAACCCTACTCCCCGAGGATAAATTCTCTGACCCTCCCCCGGGTACGTACCTAGTTGAACAGGTATGATTGAGAATGCTTGGAACATCCTCCCTGCAGTCCTAGCATCTACCTTATTGGATTTTCCATTTCTGGATGTCTAAAAAACGCCAAGAAGGAAGTTGCAAAACACTGAAACGTCTAAAATTGTTAAAAAGAAGCTGAAAAGAAACAAGGGGTGTAGTGCATTGTCCCAGAGGGAACCTCCCACTGGCTTGTTGAAGCTGTAACCCCAATTGATGGGACCAAGCTCCAGTTTCCAGTGTCCCACTATCCATTGGCGATTTTGTTTCCGCCCACTGCAACATCAAAGCCAGAGGACGTGCTGTTAACAAGAGTACTCGATGTGGGCGTCGACTGCAACAGCCGTCATGCCATTCTACGTAGAATGGTCTTTGCACAAACCATCATATTAGCCCTTGGTTGAATGCCGACATTATCATCTGCACTGTGGCCCTCCATTCCGACATTACAATACAGATGAGGCAGTGATCACCTCAAACATCAACGACCCATTTATGGATACATTTTTCCTCGCAGCTGCAGGTCTTTTGATCTAGTATTTATCATTATTAATCTTTTAGAGTTATCAGTTTTCCTGATGAGAAAGTCTTAAAAAATTAAAATAACTTAAAGTTCTCTATTGTTGAGCAATAGAAGTTTAAAGTTTATCCTTCAAGTAATTTGCATATTAAAATGTTTTCAGGCGCAAACTCAAAACCTTTTTGTAGCAAGGACAGCACTCCGTCTTCAGTGAAGTAAAAGTACATATGTGGTGAGATTAGGGCTGGGAAGAACTTCTTTCTACATGTCATAAAGGTTGGTTACAAATTATTGCTGCGAAAAATTTTTAATCAATTTATTTCTCGATTTTTCCATTATTTCTTAGTTTTCCAATTAAAACACTTGATCTTTTATCATTTCCTGGGAATGAATGAAGTATCGGATACGGAGCTATGAAAGGATTTCCTTCCTCAGAAATCAACCATGACTAAATATGGAAACGGGGAGGGAAATGATGGGGAAAATTCTTTTTTTAAGGGGGAAACCTCATTCAGCAGTGAGAGGGTATAAATTTTTTTCCACTTGGCAAAATTTTACTTACAGATATTATTAGTTAGTTACGCTATTATGAGGATACTGAGTATCCTTTTTTTAGTCTTAGTCACCTAACCTGTAGGTACTTTTATCACAAAGATAATAATAATTAATTATATTAATAAAATAAATAGTTCATGTATCATAGTGAAAAAATTATAAAAGAACTAAGTTATCTTTCAGGTATTTTTTTATTACATTATCCAGGAATTTTCTTCCCATTGATACGCAATTATTTTTGTTCATCAGATTTTCCAGAATTAAGCCATACCATAATTTCTTATATATAATCCATGGTCAAACATAATCCACAGGATTAAGCCAAAAGAAAACAAAAGTAATCTCTGTGTTAATTCTAAAATGATATCGAAACTCATTGTCCGAAACATTTAAAATATTATACGTGATATATATTTGCTTTAATAATAAAAATTTACTTATTGTAAAATAAACTTAGTCATTTATGACGCCAAACTTATAATGAATCAGAAAAAACCTAAGTAAATCAGTTTATGTGTAGTTACAAGCACAAGGAACGAATCTATGACTTTTATGTATTTCAATTGAAATTCATTGTCGCTTTTTCGCCTAGAAGCAGAAATTATGGAACCAACTGTGTTGGTTTTTAACGAAGCATATCTACATTAAATCAGATAAGTTTGCAGCCTCTAGGCACAACTGCAGTCGCGAATGAGTATGAATTTTTTTCTGCATTTCACAACACGAACATGAAAATCTATGTTTTCTTACCTTGCGCTTGTTGAAAAGAACAAATGTTGATCTAAGTGAACGACTACGACCTTCTTTGCTACGACGATCTGTTTTGGTATTTAGATGAGAAATACTATTACTTCGCACGATGTTTGTCCTGGCGCGAAAACAGTTATTCATTCGATTACGATTAATCGCATGCTGAATTGTAGCCAAGCAATTTCCTTGGCAAAGGGAAATTAGTAATCCGAGCATAGGATGAGTTAGATATCAAGTTTATTTATCCTATACTCTAAAGTGAGCAATTCATGTATGTATGTATGTATGTATGTATGTATGTATGTATGTATGTATGTATGTATGTAACTTTTATCTTGAAAACGGGCCTAAGGTTATTGATGAAATGGTGGTGAATCTACGGTTTTCGGGTGCGAGAAAGCGATTTAGCTAGGTCTCGACTTTGGGAAAACTCATTTAGGGGTCATCCTTTTCCCAGGCCTGGTGGATCTTTTTTTGTATTTGAAGAATAATATAATAATAATAAAAGGTGTGATGATGTTCCACCTGAGCCAACATGGACCATCCTTTCTAATTGCAATCTCATCGATGAAGTCTTCGGAAATTGCCTCGACAATGAAAACTATGAAGGGATGAAGGATCGAGCTATACTCGCGCCATTGAACAAAGACGTCAGTAAGATCAACGCCGAGATCATCGATCAGCTTCCTGTCTCTGATTCGTCTTACATTATTAGTCTTGATGATTTTCACTTAGTATTACAATCTTTGGAAATAACATAGCAAAATATAAAATTTTGTATGCACAGCAAGTTCAAAACTCAGCCCACCTTTACCGAGCAAAGCTCGGTCTTCCAGGTACTTTACGTGATGAAAAAACGCTTTGTTGAAATATTAACTAATTATAATAATAATCGAATTAAATAATGCATAAAAAATGATGTAAATATATATAATGTGTATTCAGAAAGCATTAAATATCTCATTGCAGAGAAGGACGAAGCTTTTGAAAGCTATACAAGAAAATGTTTTAAAAAAATCTGAAACATAAAATGTTGGATATATAGATCGTAAAGAACTTATTTGGTAAAGTTATTTAATTCATGTCATTTTAGAATGATCCTATGCTTGGCCAGATATGAAAGAGCCCGTAGACTTCAGTTATGCTGCCTTAGTATCACTTAACGTGCCGAATAGTGCATTCTTTTAGAACCGGTGTAAAGGAGTATGGGTGACGAGTTAACAGAAATCAAAATCGGCTTCCCCGTGCCCACATTGCATATTAGATTTGAGTTGGTTTTAATATGTTCCACGTGTACCGGATATCTCCTATTATACTCTATCATCGTTAGATGTAGTTTTTGTGGTATTTTACATGCTTTTTACTAAAACTTTTAAAGGAGTTCCGACTGAAATCATGAAGAAAAAAGTTTTTCTGCCTCCAGAGATTTCCGAAAGGGGTGGCTCTATGAGACAGTTATTGATGCTTTCTGTTCTGAAATTCTTTCTGGACATGAAAAGTATCTTGCTGTCTCATGCTTTCAGTCTGCTTTATGTATGAATGGGAATGAAATCCAATTCTCACAAAATATTAATTTCTTAGAGATGCTTTTAATTCCAGCGAACCTTAGTGACCATTGAGTACTTCTCATTGCACATTTAAAAAGTATGACAATTGAATTTTATGACCCTTTTATAAACACTTCAGTGAAAGATACAAAAATATGATATTGAGGTGTTTTTTACGGCATTATTTAGGTTTATTTAGGTGCGTCAACAAAATGGAAAATCCTTTCCCCCTTGCATCCATTTCAAAATGATATAACGAATTGTGGTACATTCATCTGTTATTACGCATAAGTAAAAAAAGTCCACTTCAAATAGTAATAATATATTATATGTAAAATCAAAAATCCTAAATTAAAGTAAATAATATCCCACTTCAAATTATTAATCCAAACAATTTTAGGCAGTATATCTATAAAACATTAGCAGGAACTTGTGTAACTAATGATAAATATTCACCGTGTAATTATCGTAGTAACACGGTAATTTGTAATTTTGTCTCAGCTGTAACTTGATCTGCACTAACTATTGACTACACCTATTGAACATGTATATAATTTATATTTCATACCCATAGAAATACTACGAAAATTCATAAGAACTATTTGTTTTAATCGGAATAATATCTACATTGTTTTCTCAATGATTTCCTTTGGAATCCATTGCAAGTGTGAGACTGATATACTAATAAAAAGAATCAGATTATCTGTCGATAATTTTTCATATTATGCAGTCAAAGCATTCACCGTAACAATGTTTTTGTTTTCTTTTACTATTTACAAATATAAAAAGTGTAATACATCCAATTTCCTGGGGGCGGGGGTGGCTCAGTCGGTAGCGCGTCAGGCTCGTAATCTGTAGTTCCCAGGTTCGAGTCCCAGCTGGGTCAGCTTTGAGATTTTTCCCCGCCCTGCCCACGGTCAGTAGGGGACACCGATGGGCTTGGTAAAGGCCGCCGTCCATCGGAGGGACGTTAAACCGTGACCCCGTGTGCGGGAGAGCCATACCCTGTGCACCTTAAAGAACACGCTGGATGGCCTTGACGGGAGGCTACCATCTGTCTCCCAACAGCTATTCCGGTGGGTCCTCCTCCAACCTTCTCTGAGCCTTCGGGGTCCATGTGATATGGCCATTTAGCCCATGGTGTGCAAAAAAGTGCTGCTCAGAGGTAAAACAATCCAATTACCTTTTTAATGAAGTTTGCTTTTCATAAATCTTCAGGATTTTTATGACATGCAGGTGATATTAACGGCTTTTTTTTAATGGAGATTATATAAAAGTAGCAGTTTCTCCATTGCACACAATGATTAGTAGTGAAAACTAAATTATTGAAAGTTAATCTTGGTAGGCCATTATTTAAATTTTTTATATATCAGGGGGGAGAAGGAGAGTTGTACTTATATTATTTGTATAATACATATAATTCATAATATGTCCTTATATTGAATTCTGCCAAAAAATATATAAGAATGTATGATAAGAGCCTTAATATTGTTGCGGATCACAAAAACGGATAGCACTGGGCGTGAGTATTAAAAGCTATATTTCAAAACCAAATTCAATACAAGGTAAATTGTTACAAAGGAAATATGGATGAAGTATCTTATTAACAAATCAACTATTAACATGCACAAGTCATCAATCTTCCTGCGTAGAGCACACAATATCAGCTCTGTGTATTTTACTAAATACTACCTTTTACTTGATTTACCAGGTCACCCGAAGATCTTCACTCGTAAACCAATTCTCGTCCTGTGCTAATAACTTTTCACACACTAGCCGAACAAAAAGACAGTCCGTGTAGACATTCGAAGTTAGCCATAAAAGTTCCCACTTTTATACTTCCGCGTATACACAACACATCAAGTTACTTCTTGATACTTAACGATAAAAGATCCCACTTTTATCCTTTCGCGTATACACAACACATCAAGTTACTTCTTGATACTTACGCGCACTGTCTCAGAACAGCTCACCGTCCATTTTCGAACTCACCGACCGTTACAACACAACGACCGTTACAATACAAAAATGACCGTTAACGCTCCACTCTTCTTCTCCAAATTCTCCCAAAGTTCTTGTTCGTTAGCTGAAACTTTTTGCTTTCGGTTGCCAGATTCTTCTGTCGTAACACTGCCCCCTTGCTAGGTCTTGTTCGTCCCGAACAATTCTGGATTCCAAAGCTTCTTCAGTTCTTCGATGAAACGGGGCCAAATGATCCACGTGAACCACCTTGCACTTTGTAGCTGGACATCGACGAATGCGATATACCACGTCTGTGTCAAAATGAAAGTGAATCTCATTATGACGTAGATTTCTTTTCTGACTGAAGCCTCGTCCACAAACATAATACGTGTAAGGCCTATAGCCCTTGTGAACACGTTTATGTCTCTTCAGGGAGAAGAATCGACTAAGAGTTTTCGTGCAAAACCTGTAAAAAGTTTTCTTCTTTGTCGAAAGTTTTCTTCTTTGGATTTTTACTTCTATCAAGAGTAACAAGGAATGAAAGTCATTAGTGACATAAAATCTAGGGAGAAGTTTCATCCTCCAGTCTGACCTTTTTGTCAGTTGACTTTCCCTTAATTCAGAACTGTCGTGATGAACCTTCAGCCATATTTCACCTGATTCAATTTGATCCCCAAGGTGCTTCACAATTATATCAGCTCCATAATTCTCTTTAGCGCTTCGGTCCATCTCCTCCTTCCATACTCTTGCTAGGACTGCAGCTTCTAATCCGACAACCTTACCTGTTTCTCCTGTATAAGTGAAATCAGTGATGTGTCGGGCTGCTAGCAATATTTTTTCTGTTTTACCTTCACATAGCCAGCTTGCAACATCTTCAGATACTCCTTGTTCTATTAACATGTTACGAAACTTGTTCAAAGCATTGCCGTTATGCAGAACCTTACGGACACGTGATGCTTCATCTACCCTATTATCCACAATGTTCACAAAACGCAGAACTTCTCCTAACTCTTCGACGAGCTCTTGCAGTTCTAAGGATCCGTTACCAAGGAAACACTGAACAGCTTCCATCACTTCCAGAGAGTTGTCAACAGAGTTTTCAAGAGGTGAATCCATGTTGCTGATAACAGCTGAACAACTCAAACTCTTCATTCCACGAGCTTGTGATGCTGCAACCACTTTCTTAACTAAATCAACAGCAACATCTTCTGTACTGATGAGATCAATAGCTCCTTTTCCGAATTCTACATCATAAACCAAAGCACACACTCCTTCAGCCAGCTTTTTGGACACAATTGAGCATATCATTAGAGGAACGCTATCTATGGTAGCCATCAGATCCTTGCAGCGGTAAATCTCCTTATCTGTTGGCACCAGCTCCTCTGTCTGTCCTACGATGCAGCATCCGACGTCTTCCATCATCTGCTCGATTTTATCTTTAGTGCAGTCGACTGTGAAGCCAGGGATGGATTCCAATTTGTCCAGAGTATCTCCCGTCAATTGGAGAGCACGACCGGAGATCATAGGGACCTTGAGACCTAAAGCAGCAAGTGCAGGAGCCAAGACAAGACTCACTTTGTTGCCGACACCTCCTGTGCTGTTTTTATCTACCATCCGATGGCGCCACTCGGGTCTCCAGCAAAACACATGACCCGAGGAGGTCATATTTGCTGTTTCTTCCGAATTCACTTTCTTGGAGCTCTCATTGTAATTAGCCAGGGAAATATCAGTCATGATTGCCAATTTGTTCATTCTGGAGATCAGCGACGAGTTCTGTAACATGATATTGTCCACTTTAGAGCTCTTGTAGTCGTGATAAAACTTTTCTATATCCTTATAATCTAAATGGTTATAATGTCCAAATCTGCACATTGACTGTTCAGAAAAGAAATTCAGCACGGTTTCGTTGAGATTGTCTGAGGGCTTTACTTCTCTCTGATCGTAACTCTGAGGCTTAGTTTCATCCAGAAAGTTAGTCTTTGAAGTACCGTCTCTGCCTGAAGCTCTTTTACTAGCATCACCTGTTATGCTTCTAAGCCATTCTTCGGAATTCCTCTTCCTTAAATCCCCACTTTCTATAAACGATTCAAGTGTGGCTATATGCTTCGGAAAAATCTCTCCGACTTCCGCGGTAAAGTCGAATGGCACTTTGTATCTATGATGAATGGACGCCTCTTCTTTACTCGGACCACTCTGCGAAACGTAAACTCTGTTTCGTTCCCCTTCATTACCACTCGTTACTCTGCCTTTGCGATAATTGTCCATGACGCATTTTGCTGAGAGCGAGGAATAGAATACCTTTCGTGTGGATCTCTCTTCAGATCGTGCCAGACTTGTATACCTAGGTATTTTGAAGTGCAAAGCGTACTGTATAGTCTCGCAGCTCTCTGATCTGTGTGATTGTTCTTCACAGTTCCTAGACATGTCACCAGCGACATAGACACTCTGCCATGCATCACCAGTAGTTGCGTGGTCAAAGGCATTATCTGCGCTATCTCTACGATTCTTGATTTCCAGTAGCAGATCCACATTTTTATATGCGTTGCCTTTCTCTTTTCCATGTTTACAATCTAACTTAACACTATCAAGATCATCTTTTTCACTGACAAATTCAACATTTAAACTATTGCATTGTCTATTGAGTTCGGTTTTACTATCCTTGAACTGATCAATAATCTTACCAACTTGAGGAGCCACTTCATCTCTCATCTCAGTATTTTGTGCGGCCATTTCGGCTTTCAAGTCACCTATTTTATCGCTTTGGGCAGCTAGATCACTTTTAATATCAGTCATCTGGGTAGCCATATCGGCTTTCATATCAGTCACCAGCGTAGCAATAACGGCTTTCCTATCAGTCATCAGCGTAGTAATAATGGCTTTCCTATCAGTCATCAGCGTAGAAATAATGGCTTTCCTATCAGTCATCAGCGCAGCCATATCGGCTTTCATATTAGTCATATCGGCTTTGAAGCTATATATCAACTTTACTAATTCATCCATACTTCTAGTTAACGGCATTCAATTAAATTATTATAATCCCACTTCTGACACCAAATGTTGCGGATCACAAAAACGGATAGCACTGGGCGTGAGTATTAAAAGCTATATTTCAAAACCAAATTCAATACAAGGTAAATTGTTACAAAGGAAATATGGATGAAGTATCTTATTAACAAATCAACTATTAACATGCACAAGTCATCAATCTTCCTGCGTAGAGCACACAATATCAGCTCTGTGTATTTTACTAAATACTACCTTTTACTTGATTTACCAGGTCACCCGAAGATCTTCACTCGTAAACCAATTCTCGTCCTGTGCTAATAACTTTTCACACACTAGCCGAACAAAAAGACAGTCCGTGTAGACATTCGAAGTTAGCCATAAAAGTTCCCACTTTTATACTTCCGCGTATACACAACACATCAAGTTACTTCTTGATACTTAACGATAAAAGATCCCACTTTTATCCTTTCGCGTATACACAACACATCAAGTTACTTCTTGATACTTACGCGCACTGTCTCAGAACAGCTCACCGTCCATTTTCGAACTCACCGACCGTTACAACACAACGACCGTTACAATACAAAAATGACCGTTAACGCTCCACTCTTCTTCTCCAAATTCTCCCAAAGTTCTTGTTCGTTAGCTGAAACTTTTTGCTTTCGGTTGCCAGATTCTTCTGTCGTAACAATATTATGCTGATTCTGCATATATCATAGTAGTCCTAGATCATCACCAAGGTGAGACTTTCACCTAATATAAACTTTAATGCATCTGCCTAATATTACTGTAAATATTACTGTAATACATTTGGTGAGAAGATTCTTTAATTGTAGTTTCCATAATTGCAATTCTGTACTATCTGTGCCCAGGGTAGGTTGGTTTGTATATGACCCGGAGTTTTCTAAAAATTTATTCGTATACATATATAATTTCTACTTCTATAGAAATGACAGTCAGCATTTCATTTGTTATAAATGTTAAACCGTTTGTGTTAACACTAATAACATTTGCAATGAATGTTAAGAACTAGAAAAATTGTATTTGGAGTTTTCCTTACAATGTAAACATAATTTTAAAACGTTAATTTTGCTTATTTCTCTAAAGTATGCATTTCAAATTTAATTTTGGTTTCACATAATATTTTCTAGGTGTAGAGTTTTAAGTGCATGAATGTGAGAAGTCATATATGACCACAACTTGTGATATAAATGCTAGATTGTTTTCTTTTTTTTGCAGAGTTAAATATGCTTTCCATTATAGTTAAAGAATTGTGTGCAGGGCTAGTTGAGAAATAGAAAGTCACAGATCCCAAACTTCTTTTGCGGGTGGGGGGGGGGGGGTGCGCTAATCCAATAACACTTAGTAGAAAAAGAGGGAAATATGTTAATCTCTAAAGTGATTTAAAATCAATATAATAAAAAAGTTATATTTCTTTAATTTCTGATTAACATTTTTGTAAAAGTGAAGAAATGATAGCATTTTTAAAATTTTGTGATCTTGCCTTGCATCTGTTACCTTCTACTTCTTGACTGGCCCTGTATTATAGGACGTGGAAGAATATTGTACCAGATTAATGTTCCATGGTGGAATATTGTTCCATGTGAACCCATTTGGGTAACGAACTGAAACAGGTACCTCTTGGGTGGCATGGAAACCCTGTTAATAAATCTGACAATAAAAAAAAAAAGATATAAATGCTTACAGTAGTTTTATGGGGGGAGATGTAATTTTTGGCTCTAAAGTATGTTTTTTTTCAATTTCTTATATCTTTTTCTTATTGCCACTGCTACATGGCTTTGCCAGTGGCAAGTTTTGGACTACTCAGCTTGAAATCCAGAATACCTTTCCCCCCCATTGTGATTATATCCACAGGCTGCAACGTGGTTGGGAAATCAGCTCGCTCTCTGGGAGAAAAGCCTAAAATACATGCATTTCTGGGATTACACTTATAATAAAAGGTCGGTAATTCTCTTAATTTTCATGATTTATCAAACATTGCTTATAATTTTGCAATGTAGAGACGTTCTCAAGTATTAAGAAGTGATGAAAACATACGATTTCCTTTCGAAGTTATCGTAACCCGCTTGCTTGCTTGTTACCGGATTGAGCCTCCTCGAAATCAACGTTTTTTTTTAAAGCAATCGCCTCTCAAAAGCACCAGGACTTCAATAAATGCGCTGAGTGCTGTGTTTATGAGAAATTTATCAGTACGGGATGAAATTCTAATTTTTACTTTGCAGAGACGGAATCTTTCACTACGTAGATTTTTACAGAGAAATAATCGAAATTATTGCATCAGCCATTTGGCGATTAAGGAATTTATTATCAAGTGTTTTAGAGCAGATTTTACTGATTATTAATACTTTTCAGTAATAACATACGGGGAAAAGGATAATTTCTCTGCATTATATAATACAGAAGAGTATAGGTGAATTTTATATACTTTTCCTATGAGTAAGTAAAGAAATTGAATTTTTATGCTGTTGTTTTACTTTGGAATATTTCCATGACAAAAAAATGACGATTTAATTAAAAATAATGTTTTTTCCTAAATCCATTGAAAATTAAGGGGATTTCACCACATAATTAAGTGATTTAAATTTAAAAAAAGAGAAAATTCCCTAAAAAATGAGATTTTTTTAATTACAGAGGTGAAAATAACGTTTTCTTTCATTAAATGTATTGAAGCGAAAATTAAGCGATTTCACCACTTATTTCAACTGCTTAGTAAAAAATACATTTAATTCCCTAAAAAAAGAGATTTTTTAATTACAGAGGTGAAAATAACGCTTTTTCCCCCTAAATACTACAAAATTAAGAGATTTTACCACTTATTTCAACTGTTAAATAAAAATACAGATAATTCCCTAAAAAATCCGTTTTTTAATGACTGAGATAAAAAGTAATAAGCTTTGTAATTCACCATGTAATTACTAATTTCAGCTGTTTAGTAAAAATATAGGTAATTTCGTAAAAATCTAATTTGTAATGACTGAGATAAAAACAAAATCCCTACATCAGACACCTTTAAGCATTCTACATGTATACCTACCCTTGGTGTAATGGGTTAAAGTGCTGGTAAACTCCTAACCTCAAAATATAAAATTGATAAACGAACCCACTTGTGGGTAATCAGTTTTTTTTTTAAAAATATGATGCATGTGTTTGAAAAAAGTACATGTGTTACACACTAGATGACGCCACAATTGGAATTACTAATTCTGATGACATGCCTTTCCACTTGGATTGGAAGAGAGATATACCTGACTCTGCCATCGCCCTGTCCGTCAAGGACTTCTACGACAGAGTCAGTCCTGCCAGCTCCAGACGCTCGAGCTGGCAGGGACAGATGCTGGCAATACTCTCTTCCCCGACCTTCCACCTTGGAGGGAACAGTGATCTTATGATCAATGTCACTATCCTTTCTCTTGATCGGAAGTGCGACTCTGATCCATAGGCCATCAGACTTCTCTCCACCTCCTATGTCACTGAACGATATGAGAGATGTACTGAGGTGCGTATGTGCTACGCTTTGAATCATTTACATGTTCTCCCATTGGCTACCCATCTTGCATATTTCGGGACAATATGATGAGTTCTTCCTGGTGTTGCACTTTTAATGGCCAGCAGTGTATATTCAGGGCTGTGTAGAAGAGGTATAATGTTTGAAAGTTAAAACTGGAGTATTTACAACTCCGTGCCGAATTTTAAGTTGATATGACCTGACCTTTTGTCTCAGACAGAATTTAAAGCATTCATAAGTAGTGAGATTGACAGTTTAGCGATAGGTGCTCCTTTATTTCATTTGCCTATTTAGACATCCCTCATTGCCGCACGTTTGCGAATCCATAAATGTTTGAACTTCGAATAGTCTCAATTTAAAAAAAAAATCATAAGAAATTGTTTCACTGTTTTTAAATCTGCAACTGAAGCTTTGAATAAACCAGTAATGTACAATTTTGAGAGTTCGTCAGTTGTCTTATCACATTATGAAATCTGACTACAATTTTTTAAAAGCGAAGAACAGTCGTTTAATAATTATTTGGTTTCATTTTAAACGTTTTTAGGGAATTTTAACTTTTACTTACCAATTTTCTTTTGGATTCTACATACATCCTGCTTAAACGCGTAAGGCAATCTACAGTTGTTTACAGCTTTCGTGGCTTCATTTCTACCTCATTTGAGGGAGGGGCGATTATTTCTACCTTCCTGAAGCAAGAATAAGATGCAAACGGACACTTCTCGTCCAGCCACATGGAATGCTGAAACTGGCAATAGCTATAAATAAAGCAGGTTTTTACGCATTGGAAACCAGTCACGGAGAAGTAATCATGGGTAAAGGCATCGACGTAAGTGAGTTTGACCGTGGGCAGATAGTAGGTGCCATGATTTCCACATCAGTATATATTAATTCAACTCATCGAGTTCATTTGGGAAGGCTTTTGGTTGGTTTACCTCAGACCAGCACTTTTTTTGCACACATTGGGCTAAATGGCTAGGTCACTAGGCCTCAAAGGCTCAGAGAAGGTTGGGGGAGAGGACCCACTGGAACAGCTGTTGGGAGACAGATGGTAGCCTCCCGTCAAGGCAATTCAGCGTGTTCTTTAACGTGCACAGGGTATGGCTCTCCCGCACACGGGACAGTGGCCTTTCCAAGCCCATCGGTGTCCCCTACTGACCGTGGGCAGGGCGAGGAATTTTGCGGAGATAAATCTCAACTGACCCAGCTGGGACTCGAACTGCAGATTACGAGCCTGGCGCGCTACCGACTGAGCGCGCCAGACCCCCGCCCATTTTGGGAAGGCTCCAGTCTCATATCCTCCCCTGCAGTTACGCCAATTATCCTACATGTTGTTAATAGGACGATTACAGTTTCATTTCTTGAAAACAGTAAGATATAGGCATTTATAACTACTCCAGAGTATTATAAACAACTAGATTTTCAATCTCCGTAAAGTCCCGTCTCTCGTCTACGCTACTGATATACGCAACAAATTGAATCAAAATTCGAAATTCATTTTCCTATTACTTCATTTATTTTGTATTGAAACTGCTTAATCCTAGATGAGTAGAGTATGACAATGTTTGTGATGGATGGATTTTTTTTTCCTACATGTAAATTTTCAACAGGACATGCAGGTGCAATGTAACCTGCTGATGAAAAATCTTTATTAGCTTTATCCATTCACGATTCCTTGGTATCAAATACTAAGAACGATTTATTTAACTAAAGAATGATTAGAAAATTTATCATCAAGAATAAATATTATCAACCAAATATCCCTAGATCTGTCGCTGCCTTCTGATTTTTCCCTCACTGAACGAAGCACTTGGAATAAAGCCTTTCCATGGACCATCCAGGGACGTTCCCATCTTCAGAGGATATTCCCATCATAAAGAACTCTGTCCCCGACGAATAAATTCCCCGTAACTTGTTCTTGAACATTTTTTTCTTGATATTAAATTATCTGTATTGGTTTGGTTGTTTGGGGTTTATTGGCGCAACAGCAACTAAGGCTATATTGCGCCAATTATCTGTATATCACTAGGAGATATTTTACTAATAGAATAGTAGTGGAGTAGAACATTGTTTAAAAAATATCTGTCAGTAATTCGGTGACTGAAAAATTGAGGCTAGAATTTTATAATTAAAGTTGCCAATTGCGAGCTGTCAAACAAGGGTGACCAGACATTCCCATTTTCCTGGTGCATTGCCCGATCAAGAATTTGTTGGCCCCGACCAAATCTAAAACTGTGATCTCCCCGCATCCATATTAATGCCAAATTATCTAATAGACAAGGACAAATTTGGTGTGTGAGCAATTATCCTCAATGATAATAAATACTGAAAATTAAATTTTTTGTTATCAGAGGCGGGGAAATATTTGAGCGATGTAATATTTTTCTTATTATTATTTGTTTTTAATATATTTTCTAAATTACATATAAAATTTCACTTAAGAATTAAAAAACCAAGCCAATATGACTGTCTGACTAAGGAAGTGGTCAGCAGTGACTTCGGTCATAATAGGGCATGTCCTTGTATGAGAAGGCCTGTATTAAGCTAGGAGTAGCTTCTAGGATTCTTCTCTGTCCTATATGTCGCAAATCAATCATTTTTACACGGGTTAAAAATATTGGTTAAATTATAGAATTTAATAACTAAATTATAGGGAGTTGCAGATGATCGTAGCTAGGCTTATCTACATTCGAGCAAATATGACAATAATATTAGGTAACTTAAAGAGATAAGAGAGTTATGAAGGGGGGGGGGGGGAGTCTACACTTTCATTCTCTGCTTCGTTCTCTCTTTCATTCGGATCTTTCTCATTTATTGAAATTTTCTCAAAAATGCTAAATATTTCTTCCTTAAAAGTGAGGCCCAATTTAAGGGTGTGGCCACCGGTCATGGTAGGGTCGACCATTTTGTTATTCCGATCTTGTACATCTGTTTAATCTCTCAAACTGAATTTTCAGAAGTTCCTGGGTCTCTTTCTTTAAATCTGGTCACTATTTTTCGGTACTTTTATTATATGCAGCAAAGGCACGTAATCAGAGCGATGGCTCGTGATCCCCGCACCCCCGTCAATCCCACCGAAATTCCAAAGAGTAAAACAAAAAGCAAATTATAATTGCCCTTCAAAGAGTTTTTTGCCACAGAGGTCTGGCAATTTATTTCACCACAGGAAAGATCTGTGAGGATGGCGACACCTCAGCAGAAGGACAATATAATATTAAAAGTTAAAACGATTCTCTGGTGTATATTCAGGTGTTTTAAACTATTATTTATTATTACACAGCGTGTTTATACCTTCCCAGAAGTTCAAAAAATATTATATCTATATCGAATTTTTTCCTTCTGTGATCAGCTATTTATTTTTAATTTGAACTCCCTCACGAAATATCCTTCCCCTTCTTTAACCTCAATCAAGTTGAACAGTTTTTTAGTGAGACATGGTTACCAGATGGCAGCACTAACAAATAGCCCAAAGTATGCGTGGGCAGCTTTGAGTCATATGAGTGATAAAAGTAAACGATAACGGAAATCTACTGAGTTTTAGTTCCGAAATGAGTGATGCAAATGACACTTCGAAGATTGAAATTGCTCATTTAATTCTCAAATTCTTTGTGGAGAATCGGATTACAATGTCTGGTAAATATAAAACATTCATCTTTCTCATTCTTTTTTACTTAAAGCTAGTAAAAATTATATCGCCCTTAATTTTTATGATTAGGCCGTGATAACCAATTAATTTGGCTCGGACCAACAGATCTTTGCTGGATTTATTTTGATAATTCTCTAAAAAAACAAACTTTCCATGCCTGTAAAATAAACTGGCACACAATTTATTTAGACTGTGACACAGTTGTCTAGTTGCTTCTTTTGAAAACGGATTTTATTGCCACGCTCGAATACATGGAATAGACTTATTCTACAAGACTTGGGTTGGAGTTATTATGACGAGTTAAGAGTTCATTAAAGTGTGTGTCTGTGTAACGTAAGTAGAAACAATGCACTGGTAAGCAATTTTTTGGTATTCTTATTACTCTAAGTTACCTAATATGATAACTTTATGAATTTCCAACGAATTGCAACTGTAAGTTAAAAAGTTTATTCTACAAAAGATTTTCAGCATCGCTTAGTGTTATTGGTCCTTCGTCATGAAATGCTGCAAAGAAGTAATAGTTTTTGCGATAATTTGTGACGACCAAAGCAAGAAAAAATACTTTGCGATAATTTTTTATATTATTGTAAGTTTTTATTATGTAAATCCATATATTTTTTTTAAATAAATATAAATATTACTTTTGTGTCATCATTTAAACTGACTTATTTTATCCTAAATCCTGTAGAGCAGCACGCTGCCTTTAATCTTAGCAGTAGGTAGGGGGGCCCGCCAAAGATCCTGGACTGGGGGCCCGCTTCAGGATGTGGGGGCCCTGCGGAAACACGAAAACACCCCAGCTTTTCTCTCTCAATGTACGGCAGAAGCATGTACCAACGTTTACTATAGTTCTTATAACAGAAGCAGGCCCGGATCTAGAAAAAAAATCGAAGTGGGGGCAAGAATCACGTCGAACCGAAAAAATGTAAGACTCTTGATTTCTAATGCAATTTAACATCCTACTCCTGCGTTTTAGCGGTTTAAAAAAATTCATGAAAAGTGCATGAAAAATAAATAAGTTTATTTTTTCCTCTCTAACCCTTGCTCGTATTCCGAAAGGGGGGAAGGGGCACAATTATACTGTGCACATAGCTCTAGTGCGCATGTGCCATGATAAAGTGAATGCTTGGCCAACAATGATAGACTACAGGCCTGAGTAATTGCTCGAAAAAGGCACCTTTACGCGAACCACCTATAGCATAAAATCTCACTAGATGGCGCGCAAACATTTGACAAACCGGTTTCTTCAGTCGTTTTCGTGTGGAAGTAGCGAAGAAAAAATTTTAATTTCGTGAATGTAAAGAACCCTGGGGGAAAAAATATGCCAGATTTATGTTTGTAAGTCACATGCTGTAAACATTTTTAAACGGAGAGTGTTTTTAGGAAGAAAAATCGTATAGATTTGGATTCAAAAAATCATAATAAGTTTGGTGATTTTGCTTCTGTATGCCGTAATAATAAACTATAATACTTTTTTTTTTCTAATATTTAACAAACGATGTATGATTGGATATTCGAAATTATGGCGGTGGAAAGTGAACGTCCTGAAGTTTTCATAGAAAACAATTAATTCACCTTTTAGATCCAGGGTGGGTGGGAAATTGCAATTGTTTTGATTTCAGCAAAATTTCTTTATAGAAATGAAACTTTTTTTCCTCCATTGGACAGATAATGATTATTATGATTTTCACTTTCCTAGTCTCTCAGAAGCTATAAAATGCGCCCTCTAACTGTCGAAAAATTTGAAAATTCCAAAATTTCAAATGATTATTGCAAACGATGTATTTATGCTAGAACTTCTAAATTTTGATGGTGGAATGTGAAGGTCACATTGTACCATTGGCACTTATGAGTTGATCACTTAGACCCAAGGGGGTGGAAAAATGCATTTTTTTTTGTTTTAAGGGAATATTGTTACTTTATAGACATAAAGTAAAAAATGATTTGGTGTTGCATAGTTATTGATGAAATATTACGTCTTTCTCACACTCCTCTTAGAACAAGGAGCAGATTGTTGCTCTCAATGGAATATCTCTTCACACTCTTCACCACCGAAATTTCAAATTTCTACAATAACTCGCCGTTTCCATATTTAGTACATATTTAGTTCCATATTTTCTACATAACTAATAATTTGCCGTTTCCATATTTAGTGATTGTTAACGATGTAAATTAAAACTAGTTAAGGATTTTGAAAATGCAAATTATAATGTTAGTACAAATCCAACTAAAATAAGAGCTTTCGTGTTATCTCTTAAAAGAGTTGCTTTTCCCACCCGCTCGTAATCTGTAGTTCCCAGATTCGAGTCCCAGCTGGGTCAGCGTTGAGATTTATCTCCGCAAAATTCTCCGCCCTGCCCACGGTCAGTAGGGGACACCGATGGGCTTGGAAAGGCCACCATCCGTCGGATGGGACGTTAAGCCGAGTCCCCGTGTTAGGGAGAGCCTAACCCTGTGCACGTTAAAGAACACGCTGGATGGCCTTGATGGGAGGCTACCATCTGTCTCCCAACAGCTGTTCCAGTGGGTCCCCTTCCCCAACCTTCTCTGAGTCTTCGGGGTCCATGTGACCTGGCCATTTAGCACATGGTCTGCAAAAAAGTGCCGCTCAGAGGTAAAACAACTCAACAACTCAACTCAACTTTTCCCGCCCACTCTTGGCGTAAGAGGTCAACTTATTGCTGCCAACGAAAACTTCATGACCTTCTCCATTTCACTGACGAAATTTCAGATTTCTAGCTTAAGTGCATCGTTTCAAATATTCATTAAACATTTTGGAATTTTCGATTTTTTTTCCTCCGTTAGAGGGTGCAGTTTTCGGAAGATTTGGAGTTCCAATTACATCTCATTAATACCTATCCAACCTAAGACGAATTTTTATTTTATCTCGGAAAACAATTATCTCTTAAAACAAAAACGTTGCTTGGGTCTAAGGGATATTTTTCCCAATGAAACAATTTATTTTTATTTCTTAAAATGCAACTGTTACTTTTCTCACACACCTTTTGGACCTGAAACTTCGTGACCTTTATATTCCACCATCAAACTTTCTAACATAAATACATAGTTTGCAATATTCGTTAGGATTTTTTGAATTTTTTCCACCCTTAGCGCATTTATAGCTCTTTGGTGATTCGGAAAGTGCGAATAATCATCATCACTACCTATCTAACACAAAAATAACTCTTAATTTTCTTCTATAAACAAAAAAGTTCGTTGCCTAAAGACGGACTGACAGACACGACTAAGGGAACATGTTATCTCGTTTGATATGTTAAAAATTTGCATCTAGAAATAATCCGGGTAGTAGATTTCTGAAAAAAAAAAACGAAATTTGTCCTCTGACATGTCCATCAAGGTCAAATAGAAATCCCGTATATATAAAATTGTGATCTACGGGTGTTAACGTGAAAATTGGAGTCTGGGGGTTAAACATCTCCAGATACCAATTTTGTTGTCTATGTTGTAAATGTCGGAAACGTTAGGAAAATTGGGATCCGAGGGGGGGGGGGAGCTTTCGGGATCAAAGGTCAAATTTAGATTTACCGCGAGAGAGGTTAAAGATTAGTTCCTGGGAGTATTTGGAGTCGTAGGTATCAAAAATGTGAAATTTTGGATGCGATGGATTTCTTCGAGATTTTCGTGTTTTTTTTTAAACAAAATAAAAATTACATTGTTTCTTAAGATATAAAAAAAAAGACCGTACATAAGTGTGCACTACTTTTTTATGTGCCTATAGAGAGGTTCGTGAGGTATAAATCAAGCTCTGGGTATGAAACACTCCATCAGACTGCTGTTTTGTTAATGGAAATAATCAAGCACCTAATTAAACTGTTTTCTTGATTAATCGACCTACCATTAGCAACATCTGTCACGTTCATGCGGAAACGCTAAGCCCGTCCACTCACTCATTCATTCAGCCATGGGCTACAGAGGTCCAGCCAGCCTGTGAAATTCAGTTCATTTAGTTCTTCATATACGTCTAGCCTGAGCTACAGTTTGTTGGACTTGGCGACTGTTGGACACATTAATTCTAACAAGGCTCAGTTTGATGTTATCCACTCATTACATTCTAGGTAGATTTTAGGGACTATTCACTAAGGTGTAGTTCTGAATGATGGGCAATCAATCGGTGCCCTTTGCACCTCTCTGATTTCTAGCCTATCACTCCAACTTCTATTTGACCTTGAACGTGACACCGAATCTGAAAATTTCTCTTATTTTCGAGTTCCACTACTTGAATTGTCCCTATTCACCAAATAGTAACTCTCCAGCTCTGAGATATTGAAATTTGACCTTTGACCTCAAAACACCCATCACATCTAAAATTTGGCTGAGATCAATGACTCAAAATATCCCCAAGGGAGAATTTTTAGCCCTCTAACACTGAGAGATATATATTTCACTTCTGATCTCGAAGGAATCCATCGCATCCAAAATTTCACATTTTTGATACCTACGACTCCAAATGTTCCCAGGAACCAATCTTTAACCTCTCTCGCGGTAAATCTAAATTTGACCTTTGACCCCGAAGGCTCCCCCCTCCCTCGGATTCCAATTTCCCTACCGTTTCCGACATTTACAACATAGACAACAAAATTGGTATGTGAGTTGTACAGTCGCTCAAAAAAGTATCCGAACAATATGGTTGATTACAGAATTCAGAAAAAATATCTGGCAACGATATTTTTTAGAAATTAGTGATCTGGCAACTTCGTGTCACGTGACACAAAGGTTGCCAGATCACTAATTTCTAAAAAAAACGTTGCCAGATATTTTTTCTGAATTCTGTAACCAACCATAGTGTTCGGATACTTTTTTTTGAGCGACTGTACCTGTTTCACCCCCAGACCCAAATTTTCACGTAGATCATAATTTGATCTATACGGGATTTCTATTTGATCTTGATGGACATGTCAGAGGTCAACTTTCGTTTTTTTTTTGAAAAATGTTTGAAAAAAGTTTAAAAAAAAAAGTTTTTTTTCAGAAATCTACTACCCGGATTTTTTCTAGGTGCAAATTTTTAAATCTCTGCATCATAGTAGTAATGTATGGATAGAGGGATTGATTTATAAATGTCTAAAGCTTAACATTGAAGGAAAAAATATTGAAATATTTGCAAAATTTGTTAATCAACAGAAATATAGGAGTTAAACTAAATGACATCCTCTCAAGGCCAATCAAACTTCATAGAGGCTTGCCTCAAGGCGGATCTTTGAGTCCCTTATTGTTTAATTTAGTTTTGCACGATCTTCCAGATGCCTTTCCTACTTGTCAAGTTCTCTGTTTTTACGGATGACATCGCAATATGGATATCTGGAAGAAATTTACAATCGTTGGAGGAACAGCTTCAGAAAACGCTTTTGAAGTTAGAAATTTACTTCGATAAATGGGGCCTGCAGGTATCACCAGAAAAAACTGTTGTGCTCCCCATTTGCTCCCTCCGCAAATTCCTTCCTTACAGTTAAGAATGAACAATACAGTACTAAAGGTTGTTAAATTCCACAAATTTTTCGTAGTTGTACTAGATTCAGAACTGAAATGGTCAAAATACATCGAATTCATGGAAGAAACTACAAGACCCTTTGTAAATATCCTGCGATGTCTGGCTCCGAGGAAACGAGGAACCTCCATTCAACAGATGTTAAACATTTATAAAGTCTTAGTAAGATCCAGACTAGAATATGGAGGATTTCTTTTGGAAAATACTAGTTACACTTTAGTTAAAAAAATGGAAAAAATCCAAAATAGAGCCGTAAGGATCTATCTGACCCAACTCCCTCCTTGTCCTACTGTCTCGCTTCTTGTTGAAGCCAATATGGAACCTCTTTCTTTAAGGAGACCCAATATCCTCTTCCAACACTTTCTAAGAATGATCTATAAACAAAGGACTAACCCACTGGTTGAGAAAATTTCAGTATTTCACTGAGAAAAACATGTCCTATTTATGAAGTAATCAGAGGGTTTCCTCTGTTCGAAGACGTTCGGGGCCTCCAGCGACCCACTGGTCGCTGGAGGCCCCGAACGTTGGATTCTGCCCGTAAATAGAGACCAATGGAACGCAACCAATGGGTTGGGTTGGGTTGTTTTACCTCTGAGCGGCACTTTTTTGCACACCATGGGCTAAATGGCCAGGTCACATGGACCCCGAAGGCTCAGAGAAGGTTGGGGGAGGGGACCCACTGGAACAGCTGTTGGGAGACAGATGGTCGCCTCTCGTCAAGGCCATCCAGCGTGTTCTTTAACGTGCACAGGGTATGGCTCTCCCACACACGGGGCCACGGCTTAACATCCCATCCGACGGACGGCGGCCTTTCCAAGCCCATCGGTGTCCCCTACTGACCGTGGGCAGGGCAACCAATGGGATGATATGCCCCCATGGATTTTTGAAAAACTTTCCTTGTTTTCCTAATATACATAGTATTTCTACTAAGAAAAATCAAGATGTCTAGGTACTCAAGACGTTAGCTGAAACTTTAATTGAAGCAAAGTATGCTTCTTTTAAAAAAATATTTACGGATGGCTCTGTGAACAAGAATGAGGGAAGAACGGCTGCTGCAGTTTCGATCCCAGATCAGAATATTCATTTAGCAGTTAGACTACTGGATCAAACAGAAGTTTTCACAACTGAATTCGTAGCCATAGAAATGCCCCTTAAGTGGGCTACTACTCTGTCCTGTGACAAAGTTGTTATTCTGTCTGATTGCCGATCAGTTATTCAATTTTTACAAGGAGGTCAGGGAAGATCTAGCAAAAATTAGCTTTTTCGCAACATTTTGAAGTTGATGAATAAAATGATGGAAAGTAGAATTGACTTAAACATGCAGTGGATTCCCAGCCACGTCGGCGTTGGAGGAAATGGAATTGTTGACAAAATTGCTAAGGAAGCGTTATTACGTAAAAACTGGCTCAATATTCCAAGGGGTTTCAATTATTATAAAAGTAAAAATAAGCAAATTTTAAAACAAAATTTTTTGCATTATTTTAAACTACATTCTTCCTCGCATCTGAATCATAGGAGTTTGATTAGTCAAATCATTGATCCATTTCAAGATTTCGGACTGACTAAAAAGGACATAGTGACCATTACCAGGCTCAGAACAGGGACCACAAGACTCAATGATCAAATGCATAAGATGAACAGAGTCATCTTCCTGTGAGTTGATTCACATCTTCCTGTGGTGCTGAGTCATCTTCCTGTGATACATGTAGAACAAAAGAAACAGTATCTCATGTGTTACTTAATTGCAGCAAATTTGATATTCATAGATATCAAATGTTTCACTCACTGGAAGAAATTGGAATTAAGGAATTTACACTCAAAGGTCTACTCGGACACCAGAATTTGATAAAAAAAATACTTTTAAATTAATTTTACAATTTTTAAAGGATACAAAATTGATTGGCAGAATTTGATTTAGTGCCCAAATAGTGCCATGATGTTTCTACATTAGGAGACTGAACGCTCTTAAAATTTTAATAATGTTAATCAAGAACTTTCAGTTTCTACTGAACTACCTCCTTCCTTTAAAAAACTCTGGAATGTTTATGGAATATTTATTTGACCGCCAATCTAAGATTGCTGGCAATTTTATGGTTTTGTTTTTGAAATTTCGGTTTTCCAGACTCAGTTGGGAGAACTCTTTGACATAGTGCACGGACCTTAAAAGAATTTCCGGACGAGAGGGGCGAAAGGCCCCGAGTGATTTCCGGAATAATAGTTTTTGTTGAAGAAGAAGAAGAATTAGAGTGATCCCTTGTCACAGATTTGTACTCGTCCTCGGAAGTTAACGAGCTATGACTTGTTTGAAAGCTTTACTAAAATTGTCTTGATGGGTTAAAAGCAAATGTCTTATCATAATTTATTTCTTAACTGGCAGCGTGTAATGTCTGGCCTGAAAAATCTGTGCATTGTTTCCATGGTGGCTACTAAAGATGGGGAAAGATTTTATTTTTTCACAAGAATGCAGCTTGGGGACAACGCGAATAAAATTCATGACTTATCACAAGTATATGAGGATCTTTCTTGTTCGTATGGCACTGTTACTGATGGATGGACAAATTCAGAGAAGGAAGGCAGAGCTTCGAAGACCTCCCTCGTGCAGGAAAAACCAAAGGAGGCTGTGAACGAGAAAATCATCGCTGCTGCTCGTGAACTCATTAAGGAAAGCCTGCATATCACATTCAGGTAATACTGTCGTGATCACCCTTGCGATTTTGGGGTGGCTAGACGTTAAAGGCGAACTTATAAAAAATGAGGGCAGGGTAATTACACAAAACATTGCGATATTCATCACGCTTAGCATTCTGCAGAAAGTGGGCGTGATGCTGTAATATTAATTTCAGTGATGAAATGGGCCAATTCGCTGCATAGGTTGTGATTGGGGTGGGGGCGGGGATGGCTCAGTCGGTAGCGCGCCAGACTCGTAATCTGTAGTTCCCAGGTTCGAGTCCCAGCTGGGTCAGCGTTGAAATTTATCTCCGCAAAATTCCCCGCCCTGCCCACGGTCAGTAGGGGACACCGATGGGCTTGGAAAGGCTGCCGTCCGTCGGATGGGACGTTAGGCCGTGGTCCGTGTGCGGGAGAGCCATACCCTGTGAACGTTAAAGAACACGCTGGATGGCCTTGACGGGAGGCTACCATCTGTCTCCCAACAGCTGTCCAGTGGGTCCCCTCCCCCAACCTTCTCTGAACCTTCGGGGTCCTTGTGGCCTGGCCATTTAGCCCTTGGTGTGCAAAAAAGTGCAGCTCAGAGGTAAAACAACCCAACCCAACTCCTTCGCTGAAATGTTTTCGCAAGATGGGGGTCCCTTCTTGGACGAATTTCAGTGTCCAAGTCCCCCTACTTTCTTCTACCGCATGAAAGTTTTGAGAGCCAAGATGAAGGAGTGTGGGAAGGCTAAGACCTTGACAACGAAACAACAACACGGAGGGTGGAACATAGCCCTGACAGATAACTTATGTCGTGTCCACATTTTGTAAAAAATGCCAGCACGACAATACGTTTAGATGTCAGTGTATCGATTGGCAGTGTGGAAACAACTATTCATCAATATTTAAAGTTTCGAAAGATCTGTGCCAAATGGATACCCAAAAACTAACAAGAGCAGCAAAAAAGTGCTAGAGTTGACTCTTCAAAAGAGATGCTGACAATGTTTGAACCTAGTGGCCACAAACGGTTAACAGATATTGTCACAGGTGTTGAAACGTGGTTTTATTATTATACGCATTATTAGAAAGATCGACAACTATGTTTGGGTTGTAGTAGATAAACTGTATCCCCATATCTTTCGACAAGACCTGCACTCAAGGAATAGAATGTTCACAATATTTTTCAATTCCCGAAGATGATAGCCAGGAGCACCTTAGGTGGAAAAATGACTATAAATGGCCAATATTATACCAATATTTTTTTTTGCCCAAAATGGTTAAGGAGATGAAGGAGCAGCGTCCAACAATAGGCTGTGAAGGTTTCTCCTACTTCGTGACAATGCTAGTGATCACAAAACCCGGTAAGTTCCTGCCTATCTAGAGCAGGAAAAAAAAATCAAACAGCTACCCCTTACTGCTTATTCATCCGATCTTGCACCAATGCGATTTTTCAGTTGTTTCTAAAAATTAAAAAGGAACTTGCTGGAAAACCTTTTAATAGAGTACAAGACCTGGTAAAATGCGTTCATTCAGAGTTGGGGAGTACCACCAAGAGTACCACGAAACAGAGTTGAGGAGTACCATCAAGAGTACCACGAAACAGAGTTGGGGAGTACCACCAAGAATACCACGAAACAGAGTTGGGGAGTACCACCAAGAGTACCACGAAACAGGATTGGGGAGTACCACCAAGAGTACCACGAAACAGAGTTGGGGAGTACCACCAAGAGTACCACGAAACAGGATTGGGGAGTACCACCAAGAGTACCACGAAACAGGATTGGTGAGTACCACCAAGAGTACCATGAAACAGGATTGGGGAGTACCACCAAGAGTACCACGAAACAGAGTTGGGGAGTACCACCAAGAGTACCACGAAACAGGATTGGGGAGTACCACCAAGAGTACCACGAAACAGTGTTGGGGAGTACCACCAAGAGTACCACGAAACAGAGTTGGGGAGTACCACCAAGAGTACCACGAAACAGGATTGGGGAGTACCACCAAGAGTACCACAAAACAGAGTTGGGGAATACCACCAAGAGTACCACGAAACAGGATTGGGGAGTACCACCAAAAGTACCACGAAACAGAGTTGGAGAATACCACCAAGAGTACCACGAAATAGGATTGGGGAGTACCACCAAGAGTACCACGAAACAGAGTTGGGGAGTGCCACCAAGAGTACCACGAAACAGGATTGGGGAGTACCACCAAGAGTACCACGAAACAGGATTGGGGAGTACCACCAAGAGTACCATGAAACAGGATTGGGGAGTACCATCAAGAGTACCACGAAACAGAGTTGGGGAGTACCACCAAGAGTACCACGAAAGAGGATTGGGGAGTACCACCAAGAATACTACGAAACAGAGTTGAGGAGTACTACCAAGAGTACCACGAAACAGGATTGGGGAGTACCACCAAGAGTACCACGAAACAGAGTTGGGGAGTACCACCAAGAGTACCACGAAACAGGATTGGGGAGTACCACCAAGAATACCACAAAACAGAGTTGGGGAGTACCACCAAGAATACCACGAAACAGGATTGGGGAGTACCACGAAACAGGATTGGGGAGTACCACCAAGAGTACCACGAAACAGGATTGGGGAGTACCACCAAGAGTACCACAAAACAGAGTTGGGGAGTACCACCAAGAGTACCACGAAACAGGATTGGGGAGTACCACCAAGAGTACCACGAAACAGGATTGGGGAGTACCACCAAGAGTACCACGAAACAGAGTTGGGGAGTAGTACCACCAAGAGTACCACGAAACAGGAATGGGGAGTACCACCAAGAGTACCACGAAACAGGATTTGGGAGTACCACCAAGAGTACCACGAAACAGAGTTGGGGAGTACCACCAAGAGTACCACCAAGTGTTACAGAATTGCTGTATACGTCTGCAACTTTGCATAGAGGCTAGAGGTGAGTGTTTGGAAGGAGAGTAAAAATTTTGTTCAGGTAGGTAAAATGTTTTTTTTTCTGCAGATGCATGTCAAGAAAATTTTGAACACCCCTCGTATATACTGATAGGACAATTTGTTATACACACCCACCTAATAAGGTGTCAGTCCACCTTTCACCCTCACAACAGAACGAATGCGTCGTGGCATGGATTCTACGAGGTGTTGGAAACGTTCAGGTGGTTTTGAAGCCCATGATTCCAGGACAGCTGTCCCTAAAGTTCCAAGAGAGGCTAGTGTTCGGTTTTGGGCTCAAATGTATGGCTCCATTTCGTTCCACAAATGCTTAATAGGGTTTGATCTAGAGAGGAATAGGGCCATTCAAAGGTTGTGAACTCATTGTAATGCTCCTTCAACCAGTCGTTTGGCAAATGGAAGCAATGAGACATTAAAATAAGGCATCCTGCTGTGGGTTGGGTTGGGTCACATGGACCCCGAAGGCTCAGAGAAGGTTGGGGGAGGAGACCCACTGGAACAGCTGTTGGGAGACAGATGGTAGCCTCCCGTCAAGGCCATCCAGAGTGTTCTTTAACGTGCACAGGGTATGGCTCTCCCGCACACGGGGCCACGGCTTAATGTTCCATCCAACGGACGGCGGCCTTTCCAAGCCCATCGGTATCCCCTACTGACTGTGGGCAGGGTGGAGAATTTTGCGGAGATAAATCTCAACGCTGACCCAGCTGGGACTCGAACCTGGGAACTACAGATTACGAGCCTGGCGCGCTACCGACTGAGCCACCCCCGCCCCCTGCTGTGGGAAATGGATACCATGAATGAGTGTAGGTGGTTAACGAGTATGTCAACATATCCTTGTGTGGTTCTGGTGGTCTCTATAGGTACAAAGGGCCCCCAGGTGGACTATGAAAACATTCCCTAGAACATTACACAGAGTTCACCAACCATTACCTTCTGATTTGACAGTTGGCCCCATGGCGTTGTGTGAGCTACACCACACACAGAACCTCCTGTCAGTGTTGCAATTGGAACCTCGATTCGTTGCATCAAGATACCCGTTTTCAATCTTTCACGGTCCGTTGGTGATGTTCCTTCGCCAACTGCAGCCTCATAGCCCAGTGATGTGCTGTTAACAAGAATACTCGATGTAGACGTCGGCTGCCATAACCCAGTCATGCCATCATCTGCATTCTGGACCTCCATTCTGAAGTTATAATAGGAGAGGCAGCGCTCACCTCGAATATCAATTACGGCCACATTTTCTCCAGCATCTGCAGGTTTTGTTGGTTTTGATGTAGTCCTCGTACACATGTGCGATCCTCAAACACTAAAATCCCAGATGTTTTGCAGTCACTGATAGGGAGCACTCCATCTTCCTCACACTGATTATCTGCCCACTATCGACTCGCTCAAGTTGCCTTGTTTACCTATCATAACAGGTGCAGGTACGCTGTATATTAGGTAGGTATGTGACCTGTTTATGGCCGATACGGGATTTCGGCTGGCCGCCTTATTATGGAGGAGTTCGTCACGTTTGCGGCTTGGTGTATGCTTTTAATTGATTTTCATTTGTGATCACAGTGCATATTAGGTAATATAAAATGTACAGATGAAGACTATGCAAGCTCCGCTCGTACAGTCATGTGGCTTAGTATAAAGTTTTTCAGGTAGGCAGAAAACAGGCAACTGTGGCTATATGCCTCTTTTATGTTCAGTATAGAGTTGTAATAACCGTGCATTTAGCAGCAGCTTTACGTTTCATAAGTTAATACTTAAAAAACTTAATAAAAGCTCTTAAATTTAAAATAGAAAGTACAGCACTCAAAATAAATAAAACGTTGTGAACTTTTCAACATATTGTTTTATTATGAATGCAATATCAACTGTAGTTCAAGAGTTGTCGAAAATTATTAATATTTTTTATGAAAAAAGATTATTTAAAGATTGAATCTTAGCATTAAATATATGGAATCTTTTCGTAAATAATGTTAAGGTGAGAAATGTTTAGGCTACGACAGGCTCCTCCAACTTGAGGCTCATTGCAAAAGAATTTGCAGCTTATAAAACAAATAATCATTATATTGAATCTTATCCTTCGAAATTTTGACCATTCATAGTATTAATGATGTAGGTTTTTGTTTTTTATTCCAGCCATTTTCTTGATTCCTTAAAAATGTTGACTAAGTTTGAGTTCGAGGGCCTGGCTTATGACATTATTTTTTGAGACACGTTTGCTGTTTTATTTTCCCAATGTGTATTTATATCAGTGTCCAATCATTTATTTTGAAAGCAAACACTTGAAATCGAGATATTGTAATTTTACATGTGATAAATAAAGCTGAAAGTTTCGTCGAATATTCGAGATAAAAAAGTTTTATTTGCAGATGGGAATATTAAATCTTTAGCAACTGGGGTAATAAATGTTACGAATATATGTTAGGTTTGTTTATTAAGATCAAAGACCTTTTTTTATTGTTTTATAACTAGGCTATAATAACCTTATTGAATTTTAAAAGGAGAACTAGTATCTTGTCTGATTGACTAATAAAGTATTATTCAACTAACATTCATCGTTGTCATCTGATGCCAATTCGAAAAGCATCAGATCTTCTTGCTTTCTTAAAGCAGTTGGCCAGCACTGTAGTCAGTGGTCATGGTTGTCAATGCTTTGGGAATGCGAGTACGGTGTCCAGTATCATTTCCTCGTTGGTACAAAGTCGCCATTTCCTATTTCGGCCGGAAACTTCCCATTGTCCACGAAGGAAAATTTCTGAATTCTGCCGCAAGTTCTACTGAAGTATAGTTACGTTATCGGGGCTCATTGCATTAAGAGAGTCTACTGTAGTATTTTCCAATTAATTCTTTAGGAAGAGATAAAACTGTTTCAAGATTTATCTGCTGAAGTTTCCTTTTATTAAAATTCCGAGTGTTTATTGTTTCTTTTCACCCATCTTAGGAGGAGTACAGAGAAACCAATTGCAGAGTAGAAGTGAGGAAGAAGACACCCAATCAAGGGGTAAAAGTTTGCAAGAAAACTTCCTTTTTCTTTATCAGAGTGAAAGCTATGTTGACGTCGAGTTTCTTGTCGGTCCTGAATACGGCAGCGATCGGAAGGTTTTCAAAGCTCATAAATTAGTGCTCTCTTGTCGCAGTCGTGTTTTCGACGCCATGTTCAACGGACCACTGGCTGAAACGAAGAAACAAATTGTTATCCCTGATATCAAGCCTGATGTCTTTAGTTTCCTAATTCGGTAATATATTTTTTTTATCGTTTTTATTATATTTTTCGATAGATAATTTTTTATGTTTTTGAAAATTTTTACAAGAAAGAACACTCATCATTACACTCAACTGGTGATATCGAAAACTTTAGAAAATAATTTATTTATGATTCTGAGCTGGGTAAGTCCCGCCTCTTTCCCCACTTCTTTGAGCTCAATGTCCCGCCTCTTTCCCCACTTCTTTGAGCTCATTGACGCTCAACAAAAATTGTGGGTAAGGAACTAATGGGATTATATTATGATCAAAGTAAGAATCATCTTTATGCTGCAGGTACTGTACAAAAAAAATGGAACCAATTTCATGTTATCTCAATAGAAAATCACATTCAGAAATCCATAGCTTCTTCAATACGATTTCTAATGAAAAAAAATATCTAAAGATAAATTAATGATCTCAATCAAATCTTCCTAAATCTAGAGTTTAAACAAATTTTGTTGAATATTCAAAGAGTTATGAATACTGGAATATTTAACAGGCTATCAAAAATTAACCGCAAATTTAATTAAAATGTTAAAATACTCTACTAGAGTCAACTATAATTTGCAATCTCTTAACCTGTTTTAATGTATTAAATTTTTCGGTAATTTTTTTGTAGCCTGTAAAATATTTCATAACTCGTTAAATACTTAACAAACATTGTTCAAAATCGAGATTTAGATTTGATCGAATTCTTAAATTTATCTTTTGACATATGAGTTTAATTAAAAATGAAATTGAAGAAGTTATTGAGCCCTGAATTTGATTTTATATTGAGATAACATGGAACAATTTCCATTTTTCCTCCAGTCCCTGTATTTGCGAAGTGTATTTATTATATAACTAGCAGAACTGCCCGGCATAAGTCGGGCCTCGACATAAGGGCTTAAAAGTATCACAACTCTTCGTAACGAGTGCATGGACACTCATTCACGTCCAGGATGATGCCACCAGTGTAGAAAGTTTTCAGCTCCCCGCAATTCCGAAAGTATTCTACCGAACGATTCCGGATTTTTTGAAACTCAGTCGCACTCAGTTCTGGAAACCTACGAATTGAAGATCAGGTTCTCAGCTGCGGTAGTTCAGGTTTGAATGCAAGTATCCAGAATCTCTGGGGGCACCATCGTCTTCTGCCTTATGAGTAGAGTCGAAAGTTATGAACAGCGTAGCACGCCAAATTATAGATACGCCAAATTATCAGTGGATAGACGTTTTTCGGCCAGCCTTTGGGGTGGGTCTAATTTTGTGAGGCCGAAACTTTGGCAGTGCACTAAGTTGCTCTGAGATGAAGCTGTACGAATTTGGTGGTCTTAGCTCTGACTGTCTAGGAGATGAACAAACAGACAGAGTCATATAAAAACTCTCTGTTTTATACATGCTAATATACATAGTTCTTCCCCAGCAAATTTACCCTTCCAGCTTATCAGATCCAATCTATAACTGACCAACACATGTAGACCAGCTTAGATATGGCAGTTTATCGGTGTCTTTGGACCTGCACAACACTGGGGCAGTCAGGGAAATCATTTTCTTTCTTTTTTTTTTGGGGGGGGGGGGGGGGGGGGGGCAACTATCATTTGAAGCGGTGATCAACTCTCATAAACAGAACTCTTTGGAATTGCATAATGGTTCTCTCTGATTCCTTCGTTTAGACTTTTTTCTGGGGGGGGGGGGGGACGGGGAGGCTGGCGACTACCTCTACCCTCCAACCTCAGACTACCACTGGTGCAACAACTTGGCTCATTACGGTAAACAACGATCAGGAGCAGATGTTTACTTACTGAACAATATCCGAGACAAAATCTCTTTCCATTTTCGTCTACTGAACTTCATTCAGTAATTGGCTCATCAAAAGCATTAGCCCAGGTCTATTCTCCGCTACCTGGAAACAAGAACTCTCTGACCTTATATGTTCAGAAGTGAAACTGAATAATCTTTCTTCTTATCCCAACCGGGATTTTCAATCACTGCAAATCCCCTTGCTGACCTCTGAATCGTGATCAGTCGGATATTTTATTTTCTTTATCGATGCTCATTAACTGGATGCAAAATCGGCATATCCTTGTCCATCTTGAAAAACGTTTCCTCCCGAAATTGATCTCAGAGAAGGTACTTCAGTTTTCAGAAGGAGGTGTTAACCTTTTAATTTGAAAAAAATAAATGTTTTTACGAATTCTGTCATAAACGCAAGAATCTTTGCGAGTCTAATTATTGCGAAGTCCATCCCAAAATAACTGAAAATATTTTCACTGTAAATTGGCAACAATGTTTAGAAGCCGCGCGAGTGAACCCTTTGGTTAATCGTACTGTCTGGTAACCATGGCATCATACCATCTCCTAACCATGACAACCGTCGCTTCGGTGTTCTATTGCGCATGGAAATCGTTTGAAATGAGGTATCTTCGTAGCCGACTGTTAAACTCAGTTTCTTCGAAAATTTTTTTATGGATATCAAAATTGAGCAGCGTTGTGCGATAGCATTTTGTGTGCGACTTGGGAAAAGTGTTTCGGAAGCTTTGCAATTATTGAAAGAACAGTACAAGCAAGAATGTATAGCACAATCAACATATCAATGATCAGATCACATTCAATGATCGAGAATCAGGCGCTTTGATTCCGCATGGTGGCAGAACATTCATGGGCAATGATGAATTATTCCTCAACGCAATTTCTGTCATCATTTAGCAGGACAGCAATTGGTCTTCCATTTCTTTATTTTATTTATTTATTGTATTGAGAGGATGGTACAAAAATGTACACTAACACCTCTAAATACATATCAAAAACATGAAATACAGATTGTCAAAGGTGTAAACATACATGTACAGCACATTGCTGAATGGTCAGCAGTTGAGAGGATTGTAAAAGGAACAGTGAAAAAGGTACAATGCAGTTAACAGCATAGAAGAGAACAAAAAGCTTGAATAGGATGAATAGTTCCATTATTTTGTGAACGATGTTCGTCAGACAGAGAGAGATTGGACAGTAATTGGTAGGAGTAGTGGGACTGACTATTTCCTCTTGTAAATTGGAATGACTATGGCTTCAGTCGAGTCAGGAGTTCAAGAAGATAGATAATTTTTCGCAAACAACAGAGTTTAATCGCTTGTAAAAAGTTGTTGGGATTTTGTCTGGTCAAACGGATGATTTGTCAGGAATTGATGAAATAGAAGTGCTGAAATTTTGAGCGTCGAACATACCAGAGAACAGTGGGTCACCTAATTGGTCAGAGGAAGTAAATATTGTAGGTACATCAGCAATATAGACGTTAGCAAACGTAGTCGCATACATGTAGCCTTTTCGTAGTTTGAAGTAACAATGGAAACATCGTGTTCTTTCAAATGTGAGATGGCTCGTGGATCTTAAATCTTACATCAGCAATATAGACGTTAGCAAACGTAATCGCATACATGTAGCCTTTTCGTAGTTTGAAGTAACAATGGAAACATCGTGATTTTCAAATGTGAGATGGCTCGTTATCTTTTGCATCTTTGCAAAACTCATTTGAGTTTTCAGTGTTGCAAAGCTGAAGAAGATACTTAGAGGAACGTTCTTTGAAGTATCTGGATATTTCTTCAAGTCCTCAGTATAATTTGTTGCATTGATAGATTTATTGTCGTTTCTACCCACTTTCCATATCTGCAATTTAAGCTTCGTAATTTTCGTAGGTCTTACTTCTAACAGAAATACGTAGAATTAGTTGCAGAGATGAATGGATAACTGCAAAAAAATCAGCGGGCAGTTGGTCAAAGCATTGAGGATGAAAGAATGAGAACTATATTGAGTGAACATGTTACTGACCAACTCGATAAAATATCATAATCTGCATTCGCAAAATCAAGTGCTTCATATAGACTTATGTAGAAGGGCAGATGTCGAGGAAGAATACCGTACGGAAGTTCTCAGAAAGCTGCGAGACAGTTACACCTTCGTCCATATCGTGGGCACTCAGTCCAGGAACTGAAGACTCCAGATAAAGGAAAATGCGTTGTTTACTGTCGATGGCTTCTTTCATTTGTTGAAGAACATGGAATAGTGAAGCTTAATAGAGTTTTCGTCAATGACGAAATTTGGTTCCACGTAAATGGCTATGGGAATAGTTAAAAACAATAGGATTTGGTCCTCGGAAAATCCACATGCTTTTCATGAAATCAGAGTGGGTATGCGGTATTAGGTTGTCGCTTAGTGGAAACCATTTTCTTTGGGCCACAGTGAATATTGCAGTATACCGAGACATCATCAAACAGTTCATTGCACTCTTTGAGGTCGATGAATGCGATTGCTGGTGACAGTAAGACAGTGCCACGTGCTACACGGTCGAATGAAACCATGCACTTTTTCCAAGAGTTTTTCGTGATCATCTGATTTCTAAAGATTTATGGACCTCCCAAGATCACAGGATTGGTCACCTGCCAAATGTTTTCCTCTGGGGGTATCTCAAAAGATTTCTGTATCAAAATAATCCTCAGACACTGGATGAACTCAAGACGACCATTACAACAGCGGTCGCAGACATCAGTCTTCAGATGCTTCATAAGGCATTGCTGAATGGTCAGCAGATGCTTCATAACACAATAAAAAGAGTTTGCACCTGCATCCATGAGCAAGGCTATTCTGAATATTTCCACGTATGTTGTAATGACATATTTTGACAGTGAATTATTTTGTTAGATTATAGCTTCTGTTAGTAGCTGTTTAATATTATATATGATTATCATTAATATCGTAAAATATGTGTGTTTATTGATGGTTGCGGAACTTTTCGACCTCTGTAGAAATTGCCAACATAAATGTATACTTTTTCTTCCAAATGCACAATATAGTGGTACTTTACAAAGTTATCGTTATACACAGGAAATTTTTTAATAGTTTCTTCTTTACCTAAGAAATACATGTATTTCAACTTCTGCCTATACAGAGCCATATCAATTTATTATGGAATTTCCATATTATTTCAAAGCTCTATAACTTCTAAAATACACTTTGTGTGAAAATATATTGCTGAAGATACCTTTATCAACTAGGGTAAAGCAAAAAAAAATATACAAAAGCACAAAACATAAAATATATTGCTGAAGATACCTTTATCAACTAGGGTAAAGCAAAAAAAAATATACAAAAGCACAAAACATAAAATACCAATGTTGTCAGTACCAAGGAGTTACCAGACCTGTTCAGGTCACATATGCTTAGAACAGTGGTTCTCAACCTTTTATGCTTCACATACCCCTTGGAAATGTGTATTGAACTTGCGTACCCCTTGTATAGATAGATAAATCTATAGTTATAATATAACAATGGAAATAAAATAAAACATATATATATATACTTCAAATTTTGTGTTCAGAAATTGCATGTATCGATAAACACAAAAAATGACATAAACAATTTAACAAATCTTATAAAATTATAAACATTTTACTGGGTAATCGACTTTTGAGCTCTCACGGCGTACCCCAATTAAAATTTTACCGCGTACCCCACTTTGAGAACCCTTAGCTTAGAATAAGTTAAAACTTGGCATCTTCATAGATTAAATAACAGACGTTGCGCGCATATTATTATTACAAAGTTGAACCACCTAATTCCCAAGATACTGCATAAGCATCAAGTTTCCTGTTATCTTGTTTACAAAGATTCACTAAAATAACTAACCCTAGAAAGAACCAAACTATTATAGAGTCTAATTTTAGTCTTCAGTGTGTACGCCTATTTTTACACACTCTCCATAGATTCACAATAGTCCCGGCAGTAATCCCTATTCAGCTGTTAATCTCGTGCCGCACATCATCACCAGTATCTCTTACATGGCACCCAAGATAATTAAACTTTGACACCTACTCAAGACTGTAACCATTCAGATTAACTGAATCACCGTCTGCCTAACCAATTTTCATCACTTTAGTTTTCTCTCTGTTTATAACCAAATCTACTCTAGTACCAGTTTCATCAACAGCTTGAATGAAAGAGTTCATCTCATGAACATCATTTGCCAAAAGGCCTAAATCATCAGCATAATCTAAATTAGAAATTTTCGTATCTCCAGCCTATTTAAGGCCAAAATCTTTCCCTTGCAGTGAATTTCGCATAACGTAATCAATAACCAAACTAAATAGAAAAGGAGACAAAATGCACCCTTGTCGAACACCATAGTAATTCTCAACCAATTGCTACAAGCCTTACCAACTCTCACACACGACTCAGTGTTATCTATCATAGAGAGCTTTCATTTTGTTAACTAACTTGTCTAGTATTCCATACGATCTCACAATCAACCACAAATGATGACAATCAACAGAGTTTTTGGCTTGATGGCTTCTCTGACAAAGCCGAGGAAACAGTTAGACAACACAACAGCAGAGAGCTGTACCAGATAGTTAATGTTTTATGTCCAAATAATCTGTGTGTGGTAGAAAACGGACAGGTATACAGAGATTGAAGAATAATCACGGTAAGGCGAAGAAAAGTAAGGTGAGTCGAAAGTCTTTTTGAAATCAACAAAGCTAGCAACCAAAGGCTTCTGAAACTCTAAACATTCTCTACCACTTCGGAATCCATATTGCTCATCACGCAATTGCTTGTCAACCAGATTCTTAATTCTATTAAGCACAATCATGCAAAGAACTTTACCTGTAACAGAAACTAGGCTGATAATCCTATAGTTATCACAAGAACTGCTATCACCTTTTTAAAAATAATTATAATAATAACTCTGGTAAAATCCTTAGGAACCATGTCTTATAACAGAGAAAGATATTCAAAATTTCAATCATCCATGTGGTAACCGAAACATTCCCAGCTCTAAGCATTTCCGTGTTAATTTCATCCTCCAGTGGGGATTTATGTAGTTTATGTTTAGATATAGTCAAAATAACTTCAGACTGTGTTATAGGGCCAACATTAGAACAAGTAATGCATGTATCATCATTACAAACAATGGGAGAAGAACTAACAATATTGGTTAGAACATCACTGAAATTCTCAGCCCCCCCTAGGCATGAGAGAATCTTCACCTTCTATAACCTTACCTTGTTTATCCTTCAATTCCTGTATACCTGTCGTTTTTCTACCACACAAAGCATTAACTATCTGGTATAGCTCTCTGCTGTTGTGTTGTCTAACTGCTTCCACGGCTTTGTCAGCGAAGCCATCAAGCCAAAGATTCTTATCAGCAGCTTACTGATCCTTTACACGTTTATTAAGCTCTCTGTAATGCTTTCTATTAGGACTAGTAAGGTATTGATTAAAGACATTCCAGCAGCTATTTCTTTCTGAAATAAGCTGAAGTGCCTTATCACCCAAATAATTTTGCCTCCTCTGCTCCCTTTTACCTAAAAGAGTTCTGTTAGTTTCAAGAATATCCTGTTTAAAATTTCCATTCTTCCTCAATTTCAGTAGTAAGCAAACCATGTCTGTCATAAAGACTAAGTAACCTATCATGGTAAGCTTTACCTATAACCGGATCCTTCAGAGCTTCAGAATTAAAGGTAACTTTTTTAACCTTAGCAAGACACTTCTTAAGTTTAGCTTGCAAGATACTTTTAACAAGGAATTGTCAGATTCAATTTCAGCTCCCCTATATTACCTGATATTCTTAACAGAACTAGCCCATTTCCTGTTAATTAATACATAATCAATCATATTGTTAGGCAGTTCATCTGATGAAACCCATGTGTACTTAGGTATGTCGCAGTGTTTGTAAAGTGTTAGTTATTCTCAAACCATTAAGTTTACATACCTATAGGAGACGTTGCCATTGCAGCTACCAATACCAAAAAGACCTATTACCCGTCCCCAAAGGCCAGAGTCAGTACCAACTTTGGCATTGAAGTCTCATAGAATAGTAATATCTTCTTTTTTGTCAGAATTAGAAATATCCTGAAGTTGTCCGTAAAACCCGTCTTTCTCATCCTCATCGGCATCCGCAGTGGGGGCATAACAGCGGATAAAATTTCAGTCTTTAATACTTGTCTGTAATTTAGCTCTAAGAAACCTTTTATTAATGCACTCATATCTTAGAAGAGCATCACTAGCGTGTCTGCTGAGAAGAAAGCTTACGCTTTCGAGATGTTTCTTATCTTCCCACCCAGAAAAACTAATTTAAGATTACTTTTAAGAGTCTGATCTTTATCTATCCATCTGGTCTCTTCCAAGTCAAAGAATATCTAAGTTACACAGTGCAATTTTTATATGAGGATATCAAGGGAATAATCTCTATGGAGAGTCATTACATTCCAACTATCTACGGAAGGAAAACGGTTGGTGGGATGTTTAAAGAAACTACGTTTATTGAGAGAGGAAATGACGCCAATATCAAACAATCTTCTAACCGCAGGCATGGGGCAAAGACTCTTTCCCCCACTACTAAAGGCGGAAGTCATGTACACTGAAAGACTTCCTCCAAGCGATGACCTATTCTCAGGATTATTCACCAGCTGATAAAACATGTCCTGTGAATCTATCTTGGGGCTTCGACCCTCAAAGAAACAGAAAACACAGTGGAAGATTTAACCTTCATAGAAGCCTACCAGTACAACTAATTCAGGATCCATAATCACGATGAGAGACTTATTCCAGTCTGGTCCGGTAAATTTATATAGTCAGCACCTAAACCCTGTGTGGTTGACCACTCCTCAGCAGCGCAGAAAAAAATTAAAAGTTGCCATAGTTGTCCAGATCAGTAAGTCACACTGATATGGCAGCCTTCTCTTCCGTTCCTTTCCACAAGAGAGTACTTTTGAAGGTATTAACGGCCTGCACCATGAGGAGGCGGGGTCGGAAATTAAGTACTAGACCTGGCCGGTTTATAAACAGGCAGTACCACAAAGCTTTCTAAATCATCAACAAATATTCCACTCGTAAATGATTCATTTATTCCATGAAATATGAAATCTAAATGACATTTACTAATAAGTTGTATCAGTTTTACAGTTATTCTATCAAATCCAACTGCCTTTCTAGCATTTAAATCGTTTATAATATTATAAACCTCATTAGCTGTAGTTTCAACTAAGAACATAGAATTTGTGTTGTTGATAATGGTAGAGGGTGAATTATACTTATTGTCTGAATGCATAATATTTTCTTCAATAAATATTCCGAACTTAATGAAATGACTCTTTATGGCATCAGCTGTCTGACATAGTCATTAGATTTTTACGGTATTCTTTGTGTGCAAACATTACCCAAAATTTCATCAGTACATTTTCATTGCTTGAATCTTTTATCCATTTGTTAAACTCCTTATGCTAAAAATGTTCCTTAGCCCTTTTGATTTGCTTTTGCACCAATTTATTTAAATTTTCATGCTCCATTTTTATCTAAAGATTACAAAGTATCTTTTATGCTTCATATACAATATTTCTTTCGTATTGATTAACTGAATAATTTCATTTGTTATCCACTCCTTTTTCCCAGAAATTTTTAAAATGTGAATTTTACTCCTAATTCTTTAACGGAAAAGATTTTCTGTATATATTTTATAAAGAGATTTAACATTCAAGTTTTCAAGACACATATTAATTTTTGTAATTTGTTATATAATTTTCATAACTTGCATATTCAATTACTTCAATTTTTTTATTTGGTACTATGAATTTTTGTAAAATTCCATTTGGATACTTAATATTAAGCAGTAATCGAAAATGATCAGTTATACTAGTTTCACATGAAGCAACCTCTACGTTATGAGTTTCAGATTTTTCTGTGATTAAAACATGATCTGTAGTTGGACTATTCTCCACAATTCTTCTGGGAATATTAATATGCTGTCTAAAACATAATTCTGACATGTAATCCTTATATTCACTTCCATCACTTCCATCTTTAAATAAATCAATGTTTATATCGCCAATTATATAAATGGTACCAATTTTTTATATGTTTCAAAATTGTGTGAAATTCATCAGTAAATAATTCAATATTATAAACATCAGATCTATAAATTAAAATTACTGAAGTACTATTATCATTATCACACAGATATATACATTCAGATGTATTCCTATTCTTACCAAAATGTACAAAGGTTATTTACATATTTATTCCTTAGAAACTATTCTAACTTATTCTTTTCTTAGAAATATTTTACTATCCTTGATCGTTACAAACTGAAATGTATTTTTTATTTTAAATTGCTTTGTTAAGTAAAAATGTTGATTAGTGATTTTGATCAGATGCTCATTTAAGTATATCTTCTTATTACCAAACTTGACATTAATATTCCTGGCTGAAATATTTTGATGTTCTTTAGTTTTCTTTATAACTCTTGAAATATTAAATGATCATTTTTGAAAATAGAGATTTAGGTAGATTTCATTGAGATCTTTAATTCCTATTCTAACCAGATTGGAAGCTCGTTGCTTTTTAACGTTAAAATTTAACTTATCCTCTTGAGTGTTGTGTTATTAATTTGCATTGATCTACTTCTTGTAAGTATTCGTGAATGTGTAGTAATTGTGTAGTTATTTTGAGATGTGCTAAATAATGGATGCATAATAATTAGATTGCTTGTAATATGTTAACCATCTTCCTATACACTTTTGTTATGTGTAGCGCCATCTTGACTGTTTTAACAGATTTGTAGTTATTTCAACATGAGTAATCAATTTTGCATTGCGTGTCAAGAAACCTTTTTGGATCTGGCCCTTGACTATAATCTTGGAGAACAAAATATAAAGTAATGCCATGGACTTAAAGGATTCTTCCACCCTACTTGTGTTGATATTAGTGAGGGAAATTTTAGAAACATTTCCAGAGAAAAAAAGGTTAAATGACAATGTATTAATTGCTTGGTTTACAGTCAAAATACTGATCAACAATGACCATAGAATGATTACTGCAAAAGGATCTCAAATGAATTGTCAGAGGCAAAGAAACAACAACGTGCGTCAGCCTGCCTTCACCCTACTCTCCTGCTACAACAAAGAGCCATTTCCCTATCATTTGCTGATATGTAATAAAAATTGGATCCAAAATAAGAATGACCATGATTACTGACCAACGACAAATCTCTGTAGGTGGAATCTTTGAATGTTATTATAATAGGTCTAGTCTGTTTTTATTAATTGTAGGCATTCGATGTGCAGCTACGATATTTAATTTTCAAGTCAGAAATACCTAATTTTCTAGAAATATTTTTTAAGATATGGGAGATATGTTTTGTTTAGGATCTTCTGATATCCCTACAATTTCCACATTACTTGCTCTAGATGTTAATTCTAATTCATTTAAACTTCCAGTTATTTCTTTTAATTATTTTCTAAGCGTTTCATTTTCATTATGCAATTTGTCGTTTTCCTTCTTCTGTACTACTAATGTGGTTCGCAATACATCCACATTTTTGCTATATTCCACAAACAGTCACCGTCATACTCCAAGGATTTTTTCTATATTTTTTATATCACACCATAATCTTTTACTGTCTTCGATTTCATTTCTAATTTCTTTAGGATTATCCCATAAACTTTTGCTATCTTGTCGAATTTCATTCCGGAATTCTTGCAGAATTTGTAATATTTCCTCTTTAAAGCCCTACAAGGCATATTTAAGACTGTCATTATTATCTTTCTCAAAAGTTTTACTTTCACTCAAAGTACTTTTGATTAATGTAGTTTTCTCTGTAAAGATTTCATTCAGTATTTTGACTGTAAACCAAGCAATTAATACAGTGTCATTTAACCTTTTTTCTCTGGAAATGTTTCTAAAATTTCCCTCACTAATATCAACACAAGTAGTGTGGAAGAATCCTTTAAATCCATGGTACATTGCATTACTTTATGTTTGTTCTCCAAGATTATGGTCAAGGGCCAGATCCAAAAAGGTTTCTTGACACGCAGTGCAAAATTGATTACTCATGTTGAAATAACTACAAATCCGTTAAAACAGTCAAGATGGCGCTACACGTAACAAAAGTGTGTAGGAAGATGGTTAACATATTACAAGCAATCTAATTATTATGCATCCATTATTTAGCACATCTCAAAATAACTGCACAATTACTACACATTCACGAATACTTACAAGAAGTAGATCAATACGAATTAATAACACAACACGCAAGAGGATAAGTTAAATTTTAACGTTAAAAAGCAACGAGCTTCCAATCTGTCTAGAATAGGAATTAAAGATCTCAATGAAATCTACCTGAATCTCTATTTTCAAAAATGATCATTTAATATTTCAAGAGTTATGGATTAAACTGCAGTAGAGCCACTCCGAATTAACCACAAAATTCCAGCTACCCTGATTCTTTAAATTTTGCATGAATATTGTTGAACATTGAGATTTAGAGATATTTGATTGAGTGCTTTAGTTTACCTTCAACAACAAGTTTCTATTCAAATCGTATTTTAGAAGGTCTAAATTATTCCACTGACATAACAATGAAATATCAGGTAACCACAAACGTTTTTGCCACTTTTGATACTCCTAAAAAAAAAACACAATTCGTATTAAAAACAATTTTATTCAGCGAAATAATTTTCATTTGATTCAATCACCTTTTCCCATCTCGACGCTAACTTATAAATAACCCTTCTACAGAAGTCCCTGTATTTGGAACAGAAGAAAGTTTCTATAGCGACCTGTACCTCCCTGTCATTCTTAAACTCATGTTCACGCAGATTATTGTGATAATCCGAAGGAGAGTGAATATTGGGGGTGATACAAAGTCTCCCATTAAGGCGTTGGATTGTCTCTGTGGTCACTTTGGCAGTATGTGGACGGGTATTATTTTGAAGGAACAGCACTCCTTTACGATTGACAAGTGTTGTTTCCTTCTTTTTCAATGCCTCATGATAGGGTCCTTTGTTCACGTTCAGGCTGTTGTGAATAGAGCTCACTAGTAATGGTTTGGCCACGTTTCAGCACCTCAAAGTGTACAATTCCACGAACTGTCCACCATACACAAAGGAGCATCTTACATTCATGCACTGGTGGCCTTGACGTTTGTGAGCTTGGTCCGTGTCAGATATCCAATATTGTTTCCTCGAAGGATTCTTATTTTGGATCCAATTTTCATTACATGTCAGCAAATGATAGAAAAATGGCTCTTTGTTGTAGCAGGAGAGCAGGGTGAAGGCAGGCTGACGCACGTTGTTGTTTCTTTGCCTCTGACAATTCATTTGAGATCCTTTTGCTGAATTTATATGTTTTACCAATTTCATGCAGATGCCTTCCAATGGTTCCATCATTAATATCGAACTTTTAAGAAAAAGTGTTATTCTTCAATTTCAGTAGTAAGCAAACCATGACTGTCATAATGATTAAGAAACCTGTCATGGTAAGTTTTGGTTATAACTGGTCTTTCAGAGTTTCAGTATCGAAGGTAACTTTTTAACATTAGCAGAACACTTTTTAAGATTAAGTTGCAAGACACTTTTAACAACGTAATGGTCAGATCCAATATCAGCTCCCTTATATGACCTGGTATTCTTAACAGAACTAGCCCATTTGCTGTTAATTAATATATAATCAATCATATTCTTTTGCAGCTTATCAGGTGAAACCCATGTGTACTTATGTATGTTGCGGTGTTTGTATCATCAAATCATTAATTTCTATTTACCTGTAGGAGACATTGCCCATTACCATTACAGCTACCAATACCAAAGGGATCTATCACCTCCACAAAGACCAGTCAGTACCAACTTTAGGCCTGAAGTCGCCTAGAACAAAGGTTAAATCTCCTGTCTTGATAGAACTCAAAATATCATGAAGTTTCCCAAAACCTACTATTTTTCTTATCCTCATCGTCATATTCAGTGGGGGGCATAACAACAGAGAACCTTCAATTGATATCTGAAATTTATTTGTAAGAAAATTTTCATTAATGCATTCAGGACCGGATGACCAACTGATGCCCTAAGCACAGCCCAACAATGGTGCCCACCCCACCTCGGCCCTTCCACTGCTTTAATGACAAGATATTAAGACTCAGTAAGTACTGAAACTTCAGTCATTTACCATACCAAAGAAAACGTTTTTTTAACAATTCAGATTTAAATCGAACAGAGCAGATAAGAGACAATTACAAAAAATCGAATATCGAATTAAAGAGTTGAGAGTTAAGAGCATGATAACTAGGGGGAAAAATTCTGTGTTGCCCCCTCCATTTAGTGCCCTAAGCAATTGCTTATTTTGCGTAATGGTTAATCCAGCGCTGAATGCACTGATATCCTGGAAAAGCAGCATTAGCATGTCTGTTGAGAAGCAAGCTAACGCCTTGGAGATGCTTCTTAAAAATAATCATAAATTTCGCTTTCCCTTCCGGAAAAGCGAAATTTATGATTATTTTTAAGTATCTGACCTTTACTGTCCACATGGTCTCTTGGAAACCGAGAATATCTAAGTTGTAACTGTGGAATTCTTGTGTGAGGACATAAAGAGAGTAACTCTGTGTAGAGTCATTACATTCTAACCTCCTAGGGAGAGAAAATAGTTTTAGTGGAATGCAGAGCTGGTGCTTAAGTTTGCGGTGTCTCCTTCTCAACGATAAAATACAAAACAATAGAAATTAAATCGACACAAACGTGCAATTTTTTTAATTAAATATATTAGGAGATTTCGAAATCACGAAAGATAACAACGACACACAAGGTACCCCACATACAAGGTTCTCACTTCACATACCTCCTTCAGTTCTTCAATTGGAGTTTCTAATGTTATTATCATTTTTGAAGCTACGCAAAAGTTCACTGGAATAATGATTCTTTCTCTGAAGAAAAATTTCGGCATTTTGAAGTTATACAGAAGAGTAAGCTTTTAGGTTATTTTCGAAAAGGAGCAAGTCCTTTTGTCTGAAGCCAGTCAGTTTTGTTTCGGAAGTTTTTGGTTTCGGAGAGAAATGAAAATTCTTTTTGGTTTGAATCGGTATTTAAGTAATATTAGGAAATATATCTTCAGAAATAGTTCCACAGTTTTAGTTTCGATATTTAGAGGGAGCTAAATTTGAAAATTGGTAAATTTTAAATGGTGATTGCAAATTATCTAATCGTGTTAGAAATTCGAAATATGAATGATAGTGAAAACCCATTGCTTTTTTTCGGTACTTTAAATGCTGATGAACAATTGTTTCCCACTGCCAATCGACACACTGGCATTTAAACTTATTTCCTGAATGGTGATGTGCAGGTTTTCCTTAATGAGTTCACGAACAGCAGCTCTGTTTCATTCGTTCACGGCCTTCTTCGGTCTTTCTGCACGAAGGATTCTTCGAGCTCTGCCATCCTCCTCTGAATTTGCGCATCCATCCCGTAACAGTGCCATATCAACAGGCATGATCCCCATATACTTGTGATTAATCGGCATGAGTTGTTTTCTCGTCGTCCCCAAGCTGCATCCTTGTGAAAATGTAAAAATTTTCACCGTCTTTAGTAGCAGTTCGCACCGAAGTCTTTAATTTAGCGCCGCTAGCGAATAGAGAAATGATGATACGGACTTTACTTTTAACATGTAATACCAAGTTTGGACAAACTTTGGAAGAAGTCGTAACTCGTTAAGTTCGGAGGAGCGAGTGAAAATCTACAGACACTTGTCAAGAACTTTTCGAAAGCCCTTCGTATCATGATATCATGATGTATGCGTGACTGCTGTATTCAGTTCTGCTTTCATTAATGAACGGAACATTGATTTCTTGTTTTGTTCTTTCCCCATCCCCCTGAAAAAAATTCACGTCGACGTCCAGGGTCCTTATTATATTTTTTTCTCCGAAAGTTGTGTTCCCAGATTCTGGATCAATTTATTTTCGTAAATTTCATTATGGTGTTACCTAATATCTAATTTCTGAAATAATTGTAAAAAATGTACTACCTAATGTCAAATACCACTTATATTTATTGATAAATACTAAAAGATATATACAAATAACAGATTCAAATCTTAATTGAGAGATTATTTGGGAAAAACAAATTTAGCTGAATATTATATTTGGTATTTTATGAAATATTTATGGTGCAAACCATTATTGTGGCTAAATGACCTGCGTTTGATTTAATTTATTCAGTTACGTGCAAATTGTTTTTTAGTTTCGCTGGTGAAATGGTAAATGCACTGTATTGTTTACTTTTATGAATAGAAATCAGTTTGAAAAAAAAAACATTTTTGTAATGCATTTGATGTTTTTAGCTGACTCAGTTCAAAAATATAAGTAAAATCTGTGAAAAATATTTTGATATTCCGTGTTCCAAAGACATATGTTCATGTACCTATATAAGTATGGATTGATAAAGTTTTTAAAATTAAAATTATTCATAAATTGTTTATAATAAGCAAAACAAACGTATAAAATTCATATACATATGAAAAATTATTCAGTGTATATCATTGATCATAATATTGAATGATTTGACATTCCATTGTACCTCTAAAAATGTCGGATACACGTACCACAAGTTGAATAATACCACTGGAGTTGAAAAATAAGTTCGTGATAAATTGCAAATTATTATATATATATAAATAACATAACGCTTTCCAAACAGAATGATATATTGTACAAAATATCTATTTCTACAACGTTCATTCGTTGTAGAAAAAAACTTGGCATTAATATAATAATAATAGGCCATAAATTGGGAAAAGTTCCCGTATTCTGTACGAAAAAAATTGCAGTTGAGAATATTGCAACCAATTATACAAAATAACTGCCAATTATGAAAAAATATAAAAGTTGGGTAAAGTGAACTGATTGACGCGATGTCATATCCTATAAATATTGCAATATTTAAATTCTTCAAACAGAAAGAACATAACCTTCCAGAAGGACATTTTTAGAGAACTTGAGATATTGAGTTGTTTTACTTCTGAACGTCACTTTTTTGTCCACAATGGGCTAAATGACTAGGTCGCAAGGACCTAAAATCTGAAAGAGGGTTTGGGAAGGAAATCCATTGTACAATTGTTAGGAGTCAGATGGAAATTTCCTGTCAAGAACATCCAGCTTGTTCTTTAAGGTACACAAGTTATGCCTCTCCTTCACACAAGGTCACAGTTTTACGTTCCATTCGACATGGGAATTAATAACAAGATATCAATTCACTGACGATTACAATGCGCTAAAACACAAAATTTGTATTGAAAACACTGATGATTTAGCAACATTAAATTTCAAGTATACTATGTGCTGTAAAGAAGAGTTAATTGGTAGTTTGACATAAGTGATCCTTTAAGTGCCAGCCTCTCTGACCGCAGGGCCTGTTACGGCTGCACCACTCGCTAGTGAAGTTGTCGCTGTTACGGCTACACCACATCGGTGTGAAGGTATCGCACCACTCGCACTACCTTCACACCGACTCTAGTGGGATGTTTCAAAAAACTTTGTTTGTTCAGAGAAGAAATGCTGACAATATCAAACAGCCCTCTAATCGCAGGCATGAGGCAAATACCTGTTTTCCCCACCTACTAAAGGCTGAAGCCATCTACACTGGAAGATTTCCTCCAATATAGGTTTGACGATGCGCTTAGAAGCAAGGGTTCAGGTACTGCGATGACTTTAGATTAGGATTATCTCCAGCTGATGAAACATATCCTGTGAATCTATTCACTTGTGGCTGTCAATCCAAAAACATCCCGAAAACACAGCAGGAGATTTTCCCTCCACAGAAGCCCACCAGTGCAGCAAATTCAGGATTCATAATCACGCTCAGATCCTTATTCCAGTCTGGTCCGTTAAGTTTATATAGTCAGCACCAGGACCATGTGTGGTTGACCACCCCTTAGCAGGGCAGAAAAATATTAAAAGTAATCAGAGTTGTTCAAAGCAGTAGGCCACACTGATCTGGCAGCCCTCCCTTTCCATTCCGTTCCACAAGAGATTATCTCTTTTGAAAGGTACTAACGGTCTGCACCACGAGATGGTGGATTGGACTTTAGGTGCTAGGTCTGGCCGCTTCTGTGCATCATCGCAGGAGACTGATGCATGGCTCTCTTTCCAGTGACTGCTTAGCTACAATTTACAGCCCAATATGCCTTTGCTTTGAGTGCAAATATTTGAGCATTTATTTTTATATTCTTTTCAAATAACCAATATTTATGAATGATGAAATTTTATTTTTCTTTTCTTAGGTATATATACTCAGACGAGGTTGACTTGAAAAACGAAACCCAAGCTGTCGGTTTAAGTTTAGCAGCAGATAAATACATGATTCCTAGCTTGCAAGAAAAATGTGAAATATTTCTCTTAAACAGGAAAATGTCTGCAGATACCGTTACCCAGATCCTGGAACTGGCAATTAAATTAGGAAAAGATCGCCTCAGAATCCGTTGTTTGAATTTCGTTTCATTATATGCAGAAACAATCCTCAAATCTTCCGAATTCCTAAATCTAAATTTGGAAACTCTTCATTATATTCTAAGGTTGAAATCAATTTGTCTGACTTCAGAACTGCCTATAATCGAAGCTGTCTTTAGCTGGGCAAAAAACGCCCAGGAAAAGGAATCAACAGATTTAACCCTCAGAGAAATTCTGTTTCCTTCGTTACGTTATATTGATTTCGAATCTATGACAGCTACACAGTTTGGCACCGTTGTTAAAGAGTTTCCAGGTGCAATCAAAAAGGAAGAGGCGTTGTCCATATTCATGCACAAAGCTAATCCTGGATCTTATTCTCTTCCCACCTGGTACAATTCGACTTTCCAAAGGGATTATTTACGAAGGAGATGATAATATATCCATGACTGAAGCAAATGTAGTGTTTATTGTAAGGCAAATCGCACTACAACCGTTTCTAGCAGTGATTGTGAGAGAGTAATTGTCTTTGCCATTTTATTACAAAATTTACATTTAAATTAGGCTTTGTCGAGAAAATATTAAACTTGATTACAATTGAAATTGCATCTTTACAAAGTTCCTATTTCTTCGGCGAAGAAAATGCATTAAAATGCGTAATGATAATAATTCTTCACAAAAACCCTAAAATTCGGGTTTTTCAATTATGTTAAACAGCGCTATCTCCTTTTGAAAGACCACGAAAAAAATTCACCTGGATATGGAGTAAAAGCGATTGCAGAAAAGTATAAATAAAAAACAAACTACAAACAATGCGTTAAATCGATAAAAATGATATATATTTATTTTTTACCTTTCTTTATATTACTTTTCTTGTCAGTTGTCGGTATATTGTCGAAATGGTTGTTTCGCCATATCTTTTGGAATCTTGGATAGACAGCAGGCCCATATCTAATGGGAAGAGCATGGTCCCCCCCCCCATTAGCGAAAAACATATTAAAAAATATATATATTATTCTATTTTTAAAATATTCCTTAAAAAACCACTGACTCAATGGAAAAGGTTTATACAAGAACGATGGTTAGATTCATTCCGATTCGACGTCGGACCACCCACTTCCATTAAGGTCACTTCTCCCATACCTTTTCATATTTTGTTTTCTAGATTCAGGGGTTATCGATAGCAAGGTGCGATGTGTCAAATGGAAGCTTCCGATGTCATATATTCTTAAAAGTTGACTGCCCGTGCTTTCTCCTCTCCTGTGCCGGCCACTTATAAAATAGAAAATGGACCCAATTCTTCCTCTATATCTTCTTAATGCTTGGGCCGAGAATAGTGATAAGCATCAAATGAAAGATCGGAACGTTGGACTGTTGTAGGTTATCTCAAGTGTTGGCCAGTGTTGCAAATTCACACGTAGGAAAATAGCTCTACAAAGTCCTAAAAAAAAAAGCTTTTTGACATGGAACAGAACTTGATTTTTTAACGTTTGAAACAAAATTTTCTTTCCGCGGCAACTTTGTGCAATGAAACATACATTTGAGTTTGGTCAATATTCCCAATAATAATTATCCGAATAAAAATATCGTGCCAACCTTCGGGATACATCATAACAATGGCTGTCTTAGTAGACCACGTCACAAAGCAAGCAGCGAGAGGTATTTCACAGACAGACGTTGAGTCAATACCTTCTTGGGTTGGGTTGGGTTGTTTTACCTCTGAGCGGCACTTTTTTGCACACCATGGGCTAAATGGCCAGGTCACATGGACCCCGAAGGCTCAGAGAAGGTTGGGGGAGGGGACCCACTGGAACAGCTGTTGGGAGACAGATGGTAGCCTCCCGTCAAGGCCATCCAGCGTGTTCTTTAACGTGCACAGGGTATGGCTCTCCCACACACGGAGCCACGGCTTAACGTCCCATCCGACGGACGGCGGCCTTCCCAAGCCCATCGGTGTCCTCTACTGACCGTGGGCAGGGCGGGGAATTTTGCGGAGATAAATCTTAACGCTGACCCAGCTGGGACTCGAACCTGGGAACTACAGATTACGAGCCTGGCGCGCTACCCACTGAGCCACCCCGCCCCCTTCTTCGGTTGAGTGCAGTGTTGCCAGATTGAAGTTTACCCCTGGATCTAAGGGTTTTATATAGCATATGGACATATGAATAAAATCTGGGTAAGCTATGACATATTTTTGGAACATATTTTATTATGAAGAGATATTTTGAGGGGGGGGGGGGGGGGTCAGGCGATTTCTAAATTTGTTGGGGAAAATTTTGTGTTTTATTTAAAATGTGGTGTATTTGCACAGTTCTTTTCACAAATTAAATAAAAATGATGGTGTAGGGGGAAAGCGAAATCTCGACTAATGACAATCTCCTTTGTAAAATTGTACCTTAACCGCAATTGCCATTTTGTTCATTGTTTGGCTATTTAGCGTATATAGAGATTGGGGGAGGGGACCACTGGAACAGCTGTTGGGAGACAGATGGTAGATCTGTCTCCCAACAGCTAATTTTGTTGGAAATTTTAGAAAAAAGTAGAAACTTAGAAAAAAAGTTTTACTTTAGAAAAAACTAGAAGTTCTGAGGAACATCGTATTACACTGCACAGCATTAATGGAAATACGCATTTAATCAAGCTTCAACTGGAATTGAAAGTACTGACTTTTCACTATTAAAAAAATACCAACGTTTCTTTTTTGGCGAATTACGGAAAGAAATTGTAATGTCGCTTATCACAAAATATAGAACCACGTAAATCAACAAAAGTAACCAGTCAGTCGAAAAACGATATTACTACTGTTCTTCTTAAATTCATATATGTATGTCAAAATATAGATGATACTATAAAAGAATGGAAGTCAGTGTACTGGAATAAAAGGAAATATGTACAAAACGGGGGTGGCTCAGTCGATAGCGCGCCAGGCTCGTAATCTGTAGTTCCCAGGTTCGAGTCCCAGCTGGGTCAGCGTTGAGATTTATCTCCGAAAAATTCCCCGCCCTGTCCATGGTCAGTAGGGGACACCGATGGGCTTGGAAAGGCCACCGTCCGTCGGATGGGACGTTAAGCCGTGGCTCCGTGTGCGGGAGAGCCATACCCTGTGCACGTTAAAGAACACGCTGGATGGCCTTGACGGGAGGCTACCATCTGTTTCCTAACAGCTGTTCCAGTGGGTCCCTTCTCTGAGCCTTCGGGGTCCATGTGACCTGGCCATTTAGCCCATGGTGTGCAAAAAAGTGCCGCTCAGAGGTAAAACAACCCAACTGTACAAAACACTGAAAGTTTCTGGATTGAAGCGGATGGCCAAAGAGATGGTGAGGGGAAAAAAAATGTGGAAATTTCTCCAGACTGCCGTTAACACTGCTTAGTTACCGTTTCCAAATACTTCATTGGAGAGAACGTTTCCCTTTGTAAATATTATCAAAAATAAATTGAGAAATACTCTACAAAAGCTGTGAATACAGTTAATGCTTGGTTCAAGTGAGGTGCAATTTAGATAAAGGTGGTGAGAATTCATTTGTAAAGTATTGCAGGCAATGTTCTCTAGGCATGGAAACACATGAAATAATAAGCTGAAAAAATTGCTTTTGCCGTGAGTGGGATTCAAAATGACGGCTCCTAGTAACCGACCAAGTACGTTAATTACTACACCATCAACGGATAAGGTTTTCATCTTCAGCTATTATTAAACTTTCACGCATTTTTTATTTCATTCGCACTGTGGCGTCATCTGTCGGGAAATGGACAACTATGTTGTCACATAGAGATGGATATTTGTACTCATGCTCACGGCATTATATCAATACTTCAATGGTAAAGTACCACAGAAGATGTCCTGTAGGCATGGAACTCATGAAATAGTAAGCTGAAAAAAATTGGTCTCTCACCTACTGTTGCTAAAAGTCTTCAATTCAGAAACCATATATAAAATATAAGGCAAAGAAGATGAGGGCATTTTGGACGCATTTCTAAAAATTAATCTAAAAAAAATTAGCAATATCTATTGATGTTTTGATAAATGTTAATAACAAACTTTCGAAAATAACAAATTTAGTGTAGTGTTAATCATAATGCATATTAATACTGTTGCAATCAAAATGAAAATTTTACCTATTTCAATCAAAATGGTTACTAATACCTAAAACTATCGACAGGGATAAAAATTTATGCGGAAACAGAAAAGTTTGGTACTAAAATCATTCAAATTCCGTTTTCTGGTACCTATGATTCAGTAACATTTACCTGTTTATACTTAAACTGTTTGGTATAATAATATTTAATTTAAGGGAAAACCGAAATTTGTAGTTAATTTTTACAAAAATAATGAGATTTTTTTTCTTCTTTTTCAATTTGGAAGCTTTAGCTTTTTTCTTAACTTCTAGGGTTACTTATGGTAGCGTAACTTTGATCTTTTGTAAGCAAGATAACAAGAAACTTGATGCTTTGGATTCTAGATGCTTACGCAGTATCTTTGGTATTAGGTGGTTCAACTTTGTAAGTAATGAAGAGGTTAGGCAAAGGAGTCTGCAACCTCCTCTGAGAAGCATATTGTGCAGAGAGAGACTGTTCGTTTGGCCATGTTGCTCGTATGGATAATTATAGATTGGCGAATAGGGTTATGAACAGTGTGCCTAAAGGCCTCAGAAAGAGGGGGAGACCTAGGATGCAGTGGACAGACATTATCAAAAAGGACCTTGTTAGAATTGGTGTGCAATGTCCAGATGCAGCAGATGTAGCTAAGGACAGATATGCTGGGAGAACTAAATTGTGCGGTCTGGTTGACCACTGTAGCTCATGGCTGCTTGAGGAGGAGGAGGAATATTAATGTAAAGTTGAACTTTTATTCAGCTCAAATCGCAGGTAAACTCTGGAAAACATTTACTGCATCGTAGGACCTAAAATGTTATATTTTACTCTAAAACATTGTACAATTGAAAACATGGCAGAAATAAATTTCAGGAATTTAGGGACTCTTTCTTAAAAACGTGAAATTTAGCGGATATTGTGCCTAAACTAGTGATAAAATGAGGCATCCATCTGGCAACACTGGTTGAAGGCAGATTGAGTGTGTTCGAGTGAAAGACCAAGTGTAAAACAAGCACTAGGATACGTTTCTATGAAAAAGGCAAGATGAATTATTCAGGAATTCACACACTGAATTTTCGTATGATTTGTAGAACTAAACGTATTCAGTTTGTCTTAGAAACTTGGACTAAAGTCGCTTATGCTCATGAAGCAAAGGAACTTAAATAGCTAAATGTAGTTAAGATAAATGTTATTAACCCTAATTACCCATACAGATGGGAGAACTATAAACTTTCCATACTCATACAACTTTCCATACTCTTTCCAACAGTAGTATTAAAATGCCAGGCGTTTATATTTTCTTAATCGACTTTCCGTTATTAATCCAAATGGTAATGAAATATTTCGAATTTTTGATTCTATTACTGGTAACTTAAGAAACCAAACCAAAATTAATAAGACGGTTTACAATGACAACTCCTTCTATGATCCTAAAGACATTGTTAATGTTTTAAATAATGTATTCTGTAAATTCTGCACTTCTACAGAAAATTATGTAAACGCAAATGAGTCATTTTCCTATTCTAATAAATCATTTAATAATCTGGTAACCTTTAAGCTCAAAAACGTTACCGAAATCGAAGTTATTAACTTTATAAATTCGCTAAAAAACACTCGCAGTGTCGGACCAGATGGAATCCCTGTCATTATTCTAAAAATTCTTTTCCCATTAATTTCTGCACTCCTTTGTGATCTGATTAATCGCTCATTTAACGCTAATGAATTCCCAGTTCCATGGAAAGAAGCCATCATCTCACCCATACCTAAAATTTCAAATCCTTCTAACCCTCTGGAATATCGACGTATTTCAGTTACAGGGGGAGGAGGGAGCATCGTCCCTTCTCCCCCAACTAGATTCTGGCATTATTACACTTATAAGCTATGACATTGAATTAAACAGTTAACTTTAAGCTATATGTTCTTTTTCTTCAGATTTAATAATTGTTATATTTGCCATATATGTATAGATCTGGGTATGACCCAATTTCAGAATGCTAACAAAGTAATAGAGGTAAAAAACTTATTAAACTGAGTGATATTTCAAGAGTTTTTTAAAGTGAAACCTGTGAAACGGAGGAAGAAATGTTATACAAATGAAATATATCCTATTTAAAATCCACTCCCTTGACACCACTTTGACATTTTTTCGCCTGGATTTTTTCTTCCCCGTCCCCCTTAATTTTTTTCTAGATCGGGTTTAATTATGTTCAATTTGTTGTAATTTTCTCAGCAGCAGATTTCTTCGTTACCTATCATATTATTTCAAATAATGTGATAGGTAATATATTACATATTACAAATATCTTCGTTACTATATTAGGTTATGCATTATATTTAGGAAAATATTCCGTTTTATATCATGTAACAGTTTAGCATTTTATATAAACAAACTGTTATTTTCCAATGCAAGCTATATACACAGTCGTATCAGAATAATATGACCACCTACCATAGTATAAGTATGGTAGGTGGTCATAATATTCTGCTACGACTGTGTATATCGGTATCATATTTACTGTTGCGCGGGCCCTGCCCTGACTATCGCGATAGTTATGTTCCCAAGATCGACATCTTAACTTACTTAAATAATACATAAATAAATAAGATAGAAAAAAGAACGAAAAATAAAGAAAATAAAAATATTAGAACAAAAAATAAATAAAAATAAAAATAATAGGTTCCAATCTTGGAACCACAAACCTTAAACTTGAAATCGTAACTCTAAAACTTCTCCTCCCCCCTTTACAAGTTTATAAATGGGTGTCGCTTCCTTGAACATTTTACTTAAATTCACTTTTCTGCATTAAATTATCATATTTCTCTTTATTTTTGACTAATATTATTCATGACTCTTGACTATTATTTATTTATTATTGACTCTTTGATGATCGCATGGAAGTAAAGCTGAAGAAACAGACAGGTTTGTCTTACTCTTCCTGTGGGAGTTTTGATGCTCATCTAAATAGCTTTGGTAACCTAATATTATTTTGCTTAATAACTTCGAAACTTTTATTTACAATAAAATTGTATCTCGTTTTCAAAGAAATACATCTCAAGATAATGTGTTTACTTTGTTATTTGTCTGTCCATCTGTAGACGTCGAATTTTTTCATTAAAGAGAAAAATTAAAAATTCTTTTTGTTTTTTCTCTATATTACGATTTGCACTTTAAGAATATCCCAAAAGCTATAATTGCGCCTTCTAACGGTGGAAAAATTTGAAAATTCGAAAATTTGAAACGAATATTGCAAACGATATATTTATGGTAGAAATTTTAAATTGGTGGTGGAATGTTATAGTTTGGTAGCAATGAGTTGACCCTTAGATTCACGAGGAGGAGGAACTTTTTTAGCAGATAATTGTTTGTTTTTAGAAATAAATTAAAAATTCTATTTTAGGTTGGATAGGTATTGATGATATATTGATCATCATCATGATCCAGCAGCCATGGCTACTGAGGTTCAACCAGATTATGTAATTTCGTTCTAACACATCTCTCCTGAGCTACATCTGCTGCATCTCACCACTATAGACCCATTCTAACCAGGTCCTGTTTGACATTGTCTGCCCACCGCATCCTAGCATCCACTGATCCCTCTTTTTATCCCTCTTTCTGAGACCTTTAGGTACACTCTTCATAATCCTATTCGCTAATGTGTAATTACACTAGATAAGATATTGAAATTTTTTTTATAACATTGGTCAAATAGAATGTTTTTAAATAATTTTGGGGTGCTGAATTCAAATATTGCTATGAAAAATCTGCAGCAAGTACAGTTTTTTTTTAATTACGGATTGATATATTTCAAATTTCAATGAATACGCATATCTGGGAAATGAAAATAAATGTGACTACTTTATTAAATTGCAACTTAAAACCCATTAATTACTTACATGATTACAGTGAAAAAAATTAGAAACATCATAGTTATATATATATAGACCAGTGGTTCCCAAACTTACTATGCCCATGGACCCCTTCTTATAGCAAAAACCTGACCATGAACCCCCAAGTGAAATAACTGCATAATAGAAAATTACAAATTTAAATTTGATGTCTTGAATGGTAAATTGTGACGTAAAAATAAAATATAAATAAAACATTTTGATATTTAAGTAGTAATTATTGAAATTATAACTTTTGTTTTAAAATACAAAAACACATTATTTTTTTTTCAATGAGATGGGTGAACCTGATGGGATGATATGAGATTATCTATGTTCGGCTCTATGTTTGTGAGTAACATTCGTAAGTCTCCACGAGCACTAATTTCCAGTCGGCACTTAATCCACGTTCTACTAAATAGGAAGACGGGAAAGCAATCAACAGCTTCTGTACAATGACCCATAATGCAGGATATAAAATTGGTATCTGTTTTTGTAACCAGAATTTGTGGCATCCTTGTTCAAACATTGGTTTCAGCTCCTCATTTGTGGATAATTCAATAAATTGCTGCTGTATTAGTATGGATTCATCTGAGTTTGTGGGTCTACTTGCAAAAGGGTCAAACACCCAATCGGGGATAACCAAGTGAAGAATGTCTTCAAATCTTTGGCTGAGGTCAGAATGAAGAGCCGTTAAGTGTTGACAATAAGCAAGCAAATCTTCATCTCGTTTTTGCAATTTTGAAAGATTTGGAAACAGAGCATTCTCCTCTCCCGAAGTTTTGTTTGTATAGAAAAAGTTTGGCAACAAACGCAGATATTATACTTTTAGTTCTGATTAAATTTAATTGATCACCTTGTAGCTTCAAATTGGTTTCGTTAAATTTGGCAAATAAGTCAGTCATATAAGCTATGTCATTTTTTGAATTAATTAAATTGAGCCGCAAATCATTGTCTTTACTTACCAGGAATTCCAACACTGAATCAAAGAGTGAATAAAATCGATCCAAACATGCACTTTTAGATAACCAACGAACTTCCGTGTTAAGTAGTAAAGATTATAATCTTTATCATTTTCCAAACAAAGTTGAGCAAATAATCTCTCATTTAAGGCATTCCTTTTGATTTTATTAACTGCTCTAATGACAAATCTATTGAGCCATGCAAGCGTTCACTAAGATTTTTGGCGACTAAATGTTGTCGATGAATGATACAATGTACAGATAATACATTCGGTATAGCTTGTTTTAAGTATGCCAGAAAGCCTCTGTGCCGTCCTACCATTACCGGAGCACCGTCAGTAGCAACGGAGAGTTGTTGGGTTGTTTTACCTCTGAGCGGCACTTTTTTGCACACCATGGGCTAAATGGCCAGGTCACATGGACCCCGAAGGCTCAGAGAAGGTTGGGGGAGGGGACCCACTGGAACAGCTGTTGGGAGACAGATGGTAGCCTCCCGTCAAGGCCATCCAGCGTGTTCTTTAACGTGCACAGGGTATGGCTCTCTCTCGCACACGGGGCCACGGCTTAACGTCCCATCCGACGGACGGAGGCTTTTCCAAGCCCATCGGTGTCCCCTACTGACCGTGGGGAAGGCGGGGAATTTTGCGGAGATAAATCTCAACGCTGACCCAGCAATGGAGAGGATATTACTCAAGGGTATAGCTTTTACATCGAAAAATCTTTTTAAATCATTAAATATTGTTTCACCTTTCGTATCAGTTTCCAAACATTTGTCAAATAACAATTCTTGGGAAATTTTTTCTACTTTTACAAATCTCACATAAGCTAAAAGTAAAGCTTCGTTTCCTGGCAAAGTTGACTCGTCAAGCTGTATAGAGATTTCAGATGATTTTAAGTACTCGCAATAAAGAATTTTCTACGCACTGAGCCATTTCGTCAATCCTTCTTTGTACTGTATTTATTACTCAGTGGAATTCCTCTTATAATATCGGAAGCTGGTTTATGCAGCACGGTGCGTATTACCTCACTTACAGCTGGAAGAATAAGTTCTTCACCAATGATGTGCGGCTTTCCGGACTTTGCAATCAGTAAAGAAATGTTATAAGAAGCACGCAATCCATCGTCATCTCGCTCAGATGTTGTCGCTAAGAGTTGTCGCAATGACGGTGTTTTCAAATATTGTTCTTTGACTGTTTTAAAAGAAGTTAAATCTTTATCTTTTTTGTCGCTATGGACTTTTGTCAAATGTTCCTTAAGCTTAGAAGGTTTCATTGAATCGTTTGACAAAGTTTTATTGCATAGAAGGCACATAGGTAAAATACTATTTCCTGGTAACGGAATAAATGCCGTATTTTAAATATTCAACACTATATTGTCTGCATTTTTTCTTCGGCTCACTCATACTGTTATCTGTAAAAAAAGGCCACAAATTTAAGATATAAGAAAATAAAACAAATCATTTCTTTTCAAAAAAAACCGCTATTTATTAATATTTTGTTTTATTTTGAAAATGGAATGCCACAAAGTAACGCTCGCATCAATTAATTATTTAAGATATAAGAATAAAATTTTAAGTAAGTGTCACATATTGTATAGGTACGCATTTTTTACTAATTTAATTATTTATTTTTCTTGAAAAATAAATAATTCAATTATTATCAAATAAATTAATAAATGACAAAATATAATATTGATAAATATTATACAATAAAATTATTTTATAAATTAACTTTAACAAAAGTATAACTTTGTTTAAACAAATTTAATATACAAGAAGATATCAATTGTATTAAAAAATACTTACGTAACGTATGCTATCTTCGTAACAATACAAAAAATGATACTGCTTTTTGTTCAAAACTAGGAAAATTTATTGCATGCACTTAACATCACGCACAAAACAGAACTAAATTGTTGATTAGATGAACGACTCTTTTATAGTGCCATATTTTAGACAAGTTATTGCATGTAGCGGCGAGATACCGTTCCTGTTTAAACCTGCATAGATATATAGATAGACGGCCGCGGTCGGCCCTACTCCCATCGTACGATGCTTGTCGTTACTTGTATTTTATGTACCTAAATAATAAATAAATAAATACCCCTCAAGCAGCTGCTTGCCACAGAGGTCTGACAGGAGCCTGTCAGTTTATATGCCACAGTAGGAGATCTGAGAGGATGGCAGGACCTCAGCAGAAAAACGACACACATCCATGCCTAATCCGGGGCGTAGCCAAGCGTGCTAACCACTCGGCCCCGGGACGGCTTTATGTACCTAGCTATACTTATATTTTACTCAGGACGTAAAAATCGCTACCAATTTATTTATTGCTATTTATTTTAACTTTCATAATAATGAAAATGGGTCGCAATTATTTTACTTCACATTAAACCTTTTGGGAACCCCTGAAGTTGTCCACGCACCCCCAAATTAATTTTAATTTGCCACAGACCCCCTCAGCGGTCACAAGGGGTCCGTAGGAACCACTTTGGGAACCACTAGACCAATGAATATAAAGTAACAAATGAAATAATATTGAAACGCAAAATAAGAAAACATGGGTAAGAATCTTTTATTTATAAGTTCATTTTTGTCTTTTATGTGCTGAGGTATCTTCCTTCTGCAAGAACCAGCAGAAGTCACCCATCATTGCTGGGTCCCACCTGCCTTGGTATCTCTCCTCCATGGTCCGGATATCCTGGTGAAACTTTTCCCCTTGCTTATCACTGACAGCTCCTAAGTTCTTGGAAAAGAAGTCGAGATGCGAGTGCAAGAAATGAATCATCAAAGACATTCGGCAGCCAAGATTTTCGTAGTTTTTGAGAAGATCTTGAATGAGCTGATGGTAGTTTTCCTCTTTGTGATTCTCCAGAAAACCCTGGACCACAGACGTGAAGGATTTTAAATGCAGAGGCTCCTTCATATTCAGTTTTTCTTATCATTCAGTATCATTCACAAGTATCATTCAGTAGCTTCTTGATCTGAGGACCAACAAAGATCCCTTCTTTGAGTTTAGCATCACTTAGTTTCGGAAATTTTTCCTTCAAGTGCAAAAACCCTTTACCAGTTTTGCCATAGCCTTTACAAAGTTTTTCATAAGCCCAGTTGGATGTGTAGGGGTGGGAGCAGAATATCAGAGGGGTCAACTATAGATTTATACCTCACATTACTCTTTCCAGGAATAAAATCATCTCTTTTGGGTCAGTCTTCTGTGTTGTAGTGTTCCTTTCTGACCCTACTCTCCCACAAACACAGAAAACAGCAAAAGTTTGTGAAGCCTCCTTGAAGCCCGACCAAGAGATATATGACTTTTACGTCACCACCTGTTGTCCACTTAAATTGGTCATATTTTATAGCAATGAGTATTTTTTCCATGCTTTTATAAGTTTCCTTCGTTCTCACAGCGTGTGTCATTGGAATTGAAGGATTTTGATTTCCTTCATGCAAAAGGAGAGCTTTCAAGCTGAATTTTGACGAATCTATAAATAGACGCCATTCCTTACGGTCGTAAGTTCTTCCAATTTCTTCCATCAGCCCTTAAATATCTGTGCAGAAACACAAACCATCTTGCATCTCGTAATAAGAAGATAAAGCCAAAATTCTCTTTCTGAACAGAGAAACTCTGGTACCCTTGGCCAGAATATTCCACTCTTGAAGTCTTGAACCTAAAACTTCAGCTTGTTGTTTGGAAAGTTTTAGGTCTCGAACAAGATCATTTAGTTCATTTTGCTGAATAAGATGAGGCTCATCTATCTTTTTAGGGGTGTATGTAGGATCAGGATCTGTATGTGCCTCAAAGTCTTCCTCTGATGAATGTAAAATCATCTCCTCCCAGTTGGTTGGAGGTGTTGGTATAGGAAGATCTTCTCCATGAGGAACTGGCCTTTATGGCTGAAGGAACATTTGGATATTGTATTTTGCTTTTGTCCTTTTTTTTAAAAGACCGACACTTTCGTTCAGTGGTTCTCAACCTTTTATGCTTCACGTACTCTCTGGAAATGTGTATGTAACTGGCGTACCCCTTGTAGAGATAGATAAAACTAAAGTTATAGTATAATAATTCCAACCTAGCGACTTTGTTACTAGAACTAACGACTTTTGAGCCCTCACGGCGTAATCCAAAATATTTTTTCGCTTACCCCACGTTGAGAACCCCTGCTTTAGTTAAAAATAGCAATCATGCAAGTGACTAGTTGGCTCACGCCAAATCATTGGAACTGCAAAGAGAATGGATTTTATCTTACCTTTCAACCATCTACTCAGGCCAACAAAACGAATTGCAACACACATCTGGAGCCGATGTTTTGTCCTGATCTCGAACATGACATCCAAAATACAAGTTGTAGGCTTTCTGCACAATCTTTGTTAAAGAACGACTCTAGGATTTTAAAATATAATTTCCACAGACTTAACAAAACTTATCTGGCACATTAAATACATCCAAGACGCTGTCTTTTGTGCCATTTAAACGCCAAAATTCACTCTTCAACGTACAGTACGTGTTCCTCCTACAATGAAAACAACAAGAATGGCGGTCTGAGGTTAAGTTACTGTTACAAGTTTTCTCTCACTTGGCAATCAGTGTTGCCAGTCATAAAAAGTAAAATATCTAGTATTCTTCCAGTTGCCTGGAGGTGTTGCTATAGGAAGATCTTAATACAAGTCAAAATGACCAATAACATGAAAACGTGACGTGCTAGCCATTTTTAACGCCAGATCTGAAATCAGTATCTTAAAAATAGCTAAATGCAGCTACTATTCTTCATGTTATAAAAACCTTGTAAACCAGTGTTATCCATTCGGGCAACATGGCCAAACCAACGGTGTCTCTCTCTGCACAATATGCTGCTCAGAGGAGGTTGCCGACTCCTTTGCCTAACCTCATCATTACTTATAAAGTTGAACCACCTAATGCGCAAAATACTGCGTAAGCTGAAAAAAAAAACTTTTCACGAGTTCCATGTCTACAGGATATATATCCTGTGATTATTTACTACTGATTTACTGCGTAAGCATCTAGAATCAAAAGCATCAAGTTTCCTGTTATCTTGTTTACAAAACGCCAAAGTTTCACTACCATAACTAACCCTAGGAAGAACCAAACTTAAAATTTCCGAATCACCCAAAGGCGATAGTTACAACCTTTAACGGTGGAAAAAAAAATCGAAAATTCCGAACGAATATTACAAACGATATATTTATGTTGCAATTTTTTTTACCTGATAAAATGTAAAAGTCACGAAATTTTCATTGGCAACATCGACCCCTTATCCCCAAGGTTGGAGGGGAAACGCACTTTTTTGTTTCTAGAGACAAAATAAAAATTCATTTTTGGTTGCACAGGTATTGATGAACGATTACGATTTGCACTTTCCGAATATCCCAAAGCATGTACGTATTAGGTCTTCTACATTGAAAAAAACTGAAAATTCCAAAATGTTTAACGAATATTGCAAGTGATGTATTTATGCTAAAATTTGAAACTTTGATGGTGGAATATCATGAAGGTCATGAAGTCTCCGTTGGCGGCAATCAGTTGACCCCTTATGGGTTGGGTTGGGTTGTTTTACCTCTGAGCGGCACTGTTTTGCACACCATGGGCTAAATGTCCAGGTCACATGGACCCCGAAGGCTCAGAGAAGGTTGGGGGAGGGACCCACTGGAACAGCTGTTGGGAGACAGATGGTAGCCTCCCGTCAAGGCCATCCAGCGTGTTCTTTAACGTGCACAGGGTATGGCTCTCCCGCACACGGGGTCACGGCTTAACGTCCTATCCGACGGACGGCGGCCTTTCCAATCCCATCGGTGTCCCCTACTGGCCGTGGGCAGGGCGGGGAATTTTGCGGAGATAAATCTCAACGCTGACCCAGCTGGGACTCGAACCTGGGAACTACAGATTACGAGCCTGGCGCGCTACCGACTGAGCCACCCCCGCCCTGACCCCTTATGCCCAGGGTCATTATGCTCAGGGTATCTTTCAGTTTGAAAGCATTAGGCTATTGTTATCTTTAGCTACTAATTCATTCGTGTAATTTTGCAATTTCTAACGAAGTTTCTTTCAACTGACTCTTGAGGGAGGAAAGTTCGCCATCGTGGTTGAGCAGAGAGATAGTTTCATAGCACGTGGAAAACGTGTAACGATAACATAATAAATAGGCAAAACGAAATATGTTAGAGTTTCAACCCATAGTATCAAAAATCATTTGTTAAAGTGTACCATTAATTAAAAATAAGAAATGTTGTTTCGCAATAAATATTTTATTAGCAATTTTCGCAATTATTGTGATTCTTTTGGGAAAATGTTTTCCGCAATAACCTTTTTCCAAATTTAGCTCCCGCTACAGGTCGAAATTAAAACAATTGTAAGACTCTGAAAAGCCGAATCCTAATATTAAATTAGCATCCAGCCAACCGAAGAATAATTCTTATTCATCTATTCGCCCCCCCCCCCCAAAAAAAAATAAGGTCGTCTTATACGAAATCTAAAACATTTGTCTTTGTAAAATTTAATTTTAACCCCAAAATATATGTCCGACCCTAAAAATATATTTGAAAAACAACTACAAAATTTTATTCCATATAGAATATTATTTTCACTTTTTGTGGCCAGTGGAATATTTTAGTAATTGGGAAACTGTACTCAAGTGTTATTCTCGGATCCAACCCTCCTCCCCCCCCCCAGAAGCTAATTTCTCGGACCTTCCCGAAACTTAATTCTCGGACCCCCCAAATAAATTCTCGGATCCTTCCCCCCCGAAACTTAATTCTCGGATCCCCCCCCCCCCTTGAAACTAAATTCTGGGTCCTGCTATCATTCGCCATTTTCGAAAATCCCTCTGTTTCATTTCCAAAAATTTTTTTTTATACATTTTTGCGGATTTAGATATTATTTATTATATGATCAAATGATCAAAAGTTCAATCAATCTTTATCGTATGACAAAGGGGCACGCAACGACAAGCTGTACCAGGCCCCGCAAAAATATGCTCCGGCTTTGCCTCTGTGACCCCCATCATAGCTACCGTTAGTTCAAAAAAGAAAGGTTCTGCTCCAGCATCAAAGTCTTCCCCTCTTCTGGGAAAGTCTGGAAGTACATCAGGAACCTGACGGGAAAGCTGCAGCCTGCCCTCCCTTTCCATAACCTTGCTTTTTCCCGTGGGGAGGACTTAGCTGCCACTGCTAATGCCTTCTTGCGGCACCTCACCTCTTCCCTTCCTGCACCACTGCTGAATGATCAGAATATGGCTCAGGAGCCCTGCTCTGGGACTGAGCTTTGCTATAATGATCCTTTCACCTTGCAGAAACTCGCCCCTGCAATTTGGGCTTCGAAGTGCTCGTCGGCCCCACGCCCTGACGGCGTCAGCTATACTCAGTTAGCTAACCTGTCACCTGAGGCTCTGCTTGTGCTTCTTAAAGCCTTCAATCACTCCTGGACTACCAGCTGGACCTCAATACCAGAGTCATGGAAGGCAACACACATCGTGCCTATTTTGAAGCAGGGGAAACCTGCTACTAAGCTGTCCTCTCACAGGCCCATTGCTCTATCATCTTGCCTCTGCAAGATCCTAGAGAGATTGGTCCTTGGACGCCTGGAATGGTTTCTAGAGTCCAATGGCATCCTCCCTGACAGCCTCTCGGGTTTCCGCAAAGGGAGATGCACGTCGGACAATCTCATCGACTTCATCTCTGCTGCTGATCAGATGCAGTCCGTGGGAGAGACTACTGTTGCTGTCTTTTTCGACATCCAGATGGCATTCGATTCCGTGTCCCACTCAGATATTCTCTGCAGGCTCCATGATCTTGGCCTCAGAGGCAATATCACCAAGTGGATCGCAGCGTACCTCTCCAACATGAATATTCCCGTGAAGCTGGGCAACATGCTCAGTGTCTCCCACACCATCAAGCATGGAGTACCTCAAGGGGGTGTCCTCAGCCCGATGTTACTGAACATCTTGCTGTCAGGCCTACCCTCTCGACTCGAGTAAGAGTGGGTATTTCCATTTACGTAGACGATATCTGCATCTGGTTCCCTAGCCAGGACCCTTACCATGCTCAGCTCATGATGAAACAAGCTGTGGACATGGTCGTCAAGTTCTTTGACAACCTAAGCCTCACGCTTTCCACTGATAAGACTGTGGCCATGGTTTTCACGAGGAGTCACCTTCCATCCCCGTTCCCTGGCCTCTTGCTTGGGCCAGATCACATCAAGGCCGTCCATCAACATAAGTTCCTTGGTGTGGTCCTGGACAGCAGGCTGAGCTGAGGGCCTCAGATCCAGCATCTTAAGACAGCTGCCACTGCAAATAGAAATATACTGTCTTTTCTTGCTGGTACCCGCTGGGGAAGTTCCTGCAAGACTCTCCTGGTGTTGTACCGGCACTTGATCCTCTCCCGCATCAACTACAGTGGTCACCTTCTGAGCAATGCCTCTACTACATTGCTCAGCAAGTTGGCCACTGTCCACACTATATCTCTGCCTCTGACTCTACCCTAACACACCAAATGCGCCTGTCATTGCAGAGGCTGATGACATGCCTTTCCACCTGCACTGAAAGAGAGATATACTGTATCATCTCTCGAGGCTCCATTCCCTCTATTCTAACCATGAGCTTCTCAGGAAGTTGCATGACAGACCTCACTCTGCCATCGCCCTGTCCGCCAAGGTCTTCTACGACCGAGTCCTTCCTGCCAGCTCCAGATGCACGAACTGGCAGGGACTGATGCTGGGTGCTGGCAATACTCTCTTCCCCGACTTTCCACCTGGAGGAACAGTGATCTTATGATCAATGTCACTATCCCTTCTCTTGGTCTGAAGTGTGACTCTGATCCATTGGCCATCAGACTTCTCTCCACCTCTTATGTCACTGAATGATATGAGGGATGTACTGAGGTCTACACTGATGGATCTGTGGATCGGGAGAGGCAACGTGCTGCCTCTGCCATCCCCGATACTGGCATCGCCAGAGGTTTCCGTCTCCCGCATCTAACCTCCTCCATCTGTGCAGAGCTTCATGCCATTCTTGAGGCTGCACTTTTCATTCTCAGCCTCAAGAGTGGCAACTTTGTCATCCTCTATGATTGCAAGTCAGCCTTGGAAGTTCTCCAGAAGCGAGACAGCAAGAGCTGCAACCCCTTCCTCATCCAGATGATCATGGAGACTTGCTCCGAGGTTACTTCTGCTGGAATCACGGTTCATTTCCAGTGTATCCCTTCCCATGTAGGGATACCTGGCAATGAGCTCGCTGATCACACCGTGAAGGAGGCGCTGGAGAGACAGAGGTGTGTAACTAATTACCCTCTCTCTCTGAATGACTGCAAGAGTTCTGAAGTTCTCTGTCTCACATCTGATGAGCCAGTATTGTCTTGCTCAGTGGCAGAAGGACAGCAGCTGTTCCTCATTCAGGTACCTGATTGAACCTTCTCTCACTGCTCCTAACCTCGGTAATCTCCTCAGATCTGAGGAGACCCTCCTTCATCGTCTCTGAGTTGGTGTCATCTACAGCAACTCTACGCTCACACTCTTGGCAGAGCTTACAGTCCAGACTGTGCCACTTGCAGCACCCCTGAGACTGTATCCCACGTTCTGCTCAACTGCTCCCACTACAATGCTGAAAGAAAAGCTTTGTTCCGCGTGCTTCATGATATCGGAATTACTTACTACTCCATCACCTCCCTTCTTGGCAACAACCATAATGCGAAGCTGCGGCGAACATGCTTCCATATGGTCAGTGGTTTCTTTCAGAGCATTGGCCTCATCTGCTAGGTTTAATGTTCTCTTTTTTTCTTTCTCCTGAATAGTACTCTTTTTTGCTTTGAGAGATTGCTGAGAGGCAGCATCAGATTCAAAAGGAAGCCTTAAATTCAGACACTTGTGAATTTTTTTCATATTAGAGTTGGATTGTTTTACTACTAAATGGCACTTTTTTTGCACTTGGGCTAAATCGCAAGGCCACAAGGAACCAAGTTTGGCCCAGATCTAGAAAAAAAATCGAGAGTAGGGGAGGCCAAGAGACTGGCTTTCCAATGCATTAAAACATTCCCCACCCTGTGTTTTGCTGGTTTTAAAAAACATTTCTTGAAAAATGCATTAAATATAAATAAGTTTAATAATTTTTTGCCTTTATTAGCTTTTCGAAGGAAAGGGAGGTTTGCCCCATCTATATCTGACCCTGAACCAAGGGATCAGAGACTTGGGGAACAGATGGGAACTAGCTGTCAAGGCCATCCAGCATGCTCTTTAACATATGTCTGATGTGCAGGAGCCTACCTGGTGCTCCTCCACACGAAACCGGCTTTACTTCCCATCCGATCAATGGCGGCCTTATAAAGCCCATCTGTGTCCCTTTCTGACCAAGAGCAGGGTGGGAATTTAACAGAGATAAATCTCAACGCTGGCCCAGGTATGCCTGAACATGGGAACCACAGAGCTTGGTGCACTACCGACGGAGTCATCCACCACTCCTGTCACATTAGATTCAACGGTTAAAGCTGTAATTTAGTAGGAATATCATTTTTAAGTGAGGAGCTCTGGATAATGGGGACATAATAATCAAGGCACTTGAACACTTTAATATCTAAAATTGCCTGCACATTGGCTTTACTGCATGGCATGGAATTCCCCCCCCCCCTCCTGCACAGAATGAATAATAATAAGGCATCTACGTTAGTTTTCTAATGTTGTCTTTGTGCTGAGATCTTGCCTTACAGACCGTTTCTATTCTGTATTTAATTAACAAGATACTATCGGACCTTTGTTTTTTCGAGGGGTAAAGTTTTATATAAATTTTCCCAAATTCGAATTAAAAAACTTGGGTAAAACTTGGCTTCTGATCTACGGGACCTGGGTTCGAGCCCCGGGTAAGGCATGGATGTTCGTGTTGTTTTCTGCTGAGGTCCTGCCATCCTCTCAGATCTTCTACTGTGGCATATAAACTGACAAGCTCCTGTCAGACCTCTGTGGCAAGCAGCTGCTTGAGGGGGTATTTATTTTATTTATTTAAGTATTAACGACAATTAGTTTTCAAATTGGCTAGCAGACGCAAAATTTGGAAGTGACCCAGACCTCTGGGTCTGTGAGTGGGCCTAATGGAAGTGATCTCTTCTGCCAACAAGCAGAGGGAATTTTTAAGACTTAATTTCGAAACATTCGGGAGTAAAAGATTAGTAGGGAAATGAAATTGAAATAACCAAGAGGCCTTTGTAGGTCTTGCAGTAATAATAGTTTTCTCTAATAGATGAACTTTGCAGTTGTACATCTTTACAGGCGTATGGGTATAAAAGGCTGAGCTTCATCTGCCTTTTTCTCTAGAATTCCTTTAACGGATGATATTAGTTTACATATTTTTCAAGTTAAAAAAAACTAATTAACCGTTGGCCGAGTGACTAGAGAGCTTGGTTGCAGTTCAAAAGGACTTCGATTCAAGTCCCCTGATAAGTAATAGATATCTCTTTTCATAGATATCTCTTTTCATAAGTATTTCTGCTAAGGTCTTGCTTTTGTCAAACCTTGTCTGTGACACATACACAGTCGTATCAGAATAATATGACCACCCCCAGAATCACAGTGTACCCGTCCACACACGTCACAGAGTGTACAAGACAAGGTCGACCACACGGAGATATAAGCGGCGGGCCAGGACAGATGAGTCACAGTGCATAACATGAGCAGAATGGGCAGAGTTAGTGATTTGAGGGACATTCAAAAAGGAAAACTTTTCATAAATATTTTTGAATATCTAGTGTGCAGAGTCACTCCAGACTGCCAGAAACAAGATAACTGCTCTGGTTGCAAAAATCTTAAGGATATTTTTTCTCAAAGAAGATTAAAACACTTTTTGCTAAAAATATCCTCAAGGAAAAAGTGCTTACTTGAAATGATTTCTAAAGGCATCAAAATGCCTTGAGCCATTGCTGATAATACACTGTTGGCCATTAAAAGTGCAACACCAGGAAGAACTCATCAGATTGTCCCGAAATATGAAAAATGGGTAGCCCATGGGAAAACATGCAAATGACTCAAACCGCAGCACATACGCACATCATGTGTCATAGTAACGCCCTCTGGAAGTGGTATAAGAGGAGATTACAAAGAGATGGTGTAAAGCACTGGAATTGTGTTTACTCACAGTTCTTGCAAACTAAAGGATCAAGTATGCCCCGTCAAAGAACACAAGAACACGGCATCCCTATGACCAGGTTTCCAACTTTGATCGAGGGAGAAATATGGGATTATGAGAAGCGGATTATTGTACCGAGACATCGGTGCTCATATTGGACGGAATGTTACCAGTGATGATAATATGACGTCAGTGGGTAGAGGAGGAATGAACTCACCGACGTCAGGGATCTCAACAGCCCAGTTACACAAACGAGCGAGAGGACAGACATGTCGTGTTCATAGCTTTGAATGATCGTACAGCCACATGAAACACCTTCGCTGAACAGTTAGGGTGTGTTGCACATCAACCAGTGTCTGCACGTATGGTTCGACGTCATCTGCAGCATCGGGGCATCTTTGCTAGGTGGCCATTGCTTCAGCTACCATTGACTCTACAACACAAGCTAATGCGACTGCAATGGTGCCAGGAACGTCGTGCATGAATATGCGAATGTCATCACATTGTCTTTTCAGACGAATCCCTCTTCAGTATGCAGCACCATGACGGATGAATCCGTATCTGGAGGTATACCACGGTGACAGGCTCAGTGAGACATGATGTTGGAACACCATACAGGTCCTGCCCCTGGTGTTATGGTAGGAGTGCCATTGGACTTCACTCACACACGCACTTCGTACACATTACTGGTACTTTGAACAGCCAGCGTTATGTCACTAAGGTGTTGGAGCCTGTGGTCGTACCTTATCTTCAGGGGCTCTGGCACCGTTTACCAACAGGACAATGCCCGACCACATGTTGCATGCATCGTCCAACAATTCCTTGACAGTCACCATGTGACACTTCTGCTTTGGCCCTGCGTGTTCACCAGATCTGTCCCCAATTGAACATGTCTGGTCCATGATCTCATGAAGACTAGCACACCAGACACCAGCTACAACAGATGAACTTTGGCTATGTATCGAAACTGCATGGACTGACATTCCCCAAACACACATCCAACGTCTCATCTTCTCCGTTGCCTAACTGTATAGCAGTGGTTATTTTCGTTCATGGTGGCTACACCAGATACTGAATTCTTTGTATTCCACATTCTAACCGAGTTGTATTTGTAACCATTTGATCCTTGTAACATAAATTATGTGTTAAATATGCCCTTGATGTCTCTTGTCTTTCGTGGTTTTGCACTTTTAATGGCCAGCAGTGTATTTTTACTGAGTGTAATTAAAATTTGTATCTCTCCTAGAAAAATATTTTGGGGAAACCGATGCTACCCAATATGCCCGAGACGCGAAATTCTTAAAGACGCTTTTGAGACATTCTTATTTATATGAAACAGTTAACAATGTTTTTCACGAAAAATTTCCTGGGGAAAAAAAAGATATTACTTGGCATCATTGCCAGGGTGACAAAATCATTCTGGTAGTTAATAATAATATGGGTATCCGAGTACAGTAGAACTTCGATTAATCTGCCTGTATAAGGGCGGCTTGGATACATCAAAATGTAAGATGTTTGAGAGGAAATTTGAATAATTAAGAAAGGAATAAAGTGAAAATGTATATTAATTATGAACAGTAAAGAAAATGGAAACAAAAAAACATGATAATAAACATAATAGTAAATATAAAATTATATCGGTAGAATTATCCACACAATGAATAGATGTCAAAAAGTGTTAACTTCATCTTAATACTGTAAAGAAACTTCTCTTTGGAAGCGTAATACACTTATTTCAATCAACTATTCTATTATGAAACCGTGATTTCCACTATAAATATTCTCAATAATTTTTCCGTCCGTCATCTGTGCCCCCCCCCACCTCCTAAGAAATTTTTCTGGCTATGCCCCTGGCCCTATGAATACGATAAAATGAAAAGGTAGATATAAAATCTTCAAATAAAGCAAACCCAGCCCAGAACAAAAAAATAGCTTTCCCGTGGAAAAATGGTTCGCGTGCTTTGTAACGGAGCAAAAACATTCTGAAAGTTAGTATCTATTTTATAGATTTTTCAAAAACTTTTTAAACACATTTAAGATGTAGTATTTAAGATGTATACTACAATGCAATTGCAGCTTCTTGCCCCACTTTTTTCCTCCTCGATCAAGTCAATTACATCTCTCCCACCTTTATTTTTTTCTAAATCCGGGCCTGATCTTGTAAACATAACTTTTTTTTATCAGTATTGGAAGAAGATTGACAGTTAAATGTCTAATATAGATCAACAGGTAAAGAATGTATTCTTTTGGAATTCTGGGAATGTATCATATTTTTTTCCTTTTTGTTTTTGTCATTCTACAATTGTGAGAAGAACTGCCGATTCGTGTTTCCCTTCGACTATATGCTGACTCATAGTAGAGTTTTTTTATGATTACAGTACTCACTGCAAGATTTAACAGATATCTGCCAGGTGGTTTAGTGAAAAGCTCTTACGCAACGCCAAGGCACCATCCATGTCAGAGTGTTTTGCTCTATCCTGGAGAAAACCCCTCCACACATAGGCAGCTAGTGTGGAAGGAAAAAGAGGGCTTCAAGTACCATAAAATATCCATTAAAGTGATATTCAGAATTATCTGTTAAATGAATTTAATGGAAATATTTTATGGCATCTTTCGCAAGATCCAATATAAAAATGGGAAAAAAATTAGACCTTGCTCCAATAGTCAAAAACCTCCACTAGCACTTCAGCTTCTCGGCAAGAGACTGTCCACTACAGCTTTCGACAATAGATGCTGGAGATCAGGAAGATTTTCTAAGTCACTGCAATGAATGGACTGAAAATGAGCATTCCACACTAATTTAAAAGTACACTATTGGTTGACCAGTGTGAAGAGGACCCACTGAACAACCTAACAGCTGTCCAGTAGGTTTTCTTCCCCCTACATTCTCTGAGTACTTGTGATCTGGTCATTTATCTCAATGTGTGTAAAAAGTACCTCTCAGAAGTAAGTTAAACCACGAATTTAAACACTATATGAAACCTATTTACTAATTTTCAAAGATATGACTCGAAGCCTGATTATTGTTTTGTGTTCCTAGAACATGACAAATCAGTAATGCTAATTTACTTGAGAAAGATACACATAAAACAGTACTTTCGATAAAAATGTTGACATGTTTTTTTCCATGCATTAAAATTAAAATCAATTATTATTTTCTTCTTCTTCTATTGGAGAGCTAATTTTTTCAAATCATTTTCAAACTCTTCCTTGTAATCAACCTCTTGGCGGCATTTTCTCTTTACACAAGCGGGGCTAAATGACCAAGCAATAATAAGAACCTCAAGACAACCACGTGCCCAGAATTTACTCTCGAAGGGGGTTCGAGAATATATTTATTTATATCTTAGATATAATAGAGAACATACTAACAAAATAACATACATAAAGAAAGAAAAACTAACATACTAATTCACACATACAGACAGACAGACTAACACACTAACATTCATACGTAGAGACAGACATAGCACAGACATACCAGCACAATAACATACATACGGAAAGAAAAACACATTCATTCACACATGCAGATAGACAGACTAATACACTAACATTCATACGTAGAGACAGACATAGCACAGATATACTAACACAATAACATACATGCGGAAAGAAAAACTAACACACTAATTCACACATACAGACAGACTAACATTCATACGTAGAGACAGACATACAACAGACATACTAACACAATAACATGCTTATAGAAAGAAAAACTAACACTAATTCACACATACAGACAGACTAACACACTAACATTCATACGTAGAGACAGACATACAACAGACATACTAACACACTAACATTCATACGTAGAGACAGACATACAACAGACATACTAACACAATAACATTCACACAGAAAGAAAAACTAACACACTAATTCACACATACAGACAGACTAACACACTAACATTCATACGTAGAGACAGACATACAACAAACATACTAACACACTAACATTCATACGTAGAGACAGACATACAACAGACATACTAACACAATAACATGCTTATAGAAAGAAAAACTAACACACTAATTCACACATACAGACAGACTAACACACTAACATTCATACGTAGAGACAGACATACAACAGACATACTAACACAATAACATTCACACAGAAAGAAAAACTAACACACTCATTCACACATACAGCAGATAGACTAACATTCAGACGTAGAGATAAACATACAACAGGCATAGTAACACAAAAGTCTCCCGTCAAGGCCATCCAGCATGTTGTTTATCAGGGTATGACAACCGCTCATGGAGCAACGTCTTCACATCCTATCCGATGGACGGCTGCCTTTCCAAGCCCATCTGTGTCCCTTACTGACCGTGGGCAGGGCGGGCAGTTTTGTGGAAATAAATCTGAACACTAGCCCAGATGGGACTCGTTCCTGGAAACTGCAGATTGCGAGCCTGGCGCATTGCCAACTGAGCCAACCTCACCCCTTAGGAGAGAAGAATAAAAATTTTGGGCAAAATTATTATGTTACTTTAGCTGATAATAAGAGAAAGCTGCATACCATTGGAGTTGCTTTTGATAGCACCTTTTCTGCACAGAATGAGCTAATTGGCCACGTATCACGTACACCAAGGGCTTACAGAAGGATGGAAGGAACTTCCTCTAAGTCTCTACTCCCATTATTTTCTTACCCACAATTTATGTTGAGCTGAGAAGTGTGGAAAGAGGCGGGACTGACCCAGTACAGAATCATAAATAAATTATTTTCTAAAGCTTCCGATATCACCAGTTGAGTGAAAAAAAGTATTCTTTCTTGTAAAGAATTTCAAAAACATAAATAATGATCTATTGGAAAATATAACATAAATGATAAAACAAAATATATTACCGAATTAGGAAACTAAAGCTATCAGGCTTGATATCTGGGAAAATAATTTGTTTCTTCGTTTCAGCCAGTGGTCCGTTGAACATGGCGTCGAAAACAGTACTGCGAGAAGAGAGCACTAATTTATGAGCTTTGAAAACCTTCCAATCGCTGCCGTGTTCAGGACCGACAAGAAACTCGACGTCAACATAGCTTTCACTCTGATAAAGAAAAAGGAGGTTTTCTTGCAAACTTTCACCCCTTGATTGGGTGTCTTCTTCCTCACTTTCACTCTGCAATTGGTTTCCCTGTACTCCTCCTAAAAGTGGTGAAAAGAAACAAGAAACACTCGGAATTTTAATAAAAGGAATCTTCAGCAGATAAATGTTGAAACAGCTTTATCTTTTCCTAAATCATTAATTGGAAAATATTACAGTAGACTCTCTTACTGCAATGAGCCCCGATAACGTAATTGTACCTCAGTAGAGCTTGCGGCAGAATTCAGAAATTTTCCGTCATGGACAATGGAAAGTTTCCGGCCGAAATAGGAAATGGCGACTTTGTACCAACGAGGAAATGATACTGGACACCGTACTCGCATTCCCATAGCATTGACAACCATGATACTGACTACAGTGCTGACCAACTGCTTTAAGAAAGCAAGAAGATATGATGCTTTTCGAATTGGCATCAGATGACAACGATGAATGTTAATTGAATAATGCTTTATTAGTCAATCAGACAAGATACTAGTTCTAATTTTAAAATTCAATAAGGTTATTATAGCCTAGTTATAAAACAATAAAAAAGGTCTTTGATCTTAATAAACAAACCTAACATATATTCGTAACATTTTACTACCCCAGTTGCTGAAGATTTAGTATTCCCATCTCCTAATAAATCTTTTTTTAATTCCAATATTCGACGCAAAAATTTAAGCTTTATTTATCACATGTAAAATTACAATATCTCGATTTCAAGTGTTTGCTTTCAAAATAAACAATTGGACACTGATATGAATACACATTGGGAAAATAAAACTGCGAACATGTCTCAAAAAATAATGTTATAAGCCAGGCCCTCGAACTCAAACTTAGTCAACATTTTTAAGGAATCAAGAAAATGGCTGGAATAAAAAACAAAAACTTACATCATTAATACTATGAATGGTCAAAAGTTCCAAGGATAAGATTCAATATAATGAATATTTGTTTTATAAGCTGCAAAATCTTTTGCACTTGTAGTTGCCTCAAGTTGGTCTCAAGTTGGACGAGCCTGTCGTAACCTAAACATTTCTCACCTTAACATTATTTACGAAAAGATTCCATAAATTTAATAGTAAGATTCAATCTTTAGTCTTTTTTTCATATAAAATATTAATAATTTTCTACATAACTACAGTTGATATTGTATCCACAATAAAACAGTATGTTGAAAAGTTCACAACGTTTTGACTGCTCTACTTAATATTTTAAATTTAAGAGCTTTTAATAAGTTTTTGAAGTAGTAACGTATGAAACGTAAAACTGCTCCTAGATGCAATGTTATTACAACCCTATATTGAACATAAAGGAAGCATATAGCTAGCTGTTGCCTGTTACCTACCTGAAAAACTTTATGTTAAGGCGCATGATTGTACAAGCAGTGCTTGCATAGTCTTCATCTGTATATTCATATATTACCTAATATGCACTGTGATCACAAATGAAAATCAATTAAAAGCATACACCAAGCCGAAAACGTGACCAACTCCTCCATAATAATGCGGCCAGCTGAAACCCCTTATCTGCCATAAACCGATCAGATACCTACCTGCTGTATAGCGTACCTGCGACTGTTATGATAGGTAAACAAGACAACCTGAGCGAGTCGATCGTGGGCAAATAGTCAGTGTGAGGAAGACGTCCCTATCGCTGAAGCTCCCTATCAGTGAGTGCAAAACATCTGGGATTTTAGTGTTTGAGCATCGCACATGTGTACGAGGACTACATCAAAACCAACAAAACCTGCAAATAGTATCACCTACTGCAAACCGTTTCAATCTTATACGGCCCATAAGCATCTTCTAGTATAGAAATAGACTAGTTTGAGAGCAGTGTTGCAAACCACTAAATTTCTGGTGCTAGGTAAACCCCTATTTCTGACCCCTTTCAGTGTCGTGCAAAGGAGGGCTTCATTTTCCCGCCGTCCGCCCCCATGTCTTTCCCCTTCACTGTCAGTGGTAGCTAGCTTGGGGTAGGGCTTCGAATTTTGGTCTCCACCGATGGCAGTGGAGGTTTCGACTGTTGCTCTGTTTATATCTCGCTACAGCAGCATCCTACGATGGGTGGGGGAATTTCATTGGTTGATCAATGCTCCTAATTTCTACCTCTTCACTCTCTCTGGGGCAACAGTTTCCACGAGTGATAGAGTGTTTGGCCAAGTGTCAGACACTTCAATATAAAATCAAAGGCTGAGATCTGAAGTCAAAGGCCCCCGTGCATTCTCGTAACAGTATTGAAAGAGCGTGCTAAGGCGAATCGGTCCAGGTGTAGTCTAAACGTGCCAGTAGTTATGTCATAACTCATGTCAATATGCAATGGGAGTGTGGCGAGATAGCCATACGAATCGCCCCAGGGATTCTCTAAACGTGGTAGCATCGGTGGGTAAAATCCGAAACTTGTGCTAGTATTGAAAGGGTATGCTAAGGTGCGAATCGCCCCAGGTGTCCTCTAAATGTGGTAGCAACAGTGAAAAATTCCGTAACTCATGTCAGTATTGAAAGGGTATGCTAAGGCAAGCGTGTGAATCTGTCCACGTGTGCTCTAAACGCGTCAACATCAGTGAAAATACGTAACTCGTGTCAGTATGGAATGAGATTGCAGCGAGATGATCGTGCGAACCATACTAGGTATGGCAACTAAGCAACCTCGTGATACAATAGGAACTGTCAAACTCGTATCCAAAGAAATGGGTGGTGGGTCAAAGGCCGTGTGAGAATCTTCCATGCATTGCGAAAAAACATGTAGATGACGCAAACAAGATCAGCCACGCATTACCACGTAGCAAGAACAACTTCCTGAACGACAAGCAATTCAGGGTTCAGGACAGACCAGTCCACCACTGCCGCTTTCAAACAGGTGGTGGACATTTTTATGGTAAGCAAAGAGAACAAGTTGCACACCTCTCTCATCGCCTTGGATGTGACGGGCGCATTTGATAATGTCTGGTGGCCGGCTATCTTAGGCAGGTTAAAAGATTGTTCTTGTCCCAGGAATATCTTTATTCTGGTGTCCAATTTTCTTAGTGAGAGAGTAGTCCCCTACTCCCATGCCAGTGGGGCAGTCTCAAGGAACTTGGATAGGGGCTGTCCACAAGGTTCGTGCAGTGGCCCGTTCCTCTGGAATTTAGTTGCAGACACAGCCCTGGTGTTGACCCTACATGAGGGTGTCTGGCTCCAGGTTTATGCACACGACTTGCTGAATGTCATTTCGGCCTCCTGCAGAGCGAGACTGGAGATCGCCGGCAACACAGCACTCTCGGTGCTCGATGGATGGAGTCTACGCTACTAGCTTGGGTTCAGCTGTGTGAAGACAACATCAATGACTGTGGCTAAAGAGGGTGTCCTCAACAAAAGGTACCCGATTTTTCAACTGAATGGCAATAATATTAGCCATAAGACGACTCTTAAATACTTGGGTATCACTCTGGATGAGAGGATGAGCTGTATCCTGCACTTGCAGGACCTTAAGGTAAAAGCACAAAAGTTATGTGAAAGCTGGGGCGAATTGCTCGTATTTCGTGGGGACTTCGAGGAGAAGTCCTCAAAGAAATTCATTTGGGGGGGGGGGGTGATTTTAAATCTGAGATGATTGTGTACTGTAAATCTCATGTGCACACTTTAATGCGAGGTTGTGAGAGCTTCTGAACGGAATTTTTAGGGATGACAGGGGTAGATCCTTTTTCTAAAATTACTCTTTCTTCGGCTTGTCTGCAGGTCTACAGACAGAAATTCATGCCCGAAGGAGTGATTGGCATTTACCCCTCCAATGGTTATTCCTCATGTGACAGACAGAGTAGGAAAGGGTTTGCCTGGCTAGCCTACGTAGCAGAGACCGAGAATCTCACCCTCCAGACCGCATGCTTTGCAGGGAGTGAAGCCAAAGTTGGCCCTTATTTTTTGGATGGTCTGTGTAGGCAAACCAAACAGGCTCTGGATTTCGCACGATGTTACTATCATTCCTTTCCCGAATGCTTCAATCCCAGCACTAACCACCCTCTCACTGGACGACCCACGGTGCTAAATTCTTTAAGGACCCTTGATAGAGAGCGATGCATCCGTCAGCTTTTACCTGATCACAGGTACAGAGTGAGCTGGGAACACATTTCGACTATCTACTCAAGACGGATCCCACCGCTGTGCACATTTATCAGCAGGTAGAAGAGGTACGGAGAATTAGAGAGCACTCCTTCTTCTGTGGCGGGAGAATTAGAGAGCACTCCTTCTTCTATGGTGAGAGAATTAGAGAGCACTCCTTCTTCTGTGGTGGGAGAACGGAGACATTCTCTTTTGTTTTATGACACGAAGGTCGAAAACTGTGTGGGGCGGGGGTGGCTCAGTCGGTAGTGCGCCAGGCTCGTAATCTGTAGTTCCCAGGTTCGAGTCCCAGCTGGGTAAGCGTCCGCAAAATTCCCCGCCCTGCCTACGGTCAGTAGGGGACACCGATGGACTTGGAAAGACCGTCGTCCGTCGGATGGGACGTTAAGCCGTGGCGCCGTGTGCGGGAGAGCCATACCCTGTGCACGTTAAAGAACACGCTGGATGGCCTTGACGGGAGGCTACCATCTGTCTCCCAACAGCTGTTCCAGTGGGTCCCCTCCCCCAACCTTCTCTGAGCTTCGGGGTCCATGTGACCTGGCCATTTAGCCCATGGTGTGCAAAAAAGTGCCGCTCAGAGGTATAACAACCCAACCCCTATAGCCATGACTGACTAGGGGTGTGTGAGGGTGGTGGAAAAGGATGGGGGGCGTAATTCAGGATTTTTGCCCTGGGTGTTCGTACGTTTTTCGAATGATTTCCCTATATTTTAAAGTTAACGATATATGGCTAATAGCATAAATCCTGATTTAATATTTTTATATAAATGAAAATAATATTAACTATATTATAATAAGAACAAAATGATAATATATTAATAAAAAATTTACAATTCGTTTCGTTTCATAATCTTATAGAAGCTTCTATAACCTTCTGTTCTCACGACTGACGTGAGGTACTCCCATTGAAAGCGAGGGTTTCTAATATGCAGTTCCCAGGTTCGAGTCTCAGCTGCGCCTGCATTTCTGCTAACCTCGGCCCTGACCTCGGAGAGAAAAGGGACATTGTGTGGGAGAGAGACATACCCTGTGCAAGCTAAAGAACACACTCGATGGCCTTGACGGGAGGTTGCCATCTGTCTTCTAACAGTTGTCCAGTGAGTCCACTCCCCCACAACCTTCTCTGAGCCTTTGGGGTCTTTGTAACCTGGCCCTTTAGCCCATTATGTACAAAAAAGTGCCGCTCAGAGGTAAAGCAACCCAAACTATAGAACGTTCGTGAATCTAATGTAGAGTATACTAATGAAAATGAAGGAGCCACAAGAATGTTTGCTATCAAATATTAATTATGATAGTTAAACGTAATCAGAATTTTACTTCTACAGTAATAATAAACGTTTATTTTACAGGCATGGAAAGTTTGTTTTTTAGAGAATTATCAAAATAAATCCAGCAAAGATCTGTTGGTCCGAGCCAAATTAATTGGTTAACACGGCCTAATCATAAAAATTAAGGGTGATGTAATTTTTACTAGCTTTAAGTAAAAAGAATGAGAAAGATGAATGTTTTATATTTACCAGACATTGTAATCCGATTCTCCACAAAGAATTTGAGAATTAAATGAGCAATTTCAATCTTCGAAGTGTTATTTGCATCACTCATTTCGGAACTAAAACTCAGTAGATTTCCGTTATCGTTTACTTTTATCACTCATATGACTCAAAGCTGCCCACGCATACTTTGGGCTATTTGTTAGTGCTGCCATCTGGTAACCATGTCTCACTAAAAAACTGTTCAACTTGATGGAGTTTAAAGAAGGGGAAGGATATTTCGTGAGGGAGTTCAAATTAAAAATAAATAGCTGATCACAGAAGGAAAAAATTCGATATAGATATAATATTTTTTTAACTTCTGGGAAGGTATAAACAGGCTGTGCAATAATAAATAATGGTTTAAAACACCTGAATATACACCAGAGAATCGTTTTAACTTTTAATATTATATTGTCCTTCTGCTGAGGTGTCGCCATCCTCACAGATCTTTCCTGTGGTGTAATAAATTGACAGACCTCTGTGGCAAGAAACTCTTTGAAGGGCAATTATAATTTGCTTTTTGTTTCACTATTTGGAATTTCGGTGGGATTGACGGGGGTGCGGGGATCACGAGCCATCGCTCTGGTTACGTGCCTTTGCTGCATATAATAAAAGTACCGAAAAATAGTGACCAGATTTAAAGAAAGAGACCCAGGAACTTCTGAATATTCAAGTTTGAAAGATTAAACAGATGTACAAGATCGGAATAACAAAATGGTCGACCCTACCATGACCGGTGGCCACACCCTTAAATTGGACCTCACTTTTAAGGAAGGAAATATTTAGCATTTTTGAGAAAATTTCAATAAATGAGAAAGATCCGAATGAAAGAGAGAACGAAGCAGAGAATGAAAGTGTAGACTCCAACCCCCCCCCCCCCCCCCGCCTTCATAACTCTCTTATCTCTTTAAGTTACCTAATATTATTGTCATATTTGCTCGAATGTAGATAAGCCTAGCTACGATCATCTGCAACTCCTTATAATTTAATCAATATTTTTAACCCGTGTAAAAATATTGGCTTGGTTTTTTAATTCTTAAGTGAAATTGTATATGTAATTTAGAAAATATATTAAAAACAAATAATAATAAGAAAAATATTACATCGCTCAAATATTTCCCGCCTCTGATAACAAAAAATTTAATCTTCAGTATTTATCATCATTGAGGATAATTGCTCACGCACCAAATTTGTCCCTGTCTATTAGATAACTTGTTAACAAATTCTTAATCCGGCAATGCACCAGGAAAATGCGAATGTCTGGTCACCCTTGTTTGACAGCTCGCAATTGGCAACTTTAATTATAAAATTCTAGCCTCAATTTTTCAGTCGCCTGAATTACTGACAGATATTTTTTAAACAGTGTTCTACTCCACTACTATTCTATTAGTAAAATATCTCGTAGTGATATACAGATAATTTAATATCAAGAAAAAAATGTTCAAGAACAAGTTATGGGGACGTTTATTCGTCGGGACAGAGTTCTTTATGATGGGAATATCCTCTGAAGATGGGAACGTCCCTGGATGGTCCATGGAAAGGCTTTATTCCAAGTGCTTCGTTCAGTGAGGGAAAAATCAGAAGGCAGCGACAGATCTAGGGATATTTGGTTGATAATATTTATTCTTGATGATAAATTTTCTAATCATTCTTTAGTTAAATAAATCGTTCTTAGTATTTGATACCAAGGAATCGTGAATGGATAAAGCTAATAAAGATTTTTCATCAGCAGGTTACATTGCACCTGCATGTCCTGTTGAAAATTTACACGTATGAAAAAAATTCCATCCATCACAAACATTGTCATACTCTACTCATCCAGGATTAAGCAGCTTCAATACCAAATAAATGAAGTAATAGGAAAATGAATTCCGAATTTTGATTCAATTTGTTGCGTATATCAGTAGCGTAGACGAGAGACGGGACTTTACGGAGATTGAAAATCTAGTTGTTTATAATACTCTGGAGTAGTTATAAATGCCTATATCTTACTGTTTTCAAGAAATGAAACTGTAATCGTTCTATTAACAGCATGTAGGATCATTGTCGTAGCTGCAGGGGAGGATATGAGACTGGAGCCTTCCCAAAAGGGGCGGGGGTGGCTCAGTCGGTAGCGCGCCAGGCTCGTAATCTGCAGTTCGAGTCCCAGCTGGGTCAACTGAGATTTATCTCCGCAAAATTCCTCGCCCTGCCCACGGTCAGTAGGGGACATCGATGGGCTTTGAAAGGCCACTGTCCCGTGTGCGGGAGAGCCATACCCTGTGCACGTTAAAGAACACGCTGGATTGCCTTCACGGGAGGCTACCATCTGCCTCCCAACAGCTGTTCCAGTGGGTCCTCTCCCCCAACCTTCTCTGAGCCTTTGAGGCCTAGTGACCTAGCCATTTAGCCCAATGTGTGCAAAAAAGTGCAGCTCCGAGGTAAAACAACCCAACCCTACCTATACAAGATTCTTCACTCAACAGATTGACCAGTTAAAAGGATGATCGTATTATCGAAGGTCGGTTAATCGGTGTCATACTGTTTGTCAATAACTTGTGTCCCCTAAGAAACTTTTCTGGGTACGCCCCTGAGTGGGGGTAAGATATCATCAAGCTTTATAGGGATGTGACCTTTAAAAAGATATGAGCACTACTTCGAGTTTTGGAACTGAACAATTCTCGTTAATTGTGGAAATGAGGGCGTATGTCTTTCTGCTGATAACGATGAAGCCGTAGTTTCAGGAATACGAAATTCGGCAACGCAGTCTGACGTCATGCGGTGGCAATAACTCGATGTTCAACTGTGTGCGAACTGTCTCCTTTGTACGAAAAGATTTTCTGTGCGAAATGCTGAAGCGATGGCCACACTTGGCTGCTCCCAGTGTAAAGGCAACAGAAGCGAAAGTGGAAAGAAAGGAAATTCCGTGCAGAGATCACTCTCCCACGAAATCTGTCAGAAAGATTAGAAAACAGGTTAATGTGTCCGTTTCTTCATTTGATTCTCGCTTGTTGTTGAGGCGAGGGGTTTGGCAACCTCCGAAAGAGAAGAATGACTTGCGGGTTGCGCCAATGAAGCGACGATTTTGTCAACAGGTAATTGCAACTACCACCAGGGAGAGGAGGAGGCAAGGCCAACTTGGAATCTACCGTGACAACGCATAACACGAGCTTAATGATTCCCGCAAGTAATTTCCCTTTCTGCTTGGAGACCAACTCTGTGCTCAGCCAACGACTGTTTGGAGGAGTTTAAAAGTCGTCATCGTTTAATTGGTAAGTCGATAGTTATTCATTTGGGAAATGATACAAATTCTGATCCGTAGCCCATTGCTAGTTGAAACACTGCGTTAATCGAAAGGGAATAGAAAAAAAAGTTGCAATCATGAGATGGAAAAATATGACAATAATATTTTTTTTTTGTAACTCAAAGATGTCAAAAAGAACTGAAGAATGAAAGAAATGAATTTAAAATTTAAGGTTCCGTTGTGTTAGCTTGAACAGCATTTTTACTTCTATTTGCTGCATGATGTGTTAAATGACTAGGTAACAATGGCCCCATAGATCAGAGCAAGATTAACAACTCTTTGGCAGGGGAAGTTTCAGAGGGTGGGAGTGCAGGGGTCATCAGAATCATTTGGCAGGGCCTAATATAAACTGACAGGCTCCTGTCAGACCTTTGTGGCAAGTAGCTGCTGGAGGAGGTATTTTTTTCTCAGGTTCAAAAGGACACTTGTTATACACTTGAAGGAGTGTGTGTGTGTATGGTGTGTGTGTGTATGGGGGGGGGGAGCGAGCTAGGAAACGTAATTTAATAACAGTAAAAAAATATGATTCATTCATTCATTTAACTTCACGAGAATTGGGTGGTCCTTCTTCAGGCGTACCCATTTGGTATTTTGTGGAGAAATATCTATAATATATAATAATATTTTTTTTTATATATATTTTTCTTCAGGTTATTTTTAAGTATTCTCTTTATCTTTTATTATGACCCTTTTTTTGTATTTTTAGTTTTATAATATTTTTTTGAGATTATTATGATTTATATATATATTTTATATTTTGCTTCAGGTAATTTTTTAAGTTCTCTTTTTTTATAACCCTTTTTTGTATTTTTAGTTTTATAATATTTTTAAGAATTTTTTATTATATATATATATTTTTTTTTTTAATTTTGTATAATTTATTCCATATATCTGTTTTTTTTGAGGAAGTCAAGCATGAAGCGAAAAATTTTTAATTTTGTAGAAAAAACAGAAAAATTGAGAATAGATTCTAAATTATAATCCATAATTCCTATTGTTTCAAGATTTAAAAAAATTCTTTTCTTTCAGACTTATATTTGTCACAGTTTAAAAGGATGTGTGAAGAGTTTTCAATCAAATTACATTTGAAACATTTTGGGGTATCAATTAGATTTAGATAAAATTTTGATTTATTTAAAAGTATGGTGTCGGTTCTTAATCGTAAAATGACTTTAACTTCTTGTCTAGTAAAAGGTAAATTTTGAAAGTAATTAATTTTATTTGATAAATTATATCTAAAATTTGGTTTGAAGAAAGACTAAAGTAAGTTTGGTCGAAGAAAGACTGTAATTGGAAATAGTTTTCACAAAAGATAAATTCCAAATTTTTTATTTCTTTTTTTGGTGAGAATAAAATATTTATGAAGGGGAGTAATAATTGAATATGTATGTGCAGATTTAGCAATTTTATCAACCTCCTCATTTGCTTTAATTCCAGTATGACCTGGAATCCAGCTTAAGTGAATATGATTTTTATTAGCTTTAAGATTTTCAGTATTTAATTTAAGTATAGAATTAGTTTAGAAGTTATATGATGAGTGAGAAGCTTCTTGTTTTAAAGATAAGATAGCTCCTTTAGAATCAGTAAAGATGACTATATGTTGATTCTTAACATTTTGTAAAATCCATTTAAATGAAGCAAAAACAGCATATATTTCTGCATGTAGAATAGGAGTGTTAGAAGATAATTTAAATGCCATTGAGGTTTTATAGGACGGAATATATACAGCTGCAGTTGCAGAACCTGTATCTTGCAAATAAGATCCGTCAGTATAAATTTCTAAAAAGTTATTGAAATTTTCAATTTTAAAAGTATGGAAAAATTGAATAATAGCCTCATTAGAGGTATTGTTTTTAGAATTTAATAGAGGTATATCCGTGTGAAATTCAGGTGGTTGATAACACCAGTCCGCGATGAGATCTGGTGTATCTCCACGAAGATCTTCTTTAGTAAATTTATTAAAGTATTGAAATATTAATTGATTATCTTTTATTAATTTTTAAAATGGTAGTCTTTTAAATTTCAAATTAAAGGGATGATCGGGTAGTTTAAGATGCAGTTTAGCATAATATTTCAGAATTAATATTATATGCCTTTTTTCAAAGGTAGGGAAGGCTGTTTCTGCCAAAAGAGCAAGAGTGGGACAGAATTTTGGCAGACCCAAAGCAATTTTTAGACATTTGTTTTGTATAAAATTTAATTTTTTCAATTTGTTTAAGCATGGCTTATCAATTAATTCTAATCCGTATTCCATTTTGGTTCTAATTAAATTTTGGTATAAAGTGATTAAAGTTTTTTGAGAAGATCCCTCTTTCTTGAAAGCAAAACATTTATAGACGTTTAAAAGTTTTGAGCCAGAATTGTATGCTTGATCCAAATGAGAGTTCCAAGAGAGTTTTGAATCTAAATGAAATCCAAGTAATTTACATTGAGTAACTTGAGAAATTAATTTAGAGTTAATTTTTAATGCAAATTTAGCATAAAATTTTTTTGATTTAAAAAAAATGAATACAATAAGATAAGTTTAAAAAAAATATGAGTTAGTTAAAGATATAATTTTTAATTCACGAGCCTCGAATAAGGCATGAATATTTCTTTTCTTGTTTTTTCTGCTGATGTCTCTTCTTATTCACAGACCTCTTCTACGGCATATTTCACTAATAAGCTTCTGTCAAACCTCGATGGAAAGCAACGGTTGTAGGAGTATATTTTTTTGCATAAATTTTGTAAAATTAGAATTGAAATTGTTCGAAACAATAATTAATTTTTATTTTGGCTAGGAGTCTGAAAATTTCGTAGTGGCCAGGGATTCTCTTCACCTGTGAGAAGCCCTGTGCACTGGTTAATTGTGAGGCTTAGATGAGACTGTATCACTAAGATCATCACGCGTATCCATCTTGCAGGAGGGACGTAGCTTAACGAACGCCTTTCCAGCCACAACGGCAACTGCATCAGCAGGATTTTTTTCGGTTGGGGCAGAGGATGTAAAATAAAAGATGAATTTTGTCCGAAGGGAGTGGAGAAAAAGGCACGATTTTGAAACTCATAATTCTGAAGCTTCACAAGAAACACTGACTAATATATATTCAAAATATTTTTTTCCAAGGAGTTGCTCGTGAGCAGTTGTGTCCTGTTTCTCACCACAGGTAGCACAGGGTCAAGAGGAGAAAATCTCATCGCTGGTAAAATTAGGATTAGAATCTGGAGTTTTTGTACCTCCTCGCAATTTATTGTTTCTCAGAGCATTATATATTGAGTGCTTTTAATCAGTAATGATAGATAACTAAAACTAACAGATAAATAACATATTTCCTGAAATAGAGAAGACTTTCTTAAGAGTAATGACAACGAAAATTTGTTGCCAGTTAAATACTTTTTAAACATTTTTTGTATAATTTTTAGTATTTATTTCTGATGATACAACAGATCATCTTATGTTGTCTAACAAGTACAGAATCATAATTTATAATTAGCTCAGTGATCTGTTTTCAGTCTGTTTGGTGTACAGTCCAGGTTCCAAATATCATGAGCTGGGCTCTTTTGACCTCGAAAGGACACTTTTGTTCCCCAAAATGGGCTGAATGGACCATTTTGGGAATGGACCAAAATGGGCTGAATGGAACATTTGGGTTCCCAAGGATTCAAGGGCTGAGAAAAGGTTTGGAAAGGGACCCACTGGACAGCTGTTAGGGAGCAAATCGTAGCTTCCCTGTCAAGGCCATCCAGTGCGTTCCTAAATGTGCAAAAGGTATAGCTGTCCTGCACAAGGGGATGTTGGTTTAATATCTCATCCAATGGACGGCAGACTTTTCAAGCCCATCAGTGTTCCTTTTCTAACAAAGTGAGGAGTTTAGCGGAGATAAATCTAACTGCTGGGTTGGGTTACTATACCTCTGGGCGGTACTTTTTTTGCACACAATGGACTAAGTGGGCAGGTCAGCAGAACCTGAAGGCTTAGAGATGAGGGGAGGGGAAATCCCCTCAAGTGCATCCAAAGTGTTCTTTAATGCCGCACTCGGTGCCATGGGTTAATGTCCCATCCGACGGATGGTGGTCTTTCCAAGCCCATCGGTGTCCGCTACTGACCAAGGGCATGTCGGGAGAGTTTTGAAGAGATAAATCTCAATGCTGAGGCACAGGCGGGATTCGAACCTGGAAACTTCGTATTACAAACCTGGTGGGCTACCGACTGAGCCACCCCGCCCGTCTCAATGATGGCCCAGATGGGATTGGAACCCGAAAACCAGAGATTACAAGCCTGGCACTCTGCTGACTGAGCCAACCCTCGCCCTGGCAATTCATATTCCAGATATCGAAACACAAATATGATTATTTGCTTTGTGTTGATTGTCTCCGCTGCAGCACATTCGTTACCCGTTTAGCTCACGTTGTAACAGTTGTCATAACTCAGTGACACCATATGTACAGGGGTTCGAGTTCAATCCCATGTTGATAGCATGGTCGTTTTCTTTGTCACAATTTGCACTCAGCTCTCTGATCACTAACAAGAAACGAAATAGATTATCAGAATATTCTACAATCGATAATTTTCCTTGCTACAGACGACGCAATAGAACAAGGGACTGAAGCGTGATTGACATCTTCATTAACATCTAAATCTTTAGCAATAATTGGAAAAGTTGCCTCTCCTGAAGTATAGATGATGCAAGGTCTGCCACATCTCAGTGAAAGATCTATAGGTCTTATTCTGGAAGATTTTAGCGTCTGATGGTTAGCGTCTGATGGTTTTAGCGTTTAAGGGTAGAGCACTCTGGCATGTATCTGGAGAGTTGCGAGTTCGATTCCCGTCGCATCAGTGATAAATTGTTTTCAGATGTTTTTAATAATTGTTGAAGTCTATTTCTACAGATAATCTGTGTATTTACTATGGCTAGAACAAGGGGCATTCGAAAAGTTCTTGGTATGCGTTTGCAGAACAAAAACCATTTTACTTACCTGAACAAAACTTTTTTTGTCCTTCAAAGTACTCCCTTCCAGCATCTATGTAAAGTTGCAAACGTCTACACCAATTCTGGAAAGCTTGGTGGTACTAGTGTTGGGAAATACTCCACAACTCTGAATGAAAACATTTTACAAGTACTTGAACCCTTGAAAAAGTCTTCCTAGAAAGTTCCTTTTTAATTTTTGGAAACAACCAAAAATCACATGTTGAAAGATTGGGTGAATATACAGGATAGAGTAGCTGATATTTTTTTGCTCCAGATAGGCCGTAACTTGCCGGGTTTTGTGAGTACTGGTATTGTCATGAAAAAGGAGTACCCTGGACGTCATTTTGTTCGACGCTGTACATTCATCTCCTCAACCATTTTGGGCAAACCAATGTTGGTGTAGTATTGGCCATTTATTGTATAATTTTTTCAGGTAAGTTGTACATGGCTACTACTCCTCGGGAATTGAAAAAAAAATTGTGAACATCCTCTTCCTTGAACGAAGGTTTTGTCAGAGGAGTTGGGTCACGGTTCATCTTCCTCAACCCAAACATAGTTGCCGATCTTTCTGGGATTTGTATAATAATAAAACTACATCTCATCACCTGTGATAGTGTCTCTTAAACTTTTTTTACCTATCTTCCTAATTACTTTTGGCTTTGACATTTGTCGTTCGGTCGATTTGTGGATTTGACAAAACGTTGTTCCACCATATCTTTCGAACGCGATGGAGAAGCTCATTGATTTATGTGCCAAATGAAAACTTGTGACGTGGGGAGTGTCATAGGCTATAAAAAATTGATCCCCGTGCTTTCTTCCCCCTAAAAAGGAGAAATATGAAAACTATTTTTAAACTATATCTCTAGAATGCGAAGGCCGAAAATAGCAAACTATATACGTCGAAGAAAGCGCCTGACGCGGGGAATGTCGTAGGCTACGAAACATTGATTCCCATGCTTTCTTTCCTTCTGAAAAAAGGTGGGAAATAAAAATGGTTGTTCCTGTATATCGCTTGAATGCGATACAATGAAATGCGAGTGCGGAAAGTAACGAGTTATGTGTCGAATGAAAACTTCTGGAGTGGGGAGTGTGGTAGACTATGAAAACTGATCCCCGTGCTCACCTCCCACTAAAGAATGGGAAATGTAAACGTCTTTCTACTCTAACATCTGAACGCGAGGGCTTACAGTTACGAGTTAGGTGTCAAATGAAAGCTCGTATAATGACGGTCATAAACATTTCGAATTACGACCCCACTATTCCCCGCTGATAAAAGGGTTTGAGAGCGGATTTTTACGGGAGTCGATTTTAACGAGTCGTATCTCAAATTAAAGCTTGTATGTGACGTCTCTAATGCCGTGGGCTACCTAAAACCTGAATCCAAAAGGGTGGTTGGGTTGGGTTGTTTTACCTCTGAGCGGCACTTTTTTGCACACCATGGGCTAAATGGCCAGGTCACATGGACCCCGAAGGCTCAGAGAAGGTTGGGGGAGGGGACCCACTGGAACAGCTGTTGGGAGACAGATGGTAGCCTCCCGTCAAGGCCATCCAGCGTGTTCTTTAACGTGCACAGGGTCTGGCTCTCCCGTACACGGGACTACGGCATAACGTCCCATCCGACGGACGGCGGCCTTTCTAAGCCCATCGGTGTCCCCTACTGACCGTGGGCAGGGCGGGGAATTTTGCGAAGATAAATCTCAACGCTAACCCAGCTGGGACTCGAACCTGAAAACTGCAGATTACGAGCCTGGCATGCTACCGACTGAGCCACCCCGCCCACAAAAGGGTGGTAAATGTGCTCGAGTCGTATATAAAAGCTTCTGAAGGTAGGTATTTTTAATGACAACAAGAAAATATAAATTTTAAATTTTAAAATATACCTATCTTCCTATAAGGTCCTAAAAAGTAGAAAATAAACCTAAAGTATATCGATCGTGCAATCAGTCACTGAGTTCACATTCACTTCAAAGGAAGATAGGGCGCTGATTTATTTACACAAAAAAAAAATGCCGGCACCCTATCTTCCTTTGAAGTGAATACGATTGCACCATCGATATGCTTTGGGTTTGTTTTCTACTTTTAGGGCCTTATAGGAAGATAGGTATTTTTTTTTAATTTTATTTATATTTTCTGTCATTCTGTCATTTTTTGGGATACCTATTTGACACATCTTTCGGAACTTTAAATGCTGATGAGTAATTGTTTCCACAAAGCCAATCGGTACACTGACATCTAAACTTATCACCTGAATGGTGATGTGTGGGTTTTCTTTAATGAGTTCACGAATAGCATGGTTCTCATCGTTTACTCTCTTTTACGAAAGGTGTTATGACCCCCCTTAGTATATTTTTAGGGCGGCACAACTTTTAGGCCGTGATGCGTACTTTGCTGCAAAAATCAAGGCAAATTCCTGGACCCACAACCAAATTAACAGACATTTGCAATAATGAGAATTGGGAAAATTTTTCAGTTAGCAATAAAATACACATTTATTAACAAAATTACCTTCAAACATTCTACACATATGTGGTTCCCACTTTTGGGACATATTCAGCAATGCCTCTAGTATGGCCCTTTTCAATTGAGGGATCTTTGCAAGTTTATTACTCAACAGTCATTAATCAACAGTTCATGATGCAGAGCTACTTGCCCGTGACTCTAACAGTCCTTAACAGTTAAGACGGTTCCACTATAGACACCTTGACGGCCGTTCACAGAAATACATTCCAGTGAGAAAAGAAAAGCGCAGCCAGATTTCATTACAGTAACCCCTTACCTCGGCAAATCAGGAGTCCCTCGGGAAGGCAATCACTGGGCCGCTACGCTCCAAGTTGCTGGGAGCCTGGGCTGCTTAGCGCTTCCCCTGCACATCCACTGTTCACACTTCGGGATTCTGCTCACTGGCGAGCACCAGTGCTGTCGACCACACAGGTGATGTGTGAATTTTCTATAATGAGTTCACGAATAGCATGGTTCTTATCGTTTACCCTCTTTTACGAGAGGGCGTGATAGACTATGTGGGGAGAAACATTTGATGGCTACTCTAAATTACGCGTAAAGTTCCTGGTGGCTGGAAAATACTGCGCTACAATGTTAATATTTGCAATGAATTTATTTTCATACATACATAGATTACATATCTACAAATGCCTATCTTCGACCACACTTTGGTCATGAACTACAAAGGTTTATCAAAATAATGGAAACATGTACTGTTTGTGAAGAACATTTTATTAATAAGCTGTAGGCCCACCGCAGGCGTTCAGAACAGACGCAATTCGATGTGGAATACTTATACAAGTTACACACATACAGTAATGGAATGTGGACTCATTATTCCTGTAAAATATGGTGCAACTGTGCCAGTGATGCTGGAGGTGGAAAGTGTGATCTGACCTTGAGCTCCAGATATTCCCACAAATGTTTAATAATATAGAGGTCTGGAGATCGGGGTGGTCAGGATAGCTGCTGTACCTCATCCTCATGCTCTGCAAATCACAACTTGGCATGTTTCGCACAATGCACGGATGCATTATCCGCTTGAAACCAGAGACAGTCACTGGGGAACAATGCTCGCAATATTAGGTGCAGGTGGTCCCCGAGAATGGATTCGTAAGTTGTGGATGTGACAATACCCTGTAGAATAACTAATGGCTCTAAGGAATGCCATGATATGACACCCCACATCATAGGATCCATCTCCATACTTCACAGTCAGAACCAAACAGTCGGGGTGGTATGCTTCTGCAGGTTTTTGCTAGACGTACACTCTACCAGTGGTGGGAAACAATGTGTAGCACGATTCATCAGACCAGATGATACGTTGCCAGTCTTTAGCATCCCAATTTTTATGTGCTTTGCACCAAATTACACGTTTTGTTGTATTGATGTTGGTAATCAGAGGTTTATGGATTGCAGCATGATCATAAATACCGGCACGATGAAGTTCCTGACAAAATGTTATGACGGAAAAGGGATTATTCCGATTGGTGTTCAACTCTGCTGCTATTTGAGGTCTTGTGCTTCCGTTGCCAACGTTCGCCTATCTCTATTTGACAACTTCGTATGGCGTCCATAATTTGCACATTTGGAGGCAACAGCCTGCCCTTTTTGATAATCATAATCATCGATACAGTACCTCGTGTTACACCTACTATTTCCGCCGTTGTGGTTACTGAAACTCCTGTAAGATGCATACCAACGACATGCCTTTTTGGAGGTTACTGAGATCTCATCGACAATTATCGACATTTACACTACAACACCTGTGATATGCATACGGTGCATTTCATGTACTCCAGTTGCTGTCGGTGTTTCCATTATTTTGATAAATCCTTGTATCTACACTGAGCCAGCCAACTAAATGGGGGCTCCTGGACCTCGAGTCCAAAGAAGGATGACACTGAGGATGCATGAGCGAAGGTCCATGCTTGACCATCCTCACCAAGTTGAAGCAGAGTCTAGTCTTTAACTTTCTCCTCGCTGCCTGGTCAGTTCACGTGACCTGCTGGAGGGGAGAGGGAGCGTGCGCTACAATTGGCTAATTCACCTGAACTTGCTATTAGATCTTCTGAAGCTCTTTGTTTAGTAAGGCTCAACAAGGGAATCATGGCGACAGATTATCTGTTGAGATCTCAGGCGAACGCCGAATCCTTACAGTCCTATCGATCAGGGCTCCTTCTGTTTTCCTGCACGAAGGAGCGCTTTGAAACTCTGACGTCCTTCTGTAAATTTGAGCATCTGTCCCATAACAGTGCTATATGAACAAGTATTTCTTGTCTACAGGGCGTTTTCCTCTGATAATTTATTACTGAATTGCTTATGTAACGCTGTGAGTGTGAGTGACAAATATTACTACCATCAAAATGTGGCGGCTTGGCTGCCCATCTAATGATAATAGATGGCGCCACTGGCGAATCAAACATGAAGGCTTATATGTCACTTAGTTGGAGAGTTGATCAGCTCCTTGGTGGTGCAGATCTGTAGTGCTTAAAGCAGTCTACGTCCCAGGTCCCAGGTACAAGGTGGAAATCTTGGAACTCTTCATGTGAACATATGCTGGTGCAATAAGCCATACTTTTCTTCTACAGGATAATAATGCCTGCCCACATCGTTGTCGCCTTACCTATTGATTCGACATACTTTGGAGGAGTAATGGAGATTACTAACCACAGCACTGCTGGACAGTCTTAACAAAAACATGAGATTCGGTGTGTACTACCATCCCCTCACGTTTGGCCCAACGTTTGGGCCTGTATATTTATTCATCATCATCATCTCACAAAACACAGATATAAAGAGATATTTTGCATTTGACCCGCAAAGCTAATATCTGCAGGAAATATGGATGAGCATGAAATAATTAGCTGAAAAAAAAAATGGTTTTGCCGTGAATGGAACGCAAACTCACGACTACTGGAAGCATGCCAGTTATGCTAACCATTATATCATCATCAACTAATGTTTGACTCTTCAGCTCGTGTGACATATAAACTTTTCCGCATTTCTATTTGTTTCGCACAGTAGCGCCATTTGTCGGAAAATAAACAACTATGTTATCGCATAGAGATGAAATTTAATATTTGTCACTCACACTTATAGCGTTAAATTAATAATTCAGTACTAACCAATCACAGGATGTGTCCTGTAGACATGCAAATCATGAAATAATAAGCTGGGATTTGTTTTTTCTGTGAGTGGGATTAGAATCACGTCTCCTGAAAATTCCAGGAGACGCGGGTTCGAATCCCACTCATGGCAAAACCAATTTTTTTCAGCTTATTATTTCATGATTTCCATGTCTACAGGACACATTATGTGAGTCTTTACTACTGATTTCGATGAGCATTATTTTTCATACATAAAATGTTGCAACAGCAGTTATACATAAAATATTATGACAAGTATATATGACAGTATATATCTATATCAAAGCACGACATCTCTCACTAAAGATACAGGAAAAGAGGGTATTAATTTGTAGTAAATAATGACAGGATAAGTCCTGTAGACATGGAACTATGAAATGATGAGCTGAAAAAAATTTGGTTTTGCCATGAGTGGGATTCGAACCCACGTCTCCAGAAAGCCATGCCTGTTAGGCTAACCACTACACCATCAATGGCTAACCTTTTCTTAGCTTATGTGACCTTATAAGATCTTAGATAGATGGCGCCACTAGTGTGAATCAAATAAATAAAATCCAGAAGGTTTATAAGGTCACATAAGCTAAGAAAAGGCTACTCATTGATGGTGTAGTGGTTAGCATAACAGGCATGCTTTCTGGAGACGTGGGTTCGAATCCCACTCATGGCAAAACCAAATTTTTTTCAGCTCATCATTTCATGGGTATTAATTTGTTCTACATTAGGACAGTTCTCTGACTGTATTATCTTCTACGTTATGTAACTGAAATTTCCGTTCATATTCTTAGAAAAGTTTGTACTCCAGTCATCTTTTGGTTCGTCCAATAAATGATTCAGCCATGTTCAGAGATTCATGATATTCCATTGGTGACGGAAGCAAGAATGGGAACGTGTAAATAGGAACAATCGTACTTGAGCAGCTGCGAAAGATCGTGAATTGCAGTTTCTGGTGTCACGGATTAATGAAGTGTGCATGTTAACTTAGGCTATTGTGGCAGATGACGTTGGTCTGATACGATGCTGAGTCAAGAATCTCCTAATAGTTGACATTAGTTGACATTAAAGTTTGTTTCAGGAAATGAAACGGAACTCGAATCGTCAGAAAGGGGGCAAATCCACAGAACTTTTCCTTTCGTTCATTATGATCATATATGATGATTCAAATTTCGTATTATAAGGATTGAAAACTTTTATTGGGTAAAGGGCCAAAAAACGCAAATAAAAATGACAAACAGATAAACTCTGAGAGTCGCAATTTATAATTTTTATTCTGTCAGAGCGTAATAGAAATAAAAAAAGTGCTGAAATTATTTTATTTAACAAAAATAAAGTCATAAAGTATCATTTGAGGATAGGGACGGATGATATTTGAGGATAGGGAGTATCATTTGAGGATAGGGAGGATTTTGTCTTTTGAGATTATTTCTTCCCAGTAACTTATTCAAATTTATTTTTTAGAGCAGTCCCGTCCAACCTAGCCACTAGGAGCGTATCGCAGGAAAGAATAAACTTGCAGTTGGTAGCTAGGCATAAACTGGTTGGGTTGTTTTACCTCTGAGCGGCACTTTTTGCACACCATGGGCTAAATGGCCAGGTCACATGGACCCCGAAGGCTCAGAGAAGGTTGGGGGAGTGGACCCACTGGAACAGCTTTGGGAGACAGATGGTAGCCTCCCGTCAAGGCCATCCAGCGTGTTCTTTAACGTGCACAGGGTATGGCTCTCCCGCACAGGGACCACGGCTTAACGTCCCATCCGACAGACGGCGGTCTTTCCAAGCCCATCGATGTCCCCTACTGACCGTGGGCAGGGCGGGGAATTTTGCGGAGATAAATCTCAACGCTGACCCAGCTGGGACTCGAACCTGGGAACTACAGATTACGAGCCTGTCGCCCTACCGACTGAGCCACCCCAGCCCCAGGGCATAAACTGGAAGGAGAGCTGTGTACCAATTCCCAGTGATGATGCACAAAACCTGCCAGGTCTAGCGCCTAATGTCCGAACCCGCCTTCTCGTGGTGCAGGCCGTTAGTACCTTTCAAAAGAGATATTCTATTTTGGAAAAGAACGGAAGGGGAGGGCTACCAGTTCAGTATGGCCTACTGATCTGGTCATCTATGGCCACTTTTTTTTTTTCAATCCTGCTGAGGAGTGGCCAATCATACAGGGTCCTGGTGCTGACCATTTATACCTACTAGACTGGAATTGTTTATGGATTTGAGCTTGATTATGGATTCTGGACTTGCTGCACTGGTCGGACTCTGTTGAGGGAGAATCTGCCGCTGTGATTTCTGTTTTCTTCTGGGTTGCCAGCCCTAAGTGAACAGAGGCATGGGATACCTTATATCAGCTGGTGGATAATCCTAATCAGAGACCATCACAGGTATCTGAACCTTACTTAACTAGTTGGGCATCGTTAAGCCTAAACTGGAGTAATGTGTCTCAGGCAGGCCATATGGCTCTTGAAAAAGTCCACTTGAAAAGGTGGTGCCTGAAGTTCCTACCAGAATCAGTGACTTCAGCATTTGGCAGAGGAGGAACAGGCCTTTGCCTCTTGCCTGCGATCAGGGGGCTTTGTGATATTGTCGGCCCTACCTATCTCAATAAACTGTTTCTTTAAAAATCCTACTAATCATTTTCTCTCTGCAGGAACGGGGAACGTGAGGACATTACATATAGATTATTCTCTTGATGTCCTCACACAGGAGGAATTCCAGTGCTATAACCAAGATATTCTAGGCTTGCAAGAGACCAGATGGACAGGTAAAGGTGAGATACTCAAAAATAACTTTAAATTTCTCTTTACAGCGAGGGAGGATGGAAAGCATCACCAAGGCGTGGGTCTGCTGCTCAGCAGACATGCTAGTGATGCTCTTCTAGGATATGAGTGCATTAAGGAAAGGTTTTTTACAGCAAAATTTAAGACAAGCATTAAAGACTTGAATGTTATCTGCTGTTATGCTCCCACTGAGGATGCCGATGAGGTGAGAAGGATAGGTTATTATTATTATTACATTATTATTATTGGAAAAGAGACGTTGTGTTGTTTTTCTGCTGAGGCCTCGCCATCCTCACAGACCTTCTACTACGGCATAAAAACGGACAGGCTTCTGTCAGACCTCTGTGGCAAGCAGCTGTTTGAGAGGAGATTAATTTATTTTTTAGGGGAACGGGTCTTTGCCCATGTCTGCGATTAGGGGGCTGTTTGATATTGTCGGCATTCCCTCTCTCAATAAACATAGTTTCTTTAAACACCCCACTAACCATTTTCTCTCCATAGGTAGTTAAAATGTGAGGACTCTGCACAGAGCTTTTTCTCTTGATGTCCTCACACAAGAATTCCACCATTATAATTTAGATATTCTCGGCTTGCAAGAGACCAGATGGACAGATAAAGGTCAGATTCTTAAAAATAATCTTAAATTTCTCTTTTCAGGGAGGGACGACAATAAGCATCACCAAGGCGTGGGTCTACTTCTCAGCAGACACGCTAGTGACGATCGTCTAGGATATAAGTGCATTAATGAAAGGTTTCTTACAGCAAAATCACAGACAAGTATTAAAGACTTGAATATTATCTGCTGTTATGCTCCCACTGAGGATTCTGATGAGGATGAGAAGGATAGGTTATACGGACAACTTCAGGATATTTTGAATTCTGTCAAGAAAGGAGATATTACCCTTGTTCTTGGTGACTTCAATGCCAAAGTTGGTACTGACTCTGACCTTTGGGGAGGAGTAATAGGCCCTTTTGGTATTGGTTGTTCCAATGGCAATGGGGAACGTCTCCTACAGGTAAGAAAACATTAATGGTTTATGAATAACTAATACAGACTATAAACACCGGGACATTTATAAATATACGTGGGTAGATCATATTTTAATTAACAGCAAATGGGCCAGTTCAGCAAGGAATACCAGATCAGACAGGGAAGCCGAAATTGGGTCTGACCATTACCTGGTCAAAAGTGTCTTGCAGCTGAAGCTTAAGAAATGTTGTACTAATGTTAAGAAAATTACCTTCAACACTGAAGGTCTGAAAGTTCCAGATATAGTCAAAGCATACCAAGATAGGCTACTTAGTCATTATGACAATCGTGGTGCTGAAGTTGAGAAAGAATGGGATCTATTTAAACAGGCTTTTCTTGAAACCAACAGGACTCTTTTGGGTAAAAGGGAACAGAGGAAACAAAATTATTTGAGTGATAAGGCTATGGAACTTATTTCTGAAAGAAGGAAGTGCAGGATTAATATGAATCAACACCCTACTAGTCCTAACAGAAGGCATTACAACGAATTAAAAAATATGTAAAAGATTAGTTTAGAGCTGATAAGAATCTTTGGCTTGATAGCCTGGCTGACAAACGGAGGAAGCAGTTAGGCAGCACAACAGCACAACAGCAAGGTGGTTGAAGGTGAGGATTCTGTGATGGCTAAATGGGCTGAGTATTTCAGAGATGTTCTAAATAATGTGATTATTTCTACTCCCATTGTTTGTAATGAGGATAGATGCATTACTGGCTTTAATGATGGCCTTATATCCACATTCCGAAGTCACTTTGGCTATGTCTAAATTAAAACTGCATAAATTTCCAGGGGTGGACGAAGTCACCACTGAAATGCTTAGAGCTGGGAACATTTGTGTTGTCATATGGCTGACTGAAATTCTGAATATATTTTATGATAAATGTGTTGTCCATAAGGATTTTACTACAGCTATCATTGTCCCAATTTTTAAAAAAGGTGATCGCAGTTCTTGTGATAATTATAGAGGAATTAGTTTACTTTCTGTTCCATGTAAAATTCTTTGCCTGATTACACTTAATAGAATTAAGAATTTGGTTGATGGACAACTGCGTGATGTGTAACGTGGATTCAGAAGTGATAGGGGATGTGTAGATCAAATATTTTCACTCAGGGAAGATTCTTGAGAAATGTTTAGAGTTTCAGAAACCTGTGGTTCCTAGCTTTATAGATTTCAAGAAAGCTTTTGACTCTGTTGATCGACATAATTTGTGGGTGATTGTTAGATCATATGGAATACCTGATAAGTTAGTTAGTGTTATGAGAGCTCTCTATAATAACACTGAGTCGTGTGTGAGAGTTGGTACTCTTGCAGCGATTGGTTTATCATTTCTAGTGGAGTTAGACAAGGGTGCATTCTGTCTCCTTTTCTCTTTATTTTGATTATTGATTATGTAATTTACATTTACATTAAGTAATGGCAAGTCCCAGTTGTACCGCAACATGTGTTTGCACACCAGCTATGGGGAGAATGCCTTAATCTCCACTAACTACGCCAGGGCAAGACAGTGCCACAAGGACACAGCTCATCGACGGCTACCTATGGCGAACAATCCTATAAAAGGAAGGTTCATCCATTGGTCAAAACCTAAATTTAATCTGTTCCCCGGTTAGCCGCAAAAATGGTACATAGAACCAAGTTGACTCGGCTCCTGGTGTGGAGACTCTTGGTTTGGCTTCTTCATCGATAAGCCCGTCGACCAGGGATCCCACTCCCAGTCGCGAGCCTTCAACTTCGTTCTCTCCATAAAGCCAACCCGCAGCCCTCCCGGCGCACAGGGTGCATCCATAGCGGGATTGCAGCGAACCTTCTCAGGTGTCAGGATGAGTCTACCTAATCGGGCCCACCCAAACCCTTTCAACAGACCCTCCACTTCACGGCACCTCCACCAAGCCACGCGCACGCCAGGTACACCAAAAAGAAAGTGGGCCACACCTATTTCACAGAGGCACCGTAAGCCCCCCCCCCCCCACACGCACACACACGACCACCACGTCAAGGTGGTCCCCTATCGGGGGGGATTGATTATGTAATGCGAAATTCTTTACAAAGGAAAGATTTTGGCTTTAAATGGTCTAGAGATTTCAAAATTTCTGATTTAGATTATGCAGATGATGTGGCCCTGTTGGCTACTGATGTTAATGAGATGAATTCGTTCATTAGGGCTTGTTGATGAGACTGGTAATAGAGTTAGTTTGGGGATAAACAGAGAAAAAACTAAAGTGATGAAAATTGATCAGGCAGATGGTGCTTCAGGCTGTTCTATTGAGCAGGTGTCTCAGTTTATAATTACCTTGGAAGCTATGTAACAGATACTGATGATGTGTGGCTTGAGAAAAATAGAAGAATAGGGATTACCGCTGGGACTTTGAAGAATCTATGGAGAGTATGGAAAAATAGGCCTATACACCTAAAGCCTAAAATTAGGCTGTATAATAATCGAGATATTGATTTATTTGAGTGAGATCTTTATCTGCAATCACATTTTTCAAAACCAAAAAAAAACAAAGAAATTATTTTAGAAGTTAGAGAGCTTTGTTGTTAGCTTCCCATTGACTTAACATGGGGATTTTCGTTAATTTATGGAAACCATTGTAAATGTAAGAATACAGTATATGCATGTATCTACATAGCGTGACATTTAATTCGTGGGCAGAAACAAAAAGTTACATTAAATATCATCCTCTGAATCTTTCTGGCATTTGTCTTTCTCAAACTACTCTCCCTTGAACTTCACACATTTTTGCCATCGTTGTACCCATGCATTAAAAGCGTCTTTGAAGCCATTTTTCGAAAGCGTGCGAAGTGTTGTCGTTGTGGCTCTGCAAGTTTCGTCGTCGGATGTGAAATGTTTCTATTTCAAAGATTTCTTCAGTCGCAGAAAGAGGAAAAAATCGCCAGTCACAAGTCCAGGAAATATGGAGGAATGTGGCAGAACCACAGCACCTATGGCAGTGATCACTGGCTGCACAATATTAGCCGTATGGAGACTGACGTTGTCGTGATGGAGAAACCAAGTCACACCAGAAAGTTCCGGACGTTTTTCACGAATGGCATGCCGAAGTTTGGTTTTGAGAACGTTCGAGTAGGCTTCCTTATTCATGGTTGTTCCACGAGGCACAAAGTAAGTAACGAGAACCCATTTGATGTCAAAAAATACAAGAGCCATTCGTTTCCCAGCTGAATAAGAAACCCGATTTTTCTTGGGTCTCAGTGACTCAGGATGCTCCTATTGACTCGATTGTTGTTTTTCTTCGGGATCGTAGTGAAAGATCTAAGTTTTATCGCAAGTCACAATTCGACTCATGAAGGTTGGACCCGGGTTTTCAAAAAGATTAAACATGTCCTTGCACAGCTGTACCCTTTTTTGTTTTTGTTCTGGAGCCAAACTGTGTGGAATCCGCTGAGTACAGATTCGCAACATATTCAGACATTCTGAACGAACGTATATGACACGCAACTCGAATCACAGTCTTAACACAACAGCAGTCGACGCCAAATGACCTTGGCATGTGGAATCTTCTTCGCAGCGGTCACGCACAGCGCCATCTAGTGTTACTTTGGAAAAAGTGCTACATACGAGTACTTATGGCGTCAGTCCACGAATTAAATGATCACCCCCTCGTGTATGTGTGTGTGTTTCATACATATAACATGAAGCTAAATTTATACAAAGACACCCGTTATGGATTTCAAAGCAGGTAGAAAAGTTTCAGAGTTCGTATAAGACGACGAGATTTTGGGGGAGAGTTCTTTGAGATGGGAGGGGGAGCACATTAAATTCCTCGCGGAAAATGTTTCAGATATGAATCATTGCTCTCGGTAATGGTTTACGTAATTTTTCTTTTGGCGGGGGGGGGGGTGACGAAGAGAGAAAGGCTGAATGTCACATCCTTTAGTTGCTTTCAACTACCATAAGATGAAGTATAGATTTATGCATAATATAAATGGTACACTCAGAAAATTCCAATTCTTTTTAACGTGTTCTAGTCTAATGGAGAGATAGGGGGGGGGGGGGCTTTAATCTTGTCACGTCTTTCTTTAATCTCTGATTTGCGGAGATTCCTTAGAAACTGCATATTATTCAAATATTGAAAAAGGGGGGTAGTAATAACAGAAGGTGCTATTTGAATCTTACCACTCTTTTAAGAAGAAAGCGAAAGAATCTAATTTTTATACATTTAACTAATTTTTAAATTCAATGAAAATTACAGTGGAACTTGGACACTTTGTAAACAAGATAACAGGAAACTAGATGCTTTTGATTCTAGATGCTTACGCAGTATCTTGGGCATTAGGTGGTTCAAATTTATATGTAATGATGAGGTTAGGCAAAGGAGTCAGCAACCTCCTTTAAGCAGCATATTGTGCAGAGACAGACTCCGTTGGTTTGGCCATGCTGATCGTATTGATAATTATAGATTAACAAATAGGGTTATGAACAGTGTGCCTAAAGGTCTCAGAAACAGAAAGAGGGGGAGACCTAGGATGTGGTGAGCAGACAATGCCAAACAGGACCTTATTAGAATTGGTGTGCAGTGGCCAGATGCAGCAGATGTAGCTCAGGACAGACTTGCTTGGAGAACTAAATTGCACTGTCTGGTTAGATCTCTGTAGCCCATGGCTGCTTGATGATGATGATGATGAATTTTAAATTAATGTCTAAAATTTTCTAGAATCATTCTTTTATCAATGACGGCGATAATATACTGGAAAGTAATATGCTACAGTAATATACTGGAAACTATGATTCTAATAAAATCTTGCAAATATTATTCGGTTAATCGTGCTCAAAGTTTGAGTTTTATTAGCTTCATGCATGAAAAGTCTGCACACTTAAGTGTGGGTCGGGGATTGGCTCAGTCGGTAGCGAGCCAGGTTCGTAATCTCCAGCTCCAGGTTCGAGTTCCTTTTGTGCCAAAGTTGAGATTCATATCCATTAAACTTCTTCTCTGCACGCCGTGAGAAAGGAGATACTACTGAGCTTGAAAAGACCGCCGCTCTTCGGGTGGGATGTTAAGCCGTTGCCCCGTGTGCAGGAAAGCTACACCCTGAGAACGCCAAAGAAAACGCTGGAAGGCCTTCACGAGAGTCTACCGTCTTCATCCTAACATCTATCCAACTGCTCCCAGCTTCCCATCCTTCTCTGACACCTTGACATCAGGGGGGGGGGGCGCGACTGCACCGAGTGGCATTTTTTTTAAGAGCGGAAAATTTTCAAGCAAACTAAGAACCATAGCTGCAGTAAGGTTGACTGGAATAAGCAAGACCTATTTTTCACTACATGATTTTCAATTGCTTTTAAAAATGACATTAAATTTAGCTAAATTAATCATTAATATCGAAAAGCGGACTTAAGCCGAAAACGAAAGAAGCCACAGAATTCAAGATTTCGTTCTGGGCAACAAAATAGCTAGCGCCGGATCTTCTTGTAAATAGCTGTTTATTAGTTATCTAGCTGTTTTACTCATTGTGTGTGAAAAAGTGGGTCAGTTGTAAAACAACAATTCAATCGATGCGACTTTCAGCTCCTAAGTTCATCGATATGTTTTCAAATTGCAAACTTACAAGTGAATATTTGTTATTTTTTCTAGAACGATGTCTTTGGGTGACCCTTGCGAAAGCAATGCCGAATGTTACGTCCGCTACGGGTACTGCCTTGATGGGGAATGTCAGTGTCCGCAGGAATGGTTCCTCTCCATCTCGGATGACGGAGTAGAAACGTGTTCTCCAGGTAAAAGATATTCTCTTCTACATCATCTTTTAAAGGAAAACTTTTCATATTATTTTTTAAGTGAATTTGAAATTAAATCTTAGAAAATTTCTCAAAATATTTGTCTTGTAAATTGCAATAAGCCTCGGTATCTTTATGAATATAAAAATTAATTTCCACAAATTATTTTAAGAATTAAAAAAAACTATTGGGGAATAATTCAATATGTCATTTGAAAACATGTGAAAATTTAATTGCTTCTATTTTGCATTTATAATCAATATTTATAATTATTCTGATTATAAAATAACTGTAATAAGCCTCTTTTTCTATACAATGAATATATTACTGGAAATGGTGTTGCAGAAATAATGTGGTCATTAAAAAAAATATCCCAACACTATGGTTGATTACAGAATTCAGAAAAAATATCTGGCAACGATTTTTTTTAGAAATTATTGATCTGGCAACCTTCGTGTCATTGATCTGGCAACCTTCGTGTCACGTGACACGAAGGTTGCCAGATCAATAATTTCTAAAAAAAATCGTTGCCAGATATTTTTCCTGAATTCCGTAATCAACCATAGTGTTCGGATACTTTTTGAACGACTGTAGGTGGTCATATGATTTTGATACTACATCGATTTCCGTGGGCTCACTCACGGAAATATTGAGCGTGTGCAGTTACCGTTCACAGCAAACTGGAGCGTGTGCAGTAACTGCACACGCTCCAGTTTGCTGTGAACGGTAACTGGAGCGTGTACAGTTGCTGTACACGCTCCACATATTTTTCCTGAATTCTGTAATCACGTGACACGAAGGTTGCCAGATCAATAATTTCTAAAAAATCGTTGCCAGATATTTTTTCTGAATTCTGTAATCAACTATAGTGTTCGGATCCTTTTTTGAGCGACTGTACTCCCCCACTCCTCATCTGTCCCCTTCGGACTTTCATTTCTTCTCTGAAGAAATATCTGGTAGGTCATAGGTTTCCTACTGACAATCATGAGCACGAGACCTGAAAAATCTGACTATTGGAAAACAACAATGATTTTAACAATGTGGATGTGAATTATGCTGCTTCACCTCTGAGCAGCTATTGTTCGCATACAATAGGCTAAATAATTACATCATGAGGACCCAAGGGCTCGGAGAAGGTAGGGGGAAGGAGAGCCACTGGACAGTTGTTAGGAGACGGATAATAACCTCCTATCAAGGTCTTTCTTCTTTAACGTGCACAGGGTATGCACGTGGCTCGCAACTTAAATTCCTTGCGATCCCTAGAATAGCTCTCCTGCACACAGAGCGGATGGAAGCCTCCCGTAAAGATCATTCAGCGTGTTCTTAAAGGTGCAAAAGGCGTGGCTCTGCTGCACAAGAGGCTGTAGCTTAATGTCCCATTAAGTGGACAGTGGCCTTTCCAAGCCCATCGGTGTTCCCTTTCTGATCGTGGGCAGGTGGGGATTTAGCAGAGATAAATCTCAATGCAAGCACAGGTGGGGACTCGAACCAGAGAACTACAGATTAGGAGCTTGGCCCGTTAGGGAACCCACTGAACTGCTGTTTGGAGATAGATGGAATCCTCCTGTGAAGGCCATCCTCCATGTTCTTTAACACGAACATAGTATGGTTCTCCTGTACACAGAGTCATGTTTTAATGACCCATCTGAAGGAGAGTAGAACTTTCCAAGCAGATCAGTACCTTCTTTCTCACAGAGGACTATTTAAGATCACCAAGCTCGGACGTTTACGTTTCCAAACAATTGATAAACATCACAATCAGATACTTGGAGACTTCAATTTAGATATCAAAAATACAAGAAAACACTGAGTTGCCAAATACGTAGAGTTGCTAACCGAGTTTGGTTTTTCACCTATCATTACTGGCATCACCAGAGAAGACATCACTGGTGACTCTCTCTTTAAGACATGCATTAATCACATTATTCAGACTTCACATTAAACTCGACACAAAGTCAATGATATTTTGCAGTAGAATCGCAGACCACTACTTAATTGCGTCAACTTGCAGGGAAAAAAACTTGAGTATTCGTCCTTGGAATTGGGAAAAAACTTGGGAATTCGTTCAATCACACCAAAAAGCAACACAAAAACTATCTTATGTCATAAAAAACATATGCAAAGAAATATGCCTAACAAACTAGCTGGACAGAGCGGCGCTGGAAACGAAACCCCAAATTCAGAACCAATAGACGTACTTTATGAAGCATTCATAAAAAAATATACGGCAATTGCTATAACAATAAAAAAATAATAAACCATCTGATGGCTCAAAAATTAAAGAAAGCAATTTTGGCAAAGACTAGATAAATCAGGAAATAATAAACTTAATACAAAAAGGAGATTCGGCTTGGATTGACTATAGAAATAAGAAGAGAAACAGAAATTTTAAATTGCTATACACAAACTTAAGAAACACAGTCACATCCCATACTAGGCAGGAAAAGAAAAAATATTACTACAAACAATTTGAATCCTGTAAAAACAATCCAAAGAAAAATTGGGAACTCATCAACCAAATTATCAATAATAAACCTAAAAATACCATTGACGATTTTAGCATGAAGAATATGCCACAAGGTTAAACTCAAACAACAGAAAACTTGAACACCTTTGCAGACATTATTGTCAATCTTAGAGACGATAACCGTATACAGAATCTCTCTACAGTTTCTAAACATATTCAACCTTCTATTCCTTCAATTTTCATACTTCTCATTTTAAAACAAGAAACTTTCAAAATTTTAAGTGACTTAAATGAAAGAAAATCATGTGGATACGATCAAGTACACTTGAAGCACATTAAAGCATGCAAAAACTCCTTAACTGATCTCGTGACGGACTTTATCAATGAAAGCATATCTACAGGAAACATCCCTAATAAACTTAAAATTGCTATTTTAAGGCCAATTTAAACTAAATCCGATTGCACTAACTATAGGCCCATTGCCATCTTACCTGTTCCCCACAAAATCCTTGAAAGATATGTAGCTAATATTCTAGCCAATTTCTTGAAAAAACATTACATTATTAGTGAAATGCAATTTGGTTTCCAAAAAGGTAAAAACGCAATTACACTTTTAACGGGGTTTTATGACGTCTTTAACGGGACTTTAAACAACGGAAAAAAGCACCTGCTTTCTTTCTGAACTTTCGTAAGGCATTTGGTACGTTAGGTCACGATATACTACTTCAAAAATTGTATAATTATGGTGCCCGAGGTATTGCCTTTAAATGGTTCGAAAATTATTTAAAAAACAGAGTGCGTTACTAAAATTAATGGCGTTTTTAGTGAAAAGAGAACCGTGTACACTGGTGTCCCATAAGGTTCAATTTTAGGTCCGCTGTTATTTATTATTTATATTAATGAACTAACAAACCTTAAATTAAAGGGTTCTCCTTACGCTGATGACACCGCCTTAGTTAACGTGAATCACAATACAGGAGACGCAGTGCGAGATACACAGGATGATTTTAAGAAAATTATTAACTGCTCTGGCATTATTCGTATTTACATAAATTCAGAAAAAACCAAATGGATGAGCTTTCATTCACCAGAATATTATGATCTTTCATCGTATGCAATGAAAAACCACGAACTCTTGTATCCACATAACATAAACATAACTCATGATCCTGACTACTGCGACTGTAATGCTATTGGACGTGTGAGAGTAATAAATATCTTGGACTTTACATGGATACAACCTTCCGATGGAATGTACATATTCAAAAGTTAGCAGGGTATTGCGTCTATGTGCATCTAAATTTTACAAACTACAATTTGCTGTAAACACACATACATTTATTTTGATTTACAAAGCTCTCTGTGAATCTACTATAATCACTTATGGTTTGACAATATACGGCTCAACTAACCTCACAATTATAAAGAAAATAGAAACTCTTCAATCTTTCATTGCTAAGAATATAATTTTTTGACAATCCCGCGAAAATCGCCCCTTCCTTTTTCATCAGGGGGAAATGTGTGTGTGTGTGGGGGGGGGGGATTTGTAATATACGACGGTCAGCATATACGCTTTCGTTTGACATCTAACTCGTAACTGTAGGTCCTTGCATTCGCAAGATATAGCAGAACAACTTTCGTAGTTCTCATTTGGGGGGAAAGAATTTTGGGGTGTCAATTTTTTATAGCCTATGACACTCACCACATCACAAGGTTTCATTTGACACATAGCTTGTTACTTATCGTACTCGCTTTCATGAGATATAGGAGGGACAATCATTTTCATATTTCCCCCAATTTTCAGGGTGGTTGGGTTGGGTTGTTTTACCTCTGAGCGGCACTTTTTTGCACACCATGGGCTAAATGGCCAGGTCACATGGACCCCGTAGTCTCAGAGAAGGTTGGGGGAGGGGACCCACTGGAACAGCTGTTGGGAGACAAGGAGGTGCTTGACGGTTTGCTTGACGGGAGGTAGCCTCCCGTCAAGGCCATCCAGCGTGTTCTTTAACGTGCACAGGGTATGGCTCTCCCGCACACGGGGCCACGGCTTAACGTCCCATCCGACGGACGGCGGCCTTTCCAAGCCCATCGGTGTCCCTTACTGACCATGGGCAGAGCAGGGAATTTTGCGGAGATAAATCTCAACGCTGACCCAGCTGGGACTCGAACCTGGGAACTACAGATTACGAGCCTGACGCGCTACCGACTGAGCCACCCCCGCCCCTTCAGGGTGGTAATTGACAGAAAGAAGGGGGGTCAATTTTTGTATATCCTATGACATTCGCCGCGTCAGAAATTTTCATTTGACGCATAGCTTATTACTTACAGCACTGGTGTTCTGGAGATATAGGGGGACAATGGTTTCATATCCACCTCTTTTCAGGTGGAGTGCAAAAGCAAGGGGGTCAATTTTTTATATACTATGACATTCGCTGCGTCAGAAGCTTTCGTTTGGCGGAAAGTAACAAGCTATGTGTCAAAAAATTAACCCCCCATGCGTTCTTCCCCCCCTAAAAAATGGGAGGAAATATGAAAATGATTGCTCCCGTTTATCTCCTGAGTGCGGAAAGTAACATGCTATTTCCTTCCTTTTTTAGGGGGGAAAAGCATGGGGGGTAATTTTTCGTAGCCTATGACATTCCCCGCGTCAGAAGCATTCGTTTGACGTATAGCTTGTTACTTTCGGCAACTCATTCTCCTTCTGGAGATATAGAGGAAGAATCGTTTTCATATTTCCCATTTTATAGGGGAGAAGATAGCATAGGGGGTCAATTTTTCTATAGCTTATGACACTTTTCGAGTCACAAGCTGTCATTTGACACATCAATGATTAAGATAGCATAGGGGGTCAATTATTTTATAGCTTATGACACTTTTCGAGTCACAAGCTGTCATTTGACACATCAATGATTAAGTTTTTCCATCGCGTTCGAAAGATACGACAGAACAATTTTTGTCAAATCCACAAACCGACAAATGTCAAAGCCAAAAGCAATGGAAAGAGAGCTAAAAGTTGGTTTGGATTTCTGGAATTATAGTCTTGTTGGCACAATCGAGAAAACTGCGGAAAATCGAAAAAACTTCGCACAATGTTGTAGAGTTGGCATCGGCAAAATTCGACGGGACGTGGGGGGAAAATTTAGGATAGGTAATGAAATATTTTTTTTTGTAAAATCGAAGCAAGGTTGCAAAATTCGTAATTGATTATTGATACCCCCCCCACAATGAACAAAATCCATGGTACGTCAGTAACAGAAGATACATTGAAAAGTAAAAAAAAATGCGAAATACTTATTTTCTCGTTGGCAATTTTTTTCTTCCCCCTCCCAAAGCATAGTCGTTTCGCTACGCCCCTGACCTCACGACATATTATTCAAATACCAAGTCATTTAGGGTCCCATCAAGGTTCTCAGAACCCTAGTTTAGGGAACCTCTTGTAGAGTATACACCCACCTAAGGTAATGTGAACAAACTGCATTCAAGACAGAAGTACGTCTCCTGTTATGGTCTCATTTTCCTTTTTTTGCTTCTCGCCTCGAATTCTCGATTTTTGGGGCATATGTTCAACAGACCGAAAAATAAAAAACCATTAGCTTAGTTTGTTTATAGAAACCATTTTTTCAGGATCACACCAGATTCCAACAGCATCGGGTCCGAAGTCGCAGAGCAGACGGCGATATACCGGGAATACCGCAAAAAAGCGGATTAAGAGATTACCCACGTTAAAAGGTTTTTATAACATGAATAATTGTAGCTGCATTCAACTATTTTTCAGGCGCTCATTTCAGATCTGGCATTAAAAAATGACTAGCACGTCACGTTTTCATGTTATTGATCATTTTGACTCCTATTACGATCTTCCTATACCAACACCTCCAGGCAACTGGGAGGATACTAGATATTTCACTTTTTGTGTCTGGCAACACTGATTGCCAAGTGAGAGAAAACATGTAACCGTAACCTAACCTCAGACCGCCATTCTTGTTGTTTTCATTCTAGGAGAAACACGTACTATATATTGAAGAATGAAATTTGGAGTTTAAATGGCACAAAGGCAGCGTCGCGGATGTGTTAATGTGCCAGATAAGTTTTGTTATGTGTATGGAAATTATGTTTTAAAATCCCAGAGTCGGTCTTTGACAAAAATTGTGAAGAAAGTCTATAACTTGTATTTTGGATGTCATGTTGGAGATCAGGATAAGACATGGGCTCCACATCAGTAGTTTCAAGACACTATTCGGAACCCCCACTAGTGCTTTCCCCCTATGACGTCACTGCCCGGACTTTGACCCCTATGTCGCAACTGTCATGGGATATGGCACCACCACCCGGTCGCATGATATGTCGCAACCACCCCTGGACTTTGACCCCTATGTCGCAACCGACCATGCTCCCTTCTCGAATAGTCTCGATTTTTCTTTATTTCAGACCCCCTGGTTGACCCACCTTTATTTTAAGCCCCCTCTTTAAAGACCTCCTGGTTGACCTATATTTTTAAGCCCTCTCTCTAAAGACCCCTTGGTTGACCTATATTTTAAGCCCCCTCTTTAAAGACCCCTTGGTTGACCCATCGCATGGTAAATCAGCTTTCTCTATACACATTTAATCTAAATGTGGTGTCATCCAACGTTCGTACTATTTTTAGTGCATATCCTGTATTTTAAAAACATTTGCTTCCGACGCCGTGATTCGAACCCGCTACTTCGGTGTCGATAGCCGGACGTTATCGCACTCAACTATGCCTTGTTAGTTAGTGATGTGGCTTAGATGTGTCTCAAACGGGGTATAACCCATCGTTATAAATTACCTATCTCTTTATTACAGTTTAAAGAGTTATTTCAGACTTTTCTTATTAACGTAGGTTTTTTATTATCCTACTTTTTTTACAACCTACGTATTTATTTCTTTATAACTAGCTTTTTTTTCTGCATAACCTTCGTTTATTTTTATAACCTACGTATTTCTTATAATGAACCCTGATAGTCCTTTCATATTAATATACGAATTTTTTTAACTGTCGTATTTTAAGTCCGTTTTAACCAACACTTATTTCTTTTAATTAACTCCATTACTGTTGGTTGTCGCTTTTTTACTAGAAGAAGGACTATTCTACAGTAACTGTTTTAAAAGACTATCCCACAGAAAATACCATTGGGTAAAAATTTAATAAAAGGAAAACGACGAAAAAAAATCTGTTTTAAAAACTTATTCGTCATTATGTAAAATATTGTGGGGAAATATGGTCTGGTGACCTAAAAAGACCTGTGTCCATCACCCCGGATCACGTTTTACTTACGGATGGTTAAGTCCTGAACAATTAAAAAATTTTTCACTTCTACCTTCATCTGAATTTTTCCAAGTCCACTAAACTTTTTTTGAATGGCAACGATCCGAATGGGTGTTGCAATTCTTGAAAATAATTACACATATTTTGCGAGTTTGGCCTTTCATCAAATCGCGTGATGGGCATTTCGTAACCAGCAGGCTGTGTACGTGACAAGGTCACTTTAATTTCCTTCATTAAAAATAGAAACGTAGTAAATAATTCCGGTGTTTACATTGTATCTCATGATGGTGTTAATAGATATTGGTGAAGGTGACCTTAAGCATGTCGAAAGATGTATCAAGGTCATTTATGAGATAACATTTGCCTGTATACCACACAGCACACCCACTCTCTAAGTCATTCAGTGCAACTGGTTATCTCTTTGCTGTCTGTAGTTCTGATCTCTGTCTACCATTTCAAGATGTCAACTATCCGTGAATTTACACATGCTACTGAGATGGATGCTGAGAGAAAGGACGTAGCCCATTGCTTTGAAGACCTGCTCGCTTAGGTATGTCTGTTGGACAGTGTTACCAAGTGTCCTGCATCACCTGAGGCTCCAGCATCAAAACGTGTCTGTCTGCCCATTCTCCAACGCGGAGGAAAGGTGCTTCATAGCACTAGGAGGCTCTTGTTAACAGTACGCTGTGCAGCATCCACTGCTGGGGAGATTGTTACTTGTCCCTACGTTCCTGCGACCCCGATGGATGTCTCACTTCCGGGTTCTTCAAGTGCTCACGTCACCTCGGCATTGTCTGTTCCTCCTACGAGTTCTCCAGCTGTCACACCTCACTACACCATCAATAACGTGAGGAGTTTTAATTCGAAGAAGTTTAAGACACAGTTTGTATCCACAAGCGTGCAGCTCGGAGGGATGGAGAATATTGAGGCACACAACATCCTTCCAGTGCTACACACCATGCATGCGAAAATGCTCTCCGATGTGGTGCCCGCAGGTGATTATAGCCACGTTCGACTCTGTTTTCGGTCATCTGACTTGAAGAACCCAGTGAACTTAAGCCTGATTTGTCGAAATGAACTAACAGCGGAATGCTTCATGACTGCGTTGGACCGTGTGATCCAATCTAACGAATCACTTGGTGGCCACAGCGACCTAGAATTCGACTTTGTGTGTGCCAATCTGGAACGTCAGGGGAGTGGTCGTACTGTGCCTGAGATGCGTAATTTCAGCAATGTTCAATCTTTTGCGAATAGCAAAAAAACTCTCACAAAAATCGTCAACAACGACATGATCTGTCTGGCAAGAGCTCTCGTCGTCGCACAGGAATTATGCTTAAAAAACCGAGGTCTACCCAACTGATATGCTCAAATCAGAGTTGTCCGATCAGAGTTGTCCGATCAATTGATTTGACATATCCAACCGATATGCTCAAATCAGAGTTGTCCGATCAGAGTTGTCCGATCAATTGATTTGACATATCCAACCGATATGTCAAATCATCGTTGTCCGATCCAGCAGACAGAAGCTCATCAACTCCATCATGACGCCGGCATCCCATCGCTCCCTGTGGTCTCCCGGAAGTACGATTCTTTCAGTCGCATCTTGCCGGCCAGTTCCGGATCATTATTTATTCTGCTGACCACGCCTTTCTCCCTATTTTCATCGGTCCTGAAGATGAGAGTAACATTTATTTATTATTTAACAAGGGACATTAAGATGTTAAAACTAAACCTGCTGTGTTTTTCGGGGGTAGACAATTCTGCCCAAAGTGTTTAAAATGCCTCAACAATCCCGGTCACGTTTGTAAGGGTACCTGCAACAGGTGTCTTTCAACAGATGTGCTTCATACTGGGGAGCCGCTGCTCTGCGCGCTGTGTCACGTGTATTTGCGAGGCGCTGAATGTTTTCAGGCGCACCATGTGAAAGCATGTTAGACGTGGCATCGCTGTATTAAATGCATCAGCATTCACGATCCCCAGAAAAAGCATGTTTGCAAGGTTGATATTTTAAAATTCGTCGAGCCCTGAAAAATTGACCCTGTCGGTCAATCCTACCTTTACTTTGATGTAGAGGCAGTGCAGTGTGCCAACGGATCTTTGAAACCCATACTGTGTGTCGTCACATACCAGGTGTATGAAGAGTGGGTTTACGTCTCATTCCTGGAAACGGACGCCTTCATGGACTGGCTTCTGGATTCAAGGATGTCACCAGTCCTCGCCCACAATCTGAAAGGCTTTGATGGCATGTTTATTATCAGTTACCTGTAGAGAAATTTTTTAAAACCGGATCTTGTGTTCGATGGATCTAAGATTTTAGGCATCTTTTTACCTGGCCTTAAAATAAGATTTATCGACACATTATCCTTTATTCAGGCTCCTCTTCGCTCCTTTACAAAGACCCTCAACTTGGAGACAGTGAAAGGTTTTTCCCCCTTTAAATTCGTGAAGGAGGAAAATTTACAGTATGTAGGATCCATTCCGGATCGGTTTTTTTTCCAGCCCGAAGACATGGAGCCTGGGACTGTCAGCATTCAACCAATGGTATGCCACAGCAAGCCTTGAACCCTGGGACTTTCAACAACAGCTTCTGTATTACTGCAATGCAGATACAGAGCTGTTACGGCGAGGCGCCCAAGTTTCCATCAGGAATTTTTAAACCTAACAGGCATAGACCCCTTCCCACGTGACCTCACCATTGCCGGCGCTTGCTTACGCATTTTCCGTGGGAAGTTTTTGCAGAAGAATACCCTTGGTATTCTTCTGCAAAAACCCGGGTGTGCCCCACCCAGAGGTATTCTGCAAGTAATGACCGGCAGTCCTTGAAAGCTCTCGCGTGGTTGGAGTATGAGGCTTCCAAGGACAATATTGAAATTCAGACTGCGTGATCCCCCGGAGGTGAATATAAAATTGGTCAATACAAACTGGACGGCGTGTGCCACAGTACCCGTTATTTTTACGAATTTTTAGGGTGTTACTTTCATCATTGCTTGAAATGTTTCAACCCTGAAAAAATAGATCAGCGTACTAGAAAGCCATTTGGTTTGTTAAACACACGAACCATGGATCACCTGGAGGCCTTGAAACTGCTGATGAACGGGTACACGTGCAAAATCATGTGAGAGTACGAATTCGATGAGTTAATGCGCAAAAACCAGTCCCTCGCATTAATTTATAAATCCATCAAGCCTATCAGGCACATAGAGGCCCGTGATTGCCTCTACGGAGGGCGCATTGAGGTGTTTTCAATCTTTGCATCGGCTGACCAAGGATGTAGCCTTAATTATGTGGATTACAACAGCTTGTATCCTTGTGTTTGCAAGAAGGCTCCTTTCGATAAAGATCACCCGGTTCGAATGAACTCCGATTTCGCCACGGACCTCGACCATTGTTTTGGCATTGCACATGCCACATTGCTAGCACCAAACAACCTGTTCATACCTGTGTTACCTTACAGGTGTAATGGGAAGCTGCTTTACCCCCTTTGCAGAACCTGTTCAGATGGTCAACTGGCACCCCTTTGCCAGCACAGTGTGAACCAGCACGCGTTGACTGGTTCGTGGCCAATGTTTGAAATTTACACGGCTATGCGCGCTGGATGCAAGCTAATTGCCTTTGATGATGTGTGGCATTTTAAGACCATTCTGCAGTACGATCCTGCAACAAAAAAGGGAGGTGTCTATGCGGGGTGTATAGATACTTTTCTGGGGTTGAAGCAGCGTTACTCCCGGTTTCCCCCTGACGTGCAGACTGAGAAGCAAAAGGAAGCCTTTTGTGAGGCCTTCTTCCAGATGGAGGGGATTCGAATCCTCCCCTTGGAAGTTGAAATAAACAGCCTTAAATGTACTCTCTTGAAGGTTTTGCTGAATTCGTCATGGGGAAAACATGCGCAGAACATGAGTCGAATCCAGACTACCATCGTAAGCTGTCCTGTCAAATATATGGAATACTTGACGGACGCCTCACTGGTTGTGACTGACATTGCTGTTATCAGTGATCAGGACATGTTAGTCACACACAAGCCTGCGGAGTCTGCTACTCCTCTAAACAACCGTGGAAGCCTGATTCTCGCCACAATTGTAATGAGTCATGCCCAACTTAAACTGTACGAACTTCTGTAAAAATTAGGAGCTCGTGCACTGTATTCGGACACGGATTTGGTGATCTACACGATGTCTCCCGCCGATACCTACACCCCTGCACAAAACCCAGTTCTCGGAGGTCTCGTCAATGAAATTACATCGAAATATGGAAGTGATGTACATATCACTGATTAAGTCAGCGCTGGAGCTAAAAGTTATGCCCTCTATCTGAGTAACAGTGATGAAATTCTAAGGGTCAAAGGCATATCTCTCACGAAGAAAAACCGTGAAAAGCATAATTTTGAACTACTAAAATCCATGGTTTTAGAATAGTCCCCCTCCAACGAGACCTTCAATGTCCCTTTCAACTTGGTTCGTAATAAAGTGGATGGGTCACTTACGAATAAGCCCATGGGAAAAAGGCTTAAGGCCAACCTTGATAAGTGTTATCGCAGCTCAGGTTCAACTGTTACTGTACCCTACGGGTATAATGACCTGGGATTGGATAACCTTATTCAGCTCATGGATGAGTAAATACAGTTTTTATTTCATTGTACACAGTGACTCTTAATTTATTATTTCAATGTTCATAGTAATTCATAATTTATTATTTCAACGTACATAGTGGATCACACATATTTCAATGTTCATAGTGATTCTTAATTTATTATTTCAATGTCCTTAGTGGACCTTAATTTATTATTTCAGTATCCATAGTGGATCTTTTAATTTTTACACCGCTTAATATTTCAATGTCCTTAGTGGATCTTATAATTTTTATACTGCTAAATATTTTCTACACATATTTCAATGTCCTTAGTGGACCTTAATTTATTATTTCAATGTCCTTAATGGACCTTAATTTATTATTTCAATGTCCTTAGTGGACCTTAATTTATTATTTCAATGTCCTTAGTGGACCTTAATTTATTATTTCAGTATCCGTAGTGGATCTCATGTATCCGTAGCGGATCTTATAATTTTTTTATACTGCTAAATATTTGCGTAATGTCCCTTATAACACGCGGTGTCGTCAGCAGCTTTTGAAATCTGTATTTTTTACACTGATCTTATATGTGTATTTTTATACTGCTAAACATTTTTGAATTAGCAACATCATTGTTTTTGAAATCTGTTAAATATTTCCATAGTGGTTTTATACTGCTAAATATTTCCGCAATGGATCTTATTTGAAAATGTCATATGAATTATCACCACTGTTTTATAATGGTAACTGTTGATATGTTTAATAAAAAAGGTTTAAAAAGAATCAGTCTCTTTATTTCCCAACACTGGAAAACACTATGTGGGGGGATAAAAGTAAGAGGTAACTTTGTTTTACAGCGCATCTAAAAGTGATCTAAAAGTAGATGGAGTATTGCCACCACCGTTGATTCCAAGACACTGCTGCCGCATGACTTAGGGGACCATCTACCGATCAATCACTGTGCGACGGCGATATTTCCAGCATCCACGCTACAGAAACTCAGTGAGGTGACGGTCCCCTAACTTGTTCTTCAGCGGTGCGTAATAGGCTCTCCTCTGCACGCTCTGTGCATGCACTAGCGCCCCCTATTGCACTTCCGGTTTTGAGCTGTCAGCTTGCTCTCTCTGTATGCAGGGGTATGCACTAGCGCTATCTAGCGGTGCTGTAAAAACTAATTCACTGAAAGAATGAACAAGAGGCGTATTTCAGTTTTAATTTCTTTTATTGGATATCACAATTTTTTAATACATTGTTTATATCACACATTTTTAATACATGGTTTGTTTGTTTTTTTAATACAGAATTTTAATACATGGTTTTTTATCACAAATTTTTAACACAAGTCTTGGAAACACATTGTTTTTTTTTACAGAAGTCTTCAAACAGATATCTTCTGATCACTGTCAATATGAAGTCCATTCAAATAATTTCCTTTTCTTACGTCGGATGGGAACAAAGTCGCTAATGTCTTTTGGAGCGTGATCATAAGTCTCTGATATTCGATGTCTGGGAATGTTGACCTTTACTTTGTGGGGGGCTTCCAATTGCTGGTTAAATGACAGGTAATTTTTCAATACAGCCAGGTACTTTTCAGTTTTATCATCAACGTCAGATTCAAGTATTTTCTTCATCATTCCGTGTGTTAATCACGAACTTTTTTTCGTATGTTTCGCCTTTGAACAGCCTTCACAGAAATTATTTTCGAAATAGGGACCCCAACAGAGGCAATGCAGCAGTAAGAAGGGGAAGTAGAAATCCCGATCCCTTTTGCAGGAGACGTTTCTTGTGACGGGCAGATGTGCGTTTTGGAAGCTAAACTTCTTATGACAGCCTTGTGACTTCGTAAATTCTTTAATACTTGATGGGAGACAGGCAAATTCCCTTTTAAGAAATTGGTACACACTTCACATAGAGCGTACATCTGAGGGTCAGAGATGTGTTTCAGCAGAGCTGCACGTTGCTTTCGCCCAAGTTTTGGTAAACACTGAAGGAACGGGCCTTGAGATCTAACTTTCATTTGGGACATAGAGTATCTCGGGTTCTTCAGAAGGGAGGATCTTGGCACAGAGTCTTTCAGTATCTGACGTTCTGGGATGGAGCTCCACGCACAAATAGCCACAGGGAGATTGTGTAGCTAGTCTATAAGCATCGGTCAAGAGTTTGGAATGAAGTGGAAATATTTGTCTTGCCAGATGCGTTATTTGTGATGCGTCCCAACAGTTGCAAAATAAAAACATATAGTGAGCATTGAGTGATATAGTCTTCGAATGTCTTCCCTTTAAAAACAGATTTTGCAAGATCAGGACAATCGTGATATTTTTATGATGACCACCACGAATAAACAATTGCGATATGCGTTCGCTGGCTACAGACTGTTCCATCAAGTCGTTCAGCACCAAAAGCGTAGGTCTGAGGGGGTCAAATTCCAGATCTACAGGTAGTCCTTCGTAAAATTCCACAGTTTTCTTAAACGGTTTAAAGGCAGGTTGCCACTCCCCGTAGCAGTAAACGATACATTGGGGCTGGGGTTCGAACACCTGAGCGGCTTCTTTGACGAGTTTCAGAGTGAAAGTCATCTTTCCACACTGTGAAGGAGGGGCAATTAAAATATTTGAAGGAGTTCGGAGAGCCATCGTACCACCACACAGTCGTTAAAGTCTACTCGACACGTGTAATCGCAATGCAGTACTGTGGGGAGAATCGAAACGCTTGCTCTTTTAAACAGGAAATACAGACAGTGAGCACCGAAAGAGTCTCCCATGGGGTCCTGCAGAGGTATCGATGGATGTAACAGGTGACGTATGCCTAGCCGACTGTAGTATTCTTGCATGGAGACATCGGGATTTGTCCCCAGGGGGTCAAAGTGATCCACGTACATTCCTTTCTTGTATACTGCTATCCAGTGGGTTCCAGGCAGGGAGGACGGATCGGTATTAAAGAAAAACAAGGCTTCTGACCGGTCGATTCTGCGAGGTAGTCTGTCACGTAGGAACACACCTAGACTTGTAGGTAACATTGAGAGGATGGATTCTAACTGATAGGTAGGTATTCATGAGCAGTAGTCAAACACGATTTTACGATCCAATGGGATTTCCAGCAGATTCTGGTATTCTGCATACAGGTTCACACTTGATTACATTCACGTTGCTCAGGGGTCAATTGGAATCCAAACAGTGTAAACCCTCACCATACGCTTTTCGTGTTAAGTTAATACCACTGTCGGATTTCCATGTATCTTCCAATAATCCTTGGAAGATACATGGAAATCCGCCGACAGCTTCCAATAATCCTTGGTAATATCTGAGATAACGTCCATTCGTAAAGTCTGGGGTGTAGGACAGCTGATCACTGTCAATGTGAAGGCTGATGTAGTTTAAGTCGAAATGTTGGAAGTTGAAGGAATTTTTTTCATACGATCCATTCAGACTGGTACTTTCCACCATACCCAGTACCAGACATACCGGAAGTTGGCCAAGAAATAAATTGTCACAGTTCACACTCGTCAGAACTGCAGCGATGGAGAACATGCATAAATCCGTTCTTCGCAGTGGGTACTTGGCACTCTCTGAACCCAGTACACGAGCGTGTGCAAGGATGACACAGGAAGTGGGTTTGACTTTGCGCATGAAAAATTCAGCTTCGTGAATCTGTACTTTGTAAGAGGAGTCCGCTTCGCCTGTCACGAGACAGAATTCGGGGTTGGATCTTAACAAACGCAGTCTCAGATCGACTTGATTGAGTAGGTAACGTTCTTGGTTGAACAGGTCGGCATGGATCCAAGACATAAGTTCGATACCTGTTGACTTGACGTACCCCTTGCGCTGATGCCATCCCTCGTTCTCCCGACTGATCAATTCATTTTACCTGGGGTGTCGAGATACCAGAATGAGGTACCGAGCTGATTTCGCGTGGCATCGGTACCGTAATTCAATAGAGTCTCCAGGTATACCCTGTAGAGGTACAGGATGTGAGAAGCACTCACTAGGTGATCGTTGAGGACGACATCTACTTGATTGAAGAGGGCGTGGAAGAAATGATTGCAGGGGGCAATCACTTCCGACGTGGGTGTACCGTCGGATTTCACAATTTTCAAGACGAGGCGCAGGTGACAGCGGGATAGATCACTGTAATCACCTGTCCCCTTCACGATGAATTCAAGTGGAGCATTACCTTCCAGCGAAGCCCCAGGTAAATAATTGACATAGCGGCTTCTTTCCAGTTGAGAGACAGTGGGGAGAACCAGAAACAGGTCCAGTTCGGAATTGGTACAGTCACCAGAATCAGCGTGAATTTTCTGAATACTCATGATGAAAACACGTCCTTCACAGTGCAGAGTCTCCTCACTTTATGAACACTAGGATGATGACGGCGGCGTTTTATCCCTTTTCCTCCCTGCAGCTTGGAACTGGCACGTTGCAATAGGTCTACACTGGCTTCACACAGCCCTGCTTTGGCGGCAGTTTTGAAGTTTTGTCCCTGGGCCATCTCTGAAACGAACCGTAGCCCACCCTTACATAGGGAGGACAGCGCCAGTCGTATGAAAGGGCTGATGAAACGTCCAATAGTGGCAAAGATGCTACCGAGCCCATCACCTCTCTAATGACGAGGGCCGCTGAACACACCCTGCCCCGTTTGGCTCTTGTAGTAGTTCACATAGATGTCTGCAGAAAGAGGGAAGAAGTTAACCCTCATGGCAGAAATGTAACTTGACTAAAACTTTACCAAATTTAAAATGCAGAAGTTCTCCTATATCGGTACAAAAGAAGATTCTCACACTCTCGAAACTGTTTCTTGCCAGGGGGTAGTAATCAGGTTGTTGATACATTGCAACGATCGTTTCGTTATTACTGGTTCTGACGGTAGGATTCACAACACACAACAGTTCACCATGAGTATCACCTAAAAACTGAGGTACAATAGGTCTGAATAAAAATAAATATCGTACATTCCTCTGTTCATATCGATGGGGTAGTCAGCCATGGCTTTATTCAGTGGAATATCTAATTTAGTGGTTCATAGCATGTCTCCTAATCCGGGGTTCGAAAGAGAAAATTTAATGAAATGTAGTTTGTCTGTATCCATCAACACGGTGTGATCTGCCTGTTGCTTGAAACTGAAAGCTTTTCTCAACTTGTAGGGCATGACCTGGTTCATCGCATCGAATAATGATTCAGAAGTTTCGTATTGTCCGTGGGGTACCTTTCGTTTGTGGAAACTACCCGGTGGAATCACGTAGAAATAACAGTCGTCATCTATATCGAATATTGCAGTATTGCACAGTTTGGTAGCGAATCGCTGGTGAAGGGTTTGTCAACTTCTCCCTCGCCGACACACAGAAGTCTGCTGAAATTCGTTTTAGGGAACATCAAACCGTATCCCTCACTTGGTTTGAATACCCAGTAGCCATAAGGCCAGTTCCTTGTGGAGAAGATCTTCCTACACCAGCACCTCCAACCAACTGGAAGGAGATGGATTCACATTCATCAGAGGAAGACTTTGAGGCACATACAGATCCTGATCCTACATGCACCCCTAAAAATTAGACAGGCCTCATCATCTAAAAAGTTAGACGAGTCTCAGCAAAATAAGTAAATGATCTTGTTCGAGACCTAAAACTTTCCAAACAACAAGCTGAGGTTTTAGGTTCAAGACTTCAAAAGTGGAATCTTCTGGCCAAGGGTACCAGAATTTCTCTATTCAGAAAGAGAAATTTGGCTTTATCTGCTTATTACGAGATGCAAGATGGTTTGAGTTTCTGCACAGATATTTCAGGGTTGATGGAAGAAATTGGAACCCTTAACGACCCTAAGGAATGGCGTCTGTTTATAGATTCACCAAAATTCAGCTTAAAAGCTGAATTTTTTAGAACGGATTTTGCATAAAGGAAACCAAAAATCTTCCATTCCAGTGACACATGCTGTGGGAATGAAGGAACCTTATAAAAGCATGGAAAAAACACTCATTGCTATAAAATATGACCAGTTTAAGTGGACAATATATGGTGACCTAAAAGTCATATTTCTCTTACTCTGGACTTCCTGCACTGGTGGACCATGTTGGTGGAAAATCTACCGCTGTGCTTTCTCTATGCATTTGGGTTTCCAGCCCTAAGTGAACAGATATATACTTATACCTTATATCAACTGGCAGATAATCCTGATCAGAGGCCATCGCAGGTACCTATACCCTTACTTCTATGGGTATATCCAACCTACCCTGGAGTAATGTGTCTCAGGCAGGTCAGATTCCATTTTGATTCTGATTCCTCAAAAGGTCCACGTGTAAAGGTGGTACCTAAAGTTCTTATCAGCGTTGATGGCTTAAGCCTTTTACGGTGTATGAATAGCCATTTGCCCCATGCCTGTAATTTGGTGATTGTTTAATATTGTGGTTCCTACCTCTTCGAATAAAGTTAGTTTTTTTAATCCTACTAATCATTTTCCACGGGTACATTGTGAGGACGTATATACAGTATACTATATATATATATGGTTATGATAAAACTGGTTCCATAAATTAAGGAAAAAATGAAAAAAAAATGCAATATCGTAAAACTACGACGATATAAATGCACGAAAATGATGAATACTATGTAAAATACGTCGCAGGATTGAACTATGGTATGCAAATGAATGGTTCTGGCAGTGATATATGCAAATGCGTCGAGCATGAAACTAATCGTTTCTTAGCTATCCTCCAGTTCTCCTGCAAAGTGCGAGGTAGAGTTTTCGAGATAACGGATTTGTTGTCTACTTCTACCAGATATTATTTATCGGCAGAAGCGCTCTGGATAGCTAAAGGTCGGGTCAAGGCAAGCCAAAGTCAAGAATATGTTGCCAGATGGCTGTATATGAGTCGTTCAGCAATGTATAGACTTTGACAGAATTTCAAAGAGGACAAATTGCACGTGGACAATTCAGTAGTGGATGACAAAGGGCAACAACCCTAAGGGAGGACCTCTATCTGGTGTTATGCGACAGCAGAAATAGGAAGTCAACATCACGTCAACTGTGATAGGACCTTTCAGCAGCGAGTGGAATGGCATTATCTGTTACCACCTTATGCCAAAGTCTTCATGAAGTGTGCCTAGATGCTAGTCAGCTGTGGTGTGTGTGTGTGCCTTGACTCAATGTTACAGGAGGGATCATATAAACTGATTCAGATCTCCTGTCAACTGAACCCAGGAGTAATGGTCAGTCCATGCTCTTCAAGATGAATCGATATTTGTCTTCTACAGAGATTTGTGGCATCAGTTGATATGGAGGGAACCAGGAACACGCTATCGTGCTGCAAATATCCGTGACTGGGACACCGATGGGGGTGGTAGTGTCATGGTTTGGGGACGGATATCTTTATGCTGCTTCACACATCTGTACATGCTTCCAACAGATGTCATTAGTCATAGGTACAGGGATAAAATCTTCAACTCCTTTGTACGAGCATATGCACGTGCAATAGTAATGTGTAGGCCATTATTGGCAGCTTCCTTCTACAGAATGATAACGTTCTCCCTCACTGTTATCGCCTTGTCAATTGCTATCTGGAGAATAGCAATATTAACTGCATGTCAGCCTGATCTCCCGACCTAAATCCGATAGAACATGCATGGGATGCTTTTGGCATATTGGTTACTGTCCTGAATCCCAGCTGGGTCAGCGTTGAGATTTATCTCCGCAAAATTTCCCGCCCTGCCCACGGTCAGTAGGGGACTCCGACGGGCTTGGAAAGGCCGCCGTCCGTCGGATGGGACGTTAAGCCATGGCCCCGTGTGCGGGAGAGCCATTCCCTGTGCACGTTAAAGAACACGCTGGATGGCTTTGACGGGAGGCTACCATCTGTCTCCCAACAGCTGTTCCAGTGTGTCCCCTCCCCCAACCTTCTCGGAGCCTTCGGGGTCCTTGTGACTTGGCCATTTAGCCCATGGTGTGCAAAAAAGTGCCGCTCAGAGGTAAAACAACCCAACCCTGAATCCCATTCCTGCAAGTTTCCTGGAGCATTGATATGCTGTGGAGGAGCAATGGAGATTACTACCCACAGCCAGCTTCTGGACAATCTTATCAACAGCATAACATCTCTGTTAAGTCTTCATAGAGATAAGAGGTGACTATACTCCATATTGAAACACTGAAAGAATCTGAGTTGACCTTCAACTGTTTATCGTGTATTCGTGCAAGTATCTTCCGATTCGTATGCAACAGATTCAACTGGTGTTGGAGAAAAACCTAGTTTTCAGATATTCTTAATTGATGGAAAGCAGTACAATTGCTCTATATGTTACATAAAGAGTATTCTCACATCGTTACAGAGGAATTCCAGCGTTATAAACCTAGATATTGTGAGCTTGCTGGAGACGCTATTTGCAACAAAAGACAAGTAAAATTCAGATATTTAAAAATAATTTTAAATTTCTCTTTTCAGAGCGAGAGCATGGAAGGTGTCACCAGGGCGTAGATTTGCTTCTCAACAGACATGCCACTGATGCTCTTCTAGGATATGACTGCATTAATGAAAATAGTTTTACATCTAAATTTAAACTAAAGTTTAAAGACTTAACGTTAGCTGTTGTTATTCCACCACAAAGGAATCTGATGAAGACGAGAAGGATAAAGACCTGTAAAACGAAGGGGAAAATGTTATACTCCATTGAAAATCCCCCTTGATCTTTTTCTAGATCCTGGTCTAGTACTGACTCCGAGCTTTCGGGTAGGTTCCTTTGGCATTGGTAATTCCAATGCCAAAAATTTGATCTTTAACACTGGAGCTCTGAAAAGCCTAGATATAACCGAACACAGAAAAAAAGAAACGATATGCTACTTAGTCCTTATGACAATCGTATATTGCTTATTACTGAAGTTGAGAAAGAATGGACTCAGTCAAAACAAACTTTTCTTGAAACTAACAATAAAATAATAAATATAAAACATAAAACTTAATAAAAAGGAGCAGAGGAGGGAAAGTTATATGAGTGACAATGATATAGAACTGAAAGAAGGAATTATAGGAATAATCTCAATCGATACTCTACAAACCCTAACAGGCAGCATTGCAAAAAGTTTACCATATATGCAAAGGATCATTTAAGAGCAGATAAGGATATTTGGCTTGAGAGCTTGGGTGACAAAGCAGAGGAAACAACTAAACAGCACAACAGTAAGGCATTGTACCAGATAATTAAACTTTCGTGTGGAGAGAACAAATTGGCACAAAGGGACTGACGGATAAGCATTAAACATGGGAAGGCTGCTGAAGGATTCTGTCATGGCTAGGTGGGCTGAGCATTTGAGATGTTCTAAACGATGTAGTTAATTCTATTCCCATTATTTGTAATGACCGCAGATGTGTTATTGGCTTCAATGCTGGGCTCATATAACAATCTGAAGTTAATTTCGCTATTTCTAAACTTAAACTGCATAAATCTCCAGGAGTAGGTGAAACTTTTGCTTAAATCCTTAGAGCTGGGAATGTTTCGGTTACCAAATGGATGACTGAAATTTTGAATATCTTTTATGATAAAGGCAGTGTTCTTAAGGATTTTACCAGAGCTGTTATCACACTCTTTTTAAAAAAGGTGATCACAGTTCTTGTAATAACTATATGGGTATCAGTCAACTTTCTGTTCCAGGTTTCTGTTCCAGGTTCTTTGAATGATTGTGCTTAAGAGAATTAAGAATCTGGTTCAACGACAATTACGTGATGAGGAGTGTGGATTAAGAAGTGGTAGAGAATATGTAGATAAGATTTTTTCACTTAGGTAGATTCTTGGGAAATGTTTAGTGTTTCCTTTGGTTACTAGCTTTGTAGATTTCAAAAACGCTTTTGACTTTGTTGATCATCATAATTTGTGGTTGATCGTGGGATCGTATGTAATACCTGACAAGTTACACTGAATGGACAAATTATTATAGACACCCCGATAACAATATGCAAAGCAGAAGTATCGCGTCCAGTCACGTGGGATGCTGAAACTGGCAATGCCTATAAATAGAGCAGGTCTCTACGCATTGGAAACCAGTTACGGAGAAGTAATCATGGGAAAAGGCATCGAAGTAAGTGAGTTTGACCGTGGCCAGATAGTAGGTGCGAGGAAGGACAGTTGTTCAATCACCGCAACTGCTGAACTGTTGGGATTTCCCCGTCAGACCGTCACATGTGTACATCATCATCATCATCATCATCATCACCACCACCACCACCACCACCACCACCACCACCACCACCATCACCATCATCATCATCCTCAAGCAGCCATGGGCTACGGAGGTCCAATCAGACCGTGCAATTTAGTTCTCCAAGCAAGTCTATCCTGAGCTACATCTACTGCATCTGGCCACTGCACACCAATTCTAACAAGGTCCTGTTTGACATTGTCTGCCCACCGCATCCTAGGTCTCCCCTTCTTTCTAAGGCCTTTAGGCACACTGTTCATAACCCTATTCGCCAATCTATATATACGGGCAACATGGCCAAACCAACGGAGTCTCTCTCTGCACAATATGCTGCTTAAAGGAGGTTGCAAACTCCTTTGCCTAACCTCATCATTAGTTACAAAGTTGAACCACCTAATGCCCAAGATACTGCGTAAGCATCTGGAATCAAAAGCATCTAGTTTCCTGTTATCTTGTTTACAAAGTGTCCAAGTTTCACTACCATAACTAACCCTAGAAAGAACCAAACTATTATACAGTCTAATTTTAGTGTTTAGGTGTATACGCCTATTTCTCCACAATCTCCATAGATTCTTAAAAGTCCCGGCAGCAATCCCTATTCGCCTGTTAATCTCATGCCGCACATCACCATTATCTGTTACATAGCTCCCAAGAAAATTAAACTGTGACACCTGCTCAAGACTGCAACCATTCAGATTAACTGAATCGCAGCCTGCCTGATCAATTTTCATCACTTTAGTTTTCTCTCTGTTTATAACCAAACCTACTCTACTACCAGTCTCATCAACGGCTCCAATGAAAGAGTTCCTCTCATCAACATCATTTGCAAAAAGGGCTAAATCATCAGCATAATCTAAATCAGAAATTTTCGTATCTCCAGCCCATTTAATGCCAAAATCTTTCCCTTGAAGTGAATTTCGCATAACATAATCAATAACCAAGCTAAAGACGAAAGGAGACAAAATGCACCCTTGTCGAACACCAGAAGTAATGCTAAAAAAATTGCTACAAGCCTTACCAACTCTCACACACGACTCAGTGTTATTATAGAGAGCTTTCATTATGTTAACTAACTTGTCTGGTATAACATATGATTTCACAATCAACCACAAATTATGACGATCAACAGAGTCGAAAGCCTTTTTGAAATCAACAAAGCTAGCAACCAAAGGCTTCTGAAACTCTAAACATTTCTCAAGAATCTGCCTAAGTGAAAATATCTGATCCACACATCCCCTACCACTTCTGAATCCACATTGCTCATCATGCAATTGACTGTCAACCAGATTCTTAATTCTATTAAGCACAATCATGGAAAGAACTTTACCTGGAACAGAGAGTAGGCTGATACCCCTATAGTTATCAAAAGAACTGCGATCAGCTTTTTTGAAAATAAGGATAATAATAGCTCTGGTAAAATCCTTAGGGACCATGCCTTTATCATAAAAGTTATTCAAAATTTCAGTCATCCAAGTGGTAACTGAAACATTCCCAGCTCTAAGCATTTCCGTAATAATTTCATCCACCCCTGGGGATTTATGAAGTTTAAGTTTAGAAATAGCCAAAATAACTTCAGATTGTGTTATAGGGCCAACATTAAAGCCAACAATGCATCCATCATCACTGCAAACAATGGGAGCAGAACCAACTACATTGTTTAGAACATCACTGAAATGCTCAGCCCACGTAGCCATGACAGAATCTTCCCCTTCTATAACCTTATCTTGTTTATCCTTCAATCCTTGTATGCCTGTCCGTTTTCTACGACGTAAAACCTTAACTATATGGTACAGCTCTCTGCTGTTGTGCTGTCTAACTGCTTCCTCGGCTTTGTCAGCCAAATCATCAAGCCAAAGATTCTTATTAGCAGCTAACTGATCTTTTACACGTTTATTAAGTTCTCTGTAATGCTTTCTATTAGGACTAGTAGGGTATTGATTAAAGACATTCCTGCAGTTCTTTCTTTCCGAAATAAGCTCAAGTGCCTTATCACTCAGATAATTCTGTCTCTTCTGCTCCTTTTTTCCTAAAAGATTACTGTTAGTGTCCAAAAAAGCCTGTTTAAAATGATCCCATTCTTCCTCAACTTCAGTGGTAAGCAAACCATGACTGTCATAATGACTAAGTAACCTATCATGGTAAGCTTTGGCTATAACTGGATCTTTCAGAGCTTCATTATTAAAAGTAAATTTTTTAACCCTAGCACAACACTTTTTAAGTTTAAGTTGCAACACACTTTTAACAAGGTAATGGTCAGATCCAATTTCAGCTCCCCTATATGCCCTGGTATTCCAAACAGAACTAGCCCATTTGCTGTTAATTAATATGTAATCGATCATATACCTATGCAGCCCATCAGGTGAAACCCATGTGTACTTATGTATGTCGCGGTGTTTGTAATAAGTGTTAGTTATTCTGAATCCATTGAGTTTACTTACCTGTAGGAGACGTTGCCCATTGCCATTGCAGCTACCAATACCAAAAGGGCCTATTACTCCTTCCCAAAGGTCAGAGTCAGTACCAACTTTGGCATTGAAGTCACAAAGAACAAGGGTAATATCTTCTTTCTTGACAGTATTCAAAATATCCTGAAGTTGATCATAAAACCTATCCTTCTCATCCTCATCGGCATCCTCAGTGGGGGCATAACAGCAGATAACATTCAAGTCTTTAACGCTTGTCTGAAATTTTGCTGTAAGAAACCTTTCATTAATGCACTCATATCCTAGAAGAGCATTGCTAGCGTGTCTGCTGAGAAGCAGACACACGCCTTGGTGATGCTTATTGTCGTCCCTCCCTGAAAAGAGAAATTTAAGATTATTTTTAAGAATCTGACCTTTATCTGTCCATCTGGTCTCTTGCAAGCCAAGAATATCTAAATTATAATGGTGGAATTCTTGTGTGAGGACATCAAGAGAAAAAGCTCTGTGCAGTCCTCACATTCCAACTACCTATGGAGAGAAAATGGTTAGTGGGATGTTTAAAGAAACTATGTTTATTGAGAGAGGGAATGCCAACAATATCAATCAGCCCCCTAATCGCAGACATGGGGCAAAGACCCGTTCCCCCACTACTAAAGGCTGAAGCCATCTACACTGGAAGATTTCCTGCAATGTAGAATTTGACGATGCCAATAGAAGCAAAGAGTTCAGGTGCCTGCGATGACTTCTGCTCAGGATTCTCCACCAGCTGATAAACATATCCTGTGAATCTATTCACTTGGGGCTGTCAACCCACAAACAAACAGAAAACACAGCGGAAGATTTTTCCTCCACAGAAGCCCACCAGTGCAGCAAAATCAGGATCCATAATCAAGCTCAGAGCCATATATCTGTCCAGTCCAGTAGGTTTATATGGTCAGCACCAGGACCCTGTGTGGTTGACCACTCCTCAGCAGGGTAGAAAAAAAGAAAAGTAGCCATAGTTGTCCAGATCAGTAGGCCACACTAATCTGGCAGCCCTCCCCTTCCGTTCACTTCCACAAGAGAGTATCTCTTTTGAAAATTACTAACGGTCTGCACCACGAGAAGGCGGGGTCGGACATTAGGTGCTAGTGGCCGGTTCTATGCATCATCACAGGGGATTGGTGCATTGCTCTCTTTCCAGTGACTACCTAGCTACCATTTACAGACCATTTACAGACCATTCACATATATCAAGACTATGTGAAATACGACAAAACTTCCAACCAGTGGGAAAAATATTGTTGCGGATTACAAAAATGGATAGCCACTGAGCGTGAGTATTAAAAGCTATATTTCAAAACCAAATTCAATACAAGGTAAATTGTTACAAAGGAAATATGGATGAAGTATCTTATTAACAAATCAACTATTAACATGCACAAGTCATCAATCTTCCTGCGTAGAGCACACAATATCAGCTCTGTGTATTTTACTAAATACTACCTTTTACTTGATTTACCAGGTCACCCGAAGATCTTCACTCGTAAACCAATTCTCGTCCTGTGCTAATAACTGTTCACACACTAGCCGAACAAAAAGACAGTCCGTGTAGACATTCGAAGTTAGCCATAAAAGTTCCCACTTTTATACTTCCGCGTATACACAACACATCAAGTTACTTCTTGATACTTAACGATAAAAGATCCCACTTTTATCCTTCCGCGTATACACAACACATCAAGTTACTTCTTGATACTTACGCGCACTGTCTCAGAACAGCTCACCGTCCATTTTCGAACTCACCGACCGTTACAACACAACGACCGTTACAATACAAAACGACCGTTAACGCTCCACTCTTCTTCTCCAAATTCTCCCAAAGTTCTTATTCGTTGGCTGAAACTTTTTGCTTTCGGTTGCCAGATTCCTTCTGTCGTAACACTGCCCCCTTCCTAGGTCTTGTTCGTCCCGCACAATTCTGGATTCCAAAGTTTCTTCAGTTCTTCGATGAAACGGGGCCAAACGATCCACGTGAACCACCTTGCACTTTGTAGCTGGACGTCGACGAATGCGATATACCACGTCTGTGTCAAAATGAAAGCGAATCTCATTATGACGTAGATTTCTTTTCTGACTGAAGCCTCGTCCACAAACATAATACGTGTAAGGCCTATAGCCCTTGTGAACACGTTTATGTCTCTGCAGGGAGAAGAATCGACTAAGAGTTTTCGTGCAAAACCTGTAAAAAGTTTTCTTCTTTGTCGAAAGTTTTCTTCTTTGGATTTTTACTTCTATCAAGAGTAACAAGGAATGAAAGTCATTAGTGACATAAAATCTAGGGAGGAGTTTCATCCTCCAGTCTGACCCTTTTGTCAGTTGACTTTCACTTAATTCAGAACTGTCGTGATGAACCTTCAGCCATATTTCACCTGATTCAATTTGATCCCCAAGGTGCTTCACAATTATATCAGCTCCATAATTCTTTTTAGCGCTTCGGTCCATCTCCTCCTTCCATACTCTTGCTAGAACTGCAGCTTCTAATCCGACAACCTTACCTGTTTCTCCTGTATAAGTGAAATCAGTGATGTGTCGGGCTGCTAGCAATATTTTTTCTGTTTTACCTTCACATAGCCAGCTTGCAACATCTTCAGATACTCTTTGTTCTATTAACATGTTACGAAACTTGTTCAAAGCATTGCCGTTATGCAGAACCTTACGGACACGTGATGCTTCATCTACCCTATTATCCACAATGTTCACAAAACGCAGAAGTTCTCCTCCTAACTCTTCGACGAGCTCTTGCAGTTCCAAGGATCCGTTACCAAGGAAACACTGAACAGCTTCCATCACTTCCAGAGAGTTGTCAACAGAGTTTTCAAGAGGTGAATCCATGTTGCTGATAACAGCTGAACAACTCAAACTCTTCATTCCACGAGCTTGTGATGCTGCAACCACTTTCTTAACTAAATCAACAGCAACATCTTCTGTACTGATGAGATCAATAGCTCCTTTTCCGAATTCAACATCATAAACCAAAGCACACACTCCTTCAGCCAGCTTTTTGGACACAATTGAGCATATCATTAGAGGAACGCTATCTATGGTAGCCATCAGATCCTTGCAGCGGTAAATCTCCTTATCTGTTGGCACCAGCTCCTCTGTCTGTCCTACGATGCAGCATCCGACGTCTTCCATCATCTGCTCGATTTTATCTTTAGTGCAGTCCACTGTGAAGCCAGGGATGGATTCCAATTTGTCCAGAGTATATCCCTTCAATTGGAGAGCACGACCGGAGATCATAGGGACCTTGAGACCTAAAGCAGCAAGTGCAGGAGCCAAGACAAGACTCACTTTGTTTCCGACACCTCCTGTGCTGTTTTCATCTACCATCCGATGGCGCCACTCGGGTCTCCAGCAAAACACATGACCCGAGGAGGTCATATTTGCTGTTTCTTCCGAATTCACTTTCTTGGAGCTCTCATTGTAATTAGCCAGGGAAACATCAGTTATGATTGCCAAATTGTTCATTCTGGAGATCAGCGACGAGTTTTGTAACATGATATTGTCCACTTTAGAGCTCTTGTAGTCGTGATAAAACTTTTCCATATCCTTATAATCTAAATGGTTATAATGTCCAAATCTGCACATTGACTGTTCAGAAAAGAAATTCAGCGTGGCTACGTTGAAATTATCTGAGGGATTCACTTCTCTCTGATCGTAACTCTGAGGCTTAGTTTCATCCAGAAAGTTAGTCTTTGAAGTACTGTCTCTGCCTGAAGCTCCTTTACTAGCATCACCTGTTACGCTTCTAAGCCATTCTTCGGAATTCTTCTTTCTTAAATCCCCACTTTCTATAAACGATTCGAGTGTGGCTATGTGTTTCGGAAAAATCTCTCCGACTTCCCCGGTAACGACGAAGGGCACTTTGTATCTATGATGAATGGACACCTCTTCTTTACTCGGACCACTCTGCGAAACGTAAACTCTGTTTCGTTCCCCCTCATTACCACTCGTTACTCTGCCTTTGCGATAATTGTCCATGACACATTTTGCTGACGGCGAGGAATAGAATACCTTTCGTGTGGATCTCTCTTCAGATCGTGCCAGACTTGTATACCTAGGTATTTTGAAGTGCAAAGCGTACTGTATAGTCTCACAGCTCTCTGATCTGTGTGATTGTTCTTCACAGTTCCTAGACATGTCACCAGCGACATAGACACTCTGCCATGCATCACCAGTAGTTGCGTGGTCAAAGGCATTATCTGCGCTATCTCTACGATTCTTGATTTCCAGTAGCAGATCCACATTTTTATATGCGTTGCCTTTCTCTTTTTCTTTTCCATGTTTACAATCTAACTTAACACTATCAAGATCAACTTTTTCACTGACAAATTCAACATTTAAACTATTGAATTGTCTATTGAGTTCGGTTTTACTATCCTTGAACTGATCAATAATCTTACCAACTTGAGGAGCCACTTCATCTCTCATCTCAGTATTTTGTGCGGCCATTTCGGCTTTCAAGTCACCTATTTTATCGCTTTGGGCAGCTAGATCACTTTTAATATCAGTCATCTGCGTAGCCATATCGGCTTTCATATCGGTCACCAGCGTAGCAATAACGGCTTTCCTATCAGTCATCAGCGTAGCAATAACGGCTTTCCTATCAGTCATCAGCGTAGCCATATCGGCTTTCATATCAGTCATCAGCGTAGTCATATCGGCTTTCATATCTTTCATATCAGTCGTCAGCGTAGTCATATCGGCTTTCATATCTTTCATAACAGTCATCTGCGTAGCCATATCGACTTTCAAGCTATTTATCAACTTTACTAATTCATCCATACTTCTAGTTAACGGCATTCAAAAAATTATCCCGCTTCTGACACCAAATGTTGCGGATCACAAAAATGGATAGCCACTGAGCGTGAGTATTAAAAGCTATATTTCAAAACCAAATTCAATACAAGGTAAATTGTTACAAAGGAAATATGGATGAAGTATCTTATTAACAAATCAACTATTAACATGCACAAGTCATCAATCTTCCTGCGTAGAGCACACAATATCAGCTCTGTGTATTTTACTAAATACTACCTTTTACTTGATTTACCAGGTCACCCGAAGATCTTCACTCGTAAACCAATTCTCGTCCTGTGCTAATAACTGTTCACACACTAGCCGAACAAAAAGACAGTCCGTGTAGACATTCGAAGTTAGCCATAAAAGTTCCCACTTTTATACTTCCGCGTATACACAACACATCAAGTTACTTCTTGATACTTAACGATAAAAGATCCCACTTTTATCCTTCCGCGTATACACAACACATCAAGTTACTTCTTGATACTTACGCGCACTGTCTCAGAACAGCTCACCGTCCATTTTCGAACTCACCGACCGTTACAACACAACGACCGTTACAATACAAAACGACCGTTACAATACAAAACGACCGTTAACGCTCCACTCTTCTTCTCCAAATTCTCCCAAAGTTCTTATTCGTTGGCTGAAACTTTTTGCTTTCGGTTGCCAGATTCCTTCTGTCGTAACAATATGGACGTAAACATGCAATTGACTCTTGAGGTTAGGGCAGATTGTCCCACATCGTTACAAGGAATCGCATGGCTACCATGGAGCAGATAAAGTCGGAATTGAATGATGTTGCACGTCCACAAGCTTATGCACAAAGATTATCCGTCGTTCCATGGGAAAAATAGGCTACGGCAGTCGACGTCCACATCGTGTCCCATTGTTGACTTCAAGGCACTGAAAGATTAGGCTGCAGTTTGCAAAGGTCTATCGCAACTGGAGTGCAGAAAACTGGAAACATGTCATCTAGTGTTACGAATCGCGGTTTCGACTCTGTCATGCCGATGGGAGGATGTATGTGTGGCGTAAACCACATGACGCGACGGATCACGCTTGCCAAGTTGGAGTCATACAGATAGGTGGAGGCAGTGTAACAGTTTAGAGTGTGTTTACATTTCCTTCCCTTGTGTCCCTCGTACCCTCCATCACTGGTACAAGGTATTTGAACATCCTCGTCGACCATCTACACCCTTTCATAACGATTCTCGTTCCGCACCATGACGTCATCTTTCAACAGCAAAACGCCACACTGCATACTTCTGAGTCGCGACCAATTGGCTCCAGGAGCATTCAAGTGAGTTTACTACACTCGAATTACACTTACCACAATAGATCGCTGGAACTCAAAACCATTGAGAATTTGTGGGACGAATTGAAAATATCTGTTCAAGCCCGCCAACCCCACCGGCAACTGTGGATGCTCTACGACAGGTGATCTTCGCTTAATGGGCGGCAATACCACCTCTGTGTTTTCAACACCTCATTGAGTTCTTACTAAGAAGTCTGGCTGCTATTGCGAGGGCAAACGTTAGAGCACCAGGTTATTATTTAGGAGCATATAATAATTTGTCCACTCAGTTTAGTTAACGTAATGAAAGCTCTCTATAATGACACTCAGTCTCATGTATAAGAGTCGGCAAGGCTTGTAGCAATTAGTATAGCATTGCTAACGGAGTTAGACAAGGATGTATTTTGTATCCTCTTCTCTTTATTTTATTATTGATTATGTTACGAGGAATTCACCGCAAGGAATAAATTTTGGGTTGGTTGAGAGTTGGAGGAGGGGATTCTTTGGACAGTTATTAACCTCTCATCAAGGTCACCCAGTATGTTCTTTAACTTCAACAGGGTATTGCTCTCCCACACAAGGATCCATGGCTCAACATCCCATTTGATAGACAGCGGCCTTTCCAAGCCCATCGGTGTTCCCTACTGACCAAAGCAGAATGGGGAGTTCTGCGGAGATAAATCTCAATGCCTGGCCGAGATGAGACTCGAAACTTGGAACTGCAGATTACGAGCCTGGCGCGCTACCAGCTGAGCCATCCCCCCAACTTGAAGTAGGAATGTTACGTCAGGGAAGACTATTACACTAAGTCTTCCCAAAGTTAAATCAACGAAATGGTTTGAGTTTGTAGCCTTTAAGAATAAACAAATGAGTAAAATCCTACATTAAAAAAGTCATCTACAGCAAATTATATTTATGTTCTTTCAATAATATTGTATTCTCGATATTGTAATGCAATCTGTCCCACGACATCTTAATATAATAAAACCTGTTTTGGATCGGCAGCGAGATCTAATATTTTTAAACTGAATTATTTCTCGTTAGCGAAAATAGTGTGACTACTATATAAACCAAAATATAGATATGTTAGTAAGTACACTGTTTCATAAAGTATCATATGCTTTATGTATTATGCAAAATAAAGGTTTAAGTAATGCTACAAATGCTTAATTTCTAATTGATATTCAGTTCATAAATATCCTTCATTCAAATTTGGTTTTTCAAATTTTTCCTGACCAAAAACAAAAGTAAAGGATGAAAGATTAATGTAAGCTTAAATGAATTAGTAGAAATAAAATACACAGTAATATTGAGTTATGTCGTATTAAACTGACAGGCTCTTGTCTTTGTGGCAAGCAGCTGCTTAAGGGAAAATTCTTTTTCTAATTATTATTTGATATTTATTATTGCTGCTGAATTTAAATTTGAGACAAATTCGTTCAATATACTTTTCATAAAAAACAGTCAATAAACTTTTCATTAATAACAATGTTTTTATATGTAGAAGCTGAAAAAAATGTGTTTCTTAGGTAAAAATAAAACTGTTAAAATTTTTCCTGTATATAATGACAACTTTGGGAAGTACCACTATATTATGCGTTTAAAAGGAAAAATGCATTTCTTTTGGCAATTTCTATTAATCAACGTATGTATACATTCGGGTTCTTGATCAATAAGTCTAATAAAAGCAGTCTAGTTTGAAATGGGTGTTGCATATTTCACTGCATTTTGTCCGCATCACACTTTCTTTCCACATCCACAATTTGTTTCGTTTAAGTTTCATATTTATTAACCATCGCCCTAATAATGACTGGTTAATAGGAAATCTAGAAACATAATCATTAATACAATTGAAGATTATTTGACATATAAATTGAAACTTTAAGCAAAATTAAACGTAATATGTGTGTTTACTATTGATTTAACCCTAATAATGACGTATAAATTAATTTGAGTTAAAAGCGCAGTTAAATAAGCTTATTTGGGGACTTAATCCTTGTTATAACAATTTGTGAGTCAACAACTGAGCATGTTTGAACTATGTTTTATAATTACCACACAAAATACGTTTTAACTACTTTAAAAATACACTACAAACGTCCGTTCTGTCCAATTTGCTCAGCTCCATTGTTGCCCTTGGTTCGGTTGCCAGATTTACATCTAGTATATATATAGAACTCTGTATCGATATTACTTCTAGTCCTTTCCGTCTGAAGATATTTGATTTTCTTGTGTTCAGAGAGAAATGAATATTGTTTTGAATACAGTTTGAATATTTAATAAAATATTCTGATATCAGGGGGTATAAATGGGGGCGGTTAGGGGTTCAAATTTCCCTCGTCAAGATTTGATAACCAGCATTTTTGAAAAAGTGCGTGAAATTTTCTCAACTGGTTTTCAAATAACCATAAATTCGGTTTTTTTTTTGGTTTTAGAGAAATAAAAATTTCTAAACTGGTTTTTAAATAACCATAAATTTAGAGTGCTGCCCCAACTTCTATGGAGCTCATCATCATCTCCTGCTAGATCAAAATTTCGCCCGTTCCGAAATTCTGAATTTGCCACAGATTCTGATTCTTTCAGTTTTGAGCGAACGCCTTCCAGAATCTAAATCAGAGAAGTTAGTCTGGCAAATGTTAAAGTTAAACTCATTCCTTTCACCAATGTTTAATAATGATAGTAACTATAGTATTTAGAATTTTACTGCAAAATAATTTTTACATTCAAAATAAAGACAACAAAGGAAGTTGATCTCTATACAATTCTTTGCAACCTAAACTTTACATAAAAATTGATTTCGCTTTTTTTGCATATATTTGAATATGCATTTTTCATTTTAAATTGGAATCAACCATTATACCCAAAAATTATAACTTTCATGTTTCTAATAATTTCACAATTACATGTGTTGTTATTTTCACAAGTAATGTTATGAAATGATGAGCTGAAAAAAATTTGGTTTTGCCATAAGTGGGATTCGAACAAAGGTCTCCAGAAAACATGCCTGTTATGCTAACCACTACACCATCAATGCCTAGTCTTTTCGCAGCTTATGTGACCTTCCAAACCTTCCGGTTTTTATTTATTTGACTCGCACTAGTGGCGCCATCTATCCAGGAAGTGGTAAATCTGTTGCCTCATTAGAGATGGAATTAATATATTTCTCACAAAAGTTAGGGGATATATTACCACTTCATATGCATTTTGAAATATCCCCTAATTTTTGTGAGCAGTATATTTGTCATTCACGCTCAGGGCGTTAAATCAATAAATCAGTAGTAAATAATCACAGGATAAGTCCTGTAGACATGGAACTCATGAAATGATGAGCTGAAAAACATCAGCTCATCATTTCATGAGTTCCATGTCTACAGGACTTATCCTGTGATTATTTACTACTAATGTTATGAAAGTTGGTAAATTTCTGTTCATTAATTTGAATAATATATAAATATTTGAATTTCTATACATTTAATTATAATTCATTCTTCACAAAAATCATTAATATGAACAAGGAACAATAGAGGACTTAAAACTAATTCTTGTGGAACTTTCAATATAAACAGTATCACTTTTTATGCTATTAATTAATGCATATTTTTATATTTTTTTTTCAATGTAAGACTTTAGCCATTTATAAGCCAGTCTTCTAAATCCATAACGATACAGTTTTTTTAAAGTTTCTTATGATTTATAGAATCACAAACTTTTCGAATATCAAGAAAAACTATTAAACTATTTTATTGTTGTTTATTTCTTTATAAACTGTTTCATTAAATTTTAAGGGAGCATGGCCAGTAATTTTTTAATGAAATCCATGTTGATTTTGGCAAAACAATGTGAATTACTTAAAATAAAAACATTTTTTTCTTGGCATTTTTTTTGCAATTTTTTTCTATAGTCATTGCTATCACCATTTTTAAAAATAGGTCGGATTATAATTTTTTGTTATAATCTTTAATGAAATTTTTAGCTTTATTCGATAAATTTGTTATATAAATAAGTAAATCTAATTTCTGTTTAGATATAATTTTCACCATATCTACAGATAAATCATCATTACCTGTTCGAATTTTAATTATTCAAATTTCATACGATATTTAAAACTTCATCATTATCAGTTTGTTCCAAATATATTTATTTCAAAGATTTGTTTTGCTCTTTTAAAAATCCTATTGATCCATGATTTATTTCGGAAAATATGTATATTATATTTGCAAAATTAATAAAATATTCACTAAATTAATTTATCATTATTTAAGTTTCTTTTTCATTAGGATAAATAAGGTTTATTGCAGAAATCCCTGTAATTTCATTAACTAATTTCCATCGCTTTCTACGATCATTACTACAGTTATCAAAAAACTTTCTACATTAATTTTGTTTGGAAGATTTTATAATTTGTTTAAGGTTTTTATTATATAATTTATATTGAAAAGGATTTTTTTTGGCTGTTTACGTAGTTTTTTATTTCCATTAATATTATTTGTCATGCTATGTGTAATCCAATTATCGTTAAGATTTTAATTATTAATTTTGGAATGAGAAACTTAATAATAAATTTAATGGTTCGAATGATTTTTCCACCATATTGAAGAAGTCTTTATAAACAAAACTTAGATTCTTCTTCTCTATAAATAGCATTGTCTAACGAGTAGTTTTTATGGGGTTTTTTCAAATTTAAAATAATTTAACGTAGTTTTAATTTTGAATATTTTTAATTCTTCCTTTTCGTATTTTGTCCATTGATATCAAATAATAATGGCAATAATTAGTTGCATCAGTTTTATAAATGGCTGTTTCATTTAAATATTTATAATTTATACTTCTAATAAAAATATGGTTACCACAGGAGGTGGTTAAAAGCAACTTTTTTTTATTTTAACTGACGAACGGAAATTTTACTTCTTTGTCTTATAAATACTAATAAAACGTTACTATTTTCAGTTGTTCAGTTATCCATCAGTTCTAATTTCCCGGTAGAGGATGTTAATCCGAAAAGTAAAAAACTTCATTCTCTTCGAAAAGAAGCATCCCATATTCACCAGACGTGATAAATTATCCTTCTGGTTGGATCCTAAAAAATGATTTTTTAAACTGAGGCTCATACTGAAACTTTTTTTTCTATCATTTTGTTTTGCAGGTCCCCCTGAGCCTGCAGGGCCATGGTACGTGGCAATGATCGTTGGCGTGATTATCTTCTTAGCAGTCATCACGACAGTCGCAGTCTACGCTGTGAGGAGAAATCGGTCACCAAAACTCAAACAGCTCGGCTTATGAGAAGAAAACAACGAACATCAGAGATCAGAAACAGTCTCACTGAGAGCTTTTCATTTGCATCGCTTTTGCCATAGTTATAAGAAACTGATCTCTCAAAAAATGTTTTAGCCAAATCATGTTGGATAATTTCATCGTGTACAGTAAGGAATAAAAGATTATGAATAATTACTGGACTAAAATATTACTGAATTCTGTGCAGATTACTTCGAATTCGTCATTTCTATTTTGTTTCCTTGTAGCAGTATGGTACTAGGGTTGGTCCAAGGAACATTTTATGGCGGGAAGAAGTGTCTCCCCCCCCCCCCCCCCCCGAGACCCTCACATAATGATACTTTATTAACCCGAATGTAAGATATTACACATGAACAGTAACAAATCCGAGTTTCATGGCGCCTTAGTCAAAGAAAAGAATACACCTTTTTTTACTTAAAACATAAACTTTTAAGATTAAAACATTTTTTATAGAAGAAAATCTTTATTATAAGTAGTGGTATCGTATGCAACAAAAAAAAAGTTACAGAGAGATTTAAAATTTTTCTTATATCTATAAAACAAATCATTGCACTAAAAACAAGATATGCATTTTATTTTCTCAAGTAAATTTTTCTTACCTATATATAGGCAAAATCGTTGGGTCAATATTTGTATATTGAAATAAATTACTTTTGGCTTGATAAAATGATTCAAGAAAATTTCTATTTTATATGTCATATTTAATTTAATTTATTATTTAATAACAGCCGTAATTCCAGTATGGAAGGGCAGGTGGACATTCCATTTCCCTCTAGTTCCGCGGGTACTTGAACAATCGGTCCCAAATATTGTGTGATGATCCCACTTAGTTCTAGCCCTGTTGCGGTAATAGATCCGGTTACTAGCTGTCATGGATTGGTAATAAATGTTCGAAAAGTGTCCAAAATTTCTATGGGTGCTGCCGTTGCCTACTTTGTGAATAGAATAGTACGTTGTGAGTAGAGGTCTTCTGTAGTTAGAGTCTGGACATATCGGTGATTGACTGCCATTGGTTGATTGAGTCACCTGGTTTATGGGCGCCATGACAATTACCTCCTAGAACGAACAAGCCTACCAACCTATATTTGACGTCACACACACTAGGCTATCGCTGCGTCTGCTCGCTGCTGGTTATTTCCGCACATCCCTTCATTTGAATGAAGTTGGAAGCGAAATTCTTGCCTTTGGTTTCAAATGAACCAATTTTTAACGCAGATGCAATTTATCAATCTTTGAATAAAAATAATTCCTCGACAAAATGTTAAAAACGGAAAATATATCTGCCGAATTTTGCACTGAAGTAAAACAAAGTAGTTAAAATTCAATCGCTGTATCCCTTCTGATGACAATTTCAAAAAACAAGAAGGAACTTTTGGTATATTATGATGTGAGAGAGCAGTAATTCAAAAATCCTTTTGTAACAACTTTTTTTACTGAAAACTAATAAATAAAATTTCATGTAAAAGTAATGTATTTTTCGCGATTTCAAACAAACCAAAATTAAAATATTGTGAAAATTATCAAGTATGACAAGTTTAAGTAATTATTCATAAACATTTACGAAAAAATAATCAGCGCGATTAGCAACTATACCCGGAAAAGAAATGCATAAAACTAACAAAATGAGTGATTCATTTATAATATATATGCTAAATCTCATTGAAGAAATTCATAAAGTTTCTAAAGGTGAGGAGGTGAATATTAAAAATTGCAAAATATTTAGATGTAAATCATGAAATGATATATACTAAACCAACTGAAGAAATGCATAAATCTCCTAGAGGATGAGGGAAAGAAATATTGTGAATTTCCCAAAACTAGGAGTAAATAAATTAATTCATACGTAGTAAACCAACTGAAGAAATGTATAAATCTCCCAAAGAGAAGTGGAAAAATATTAAATATTGCACAAAACTGAAAGTGATTCAATTAATTTATATATATACTGCTTTTAAAGTGAGAAAATATTCGCATAAAATTAGCCTGAATGATTTAATGAAATCTATACTAATTCAAATGAAGAAATGTTTAAAACTCCTAAAGTTGAAGAAAAAAATATATAAGGAAATAGAAAATGAACAGGGATAATGATTAATTTAAGTCATATAATATATATTCAAATAACTTTAAAATACACATTAACTTTTCTATGAGTGATAAAAATAAAAGTTAGTAAATAGAACACAAAGTGAGCAAATTCAGTGATACATTTTTTTTGATATACTTTGAACTAGATGAAGAAATATATGTGCTTTCCTAGAAATGAAAAATGGTTCATTATATATATGATAGAGAGCGGACAAGATTAGTGATTCAATTAAATCATATGAGCAAACTAATTGTTGCTATATCCAGAGAACATAACACAAAAGCTGCAGAGTAGTGATTCACTAACACATAGACTACCAGATATGTCAATAAACAAGCATAGAAGGTACCTAAAAATGGTGATTCAGAAAGAGAACGGGGACTATGTAATTGACATCTTTGCCTTCTAAAAATTAGACAGCTTCTCCCTCATATAAATTTTAGTAACACTTATCAAATTAAGCTAAAAAAAATCAACTATTCATAATATTTCAATTACATTTAATGTCATATACATCCTCTCTCTAGGTATTAATGGAATACTATCTTGAACGAAATTATTTTACATTCAAAGTTCAATGACATATCAGTTCAAATGAAATGACTATAAAGTCTAATTACTATACCACTGAAATATCAGTGGTATTTCAACTCTAAATCAATCTAGCACTAAAATATCAGCGAATGTCAAATTAAGTCATTTTACCATTTAAATATAAGTGAAATATGAACTATACAACCAAATCATTTTTACCAATTAAATATCAGCGAAATATGAACTGCAAAACCTAACCATTTTATTACTTATACATCAGTGAAATGTGAACTATAAATCAAATCATTTTACCACTTAAATATCAGCTTAATTTCAGCTATAAACCAAATCAATTTAACATTAAAATCTCAGCGAATGTCAATTTTAAACTAAATCTCTTTACTACTTAAATATCAGCGAAAGGTCAACTATAAACCAAATCATTTTACCACTAAAATAATCGGTGAATGCCAACTGTAAATCAAATCATTTTAGCACTAAAACATCAGCGAATGTCAATTATAAACCAAATAATTTTAACATTTAGATAACACTGAGATTTTAACTGTAAAACCAAATCACTTACCTATTAAATTTTCAAAATTCCATTTACCTTGGGAGTTCTTGAAAGCGACGATGAAATTCTGATCGAAATGATTTTCACAAAACATCACACAAAAGAGCATTTTCCATAACTGAAGCGATAGTTCCTGTTGCAACGAAGCACACACTACATCCGAGTCCAGTCGTGGTGGTTCGGCTTAACAAAGAACTATCACTAAGTGGCTCACACAAAAATTATGTACACAAACTATCTACAATCACACGTGAGGACGTTAAACACTCTAATAAATAAGAATTCACTTTGTATTCAACTCAGAAACGTGCAATATATATATATCTACTACAAACGTTAAAAAGTTCAAAAATGCCCCCACAGTACTACATCGTGGCCATTCAACACCTCCTAAAACAGAAAGCCAAGAGAACTTACTTTATGACGTCAGCTGAAGTAGTCCTACAATATAGACACTTCTTATAATTTTAATTCTAATATTATTACTAATAGACTTGTGTTAATCTTAATACTAATGTTTATCTATAAATATATTTTATTTAGGATTGGATTGGATTGTTTTACCTCTGAGCGGCACTTTTTTGCACACCATGGGCTAAATGGCCAGGTTACATGGACCCCGAAGGCTCAGAGAAGTTTGGGGGAGGAGACCCACTGGAACAGCTGTTGGGAGACAGATGGTAGCCTCCCGTCAAGGCCATCCAGCGTGTTCTTTAACGTGCACGGGGTATGGCTCTCCCGCACACGGGGCCACGGCTTAACGTCCCATCCGACGGACAGCGGCCTTTCCAAGCCCATCGGTGTCTCCTACTGACCGTGGGCAGGGCGGGGAATTTTGTGGAGATAAATCTCAACGCTGACCCAGCTGGGACTCGAACCTGGGAACTACAGATTACGAGCCTGGCGCGCTACCGACTGAGCCACCCCCGCCCCATTTTATTTAGGAAAAAAATTATTTGTATTAATTAACATTATGATATTTGATAATAATTATGAAAAAAATAATTTCTAAATAAAATATATTTATAGATAAACATTAGTATAAAGATTAGCACAAGTGTCTATCAGTAATAATATCAGAATAAAAATGTAAGAATTATCTATATGGTAGGACTACTTAAGCTGCCGTCATAGCATTGATTCACTGGCCTGTTATAGGAGGTGTTGGGCCAGCGAGCCCAAGTGAGACAAAAGGCTTACGGGATGCTTGCGCTACTTTCTGATGCGGCCTACTAGGACAGCCATTGTTGTGACGTATTCCAAAGGTGGTTGGCTTTCTGCTGTAGGTGGTGTTGGTCAATTGTTTTGTGCTACCATGAGACGAAAGCCTATGAGTTGTGCGTGTATCTAGTTAAAGCTTCTCAGTTGTTATAGTTTTATACATTTCTACTTTTTATTTTGCCTAGAAAATATATATGGTTCCATATTTTCTCTGGGGCGGGGGTTGCTCAGTCGGTAGCGCGCCAGGCTCGTAATCTGTAGTTCCCAGGTTCGAGTCCCAGCTGGGTCAGCGTTGAGATTTATTTCCGCAAAAATTCCCCGCCCTGCCCACGGTCAGTAGGGGACACCGATGGGCTTGGAAAGGCCGCCGTCCGTCGGATGGGACGTTAAGCCGTGGCTCCGTGTGTGGGAGAGCCATACCCTGTGCACGTTAAAGAACACGCTGGATAGCCTTGACGGGAGGCTACCATCTGTCTCCCAACAGCTGTTCCAGTGGGTCCCCTCCCCCAACCTTCTCTGAGCCTTCGGGGTCCTTGTGATCTGGAAATTTAGCCCATGGTGTGCAAAAAAGTGCCGCTCAGAGGTAAAACAACCCAACCCAACCCATATTTTCTCTTATTTGGAAGATGGATATGAAAGATAAGAACCATATATATTTTATATATGGTTCCATATCCTCCATATTTTATCAATGACTCATTACGTTGCATTTGGCTGTAAAAATTCCACTCAGAAATAAATTAAGGAAGATTTTTCTAAGAAACTCCTTCAGAAGACAACAATGGGCTGCAAAAGTGAAACGAGCTAACTGAAAACCAACAAATAATTTCTTTTTAGTTTCATTTGCAAAACGATTTAATATTTTCGCTTTATCGTCTGCCTATACCAATGTTTGTTCATCTGTCTATTGTCTGTCCGTCTGTATTCCAACTGCCCGTCTGTCTATAAACGAAAGAATTTTTTATTTACCTCTAAATTAAAAATTTTTTAAATTATTAATTAAGCCAAAAATGGTTTTATTCTTTTATAAGTCGCTCATTTTCATTAATGAATCGCTCTTAACGTTTACAGCGACGATTGTTACTTAGGGATTTTCAATTTTGACGAATATTTCTTGTATTTTCAGTTCCAAATAATACAGAGTTTTCGTCTTGAATATTTAAAATTATCTTCAAGTTTCTAATATCGTATAATATGAAGAAGCAAGAGACAGGTAGTTCAGTAGCAAGCACCTTTTGTAGATATGTTTTCCCATTATATCACTTTTTTCTCTTAACCGGTTTGGAGTAGACATTTTGAGACCGAACACATAAATATGTATCCACACAAGATATTATTGGGTATGATTACTTCATGTCCTACTAATCAGAAGGAAAAAAAGTACGATGCCCACTACAGAGAACTGCGTACCATCAGGATCAAGGGAGGGCCTCCTCCTCAGTGTGCCAGTAAGAGAATGGCAGTCAAAAATTATTAAACTTGAAATAAGCAATTTTAACTTAGAGCAAATAGAAGCCATCCACAGACTGCCTGTGAGAAATAAAAATAAAATTTCGCCAATCATTGTGCAATTTTTATCGTGACCCACAAGAGATTATTGGTTATCGCGGAGAAGAAGGGATATGCTGGCCTCAGAAGTAGCCTCTAATGCTGACGATACTCCAGTTTACCTGAATAAAAATCTTACGTCTGCGAAAAAAGATCTTTCGTGGAGGGCAAAATCAATCGCTCGTGAAAGGCAGTACAAATATGTGTGGTGTAAACAAGGAAAATTTTTCTTCAGAAAATCAGATGGTGACAATATCATAAAACTCGATATTCATAGCAACTTAGATAGGCTTTGAATTTTCTGTCTGAAATTGCTGCTTCATATCGCCATGGATAACGAACTGTAATCTCCTCAATGGCCTTCTTCGACGATGCAAAAGATCTTGGTGCAGACTGGAATAACCAGAATCTTTATGAACTGGACAGTATTGCTGAAATTAAAAACTCTTTCCAAGAAGATAAAAACTTAACATATGATACAATAGAACAGTTATCAGTTATACATGTTAATGTCAGAAGTTTAAAAAAAACTGGGATCTCTTATATTGATATTTAATTAATATCTTAGATTTTATAGATGTAATCGTATTAACAGAAACGAATGTTAATGATTATGAAAAATCCTATACAAGTAATTTTAACCAAATTTCTTTAATTAGTACTGGTAAAAAAACAAGAGGTACTATTGTTTTCTATAGAGAAACCTTGGTAATTGAAAATGCTAGCGTACGTATCTCACCAGCAGAATCTATGCACTTAAGGATTATCAAACATAAAACAATATATAACTTGGTGTCTGTTTATCGATCTCCGGGCTGCGATATTAATGAATTTCTTTCTTCTCTGACTAGATGGATGAGAGAGAGCCACAAATTTAAGAATATAATACTCATTGGAGATTTCAATATCGATATTTCTAGTCATAGAAAGAATGGAGTTCAAAAATATCTTAACGCTCTTTTTGAGTTTGGCTTTGTCCCTACAATAAGAGGATTTACTAGAGAAGAGATTTTGGGAAGCTCCACTTCTCACTTGTGAATTGATCGCATTAATGTAAAATTAGATAAAAAATTTTAATTATAAATCCTTAATCTCACGAATCAAAGTTGCAGACCACTATTGTATTTCGCTATTACTAAGCTCGAATAAATCAGTGTGCGAATATACAACAGGTGATGAAAAATATTTGAAATATGATTATAAAAATATTATTAATTCAATAATTAGGACAAATTGGAATACTGAACAAGTCACCACGTTTGCTGATGAAGTGTACAATAGTTTTAAAAATAAATACAACATGATTTTGGATGAAAATATCTCAACAAACCAACACAACATAAAATTTCGGAAAAACAGCAAAGATGGATCATTCCCGAAATCATGAATATGATTGAACAAAGAGATGCAGCATGGGTTACTTACAGAAACAACAGAAACGACAAAGCTAACAAAAAACTTTATCAACAACTACGAAATTCAGTAACCGATTTTATAAGAAAAGAAAAAATCTAAATTTTACAAAAAAAAAACGCTTCAAATCCATTGCTGGAAATACAAAACAATCCTGCGATATGATTAATACTATATTAGACGGAAAGAAGAAAAAGCCACTAGAAAATATAATAATTAATCATATGTCCAAAAATTTGACAAATTCTCAAATTGCTACGAATTTTAATAATTATTTTGCAGACATGGCTGATAAATTACGAGAGAGCAATCCAACCCAATATGACAATTATAAGCTGGTGCTTAATATCCCATTGAGCTCATCCATTTACATACCACCTATTTCGGACATGCAATTAAAAAAATAATTACCTCTTTTGATGAACGCAAATCATGTGGCGTTGATAACACCAAACATATAAAGGCATAAATAAATACCCCTCAAGCAGCTGCTTGCCACAGAGGTCTGACAGGAGCCTGTCAGTTTATATGCCATAGTAGAAGGTCTGAGAGAATGGCAGGACCTCAACAGAAAAACGACACAAACAGCCATGCCTTACCCAGGGCTCGAACCTAGGTCCCATAGATCAGTAGCGAAGCGCGCTAACCACTCGGCCACGGGACGGCTTCATATAAAGGCATACATGAATCAATTAACAGAATATCTTGCTAAACTAATAAGCTTAAGTATTACTTCTGGAAATATACTTCCACTTTAAAAATCGCAATACTGAGACCTATTTATAAAAGTGGTGTTAAAAATAATTATACGAATTATAGGCCTATTGCTATCTTGTCCACCGTAAACAAAATTTTAGTGAGGTACATCGATGACACTCTCCGTAGCTTTCTCTTAAAACACAACATTATTTCTAATAGGCAATATGGCTTCCAGAAGGGAAAAAGTACTACAACTCTACTGTCAAATTTTGCAGAATGCGTTAATAAAGGCTTGAACTATGGAGATAAGGTTGCTGCTCTCTTTCTCGAATTTAGTAAAGCTTTCTCGAATTTAGTAAAGTGTGGAAACGCAAGTGAAAGATTTTCATTCCTAAATATTCTCAGTCCAAAATCTCTTTAGATATGGCATTATTCTGGACAACTTTTTCAATGACATATAAAGTACACATTGGATCACAATATACTTCTTTCTAAACTTGAAAACTGTGGAATTAGAGGGTCAGCTCTTATGTGGTTCAAAAATTACCTAAGTCATAGGACTATTATAACCAAAATTGGAAATGCATTAAGTAGCGAAAGAAAATTAAATGTTGGAGTTCCACAAGGATCTATACTTGGACCCTTGTTATTCCTCTTGTATATTAATGATATGACTGATTTAAATTTAAAAAGTAAATTATTTCTTTATGCTGATGATACTGTTATTTTGAACAGCAATCGCGACGTGGACGCGGCTATAAGAGAATTACAGGATGACTATAATTGCTTGGTGAGATGGCTGAATATTAATTTAATACATAGAAATAACGATAAAACTAAATGAATGATTTTCCACTAACTAGGTACTTTGGAAACATTAATCCACGTAATTAAGACCCACAATATAAATTGCATATATAAATCCGAAATTTAAAAAAATATTTGTGATTGTCATAGCATTGAATTGGTGGGTAATTTTAAGTGCCTGGATTTATATTTGGATTCAACCTTTCGATGGAACATACGTTTTGAAGCTATGTGAAAGTCTCAGACTTGCGCCACTAAAATTTACAAATTGCAATTAATAGTCGATACCGACGTTTGCCTTATGGTTACAAGACAATTTGTGAATCTTTAATTAGGTATGGAATTACAATATATGGAACAACTGGCATCACTAACCTAAAAAAAATGAATAATTGCAATCATCTATAGCAAAAAATATAATTCCATACAAGCTTAGAGATAATTTTTCAAACGCAAGTGAAAGATTTTCATTCCTAAATATTCTGTCAGTCCAAAATCTCTTTAGATATGGCATTATTCTGGACAACTTTTTTAATGACATATAAAGTATAAATTATACATGATAAAAATACCAGCCTTCAGACCAATAATTATTTTCAAATCCTGAATAATTACGGTAAAAATCTTAAAGAGTATAAAGTGCTGGAGATCTTTAACCAATTACCAAGAGAAATCATAGAGTATATCTAATTTTAGTGAAATTAAGTTAAAGTTTAAAAACTATTTAAAGAATGTCTGTTAATCTGTATTCCCGAGAAAACCTGTATCTATATGACTTTTGTATTCTTTTTTACTATGTTCACTTATGTATGAAAACTAATGCTCATCAATATTTCCTGCAGATAAGCTATTAGCTTTGCGGGTCAAATGTATAAAATCTCTCTACCTCTCTGTTTTGTGAGATGACGATGATTATTTAGTTATTTAGGAATTGGTAAGGTTATTCTCAAGATATTGCAAATATTCACATATATGATTCTCGTTAGATTAAAAATTCGTTCACACGTATGATAAACATTGGTTCTTTAGTTTATGTACATGTTTTTATCCATACTTTTGTTTTAAATCACATTGTTTTAGATTTATTGTTACTAGTTGTTATTTTTGAACTCACGCTAAGTTTTCATCTGTTTGAATTCATATCAATTGGTGCCAGGAGTGTAGATAATTTATTGAATGCCTTTTACTAGAAGTATGGATGAGTTAGTAAAGCTGATGACTGATATAAGAGGTGAAATTGGTGAACTTGCTAGTCAAAATAATGACATTAAAGGTGTATAGCTGCCCAAAGCAGTAAAAATTGGTGATCTTGCTAGACAAAGTGATAATTTCAAAGCCAAAATGGCTACATAAAATAATGAGTTGAGAGCTAAAATGTTGTCTCAAAATACTAAGATTACTGATCAGAATAATGATCTGAATATAAAAATCATTGAAATCACTAATCAATGTAAAGTCATTAAGACCGAACTCAACAGACAATGTGATAGTCTAAAGTAGGGGTTCGCAACGTGGGGCATGCGGTAAAATGTTTTGGGTTACGCTGTGAGAGCTCAAACGTCGCTAGATATATGTTATATACAGGGTGTCTCAAAAATATAGGTACAAACTTTTAGGGGAGGTACATAACATCTAAAGAAATGAGAATTGCATAGGAACCCATAACCGGAAACCTCATGAGAAAGTGGTAGCAGAGGTACAAGATCTGAAAGGACACAAGACAGTGATTAATGAGAAAACATTTATTGGACATAATTATTACAAATGGCTTATTAGATGATACATTTCATAATGTTACAGCAGATGCTTGAAGTTTCCACCATGAGACGCGATGCATGCATGACACCGACGGAGCATTGATTGTCAGACACGGTCGAACACACCTGGAGTTTCTTTGATAGTAGCAGCAGTGCAGACGAGCCTTCCACGAGATCCATGTCAGACTCCACAGCGATTCACACAGACTCACAGACTCCACAGGCGATTCATACACGTTAGCTTTGACAGCCCCCCAAAGAAAGAAATAAACGCTCGTTAAATCAGGTGAGCATGGGGGCCAGGCAACTGGTCCAGCATGCCCAATCCATCATTGCCCAAAAGACATGTTCAAATACGCACGAACACACCTTCCATAATGGGGAGGCGCCCCATCATGTTGAAACTACATATTGCGTCTCACATTTGCTGGAACATGGGCAGGTAAGCCTGGTAGAACCTGTTCCAGAAAGATCAGATACTTCGCGGAGCTCATGCGGGATGTTTAAAAGTATGGCCCGACTAAGCAGTCACCGACCAAACCTGCCCACACATTTACTGCGAAACGATGTTGTGTTGCATGGGTGCGCACACCATGGGGGTTCTTGTGAGCCCACAAATGCGCATTGTGCTGATTGAATATGCCATCCCGAGTAAAACTGGCCTCATCAGTAAACAAAACATAAGCTGGGAAATTCACATCTTGGGCACTCTCTTGGAGATACCACTGCGCAAAACGCACACGTGCAGGATGATCTGCGGGGAGAAGTAACTGAACCCTTTGGCGATGAAAGGGGTGTAAGAACTCGCCATGCAAAACATGATGTACACTGCAATGAGACACTCCTAAGGCAGAGGCAATGGCACGTGTGTTGGTACTAGGATTCGTCTCCACGGCATCCAACGCACTTTCTTCCATGGTGGGAGTACACGTCGATCATGGCCTGCCCTCACTTCTGCTACCTCTTAATGACCCATAATCGCACACATTTTGATGCGCACGCACAAACAAACGGTAGCCCTGTACATGTCTGTGTGGAAAGCGTTCTTGATACATTCTTTGAGCGGCTTGTCCATTGCCCTCAGCTATTCCATATACTAAGTGCATGTCTGCCAACTCCCTGTTCGAATAACATTGCATGCTCTTCGTAAGCCGACTACCGCTCGAATGAGAAAATCCTAAATTTCCCCTCTAGCACACTGATGAACAGCGCCGCCTATTGACTTACGGTGACGTTTCCGGTTATGGGTTCCTATGCAATTCTCATTCCTTTAGATGTTATCTACCTCCCCCTAAAGGTTTGTACCTATATTTTTGAAACACCCTGTATATATATATGTTTTATTTCATTCCCATTGTTATACTATAACTATAGTTCTATCTGTCTATACAAGGGGTACTCCAGTTACATACACATTTCAAGGGGGTACGTGAAGCATAAAAGTTTGAGAACCACTGATCTAAGCAGTGGTTCTCAAACTTTTATGCTTTAAAAAACTTTAATGTAAAACTTAATGTAACTTAACTTTAATGTAAATTTAACTTTAAACTCAAACTTTAATGCCCTTGGAAATGTGTATATAACTGGCGTACCCCTTGTATAGATAGATAAAACTATAGTTATAGTATAATGGGAATAAAGTAAAACATATATATATATAACACACAGTGGTATCTGAATAATATGACCACCTACCATACATATACTATGGTAGGTGGTCATATTATTCTGATACAACTATGTTTACCTAGCGACTTTTGAGCTCTCACGGCACACCCAAAAAAATATACCAAGTACCCCCAAGGGGTACGCGTACCCCACGTTGAGAACCCCTAGTCTAAAGGTTGAAATCGAAGATGTAAGGTGGAATGTAAATGAAATCACTTGTGATTTTAACACAAAACTTGATAGTGTTAAGTTAGATTATAAACATCAAACTGAAACTGTAAAAACTAATTGTGAACGCCAGTTTCAGATTTTAAGAAATGAAATGTTACCTTCTTGTGATAATGGTAATCTTAGTGATAATAATACTTTTACACATATTGCTAGAAATGCAACTAAACTTTCTACACATGATGGCCAATCATCTTGGACAGTATTTAAAACACAGTTTGAAGTTATTGCTAGAGCTAATGAGTGGGGCTTATTTCAGAAAGAAAGAACTGCAGGAATGTCCTTAATCGATACCCTACTGGTCCTGATAGAAAGCATTATACAGAGCTTAATAAAAATGTAAAGGATCAGTTAGCTGCTGATAAGAATCTTTGGCTTGATGGCTTGGCTGACGAAGCCGAGGAAGCAGTTAGACAGCACAACAGGAGAGAGCTGTACCAGATAGTTAATGTTTTGTATGGTAGAAAACGGACAGATATGCAGGGATTGAAGGATAAACAAGGTAAGGTTATAGAAGGTGAGGATTCTGTCATGGCCAGGTTGGCTGAGCATTTCAGTGATGTTCTAAACAATGTGGTTAGTTCTACTCCCATTGTTTGCAATGATGATTGATGCATTGGTGGCTTTAATGTTGGCCCTATAACACAATCTGAAGTTATTTTGGCTGTTTCTAAACTTAAACTACATAAATCCCCAGGTGTAGATGAAATTACTACGGAAATGCTTAGAGCTGGGAATGTTTCTGTTACCACTTGGATGACTGAAATTTTGAATATCTTTTATGATAAAGGCATGGTTCCTAAAGATTTTACCAGAACTATTATTATCCCTATTTTCAAAAAAGGTGATCGCAGTTCTTGGGATAACTATAGGGGTATCAGTCTACTCTCTGTTCCAGTATTCAAAGTTCTTTCCATGATTGTGCTTAATAGAATTAAGAATCTGGTTGACAGTCAATTGCGTGATGAGCAATGTGGATTCAGAAGGGGACGTACAGAGCAGATATTTTCACTTAGGCAGATTTTTGAAAAATGTTTAGAGTTTCAGAAACCTTTGGTTGCTAGCTTTGTTGATTTCAAACAGGCTTTCGATCCTGTTGATCGTCATAATTTGATCTCACAATCTCTTTACAAAGATTGTGAGATCGTATGGCATACCAGACAAGTTAGTTAACATAATGAAAGCTCTCTAAAATAACGCTGAGTCCTGTGTGAAAATTGGTAAGGCTTGTAGCAATTGGTTTAACATTGCTTCTAATTGATAATAATGGTGTTCAATAAGGGTGCATTTTGTCCCCTTTTCTCTTTAGTTTGGTTAGTGATTATGTTATACGTAATTCTTTGCAAATGAAAGATTTTGGCCTTAAATAGTTTAGAGATTTCAAAATTTCTGATTTGATTTAGATTATGCAATGATTTGGCCTTGTTGATTAATGATGTTGATGAGATGAATTCTTTCATTAGGGCTGTTGATCAGACTGGTAATAGTTGCTTTGGTGATATACAGAGATAAAACTAAAGTGATGAAAAATGGTCAGGCAGTTTGTACTTCAGTCGCTCCGAATGGTTGCACCCTTGAGCAAGTGTCTCAGTTTAATTATCTTGGGAGTAGGCCTTGAGAGTAACTACTTTTGGACGTAGGCACTAACAGGTGTGTAGGGATTGTCTCTGGGACTTTTAGGATTCTATGGAGTGTGGAGAAATAGGCGTATACACCTAAAGACTAAAATTAGACTGTGTAATAATATGGTTCTTTCTAGGGTTAGCTATGGTAGTGAAACTTGGACGCTTTGTAAACAAGACCACAGAAAACTTGGTGGATTTTGATTCTAGATGCTTACGCAGTGTCTTGGGTATTAGGTGGTTCAACTTTGTAGTAATGAAGAATTTAGGCAAAGGAGTCGGCAGCTTCCTCTGAGCAGTATATTGTGCAGATAGAGACTCCATTGACTTGCCCATGTTGCCCGTATGGATAATTAGAGATTAGTGAATAGGGTTATGAACAGTGTGCCTAAAGGCCTCAGAAAGAAGGGGAGACCTAGGATATAGTGGGCAGACAATGTCAAACAGGGCTTTGTTAGAATTGGTGTGCAGTGGAGAGATGGATATCTCAGGACAGATATACTTGGAGAACTAAATTGTGCGGTCCGATTGGACCTTTGTAGCTCATGGCTGCTTGAGGATGATGATGAAAATCCGAACTCACTCTCATCAGTGTCCTTAGTACAACAGATAATTCTTTAGTATTAATTAAACATTTTCTGAAAATTTCCATTAACATTCGAAACGAGCATCACCTGCATTATGGCTAAGCAATTGACCTTATCCTGATCATTGCGAAGTGAAAATCCCAGATTTGTCATCAACACCCTTTATCAGGTAGAGCGCTCATATTCCAGCCAGTTGTAAAGAGAAAAAGCCCTCTAGTTTCTTTTTAAAAGAAACTACAGGGGTTTATCAAAAAAAATGCAAACACCGACGGCGTCACTTTACTGAGATGACGTCACGCAGATGACGAAATGAAGTATATAATGAGGATATAAAGAGGATGACGAAATGAAGTATATAAAGTGTCGGCTATCATGTAGCAGTGTTGCAGGTGAAACTGCTGTTGTGGTTTAATTGTTGATAATGTCAGATCTCAGTGACCTCCAAAAAAGGCATTATCATTGGTGTGCATCTTGCAGGAGTATCAGTAACCAGAACAGCAGAAATAGTAAGTGTAACATGAGGAACTGTATCGAAGATTATGACTACCTATCAAAAAGGACAGGGCATTGCCTCTACATGTGCAAATTGTGGATGCCATACGAAGTTATCAGATAGTGATATGCGAACATTGGCACTATTGTACAACAGAAGCACAAGACCACGGCACCGCAAATAACAGCACAGTTGAACACCAGTTGGAATGATCCTATTTCCGTCATAACAGTTAGTCGGAAACTTAATCATGCGGTAATTATGGCCATGCTGCAATCCACAAACCTCCGATTACCAACATCAATGCAACAAAGCATGTAAGGTGTTGAAAAGTGCATAAAAACTGAGATGCTAAAGACTGGCAACGTGTAATCTGGTCTGATGAATCGTGTTACACGTTGTTTCCCACCACTGGTAGATTGAATATCTGGCGAAAAACCTGCAGAAGTATACCACCCGACTGTGAAAAATGGAGGTGGATATCTGATGCTGTGGGGTGCCATATCATGGCATTCCTTAGGGCTATTATTAGTTATTCTTCAGGTTCGTGTCACATTTGCAATGTACGAATCCATTCTCGGGAACTAGCTGCACCCAATATTGTGGGCATTGAAACCAGGGAGTTATTATTGAACAATCAGATAAAGCACCTATGCAGGTGTTGTGTTGTTGTTTTACCTCTGAGCAGCACTTTTTTGCACACAATGGGTAAATGGCCAGATCACAAGGACTCAAAGACTCAGAGAAGGTTGGGAGAGGGGACCCACTGGAACAGCTGTTAGGAGGCAGGTGGTAGCCTCCCATCGAGGATATCCAGCATGTTCTTTAACGTGCACAGGGTATGGATCTCCTGCTCACAGGACCACGGCTTAATGTCTCATCCGACGGACGGCGACCTTTCCAAGCCCATCGGTGTCCCCTACTGACCGTGGGCAGGGTGGGGAATTTTGCGGAGATAAATCTCAACGCTGACCCAGCTGGGACTCTAACCTGGAAACTGCAGATTACGAGCCTGGCACGCTACTGACTGAGCCCCCCTGTGCATGTGCAAAACGTGTAAAGTTGTGATTTGTGTAGAATGAGGACGAGGTACAGCAGCTACCCTGGCCTCCTCAATATTATTGAACATTTGTGGGAATATCTGGAACACAAGGTCTGATCACACTTTCCACTTCCAGCATCACTAGCAAGTTGGGCCATATCTTACAGGAAGAATGGTCCCACATTCCATACCGTATGTGCATGATTTGTATGTCTATTCGATGCCAAATTGCGTCTGTTCTGAACGCCCGAGGTGGGCCTACAGCTCAATAATACCAGGCATGGGACAAGACCAATTTCCTGTCAGAAAGTGCTTAGGCCACCATAAAGAAACTGCCCTCAACAAGCTCAGCTGCTTGCCAAAATAGCCAGACAGTAACTCCCAATTTAATGGACAAAAAAGATTTGTGATGAAGGCGAGACATCAACAAAAAGACAACCGAAGGGAACACCCATACTTTATCCGGGACTCAAACCCAGGCCCCTTTGATCAACTAAGCGCACTACAAACTCGGCCATTAAGATGGTTAAGCCACCAAACTGGAAGGAAAATCAATCTAAGCAAGGCGATTTGAATACAAATAAAGCTGGTCTGTCTCAGATATATTAGTTTAAGGTAGACTATACTCTTAAGAGTTTAGGAACTTCTTATTTCCCTCTATCATGACCACGCAGTTATAAAGTAGCTTCTAGCTCTGGCATGGTGTTGCTAACCCACAGACCGAAAGCTTAGAGCACGCAGGATGGCCTTGATTGATGGCTTCACTCTCCTAACAGCCGTACATTGTTTCATCTGCCTCTTCCTCAGCCCTTGTAACCTCACCATTTAGCCACTGTGTCCAAAAGTGGGCTCAGAGGTAAAACAATCAAATGCACAAAGACCAGTGCATTATATTGCACTAGACTTTATAAATAAAATTCGAAACTAAGACTGGTTACTCAAAAGGAATCTCTCTGTTTAAATATAAACCAGTTCAGAAATATATATATTCTACAATATAAAATTTATAATTGTTATAATTGTGAATATATATACTTCTATTCTGTTATAATTGTGAATTTGAAAATTCACAATTATAACAGAATAGTTATAATTTTGAATCACGAGAACTACATCTGTGGTAATGCACAAAAACTGTCCAGGCATACACCTAACATCATCTGCTTTCTCGTGACTGCATCACGAGAAGGCAGATGTTAGGTGTATGCCTGGACAGTTTTTATGCATTACCAAAGAATAGTAATGGCTAGCTCTCCACCTGGCGTATGTAGAGAGTCGAGGCAAAAATTATCCGCACTTTCGACAAAACACATCTTTAGGTTTGTCACACTGCCTTCTGCACATGCATGCTTAGAGTTGATACTACTGTGGTCACGTTATCGACGTTTGACCTTGATAGCGTCATTTATCTTGTTTCTGTTTCAGTTTAACTATGCCGCTCCGCTAGCAGTGTGCACCAAGGAGGAACAAAGAGCGGTGATCCGATTTCTCTGGTCAGAAGGTGTGCCAGGGGCTGAAATTCATCGGAGGCTTACAACACAATACGGGTTTGGGTTGTTTTACCTCTGAGCGGCACTTTTTTGCACACAATGGGCTAAATGGCCAGGTCACATGGACCCCGAAGGCTCAGAGAAGGTTGAGGGAGGGAACCCACTGGAACAGCTGTTGGGAGACAGATGGTAGCCTCCCGTCAAGGCCATCCAGCGTGTTCTTTAACGTGCACAGGGTATGGCTCTTCCGCACACGGGGCCACGGCTTAACGTCCCATCCGACGGACGGCGGTCTTTCCAAGCTCATCGGTGTCCCCTACTGACCGTGGGCAGGGCGGGGAATTTTGCGGAGATAAATCTCAATGCTGACCCAGCTGGGACTCGAACCTGGGAACTACAGATTACGAGCCTGATGCGCTACCGACTGAGCCACCCCCGCCCCAACACAATACGGGGACAGTGCTCTACCATGTAGAAGGGTGTATGAGTGGATTGAGAAATTTTAAAGTGGCCGGACAAGCGTGATTCACGAAGAGGGAGCAGGACGCCAGTCAACCTCCACCACTGACGGGAAGATTCAGCAAGCTTGAGAAATGGTACTGGCAAACCGGCGAGTTACCATCGACAATGTAACGTGTTCTCTGCAGATTAGTCATGGTTCTGCCTATCAAACCATACATGACGAGGTCGGCTTCCATAAAGTCTGTGCGAGATGGTTGCCAAGAGATCTTACCGCAGATCATAAGCGCAAACGTGTTGAGATCTGCCAAAGCTTACTCGACCACTACAACAATGAAGGGGAAGAATTTTTGAGCAGAATAGTCACAGGAGATGAAACGTGGGTCCATCACTATGAGCCAGAATCCAAAAAGTTGGGTTGTTTTACCACTGAGCGGCACTTTTTTGCACACCATGGGCTAAATGGCCAGGTCACATGGACCCCAAAGGCTCAGAGAAGGTTGGGGGAGGGGACCCACTGGAACAGCTGTTGGGAGACAGATGGTAGCCTCCCGTCAAGGCCATCCAGCGTGTTCTTTAACGTGCACAGGGTATGGCTCTCCCGCACACGGCGCCACGACTTAACGTCCCATCCGACGGACGGCGACCTTTCCAAGCCCATCGGTGTCCCCTACTGACGTGGGCAGGGCGGGGAATTTTGCGGAGATAAATCTCAATGCTGACCCAGCTGGGACTCGAACCTGGGAACTACAAATTACGAGCCTGGCGCGATACCGACTGAGCCACCCCCGCCCCAATTCAAGACTGGACATGTTAAGGCATTGCAATTCAAGGCAGTACATAAATGGTTGGACGACCAAACCGAAAACCTTCGAGGGAATACGCAAGCTTGTGGACCACTGGACCAAGTGCATCGAAAAGGAAGGAGACTATGTGGAAAAATGACGTGGTTGTTCAACTCCTACATTTGTGTAAATAAATTGAAAAAAATAAAGTGCGGATAATTTTTGACTTTCCCTCGTATTTACAGGTTCTGAAATCTATCTCATTTTTCAGCAATATTCGTTCAACATTTAAAAGATATTGAATCAGGAATACCTAACAACAATCGCTGTTATTATACTCAAGATTTTTGAAAAATTACGATTCACATTCGATCTTCTAAAATACGTTTTAAGGAATTGGTAGAAGTTATTCATTGCGTTTGGCATAGTAGTATTTTCTGGCAACGATCTGCTAAATATTCCATCGAATTCCTTAATTACTGAATGAATATTGTTGGAAATCAAGGTCTTGGAAACTTTCTTTGGAAGTTTGATTTTCCTTTTTTAAAGAAACTAAAAGTTACGAAGACTCGAATTTGTCTTATTAAGATGGGTCGTCGTTTAATTTTGGACACCAATTTCATGTTTCTACAATAAAAAATTTTGAACTAAAATGTACAACACATACCTTCAAAACAATATTTAACTAGAGTAAACATCTCTCACAGTTTCACAATAGTTATTTTTTATTCTTTGAATAATTTTACCATGGAAATACATACAGTCAGAAAACAAAAATCTTTTGGAACAAGAGCTGTTTAATTTTCTTTTAAAGTCCTGATTTTATTTAACACGTGTTTCCTAGTTCCTTAAATGTATGGAGAGAATCACAGCAGTTAAAAGTTTGTATAGGCGTGTGTGTTGTTTACTTATAATGCATATATATATAAACAAATTTCCAGTTTGGAAAACCTACTCTTAATGCAAAAAAAATTAAATATATATATCCTAAGTTCATTATTTGATTATTGTGCTTCATATGCTCTTCAGCATAAAGCAATAGTAACAGATGTACAAAGAAAACAGAAAAACTACGATAAAAATATCACTGGAAACAACCGCAAAGAATTTCAACTGCTCAGTACAGATGGAGTTATACTAAGTAGCAAACATTTTCATTAATGTTTCAACTAACGTGAAGATTGCTTATTCGCTGAGAGACAGTTTCTATTTCAGCTCTTCCAGCTTCATTGCTACAACCATCTTTTATTTCTAACTTACTAATTTCCAGATCATCTAAGGAACGTGAGCGAAAAATTGAGCACCCTGCATTCGCAGCAATTTTTTGGCTTTTCACTGGGCTTCCAGGATTGGACTTGTTACCACTATCTTGACGAGGAACAGTTAGAACAGAACTGCTCTCTGAAGTCACTGGAGAGGTCGCAGAAAGAGCTTTTAAAGATTCTTCTAGCTTAGGGCGCCAAGGAAAATCATAAGGCTTGTACATATAGCGGCGATCCCTCTTCATTCTCCTCGATTTACAATGCAAGATGTTTTTATTTTTTAAATTAAATGAGCTTTCATTTTCATTATTTTCAGATTCACTATTAATGAGGACTGAAGAGCTCTTTGAAAATGTAAATTTTGTTACGAAGTCTGTATTCATCTGTACGACACAAACAGAACCAGCAGATTGGATTTGATTAGAATGTTTTTCCTTTTTCATCTTTTCGCCTATATACTCCTTGCGACTATTTGTAATTGTGCTTAGCATTCCCAGCTCATGAAGAGCTGCGTCCAAGTCCATATTATGAGGCTGCTTCTCTGTCGGCTGCACCTTCCCCTTGTGAAGAGGGCAACAGTAACAAGGAGTTGCCATTGAAGATAACTTAATAGTGATTCATTTTATCACCTTATGTGGGGATCTGCTCCAGTCATAGTGTCTGGAAGGAGAAAAAAAAATCAGTTTTTACACTTCAGAAATATCGAGGAAATCAAGTACGTAAATTTTACCAAAGAATTCGATCACAAAAAACACGATAATCATACCTACCAACTTCGACATTTCAAAAGTTTCACCAATCTTACCCAGAAACGTTTTCAATGACGGGAGTCTAATTCTGACATATTCAATTTTATCGTTTTTGCACTAAAACGAAAGCTTGTAAAAAGTAACCACAACAGTAGAACAACCATTGTCACTATATAAAAGAAATTCCCTTAGCCACATTCAGGGATTGCATAACGTTTCAATTTGATATGTTAATCGACAAAGCTGCAAAACAAGCGTTGTTACTCTAACGCAAGCCCTTCCAACCCCAACTTAGTAAAGAGCCACTAAGACAAAAACCATTAAAGAGCCGCAGCAAACTTCTATACTTAAAAACGAAAGCATACATCTCTAATGAGTAATGAATTGGAAAAAAAAAACTATATTTTTAAGGAATCAAAAAAATATTTTGATTAAAAAATATACATGTACATTTTTAACGAGTAATAGGATTTGGAAAATTCATATTACTATCTTCAAATTGTGTGAACCACATTCAGTATATTGATTATTTTGTATTATGAGCAGCAAGCTGTTTGCAATTAGTAGCGGTTCTTATTCGCTTCAAAGTAAGATAGGGAGACGATTTACCTACTCGACAAGATCGCTGGCGCCCTATCTTTCTTCGAAGCGAATACGAACTCAGTGACCGATTGCACCATCGATATGCTTTAGGTTTATTTTGTACTTTTTAGGGCCCTATAAAAATAATCTATTACAAAATGTAAAAAAAAATATCTATTTTTTTTGTTATCACTACAACAACTACACTTCCAAAACTTTGATATACGACTCATAAACATCAAGCACATTTATCCCCTCCCCCCTTTTGGAGTCACGTTTGAGGTAGACATGACATTGGAGACATCACTTTTGGGTTGTTTTACCTCTGAGTGGCACTTTTTTTGCACACCATGGGCTAAATGGCCAGGTCACATGGACCCCGAAGGCTCAGAGAAGGTTGGGGGAGGGGACCCACTGGAACAGCTGTTGGGAGACAGATGGTAGCCTCCCGTCAAGGCCATCCAGCGTATTTTTTAACGTGCACAGGGTATGGCTCTCCCGCACATGGGGCCACGGCTTAACGTCCCATTCGACGGACGGCGACCTTTTCAAGCCCATCAGTGCCCCCTACTGACCGTGGGCAGGGCGGGTAATTTTGCGGAGATAAATCTCAACGCTGACCAAGCTGGGACTCGAACCTGGGAACTACAGATTACGAGCCTGGCGCGCTACCGACTGAGCCCCGTGGAGACATCACAAGCTTTGAAGTACGACTCATTAAAGTCGACCCCAGCGAAAATTCGTCCCCACACATTTTATCAGGGAGGAATAATGGGGCAGAAATTCGAAATAGTTTACGACCGTTATTATACGAGCTTTCATTTGACACCTAACTCATAACTGCAAGCCCTCGTTTTCAGAAGATATAGTAGAACCACTTTCACATTTCCCGTTTTTTGGGAAGGGAGAAAAAGCGTAGAGGGGGTTGATTTTACAGCCTATAACACTCCTCGCGTCACAAGCTTTCATTTGACACAAAGCTCGTTGCTTTCTGCACTCGTATTCAGGAGATAAGGGGGAAAATGATTGGTTCCACATTTTTTAGGGAGAAAGAAAGCACGGAAGGCCAATATTTCGTAACTTCGACATTCGCCGCTTCAGAAGCCTTTATCCGATTGTACAGCTTGTTACTTTCGGCCTTCGCGTTCCTGAGATATAACTTAAGAATAGTTTTCATATTTCCCCTTTCTCAGGGGGGAGAAAGCACGGGGTCAATTTTTTATAGCTAGGACACTTCCCGCGTCACATTCTTTCATTTGGCACATAAATCATTAAGTTTCTCCATCGCGTTCGAAAGATATGGTGGAACAAAGTTTTGTCAAATCCAGGAACCGACAAATGTCGAAGTCAAAAACAATAGGGAGATAGGTAAAAATAGGGCTGGGTTTCCACTAGCACGACCGGTCCTAGGTTTAACACAATTTTTCGACTATTTCTCTACGTTCATTTATATTTGTATTTCGCATACAGTATAAGAAGGCACTTTGGATGCTTTCATTGTTTTACCAGTCCGGCTTATTCTTGTTAATAATAACTTCAGCACTTTTGAAAAAATTTTTCACATTTACCCATACAAATTAGCATGTTCAAACATGTTAGATAAGTATTAGATAAATTCACTCTAATTGGTTCAAATTTTTACCTTGTCATGTGTGGAGTACAAAAGATTGCAAACATAGTAAGTCATTTCAATTATCCGACAATTTTTACAACAATCAATTTCTCATTTTCAATCTCCATTACTCGACAATCATCTATGTACATGGTGCTCAAACGTTAAGCAACAAATGCAAAATCAATGTATCGTTTGTTATTTATTGCCAATTATTGCACGTATTTTTTTTACAAAAAAAAAGCGACGCCGAGTTTAAATCTGAACAAAAAATTGGTATGAAACACAAGTTGCGCATCCGAAAACAGGTCAGTATAAAAAGCACCTCATTTGCACCTGTGCATCAGTTTGCGTTCGAGTCTTGACCTATACACATCCGAGATGGCCAAACATTAAATAATGGCAGAAAGAAAAATTTTGAACGAAGAAATGAGGTGGCGAGCAATCGGGAGGCTGGACGTCAGTCTGGGGTAATCAAATGGCTAAATGTAAATCATAGCGTTGTCAGCTGCCTTTGGAATCGATTTTAAACATCGCTATAAGAAAGTTTCTGAAGGTCCGAGGGCCACATCAACTAGGGACGACAGTTACCTGCTCCTAAATGCCAGATGCTATAGCACACCGTGCTTTCAACCTCGCTGTATCCAGGCCAATTGCATCTCCCTCTGATGTCCAGCCAGCGCAAAGCCCGATTGAACTGCTCTCGACAACATCACAGTGGCAACACAGATCAACTCAATGTGGCAATGTTCTGCTCACTGATGAATCTCGATTTAGTCTGCAAACCGATTCCTGACGACTATTGTTCTGCAGAATGCCTGGAACCAGATATTATCTCATTAACATCCGGTAAAGAGAGAGTTTTGGAGATGGTGGTGTGAGCAGGCATCACTCTCAATGGCCATATAGACCTTCATGTTCCCAGAAGGGATTGGAACAGTTGTAAGGTATCACACAATGAGATCCTCAAACCTTATGTTCGTTCATTTCTTACAGAAATTTACTCTCCAGGTATTGATCCAATAAGCAAGCTCTGTGAGGGTGAGCATTATCGTTCATTAGTCAAATGTGTATTAATGGACGATAATGCTGACCCTCACAGAACTTGCTTCGTGGACCAATACCTAGAGAGTTAAACCATAAGCCATATTGACTGATCACCTGACTTAAATCCAATTGAACATGTTTGGGATGCTCTAGGACGATTCATGTTGCAATTCACCTGCCAGGACCCTCCAGGAGCTCAGATCTGCATTCGTGCGTGAATGGTAATTACTCCCTCAAACCCTCATTGGCATAATGATTAGAAGCGTGACAATTCGCTGTGCAGCTTGCATCGCTGTCCTAGGTGATCATACACCATATTAAAGGCATGATATCATCGAACTTTTACATGCCATTCTGGGATAATGATTTCCTAATTTGAACACATCATTAAATATTTACAGGAAATCGTTTGTGTTTCAGGTATTAGATCATGGACTTCATCTGTACGTTTCATTGAAATCCAACGAAGAAAGTGTTTTTGTGTTTGTTGCTTAACTCTTGAACACCAGTGTATATCAGTCTATACCAGGGGTGGCAACCTTTAATATCATACGAGCTACTCGAAAAAAAGATATCTCAAGATCGGCCACTTTTCGTATGATGGTGGTTTCAGATGATAAATTGATGGAAATAATTCAAACAGAATGGGAATATTAATCCTCAATGATCAACTGGTTGCCGACCTCTGATCTATACATATCATGCATTAAAAAAGAACTGCATTTAGCAGTTTTTTTGCTTCTACCTTTATCATTTTTTCTCTAAAAATAAGTTGCACATAAAACATACATAAACAATTTTTCCTATTTAAAAAAGGAAGAGGGTACTCCCCTATACAATGGACAGAGAAAACCTAAAAGCTTTAACGAACTTGTCCAAATTTTTCATACAACATACATACACACATCAGGTACGCTAACCACTATTACCAATAGGTAGGGCTATAACAAATCAACACAAAGCAGAGATATAATAAAGAAAAATATATTCTGGAACGCCACCCCATTTACATTAATTCTCATGAGAAATTTGTATTCGACTAAACACAATTTCATCTAACACCAGGGCGTACCCAGAGGAAATGTCCAGACCCCCCCCCCTCCCCTCGAAAATCCTGTCGTCTTATATTAAATCTCAAACTTCTCTACCTGCTTTGAAATCAAATACAGTTGTCTTTGTATAATTTTATTTCAGCCTCATATTTTATGTCGGACACTAAAAGTAGATTAAAAAAAAACAATTATAAAATCTGATTTTAACTTTTCTTGTTCAGAATATTTTAGTAATTGGGAAACTATTCAAATCTTGTTCTCCAACATACACCCCACCCCAAAAGTAAATCCTGAGTACGTGCCTGCCTTACAGGAATTTCTATTATTTTTGAAGAACGCATCTGTAGCCTGTTGCGTGAGTTAGGGGCTGAATGTATTCTAACAAGATTTATCCGGTGATACTTTAACTCAAACACTCTAATTATATCTAGATGACACTTTGAATGTCGAAACTCATGATCGTCCCATGTGAATTTTCTTCCCCCACCTTTTTCTTTTGGAGGTGACACAAAAAGAGTAGTTTGGAAGAGCCCACGCTATTTCCCATACCGGAAGCTGTCGTTTGAGATATAAACTCATTACACTTGGAAATAAATTTATAATAAGAGGAAACTGCACATCAGATTCTGTGATCCTAGCTTTTACGTTTGTTTAAGTGAAATTTTCTTGTTTTGGATGTGGGGAGAGAAGTTTGTAGGAGCCAAACCTTTACGTTGTGATAAAAGCTGCATACGGAATTGGTGGTAGCAGTTTTACTGTCTAGGAGTTCCCACTCAAACAGACAAATCTAAAACATATATTAGACAATCAAATTACCTTCAAATTTACCTTGGGCAACAAATGATAATTCTGACGAAAAATAATCGATCTTTTCAAATTTTGGATACAGAATATAGTAAACAGTATGACTATACGTTTTAACTATCAGCAGAAAAGCCGGTAAATGTTACTCTAAAGCTGCCTACATTCTGAACAATTTTACCTTTTTACCAACCATATTTAAACATTATGATAAAAAGTTTGGTGATCTCAACGAAACATTATTTCTCGTGAAATATTTAGCTAAAAAAATTTAGTTTTCCTGTGAGTAGGATTAGAACCCACGTCTCCTAATAATATAACCTGACATGTTACTGAGAGACGTAAGTTCGAATCCCCTCACGGCAAAACTAATTTTTTCAGCTAAACATTTCGAGCATAGCTACAGGACATCTCCTATGATACGTTACAACTGAAACGTTATTTTTTGCAATAATGCAAAACATGTGCACATGAAAAATAGGATATTTATTCTTAAAGCGTTTTTGGGTACCGTTCTGTTTACGATCCCTGGGCACATTAGAAATTTCAGTTTTTCTATAAGATTAATATTAATTATTCAGAAGGTAAGTATTATTCAAAATGAGAGACGTTAAAATTTTTTCACTGTAGGGTCACTTCTCAATAATAAAAAATAACATGCCTTTCTTATGATAAAGTCGAAACGCTGTTCAGAAATCTTCAAAAGCAAGGATGAGACCTTGTTTCCTTTCATATATGAAAAACTTTGGTTTAATTACTTGAGGTAATTAAAACGTTACTTAAATACAGCAAACCTTTCAAAATTCCGGCACATTTTGCGAAAATATCATCAATTTACAATCCGCAGATATTAAGGAAGCAACCCGGCACTCGCATCTACGACAGCATTTGTCTAAGAATTTTCACCATAACTATCAGAGCTGTCGGATGTAAACAGTTACCTTTGGCAGTTACTAAAGTGTTTATTTGTGTTATTTTATTTCGAGATTATTTTGTCATAATTTTTTATCGCAAAACTTCCATACCATTCTTCAGTTATGATGAGTAAATATCAAAATGGAAAAGGTAGAAGAGAAAGCCAGTTAGATTTTGTTTAGCTAAAAAATTGGAAATTATAAAAAGGCTAGAAAGATGAGCAAGCTTATGAAGGAATAAAAAAATAAATACCTCCCAAACAGCTGCTTGCCACAGAGGTCTGACAGGAGCCTGTCAGTTTATATGCCATAGTATAAGGTCTGTGAGGATGGCAGGACCTCAACAGAAAAAACAACACAAACATACATGCCTTACCTGGGGCCCGAACCCAGGTCCCATTAGATCAGTAGCCAAACACGCTAACCACTTAGCCACAGAACGGCTCATGCAGGAATACAATATTGCATTGTCAACATTATATGACACAAAGGTGCAGAAAGAAGTTATTGAATATACACTGTAAGCACAATTTATTATACACACAGCACTAATCCACAAATCTGCCCTACTCTGCCGTGCCACAATAATGCGGCAAGCCGAAACCCTTTGAGGACAATAACTTGCGACTATCATGATGGGTAAATGAAGCAACATGAGCGAGTTCAATTGTGGGAAGACGGCCAGTGTGAGGAAGATGGAGTGCTCCATATCTGCAACTCCAGAATGAGAAAAAGCAAGATCCAGCAGAATGTCCGACATTTCCACATGTGGCCATCGCACGTGTGTAGCAGGACATCAACACACAGAAAAATCGTGGCCATGATAGGGTCATTGACGTTCGTGGCAAATGCATCTTCTCCTGTATCGCAATGTGGGAATGGAGGGCCACAGTGCAAATCATAGCATTCAACGATGGAGCAATTACAAAGGTTTGTGCAAAAACAATTCAACATACAATGGCATGACTGGGCTATGGCAGCCGACCTTCACATCGAGTATCCTCGTTAACAGCATGTCACCAGGTTATGAGGCTGCAGTGGGCAAAGGAATATTACCAACAGAGCATGGCCACTGTAAACTAACTTGGTCCAACGAAATGAGGTTGTAACTACAACAGTGCTACACACATAAGTGAAACCTTTCATGTTTGAAACACATAAGTGAAACCATGGACCCCAACTGCCAAGTCAAGGTGTTACAGCCCAGTGGAGGCAGTGTAATGTGGAGAATGTTTACATGGGCTCCTTATACATATCGAGACTACTACTGCAGAAGGCTATACTGATGTACTAACTGATCACCTACACCCATTAATGGCTCTCCATTTCCCACAGTAGGATATTTCCTTTCAACAATACAACACTCTGTCTTATCGCTCTCGTTTGGTGAAGAACCAGTTGGAGGAGCATTCCAGTCAGTTCACAACCCTCGAATGCCCTCTTACTCTCTGAATCTGAAAGCTATCAAGCATCTGTGGGAAGAAGTGAAGCATTGCATTAGAGCCCAAACCTACCACCAGCAACTCTTGGAGCTTTACAGATGGCTGTCCTGGAATCATGGGCTGCACTACCACTAGAACATTTCCAACACCTGGTAGAGTTCATGCCATGACATGTTGTTGTTGGGTATAATAAATTGTCTTTTTAGTGCATTATTATACACTGGTTTCCATAAATTAAGGAACACCCTGAAAACTCATTTCATCTGCTTCATGTCAATCAGAAGATACATTATCTGATCAAAAGTATCTAGACACCCCTTTTGAGTAGTGGATTCACTCATATACGGCACAGCCATGGCTCAAATAGGTACAAAAGGATGCATGTGGCCTAGCTAACCTAGATATGCATGAACAGGAGAATGGGCGATATGGCAGAGCTCAGTGACTTTCAATATGGCAAGTCATAGGATGCCACCTTAGTAACAAGTCAGTTTGGGTCATTTCGGCCCAACTGCAGCTCGCAACGAACCTGTAAATGATTGTGAAGTCGAAATGCCTAGAAACAACAATGGCACAATTGTGATCTGGTAGGCCACATAAAATGATAGGGTTGGACCGCTGAAGCAGGGGTGTGACAAAATCGCCTGTCCTCGGTTGCAACACACATCACTAAGTTCCAAAATGCCTTTGGAAGCAACACCAGTATCACAACAGTTTGCTGCGAGCTGCAGGAAATGTGATTTCATGGCCGAGCAGCCATACACAAGCCTCTCAATCAATGCCAAGCTATGGTTCGAGTGGTGTAAAGCATGGCACCAGTAGACTCTTGAGCAGTGGAACCACTATCTTTGGAGTGATGAATTACACTTCATTATCTGACAGTCCAACTGACAAGTCTGGGTGTGGAGGATGCAGGTGTAATCTTTTTACCTGTGACCAGTAATGTAGCCTGTTGAAAGCACATGCAGGTCTGTTCAGCCATTGAAAGATATTCCTCCCCAAACTATGACACTATCACCACTATAGGTGTTCCATTCATGGATATTTGTGGCATGATAGTGTGTTCCTGGTTCCCTCCATGTGAACTGATGCAGTGAATTGCTGTAGAGGGCAAAACTTGATTCTTCTGTGAACCGGTATTCCTCCCAAATCCAGTTCACTATATATGCAAGAGTTTTGATGGTCCCTCCCTATGGCATTGGGTCAGGGAAACGAACACCATAGGCTGTAAGTTTTCGTTAGTGCCTAGGGTGCAGACACATCCCATGAAGTCGTTGGCATAGGGTGGTAGCAGATATTGCTGTTCCACTCATTGATAGATCTGATCACAGCTGATGTGGTGTTGACATCTTGCTACTCCAGGTGCATACCAGATAGCAGTCCTACCTTGAGCTACTTGCTCATCATTATTCACTACTGAATCACATGGATGTATCCTTATTGGAATTTTTGTCAAAATCCCTGCACCATGAACAACTCGCATTAAGCCATCTGGTTGACTTTTGCTTATCTTTAACCAACCTAAAGGTTACCACTGCCCTTTTTACAATAAATGATGTCTGGTAGACATACCCAAAAAAATCTGCTTTCTTGACAACTTCACTTCACAGGACAAGCTTTGAAATGCCCACTTTTAACCCTTAATGCATTTACATATAACACTTCCAATGAAATTCATTTGCATTTCACACCTCAATCCTGCATCATATTTTACATATGACTTTCAAGCATTTTTATCATCAGAATTTTATAATATCACATTTTTGTTTTCATTTGTTCTTTAATTTATGGAAAAGAGTTATTTAATGTTCTTTTAACTGCCTTTATGCTTCTCTACAATCAATTAGGTGAAGAACAGTAGGTGAACTCAACTAGTGAGTACTAACCATACTTTTATAATTGACATTATTGTAGATGGTAGACATTTGCTATGACGTTTTTATTGTCATTTCTTTACTTTAACAAACTGAACATATTTACTTATGCAAACACTAGCACTATCTTTTAGTCATTATTAAATGTTTACAGATGCAAACAAGTTCAATTGTTAGTGCTTAATATTCATCAAAATCTGCTTCTCCAAAACTCATCAACCGCAAGTTATCTCTCTAGAATCTGGCAACTCTTAATCCCCAAGGAGGATGGATTTTAAAGAATTTATTTCAATCTGGTGCTTAAATTTTGAACACAGTGGTAGCTCGCTTATGGAGACAAAAATGTATATAACCTTGGGGAGGAAAAACCATTATATTTGCTTGTGGCAGCAAAATGACATGGTCTAGTGCTGACCTTAAATGCTATTACAGACTGTTAATACTACAGGGTGTTTCAAAAAGGACACAATCCTAAATATAAGAGTGTAGAACTTATGCGCATGTACATTTTATGCCATAATATTAGTCAGTTGGCACTGTACTCAAGGTTAATAGCCTTTAGCAGTTGAAGTGACCTTGTCACACACTAGTCTCACTCAAGTATTCATTACTTTGTGTTGTGTCAGCTATGTCGTTTTCCGAAAACTAACATGTATTTATTGTTGAGACTTATTGTGGGTATAAATCTTACAAACGTGTGAGAGAGGACTTTAAATTGAAGCTTCCTCAGTCTGCAGTTCCCAACAAGTCGACAATATCTCGTTTGAATGATAAATTTCGTGACACTGGGTCTGTACAGGATCGAAAGAGCCCAGACCGGCCATCACTGTTAACTACTGAAAGTTCTTGATGTGCCTCAGCGTTTAACTCGCTCACCCAGAAAATCTCTTAGAAAGTTATCTTCACAAGTTGGACTGTCACCAGCTACTGTTTTCAGGGCTACAGAGAAGTTAAAATTTCATGCCTACCGCATTGATGTCGTTCATGAACTGAAAGAACCAGATCATGAAAAACGTTTACGGTACTGTCATTGGTTTTGTTCTTTCGTTGATGAAAATGGAATTGAGGTATTGACCTTGTTTATTTCAGTGACAAGGCATCGTTTCACTTGTATGGGTACGTGAACAATCAAAACAGTCGAATATGGAGCAGTGAAAATCCTCACACTTTTCATGAACGACCATTACACACACGGAAAATTGGTTTAGTGTGCAATTTCCGATTGTCGTCTAATAGGGCCTTTATTTTTTGACTCAACTGTAACTGGTGAAGTTTATTGTGACCTCATCCAACAGTTTATTGCACTATTCGATGTGAATGAATCAGAAATGTGAAATTTTGGACGCAATCTATCCTTTAAGGGTCAAAGATTAAATGTAAATCCACTGGTGCTAGAAGGCTAAAAATTGGTGTATTCTGAGTTGTAAATTCCAGAAACCTAGACAAATTTTGAATGTGATGGGTCTTTTCAAGATCAAAAGTTAAAATTATATATAAGTGTTGGAGACCTAAAAATTGGTTCATAGGTCTGTTTCAGGCGTTAAAACTCAGAAAGATAGGAAATTTTCAGATCTGATGTTGCATTCAAAATCAAATAGAGGTTCGAATGATGGTCTAGATATCAAGAGGTGCCGAAATTAAGATTGATTTTCATATTACTTAACAGCAAATGGGCTAGTTCGGTTAAGAATACCAAATTAAATATTGGAGCTAAAATTGAGTCTAATGAATACCTTGACAAAAGTGTTTTATAACTGAAGCTTAAGAAGTGTTGTGCTATAATTAAGAGAAATACCTTTAACACTGAAGCTCTGATAAATCCAGATAGAGCCAAAGCTTACTATGATTAGGTTACTTAGTCATAACAACTATGGTTAGCTTACTACTGAAGTTGAGAAAGAATGGGATCAGTTTAAAGAGGCTTTTCTTCAAATTAACAGTACTTTTTTTTGGGTAAAATGTAGCAGAGACAAAGTTATTTGAGTGATAAAGCACTAGAGCTTGTTTTTGAAAGAAATACAGGAATGTCCTTAATCAATACCCTGCTAGTCCTAATAGAAAGCATCACAAAGAGCTTAATATAGATGCAAAGGATCAGTTAGCAGTCGATAAGAATCTTAGGCTTGACTGACAAAGATGAGGGTTGGGTTGTTTTACCTCTGAGCGGCACTTTTTTTGCACACCATGGGCTAAATGGCCAGGTCACATGGACCCCGAAGGCTCAGAGAAGGTTGGGGGAGGGGACCCAATGGAACAAGCTGTTGGGAGACAGATGGTAGCCTCCCGTCAAGGCCATCCAGTGTGTTCTTTAACGTGCACAGGGTATGGCTCTCCCGCACACGGGGTCACGGCTTAACATCCTATCCGACGGACGGCGGCCTTTCCATGCCCATCAGTGTCCCCTACTGACAGTGGGCAGGGTGGGGAATTTTGCAGAAATAAATCTCAATGCTAACCCAGCTGGGACTCGAACCTGGGAACTACAGATTACGAGCCTGGTGCGCTATCGACTGAGCCACCCCTGCTCCCGACAAAGATGAGGAAGCAGTTAGACAGCGCAACAGCAGAGAGCTGTACCAGATAGTTAACGGTTTGTGTGGTAAAAAACAGGAAGGTATACAGGGATTGAAGGATAATGAAGGTAAGGTCATTGAAGGTGAGGATCCTGTGATAGCTAGATGGGGCTAAGCATTTCAGAGATGTTCTAAACAATGTAATTGGGTCTAATCCCATTGTTTGTAATGCAGATAGATGAATTACTGGCTTTAATGTTGGCTCTATATCACATTCTGAAATTATTTTGGCTATCTCTAAATTAAATCTGCATAAATCCCCAGGAGTATGTAAAATTACTAGTCACTTGGCTGAGAGTAATTTTGAATATTTTTTATGATAAAAAGTGTTGTTTCTAAGGATTTCACTAGAGCAATAATTATCCTTATTTTTAACCCTTAAATTAGGCAACTGTTTCAGAGTGTAGCATTGAGGGGAAAAAGGGCATGGTTGAGATAGATAAGGAGGTGATGACAGTTTCTCCTCCTTGTAACCTTTCAGTGAGACCTGTGGAATTCAGACAATAAACAGTTTAAGAAATATAAGAGAAATTCTCCAAGAATTTCAAACAAATGTTCCCTTTTTAGAAATTAGATTTTGAAAAAAAAAATAAAACTTTAGGTTTGTACATTGAAAAAAAAATGGTGGTTTTACTCTCCATGATACACACAATGTGGCATCCAACATAAAAACTAATAAACGTGATATAATGGATTATGGTGCAACAAAGGTTATTGTTGACATGTGTAACACTTATTCTGTATCTTAAAGAACAAAATATAACTGTGGAATGATCTTTTTGCTTTGCTAAATGTGGTTGGATACAAATTTTTAGAAGGATTTTTTCCGATAAGCCAATAGCAAAAAAAAAAAGAAGAGAAAAATGTATCTGATGTCAAGCAAAAAACACTACTCATCAATATACACTTTGTTAAACTTTTAGATGCAAAGAACATCTTGGTGAAATAATTTTAAAATGTGTAAATTGTGATAAAAATTATTCTGAATTATGGTAAATATTATTAGTTAATTTTATTAGTTTAATCTCTACTTTTCATATCTCCTATCTGTATACCCTTATCATTATGAAAGTTTACTACCTTATTGTTGCATTTTAAAATCAATTTCAAATCGACTAAAAATAAAAATTATGAAAAAAATTGAATTGTAAACTTTATGAGAAATTTTTATCATATTCATAATTCTATTTTTGGGATACCTTATATCAGCTGGTGGATATTCCTGATCAGTGGCCATCGCAGGTACCTGAATCTCACTTAGCTAGTTGGGCATCGTCAAACCTAAACTGGAGTAATGTGTTTCAGGCATGCCATATGGCTCTTGAAAAAGTCCACTTGAAAAGGTGGTGCCTGAAGTTCCTACCAGCATGCGACTTCAGCATTTGGCAGAGGAGGAACAGGCCTTTGCCTCTTGCCTGTGATCAGGGGGCTGTGTGATATTGTTGGCCCTACCTATCTCAATAAACTGTTTCTTTAAAAATCCTACTAATCATTTTCTCTCTGCAGGAACGAGGAACGTGAGGACATTACATAAAGATTATTCTCTTGATGTCCTCACACAGGAGGAATTCCAGTGCTATAACCAAGATATTCAAGGCTTGCAAGAGAACAGATGGACAGGTAAAGGTGAGATACTTAAAAATAACTTTAAATTTCTCTCTTCAGGGAGGGAGGATGGAAAGCATCTCCAAGGTGTAGGATTGCTTCTCAGCAGACATGCTAGTGATGCTCTTCTAGGATATGACTGCATTAATGAAAGATTTCTTAGAGCAAAATTTAAAACAAAAATTAGACTTGAATGTCATTCTGTTGTTATGCCCCCACAGAGGACTCTGATGGGAATGAGAAGGATATGTTTTACAGCCAGCTTCAAGATATTTTGAATTTTATGAAAGAGATATCTCTCTTGAGCTATGTGACTTCAATGCTAAAGTTGGTACTGACTCTGATCTTTGAGTAGGAGTTTTAGGTCCTTTTGGCATTGGTAGTTCCAATGGCAATGGGGAACGTCTCCTACAGGTAAGTAAACTTAATGGTTTACGAATAACTAACACATACTACAAACACTGGGACATTTATAAATATATATGGGTTTCACCTGATGGGTTTGCACAAGAATATGATTATATTTTAATGGGCTAGTTCAATTAGAAATACCAGATCATACAGGGGAGCCGAAATTGGGTCTGACCATTACCTGGTCAAAAGTGTCTTGCAGCTGAAGCTTAAGAAATGTTGTTCTAAGGTTAAGAAAATTACCTTCATCACTGAAGATCTGAAAGATCCATGTATAGCCAAAGCATACCATGATAGGCTACTTAGTCATTATGACAATTGTGGTTTGCTTAGTGCTAAGTTGAGAAAGAATGGGATCAGTTTAAACAGGCTTTTCTTCAAACCAACAGTACTCTTTTGGGTAAAAGGGAACAGAGGAAACAAAATTATTTGAGTGATAAGGCTATGGAACTTATTTCAGAAAGAATTCTCTCTATAATAACAGTGAGTCGTGTGTGACAGTTAGTATGTCTTGCAGCGATTGGTTTAGTATTGCTAGTGGAGTTAGACAAGGGTGCATTTCGTCTCCTTTTCTCTTTGGTTATTGATTATGTTACGTGAAATTCTCTGTAAAGGAAATGTTTTGGCCTTAAATGATCTTGAGATGTGAAAATTTTTGATTTAGATTATGCAGATGATTTGGCCCTGTTGGCTATTGATATTGATGAGATTAATTCATTCATTAGGGCTGTTGATGAGACTGGTAATAGAGTATGTTTGGTGATAAACAGAGAAAAAACTGAAGTGATGAAAACCGGTCAGGCAGATGGTGCTTCAGTTGCTTTGAATTGCTGTACCATTGAGCAAGTGTCTCAGTTTAACTTGGGAGTTATGTAACAGATACTGCTGATATGCGACATGAGATATATAGAAGAATAGTGATTGCCACTGGGACTTTTAAGAATCTATGAAGAGTATGGTAAAATAGGCATATACATCTAAAGACTAAAATTAGGCTGTATAATAGTTTGGTTCTTTCTAAGGTTAGTTATGGTAGCGAAACATGGACCCTTTGTAAGCAGGATATCAAGAAACTTGATGCCTTTGATTCTAGATGCTTATGCAGTATCTTGTGAATTAGGTGGTTTGACTTTGTAAGTAATGATGAGGTTAGAAGAAGGAGTCATCAACCTCTTTTGAGCAGCATATTGTGCAGAGAGAGATTGTTAGTTTGGCCATGTTGCCTGTTTGCATAGCTGCAGATTGGCAAAGAGGATTATGAACAATGTACCTAAGGGTATCTGAAAAAGTGGGAGACCTAGGATGCGATGGGCAGACAATGTCAAACAGGACCTTGCTAGAATTGGCTAGAGTGGCCAAATGCAGCAGTTGTAGCTCAAAAGAGGCATGTCTGGAGAGGAAAATTAGTCTGGTTGGATCTCCGTAGGCCATGGCTGCATGAGGATTTGCATTATATTTCTCTATAATACAATAAAATGTGTTATTTTACTGATCTTTTGTTTCATTAAAGAGTTGTTGACCATTTGTAAAAAAATTAGGAACCCATTTGCTGTTTTGTTCAACAATAAAAAATGTACAAAACGAGGGTGTGCTAAATTAACGTTTAAAAAAGGTGATCACAGTTCTTGTGATAATTATAGGGGAATCAGTCTACTTTCTGTTCCAGGTAGAGCCCTTTACATGATTGTGCTTAAAGAACTAGAATTTGGTTGATGGACCACAACTCATGAGCAATGTGGATTCAGAAGTGGTAGGGGATGTGTACATCTGATTTTTTCACTTAGAGAGATTCTTGAGAAATGTTTAGTTGTTTTACCTCTGAGAAGCACTTTTTTGCCCACAATGTGCTAAATAGCCAGGTCACAAGGACCCTGAGGGCTTAGTGAAGGTTAAGGGAGGGGATGCACTGGACAGTTGTTAGGAGACATAATAAAATAATAATACCCCCTCAAGCAGCTGCTTGCCATAGCGGTCTGACAGGAGCCTGCCAGTTTAATACGCCATAGGAGATCTATGAGGATGGCGGGACCTCAGCAGAAAGACAACATGAACATCCATGCCTTAACAGGGGCTCAAACCCAGGTCCTGTTGATCAGTGGCCAATTGCACTAACCACTCAACACATCATAGCATCCCATCAAGGCAATCCAATGTGTTCTTCAATGTGCACAGGGTATGGTTCTCCTGCACACAGGGCCATAGTTCAAATGTCCCATTCAATGGGCAGTGGCCTTTCCAAGCCCATTGGTGTCCCCTACTGACTGAGAGGAGGGTGGAGAGTTTAGTGGAGATAAATCTCAATGCTGGCCCAGGAGGGAAAGAGAAATGCTTAGAGTTTCAGAAACCTGTGGTCATTAGATTTATAGATTTCAAAAAAGCCTTTGATCTGTTCATTGTAATAATTTGTGGTTGTTAGAATGTGTGGCATATCTTCCAAGTTAGCATAATGAAAGCTCTGCAATAACACTCAATCGTGTATGTCACACATGGAAAACCTGTGGCCTGTGGGCCACATCTGGCCCACTGAAGCTTTTTTAGTGGCCAGTGAATAACTAGCAAACAAGAAGTGAATCATCACTTCAAGCCGCACAGAGTTTGAAGAGGGAGAATCCTCCCAACATCACCTCATATAACAGACAGATAGATCACAGACATTTCCCTGCTTGTTAATGATGCCAAGCCTTAATCCCTTCAATATCACGGCCTTCACTACCCTTCTTCTTTTGCTAAAGGGAGTTGTGATTGCCTCAAAGGAGTTGAGACAGATTTTGATGCATGGGCAGCTAGATAAATTGAAGATTAAAATGACAAATCATAACAAGTGTGTAATGTAGCAGAATAATGCCATTTTTTGCTATCATTACTTCGCAGATACTATCTTCAGGAATGAATAGTCCCATCGAAAAAGTGCTGTCAGGTCTGAAAGCAGAAGTGTGTCATGTATTATGTGGTTTTATGTTAGTCTAGTAATATCATTCTTGTTCTGTTGCTGAGCACCAGGTTCATAATTTGTAGTTTCCACGTTGGAGTGCCAGCTGGACCAGCTTTGAGATTTATCTACACAAAACTCCACACACCGTCCTCAGTCAGTAGGGGACACCTTTGGGCTTGAAAAGGCTGCCGCTGATTGGATGGGACATAAACCGTGGCCCGATGTGACGGACAGCCATACCATGTGCACTTTAAAGAATACGCTGGATAGCCTTGGCAGGAGGCTACCATCTCCTAACAGCATCTCCTAACAGCTGTCCAGTGAGTCCTCTCCCCTTAACCTTCTCTGAGATTTGGGGTCTTTGTGACCTGCCATTTAATCCAGTGTGTGCAAAAAAAAGGGCCAATCAGATGTAAAAACAACCCAACCAAAAAACCATTCCTGTTGGGCACATGTTGTATGTCCTATTTTCCCAGTGAAAGGATTCTTATATTATTTTGTAGATGCTGATCATTTTTGGTTTATTAATTCCTTTTTTCCATTGAAGAAAAGGAAAGTAGATAATGATCAAATATTTCAGAAAGATGTAACACTGAATATTTTTTATAATAAAAAATAAATAAATACCCCCTCAAGCAGCTGCTTGCCAGAGGTCTGACAGGAGCCTGTCAGTTTATATGCCAGAGTAGAAGGTCTGAGAGGATGGCTGGACCTCAGCAGAAAAAACGACACACACATCCAAGCCTTACCCGGGGCTCGAACCCAGGTCCCTTAGATCAGTAACCAAGCGCGCTAACCACTCGACCATGGGACACAACTGAAAAATACACCAGTATGTTTGATTTGTTCAGAGTCAGTGTAATCATAAACATTCTAATTATGAAATTTATCAAGACCAACACAGAAAAGAAAAATTTGAGAAACTTATAGGTGCACTGAACATGCAAAAAGATTTATTTACCAAAAGGTCTCAAGAGTCCAATACTATTGTGCATGTAAGTTTTGTCATTAGTGATAAAATTGCAAAATATTACAATATGATTCTGATGGCGAATTTGTAAAGGAGTGTCTGCAAACAGCTTTTTGGTATGTTATGTCCAGAGTGAAAAAATGATGTTAATAAGTTTATCCTGCAGAAGTGTAACCAGGAGGATCCATGGACTTGTTGTCAATAAAGAAAATACCTTTACAGAACTAACATTAAAATTTTAAATTTTTTATTATTCTATTGATGAAAATACAGATATTCTGACAGTTCGATTAGCAGTATTTCTGCATGGAGTTGATGTAAATTTCTGTATAACAAATAAATTTCATGGACTTAATGCAATGATGGGTATCACAAGATATAATGAAATTTTTCATGCTTTGAAAACAACTATGGCTAAATTCAATCACACTTTTGAGAAACTTCATAGCATGGCTACAGATAGTTGCTGGCAGTGGTTGGTAATAAAAAGGCTTAATTTCTAAAATTAAGTCTGAATTGATGTCATTGAATTTAGGGACCAAATAATTATCTATATTTCACTGCATCATTCACCAGCGTGCCAAATCAATAAAACTTTCTCATGTAATAAAAATAGTAGTTTTTACTATCAATTTTATAAAGTATTGAGCTTGGAACCATCAGCAATTCAAAGAATTTCTTGAGAATTTCGAGGCTGAATACGAAGATATTATTATTACTGTGATGTGTGTTGATTGAGCAAAGGAGCTAGTGCTGGAAAGATTTTATAATCTGAAGAGTGAAATTCTCACATTCATGGAATAACGGAAAACCGATCCCAAACTGTGACAATGGCTGGATATGCGATCTTGCCTTTCTTGTTGACTTATCATCTCAATGAATTATATTTAAAATTGCTAAGAGAAAATCAGTTTATTCATAATCTGTACCTACATATAAAATCATTTCAAGGAAAATTAGGTTATGAGAAGCGCAGTTAAAAAATTAATTAATCCTAAATTCAGCTAGACAATTTATTCCATTTTCCTGCTTTAAAAAATCATGGTGGACTTTATTTGGCTCGTTCTGAAGATATCAAATTGATAAATATGAAATTTAATGACAGATTTGCAGATTTTAGAGCACAAGAAATTTTCTTGCACATTTTCTATTCTCCATTTGATGTTAGTGTGCAACAAATTCATGAAGAATTGCAGATGATAAATTGATCTTCAAGGCAACAAATAACTAAAATGTAAAATGTCATCTACCCTGAGAAGTTTTCCCTCATGTCTTTGATTTTGTGAGAAAGAATGTGTTTAATTGGAAGTACTTACAAATGCAACCAAATTTTTCTCAAAAATGAAATTTATGAAATAAAAAAGTAAGATCTAGGTTAAATGATCAGCATCTACAAAATAATTTAAGAATTGCTACTATAAAAATTTGTCCAACATTGATGATCTTTTTGAAAGCATTCAAACACAGAAAAAAAAATAAAAAAAAAATAAATACCCCCTCAAGCAGCTGCTTGCCACAGAGGTCTGACAGGAGCCTGTCAGTTTATATATGCCATAGTAGAAGGTCTGTGAGAATGCATGACCTCTGCAGAAAAACGACACATACATCCATGCCTTACCCGGGGCTCGAACCCAGGTCCCTTAGATCAGTAGCCAAATGTGCTAACCACTCGGAAGTCATATTAATACAATGTTTTTATGTGCATTTTTAACACCTGCATCTTTTTTTATTTTAAGAAACATTTTCATTCATATTTTAAAAAATATATCTTCTAGGTAAAAAAATTAAATTAGTTTTTAAATAAAATTACCATATATGTTTTTGTAAATTGGCTTTAATACCTGTTCATGGCACTTATTAAATTGGATAAATAGAAATGGAGATTTTAGTGTTTTATGCAAAAATTAAAGACTGGCACTTGGCAATCTGAAAAATTTTACGTAGCCCACAGTTCAGAAAAGGTTGCCATCCCTGGTTATGTGTTGGTAAGTCTCATAGTAATCGGTTTAACACTGCTAGTGAGAAAGACAAGGGTGCATTTAGTCTCCTTTTCTCTTTGGTTATTGATTATGTTACACGAAATTCTCTGTAAGGGTAATATTTTGGCCTTAAATGATCTAGAGATCTGAAATTTTTTGATTTAGATTTTGTATATGATTTGGCCCTGTTGGCTAATGATGTTGATGAGATGAATTCTTTCATTAGGGCTGTTGATGAGGCTGCTAATAGCATAGGTTTGGTAATAAACTGGGAGAAAACTAAAGTAAATGATGTCTCCAATTCTAGATATGCAGTTGGGTTAGGTTGTTTTACCTCTGAGCGGCACTTTTTTGCACACCATGGGCTAAATGGCCAGGTCACATGGACCCCGAAGGCTCAGAGAAGGTTGGGGGAGGGGACCCACTGGAACAGCTGTTGGGAGACAGATGGTAGCCTCCCGTCAAGGCCATCCAGCGTGTTCTTTAACGTGCACAGGGTATGGCTCTCCTGCACACGGGGTCACGGCTGAACGTCCCATCCGACGGACGGCGGCCTTTCCAAGCCCATCGGTGTCCGCTACTGACCATGGGCAGGGCGGGTAATTTTGCGGGGATAAATCTCAACGCTGACCCAGCTGGGACTCGAATCTGGGAACTACAGATTACGAGCCTGGCACGCTACCAACTGAGCCACCCCCGCCCCTCCTAGATATGCAGTATCTTGTGTGTGTGTGTGTGTATCATTACTTACAAAGTCAGGTGGTTTGATTTTGTAAGTAATGATGAGGTTACAAGGGGTCTGTGATCTTCTTCATCCTTCTCTACCATACCAGACCAAAATAACTGCAAGATAGGAAGTAGTGAAGAGGAAGGAATAGCATTGATTGGATGAGTCCATTTAAAATCTCAGCCATTTTGGGTCAGTATGCTACTGAAAGGGTGAAGCAGCATTAGTTTACCATGTTGCCCATATGCATAGCTTCAGATTGGCAATTATTATTATGAACAGTGTGCTTAAAAGCTTTAGGAAAAGGGAGAGACCTAGAATGTGCTGGACATCATCATCCTCAAGCAGCCATGGGCTACAGAGGTCCAACCAGACTGCGCAATTTAGTTCTCCAAGCAAGTCTGTCCTGAGCTACATCTACTGCATCTGGCCACTGCACACCAATTCTAACAAGGTCCTGTTGACATTGTCTGCCCACCGCATCCTAGGTCTCCCCTTCTTTCTGAGGCCTTTAAGCACACTGTTCATAACCCTATTCACCAATCTATAATTATTCATACGGGCAACATGGCCAAACGAACGGAGACTCTCTCTGCACAATATGCTGCTTAAAGGAGGTTGCAAACTCCTTTGCCTAACATCATCATTAGTTACAAAGTTGAACCACCTAATGCCCAAGATACTGTGTAAGCATCTGGAATCAAAAGCATCTAGTTTCCTGTTATCTTGTTTACAAAGTGTCCAAGTTTCACTACCATAACTAACCCTAGAAAGAACCAAACTATTATACAGTCTAATTTTAGTCTTTAGGTGTATACGCCTATTTCTCCACACTCTCCATAGATTCTTAAAAGTCCCGGCAGCAATCCCTATTCTTCTGTTAATCTCATGGCGCACATCACCATTATCTGTTACATAGCTCCCAAGATAATTAAACTGTGAAACCTGCTCAAGACTGCAACAATTCAGATTAACTGAATCACAGCCTGCCTGACCAATTTTCATCACTTTAGTTTTCTCTCTGTTTATAACCAAACCTACTCTACTACCAATCTCATCAACAGCTCGAATGAAAGAATTCATCTCATCAACATCATTTGCCGAAAGGACTAAATCATCAGCATAATCTACATCAGAAATTTTCGTATCTCCAGTCCATTTGAGGCCAAAATCTTTCCCTTGAAGTGAATTTTGCATAACATAAACAGTAACCAAGCTAAAGAGAAAAGGAGGCAAAATGCACCCTTGTAGAACACCAGAAGTAAACCTAAACCAATTGCTACAAGCCTTACCAACTCTCACTCACGATTCAGTGTTTTTACAGAGAGCGTTCATTATGTTACCTAACTTATCTGGTATGCCATATGATCTCACAATCAACTACAAATTATGACAATCAACAGAGTCGAAAGTCTTTTTGAAATTAACAAAGCTAGCAATCAAGATTTCTGAAACTCTAAACATTTCTCAAGAATCTGCCTAAGTGAAAATATCTGATCCACACATCCCCTACCACTTCTGAATCCACATTGCTCATCACGCAATTGACTGTCAACCAGATTCTTAATTCTATTAAGCACAATCATGCAAAGAACTTTACCTGGAACAGAGAGTAGGCTGATAGCTTCTCATAAACAACATTCAAAATGCAAAATATCACAAAGTTTGTATTTTCATTTTTTTTTTAATTGAACAATTTGGAATTCTGAAATGTTGTTGAAAGCTGCCCTGTTTTGAACACTGATTTGCTATTCAACACTTTAAGTTCTTAATGAAAGTGTTATATTTTAAAATGATATAAATTGGGAAAATTATATTTTTGCTGAAAAATTAACAGTATGCAAATTTCCAGCTACTTTAATCATTAGCTGTGACAGAAATTGTAAACCAAACTGATACCGTGGAAATATTTTTTTCTTTCTTGTGTGAATTTAAATGCGTAAGGAAAACTATGCTGATTTCCATTTGGGCCTGTGAATATTAGGGGATTTATATTCAGACATTCTTTGTTATGCAAGCCAAATTTGATGTATGAAAATTCCTGAAAGTTTTAAAATTCCACCTCATGAAAATTTATGTTAGCAGATAAGTGGACTACTACATGGACAAGTCTACATTTGATGGACTCTTGATTCCTTTTGAGAAGTTCATAAGACTGAATGGTCACCACCAGGTGCATACCCCAAAATATTCTAATTTTGACATGCTTGAATCTCTGAATTTTAGGGACTAGTTTAGAAAACACATATTTAAGATCTCAAGGGGACTATAATTCCCCTCCAGATACGCCACTGGCCACCAAAAACTTTCGATTTCATCAGCTCTTCCAATGAACAAGCATGCAAACTCTTTCCTAGCCTCATCCCCCTCTTCATCATCTAATAAGTAATATTTATGATAAAAGTGTCTGACGCCTACTCAATTCCAAAGTATTGCACATGTGATTGGCGAGGATTTTTTGCCTGACTAAACTAATTGCTAAAGAAAAGTATACTTTGCTCTCACTCTTAAAGTAACCTTTGTGCATGAAGCAGTTTTTTGTTCTCTTCTGTTGTATAAAAAATAAATGACATCAGTAACTAACCATATAGGCAATTAATTAGATTATTTAGTTTTTTGTGGTTTTTATGTGAAAAAAGGATATTACACTAACAGAGTTGCACAAAACAAGAAATCTTGAGTGTAGGATTCCACACTTTACTAATTCACTCCTTCTGTGACATATTCTTTGGTGTTTATAATACAGCTGATGGATTCATATGAAACAATAATTCATGACTGTATGATTTCCATTTTACTGATGTAACATCCTTGAGCAAATGATGCATATTCCACATCGGCATTGTTGGAAAATGATTGATAAAAATGGCCACTATCACTAACCAGCAGTAGCAAACAGAATAAATGATTTATGATACTAAGTTTATATTAAAATTTTACAACCGTTTTATGGTAAATATTTAGTTGTACAGTCATAAATTCTCATTTCATATGTATCCATTAGTCTCAGTATAAACAAAGTGACCAAAAAAAAATTAAAGGCCACAGAGAGAATGAATCAGTGAAGAGTGGAATCAAAAAATCACTCATAATCTCGTTACAGCATGTTTTCGGAAAAATCCAGCAATGGTCTGCAGAACTTATGCCCATGTGCAGAATCTGTAGGCATATAGAATAATTACCTAGATAGCTTTTGCATTCACAGAACCATTCCATATTTAGCACAAGTGTAGAATCCGTAGTCAGATAGAACTTGGAACAATTATATAATTTATTGACTACTTTAACCTAGATTTCTGCACATGAGTAGTGCTTCAGAATGGAATGGTCTGCACACACTTATGTGATAATTATCTTGTACTTTTTTAAATTTTATTCTTGTCACTGATTAGTTGCAATTTTTTAATAAATTTGTTCTATCATCACCTCTTTCTCTACATTAGCAAGCCATTTAGGAATAGGATATGTAAAACTGAATTGCAAATTATTTTTAATTCTTTTGTTCATGGTTTTAATTGTTTACTGTGTTCATCACATTTTGGCTACCACTACAAATTAAGGTGTGTTAGATGCTGTTTGTGTTGAATTATAGTTACTACCTGTGTAATACCACCATCAAAGTATATGATAAGACAAACATTTATACTGTTGATAATTTCCAACATTCCTAAAATTCAACTTATATAATGTTTTCCAGGTATAAACCATTTCAGAAATTAGGGATTGTATAAGTGTCACATCGGTGGTCTGTCACCAATATTTGGCACAAGCACAGAATCTCTACTTTAAACGTTTATTTAAAACTTTTAAGATTGTTACTTCCTTTTAGTTTTAGTTCCACCCTTTGAATGTGATAATATTTAACTAATCATGAGTTTGCTAGTATTCACTCAACTCATATTTTGAGTATGCTATTGCTATGAGATCTACTTTTCCCATTTAAAGTATACAATATTAGTAATATCAGTCTACAATTTTCTTGTTGAGAAACATGGTATGAACCAAGTTATCTATTTGAAGAAGAATGATCAGTGTTGCATGGTTATCTAAACTTCTAGATCTCCTGTTACTAACTGTGTAGTTGATCTGATATATATTTAAGGCTGTCAGTCAAGAATTTTAAATAATTTGAAGCTTTTGGGCTTGCACTAAGAATAACCCATTAGTAATACATGATCCAATTTTTATATACTGTAGTTTTAGTGAGAAGAGGTAATGTAAAACATGAATGACACACCAGGATACCATTATTTTTTTGGTTTGATCAATAACAAAAAGTTAATTTATTGAAGTATGTAAAATGGCTTACTTTCCACCACAGGTTGTAGAATTGATAAAACTGCAAGTAATTCTTGGAGTACCCATCAGAAAATTATTTTAAATAATTAAATTTAAGAGTGACAGCATATAATTTGCAATCAAACAAAATAATCCTACCCTAATAGTTCTCTTCTGTTAGGTAGTAACACCAGGTAGTTAGGTCAACATGAGGGAAACTGGAAAAGAATATGCACAACTAAATGAAGGATAAAGAAAAGTGTCAACATCAGATTCTTCTGATTATGGCTCTTTGTACAAATAAAACATTTTTGGTTAGTTTTGCCAATTTCATAGGATAATACCTCTAGAACTTAAGATATATATATATATGCAAATTTCTCCACAAAAAGTATAGTGCCAAACTCCATACAGTAGCATTGTCACCAAGTTGAACAAAATTGATGGTGGCAATAAAGGAAAGACGGTGAGACCAAAGCAAATCCATTTCCTTTTACAGGGTAAGTATGCACTGCCAAGACTACCATTCAGGTAGAATAGGGAGAATACCTTTCGAAGGTCCTAGAAATCATCATCCCTATTGTCCAATCTGATTGAAGAGAACTTGAGAAGATATGGCATATAGTGCCATGTTTGGTATGTCAGTTTGGTTTGATCAGCTTTTGAATTCAGAAGCTACAGAAGTAGTGTTGGACAAAGTGTGGAGTATTGGTGCAATAAAACTCGCTCTCCAGTGAGTCACACAAACGATGTAATGTACATCAGAGATTCTGAGTCATGGGCAAAAGTGAGATACCAAATTATCTTGCATTGAAACAGCAGAAATGAAAGAAAAATTTGCACCATTGTGCAATCCAACTTTGGTGAGAGAGGATGTTAGCTATGTGTGATATCTGAATCAATCTGAAAATGTCTGCATTAAGGGAGTAATGGAAAAAAAATCTTTTTGCTTTAAAAATATTTCTCTCTTTGGATGTTGTTTATTTCATATTGAAGACAAGTGAGTAATATGTATCAGAAATGATCTGTGTAAGTGATCTCACAGATGTCAGTGTTCAGCAATAGCTCAAGTACTGCATCCGAGGCTTTCTTGTGGTTTTGGGATTCAGTGATATCTCTATTGCTATGTCATGTTGTTCAAAAGATTAAAATTCTGTCCTGAAAAATATGGGACAGATAGCAACACTGGTGAATAGGCCATGGCATAAAGCCAAGCATCAGGTAGCTCTGTCAGAGTTGAATGGTGGATAGAATTAACTGGAATGGCGTTCTAGTGATAATGCACAGAACCAGCCAGGCCTAGGACCTAATGTCCAACTGCCTTCTCATGGTACTGACCGTTAGTACCTTTCAAAAGAGATACTCTCTTGTGGAAGGGAATGGAAGGGGAAGGCTGTGAGATCAGTATGGTCTACTAATCTGAACAACTATGGCTAGTTTTTTTCCTACCCTGCTGAGGAGTGGTCAGCCACACAGGGTCTAGTGCTGACCATATATACTAACCAGAATAATGGATCTGAGCTTGATTATGGATCCTGAATTTGTTGCACTGGTGGGCTTTTGTTGAGAAAAAAATCTTCTGCTGTGTTTTCAGTTTGTGGGTTGACAGTCCTAAGTGATTAGTAAGTGATAAGTAAGATTCACAGGATACATTTTATCAGCTGGTGGATAATCCTGATCAGAGGCCATCAAAGGTACCTCAACTCTTTTTCTACGGGCATCGTCAAAACCTACATTGGAGGAAGTCTTCCAGTGTAGGTGGCTTCAGCCTTTAGGTGAGGGTACTGGTGTTTGCCCCATGACTGCAGTAAGGGGGCTGTTTGATATTGTTGGCATTCCCTTTTTCAATAAAGTTTCTTTAAACATCTCACTAGCCATTTTCACTCCATAGGAAGTTGGAATGTGAGGACTCTGCACAGAGCTTATTCTCTTGATGTCCTCATACAAGAATTCTACTGTTATAATTTAAATATTCTTGGCTTGTAAAAGACCAGATGACAGATAAACATCAAGATTTTTAAAAATAAGATATAAGACCAGATTCTTAAATTTCTCTTTTCTTGGAGGGAAAATAAAAAGCATCTCCAAGGAGTAGGTTTGCTTCTCAACAGACATGTTCGTGATGCTTTTCTATAACATGAGTGCATTAATGAAAGATTTCTTCTTACAGCTAAATTTCAGACAAGCATTAAAGACTTGAGTGTTATCTGTTGTTATGGCCCCACTGAGGATGCTGATGAGGATGAAAAAAAAAACAGGTTTTACAGACAATTGCAGGATATTTTGAATTCTGTCAAGAAAGGAGATATTATTCTTGTTCTATGCGACTTCAATGCCAAAGTTGGTACTGACTCTAACCTTTGGGAAGGGGTGATAGGTCCTTTTGGTATTGGTAGCTGCAGTGGGCAATGTCTCCTACAGGTATGTAAACTTAATGGTTTGAGAATAACTAATACTTATTACAAACACAGTAATATACATAAACATACATGGGTTTCATCAGATTGGCTGCATAAGAATATGATTTATTATATATTAATCAACAGCAAATGGGCTAGTTCTGTTATGAATACCAGGCCATATAGGGGAGCTGCAATTGGATCTCACCATTACCTTGTTAAAAGTGTCTTGCAACTTAAATTTAAGAAGTGTTGTGCTAAGGTTAAAAAAGTTACTTTTAACATTGAAGATCTGAAAGATCCAGTTATAGCTAAAGCTTACCACGATAGGTCACTTAGTCATTATGACAGTCACGATTTGCTTACTACTAAAGTTGAGAAAGAATGGGACTGTTTTAAACAGGCTTACCATGAAACAGTATATTTTAGATAGAGAGGTGCTGAGGAAGCAAAATTATTTGAGTGATAAGGCACTTGAACTTATTTTGGAAAGAAAGAACTGGAGGAATGTTCTTAATCAATATCCTACTAGTCTTAATAGGAAGCATTACAAAGAGATTAATAAATGTGTAAATGATCAGCTAGCTGCTGATAGGAATCTTTGGCTTGATGGCTTGGCTGACAAAGCTGAGGAAGCAGTTAGATAGCACAACAGCAGACAGCTGTACCAGTTAACATTTTGTGCAGTAAAAAATGGATAAGTATACAGGGATTGAAGGATAAACAAAGGTTATAGAAGGTGAGAATTCTGTCATGGCTAGGTGGGCTGAGCATTTCAGTGATGTTCAAAACAATGTGGTTAGTTCTCCTATTGTTTGTAATAATGATAGATGTATTAGACTTTAATGTTGGACCTATATCACAGTCTGAAGTTATTTTGGTTATTTCTAAACTTAAATTACATAAACCTCCAGGGGTAAATGAAATTACTACTGAAATGCTTATTGTTCCTACGGATTTTACCAGAGCAATTATTATCCCTATTTTTAAAAAAAGGTGATCATGGCTCTTGTGATAACTCTAGAGGTATCAGCCTACTTTTTGTTCCAGGTAAAGTTCTTTGCACAATTGTGCTCAATAGAATTAAGAATCTGGTTGATGGGCAACTGTGTGATGAGCAGTGTAGATTCAGAGGTGGTAAAAGATGTGTAGATCAGATTTCTTCTCTTGGACAGATTCTTGTAAAACATTTCAAGTTTCAGAAACCTTTAGTTACTAGCTTTGTTGATTTCAAAAAGGCCTTTGACTCTGTTGATCGTCATAATTTGTAGTTGATTGTGAGATCGTACAGCATACCCAGACAAGTTTACATAATGAAAGCTCTGTATAATAACACTGAGTCGTGTGTGAGAGTTGGTTAAGGCTTGTAGCAACTGGTTTAGCATTGCTTTTGGTGTTCAACAAGAGTGCATTTTGACTCCTTTTCTCTTTAATTTGATTATTGATTACGTTATGCAAAATTCATTGCAAGGGAAAGATTTTGGGTTTAAATGATCCTGAGATTGGAAAATTTCTGATTTAGATTATATGCTGATGATTTGGCCCTTTAGGCAAATGATGTTGATGAAATGAATTCTTTCATTAGAGCTGTTGATGAGACTGTAGTAGAGTAGGTTTGATGATAAATAGAGAAAAAACTAAGTGATGAAAGCTAATCAGGCAGGCTGTGGTTCAGTTAGTCTGAATAGTTCCACTCTTGAGCAGATGTCTCAGTTTAATTATCTTGGGAGCTATGTAAAAGATACTGGTGATTTGAATCATATATATACAGACATATAGGGATTGTTGCCAGAATTTTAAGAATCTATGGAGAGTAGTTGTATAGATGTCTATTTCTCAACAAAGACTAAAATTAAACTGTATAATAGTTTGGTTCTTTTTTGAGTAAGTTATAGTAGTGAAACTTGGATGCTTTGTAAATAAGATAACAGGAAACTTGATGCTTTTGATTCTAGATGTTTACACAGTATCTTGGGCATTAGGTGGTTAAACTTTGTAAATAATGATGAGGTTAGGCAAAGGAGTCAGCAACCTTCTTTGAGCAGCATAATGTGCAGAGAGAGACTCTTGGTTTGGCCATGTTCCTCGTATACATAAGTATAGATTAGCGAATAGGATTATGAACAGTGTACCTAAGGGTAACAGAAAGAGGAGGAAACCTAGGATGTGGTGGGCAGACAATGCCAAACAAGACCTTGTTAGAACAGTGGCCAAATGCAGCAGATGTAGCTCAGGACAGATATGTTTGGAGAACTAAATTACAGAATCTGGTTGGACCTCTATAGCCCATGGCTACTTGAGGAGGAGAAGGAGGATGAAATATTACATAAAAATTGCATTTTTCAGTCACCATTGTCAAATCAAACATGGCAGAGATTTGATTTAGAATAATAACTGCAGTAAGAAAAAGTTTCATTTTTATCACCTTTCCTATAGATCATAGTTTGGTGATTGATATATTGTGAGCAAAACTTTGAAAATGAGACAAAGGTCTTCTTAGACAGCCTATATATGAAATTTTTTTGACTTATTAGCAAATCTTCCATTGAGATTCAACAGGTGTTAAAAAATAAAAGTGGTTCTACACTCAAACATGAGTTCCATTTGAGATAGAGACTTAAATGTTTAATGCAATACATGAGTGACATCGTGAAAACCACTGTGTGAAATTTAGGATTGGTGGTCAAGTGTCTGAGGTGAAAGAGAGGGGTGGGATTCCAAATCTATCACAACAACCAAGAATATTGAACATGGGCATGTGTTGGTAAACTTCCAAGTCACATGCATTGTTGTAAAAGGCTGACAATAGGTACTACAAATTATTTATAATTATATTATACTCATGATTTTTCCCTTCTGGTAACTGATGTTCATGATATAACTCTTTCACTGGGAATGTTTACGAGGCCAGAAGCGTATTTATGTACTGAGGTACCTTAGCTATGCACTAATATGCTTATTATAGGCAAGTAGCAAAAAGTGGTGACCAAAGCCACCCCTGAAATTCTAATACAGCAAAAATTTCAAAGTTCATTGAAGAAATTTTTTTGGCATCTTTGGTTTTTACCCACAATTTTTTTACATTTAATTATAAACTTTAGCAGATGTAATTAAGAAATATTTTATCTATACTGAATAATTCAGTAGTAAAGAATCACAGGATGTGTGCTATAGACATGGAACTTGTGAAATAATAAGCTGAAAAAAAAATTGGTTTTTCTGTGGTTCAGCTTATTTCATGAGATCTATACCGAATTTTTACCTATAACTTCCAGTAGCATTTGATTTCAGGCATCCTAAAAATATCGTGTAATCTTTTTAGAATTAGCATCCTAAATAAATTCTAATCTTTTTAGAATTTTTGTAGGACTATTCCTAGAATTTGCTCTCCAGGCCCCCTTTGTTATGGGGAATTACATTGGTGATCTCTATTCCCCACATTCTTCTTTCTTCTGCTGTATTCTTTCATACATTTAAATGGGTAATGTCACTGTTAGCTTTTTATATTGTTTATATGCATATATTCTTGATGGCATTACGTATTTAGAATTTTTTGGGTCAAACAAAAGAAGTTGGTAGAAAAATAACATGCGAGTGTTATTGAGGACTTTTGACATTCAAGTTAACCCTATAAAAAGTAATATATTTTCCACATTAAAATCTTTAATATCATATTTCCATGGTACCAAATTCCTAATTCACATTATATTCTCATATATTTTATTTAATGTTCAGTTTTCAACAACTGCATCTGGACTAAAGAGATTTCTCCATATAATAAATATATGTATGTAGTTAATCCAACATTGGTTCTAGATAAATGGAGTTTTTTAAAAAATATTTGAAATAAGGAGTATAATTGCAATTGACAATTTAAAAAAATATTCCTCAAACAACTGCTTGCCACAGAGGTCTGACAGGAACCTGTCAGTTTAATAGCCATAGAGATCTATGATGAAGGTGAGATGACAGCAGAAATCAATCATATCTTATCTGGAGATCAAACCCAGGACCCTTGGATCAGTAGTCAAGCACATTAACCACTCAGTCACCAGATGGTCATTAACAATTTAGCACTATGCAAGATTATTGCTACTGAAAACTTGGTGTGGCCAAAAAGTGCCCTCACCAAGGCTTGTGGCTTTCTTGTTCTGCCCCTGGGCAGAAGGAGAAAATATGTATTATTGCACATTTGAACAAATTCAGATGTTCATAAATGCAAGAGCTGTGTTTATTAATTGAACTGAGAGTTGCAATTCTTTGGCATGAAATTTTTCACAAACCTGTTTGCAAACTGAGGTCCACCTGTACTTATTATAACAGGCTGAAATCATTATTTATTCTTTGTATGAATTGATGCAAATAATTTAGTGAATTAAATATAATTGTTTGTAAACAAAGGATTTAAAAAAAAAACATTTAATACAATGTTTTAGGGATCTTGTTGCTTAAGAAGCCTTGAATGAGCATCTTTTGAACCCACTCAGATGTGCCTCTAGATGAGGCTTGTAATAGCATTGGGTTGTTTTACCTCTGAGCGACACTTTTTTACACACAATGGGCTAAATGGTCAGGTCACAAGGACCCCCGAAGGCTCAGAGAAGGTTGGAGGAGGGGACCCACCTGACAGCTGTTGGTAGACAGATGGTAGCCTCCCATCAAGACCATCAAGCATGTTCTTTAATGTTCACAGGGTATGGCTCTTCTGCACTGGGGGCTACGGCTTAATGTCCCATTTGATGGACGGCGGCCTTTCTATCTCATCAGTGTCCCCTACTGATCGTGGGCAGGGAGGGGAGTACTGATAATAGCATTATAAATACTTAGTGATAAATACCAAGAAACCTTCAATGATGAAAACTAGTAAGATGGATTATTCTTCAGTTATTTGACTGACTGCACATTGGAGAAAGTTTCTCATCTTAATTCCTTGAGAATTGTATGATAATACTAGAGATGTGCATCATGATCTTCATTCATTGTTTTCAACATTTCATGATGGTTAAACAAAAAAGAAATTTAAATTAAAATAATGGTTTACTTCACTAGGCTGAAGTAGGATTAGTGATTATGTGAAAAAACTAAATGTAAAGAAAAAAAAACTGGCATGCTGGAACTTTTCACAATCTAAAGACTACGAAAAATGCTAGATTCACCTAAAACTTAGGCTATTAGTAATTGTTTGGTCTTCTCTCATGTTTCCTATGATAGTGAAACTTGGACCCTTTATAATCAAGGTAACAGGAAGCTTGATGTTTATGATAACAGATGCATATATAGCAACTTTTGTATTAGGTGTTTTCAGTAATAGAAGTAGTCATCACATGTTTTTAAGCACCTGTGTAGGGAAGAGACTGCATTGTTTGGCCATATTGCCCACATGCAAATCCTAAGCAAAAACCAGAGACTAAAGTTGGCATATTATTATGGATTAGGTGACATTAGCTGGAGCACATGCAAACTTCAGAATAGATATTCTTGTAAGGATACCAGTGCAGTATGGATTGAAGTACTTTTCAGGGCTGTTGACTGTGGAATATCTAGGAATCAGTGTAATAACACTGACCTGGCAATAGTGGACGTGTGCTTATTCTTTGCTGTGCTAATGAACACAGCAATAGTGATCTTGTCAACAACTTGTCACATTTGGGGGCTATCCTCTGCCATGAGTTATGGACAAATTAGCCATTCCTTTGATTTCCTTCATAATTTTGCACAACTCATCTTGTCAAAGGAGCACTTATCTTAACCAGTTTCCAGTAATAAATAGGCACTTTTTGACATCGATTTCAATTTTAGAGGAAAATTTGTCTGAACCGGGTGGGATATGAACCCACGACCTTCTAATAACGTGTCAGGTGCTCTGTCCCACCTGGCTCAGACAATTTTTCCTCTAAAATTGAAATCGACGTCAAATGTCTATTAAATCAGCACTCTAGCGTCGATTTAAATATTAGAGGAAAAATTGTCTTGAGCCGGGTGGGATATGAACCTATGACCTCCTCATAACATGTCAGGTGCTCTAAACCACTGAGCTACCGGCCGCCGGATCAAGATCTCCTCTAATTAGCGTAATGAACATTCCTTTCATGTTTCATATTGGCGCTATTCAGGCAATTTTAGCCACAAATGGCATTTATATTTTGCCAATAGATGGAAGCATATACAACGAGTATGCAGATAATAAACAATGAAATAAGCTTAACGTATTTCAAATCAACTATTAATCGAGCTTATTTCATTGTTTATTATCTGCATACTCATTGTATATGCTTCCATCTATTGGCAAAATATACATGCTGTTTGTGGCTAAAATTGCCTGAATAGCACCAATATGAAACATGAAAGGAATGTTCATAGTGCTAATTAGAGATTTTGATCGGCGGCCGGTAGCTCAGTGGTTTAGAGCACCTGACATGTTATCAGGAGGTCGTGGGTTCATATCCCACCCGGCTCAAGACAATTTTTCCTCTAATATTTAAATCGATGCTAGAGTGCTGATTTAATAGTTGATTTGAAATACGTCGAGCTTATTTCATTGTTTATGTGCCTATTTATTACTGGATGTTGAACTGTCGAGTTTATCTCAATATTTATTATCATTAGAATACTTGTAAGACATGCTTTCCATCTATTGGCAAATAAAAAGCCGCTAGGGCTAAAAATTGCCTAAAATAATGCCTACATGTGACATAAAGGGAAATATTCATAGTGTTAATTAAAGATCTTGTTCAGCGGCCAGTAGCTCAGTGGTCCAGAGTACATCCCACCCAGCTCAGACAATTTTTTCTCCAAAATTGAAATCGACATCAAAAAGTGGCTATTTATTACTGGATGTTGAACTGTCGAATTTATCTGAGTTTTTATCAACCATCTCAATATTTATTAACCAGTTTGTACAGCCACTGTTGAGTTGCAAAACAACTTCACCACCAATGTACTATCCATAAAGCTCTGGTCACACCTGCTTTTGTAACCTCTGGAAAGAATGTGCACTAGGCATATGATAGGTTTTGATCTGCATAGATATTGCATACAATTTTTATTTTCCCACTTTGTAACTTTTGGGAATAATTTTTCATTCTTTTTATTTCTGTATAGGCATTCCAAATTTCCCCTTAATTATTTTTACCTACAGGCGGTCCAAGTGATACACTTTAGTTATAACCACCTTGTACATATTACCCAAGAGAACCACTGTCATTTCTCAAAGCAATAATCTTTTTTCTTCAGAAAAAGAATCATATTAAGTGTAAAGAGAATAATGTTTCAAGTAGTTCAGATTTTTACTTCTTGCTAAGAATGAAAATCAGAGCATAAGTTAGTTGAGTTTATAGTAATTAGTACGTATTATGTGGCCGAATAGTTAGCATGCTTGGCTACTGATCTAAGGAACCTGGTTTCATCAAGACCAAGGTTTATTCCTGGGTAAGGCATCAGTGTTTGTGTTGTTTTTCTGCTGAAGTCCCACCATTCTCACAGACCTTCTACTATGATGTATTAAACTGGCAGACTCCTGTCAGACCTCAGTGGTAGCAGCTGCTTGAGGGTTTTTGTTTTATATAATAACTCATATATGAATGTGTCCTGTAGAACTTAGATTTCAAGGGTTTGGATTATACCCCAGAATAACTTTTTTTTTTTCAGTGAGCTCTTCATTTAGTAAAATGAATTATAACAGTCTTAGCTTTTGAATCAATAGGAAATTCTGTGGAAATCTGTTGCTGAGATTTGCATTTTTAATTGGTAAATCTTATTTAACCAGATGGCTGCTCAGCAAAACAAAATTATTTTGATTTGATAGAAAAACAATTGCATTAATCCTATAAAACTTACTTCCATTCTATAAATTGTTTAAACTTGTACAGTTAGTAATTTGTTTTCACCTACTGAGAAAATCAAAACACACAATTACCTTCGCATGAATATATATGAAATTTCCAGATGGAAAGAGCATACCAATGAGTTGTTGAACTAAGACAATGTACATCTCAAAATTAATCATTTGTAAGAGTTACTGCCACTCCCATGCAAAATTGGGTTGGTTTGTTTTACCTCTGAGTTGACTCAGAGGCGCTTTTTTGTACACAACGGCACTTTTTTGTACACAACTTTCTAAATGGCCGGGTAACAAGGATCCTGAGGGCTCAGAGAAGGTTGGGGGAGAGGACCCACTGGATGGCCTTGATGGGTGGTAGCCACCCATCAAGGCCATCCAGTGCCTCCCACACATCCAAGGCCTCCCACACACAGCCATAGCTTTACATCCCATCCAAAGGACAGCAACCTTTTCAAGTCCATTGGTGTCCCCTACTGACTGAGGCAGAGTGAGAAGTCCCAGGCTAAATTCATGACCTATGAATCAGTATGTGAATCCACTACATTTTACAATGTAAAATCATAATTCATGGAGCAACTTAATATTAATTTTCTTGCAAAACTGCAAATATTCAAAATTTTATTTTTACTCTGCTACTTATCAGAAAGTAGAAAGTTTTTAAAAAAATTCTGATATATATTAATAATGAAATACAGTAAACTCCTAGTTATCCCGTACTCAAGCTTCTGGAATTCTCATGCATCATCATCTAGCAGCCATGGGCTATGGAGGTTCAACCAGACCATAAAACTTAGCTCTCCAAGCATGTCTGTTCTTAACTACATCTGCTGCATCTGTCCACTGCACACCAATTGCAACAAAGTCCTGCCTGACATTGTCTGCCCAAACACATCCTAGGTCTCCCCCTCTTTCTGAGGCCTTTAGGCACACTGTTCATAACCCTATTGGCCAATCTATAATTATCCATATGGGCAACATGGCCAAACCAATGGAGTCTCTCTCTGCACAATATGCTGCTTAAAGGAGAAGACTCCTTTGCCTAACCTCATCATTACAAAGTTGAACCACCTAATGTCCAAGGTACTGCCTAAGCATCTAGAATCAAAAGCATCTAGTTTCCTGTTATCTTGTTTACAAAGCATCCACGTTTCACTACCATAACTAACCCTAGAAAGAACCAAACTATTATATAGTCTAATTTTAGTCTTACTGGTATCATCTTTCATCCATTATTACATTACACTAGTTCAATTATGGCCATTAAAGTAGCAGGTAGTTTGAATTTGTGATCATGTTGTTCTCTTTATTGGAAATCTTTTGCCCTTCAATTTGCAATGCTATCAAAGAAGAATGCCATGCAAGGACGAAAGGGAAAAGTGTTGTTTTCACTTTGAAAGAAAAAAAATTGCAATATGCAAAAGACTGCAAAAGGGTAAAAATTGCAATATTCTTATCCAGGAATTCAATCTTGTGTATGCTTTTCTACTGACTTTACCCTTCAAAAATTCTTTTTCACTTTTTGTTTTTAAGAAAACATGGATACTATTGGTAGTCAGTGCAATCCAATGGCCAAAATTACAACTCTTTCTACGATGGCTTCCAATGAAGCAATTCCCAAAGTATTTGTTAAGTGTACGGATTTAGACATTCATTATTTACATTTTTTAAGGAATACTTCATTTTTATTATCATTGTTTTTAATTGTATTTTTATATTTCAACTAAGGCTTGAATACAAGATTGTACCCTACTGTATTTGATTTCTATAAAAAATATTTTTCATGCATCCAGCAGATTCATCTAAATGACAAACCCATTCCCCATAAATGCCAGATAACAGAGTTTTTACTGCACCTCTTTTTCCCCAATTATAAAACCATCATCATTCATAAATATACTACAAATTTATTTCAACAGGCTACTTCAAAATATGATATATTATCAAAAATTATGTAAAATGCACTCTCTTGTATTGGGGTAATAAATAACTCTACCTTATCAGTTAACCCTTAGAGTACAGATCAATGCCAGGAAAATTTATGTAAATTGCCTGGATCCCTCAAATTGATACTCTTTATTTCATATGCAATTTCTTTTAAAATCATGACATGAATGGATAGGCCAGAGTTGGAACTATTACCAACCTGAATAACATTTATGAAGGCCATGTAAGAAGACATCTACCTTAAGTGGCAACTCAAAGGGTTAAGGATTAATATTTCCATATTTCTTTAATCCTTTTAATATCATATGGGCCCAAATTACAGGTAGAAGGTAGGTTGGGTTGTTTTACCTCTGAGCGGCACATTTTTGCACACCATGGGCTAAATGGCCAGGTCACATGGACCCCGAAGGCTCAGAGAAGGTTGGGGGAGGGGACCCACTGGAACAGCTGTTGGGAGACAGATGGTAGCCTCCCGTCAAGGCCATCCAGCGTGTTCTTTAACATGCACAGGGTATGGCTCTCCCGCACACGGGGCCACGGCTTAACGTCCCATCCGACAGACGGCGGCCTTTCCAAGCCCATCGGTGTCCCCTACTGACCATGGGCAGGGAGGGGAATTTTGCGGAGATAAATCTCAACGCTGACCCAGCTGAGACTCGAACCTGGGAACTACAGATTACGAGCCTGGCAAGGTAGAAGGTAGTGGAAAGGAAGGAATAACAGTGACTGAACAAGTCCATTTAAAATCTGAGCCATTTTGGGCTGGTATGGTAGAGAAAGGGTTAAACATTTTAAAATTCATCATGGAGGCAGCATAATTTGGTAATTTTTACTAAACCAGTAATTTAACTGTGGTATATTTCAGCAAATTTCCTTCTGTTTCTCCATTACCTGTTTTGTGTCTCTTACATTTGCTTAAATTGCCCATTATTATGTATTATACATATATACAGCCTATGAATTGAAAGTGCAACATTCAGGAGTAGTGGACAGTTATGAATGCAAATCAGTGATATATGCAAATGATTATATTTCCATGTCAAACACTCTGTATACGTGGGAGATCACAAGACAAAACCTGTGTGACTAGGCCAAATGGTTCAGGCACTGTAGCTGTCTGAAACAAGCTATGAAAAAGTGTTGATAGCTGATATTGAAGACAAAGTGTAGAAGATATCGGAATGACCGTTCCTCCAAATGCATCAGTAGCTAGACACAATTTAGCATGGTTAAATTGGTATACCTACTGTATGGCCATATATGTGGGTTGTGATGCAAGGGCAGTTGAACATTGTTGGCACCAACATGTCAAGGCACTCAGAGTTGTTGCATGAGTTCAGCCACTGTCAGATGCACAACAGTATGGGTGAATAACACAATTTGTTGAAAGGTCACTGGCAACTTGCTCATCCAGAGCTACCATTTGACGCCATAGAAATTCCCATCATGACTAGAACAATTTCCAGAAGACTGGTAGGTGCAGAGCTGCATGAATGGTGTCCATTGCATAGACTGATTTTCACCATGTGCCACCTGCTGCGCTGGATCAGATTAGAGCTACTTGGGATGAGGAATGATAATGTCCTTTCTCAATGAAAACACTGCATTGGAATTCCTCATTTCAGGTAGCTCTAACCTGATACCAGTCCAACCAAGCTCAATTTAGTAAATGGTTTATTGTAGCAATTCGAAGTCTTGAAAATCTTTTGAAAATTTTTTATCACTGGCAACTTTTGCTGTTAAAACCAAAGTTGTGTTTTTCAGCTTCCATAACTTTTTAAATACTAAACAAATATTGCTAAAATTCAAGATTCTGATGGACTTAAGAGTTTTAATTTACCTTCAATCTAACTTCCATAGTCCCCCCCCCCCCGAGTTACTGTTTTGCTTTCCACTATTAATATAATATGCATATCACAAATTATTTGTTAGGGCTCTGATGTATGAAGTTTTAACTGCTATAAAATTTCAACTAATATCACCATTTAATGTTTAGTTCCTATTAAATTTGAAAACCCTAAACAATTTCCTTTGTGCTTTTCATCACTATTTGTAGGTCATTATATTTCTCCCACACTACAATTTCATTCACATTCAATCATAATACACAATGAATATGCAAAGGTGATAAAATCTAATCAAATAGAATATTTTTTTTAACAACTGTATTAGCATGCCTTTTCCCTTTCAGTCATCTATAATCATTCCCACACAATTAAATGTTCTAACTCTTTTAATGCAATAACAATTTCAGTCTTGCTTCTCTAAATACAAGTTAAAAATATTATTTATTGAAATGAACATATACTTTGTTTTTTTCCACATTGAGATAGTCTGTTATAAGTAATGCCTAGTTATAACAATCTGAATTTACCTACTACAACAAATGTTCTTCATGAGAACCAGGGTGTGTGCTTCATCAATTAACAACAGGGCAACCAATTGCTATGTTGACAAAAATGTGTGTGGGTAAAAAATTAATTTGTGTAATATTGTTTTATTGGGTAAAATGAGATTACTTCTTTATTTCAATATTTATTAAATAATATTATTACACTTAAATTTTAATAACAGTTAAAAAAATTTAAATTAAACTTTTCTGATTTTAACAACTGACACAATGAATTAACAAAAATTTAGCAATGGGTTTGCACACCTCCACTGCATTCCACTAATAATATGAATGTAGACCTTCTACTGTGGCATATAAACTGACAGGCTCCTGTCAGATCTCTGTGGCAAGCAGCTGCTTGAGAGGGTATTTATTTTATTTTATTATATATAGCATTTCATCAGCTACCTCGCTTTACAGGGCAGCCTTCTGAGACAATATAGGCAATAGTCTCTAATAATTTCATTATTACTTCCCTTACTTCTTAAACGTTTTCGTTTTAAACTCCCTACTTCTACTATGGGGCGGGGGTGGCTCAGTCGGTAGCGCGCCAGGCTCATAATCTGTAGTTCCCAGGTTCGAGTCCCAGCTGGGTCAGCGTTGAGATTTATCTCCGCAAAAATTCCCCGCCCTGCCCACAGTCAGTAGGGGACACCGATGGGCTTGGAAAGGCCGCCGTCCGTCGGATGGGACGTTAAGCCGTGGCCCCGTGTGCGGGAGAGCCACATCCTGTGCGCGTTAAAGAACACGCTGGATGGCCTTGACGGGAGGCTACCATCTGTCTCCCAACAGCTGTTCCAGTGGGTCCCCTCCCCCAACCTTCTCTGAGCCTTCGGGGGTCCATGTGACCTGGCCATTTAGCCCATGGTGTGCAAAAAAGTGCCGCTCAGAGGTAAAACAACCCAACCCTACTTCTACTCTTCTCTTCTCTTATCAATCACTAACTCTAAGTTATTAATTTATTTTCAAGCTTTGGGATTTCTGATGATGAATTTATTTAGTACAAGGGCCCGACTTACGCATAAGCTAACTAAGCTACAGCTTAGGGTCTTACAATATAGGGGCCTAAAAAATGCATTTAAAGATTTACTGTGCAATGTTAAAGCATTTTCTAATAATTTAATTAATCTATTGTGAAAACCTTGTTCATCTTAGTTGTAGATATATTTATATAATGTTTTACCTCCTCATTTCCATGCTTTTTAACATTCCCTTCAATTAGAATAATAAAAATACATATATTTTGATTTTCGAATTTTTGGGCCTCTTTATTTTGCATAGCTTAGGGCCTCAGAACATCAAAGTTCAATCCTGATAAGGGCATTAACACTATATTAACTCCTTGTCCTCTCATTTAAAAGTTTCAGTTCAAGTTGTAATAGTTTTCTGTTGAATGTTAAAGCCATTTAAATGTAACTAATGTGCCTGGTACTACTTATGAAAATTTGTGTTTAATGCTGTGAAACACAGAGGTATGATAAACATGAAAATACTACAGAGTTAGTTGGCCTTCTAAATGCATTATGAGCTACACTTGCCAAAAAGCCATCATTAAGTTAATAAATAACATAATTATAATAAAACTTATTGATTTCTAATCATTATTCCCAAGATAAATTTCAAACAAAAATCTAAAGCATTTTATATTATAGTTAACCAAATCTAAACTCTGTCCAAGAGAGCATGCATTTTGCCAAAATGAGGCTCTTGTTTACTCCTGTATCTTATGCATTTATATCTGTAATAGATTTCTTACATCATATTGACAAGATTTACTGTAAATTTTTTAATTTAATTTATAGTACAGATAGTCTGCTAAGAATGCAGTTATTAGGTTTGCCTAGAAATTGAGATAAATTTTCAAAGCATTGGAAAAGTTTTTTATTATATTTTATGCATGATTCTCACTTGATGCTATTTGTGAATTCTACTCCGGTCCAAACTCGCAGAGGTGACAACTTATATGCATAAAACAACTTACATGCATATAACAAGAACAATCTTCAAGAATACACATGGGCACTTTACATAATTTAATTTCAATAAAATGCCAAATTAGTTCTGCTAATTATTTTTCACAAGTGAACTCTACATAGATTTACATGCGTTACCAATGTTTTCTCTACAAACTGCAACATAGTTATGATCAGTAAAGAATATTTAACTATTCTGCTTTCAAATTTGTAATGTTCACTTGTAACTTCAAAAAAAAAAAGTTCTGAAACATGAATATGGATAGAACAAATCAAATTCGAAACTACCGATTACAGATTCTAAAAACGATTACTAATATTCCCTCATGATTAATTTAAACATTGCGGTTCTTCAGGACTCAAATCGTACACTTCACATTTATATCGCTTCTTTTACACATGCACAATTTTCAAAACGTATAAACTATTTCCGAGCGAAATTTCTTAGCAAGTCTTTTGAGACTTTAATGCATTCAGTAATTTTCAAAATGCAACATATTTTGCAACAGAAATATATTCGTTTATTTCTGTTTAACAGCGTCTTGCTTTCTTGGTAGAAAACAATCTTGCTCGAAATACATTAGTTCTATTTTCTTTTAATAGTCAACGTGATTTTATTCAGTAGTAGAAGTACAAATATTAATATTTTTATTTCATATTTTGAATATTTCGGCATTTTGTATAAAATTTACATTAACGTCTGCCAAGAGCACACATAAAAGTAAGGTTACGTTACCTGTACGATAAATTGGACAATTTCTATAAACAGAGCTATAAGCCGGCTTATACACCTTGGAAACCCATTCTTATATTACATTCTATTGTTAAACATTTCAGTAAATGCAGATATTCAATTAACATTACTGTCGTTTACTTGAAAAAGTAAATATATATAAAAAAAACACTTTGCCTAACCGTGATCAACATTCATTCGTGTAAGCCTCCCGCTGACAATTTGCAAAACCTGGTGGCGAACCTAATGATACAAACTGAAAATGTAAACAAATATTACTTTCAATTGATATTTTTAAAATACTTCTTTTATCGAAAACTGACGCCAAATCCGATAAAACAATGAAGGGTGTAGAATGTATTTATATAGCATATTAGCTAATTAATATCAGCTGCTAAATAGGACCTTTAATTGGTGACATATGAAGGTCCAGATTATTTTCCTAATATTTTAAGAATTTATTCTTTTACATGTATTTTATGAAAATTTCCAATATTTAATTGGCGTGTCTTTTCCATGGGCTAATAAGGTGTCATAGAATCTGAAGACCTATATTTCGCTAAATTCCAGAATTAAATTTACTGAAAAATAGCATTTATTATGCTTTAGACAAAATTCTTTAATATTTTGGATACGATAAAAATGTCTGATTCCTGGCTTCTAGTTTTTTTCTAACTAATAACACTTTTTGAAAACATTTCTGCATACACAACGTCAAAAGAGACCATTATTTTGTGACATTTTAGAAGGTGAACTTCGAAACTTTCCAATTCTAGAGGATTCTATAACACCATATATTGCGAGTGTACTGCAAATTAATTTTAAGTAAAAATCTGTTGTTGATTAAATTAATAATTCAATTAAAGCAGTCTTGACCATCAAATTTGGTCATAAAAATATCTTGAGCCGTGTGGGATATGAAACTACTGTCTCGTGAAAATGTGGCATTATTTTGACACATAGGTATGCTCAGCATATTTCATTAGAGTGTGCACCAAGGGAATTTTATTTTTCTTAAATGCAAACATTTATTGAATACTGATTCATAAAGCATATATTTTTATTCATCAAACAAAGATAGGAAAACTAAAAATGAGACACAAAGTACCAAATTTTTGTTTCAGTGATAAATCAGACGTGTATAATGATCACTAAAGATACAGTCATTTTTCGTGATCTTTATCTTCTACTACGTAATGAGCTAACCCAAAATTGGCCAAAACAAATTAAGGTGTCTTCATCTTCTGATTCTAGAGAATTTCCTTTATTAATGATATGAGCTTTCGACTAGCAGTACACAATCATATGTGGATCATATGAAGGCAGGGTTGGGTTCTTTTACCTCTGAGCGGCACTTTTTTGTACACCATGGGCTAAATGGCCAGGTCTCATGGACCTCAAAGGCTCAGAGAAGGTTGGGGGAGGGGACCCACTGGAATAGCTGTTGGGAGACAGATGGTAGCCTCCCGTCAAGGCCATCCAGCGTGTTCTTTAACGTGCACAGGGTATGGCTCTCCCGCACACGGGGCCACGGCTTAACGTCCCATCCGATGGATGGTGCCCTTTCCAAGCCCATCGGTGTACCCTACTGACCGTGGGCAGGATGGGAAATTTGCGGAGATAAATCTCAATGCTGACCCCTGTTGGGACTCGAACCTGGGAACTATAGATTACAAGCCTGACACGCTACCGACTGAGCCACCCCCACCCCTATGAAGGCAGGGACTTCAGCTTCCTTGGTGTCACAATCTTCGACAACAGATAGGATAGACTGTGCATACAACACAATACTGACTCTTATCATTCTTACATGGTAACACGTGGAGGGTGGCAAGAACATGGAGGTACATATTCTTTGGTATGAGCAAGATCACAGTTTATCGATATCGCGTTCAACTTAACGTAGTAACTCGCATATTTATACGTTCACAGAATTTTGAACAAAAAAAAAATCCTTACTTCATATTGTACCATTAACTGAACAAGTATATTAAAAGAAATAACTCTATCATTTCAAAAATGAATATAAATAAATACATTATCCCTCAAGCAGCTGTTTGCAATAGGTAAAGTGTTATCTTTTCTCTCTTTATTTCGCCCTGAATAATTTAACGACACTACTTTTTCGTTTAGTGATTAACTTATGCAGGACTGGTACAATGGTGGTTCAGTGCATTACCTGGAACCTGCCCCTAGGATTTAAAAAGCCCCATTGTCCACGAAAAGCTCATCATAAAAAACGACGCCATTTTCCTATCTTTAACACAGAAGCTAACACAATGTAAGCTTACCGGACAAAAATTAATCATCTCCTGCCATAAGAAGGTTATGTCAGTTCGACAGCAACAGAGGGTGCACCAGTAATAAATGCGCCCTACAAATAGCTGTGCCGTGGGCTATGGGGTTCATACAGTGACAAGAAGTGATTGTGTGCCATGTGTATGTTAGTCGCTCTGTGAAACATGGATCGCACCAAAGATGTGAATGAGTGGCAAAAAGGTTTTATTTTTTTTGGCGAAGCCAAACGGCATAGTGTTAAAGAATTGTTGCCTTTGCAGGTGTGTTGAAACGTACTGTCCAAAGGGTTTTCCAGCAGTGGTGTACATCGCAGTCCACCGCTAATCGTCACCAGAACTGTGGCAGAAAACCTGCTCACCAATAGTACCACAGTATGTCATGCACTGTTAGGGCAAACTGTTTCGCAACAAAACAGGAATTGCTCCAGTCAGTCAATGCAGGCCTACAACAAGTTGTTTCCGAACAAACACTCTGAAGGGAACTGCATGCCATGGATATCTGGAGCAGAGTACCACGGAAGAGACCCATGTTAACAGCTCTGCACAAGGCTGCACAGCTACAGTGGGTGCGGTGCCACAAAGATGGGACTGTGAACTGTTGGAAGAGTGTGATCTGTTCGGATGAGTCACGTTTTTGCTTGTACTCGAATGATGCGAGGCGACGGGTACATCGTAAGCTGCATGAAGCCTTCTATGCAGAGTGTCTACAAGGTTCTGTTCAAGTTAGAGGAGGCTCTCTGATGTTTTGGAGGTGTTTCACGTAAGAGTAAATGGGTCCTATGGTTGTGGTGACATCACACCTGAACCAGAAGGGTTATAGGAAGTTACTGGATGACAGTTGCATTTTGTGCAACATCTCCACAGTGAACATCAGAAGGATACCCCAGTCTTTCAAGACGACAATTGTCACGCGCATAGGGCTTGAAGTGTATTGGATTGGCACGACAAGCGTTCTCAAACCTTCGAACTTGTCGACTGGCCCGCCAAATCACCGGATTTGAATCCCATAGAAAACTTGTGGGACTATTTGGGGCAACGAGTGAAGCGCCGTCCCAGCATTTCCGGCCAATCTGGCCAAACTGTGACATTTGCTGCTGGAAGAGTGGATGAATATTAATGTGCACTACATTCGCACACTGGTGGCATCCACGCCAGACAGGATTTTGGCTGTTCTTCGGTCTCACGGAAGCGTTATGCGCTATTAGGTGATATTCAGTCAGGGGTTACTAATTTTTTTGTCTGGTTAGATTATCCTCGTTCCTCTAGCTCCACGTCCTACCTCAATGGTCCCACCACCAGAACGTATGTCAGTTATTTTCCAAGCCCAATAGTAAATCCAATTGCAGAATCCGTTAATCGATGACTAACTATTCTTTCAACAGAAAGCGAAATTGGTCAATTTTGATGACGTAATTAAAGATTTTGCGGCGAAAAAGGCGAGAAAAATTATGTAATATTTATAATATATTCGGTATTCCTATAAGTTGTATGTAGATATGTACCGCACTTTGTACTTATAATAAATAATTTATTATTATAAAATTTAGAAGTGCATATAAATGCGGGTTTTTTTTGGCCCCAGCAAAATTTTGGAACCCGGCCACGCAAAAGTTTACACCAGCCTTGAACTTATTGTACATTAATTGTTTTATGATGTTAATTGATGTTTAATTAAAATAGGATTTAAATTTAAATAATACAAAAACATAGCGCTACGCACGCTACCTGAGTACCTGCTAGTCTCAGCTACTCAGTAGTGGCAAAAAAGTTTGCTATTCTATGCTCTTTAATGCTATCCAACCACAACATTATGTCAATTACTTCATAATCAGTTGTATTAAGATGTCCATTAACGGAGTATTAATCAAAATAACACTATATTTTTAATCGTTGTTTTTGAATCATAATAGTCCTCGACTCTGTAGATAGCGCGAGCCACCTACTCAGCGAGCCCCAGAGCACTTCGAATCTATCACTATGAAACCATAATTGGTTCCTCCATCGCCACTGTTGCTTTTGAATATTACCTCGTGATTTCACTGTCCATTTCTTCATTATGAACATTATTTGTTTTACTACTTATTTGGTATTTTTCATTAAGTGCTAATTAATACACTAAGACATTGTTATCGCTATTTAACTTCGGGTAAGACCAAAAATTAACTTTTAAAATAAACGTTTTATGAAAGAATGTGACTGAGAATAAATTTAATATCCGATAATCTGTGTATATATACTATTAGCAAATCGACAGTTTACAAATTGCACATCTGGTGTCGTAATTGAAAGAAAATATTTTGCCAGTGCCTAAAAACTTACGTAACAAAGCAACATTAGCTAAAACGAGTATACCACAAAAAGTTCCTATCTGTACACGCCTTTTTGACTCCTCACAGCTGATTGTAGCATGGATGATCTCAGCATCAAATCAGTTCATTGCGACGATAGAGAGCATGCAATCGATCCCATGTATGGTCGAAGGTCATCCCCACTTAAAATATGCCCTCCCCACTTAAAACTCGACGCAGGAATTTTTCCTCTTGTCACAATATGTGGTGAAGAAAATGTATTCCAAAAATCACGGCCCCCAGCATTTTGTCTATGCCAAAAAATTGTTTTGGTATGATTTATTTCGACGGAAATTTGTTTGAAACTAAAATTTGTTTGACCGAATTGTGTTGGAAAGAAAATTTCTTCGACCATTTTATTGAAAGTTTGAGATATGAGAAATATTGAGAAGTAGCTAGAGGGCGTAATACTAGATAAGATCTCTTCTGGTTTGTCACTGGGGTATCATTGGAAGGCGTGTGTGTGTCTGTGTGGGGGGGAGCTCTGGGAAGAGAGAGGACAGAAGAGAAGACTTGGTATTAGATTTGACAAAATAAAATATTACTTCTTCTAAAGAGGATCTAGACTCCTTTTTACCCTTTCTTTGTTTTCACTATTCTTATAAGCTCTATTCAGAGCTTTGTAGAACAGGAAAAATGTTTGAAATTTAACACGAGTATTTACTACAACTATATTTTTTTTGTAAAAATACTCTGTGTCGTTTTTAGGTTGATATGATCTTCTATCTCGGACAGAATTTAAAGGATTGTTAAGTAAACATATTGATAATCAATTAAGCGATAGTTAGGCCCAATGAGGTAATATTACAGGAGACAGGACTGGCAACGGACGCCTCCTCAGTGAGGCAGAGAGAGAGGCGTGTTGATTAGCGTAAACAAACATTTCATCACGATCTTATATTTACATGAATTGTGTACTAACTACTGAAAAGTACTATAAAAGCAGCAATTAGACATTTCATAGGTTAGTAATTTACAAATATTGTGAAATGCTTTTAAATTTAAATTGTTAAAGCAGAGAGGCCTAAAAATAAATAAAGCATTTTAAAATACCGTTCTGTTCTAGTATAATATCAGATGTAGTTCACGATTTTTTTCATAAATGAAACTAATAATATTTACATATGAAAAGAAGGCGATTTATAGATTGAAACAGCATAGAATTTATAGAATATTTTCGTGAATTTTGTTTCTAAAAGAAATATTGAACTTAGACATCAATTTTATGAGACTTCTGCTTTGCATTTTTATTTTGCCAAAATAACACAACTGTTTTTTTTTTCTCAAACGAAACGCCTGAAATAGGGATTTTATAATTTTGTATGTGATAAATGGAGCCTAAAAATTTGCTAAAAAATTTTATGAGTTGAAATGCTAAGGCTTGTCAAATATGGTTGAAGCTCCATTGTCTATCTTTAAAAAGTAGCTAGTACTATCTATTCCCAGCACTTTAATGTCTTAAAAATAAAGCTTCAGAAAATGGTACAGTAGGATTAATTAATGATGATCTGCAAAGTTTATTCACATTTGTAACAAATGCCTGTATTGAGTGACACTTGTAGAAGATATGATAGAAATTGCAATGAGAACAGATAGTGCCTCTAAAAATGATCCCTCATGCTGTGTAAGAGGGAAGAGTCCTAGAAATTTTAAGAGAAAGTTGATGTGAGTGTAAAATTAAATCCAAAGTTTAAAGAAAATGCTATGGTGATATTATTGCCAGGAAAGAGCCAAGCATCAAACTCTTCTTCTTTAAAAGAAATATTAGATTTCACACAGAAAAGAAGAGCACAGAGAAGAATCCTAGAAGCTACTCTAGCTTTTACAGCCTTCTCATACAAGGACATGCCCTAGTACGACCGAAGTCACTGCTGACCACTGCCTTAGTTAGAACTAACACAACACACAAAGTTTGCCTTGCTGGAACAGTCGCTAGCTGTCTAACTACTATGCCAGTTAAGGCAGTTCTCTGTAAGAAGCAACTTTTGAGCCTTATTATGAAAAACTAATGAATGAAATAGTACATATTACATATCAAAAGAAAAGGCATTTAATTCTGGAAAAAAATGGTAAGGAAGTATAAAAAAGCATGTTGCAGGTTCTTTTGTAGGGAGTTTTGGATACTGTTTAATCAGCTTCTGTCACTTTAAAGGTTAATATTAAAAATTGAGGTTTTCTCGCCCACCTCACAGTATATGTGTGCAATTGCAGAAATTACTGAACAGTGTCTTCCAGGAGAAAAATTTATATTCTCAACAACAACCATTTCATACCTAATTAAAAAATTCAGGTTAATGTCCTACATAGGCTTCAATGCATATATGCTCATATCACTAGATAGTCATATCAGTAATAGGGAATTGGATGTGGAAGTTGACAATCATGCTTATAATATGAAAAATAAACATTACAAAAGAATATGCTAAAATTAGACTTCACCATTTAAAGACACAGATGACAGAAAAATTAAAAGGCATCATATTAGAGCAAACATCTAAATTCGCACAAAACACAGTGACAAAAATATACTTTGCAGTAACTTCATTTCTTATATTTTGTGTGTGTGATATGAATTTCCTAGTGCCTCAGCTGAAATGAAAATAGTTTGCATTTTTGGTTTCTTTTTTTTATAGCATGAAATTTCAATTATGTCATTTGTGTGTGTATGTGATACACTGTATGTGTAGTTTCCTTCTACCTTAGCTGATATAAAAGTTTACATATTTGTATTTTGTTGCATGAAATTTCAATCATGTCATTTGTGTGTTTGTGGGAGGGGGGCCTGCCTTTCCTTCTACCATAGTTGAAATGAGAGAAAGTGTAAATTATTGTTTTTTATATATATATATAGCATGCAATTTCAATTGTCATTTGTGTGTGTACGTGACCTTGTATTTCCTTCTGCCTCAGCTGATATAAAATTTAGAATATTTGGTTTTTGTTGCATGAAATTTCAATCATGTCATTTGCGTGGGTGGTGGTGGGGAGGGGGCTTTTGAAATGAGAGAAAGTGTAAATTGTTGCTTTTTTATGTATAGCATGCAATTTCAATTATGTCATTTGTGTGTGTATGACCTTGGATTTCCTTCTGCCTCAGCTGATATTAAAGTTTACAATATGTGGTTTTTGTTGCATGAAATTTCAATCATGTCATTTGTGTGTTTGTGGGAGGGGGGGGGGGGCTTGTCTTTTCTTCTGCCTTAGTTGAAATGAGAGAAAGTGTAAATTATTGTTTTATATTTATATATAGCATACAATTTCAATTATGTCATTTGTGTGTGTATGTGACCTTGGATTTCCTACTGCCTTAGCAGATATAAGATTTTAGAATATTTGTTTTTTGTTCCATTAAACTTCAATAATGTCGTGTGTGTGTGTGTGTGAGTGAGTGAGGAGAGGGGAGAGGGTCTTGCCTTTCCTTCTGCCTTAGTTGAAATGAGAGAAAGTGTAAAATATTTTTTTTTACATATATTGCATGCAATTTCAATTATGTCATTTGTGTGTGTGTGTGTGACCTTGGATTTCCTTCTGCCTTAGCTGATGTAAAAGTTTACAATATTTGTTTTAAAAAAAATAAATACCCCCTCAAGCAGCTGCTTGCCACAGAGGTCTGACAGGAGCCTGTCAGTTTATATGCCATAGTAGAAGGTATGTGAGGATGGCACGACCTCAGCAGAAAGATGACACACACATCCATGCCTTACCCAGGGCTCGAACCCAGGTCCCTTACATAGCATCAAATTTCAATTATGCCATTTGTGTGGGAGGGGAGCTTGAATTTCTTTATGCTTCAGCTTAATAACAAGCTTATAGTATTTTGGTTTTTTTTATAGCATGAAATTAAATTGTGTCATTTATTGGGAGGAGATTTGATTTCCTGCCTCAGCTGAATTAAAAAAAAGTTTACACTCTCTGATTTTTTCTTTCAATTTTTAATAAAAACTAATATTTTTTAATGAAAGAAGAAAATAAATGTGACTTTTAATGTTTTTTTAAACGAGACGCGGATTGGTACTATTAAGATCTATAAATTTTGAGGGCTTTCGCTTAAGCTGAAAGGTTCGATCGTGTATTAGATTTTAAAATATGTTTACCATTTTTTCTGTTTTAAACGGGCCCAAATTAAAGCATGCTAAGTTTACAGTCAATTCAGTTCAGCTTTAATCACATATTAAGAACATGTCGAATTTTTTTTTAATTTTCATACAAAACTTCGATTTGAAAGAGAAGCAGTTTCCAGCGTCTTTGCTTTTCATCCGATATAAATCAATAAGTGTGTATTAATTAAATCTATTTTGCTTTAATTACTACATTGGAATAACCTCATTGAAATAACAAACAAAAAACAGCAAAGTTCTGCATCATTTTAATCATTTGTGAGGAATTTTTAAATAGCCTTCATCGTTGTTCGCAGCTAATTCGCAAGGCATCATGGGTATTCTTGCCTCACTAAGCAGTCGGTAGACACAGCCGTCTGTGATCATGGCGGTCAATGCTACGGGAATCGGAGTTCTGTCTCTAGTATTACTACCTCAATGAAAGTGCCTATTTCAATGAAACTAAAGATAATATGTTTATTTACTATTGATTAAGTCTAATAATGAAGTGTGAATTAATTTGAGTTAAAAGAAGAGATTAAATGAAGTTACTTGAAGACATTAAAAGATTAATTTTTTGTAATGATTTGTGTATCCTACAACAACACATGCATTAGCCATATTTCATAATCACTGTACAAAAGAGGCTTTAACTACGTTAAAAAAATACTTTAGAGTCCTTTCCGCCCAATTTTCTCTTCTCCGTTGTTGTGGATGCTACGATTGTCAGATATAGTCTAGTATATTAGAACTCTGTGATCTATAAATAACATAACAATGATATCAACTGAATATTCTAAAGTCCCACAATACGTAGATTTTATAAGAAAAGGTATATATTCCTTTTGGCAATTTCGATTAATTAGCATAGACATAAACATTCTTGAAAAATCTCTCCTATTGCAACAGTCCAGTTTGAAATGGGTGCTGCATATTTTACTGTGTTTTGTCCGCATCCACAGCTCAGTTTCTTCTTTCTGCACACGTTTCATGGTTATTAACCATTACTCTAATAATGGCGGTTAATAGGAAATACAATTATAAACATTAGTATACATACGCATCATTAGTATAGTACGGTTATTAGTGTAGTACTATAACCATTAGTATAGCACGATTATTTGTGACATCTAAATTGAAGCAAAGAAATTAAATAAACTTACTTGAAGAAATTAAGACATTAATCTTTGTTAAAACGGTATGTGAATTCTACAGCTGAACTTGATTGAAACACATGTTTTACAATGTAATCTCAAGGTGTTATAAGTTCATAGTGAAATTAGCGTCCAATGAGGGTATACGAGTCACAACAGAAAGGCGAGAAAGCAGAAGCAGAAGGGACTGCCTCTCAGCTATCTCTCGGGAATATAATCTCGTAAAAGAAGGAGAAAAGAAAACATTAGACCTTGCAGAAGAGGCCAATGTTCTGAAAGAAATCAGTGACAAGTCGGAAGCGCATTCGCTGCAGCTTCAGATTGTGGTGGTTACCAAGTAGGGAGGTGATGGAGTAGTCGGTGGTTCCGATAGTATGAAGCTCTCGTAACAAAGCTTCTCTTTTGGCATTGTAGCGGGAGCAGTTGAGCAGAACGTGAGATACAGTCTCAGGTGTGCTGCATGTGGCACAGTTGGTACTGCACACTCTGCCGAGAGTGTGAAGCGTAGAGTTAATGTAGATGACACCAACTCTGAGACTATGAAGGAGGTTCTCCTCAGATCTAAGGCGGTTACCGAAGTTAGGAGCAGAGGAGGGGTCAATCAGGTAGACAGTAGCAGAGGAGGAGTCAATCAGAGAGGAACAACTTGAGTCCCTCTGCCACTGGGCAAGACGGTACTGGCTCATCAGTTGTGAGACAAACTTTTGCAGTCGCTGAGAGAGAGAGGGTAATTTGATACATACCTCTGACTCTCAAGCGCCTCCTTTGTGGTGCAATCAGCAGGCTCGTTGCAAGGTATCCCTACATAGGAATACCCAAAATTATAGAATAATAATTCCTACATAGGAAGGGATCCACTGGGAATAAACCATGATTCCAGCAGAAGTGGCCTTCAAGCATGATTCCATGGTCTTCTGGATGAAGAAGGGGTTACAGCTCTTGCTGTCTCGCTTCTGGAGAGCTTCCAATGCTGACGTGGAGTCACAGAAGATGACAAAGTTGCCACTATCGAGGCTGAGGATGTAGAGTACAGCTTCAATGATAACATGAAGCTCCGCACAGGTGGAGAAGCGAGATGCGGGAGACAGAAACATCTGGCGATGTCCGTATTGGGGATGGGAAAGGCGGAGGCAGCATGTAGTCTCTCCCGGTCAACAGATCCATCAGAGTAGACCTCAGTACATCTCTCATATTGTGCAGTGATATAGGAGGTGGAGAGAAGCCTGATGACCACTGGGTCTGAGTCGCTCTTTCGACCTAGAGAAGGGATAGTGACATTGATCATAAGATCATAGTTCCTCTAGGGTGGAAGGTCAGAGAAGGGCATATTGCCAGCAGTGGAGCTGGTAGGGACGACTCGGTGGTAGAAGTCAGTGGCAGGCACGGCGATGGCAGAGTCTGGTCTGTCTTGCAACTTCCCGAGAAGTTCATAGGAAGATGCTCGGGCGAAGTGAGAGGCTTCACTTCGCCCGAGCTTCGAAAATGGAGGAAGGAATGGAGCCTCGAGAGATGATAAGGTATATCTCTCTTCCGATGCAAGCGGAAATGCATGTCATCAGCCTCTGCAATGAAAGACGCATTTGGTGTGTTACGGCACAGTCCAAGACAGGCAGAGAGATATAGTGTGGACAGTGGCCAACTTGCTCAGCAGTGAAGCAGAGGCATTGCTCAGAGGGTGACCATTGTAGTTGATGCAGGAGAGGTTATTATCATAGTATTATAACCACTAGTATAATACGATTATTTGTGATATCTAAATTGAAATTGTAAACAAAGAGATTAAGTAAGCTTACTTGAAGAAATTAAGACATTAATCTTTGTTAAAAATGATATGTGCATTCTACAGCTGAACTTGAATGAGTCATGTTTTACGATTACTATAAGAAATAGGCTTTCACTACGTAAAAAATACACCGTAGCATCGTTTCTGCCCAACTTCCTCTACTCCCTTGTGGGGACATGAAGTTGGACACTAGGTCGTTGGTAGACGTCCTGTATAGTTGGAGGCTGGCCATCTCGGTGATTCACTGCCATTGGTTAATTGAGTCACGTGGTTTATGGACGCCATGTTTTGTCGTACCGTGAGACGAAAGCCTATGAGTTAGTGTGTATACCATGTTAAAACTTCTCAGTTGTTATAGTTTTATACATTTCCACCACATTTTTTGTCTATAAAAGTTGTCATATTTTATGAATGCTTCACTGCGCTGCATTTGGGGGTAAAAATTTCACTCAAAGAGATAAGTTAATGAATATTTTTTTCCGAGAAACTCTATCAGAAGACGGCAATCGGCTGCAAAAGTGAAATGAGCTAACTGAAAACCAACAAAATATTTCTTTTAAGGTTCGTTTGAAAAACGAGCTAATGTTTACACTTTGTCGTCTGCTTATGCCAATATTTGTTCGTCTGTCTGTCCGTCTCTCTGTTAACTGTTTTTTATCCGTCTGTCTTTCCACCTGTCTGTCCGTCTATAACCAATCAATTTTTTTACTTTTAGAACTAAATGAAAAATTCTTTTTGAGTTGGAGAGGTGTCGAACAAATATTGAAATTCGCAATTTTGAAAATTTTCAACAGCTTTAATAGCGCCCTCTAGCGATGGGAAAATTGGAAAATGATAAAATTTCAAACGAATATTACAAACAAACTATTTACACTGGAAATCTGAAATTTTGGTAGTAGAGTGTTATGGTCAGAAGGTTTACAATGGCAACAAGGCGTTATCGTCTTAGCCAAAAGTAGGGAGGCGAAAATTAAACTATTTTTAAAGAGATAAATGAAACAATATATATATATATTTGTTTTACAGGCACTAACAAAATATTAATGAATTAAACAATATTTGATAATCTCAGCGTTACCTGTAGCCGTTTAAACATCTATAAATCAATAAATGTTTTTTGTGATAAAAGCCGGCGTTCGTTCAACAGGTTAGAATACTCTGACATGTTTGTGGAGAGATGCAGGTTCGAATCCCGTATGTGGCAAAATTTTTTTCCACAAAAATATTAATATTTACATTTTTCGAATCCCTATCAGTGGAATTTCCAGTGTTAGCGAGTGCTAAAGGCGATATATAAAAACTCGAAAAACGACTTCTAGCAGCGGAAAAAATCTTGAAAGTTCCAAATCTTTAAGTAAACGTTGCAGACGATCTATTATTGCTAAAAACTTAAATTTTTTGTCATAGAGTGTAATGGTCAAGTGGTTTACCCTAATAGTAGTGATTTGTCTCATTGGTGAAATGCAACTTTTCCTGCTTCAAGAGATAAATGAAACATTTTTTTTGCACATTATAGGTATTAGTACAATATTAATAGTTTATTCTCTCAATTATACAGTAGTTTGAATTTCCACTGTCAGAAGGTACTAAAAGTGTAAAATAACTAGAATAATGCATATCGCCTCTGGCCCATATGGGAATCTCATTTTCAAAGAGAATGAAGTTCTACCTATGCCTACTTTTTCACTCCTTAAAAGTCTTAATTATGGATGTTCGTGTTGTTTTTCTGCTGAGGTCCCGCCACCCTCATGGACTTTCTACTGTGGCATATAAATTGACAGGCTCCTGTCAGACCTCTGTATAAGCAAGCTGCTTGAGAGTTTATTTATTTAGTTTTTTAATGTCTGATGGGGGAAATGCACATAGTAGTATTTTATTAGTAATTATAAAACATAAAAAGTATTTGTCTCTTAGTTCTTTAACTAAAAATGTTGCTTTTTCTTTCGTTCCTTTGAAAATAGTGTGCATATCATTCCACTGGGTCTGAATTATAACATAACAGAACTCTACACGCCGAAATTTCTACCATAAACAGATCACTTGAAACATTCGTTAAGAGTTTTGCAGTTTCGATATTTAGTGATATCTAATGATATAAATTAAAACTACCTTGGAAAATGAGAATTATCTTTCATTAGTAACCAGCTGAAAAAGAGATTTCCAATTATCTCTTTAAACAAAACCGTTCCATTTCTTACCTACTTTGGGATTAGGGCTAATTAATTGTTGTCAATGGAATTTTCAAGATTGTCACATTCCACGACCAAAATTTTAAATTTCTAGCATAACTACATCGTTTGCAATATTCGTTTTAAATTTTTGGTTATTTCGATTTTTTTCCACCGTTAGAGGGCGCATTTACAGCTTTTGGAAAATTTGCAAAATACTAATTGTTGTAATATTTTATCATTCCCTGTCCAACCCAAAAATAATTTTCAATTTATCTCTAAAAACATACACTTTTCTCTTAACAAAAGAAAGTTTCATTCACCTCCCCCTGGATATAAAGGGTCAAGTGATTGCTGCCAATGGTCAATTCGTAATCTTCCCATTTCAGCACCAAAATTTCAAACTTCTAACATAACTACATCCTTTGGAATATTCCTTTGAAATTTTGGATATTTCAACTTTTTCCACCGTTAGAGGGCGCAGTTATAACTTTTGGATATTCGAAAAATGCAAATCGTAATATATCATTAATACCTATCTAACATAAAAGGATTTTTTTTATCTACACTGCTCACAAAAATTAGGGGATATTTCATCGCTTCATATTCATTTTGAAATATCCTCTAATTTTTGTGAGCAGTATATATAAACCAAAAAAGTTCGATGTCTACAGACGGACAGACAACAAAGCGAAATTATGTTTCTTTTTCTTTAAGAAAAAACAGTCCTAAAATTTACTTTTCCTTTTTTAGTCGTTTTCTAAAGTGCTTCCAATCATGAACACTGAAATCTGTATCAAATATTACCCTTACCCTTTTCCGGAATCCAAAGTATTCGTGCAATACCATTGAGCTATGCATGCTAAATTATCCGAGCAACGACAAAACATGGCGTCCAATTTTGAGATGGCAATCTCTACCAAGATAGGGCCTCTAGCCGTTGGTAGGACAGACATTTTACTTAGTGAAAGCGATTGACAGATCGCTCTCTAGGTATGGTTGCCAGATTTCTCTCTCGTCTATATAGGACTCTGTGGTGCAGCTCCATTTGCAAATAATCTTAATGACTTATTGAAGTAGTGTTGCGACTTATTATACATTGTACTGTTAGATAATTTCCACGGTATGTCAAAGGGAATCTAACACTGGAGCTGAAGCGTAGAGTTATTGTAGCTGACACCAACTCTGAGACTATGAAGGAGGTTCTCCTCAGATCTAAGGCGGTTACCGAAGTTAGGAGCAGTGAGAGAGGGGTTAACCAGGTGCCTGAAGGAGGAACAGCTTGAGGCCCTCTGCCACTGGGCAAGACGGTATACTGGCTCATCAGTTGTGAGACAAAACTTTTGCAGTCGCTGAGAGAGAGAGAGGGTAATTAGATACATACCTCTGATTCTCAAGCGCCTACTTTGTGGTGCGATCAGCAGGCTCGTTGCCAGGTATCCCTACATAGGAAGGGATCCACTGGGAATAAACCGTAATTCCAGCAGAAGTGACCTTGAAGTATGTCTCCATGGTCTTCTGGATGAGGAAGGGGTTGCATCTCTTGCTGTCTCGCTTCCGGAGAGCTTCCAAGGCTGACTTGGAGTCACAGAGGATGACAAAGTTGCCACTCTCGAGGCTGAGGATGTAGAGTAGAGCTTCAATGATAACATGAAGCTCCGCACAGGTGGAGAAGCGAGATGCGGGAGACAGAAACATCTGGCGATGTCCGTATTGGGGATGGGAAAGGCGGAGGCAGCATGTAGTCTCTCCCGGTCAACAGATCCATCAGAGTAGACCTCAGTACATCTCTCATATTGTGCAGTGATATAGGAGGTGGAGAGAAGCCTGATGACCACTGGGTCTGAGTCGCTCTTTCGACCTAGAGAAGGGATAGTGACATTGATCATAAGATCATAGTTCCTCTAGGGTGGAAGGTCAGAGAAGGGCATATTGCCAGCAGTGGAGCTGGTAGGGACGACTCGGTGGTAGAAGTCAGTGGCAGGCACGGCGATGGCAGAGTCTGGTCTGTCTTGCAACTTCCCGAGAAGTTCATAGGAAGATGCTCGGGCGAAGTGAGAGGCTTCACTTCGCCCGAGCTTCGAAAATGGAGGAAGGAATGGAGCCTCGAGAGATGATAAGGTATATCTCTCTTCCGATGCAAGCGGAAATGCATGTCATCAGCCTCTGCAATGAAAGACGCATTTGGTGTGTTACGGCACAGTCCAAGACAGGCAGAGAGATATAGTGTGGACAGTGGCCAACTTGCTCAGCAGTGAAGCAGAGGCATTGCTCAGAGGGTGACCATTGTAGTTGATGCAGGAGAGGTTATTATTATAGTATTATAACCATTAGTATAATACGATTATTTGTGATATCTAAATTGAAATTGTAAACAAAGAGATTAAGTAAGCTTACTTGAAGAAATTAAGGCATTAATCTTTGTTAAAATGATATGTGCATTCTACAGCTGAACTTGATTGAGTCATGTTTTACGATTACTATAAGAAATAGGCTTTCACTACGTAAAAAATACACCATCTCGGTGACTATACAATGGCCATCTCGGTGATTCACTGCCATTGGTTAATTGAGTCACGTGGTTTATGGGCGCCATATTTGTCGTACCGTGAGACGAATGCCTATTAGTTAGTGTGTATACCATGTTAAAACTTCTCAGTTATTATAGTTTTATACATTTCTACCACATTTTTTGTCTATAAAAGTTGTCATATTTTATGAATGCTTCACTGCGCTGCATTTGGGGGTAAAAATTTCACTCAAAGAGATAAGTTAATGAATATTTTTTTCCGAGAAACTGTATCAGAAGACGGCAATCGGCTGCAAAAGTGAAATGAGCTAACTGAAAACCAACAAAATATTTCTTTTAAGGTTCGTTTGAAAAACGAGCTAATGTTTACACTTTGTGGTCTGCTTATGCCAATATTTGTTCGTCTGTCTGTCCGTCTCTCTGTCAACTGTTGTTTATCCGTCTGTCTTTCCACCTGTCTGTCCGTCTATAGCCAATCAATTTTTTTACTTTTAGAACTAAATGAAAAATTCTTTTTGAGTTGGAGAGGTGTCGAACAAATATTGAAATTCGCAATTTTGAAAATTTTCAACAGCTTTAATAGCGCCCTCTAGCGATGGGAAAATTGGAAAATGATAAAATTTCAAACGAATATTACAAACAAACTATTTACACTGGAAATCTGAAATTTTGGTAGTAGAGTGTTATGGTCAGAAGGTTCACAATGGCAACAAGGCTTTATCGTCTTAGCCAAAAGTAGGGAGGCGAAAATTAAACTATTTTTAAAGAGATAAATGAAACAATATATATATTTGTTTTACAGGCACTAACAAAATATTAATGAATTAAACAATATTTGATAATCTCAGCGTTACCTGTAGCCGTTTAAACATCTGTAAATCAATAAATGTTTTTTGTGATAAAAGCCGGCGTTCGTTCAACAGGTTAGAATACTCTGACATGTTTGTGGAGAGATGCAGGTTCGAATCCCGTATGTGGCAAAAATTTTTTCCACAAAAATATTAATATTTACATTTTCCGAATCCCTATCAGTGGAATTTCCAGTGTTAGCGAGTGCTAAAGGCGATATATAAAAACTCGAAAAACGACTTCTAGCAGCGGAAAAAAAATCTTGAAAGTACCAAATCTTTAAGTAAACGTTGCAGACGATCTATTATTGCTAAAAACTTAAATTTTTTGTCATAGAGTGTAACGGTCAAGTGGTTTACCCTAATAGTAGTGATTTGTCTCATTGGTGAAATGCAACTTTTCCTGCTTCAAGAGATAAATGAAACATTTTTTTTGCACATTATAGGTATTAGTACAATATTAATAGTTTATTCTCTCAATTATACAGTAGTTTGAATTTCCACTGTCAGATGGTACTAAAAGTGTAAAATAACTAGAATAATGCATATCGCCTCTGGCCCATATGGGAATCTCATTTTCAAAGAGAATGAAGTTCTACCTATGCCTACTTTTTCACTCCTTAAAAGTCTTAATTATGGATGTTCGTGTTGTTTTTCTGCTGAGATCCCGCCACCCTCAGGGACTTTCTACTGTGGCATATAAATTGACAGGCTCCTGTCAGACCTCTGTATAAGCAGGCTGCTTGAGGGTTTATTTATTTAGTTTTTTAATGTCTGATGGGGGAAATGCACATAGTAGTATTTTATTAGTAATTATAAAACATAAAAAGTATTTGTCTCTTAGTTCTTTAACTAAAAATATTGCTTTTTCTCTCGTTCCTTTGAAAATAGTGTGCATATCATTCCACTGGGTATGAATTATACCATAACAGAACTGTACACGCCGAAATTTCTACCATAAACAGATCACTTGAAACATTCGTTAAGAGTTTTGCAGTTTCGATATTTAGTGATCTCTAATGATATAAATTAAAACTACCTTGGAAAATGAGAATTATCTTTCATTAGTAACCAGCTGAAAAAGAGATTTCCAATTATCTCTTTAAACAAAACCGTTCCATTTCTTACCTACTTTGGGATTAGGGCTAATTCATTGTTGTCAATGGAATTTTCAAGATTGTCACATTCCACGACCAAAATTTTAAATTTCTAGCATAACTACATCGTTTGCAATATTCGTTTTAAATTTTTGGTTATTTCGATTTTTTTCCACCGTTAGAGGGCGCATTTACAGCTTTTTAAAAATTTGAAAAATACTAATTGTTGTAATATTTTATCAATCCCTGTCCAACCCAAAAATAATTTTCAATTTATCTCTAAAAACATACACTTTTCTCTTAACAAAAAAAAGTTTCATTCACCTCCCCCCCTGGATATAAAGGGTCAAGTGATTGTTGCCAATGGTAAATTCGTAATCTTCCCATTTCAGCACCAAAATTTCAAACTTCTAACATAACTACATCCTTTGAAATATTCCTTTGAAATTTTGGATATTTCAACTTTTTCTACCGTTAGAGGGCGCAGTTATAACTTTTGGATATTCGAAAAATGCAAATCGTAATATATCATTAATACGTATCTAACATAAAAGGATTTTTTTTATCTACACTGCTCACAAAAATTAGGGGATATTTCATCGCTTCATATTCATTTTGAAATATGCTCTAATTTTTGTGAGCAGTATATATAAATCAAAAAAGTTCGATGTCTACAGACGGACAGACAACAAAGCGAAATTATGTTTCTTTTTCTTTAAGAAAAAACAGTCCTAAAATTTACTTTTCCTTTTCTAGTCGTTTTCTAAAGTGCTTCCAACCATGAACCCTGAAATCTGTATCAAATATTATCCTTACCCTTTTCCGGAATCCATAAGTATTCGTGCAATACCATTGAGCTATGCATGCTAAACTATCCGAGCGACGACAAAACATGGCGTCCAATTTTGAGATGGCCATTGAATTTCCAAGAACTACCAAGAAAGGGCCTCTAGTCGTTGGTAGGACAGACATTTTACGTAGTGAAAGCGATTGACAGATTCCTCTCTAGGTATGGTTGCCAGATTTCTCTCTCGTGTATATAGGACTCTGTGGTGCAGCTCCATTTGCAAATAATCATAATGACTTATTGAAGTAGTGTTTCGACTTATTATACATTGCCCTGTTAGGTAATTTCCACAGTATGTCAAAGGGAATCTGACACTGGAGCTCCATAACTTCTAAGGTTTTCAATTTAATGGAAATATGTGACTGAAGATAAAGATCATAATTAAAATACTTAAATTCTGATTTTCAACAATATTCGTTGAGTATTTAAAGAATATGGAAGCTAGAATATTTCACAACATTAATGTGTCATTAGAATTTATCTCAGAAATTAATTAAAAACTCTTATTCTTAGCTTAACTATTATTGTTTCAAACCATTTCATAAAATAAATATACATTTCAGAAGTTTAGGTAATAATTATTTCAGTATTAGACATTGGTAAATATTAGTTATTGAAAAATATTCCAATTTCCAGAACCTTTAGTATACTGAACGAATATTGTTGAAAATCGAGATTTAAAGAGACTTGATTATGATTTCGAAGTAATTTTTAGTTACGTTTTTGCATTAAATGCATATTTTAGAAAACGTTTCTGCATTTTTTTTAAATTAGGGACCCATTCAAACTGTGGAATTTCTAAGTGGACCAGCTTAGAACCACAGAATGTGAAAATATATACAAAAAAACTTGATTTTTTCATATGTCGATTTACTTTTAGAAACATATTTATATGAAAATCTTACTGATTATTTATGTCTCAAATAGAAATAATATTTGAATAGATGAAAAATTTCCAAAAGTCATGGACAAATAGAAAAAAAACTAAAAATAATAATTAGGAGCTTCATAATTTTAATATTTTTTTGCCAGAGAAGTAATATTAACCTCAAAGCCCATAGTACTAGCCTATAGTGTCCTATCTTTATGTAGTTGTATGTTGCTCTGAGTGTACTGCCAGAGTTGAGCAGTATTATACAGTTGGTTCACACATAGGAGCAGTCATCAGTGAATTACCACAAAATGAAGACAGCAACATGCACCAACAAGTTCATGTGAGGCCATATTGCATTATAATACACTGGTGTACAAAAGTTAAATTACAAACAAGAAATTTAGCAAAGCATCATAACGAGTTGAGAAACTTTTATGAAATTCAGATGAGAGTTACATCAGACCATGAAAAAGCACATATTCAAACATGACATGCATAGGAATGGATGGCCAAGAATAATACTCTTCCTTTCAAAAACCTTCACAGGTGGTAGCAGAAATGTGTTGTTCAGGTGATCAGTTAGAGTGTGATCGCTGCATAAGATCGCAACAAAAGAGATTCATTGACCACCATGAATGTTGCGCTACAATCATGCATGGTGTTCAGGTGCTGACAGATGAGGTCAGATGACAATAAATACCATTACTCCATTAAAACCGATCGTAGCTCTAGGAGACTTCTGGGAGGAGGTTGTAGAGCACCAATTCGTTTCCTAAGAGTATCCCACATATGTTCAATAGGATTCAGATCGGAGACCTTGATGGACACTCCATCCTATGCATATCGTTACTCTTGAGGTAATTGTCCACCAGCTGAGCCCTATGATGACAAGCATTTACGTCCATAAAAATGAACTCAGAGCCAGCAGCACCAATGATAAGCATTACACAGGGCTCAAGGATGTTTTCTATGTAGCTTTGAGCATGCACAGTGCCACCTCAAACACACTTACGACCATCGAGAATTATGCATCTCAACTCAAGATCTCCTCCTCCTCATGCATGAAGAACACATTCACCAAATGCTGTCTGCACTAATTCCTTTGATCCCTTCTTTGAGGGGGGGGGGTGAGGGGGAAAAATCCCATTCAAGAAGTCATCTGGATGAACTGGACACAGTTCTCCTTGACATCATCATGCCTTAAGTGCAGGTAAGCCTAAGCACAGGACAGATCACAGGACATGTTTTAAGCACAGGACAGATCACAGGACATGTTTTAAGCACAGAACAGATCACAGGACATGTTTTAAGCACAGGATAGATCACAGGACATGCCTTAAGCACAGGACAGAGAGTTGTCTAGCTATCATCTTGATGCATCGATCAGCCCGGACTCGTCACTGAGACACATTAGTAGTGTAGGGGCCGATCTGGTGGGCGGAAGTGCCACGCCCCTCTCCCGCTATAAAGTGGAAAATAGCACTATTTTGGAAATAAGCACGTCAACTTCCCATCTCACCCAATCCTGTGGGCCACGTTTTATTGACAGATGGATTTACGATCGGAAAAGTCCTGAGAAAGAGACCAAGTACAAAATGCTTTGAAACGTTATTTTTTCCCAAATAGAGAAGTACTCTTTGATACGAAAAAAATTATCAGCGTCATTCTGAGAAATACTTTTAGGAATAAACTCTCCCAATCTGAGAATTAAATGAAACAGTCAAAGAAATAAACATTATTTTTTCCAAGTACATCCCTTTGCTCTGTAGAATAATTAGTGGTGGGATTCTGAGAAATATTTTTAGGAATAAACTTTCCCAATCTGTGAACTAATTGAAACAAAACAAGGAATAAATTTATACCTTCCTCGCACATTTTTATTCTTAACAGATTTCATAGTCGGACGTCGCAGAAATAAATGTTTTAAAATATTATTCGAAATTGGAAATGACACTCCGTGCTCTGACGAAGGACGATTTTTTACTGCTTATCCCCCTCATCCTGTATTTGCACGAGACCACATTTCATTGACAGATGGCACCACGAAGAAGAACGAAAAATGTTTTGAAATATTACTCCAAATTGGAAATTGCACTCCTTGCTCTGACGGAGGCTGATTCATTCCTACTCTGTTTAAAAACTTTATGCTCGGCGGACTGTATGACGTGTTTACATTGTATCTCACGCTTCCTTCATGTCTCGCTAAGAATCACATTTTAATGACGGACGACGCTACGAAACAGAAATGCTTTGAAGCATTATTTTTTCCAAAATGGGATTTACATTCTTAGTTCTGAATACTAATTTTCATTGAAATTTATCTAGGAAAAACTCTTTCTTGGAAATAAACATTTCCATACTATGAACCAGAAAACCCTGGCATCTGATTAATACCATCATTTTTTCCAATACCCAGGGAGATTAAAAAATATCAATAAAAAAGAGGCGGGAATCGTGTTCGAAACATATTTGTAAAAAGTATGGGTTTTGATTCATAAAAAACATTATGGCATATACGTTTTAAAGACTATTCGTATTTTAAAAATCTAGTAAAATCTTGCAAGTTTTAACACGTAATGTTTTAGATCAGTTAACCTTTCGGAATTCTAAGCGGTGACGAAGTTCTTTGGTGACGAAGTTCATGGTCTGTTCGTATCAGTATGTTGTCAAGGGTAATATGAGGGTTCAAGATTGAACTCTACTACTTTTTATTTAAGAAGACTATAATTTTTATTCATTAGAGTAAAGAATACAGATACATTTAGCATTTGACCCGCAAACCTAAACAGCTTATCTGCAGGATAATGAATAAATTAAATTAGACATAGGTCATTCAGCCACAAAAAGAGTGTACATCAAATAAATTCACACAACACATAATAATCAGGTAAATAGATCAGGATATCTAGCCGTCCCATGGCCGAGTGGTTAGCGCGCTTGGCTACTGATCTAAGGGACCTGAGTCTCGGGTAAGGCATGGATGTATGTGTCATTTTTCTCCTGAGGTCCTGCCATCCTCTCAGACCTTCTACTATGGCATATAAACTGACAGGCTCCTGTCAGACCTCTGTAGCAAGCAGCTGCTTGAGGGGGTATTTATTTTAAAGAGAAATTTCTAAATATTTTTGTAATTCGATTTTCAGTCTTCGAAAAGAATCTATATTTAGTATTTCTTTTGGGATAGTATTAAATATAATTGGTACTTGATATTCGGAGATATCTTTTCCGTAATTATTTCGAAAATTCATCATCGTCATCATCATCCTCAAGCAGCCATGGGCTACCGAGGTCCAACCAGACCGTGCAATTTAGTTCTCCAAGCAAGTCTATCCTGAGCTACATCTACTGCATCTGGCCACTGCACACCAATTCTAACACGGTCCTGTTTGACATTGTCTGCCCACCGCATTCTAGGTCTCCCCTTCTTTCGGAGGCCTTTAGGCACACTCTTCATAACCCTATTCGCCAATCTATAATTATTCATACGGGCAACATGGCCAAACCAACGGAGTCTCTCTCTGCACATTATGCTGCTTAAAGGAGGTTGCAGACTGCTTTGCCTAACCTCATCATTAGTTACAAAGTTGAACCACCTAATGCCCAAGATACTGCGTAAGCATCTGGAATCAAAAGCATCTAGTTTCCTGTTATCTTGTTTACAAAGTGTCCAAGTTTCACTACCATAACTCACCTTAGAAAGAACCAAACTATTATACAGTCTAATTTTAGTCTTTAGGTGTATACGCCTATTTCTCCACACTCTCCATAGATTCTTAAAAGTCCCGGCAGCAATCCCTATTCATCTACTAATCTCATGCCGCACATCACCATTATCTGTTACATAGCTTCCAAGATAATTAAACTGTGACACCTGCTCAAGACTGCAACCATTCAGATTAACTGAATTACAGCCTGACCAATTTTCATCACTTTAGTTTTCTCTCTGTTTATAACCAAACCTACTCTACTACCAGTCTCATCAACAGCTCGAATGAAAGAGCTCATCTCATCAACATCATTTGCCAAAAGGGCTAAATCATCAGCATAATCTAAATCAGAAATTTTCGTATCTCCAGCCCATTTAAGGCCAAAATCTTTCCCTTGAAGTAAATTTCGAATAACATAATCAATAACCAAGCTAAAGAGAAAAGGAGACAAAATGCACCCTTGTCGAACACCAGAATGAATGCTAAACCAATTGCTACAAGCCTTACCAACTCTCACACACGACTCAGTGTTATTATAGAGAGCATTCATTATGTTAACTAACTTGTCTGGTATACCATATGATCTCACAATCAACTACAAATTATGACGATCAACAGAGTCGAAAGCATTTTTGAAATCAACAAAGCTAGCAACCAAAGGTTTCTGAAACTCGAAACATTTCTCAAGAATCTGCCTAAGTGAAAATATCTGATCCACACATCCCCTACCACTTCTGAATCCACATTGCTCATCACGCAATTGACTGTCAACCAGATTCTTAATTCTATTAAGCACAATCATGGAAAGAACTTTACCTGGAACAGAGAGTAGGCTGAAACCCCTATAGTTATCACAAGAACTGCGATCATACTTTTTGAAAATAGGGATAACAATAGCTCTGGTAAAATCCTTAGGAACCATGCCTTTATTATAAAAGATATTCAGAATTTCAGTCATCCAAGTGGTAACCGAAACATTCCCAGCTCTAAGTATTTCGGTAGTAATTTCATCTACCCCTGGGGATTTATGTAGTTTAAGTTTAGAAACAGCCAAAATAACTTCAGATTGTGTTATAGGGCCAACATTAAAGCCACCAATGCATCTATCATCATTGCAAACAATGGGAGTAGAACTAACTACATTGTTTAGAACATCACTGAAATGCTCAGCCCACCTAGCCATGACAGAATCCTCCCCTTCTATAACCTTACCTTGTTTATCCTTCAATCCTTGTATGCCTGTCCGTTTTCTACCACACAAAACATTAACTATCTGGTACAGCTCTCTGCTGTTGTGCTGTCTAACTGCTTCCTCGGCTTTGTCAGCCAAACCATCAAGCCAAAGATTCTTATCAGCAGCTAACTGATCTTTTACACGTTTATTAAGTTCTCTGTAATGCTTTCTATTAGGACTAGTAGGGTATTGATTAAAGACATTCCTGCAGTTCTTTCTTTCCGAAATAAGCTCAAGTGGCTTATCACTCAGATAATTCTGTCTCTTCTGCTCCTTTTTTCCTAAAAGAGTACTGTTAGTGTCCAAAAAAGCCTGTTTAAAATGATCCCATTCTTCCTCAACTTCAGTAGTAAGCAAACCATGACTGTCATAATGACTAAGTAACCTATCATGGTAAGCTTTGGCTGTAACTGGGTCTTTCAGAGCTTCAGTATTAAAAGTAAATTTTTTAACCCTAGCACAACACTTTTTAAGTTTAAGTTGCAACACACTTTTAACAAAGTAATGGTCAGATCCAATTTCAGCTCCCCTATATGCCCTGGTATTCCTAACAGAACTAGCCCATTTGCTGTTAATTAATATGTAATCAATCATATTCTTATGCAGCCCATCAGGTGAAACCCATGTGTACTTATGTATGTCGCGGTGTTTGTAATAAGTGTTAGTTATTCTGAATCCATTGAGTTTGCTTACCTGTATCAGACGTTGCCATTGCGATTGCAGCTACCAATACCAAAAGGGCCTATTACTCCTCCCCACAGGTCAGAGTCAGTACCAACTTTGGCATTGAAGTCACCAAGAACAAGGGAAATATCTCCTTTCTTGACAGAATTCAAAATATCCTGAAGTTGTTCATAAAACCTATCCTTCTCATCCTCATCGGTATCCTCAGTGGGGGCATAGCAGCAGATAACATTCAAGTCTTTAACGCTTTCCGAAATTTTGCTGTAAAAAACCTTTCATTAATGCACTCATATCCTAGAAGAGCATCGCTAGCGTTTCTGCTGAGAAGCAGACCCACGCCTTGGTGATGCTTATTGTCGTCCCTCCCTGAAAAGAGAAATTTCAATTATTTTTAAGAATCTGACCTTCGAAAATTGGGCATTTTTTAATACCCTTGGTTTATGAAATCTTGTATATTTATTGTGTTGAATTTTTAGTTTGCAAGTTTCGTCGAAAAATTTTTAATTATTACATTTTATTTATGTAAATTACTGTAGGATAAAAGGTATAAAAATTTTAATCTATCTGTGGAAGTTTTATAATTTTTTTGCAAATTAAACGGAATAATACTTTTAGCTATTATAGAGTGCAGTTTTTCTATTTTATATATGTTAGTTAAGTTAGTTGTTCCATGCACAAGTTTTCCATTATTTAAAATAGATTCGCATATTGCTTTGTAAAATAATACACAGGTTTCCATATTTAGTGGGTATTTCAATTTTTGAATTTTTATCGCTGATATTCTGAAGCTTTCACATATGTGGGATACATGGGCATTCCACCTAAAATATTCATCAAAAATGATTCCTAAGTGTTTTATTTGATTTACTTGCTCAACAAGTGGGTAACTACATAATGATTCACAATTTGAAGCATTCTTTTTTTTTGCAATTTATTTTATGTGTTTTGATAAAGATGTTTTGATGAATATGAAATCCTGGTGAATGTGTAATCATCAATTTTGTTTTTTTCTCATTTAAGTAGATTTTATTATGATTTAACCATCTAATTATATTATTGTAATCTGTTTGAATCTCTGAATTTACGAAACCTACGATGCAAAATAAGTTAAGGCACTGACTTTTATCGCTCTAGGACTTGCATACTTATATTTCACCTGACAGGTTCCTGTCAAATATATCAAATATTCAAAGTATTTCTTTCAAAATATTATTATGGATGTATGTGTCGTTTTTCTGGACCTCAGCTTTGAGTATATTTATTTCAAAATATACTCAAAGTATTTCCTGGAGCCAAAATTTCGTAATGTTTTCAGAATCTCTAGCCTAAAAAAACTCCTAGATATCAATTTTTCTGTTTCTAACAGTCGCATATCAAGGTTTGACTTATACTAGACTTCTTGTTGACCTAGAAGTAAACGTCAGAGGTTAAATTTCGGATTTGTCCTGAGATCTACGACCCGAATTTCCCCTAGGTGTAAAATTTCAGAGTTCTAATACCATGGCCGAGTGGTTAGGGCGCTTGGCTACTGATCTACGGGACCTGGGTTCGAGCCCCGGGTAAGGCATGGATGTAGGTGTCGTTTTTCTGCTGAGGTCCTGCCATCCTCTCAGATTTTCTACTTTGGCATATAAACTGACAGGCTCCTGTCAGACCTCTGTGGCAAGCAGCTGCTAGATGGGGTATTTATTTTTTATTTTACTATTTCTACGTCATAGTTAGAATTAGCTTGATCCCATATCAGTCAGTCAGTAAGTTAAGCGTTAACTGCTGACAATCGTCTATATATCGTATATTAGAAGAGAAAGAAGGGGATATTAAATAAGAAATACAATAATATACACGTAATGGACTAATAAAAACCAAACCAGCAAATTAAAAGCACTACTACCTTGTTCGACTGTTACGTGATTCCAGTACAGCCTACATATGTAGATGCATAGATTCTACCCCCAGCCCTAGTGTATGAAAATCAGCAGGAGGAATATGACACTATTCATCCACAAGAAACGTGATCAATTCCACCATGTTCGATGGAGCTAGAAAACGCTGCTTGGGACCTCGCTCCAGAAGTTCCCATAGATTTTTCAACATGTTGATATCTGGTGATTGCAGTGGCCAAAGTATGTGAAAACGTTCAATCTCATGCTCCTAAAATCACTAGGTGACCACATATGCTCTGTGGATGGAAGCATTGTCATCCTGAAAGACAGCTCTCTCTTCGTGATAGAAATGCACCATTCGATGAAGACGATCATTCAAGATTATCAAATAGCCATTGGCATAAATCTTGCCTTCTAACGGAATGAGTGCACTCAAACTGTGCCGTGAGAATGCACCCCACATCATTACAGAACTGCCAGAACCCTTAATAATAGGAAACAAGTAATCTGAGTTGTAAGTTTCCTTTGTTTGGTGACAGATATGCACTCGTCCATTTGCTGGAAACAAAGTGTAGGGTAATTCATCAAACCATATCACATTCCTCCACTGCATGTTCTCTTTGCACTACTGGACATGAAAATGTATATTGACAGATGTGATGAGAGGCTTATGCCTCTCATCACATCTGTCAATATACATTGTCATGCAACTCGACTGTGCAACTCGACTGTGATATACAGCTCTATGGAGTACTCGTATACCGTTTTTCGCAAAATTGACCTTGTCAAAATGTTCATCAGTGCGAGTGGACATTTGCACGGGTGAGACATATGCACAACTTTTCTGCGTAACTCAGACAAGCAGCTTTCCTATTTTCACCCTTTATTGCTATATACATCTATATACATTTACTTCTCTGACATAATTCACGCTCAGGGACACAATACTCCCTTAGCTCAGCAGTTACAAACTGTCCAAAACAATATCAGCTGGCCTAATTTCATGGCCCCAGCTAGGATACAGTTCTAGTTCAGCCAGCTCTCTCTCCTGAGTCTCATCATAAGCGTCCCCTCCTCAAGACGTTAACAGAGGGACTCTTCTTCCCACTCTTTCCATATCATCGGGCGAAACATCACATGGAGGGTTCAGCTCTCAACTCTTGTCGCAATGATGTTATCTGTGGCCCAATAGCTCACACTGACACTAATGACCTTCGTTAGGAGTGTAGAACCCGAGTACAGGAGAAGCTGACCTTCGTCCACATCATCGGACCATCATAAAACCGTCAGCTCCCCCACTTGAGAATGGAGCTGCACATGTATGTTGTTTCAGCTGCGATGGAGACTTCAACCCTCTCTCCACCTCCAAGAATCGGTGGTCTATCAGCTGGAATTTTTTCATGGCCAACACTACTCTCGGGCTTCTCTGCAAGATAGTCTTGGTCCCAAGCTTCCTTCTATGCATTCCCTGCCTCTTTTTTACCCTAACAAAGCGAGTCGTGTTGGTGTCCCTCCCCCCATCATCTTTTCCCCAAGCTACTGACACGCAGGAAGACTGACTACGACATCTGCAGTAGCTAGTACACCATCTACCATGCATTCGAAAAAGTCTTCATCTGCCACATGTTGGCAACAAGTCACTTTCGCGCCAATTCTCCCGCCGCTGAGATAGCAATCCATCTCTTAGCTTAAAGTCACAATCGGAACCGCGGAAATGCTCACTTTTCTGCACGGTAATTCTTTTAGAGGCGAGCTCTGTAAGCCAGTTGACTTCTCCAGCTTGCCTGTTTCTAGTGCTTTCCTCGTGCGTGTGCACTGCAAAAAGCTGCTGCTTTCACCTCTCATGCGTTGCTCTCTTGTCTTGTGGTTTTTTGCGAAAATATGGGTGAAAATTGGAAAAAACGGGGGTGTTTTTCAGCATGTGAAAAACCAATTTAAGATTTTTTTGGAGGAGATGAGGTTTAAACTAATTTGTGAATTAGTTTAAATGAATTAGGTTGAAATGAGATGTGTATGTATGAGATAAAAAATGATATGTTTTGTTGAATTATCATACACTACAATACAGTAGAATCAAAACTTTTATCTAAGCGAAGTCCAAAGTATTAATTCTGTTATCAAAGAAGAATATTAAAAGTTTTATCCAAAAGTGAATAAATTTCTTATCATAGAAGAATATTAAAACTTTTAATCAAAGTCTAAGTAATTATTTTGCTGCAAGAAACTTTTATCTAAGCAACGTTCAAGTAATAATTTTGCTACAATAATATAAAAGTCCAATACAATAAATATCAAAGTCCAAAGTAATAATTCTGTTATCAAACCGAAACTTTGTGAAGTGTATGATAATTTAGCATAAAAGAATATTAAAATTTTTATATAATCAATGTTCAAGATCATTGAAGCTGACGATGGGGTGTTCCATAGGTCAGTGCATAAGAACCTTTGAGTTATCACCGGTTGGGCTGCCTGTTCGTGCTAGGCGTCTAAAAGTCTAATACAATAAATATCAAAGTCCAAAGTAAGTATAAATGAAGTAAGAATCCTCAAAAATAATTGCAAAGACCAAGTAAACTTTCGGTGGCATCTTCTCTCAGATTGGCTGATGCAATCCTGAAAAATAATTACAAAGTCCAATATTTTGTGAAATCGACCTACGTATAATTCTAAGTCCAGCGACGTGCATTTCGCAACAAGCGTTTGGTACCTCACCCGTACCTGGGACCACGATTTGTGGAAAACCGACTCATATTCTTGATCGTAGTTTTCGGTCACATCTCGAAATTTTTCTAAGTCCAGAGATGTCACTCATTGACAGCCATCCTGACTAAACCGCATTGAACCAATAAAACAAACTTTTTTAATTCCCGTATATCTGTTACGCGACTGGGTCACAAGTTTAAATGTTTAATTCCTAATACTTATTACCGCTGTATCCTCAGTACATGATGCAAAATATTGCTCTTTCCTAGGAAGTAACGTTGCTCAGTAACAATCGATAACAAAATATTATTTCTTCCTCTGAAGAAAAATCAGCTAATTATTTGGAAGTAAGATATCATTTTTTAAAAAAACGTGTGTGCATTACGCTTTACAAAGTCAGTTGTTTTCACGGGTAAAAAAAAAATTCTGTAAAGAATTTTGTACACGGCAGAATGCTATAGAAAGTAAGCAATGTTAAAAGTAGAAAACAATCCATACGTTTCGGGTACCCTTGCATTTCTGCTTATAGTGCGTAAAACATCAACTTTAGTTCTACATCCAAGTCCAACATGAATGTATGTTAATGGTGTAGGGGTTATTAGTTTTAACAAATAATATAAAATACAATCATACACTAAGTTACTCTAAAAATAATACAATTAATAAGTATCACTCGATCGATATACTGAAAACAACTCTCAACTTACCTGAGCTAATCCACCGAAATTTTATTTGCAGCTGGACTGATAGTCAAAATTTAGCAAATACTTCAGCGATTATATCAGTATATCTATGGAACAAGCTATATGAGAAAGCTTCTTCGATTCGGTAACATAAAAATCCGCCTAACTAAACATTTTCAGGAATAATTTAAAAGTACCAACCTTAGCAATAAGTTTTGGATACTTATTATTGTTCAGAGGGAGCCGTCCTCATGGCAGAGTGGTTAGCGCACTTGGCTACTGTTCTAAGGGACCTGGGTTTGAGTCCTGGGCAAGGCATGGATGTTCGTGTTGCTTTTCTGCTGAGGTCCTGCCATCCTCTCATTCTGCTGTGGCTCTTCTGCTGTGGCATAAACTGACAGGCTCCTGTCAGACCTCTGTGGCAAGCAGCTGCTCGAGGGGGTATTTATTTATTTATTTATTTATTATTATTGTTCAGTGACAACGAATTTTTCCCTTGTGCAGAAAAGCGACACTGATAGATCTTTCATGCAAAAGACATGTACTTGGTTAACGATCGCAGACTAATGAATTTTTTCTCGCAGACCCAACCATGATACAGACTGGTGAATTGAGAGCTTAATTTTCATAGTAACCCCAATAATATCTTAAGAATTCTGCACTTATGTCACAAAAGTCGATGTTCTCACATAGAGCGTACATTGGATATAGGTGACAGAAAAAAGTAATGTCTTTACAAACTAAGAGTCACTCTGTGTGAAACACCCCAAGTCCAGAAATACCCTTCTTAAAAAATAGGAAAACTCCCACTTCTTAAAATTTAACATTACCTTGTCGCTTTATTCGAATAAATGGGCCAGAGGCGCCTGGCACGAACAGGCAGCCCAACCGGTGATAACTCAAAGGTCATGGGGCACTTATGCACTGATCTATGGAACACCCCGTCGATGTGAAAACAGATATGCTACTGTTTATCTAAATCCTTTACTTATGGGAAGAGCTGCCCACTCCGTGAGTTTTATCTTCCTCAAGGATCTTTTCAACTCTAATGACAAAGTGAAATAATTATTCGTTTCATGACGAAATGCCGCACTTTATCGGATAGGTCAACGGAAGTTCCCATCTTATCTTCGGGGGAATCTTTTCAGCTTAAGGACACAGCAATTTACTGCGTGCGAAAACTCCAACGGGCAGCTAATTTTAAAATGTCCTCTTATACTGTTCATCACAATTAAAGAAAGTATGTAGGCGTTAGAGGGAGAATATAGTTTTATCCCGTCAGAAAAAGGAAATAAAAGTACATTAGAAAGGAAAAATCACTGTTAGAAGAAGCACAGACAGAAAATTTTTAATGTCATAAGAAATGTGTGACGTATTTTACAAAACGGTACCAATATCGCAAAAAAGTCAGTGTAAAAAATGGAAAAACAAAAAAGTATCATTTAATACGAGTTTCGCAGAATAATGGAATGTGCAAAAATTTCAATCCCAGTGTGATATGATGCAGAAGTAACGCGAAAAGAAATCTTTAGCATTATTCCCGATGTCATTTGCTAGGTGGCGATAGTGTTAACATGCACTAACATCCACGAATTTTAAACAGAAATAAAGTTTAATTCTGTTCTGACAAAATCCTGATTGGTTTAAAGATGATAAAACATGTAATAATCTGAAAAGGGAAATCCAATTGTTTTAGGAAAAGAGGACTGGGCGAGCATTTTGTTTCTCTGTTAGGACATTTAACTCACACCATCTAGTGGGAAAACGTAACCTTGTAAAAATACGTCTTTACCAGATACATCTTTACCATGATGGGATACTAGGAATTAGAAAAAACCACTGTCTGTTATATTAATTTTTATTATATTCATGTATCTCAAACCGTTTTTGTCAAGAGCTAAAATCATTTCATGAATGGATGGTAGAAACACTAAATATCATGAAACTTGTTCTGTCTCCCATTCTCTCATCATTTCTTGTGCACCCTATTGATTTTGTAGTTATTCTAGGTTGAAAAATTCTAGTATTGTGTGTCATCTTCTGTATTAACAAAAACACACCCGTTTTATTCGTTACGAAACGTCTGACAGAAAATGTAACTTAAGACGTAACATAAGACAGTCGTGTTCAAAAAGATTCAAATGCGTTGAAGAAAAATCCTTACACCTATGGAAATTGGGATATTCAAGTTAAGATCAGTGATGAAATATTTTGCATAACCACCTTTAGAACAAAAAATGCGTCTTTGAAACTCTTCGAAAAAACTAATTTCACACATACAAGTTCCAACGCTCCGAAAAGCATAAGTAGGTCTCGCACGTGCAGGTGCTTGCATGAAAATTATCCAAACTGGTTCATGCTTACAAATGTTATACACATTGTGTGGATTTCACTCTAGTTCAGAAAAGTGAATATTTGATTCACTTACAACTGAAAAGGTGCATGTAATATTCACATGCTTGCACAAAAAGTGAATGTTTGCTGGAAAAATAACGTTGCTGACTTGCATCTCACTAGAAATGAAAGTAACGCAAGAACTGTGGCAAGGATATGCAAGGTGTTGTTCCTAGGATTAAAAAGCATACAGAAACTCCGTGCAGTGGTGAAACTATAACATCTCCTGATTGGTTGAATGAGAAACTTAGAACCATTTGGAATTCCGCAGAGTCTAACAAATTCTATTTTAGAGAATTACAAAATCATCTACAAGCATTGCAGAATTATGTGAATGATTCGTCTCTTGCAGAATAAAGTGATATGTTTTCGGAAACTTTATTATGAGAGTGAGTCGCTTATGTAGAATAAAATGGTGTGTTCGTGGTCTTGTAACTTTTATTACGATCTTGAATCCTTCAATCTCTGCTTCGATCATACACACGTGCACAGACACACACAAACATAGGCGCACATACACACACGTGCTCACACACACACACATGCATGCACTCACAAACACAAACATATGCGCACATACACACACGTGCTGACACACACATGCATGCACTCACACAGACACGTGCACGCATGTCCTCACACACACATGCATGCACTCACACACACATGCATGCACTCACACACACATGCATGCACTCACACACACATGCATGACCTCACACACATGCATGCGCTCACACACACATGCATGCGCTCACACACACATGCATGCACTCACACACACATGCATGCACTCACACACATGCATGCACTCACACACACATGCATGCACTCACACACACATGCATGCACTCACACACACATGCATGCACTCACATACACACATGCATGCGCTCACACACACATGCATGTGCTCACACACACATACAATTAACACATGTACAGAGACGAACATGAAACATGTATATGGAAGTATGTGACCAAATAGATATATATGAAGAGAGACAAAAATTTAGTCAATCGCATTCATGTAATGCATAGAGAAATACACTTAGAAAGACATCCAATGAATATGTATAATGCCATACATCTCTTAACCACAGATATAAACATTCATATATCCGTAGTATGCATAAGGTCAGAGAAACTCTCACATTCTCTACATACATACATAATCTTTACATATTCATAGGTTTATGACTATGTAAAATTAACAGGATTTTTATCCTGTTTGAAAGTAATAACGCCTATTCAGATTGTCTTCCGTTTACTCGAATCACTCTTAAAGTGAATGCAGTCAATATACTATAATTGCTTATTGTGAAAGAATGACTGTTCATGCTATTGTATTAATTTATAAACAGACAAATTTTCCTTTTCATATGTTAGGAGATGAAAGGTATAGGTCGTAATATGTGCATCTATTGATTGCATGTAAGAATCTTAGTGAGTTCGAAATCAGTGTATCTTTGCTTTAAAAATAAATATGGCTTTAAGCAACTATTTGTCATAACGGTGGCAGAATCCTTTCAGTTTTATATGACATAGTAGAAGGTGCTCAGTAGAAAAACAACACTCATGTCTTACCATGGATCTCGATCTCTAGGTTTCTTAGATCAGAAGCTGAGCGTGCTAACCTACTGTCTATGGGATAGATAGATTTAAATCTTTTAATCTGTTGGCTATCATAACTTATATCTGATTCTGTATCGTGAGTAAAGTGAGTAAAGTAGTGTCCATTTCAGGCTATTGCGAGATTTTCAACGTAAAGAATTAGCAAGTTTAGATATATGGAAAAAATAATAATCTGACTCAGATGAAGCTTGTGATTTACCTACTTTGGTCGTTATAGTATGGTTTATTAGAAAGTAAATATACACATATGAAGATGAATCAGTGATTGATTGTGTTGTTTTGAGAAAGTTACTTTAATTATCTTGCGAGATGTATGAGAAAATGCAAAGAATAGATATTGAGAGTTTACGATTCTATGGAGAAACATGCATCTGAGGATTAAGCTATATAATGAGTTAGTTTATCTCTAAGATTGTATGACAGTGAAGCTTTAATACGCAAACTTGCAATCAGTTTGTCTTTCATTCTAAATGCTTACATGATATCTGAACCAGTTAGATAGTTTGTCTGCGTAATGATGAGTCATTAGCGTCTGTTGAGTAAGTATCTTGTGTAGATAGCGACTTTGATGAGCACGTTTAGCGAATAAGATGTCAGAAAAGAGGAAGTCTTAAATTTTATGTGTAAAACATCGGTTGTGATCTTGATAGGATTAGACAGCAGAATTAAACTTTATTTCTGTTTAAAATTCGTGGATGTTAGGGCACGTTAACACTATCGCCACCTAGCGAATGACATGCGGAATAATGCTAAAGATTCCTTTTCGCGTTACTTCTGCATCCTATCACACTGGGATTGAAATTTTTGCACATTCCATTATTCTGCGAAACTCGTATTAAATGATACTTTTTTGTTTTTCCATTTTTTACACTGACTTTTTTGCGATATTGGCACCGTTTGGTAAAATACGTCACACATTTTTTATGACATTAACAATTTTCTGTCTGTGCTCTTTCTAACAGTGATTTTTTACTTTCTAATGTACTTTTATTTCCTTTTTCTGACGGGATAAAACTATATTCTCCCTCTAACGCCTACACACTTTCTTTAATTGTGATGAACAGTATAAGAGGACATTTTAAAATTAGCTGCCCATTGGAGTTTTTGCATGCAGTAAATTGCTGTGTCCTAAAGCCGAAGAGATTCCCCCGAAGATAAGATGGAAGCTTCCGTTGACCTATCCGATAAAGTGCGGCATTTCGTCATGACACGAATAATTATTTCCCTTTGTCATTAGAGTTGAAAAGATCCTTGAGGAAGATAAAACTCACGGAGTGGGCAGCTCTTCCCATAAGTAAAGGATTTAGATAAACAGTAGCATATCTGTTTTCACATCGACGGGGTGTTCCATAGATCAGTGCATAAGTGTCCCATGACCTTTGAGTTATCACCGGTTGGGCTGCCTGTTCGTGCCAGGCGTCCCTGGCCCATTTCTTCGAATTCAGCGACAAGGTCATGTTAAATTTTAAGAAGTGGGAGAGTATATGGCGGGAATTTTCCTATTTTTTAAGAAGGGTATTTCTAGACTTGGGATGTTTCACACAGAGTGACTCTTAGTTTGTGAAGACATTACTTTTTTCTGCCACCTATATCCAATGTATGCTCTACGTGAGAACTTCGACTTTTGTGACATAACTGCAGAATTCTTAAGACATTATTGGGGTGACTATGAAAATTAAGCAAACAACTCACCGGTCCATGTCGTGGTTGGGTCTGTGGGAAAAAATTCATCAGTCTGCGATCGTTAACCAAGTACATGTCTTTTAAATAAAATGAAATAAATACCCCACTCAAGCAGCTGCTTGCCACAGAGGTCTGACAGGAGCCTGTCAGTTTATATGCCACAGTAGAAGATCTGAGAGAATGGCAGGACCTCAGCAGAAAACAACACGAACATCCATGCCTTACCCGGGGCTCGATCCCAGGTCCCGTAGATCAGAAGTCAAGTGCGCTAACCACTCGGCCATGGGACGGCTACATGTCTTTTGCATGAAAGATATATCAGTGTCGCTTTTCTGCACAAGGGAAAAATTCGTTTTCACTGGTGTCACTGAATAATAATAAATATACAAAACTTATTGCTGAGGTTTGTACTTTTAAATTATTCCTGAAAATTTTTAGTTAGGCGGATTTTTATGTTACCGAATCGAAGAAGCTTTCTCATGTAGTTTGTTCCATAGATATACTGATATAGTCGCTGAAGTATTTGCTAAATTTTGACTATCAGTCCAGCTGCAAATAAAATTTCGGTGGATTAGCTCAGGTAAGTTGAGAGTTGTTTTCAGTATATCGATCGAGTGAGACTTATTAATTGTTTTATTTTTATAGTAGCTTAGTGTATGAGTGTATTTTATAGTATTTGTTAAAACTAATAACCCCTACACCATTAACATACATTCATGTTGGACTTGGAAATAGACTAAAGTTTGATGCAAGGGTACCCGCAACGTATGAATTTTTTTCTACTTTTAGCATTGCTCACTTTCTATAGCATTCTACTGCATACAAAATTCTTTACAGAATTATTTTTTGCCTCATGAAAACAACTGACCTTTTAAAGAGTAATGCACACACGTGTGCTAACGAGAGGTCTCAACGCGAAATCAAAATTTCATCATTGTGATGAGTCTTTGGATCACACGTTCGCCAGTAAACTGAGGAAAAGACGATTTTTAAACACTGTGAGAGCGTTTAGATTTACAGATTTTTTTAAAAATGATATCTTACTTTCAAACAATTAGCTGATTTTTCTTCCGAGGAAGAAATAATATTTTGTTATCGATTGTTACTGCGTAACATTACTTCCTAGGAAAGAATAATATTTTGCATCATGTGGTAAGGATGCAGCGGTAATAAGTATTAGGAATAAAATGTTTTAAACTTGTGACCCAGTCGCGTAACAGATATAAGGAAATTTAAAAAGTTAGTTTTATTAATTATTCTTTTGCAATTACGATGTCTTTGAAGTGACTTAGTAAAGGAATTGGGAGATGATTGAAATTTGTAAGGAAGAGGAAACTTTTTATCTGTGATTCGATGAAAATGCGCGAGAGTAATAAATTGAGACTCAGCAGAAATAAGAATTTAGCGTAAAATCACTTTATCATTCCGAAACAATCCTGACGCGGAATGTGCAGTGCAGAATATGTGTGAACACAGATATTTGATGGCAACATCCTTCAACCCAATGGAGATTAATTTTAATAAGAGAGGTGCAACACTTGGAGGTTTAGGGGCGTGAAGGGAAATTTCAAAATGGTTTGTCTTCTTCTGATGGGGTACATTGTTTATTTACAAAATAGCTGACCTATCATAAAGGGGAGATGGGTTGTTTCGATAAGAGGATGGAAAATTATTTCCACAACATTGTTTCCCTACCGTATCTCCTGTGATGGCCCGAAACAAAGGGGGTAGAATTGGGGGTGACAATGCGGTTTAGTCAGAAGGGCTGTCAATGAGTGACATCTCTGGACTTAGAAAAATTTCGAGATGGGTCCGAAAACTACGATCAAGAGTGCCAGTGGGTTTTATTGTTGTAACACATCACGTCTGATATGGAGAGAAAGGGAGGTCGACAACATGGCAGGTAACATGATCCAAGATGACCGTTGGTGGAAATTTCGAGAAGGATTAACTGTTCAAGATTACCACCTGGGGTGTGAGGGGGTGGAACTTTTGCTGAGTTTTAATTAATGAAGATTTTCTTAATAAAGGGGAAATAACGGATTTATCGAAGATGACCGCCAAAGGGATGAGGGGGATACCTTGAACTTTGCCACCGAAAGTTCAGTTGGACTTGGTAAATTTCAGATGAGAGTAGAAACCAAGGGACTTATTCGGAAGTTTGTGATCGGTGAGGGTGGAGTTTAATAGAGGGGGCGGAACTTTCGATAAGGGTTTTTTTAATGATGGGGGATTAAAAATACAGATGGGTCAACCAGGGGGCAGTTTTGATAGGGTTTTTAATAAAGGGGTTGGAACTTTCGATAAGGATTTTTTAATGAGGGGGGTCAAAAATTGGAAACATTACGGCTAAAAGAGAGGGCTTTTCTAAAGTATAGTACTTATGATATACACTAGATGGCGCCACGGGTTTTTAGTAAAGGGGAGCAGAACTTTTGATAAGGAGAGTTTTTTTAATGAGGCGAATGAAAAAATTGGAAAAATTACGGCTAAAATAGAGGGCTTTTCTAAAGTATAGTACTCATGATATACACTAGATGGCGCCACGGGTTTTTAGTAAAGGGGAGCGGAAGTTTTGATAAGGAGGGTTTTTTAATGAGGGGGAATTAAAAAATACAGGTCAACCAGGGGGTGTTTATTAATTTTTTGTAATGAAATATAAATATTAATAAGGGGCGTGGCCGGTGACGTCATAGGGGGAGCACTGTGCAAAGGGGGTACTGTACAATGGGACTCTACTACTGACATTCACTCCATTTTACCAGATGATCATATCAAATTTAATGATGCAATTTGGGAAAGATTTTATATTGAGAAAGACATCAATGAGCATGTATGTACTGAACATTGCTGTTCTCAAATCAACGTTTTGAAAGCCATTCAGGATTTAAACTCTGCCCCAAAACATGGATTAGATTTAATTCATAATATTTCTGATACTGTCAAAAAACCCAAAGGGAAGGGTAATGGCAAAAAATCTAAAATAAGACACAAGAGAGCCTTGTCTGCTACTAACGATTCTACCTACGCCTCCAAGACTCGTTTTTCGGTCCTGGAGGAAGAACATTTAGACTCTTCAGTTTCCAATATGGAAGAAATTAGTGATTGGTGATCTGGCAATGATCTGGATATTAGTGATCTGGCAACCTTCGCGTACAGTACACGAAAGTAGACAGATCACTAATTTCTAAAAAAATAGTTGCCAAATATTTTTTTCTGAATTCTGTAATCAACCATAGTGGTCGGATATGTTTTGAGCGACTGTACATCTGCTGCATTTGGCCACTGCAGACCAATTTTAATGATTCCAGTCTGGTATTGTCTGCCCACTGTATCCTATGTCTTCCTCTCTTTCTGAGGCCTTCAGGCACACTGTTCATAACCCTTTTCGTTAATCTATAGTTATCCATATGGGCAACACAACCAAACCAACGGAGTATCTCTCTCTGCACAACATGTTGCTCAAAGGAATTTACCGACTCCTCTGCCTAACCTCATCATTACTTACAACGTTGAACCAATGCCCAATATGTTGCGTAAGCATCTAGAATCAAACGCATCAGGTTTACTGCTGTGTTGTTCACATAGGGTCCAATTTTCACTACAACAGCTAACCCTAGAAATAACCAAACTATTATACAGTATAATTTTAGCATTAGGTGTATACGCCTATTTCTCCACACTCTTCCTACATTCTTAAAAGTCCCAGCAGCAGTCCCTATTCTTTGGTTTATCTCATGCCGCACATCCCCAGTGTCTATTAAATAGCTCCCAAGATAATTAAGTTGAGACACCTCCAATTTTACATCACTTTAGCTTCCAATTTTCCTTCCAATTTTCCTTCCAATTTCATCACTTTAGCTTTCTCTTTGTTTATCACCTTACTACCAATCTCATCAACAGCTCGAACGAAAGAGTTCATCTCATCAACATTATTTGCCAAAAAGGTTAAATCATCAGCATAATCTAAATCAGACATTTTCAAATTTCTAGACCATTTATGCCCAAAATCTTCCCCTTACAGTGAATTTCGCATAACATAATCAATAACCAAACTAAAGAAGAAAGGAGACACAATGCATCCTTGTCAAACACACAGCAATGCTAAATTAATTGCTAAAAGCTATACCAACTCTCACACATGACTCGGTGTTATTATAGAGAGCTTTCCTTATGTTAACTAACTTGTCAAGTAGGCCATATGATCTCACGATTAACCACAAATAATGACGATCAACAGAGTCATTATTGAAATTTATTGAACCTTTTTGAAATTTATTGAACTTTTTTGAAATTTACAAAGTAAGTAACCAAATCTGTCTGGAACTAAATATTTATCAAGAATCTGTCTAAGTGAAAACCTCTGATCAATATATTCGCTATCACTTTTGAATCCACACTGCTCATTACACAATTGTCCCTAAACGAGATTCTCTCTCTGCGCCATTTTCTCTGAGATTTTCTTTGCCAGAAGACGAAGTTTAAAGATGGAGTAGTGGAAAATAAGAGGAACATGTCACTGATCATTTGCAGGATACTATGGAAAGGCCTTTCAAGAACACAATTTCTTGGTGATTCCCATTGACATAACATGAAAATTGTCTAATATTTTATTAGCGCAATGTATAATAATAAAAACATACATACATACATACATACATACATACATACATACATACATACAGAGAAGGTCTGTTGGTCTACGAACTCCAATCAGACTATATTTCCAGGTCTCCCAATTTTACTGTTGTATTTAAGCACACTCCTCATCACCTTATTTCCTAATCTATAGCTATGCATACGGGCAACATGGCAAAAGCAGTCTCTCATTGCAAAATATGCTTGCTCAAAAGAGGTTGCCGACTCTTTCTACTAATCAGATTACTATGGCTACTTTTTTTTTCTACTGTACTGAAGTACTAATGTATGTGGGGTTCAAGGGTATGGGCTCAGTCAGTAGCGTGACAGACTTGTAAACTGCAGTTCCCATGTTCGAATCCACCTCCAGGTAATATGTCCGCTATCTCCTCCCCTGCTCTCGATAGAAAGGGGATTGACGTTCGGATGGGACGTTAAGCAGTGGCCCCCTGTGCAGAATAATCATATTCAGTGGATGTTAAAGAACACCCTTGATAGCTTTGATGCAAAGCTACCATCTGGCTTACCACTTCAGTGACATTCTTCCATTAGATGTATATTTCAGAAATATTTCCGAACCTTCCTGCCAACACCGGTCCCCTACGAAATCTCACTATTTCTCCGGATCCTCTTTTCATCCTCACTGACGTAAAATATTTTTTTGGTATTTTTTTGTTGAACTAAAATATAGATCCTAGCAACAAGGATTTCTTAAAAGTTTTGAGAATGGATTGTAGCTTTTCTTTATCTGCTGTTCAGTTTTCGGCTGTTTTACAGCTTGTATTTAAATACCTGAGAGAAGAAATTCGTTACGTTAGAAATGTTATATCATGAACAGGCAATTAGTTGGACATCAGCCTGAGATGTTGTCATACTTAACTAACAGAATTCTAGCCAAACGAAACAAAACTTGACTCCGTTATGCAATCGCGTTAAATGTGCAATTTCTTCTGATGCTTCTTAAAGAGTTATTTGAAATACTAAAATTACTCGCAGCCCCCTTGGGTTCAGATACCACAGTCTAGGAGACATTGTTTTAGAAATTATAGTGCTTCGAAGTTCGATACACGTTAGCATAATATGGAAATTTTCTATTATTTTGGTATTACAGTACTGTGCAAATTAGTTGGGACAATGGGTTCGAGCCCCGGGTAAGGCATGGATGTATGTGTCGTTTTTCTGCTGAGGTCCAGCCATCCTCTCAGATCTTCTACTGTGGCATATAAACTGACAGGCTCCTCAGCTGCTTGAGGGGATATTTATTTTTATTTTTATAATAGAAAAATGCACAACTAAAATATTTATTTGTTTAATAGTGTACATAGTTAATAGTGAATGGTGACCCCCCTTAGCTTTAATTATTTCTTTCACCCTCTCAACCATTGATGCCACTAGCTTTCCACACATCTCCTTCACTTCAGGGTCGTGGTACCACACTTTCATGACACTTTCAATCATTTTGGTTTTCGTCGTGCAATCCATCTTAGATATGCGCGCTTTAATAATGGCCCACAAATTTTCAATGGGGTTTAGATCAGGTGAATTTCCTGGCCACTCCAATACCTTCAAATGTTGCTGGGTAAAGAAGCTCTTAGCAAGCTTAGAATTGTGGCATGGAGCCAGATACTGTTGAAATACTCCATCGCCGTTAGGAAACAGCTTCTGCAGTGTTGGGACCATTTTCGCCTCCAGAACGCCTATGTACTTTTTGCTGTCCATCATTCCTTCAATGGGGTGAAGCGTCTGTGGCCCGGAAGCTGTGAAACATCCCCAAAACATGACCTTGGGTGGGTGTTTGGGGGATTGCTGGATGTGGCCGGATCGAAGAGGTTCTCCAGGCGAGCGGCGGACGAAATTTGACCTGTAGCCATGCACCTCAAAGTCGGTTTCGTCGGAAAATATCACTTTTTCCCAATTCTCCACAGTCCAGTCTCGATGTTTCTTTGCCCAGGATAGCCTTTTTTGCTTCATAACAGGTGTCAAAAGCTGCTTTTTGGAGGGGCGTCGAGCCCGGCGGCCACACTCCAGAAGGCGACGACGTACGGTGGAAGCATCTATATTAACCACATGAGACGCAATCTCCCTTTTGATGTCTCCACTGGTCTTCTTCGGGTCTATGATACTAATTCTTCGAATTAGACTATCATCTCTAGGGGTGGTTTTTCTTTTTTTTTTTACAATGTCCTTTACGGGACGTGTGCACGGACCCATCTCCTTATGCAGCTTCATGATGCTTGTCCCAACTAATTCGCACACTACTGTATAGCGTATATTAAACTGCAAAAATTTTTTTGGCAATTATATATCAGGTAATAAAAAAGTGACTTGACTCGATTGAAATTTTAAAAAATCACTTTTAAACATGAAACTCAAAGTTGGGGAAAATATTGTCTTGAACCGGATGGAATAGTAATCCACGACCACCTGGTAACCTTCGCATCTCATCTGACTCAAGACAAATTTCCCTCTAATTTTTGAGTTTGACGTTTAGATTCAGAAAATTTATAAATGAACGGAAATGCAACGAAATCACTCTCACCTTACTTACTGTCAGCGGTCAATACAATATATCCGGAATCAATACCTTCCACTATTACGATGCGGTTTCAATACCTCAAACAACTTCGATACGAATCAATACCTCAAACAACTTCGATACGAATCAATACCTCAAACTACTTCTATACGAGTCAATACCTCAAACTACTTCGATACAAATCAGTACCTCAAACTACTTCGATACGTGTCAGTACTTCTAATGATTCCGATATATTTGAATATCTAACAATACTTAACAACTCAGCATAGGCTGCTTCTAAAATGCAACAACACCCACATTCCCAGTTGATTCAATCTTTGATGAAAGTTTTTGGTCTTAAACGATCTTCATCGTTGGGTGCGTCACAGAAAGTTTTCAGCTAAAAGTTTTTTCTTTTTTCTTTTATGTATGTAAGAGAGAGAGAGACCTAAAATGTACAAACGCGGCAAGTAGTTGTATGGATTATAATTTCTGTACAAGGAATACTTACTGAGATTTAAGTTATCTTACTTCTCTGTTATAGAAAATTCATTCCCTAGTGTATGTCTCCTGGAACGATAATTTGGTTATCCAACTGTTATGTCAGCCAAAGACAAGTTGCTTTGAATTATTTTTTTGTTTCACTTTTCGAGTCCTAAGCAACTCTAATATCCATCACTTCTTAATCCACTTCATTAAAGTATGCTTAATTTAATGATTTGGAAAGTTCATATGGTTTGGTAATTATTTTGCATCTGTTGCAGTAGTGTGGAGTTTGTCCTGTGTGTAAGTTGCCCTTAAGTTTTGACCTGATTTTAGTGTAACTCTGGGTTGCATTATTCAACAGGTAGTGTTGGATAAGCCTCTGCCTAGGACCTAAGAAAATTAAAGGGCTCATGGAAAGCGCATTAATCATGTTTTTTTTCCTTTGCGTGATAAAAACTGTAACACATATCTCTTCTTGGAGAAATAGTGATCAGTTCAGCTGCTGAGGCCTGTTACATTAATCACTTTGCTATCCGAGAAAAATAAAGAAAATTCTGATCACCCATCTAACCATTGAAATCGACATACGTATAAAAATGAATCCGGCAAAGGGCCTAAGATAGAAAATGACTAGGGTTTACAGGGACCTTAATCCGGCGCAGAGGTTACTAGAAACATGATGGTTGAAAACTCGACCTCAGCAGAGGAAATGGGTGACACAAGAGGATAGGTTCACACGTTTTTATTTTTGCCAAAATAGGTCAACTTTGTTTTTCTTGTTTTCTTTTACGAACAACGTGTAAATGTTCGAGGTATTGTCACTTGCCAACTCATTTTTTATATTTCATTATATTATAAAAGAAACTGACACATTAATGCTATGTCCAAAGTCAAGGGTAAACTGCATTTGTTAAGCTTTGTTCCACTTAGCGGGGAATGGTGGATGGCTCTTTGAAATATCAGGATCTGATGGGAAGAGAGAGGCGCTGCGATCGTTTCATTGTAAACATGGGGTCAACTCGAGTTATCTATCTGTACTCTTCTTTATCTGTGATTAAGCTCTGTGTTCCCAAATAAAACTTTTTTTCTGAAATCGTAAAGTGCATTCACACATGAGGAAGTTGCGTGAAACAAACATGCACTGAGAGCAGACCTCAGAACTTGCAAAGCATTCTTTCGTTCTGGATATTTCATGAAAGAATGGATATGAACGTTATTTCAGAAGAAAGTGCAATTGCTAACCCTACGGGAGGAAAATATATGTGTGAATGTAACGCGGTCTGTAAACGGTAGTTAGGTAGTCACTAGAAGGAGAGCTATGCACCAATCCCCTGTGATGATGCACAGAACCGACCAAGCATAGCACCTAATGTCAGACCCTGCCTTCTCGTGGTGCGGACCGTTAGTACCTTTCAAAAGAGATACTCTCTTGTGGAAAGGAACGGAATGACAAAGACTGTGTGGCCTACTGATTTGGAGTACTATGGCTGCTTTTCTTTTTTTTTCTACCCTGCTGAGGAGTGGTCAACCACATATTGTCCTGGCGCTGACCGTATACTATAGCAACCTGAACAGAATAATGGCTCTGAGCTTGATTATAGATCCTCAATTTGCTGCACTGGTGAGCTTCTGTGGAGGGAAAATTCTCCGCTATGTTTTCCGGTTTTTGTGGGTTGACTGCCTCAAGTGAATAGATTCACAGGATACGTTTTATCAGCTAGCGGATAATCCTAATCTGAGGCCATCGCAGGTACTTGAACTCTTGCTTCTACGGGAATCGTCAAATCCTACATTGGAGGAAGTTTCTAAATACAGATGGCTTCAGCCTTTAGTAGTGGGGGAAAGGGTCTTTGCCCTATACCTGCGATTAGGGGACTGTTTGATGGTATCGGCGTTCACTCTCTCAATAAACATAGTTTCTTTAAACATTCCACTAACCATTTTCTCTCCGTAGGTAGTTGGAATGTGAGCACTCTGCACATAGATTATTCTCTTCATGTCCTCACACAAGATTTCACTGTTATGATTTATATATCCTGTCCTTGTAAGAGACCAGATGGTTATATGATAATCATATTCTTAAAAATAATCTTAAATATCTCTATTCAGGGAGGGAAGATAAAGATCATCTCGAATACGAGGTTTGCTTCTCAGCAGATTTTGGCAACAGATATCGGCAACAGATACGCTGATATTTGCCACATCTTTACTGGTGGTTCTCGAAGTTATGAAAATGGAAAAGTATCCTGTGCTTTCTGCATCCCTGGTATCAGTATTAAAGAAGGATTATCGTTGTATAATCCAGCATCAACACTCGCGGATATTGAAAAAAGAATTCCCAGAAGGAATTCTTTTTTCATCATATTATAATACGCTATTTTCGTCATATTATAATACGCTAATAGTTAACGGCAGCAGAAACCGTGATCCAAGATTGAAAGTCATTATGTGAAATAATGACGTCACTGAGGACTACAACATGCAAATGTCCGCAGCACGTATTTAAGGTCTAGGGCATGAAGAAAGAAGTTATTCTTCTTGTGTCGTGTTGTTCAGTGCTCTTTGAAGAAGCTACCATGCCTGGACGACGCAGATGTGCAACGTTTGTTCAGTTAGCGGAGTTTGAGCGAGGTCGTATAGTGTGTCTTTTGGAAGCAAGTTCGTCTTTTCATCAAATTGCGCACCGCTTTAGGCGAGAGGTATCTACAGTGGTACGATGGTGGCGTCATTGGTCAGAGGAGCATTCGCACACTCGCATATGTGGTTACGGGCAACACAGAGTTATGGATGCATGAGAGGATCGTCGTATCAGGAGGGTGTCGGTGGCAGAGCAGACAGCTATGGCATCACAAATTCGATCCTCTGTCGTACTAAGGGTGTCTTACAAGAACGATACGCAATCATCTTTTGGAAGCAGGAGTACGGGCATGCATGCTGCTGGCGTGGTTGCCACTATCACTTCATCACTGTCGAGCACGTTTGCAGTGGTGTCAAGAACGAGTTCATTGGAGGGAAGAATGGAAGTCTGTGGTCTTCACTGATGAAAACTGATTCTGCTTAGGAGAGTTTGATGGTCGTTTACGCGTTCGAAGACGACAAGGTGAGCAGTTTCTTTCATCGTGAATCCGCGAGTGACACAAAGGGTGACAATTAGCTATTACTCTCGTACGTGTCTGTACAGGGTACACTGAATATCAATATGCATGTCAGAGACATGGCACAGACTGTCGTCCTGCCATATTGGAGTGTAATCCCATATGCGATATTCTAGCAAGATATCTCCCGCAAAATAACACCCAGGAAATACAAGATGCTCTTCAGGCAGTGCCCCAACTCCCTTGGCCAGCAAGTTCTCCGGACTTGTCTCCAATCGAGCATGTCTGAGACTGGATCGGACAAAAACTCTTTCACGGACCGCGGCAAGCCACGACCATCGCTGAATTGCGGGTCCAAGTTGAAAGCACATGGAATGGTATCCCACAGAATGATGTCCAGCATTTGCACGGCCGATTGCATCCAGATTGGAAGCTTGTATTGCTGTTCGAGGAGGTTCAACACCTTATTAAAGCGTGTCTTCTGTAAAATGTAACTCTGATTAAGAGGTAAAATAAACGTTAAATCACTTAAAAACGTGTGATCACTGCCCTTTCTCAACAAGTTGTTTCTACTAAATAAATCTCATAGATTACGCTTCAATTTTAATGGTGTCCTTTTTTTTCAATTTCCCCAGTGTATTATGAATGGCGAACTTTGGGCTATCCTTAAGGCACTTGAATTGGCATTCAATTTTCATTGAGAAAAATTCTTATTCTTTCAGAATGCAGGTCTTCACTCCAAGCTCTTTCAGTCATCCACTTTCTACCTCTAACTCTTCATTAATTTTAGAAATATTTTGGAAATGCAATAAGCATAGTGAAGAAAACAAAAACTAAACTGTGTTCCAGTGGATTCTAGCCATAGAGGAATCCATGGAAGCGAAGAGGCAGATAAAACTGCTAGAGAGAGCTTACAGAAAACCACAAGCATATATAACATCATAGCATACAAAGATTTCTGCATTAGAGAAAATAGAATAATTTATTCTGAATAGATTAAACATTTTCAAAATAATCGCAAAAATGTTGGCATATTCTACCATAGAATTTTTATAACCCTCCTCCCCCGCACCCTAATTTCAAACATCTCATCTGAGCAGAAGAAAGAAACAGATATTTTCGGGATTAACCTTGATCACTGTGCTTTATGTGAAAAGCTCTTCAAAATTAACAAAAAACAAAAACTTCCACTTTGTGCTATAAACTCCAGAAAATATTTCCCATGTATTTCTACATTGTCCTCTCTATCAATTTCAACGGCAAATTCTGAAGGAAAAGATGATGAAGATTATTGATAAAGAATTGTTAATGAAATATGTACTCTGCAGAAGTTAAAGTAAAAGCACTAGAGTAAAAACTCTGACCCTGATTCTCTGATTCTTGGAGGAGTGTTCTTTAATAAACAGAATCTGAATTGACCCTTTGCTGGGGATTTCGCTCTTAAAAAAAAGGACGAATTTATTCTACAATGCGTAATATTGACTGTTGAAAAAAAAGAGTTTTATACAAACTTTCTCTAGTGGCAAGCATCACAAGTGATAACTTCACGGTTATTTTTGGTGGTAGAAGTGAAAAAAAAAAAACTGTTATTCTATTACTATTTATTCTTTGTTATATCTGTTGATTTTTGTTTCTGAAATCCATTTTGGTGCAGAAAGTAAAGGTGATTGGGATCCACGAGTATTGGACCATAGAAAGATTTACTCTTCACAAGTGGGAACTTTTAAAAATTAAAACAAAAAAAAAATCATTTATATTTTCCTACATTGTGATTTACACCTCCTATTCTTTGTTTGGGATAGCAGGAACCCAAAGTTGAAGGGTTTCTGGCCTTCCCGCCATATTTTATTTATCTATTAGAAACAGCCTCCATAGCCATGGGCTACGGAGATCCAACCAAATCGCGCCATTTAGTTCTCCATGCATATCTGTCCTAAGCTATACCTGATGCATCTCGCCACTGCACACCAATTCTAACAAGGTCCTGTTTGACATTGTCTGCCCACCGCATCCTAGGTCTCCCCCTCCTTCTGAGGCCTCTAGGCACACTGTTCATAACCCTATTCGCCAATCTATAATTATCCGTACGGGCAACATGGCCAAACCAGCGTAGTCTCTCTCTGTGCAAAGTTGAACCACCTAATGCCCAAGATACTGCGTAAGCATCTAGAATCAAAAGCATCAAGTTTCCTGCAATATTCTTTACAAAGTGTCCAACTTTCACTACCGTAACTAGTCCTAGAGAGAACCAAACTATTTTACAGTCTAATTTTAGTCTTTCGGTGTATACGCCTAGTTCCCCACACTCTTATAGATCCTAAAATTCCCAGACGCAATCCCTATTCGTCTGTTAATCTCATGCCGCTCATCACCAGTATCTTTTGCATAACTCCTAAGATAATTAACTGAGACACTTGCTAAAGGGTGCAACCATTCAGAGCGACTGAAGCACTAACTGCCAGACCACTTTTCATCACTTTATTTTCATCTCTGTTTATCACAAAACCAACTCTATTACCAGTCCCATCAACAGTTCTAATGAATGAATTCATCTCATCAACAGCCCTAATGAAAGAATTCACCTCATCAACATCATTAGCCAACAAGGCCAAACCATCTGCATTAACCTAAATCAGAACTTTTGAAATCTCTAGACCATTTAAGGCCAAAAACTTTCCCTTGCAAAGAATTTCGTATAATATTATCAATAACCAAAGTAAAGAGAAAAGGAGACAAAATGCACCCTTGTCGAACATCAGAAGCAATGCTAAACCAATTGCTACAAGTCTTACCAACTCTCACACACGACTCAATGTTATTATACAGAACTTTCATAATGTTAACTAACTATTTGGTATGCCATACGATCTCACAATCAACCACAAATTATGGCAATCAAAAGAATCGAAAGCCTTTTAGAAATCAACAAAGCTAGCAACTAAAGGTTTCTGAAACTCTAAATATTTCAAAAGAAGCTGCCTGAGTGATAATATGCGACAACATATCCCCTACCACTTCTGAATCCACATTGTTCACCATGCAATTGACTGTCAACCAGATTCTTAAGTATAAATTCAAATATTAACATACTTAGTGAAACACTTTGTATATTTTATTGCGCTCCATCCCTCATCGCAACTGGTCATTGATCACAGTGACGGACGGCAGACAAACTGCTAACCCAGCACATCAGAGTCTGACCAACAATAGCACCCTGTGGGGCATCGCTGGTGGTGGCGCTGGGTAAAGCGGGAAGTCGGGGAGCAAGCTAGGAGGATGGGGAGGAGGATGCAGTTGACCGTGATACTCTCCCCCCCTTCGTTCTCTGTGCAGTCGTAGTGAACGGGCCTTTCCCATTGGTTACATGAAAGACATTAGCTACAATGCACAAGTAGTTAATAAAATATAGGCGTCACTTTTGTTCCATCTCTTAAACATTGGAGCGAAGCTTTTAGAAGCGAGCAAGGCTACAACTCGTATAATTTTGACTAAAAGGTTGGGATTATACCTCTAAGCTAAACATTTTTTACCCACAAAAGCGCTAAAAGGCGGATGAAATGGAAACGGTTTCATGGACAGCTGTTAGAAGACACAGGGAAGCCTCCTGTCAACCAAATGTTATTTAACATGCATCGCCTGAGTACTGGTTTAAGCTACATCTGACGAATGCCGACATTTTTCAATCCATCGGTGTCCTCTTCTTTATCATGAGCAGGGATTTAGAAAAATCTTAGTGCAGACAGAGTGACTCTAATCTGGGAACCGTAAGCAGGGCCAGATTTATACATAAGCTAACTAAGCTACAACTTAGGGCCTGATCATATGAGGGGACTCATAGAAATGTATTTAAAGTTTTACTACATTAAAAAAAAACACCCCCTCAAGCAGCTGCTTGCCACAGAGGTCTGACAGGAGCCTGTCAGTTTATGTGCCAAAGAAGAAGGTCTGAGAGGATGGCAGAACCTCAGCAGAAAAACGAACATACATCCATGCCTTACCCTGGGCTCGAACCCAGGTCCCACAGATCACAAGCCAAGCGTGCTAACCACTCGGCCACGGGGCGGAATTACAATTTTTTTAATATTTAATCTATTTTGCAAACTTTTGTTAGCAATGATAGAATAATGTTTCCATTGTTTCCCTCAATCAGAATAATTATAAATATATTTCGACTTTCGAATTTTTCGGGCCCCTTAAATTTGAATCACTTAGCGCCTCAGAAGGTCAAAGTCCGTCCCTGGGTTTGTTCTACTCCCATTCTTTGTAATGATCATAGATGCATTACGGCTCTTAATGTGGCTCGAATATCATAGTCTTAAGTTATTTTGGCTAGTTCTAAATTTAAACTACATATATCCGCAGAGTTGGATTGTTTTACCTCTGAGCGTCACTTTTTTGCACACCATGGGCTAAATGGCCAGGTCACAAGGACCCCGAAGGCTCAGAGAAGGTTGCGGGAGGGGACCCACTGGAACGGCTGTTCGGAGACAGATGGTGGCCTCCCTTTAAAGTCATCCAGAGTGTTCTTTAACGTTCACAGGGTATGGCTATCCCGCACACGGGGTCACGGCTTAACGTCACATCCGACAGATGGCGGCCTTTCCAAGCCAATCGGTATCCCCTACTGACCGTGAATTTTGCGGAGATAAATCTCAACGCTGACCCAGCTGGAACTCGAAGCTTGGAACTACAGAATTGAATTGAAAGAAACTCAACAAATGAATATTCCTACATAGATAATTACTATGCAGACTCATTCAGTCACAAGTTAAATATATATATATTTTTTCCTTTTTTTTATAAGAAATCAAACATATCAATGTCTTTTAGATATGAAATTAAAAGCTTGTAGAACTTTCTTTTCAGTTTTTTGTTTTAAGGTTCCAAAATGGTTTTAAATGAGAACATGTTAACATTATAATTCTTTAAGTTGGAGAAGTATTTTTCTCTTTCTGTTTTATATTTTTCACAATGAAATATTAAATGTTCAATATTTTTATATTGATTACATATTGTGCAGTTAGGAGAGTTTACTTTTTTCAAGTGAAATAAAAATGGTTTTGTTATTGCAGCATTTACTTTTATTCTTAATATAATAGTGTTCTCTTTTTTGCTCAATCCATAGTTTTTAAAGGTTGTAATTTTATTTGAAATGTTATGTCTATGAGTATCTATAGCAGTTAAATCATACCAGTTTTGTGTTTCTTCTAGTAATTTTATTTTATTATTATTTTTAATTATGTTTATAAATATTAATGATTCCATAGTGTTATTAAGATATATTGCATCTTTTGCCAATGTATCAACTCTTTCATTGTGTTCAATACCAGTGTGAGCTGGCACCCATTGAATATACAATTTATTATTATTTTCTATGTGTTGTTTTGTTAAAATAAGGATATCATTTATTAGAACTTTAAAATTATTATTATTTGGATTTTGAAATATAGTATCAATAGAAGATTTTGAATCAGTAAAAATTACAATCTTTTCCCCTTTAAAGTAAAGTGCCCAATGAATGGCTAATATTATAGCAGTTAGTTCTGTTGTAATTATTGGATTTAATTTATTTAGTTTAAATTGAAATTCATAATTTGTTATTGGGCAATAATATGCTCCAGATGAATTGTTGTTTTCAGCATTCACTGAACCATCCGTGTATATGTGTATAAAATCTTTGTATTGTTCTTCAATGTAAAGTTCAGCCAAATTTTTTAGGTTTTCTTTGTCTATATCTTTTCTAGATGTAATTCTTTTAACTTCAGTTTCCAAAATAGGGAAACAAAACTTCCAAAACGGAGCCAAAATTTGTTTGTCACCACTAAGATTATTTTGTATAATATGCTTTAATTGTTCTTTATCGTTAAATAGGTTTATAATATTATCATTAAAATTTTCATTTATTTTATCAATGATTGGATGATCATTATTTTTTAATACTATTCTAAATAAAAGATTATGTAAGAGATATTTTTTTTTATTTCCAGTGGAGGTATGGATGTTTCTGCATAAATATTTAATTTATTTGTATTTTGTAATAAACCTAAACAGAATTTTAAAATTTTTATTTGTATATTTTCTAAAGTTTTATTATTTCTTTTTGTTAAGTAATATATCAGTTCAATTCCATAAGTAAATTTGGGTAGAATAATAGAATTGTATAATGATAGTAGGTTTTTTTGATTACATCCCCATTTTGAGTTGCCAAGAAATCTTAGAAAATGATAAAGCTTGGTTGCTTTGTTTTTAGCTTCTGTAATAAATTTATTCCAGTTCAATTTTGAGTCAAAGTGAATTCCTAGGTATTTAAAATGATTTACGATATTTATACTTTTTTCATTTATTTTAATTATGAAATCTTCTGGTAGTTTTCTATTAGGGTGAAAGTATGAAATGACAGTTTTTTCATTTGAAATTTTTAGATTCCAATTTTCACAGTAATTGTTTACTTTTTTAATTGTGTCTTGTATTCTTTTTTGTATTACATCTATATTTTCATGGAATGTCCAGAAGATTAAATCGTCTGCATATGTTCCAAATTTTATTTCTAGTTTAAAAATTTTCTGAATATCATTTAAGTATAGGTTAAAAAGAAGCGGGGATAATATATCTCCTTGTACAAGACCATTTAGTAATTTATTTGAAGTAGAAGTATTATTTCCTAATTTTAATTTATAATATCTCTTTCTAATAAAATGTAAAAGAAAATTATAAATGTTACCACATATTTTTAATTTCCTAATTTTATATAAAAGTGCGTTGTGATCTATCGAATCAAAGGCCTTCTCAAGATCAATTATGACAACTACCAAAAATATTTTCCTTTTTTTTTGTAAATTCAACATCAGAAATGAAGTTTAACAGAAGATCCTTGGTTGACCATCCAGGCCGGAAGCCAAACACATTCCTGTGAAAAATGCGTTCATGTTCAAAAAACCAGTTCCATCCGTTTACATTCTTTCGAATAACTTGAATAAATTTGAATTTAAACAGATTGGTCGATATGATTCTAGTATTTCATATGGTTTATTAGATTTTTTTATAAATATCATGTAAATTTCTAGCCAAATTGTTGGATAATTATTAGTTGTCCAGAAATTGTTAAATTCTTTTAGTAGTTTTTTTATATATTTCATTGGTAATTTTTTATTAAATTATTTGAAATTTGATCTGGTCCTACAGCTGTATTCTTTTTTATTTATTTTATAGCAAATATTAATTCATATAATGAAAATGGAAGGTTTATAAAATCGGTTTTATTATTATAATATGTTTGATGGAAGATATTTGAGTCATTATATAATTTGTATAATTTATTGTTTGGTTTATAGTGTAATGTATTGAAAAATTTTGCTATTTGTTCTGTTGTTTCTTGGATTGTTAATTTATGCATTAATGCATAGTTATATAAAGGGTTTATTGGTTCTGTTTCCTTTGTTAATTTTTTACATACAGACCATAAATTTTTTGTAGATGTTGTGGGGGATAGTTTTTCTGTAAATATTCTCCGGTTTTGTTTTAAAATATTTTTGATTTTTTTATTGATAGCTGCTGCTAGTCTATTAAAATTTTGGCATGCAATAAATGTTTTTGTTTGTTTCATATGTCTTTCTGCTTTTCTGCGGATTGCTATTAGTTTGTTTATAAATATAGTATGTATATTGTTTACTGGTATTTTTTTTTGTTATTGTTGTTGTGTTATTTTTTTATTATCTTGTATTTTATCAATTAGTGTAGTGTAATTAAAATTTTCATAATTAATTTTGTTTAAATCTTCCTTAAAACCTTTCCAATTAATGAAGTTTATTTTTGGTTTCCTGATAAAAGGATCATTATAGTAAATAAAAATAGGTCTATGGTCACTACCATAACTATCTATTGAAATGGACCATTTTAATTCATTTTTTAATCTATTTGAGCATAGTGTTAGGTCAATGATTGAATTTATTTTTTCATTTTTCAAACAGGTGGGTGTGTTGTTATTAAGTATGTTTAAATTTAATTCTTCAATAAATTTTAATAAATATTTGCTTTTATGATCATTTTTATATGAAAACCAAACTTTATTATGTGTGTTTAGGTCTCCACATATTAAAATTTCTCCATTTAAATTTTCAACAATTTGTACATATGTTTTTGTATCTATTAAGATTCCTGGATTGTATATATTTATAATATTAACAATTATTTTTTTTATTTGAGTTTGAATTATTATTATTTCTAATTTTTCTTTTAATATTGGTATATTTAATTGTCTATGTATTATATCTTTATGTATATAATTTGCAATACCTCTAGAATTATTACTATTTTTTTGTATATAAGTTATAAAATTATTAAATTTAGGTAAATTTGTTGTATTTATTTCTTGTATGCACATTATTTTTATATTTTTATGTTCAAAAAGTGTTTTAAGATATGTTTCTTACTTTCTATTCCACGACAGTTCCACTGAAGAATACTGAAATTGTCTACCATGGACCACTATTCGGTAAAGAAAATAAGATGTCTTTTATCAGGTTCACCTCCGGACACTGGGAAGGATAATATCAAACAATTTGATGATTAGGCCTATGATTTGGCTCCTATTATCCCAATTGGAAGGTTCATTTGTCCCTCTATTATTTCCTTGCGTTGTAGGACAAATAGTAGCTTCCAAATTCCTTTCATCATTCATTTGTAGTTTGGAACTTTTATGAATTGAATTTTTAGCTCCAGTGATGTTTTTCTTTACTGTACTAGCATAATTTCTTTGATTTACATTATTCTGAGTTACGGAGATTCTGTTGTCAATGTCAGTAGATGTTGAAGGTAAGTTTGTTAGAGGTGGGAAGTTTTCTCTCACTTCTTAGCAGAATCCCTGTGTAAAGTCCTCTCTCAGGTCCTCACATTCTTTGCTTTGAATCCTATCGGTGATCAAGGTCGAATCACTGGTTAAAACGTCACTTTTATTAAGAAAGTCTTTTATTTTGAAGTGGTTAATAATATCTGGGGATTGTTTGGCTTTCTTAAATGCTTGTTGCCAATTCAAACCCTCATTTAACTGGATCATTTTAGCTTCACATGCGATCAGTCTCACTGGACATCCAGCATATGTTGCAGGGTGTTGATCCCCGCAATTTGGGCATTTTAAGACATGAGCTTTACAAAATTTGTGATGATGGTGTTCTCCACAACGTTTGCATGTGAGCTTTCCTCTACAAGTGGATACCGCATGATTACGAGCCTGGCGCGCTACCGACTGAGCTACCCGCGCTCCTATATCGGCAGGGGTTGATGAAATTGCTACTGAAATGATTCTATATCCTGCAGATAAGTTTAAGTTTTGCGGATCACCTGTAAATGATAAAATTTACTTGCATTTATTGCAAATTATCAAAGAATAATAATTTAAAAAATGCTTAGTGATGGGAACACATGGTTTCTGTTATCACATGGCTGAAGGCAATTTTGAGCATCTTTTATGACACAGGCATTGTGCCTAAGGATTTTACCATAACTATTATTATCCCAATATTTAAAAGGTGATCGCAGTTTTTGTGATAACTATAGAGGTATCAGCCTACTCTCTGTTCCAGGTAAAGTACTTTGCATGATTGTGCTTAATAGAATTAAGAATCTTGTTGACTGAGAATTACGTGATGAGCAATGTGGATTCAGAAGTGGTAGGGGATGTATGAAGATATGCATTATTATTTTCCTGGGAATTAAAATGAAAAATATGATACATAATTTCAAAATTCTTTTATTATCGAGAATAATCAGAAACTTGGGTACAGCAAATTTGTAAAAACAAATGCAGCAATTTTGGAATATTTTATTAAGTGTCAATTGAACAGTTCCCACAAATACGACATTTCTATTCTGAGAAAATCACATTTATCATTGAGTTTGAAGTGATACATTGTGTTTTCGAATGTAAAAATAGTATATCCTTACATAGTTATAATTCATCAGTAGATATTTTACTGCGATTTTTATGTGTACAGTGCATTGTACTATATATTATGTAGTAAGGAATACAATTTGTAAAATTCTTTTGTGATTCTTTATAACGATAAGAAAGCAATGTCTTAATATTAATCGAGTTATATTAATCAAGATTTAAGTACCAATTTAACAAAATTGAAGAGTGCGCCCTGTTTGCCTTGCTCATGACGTTCTGTATCACAATTACACTTTGTTTTGTAATGTATTATTATATAACAAAAGTGTAAAATATATATACAACGAAGAGCCAAAACATTATGACCAACGTGTTTTTATGCAAATCGAAGCAACTGCAGGTAAACGACAGCGCGTGTGAAGGTCATGAAACGGTATAAATAACACCTGATACTGATCTCTGTTAATCAGTGTTTTCTTGTTTTTCGGATGAGAAAAGCAGTGACTTCGGTGAGTTTGACAAAGGCCATATTGTAATGGTCAGACTTCTGGGTCAGAGCATTACCGAGATGGCAAGGCTTGTGGGGGTACTCACGGACAGCCATGGTTAGTACATTCAAAAAGTGGTCCAAGGAGAGAAAACCCACGAACTGCCATCAAGGTTTGGGCTGACGGCTCATCGATGCTAGAGATGAGCGAAGGATATCCCGTATGGTACGAGCCAACAGAAAGGATACTGTGTCGCAACTCGCCCGTAATTTGAATGCTGGTGATGGGAGTAATGTGTCGCAACACAAATACATCGAACCCTGCTGAAAATTGGACTGCGTAGTCGCAGGCCTCTGCGGGTGTCCATGCTAACCTCGGTTCACCATCGAAAGCGCCTACAATGGGAACGCGAGCATCAAAACTGGACCTTGAATGTTTGGAAGAAGATGGTCTGGTCCGATGAATCTCCTTTCCTGTTGCAGCATATGGATGGCACGGAAAGTGTGTCATTTACCTGGGTAAGTGTTGGCACCAGGATGCACCATGGGACGAAACGAAGCCGGTGGAGATAGTGTAATGGTTTGGGCAATGTTCTGCTGGGAAACCCTGGGTCCAGTCATTCGTGTGCAGCAAACTATGACGTCTACCACTTATCCAAACATCATTGCAGACCAAGTACATCCTCTCGTGGCAACGGTATAATCCTTCTAGTAGTGCCTTCTTTCAGCAGGATAATGCGTCATGCCACACTGATCAGATTGTTCGAGAATGATTCGCGGAACATGAGGAAGACTTCCAGGTATTGCCCTGGCCTCCAAATTCCCCAGACATCAATCCAATCGAGCATCTGTGGTTTGTGTTGGAACAGCATATGCGATCTGCGGCGGCTCAACCACGTAACTTAAAGAGTTAAAGAATCTGCTGGTAACGTATTAGTACCAGATACCACAAGACACCTTTAGAAATCTTGTAGTGTCCATGCCTCGCTGGGTAAGATCTGTTTTGGCTGCACGTGGAGGACTAACATATTATGCAGGTGGCCATAACGTTTTGGCTCTTCGGTGTAATTTGTGTTTTTAAATTTTCTTCACATTGTTTAAAAAATATAAGTATGGTTAAGATTGTGAAAATATTTTTAACATTCGCCTAGAATAAAAAGATATACTAAATTTTGCGGTAGTCACGTTATTTAGCTCTTGCACAAAATGGTACATTTAATTTTCCTTAAAAGTTAATTTCAAAGCTCTGTTTCTGATAATTTTGAGGAGAAAAGTTACCATAAAAGTTAGAGATTCAGTTACTTGCTAGAAATATTCATATCGTATTCTTCCATAATATGATTATAAAACTGCAAATGGTTCCTCAAAAATACGAAAAATTGAAATAAGATTTTTAAAAAAACTTTGCTCTGAACAGAACTAAAGGGACAGCTCAAAAATGATCTCCAACCTTCTCTGAGCCCTCGTGGTCCTTATGACCTGCACTATTCAGCGTGTGTTAAAAATTTCCGCTCAGAGTTAAAACAACACATCGAACCAGGGAACTGTATATTACGAGCCTGGAGTGCTACCGGCTGAGCTACCCCGGCCACGAAACTGAATCCATCCCACAATGATATTATGAACAACGAACACAAAATAATGATTGAGATAGTATCTATAAAACAATGTTCAATATTTATTAAATTAATACAATTAATACAAATATTTTACGTCAGTTAATGACATTGACATTATTTACACAAATATTAAACTCCTTAACCAGAATTCCTTTCAGCCTTCTTGCCCTAAAATTCGTACAGAAGCAATCCTCCTTTATATTAGATAAAACTCAAAAGTAAACGTAGTGGTCTTCGAAGTCGTAGTGCTCAGTTCACCGGCACGATAGATCTGCAGATTCTGTCTCGGTATGTAGAGAGTTGAATGATTCATGATGTTCCGTGGATAGATGTGTTTGCAATTCACTAAAAGTCCCCTCTCATCTTCTTCAGCTCACCAATTGCGTTCGTGGATGTCTCCACGTGGAACAAAAAGGGTAATTTCGGAGCTTCTGCAACTGCAAAAATACATTATAATATCGATAAAAAAACTATATCTTAATCGAAAACTGCATTTTTCCCACCACTAGGCATTCCAGCGTAGAAGCAGATAGGGGTCCCTTCAAGAAAGTGACCCTTCCTATGCTGGGGGGGGGGGGTTCCCGAGCCAACAGAATCCTCGTTTCTGGGACTATATTCAACTTTTAAGGATTGATCAATGATGGCACGTTTTTATTAAAAAAACAAGAAAAATTAAGAAAGAAATTAAAAAAATTCTCAAAGTCGAATTAAAACAGTGGTAGCTACGAGACTTATTTGTAAGAAAACAACTAGAGAATATATTTGCAGCTCTAAGAGATGAGGAGAATAAATAAATCCAAAGAAAGAAAAAATAATATTTTTGTTACAAATCCTACTAACAGAGCTACTTGTGCTTAACCATAAAAATCACTCGTATTTTGGCTACGCTCATAGTGATGTGCAAGAGCCCTGTTTTTGTAAATTATTCTATAACTTTTACTCATTTTCCCCGGGAGTAGCTGTTCCCATCTACTAAATTAGCTTTAACTGGAAGAGTAGCTGGTAGACAAATTATTGTTCCAGAGAGCAAACGTTCTGTACTGAGTCAGTGATCAAATGTATCGGATCTAGAGGTCCAGGGTCCTGACGCGGAAAAAAAATAAAGGAGTCCTATGGTATTCAAACGGCCTCTAATATTACGAAAGCAATTCCTTAACAATTGGCCGCCAAGGGGCCACTTAGTACACTTAAAAATAAATCTACTCAGCAAAAATTTCGATATTACAATGAGAGATGCTCATAACAGCAGGCATTCTAAAACAGAAACAGCTTCCAGGATTCTTCTCTATCTTATTTATTTAAAGGAACAAAAAAAAATATTACTCGTTCATTGAAATGAAGGAAGGTCCAGTAATATTTCGACTCCGGAAATGAGCTACAGAAATTCCCCAAAAGTATTTCTATTAAGATTATATCTTCCCAATAATTATATTGTCCATACTACTCAAGTTATCTGCTTAAGCACTGTTAGTTTTCATCCGGAATTATCAGGTACAACGGGAGACAACAAAAAATCAGATTATCAGGTATCAGGTACAACAACAACATCGGGGGACAAATTATCAGGTATCAGGTACAACAACAACATCGGGAGAGATTTGTAAAAATTTAATTTTTTCATCGTTTGTTCATTTGATTTCAGTTTACTTTAAAAATTATATTTCATCACTATATTAAACCTCAAAACCTGCAATTCGAATTCTGTAAGAAATAACTTTATAGTCATTGACTAACAGTTTATGTTATTTCAAGAGCTCCATAATCTCGATCACATTTACACATTTTTTTTACATAAAGAACCTATTTCTGGAACAAATAATCTTGATTCCCTTGCACGCGTTGCTTTGTGTCCATATTTGTTTTATATACGACAGGTTTCTGGAGTGTGGCCCCACATTCTCAGTCGCTTTTGGTAATTTTTACCTCTTTCACTTTTCAGAGGACCGATTTCTGAAGCCCCATAATCTCGATCCCTTTCTAGCTATTTTTTTCTTTTCTTTTTTTCACTATATATACATTTTTTTAAAGGACCGATTTCTGGAGCCTCATAATCTCGATCCCCTTGCACGCGTTGCTTTCTGTCCTTAGATTTTCCTATATGAGGAGTTTCTTGAGTCTGCACCCCATTCTTAGTCGCTTTTGCTAATTTTTACCTCTTTCACTTTTCAGAGGATCGATTTCTGAAGCCCCGTAATCTCGATCCCTTTCTAGCCATTTTTTTCTTTTCTTTTTTTCACTTTATATACATTTTTTTTAAAGGACCGATTTCTGGAGCCTCATAATCTCGATCCCCTTGCACGCGTTGCTTTTTGTCCATACTTGTTTTATATACGACAGGTTTCTGGAGTGTGGCTCCACATTCTCAGTCGCTTTTAGTAATTTTTACCCCTTTCACTTCTCAGAGGACCGATTTCTGAAGCCCCGTAATCTCGATCCCTTTCTAGCCATTTTTTTTCTTTTCTTTTTTTCACTATATATACATTTTTTTAAAGTACCGATTTCTGGAGCCTCATAATCTCGATCCCCTTGCACGCGTTGCTTTCTGTCCTTAGATTTTCCTATATGAGGCGTTTCTTGAGTCTGCACCCCATTCTCAGTCGCTTTTGCTAATTTTTACCTCTTTCACTTTTCAGAGGATCGATTTCTGAAGCCCCGTAATCTCGATCCCTTTCTAGTCATTTTTTTCTTTTCTTTTTTTTCACTTTATATACATTTTTTTTAAAGGACCGATTTCTGGAGCCTCATAATCTCGATCCCCTTGCACGCGTTGCTTTTTGTCCATACTTGTTTTATATACGACAGGTTTCTGGAGTGTGGCTCCACATTCTCAGTCGCTTTTAGTAATTTTTACCCCTTTCACTTCTCAGAGGACCGATTTCTGAAGCCCCGTAATCTCGATCCCTTTCTAGCCATTTTTTTTCTTTTCTTTTTTTCACTATATATACATTTTTTTAAAGTACCGATTTCTGGAGCCTCATAATCTCGATCCCCTTGCACGCGTTGCTTTCTGTCCTTAGATTTTCCTATATGAGGCGTTTCTTGAGTCTGCACCCCATTCTCAGTCGCTTTTGCTAATTTTTACCTCTTTCACTTTTCAGAGGATCGATTTCTGAAGCCCCGTAATCTCGATCCCTTTCTAGTCATTTTTTTCTTTTCTTTTTTTTCACTTTATATACATTTTTTTTAAAGGACCGATTTCTGGAGCCTCATAATCTCGATCCCCTTGCACGCGTTGCTTTTTGTCCATACTTGTTTTATATACGACAGGTTTCTGGAGTGTGGCTCCACATTCTCAGTCGCTTTTAGTAATTTTTACCCCTTTCACTTCTCAGAGGACCGATTTCTGAAGCCCCGTAATCTCGATCCCTTTCTAGCCATTTTTTTTCTTTTCTTTTTTTCACTATATATACATTTTTTTAAAGTACCGATTTCTGGAGCCTCATAATCTCGATCCCCTTGCACGCGTTGCTTTCTGTCCTTAGATTTTCCTATATGAGGCGTTTCTTGAGTCTGCACCCCATTCTCAGTCGCTTTTGCTAATTTTTACCTCTTTCACTTTTCAGAGGATCGATTTCTGAAGCCCCGTAATCTCGATCCCTTTCTAGTCATTTTTTTCTTTTCTTTTTTTTCACTTTATATACATTTTTTTTAAAGGACCGATTTCTGGAGCCTCATAATCTCGATCCCCTTGCACGCGTTGCTTTTTGTCCATACTTGTTTTATATACGACAGGTTTCTGGAGTGTGGCTCCACATTCTCAGTCGCTTTTAGTAATTTTTACCCCTTTCACTTCTCAGAGGACCGATTTCTGAAGCCCCGTAATCTCGATCCCTTTCTAGCCATTTTTTTCTTTTCTTTTTTTCACTATATATACATTTTTTTAAAGTACCGATTTCTGGAGCCTCATAATCTCGATCCCCTTGCACGCGTTACTTTCTGTCCTTAGATTTTCCTATATGAGGCGTTTCTTGAGTCTGCACCCCATTCTCAGTCGCTTTTGCTAATTTTTACCTCTTTCACTTTTCAGAGGATCGATTTCTGAAGCCCCGTAATCTCGATCCCTTTCTAGCCGTTTCTTACTTTTCTTTTTTTCACTATATATATATTTTTTTGAAGGACCGATTTCTGGAGCCTCATAATCTCGATCCCCTTGCACGCGTTGCTTTTTGTCCATACCTGTTTTATATATGATAGGTTTCTGAAGTGTGGCCCCACATTCTCAGACGCTTTTGGTAATTTTTACCTCTTTCATTTTTCAGAGGACCGATTTCTGAAGCCCCGTAATCTCGATCCCTTTCTAGCCGTTTTTTTCTTTTCTTTTTTTCACTTTACATACATTGTTTTAAAGGACCGATTTCTGGAGCCTCATAATCTCGATACCCTTGCACGCGTTGCTTTGTGTCCATACTTGTTTTATATATGATAGGTTTCTGGAGTGTGGCCCCACATTCTCAGACGCTTTTGGTAATTTTTACCTCTTTCACTTTTCAGAGGACCGATTTCTGAAGCCCCGTAATCTCGATCCCTTTCTAGTCATTTTTTTCTTTTCTTTTTTTCACTTTATATACATTTTTTTAAAGGACCGATTTCTGGAGCCTCATAATCTCGATCCCTTTGCACGCGTTGCTTTCTGTCCTTAGATTTTCCTATATGTGGCGTTTCTTGAGTCTGCACCCCATTCTTAGTCGCTTTTGCTAATTTTTACCTCTTTCACTTTTCAGAGGATCGATTTCTGAAGCCCCGTAATCTCGATCCCTTTCTAGCCGTTTTTTACTTTTCTTTTTTTCACTTTATATACATTTTTTTAAAGGACCGATTTCTGGAGGCTCATAATCTCGATCCCCTTGCACGCGTTGCTTTCTGTCCTTAGATTTTCCTATATGAGGCGTTTCTTGAGTCTGCACCCCATTCTCAGTCGCTTTTGCTAATTTTTACCTCTTTCAGTTTACAGAGGATCGATTTCTGAAGCCCCGTAATCTCGATCCCTTTCTAGCCGTTTCTTACTTTTCTTTTTTTCACTATATATACATTTTTTTAAAGTACCGATTTCTGGAGCCTCATAATCTCGATCTCCCTGCACGCGTTGCTTTCTGTTCTTAGTTTTTTCTATATGAGGCGTTTCTGGAGTCTGCACCCCATTCTCAGTCGCTTTTGGTAATTTTTATCTCTTTCACCTTTCAGAGGACCGATTTTTGAAGCTCCGTAATCTCGATCCCTTTGAAGCCATTTTTTCTTCTCTTTTTTACACTTTATATACATTTTTTTAAAGGACCGGTTTCTGGAACCTCATATTCTCGATCCCCTTGCACGCGTTGCTTTGTGTCCTTAATTTTTCCTATATGAATGTTTTCTGGAGTCTGCCCCCCATTCTCAGTCGCTTTTGGTAGTTTTTTACCTCTTTCACTAACTACCAATAAAGGTGACGAGAACAACTAAGAAAAAAATAACCTCCCAGAGCAATTAGCAATAAAGCCAAGAAGAAAAAATTAGGAATAAAGTTGATAGGAACGAATAATTAAAGGGGACAAGAAGATCTACTGATAAAGGTCACAAGAAAAACTAGCAATAAAGCTGACTAACACAAACAAGACGTTTTTCAAATAAAAAAATCCTGACTTGCTAAGCGTCATGTGCTCTATAGATGTGCATGTGAGAAATTTTAATTGTCTTTCCCAAGCACAACGCTGTTTACGCCAATTTTTCTCAACATTAAAATGACTACTGATAATACACAGGAACTACCTTGAAGGCAATAAACATTAAACTCGGCGACGTTAACTACTATGCTCGCAGTAGTAGTATGTTGCAGTGTTTTCATGATTGTGAGCATCATCTGTAATTCCCTTATCTAATGTGGCGTAACACATTCCCTCACACCATTCCCCTTTGATAATATTCCGATTTACAAATACCAGTGGAATGTTAATACTTGCTAAAGAAAAAATTCGCTCTTGTGAAACCCGAATTAGTAAGTGATGAATATAACTGGTATCATTTTGGTACTACATCTAAATACAAATTAAATTATGAGATGCTATTGCTATTAAGTAACAATTAATGTGTAGCATGTTTAAATTAATCTTTTCAACATTCTTTAAGCTTACGAATAAATATTGATAAACGATCTTGTTTGACAAATTGAAATAATTAGCTGGATTCAATTAAAACATTTTAAAATTTTTACAATTTATGTCGAGTGGTTAGCGCGCTTGGCTACTGATCTACGGGACCTGGGTTCGAGCCCCGGGTAAGGCATGGATGTTCGTGTTGTTTTCTGCTGAGGTCCTGCCATCCTCTCAGATCTTCTATTGTGGCATATAAACTGACAGGCTCCTGTCAGACCTCTGTGGCCAGCAGCTGCTTGAGGGGGTATTTATTTTTATTATTTATTCAAATATTCTAATTACCATTAGAACTGCTTAAAAAAAAGCCTTCACTTCTCAAATAATAATGGCGAAAAATAACTAGCTATGGACTATTAATACTAATAATCAGTCAAATCAGCATTATAATTCTAAATTTTTAAAAGAGTTGTTTATAAATCTATTCGTACCTCTTAATTCCTTGCGGTTCATGCCGTGCTCCAATCACTAAATAAGTTCTATCTGAGGAAACACTCAACATGTCTGCCCTAAGCAATGGCTGGAACGGAAATGTTTAGGAAAAATGCTGGATAATGTTTCTTTCAATAATAATGGAGATATATAATGATAATATACTGTTGCGTCAAACAGATAGTGTTTGGTAGTTTTCTACTAGTGTGACGTCACACTTTGTTCTGCATTCAAAAAATTGCCTTTAAAATTTAACTATTGGTGTCTAAATGACATTTGGTACTCAAATCATTCGTTAAAATATTTACAAGTAACCAACTCGAAAAAAAATATATATTTTCCAATCATAATGAATAAAAGATTAATTGCATTATACCACTGGTGTATTGAAGGTGGGGGGAGGGGAGTGATTCCCCTATTCACCTGGCTTTGATGTTTCCCATTACCCTTCTTCGTGAAAAGAATAAACCATGTTATCCGAATATTACATAAATATTATTACATATATCAAATATATAGGAATATACGGAATATCGCCACTGCTTCAGGAAGAGTTCTTTTTTCGTGGGTGTGTTTGTGTAAGCCTGTGATTTACACAATTTCAATTTATTTACAGACTAACAGAGTAAATATATTTTACAATATAAATTCAACTGTGAAGAAATGTTTTGGGGATTTTTTTTTTCTAATACAATCACCTAAAACCTGTTTATTAAATTATTCTTTTACTCAGTTTGAATTCCGATTTTGAGATCTTAACGTTTTTGGTTGTTTAAGCAGAAAAATCCCTGAACAATGGGTGTTGCGTTAAGCAAAATTCAAAGATGTTGGGTTCGCTAAAATATGTATGCTAATTATACGCTAAAATTGTATGAAAAGCACCTGGCAACAGAAAGCATCCAGCGAACGCACAGGAAGGGGGAAGGAAGTTTTCCTCTCCCCCTTCTGTTCAGTAGTTACGACTACTTGCAGTAGGTGAAACCGCCAGGTAACCACACCTTAAACCTAAGACTAATCCAAATGTTTTGGACATCTGAAAAAATATTTTGGGCCGCTGGCAAAATGGATACTTAAGGTGCGACCACAGGCAAAGATGTGAATACTTTGTCTCATTTTTTAAACTTTCCAAAATCTTAAAACAAAAGCACTAGAAACAGCGGAGGTAGTTCCACTTGACTGAAGGAAATGCGGTTGGCTCTGGATTTACATGGGGCATACAAATACCTCTGTAGCATCTTCCATTTAAATCCTTTATTTTATGGAAGCATATTCTTCCCATACGAAATATAGTAAACGATAGGGATAGGGGGAAGTCAAATCCACCATTTTAATGAAATGGTATTTATTTGTTAAAATAATAATGACCTTATAGTAATGCGATAACGGAAAAAATACAGCATATATACAACAAGAAGAAAACAAACTGTTTAAGATTTTTTTTTCTAATGGTGAAAGCTGTTGTTTGGTTGTGTTACGATTGGAAGGAGGTTGGATTGAATTTCAGGGTTAGAGGAATATCTCAGTGAGATGATTGAGAAAGTAAAAATGTAGATACCTCCTCATCTATTGGCACTGTTGGGCTACAGTTCAGGTCAGGAGAGTAGGAAGTAAGCCTGATGTCTTGGGTACGACACTTTTCGAGACACAAAATTTTGCAATATCAGTATTTTTGGTAATTATTTGCATAGGTACTCTTATTGCAGTTTCGTGTTTTCGCAAAAGTAGTCCGTGTAATTAGTCCCTTTTCTTGAATTACAATCCCAGAACTAGAGAACTATCCCCACCACAGCAATTTACAAGGATGATAAATATAAACTATATATATATATTAGGTGTTAGGTAGAAGTTAGATTTAGTCGATTGGGTTATTAGGGGTAATACTAACCCAAGGGTTTTTTTGTTTTTTTTTTCAGTGCCGATCGGCATTACGTTTGTTTCTAATACTAATTTCTGTCGTGGTATATTAGCATTATTTCTCGGTTTTACGCATCAAAATAACATTAGGAGAGGTCTATTTTATCGCAGGGGAATATATATAAAGTAGGGGCAAACAGCTGACTGAGCGGGTATTCATTCATTCATTCATTCATTCAATTAATCAATATAAAAGTGATAAATTTAAAATATTTTATGGTTCAAGTTTTAGCAGATTACAAGATTTTGATCATTTTCCCAAAATGACTGGTAACGGAATTATTAGTGATTTTTTTAAATTTCGTACCTATCGGATTCACTTCCTCCGTGAATTTATATCTTTTGGTGGCAATTATTATAGCCGACCTATTCATGACTATACGATTAAACATTTTGAAATTTTAATATAAACCTGTTAACTGTGCATATTCTATATATCGCCATTGCTCCAAAAATAACGAGCAATAAAAATGGCGACTGTTAATAGCGGGCAGAACAATGAATTTTAATAAGCATTTTCGATAAATATTCAAGCGTACAATTACGAAATCTCCTTTCGTATAAATCTGCCTGAGATAAAATTAAAAACCCTCTATTAAAAATGAAGTCATAGAGGTAATTCAAATCATCTTCAGTTCATTCAAATTTGTAATATAAATTGCTCATAATAACGTTACCGCATTTTTTTTGAAAAAATTTCCATTCCCTACTGCGGAAATTGAGACTTACATTATAGTAACTAAATTATTCATCAGATAAATATAGTGTGCCGCGTTAAGGATAGAATATACTTCATATTATATAAGTATAAAATATTCTTCACTTATATAATTAATCATATTCTACGGAATCGTTTTTCCCTCTCCGCATTAGCCTATCAAAAACATACCAATCATTTTTTCGATATCCCAAAACCCATTAATGGAAGAAGTAGCTGTACTACATACTACATAATTTTGAGTACAGCTAATTTGTCAGTTTCATTATAATCTTTATTCCGAAAAATACTTCTAAAATTTCATTAATCTGAAACTAACGTTGGTGCAGCTGGAATCATTCTTTAATTTTGTGGCAAAAACTAAAAATAATAAAAAATAACTAAAGTATTACAATGAGAATATGACGAGATATACAAAAATTAGATACCATAAAATATGACTTTAAGAAATTAATGGAGGAAAATATGGGGGTTAACGAATATGAAAAAATTTCAACAACACTCTCTTATTATTTTTCTGTTCTTACTTTGTGTGAACCAAAAAAACGGAATTATCTTCCTACAACAGAAAATATATGAATATGAACAATGGAAAAAATGAACATGCCGTTATCCACTATTTAAATACCTAAAAGAAAGAATAGGTATTGAATCAGAGTAAATATTGTTCTCAGTTAATAATAAATCTCTGTTTCACTGAATCACTTGTCAAAACGTGTTTTATTATTTCACATTTAATTAGCTGTAGAATCACTCGGTGAATTCAACCGAAAGACAAATAATAATTTATATTGTAATTGAAATAATATATCTAATAATTATAATATGTATAAAATAGTAATTTTATTTAAACCTAACATCATTATCATCCTCAAACAGCCATGGCCTACGAAGGTCCAACCAGACCGTGCAATTTAGTTCTCCAAGCATATCTGTCCTGAGCTACATCTGCTGCATCCAGCCACTGTACACCAATTCTAACAAGGTCCTGTTTGACATTGTCTGCCCACCGTATCCTAGGTCTCCCCTTCTTTCTGAGGCCTTTAGGCACGCTGTTCATAATCCTATTCACCAATCGTAATTATCAATACGGGCAACATGGCCCAAACCAACGGAGTCTCTCTCTGCACATTATGCTGCTTAAAGGAGGTTGCAGACTGCTTTGCCTAACCTCATCATTAGTTACAGAGGTTGAACCACCTAATGCCCAAGATACTGCGCAAGATTATAGTATCAAAAGCATCAAGTTTATAGCTATTTGTCTACAAAGAATCCAAGTTTCACTACCATAACCAACCCAGCAAGAACCAAACTATTACACAGTTTAATTTTAGTCTTTTGATGTATACGCCTATTTCTCAACACTCTCCATAAATTTTTAAATGTTTCCGGTCGCAATCCTTATTAGTCTGCTAATCTCATGACGCACATCACCAGTATCTGTTGCATAGTTCCTATGGTAATTGGGGCTGGGGTGGCTCAGTCGGTAGAGCGCCAGTCTCGTAATCTGTAGTTCCCAGGTTCGAGAACCAGCTGGGTAAACGTTGGAATTTATCTCCGCAAAATTCCCCGCTCTGCCGCGGTCAGTAGAGGCCACCGATGGGCTTGGAAAGGCCTCCGTCCGTCGGATGGGACGTTAAGCCGTGGCCCCCGTGTACAGGAGAGCCATACTCTGTGCACGGTAAAGAGCACGCTGAATGGCCTTGAAGGGAGGCTACCATTTGTCTCCAAACAGCTGTCCAGTGGGTCCCCTCCCCCAAATTTCTCTGAGTCTTCGGGGTCCATGTGACCTGGCCATTTAGCCCATGGTGTTCAAAAAAAGTGCCGCTCAGAGGTAAAACAACCCAACCCAAATCCTAAGGTAATTAAACTGTGGCACCAACTTAAGATTGCAACCATTCGGATTAACTGCATCACAGCCTGCCTGACCAATCTTCATAACTTTGGTTTTCTCTCTGTTTATAACCAAACCTACTCTACTACCAGACACATAAACAGCTCGAATGAAAGAGTTCATCTCAATAACATCATTTGCCAAATAGGCTACATCATCAGCATAATCAAAATCAGAAATTTTCAGATTTCCAAACCGTTTAAGGACAAAATCTTTCCTTGCAGTGAATTTCACACAACATAATCAATAACCAAACTAAAGAGAAAAGGAGACAAAATGCACCCTTTTCGCTAATTGCTTGTCGAACACCAGAAGTAATGCGAAATAAATTGATAGAAGCCTTACAAACTCTCACACACGACTCAGTGTTATTATAAAGGACTTTCATTATGTTAACTAGCTTGTCTGATATGTCATACGATCTCACAATCAACCACAAATTATGACGATCAACAGAGTCGAAAGCCATTTTGAAATCAACAAAGCTAGTAACCAAAGGCTTCTGAAATTCTAAAATCCTATTTATTATTTATTCTGAAATCCTATTTTCGTCATCCCTAGCAAGATTTACACCAAATATCCAGGATTTTAGGTAGGGACTCATACCTCCTGAACAGGGATCTTGGAAGGAGAAAAGAACCTTTCTCCCGAGTTTAATACGTACATAGTATAACTCTCTTACACATGGAATAACTCCTCGAAATCCCATCCAGCAGAAAGAGGTTTTTCCAAGCCTACTGATGTCACCTTTCTCACCGAAGGCAAGCTGGAGTCTAGCGCAGATTAATTTCAATATTTTGAAAGTTATAACTCGAACCTCAAAATTGCAGACTACGAGCCTGACCAGCTATGGACTCACCCAACCGCCGTCCCAGTTGCCTAAAATATTAATTTAAAATATGATATTTATGCAACTACAGAGCACTCTAACGGCGGAAATTGAAACGAAAAGGTTTTCAGAAAATACAAATCATAAAACTCAATTAACGCTTATCCAACAACAAAAAAGAAATTCATTTATCTAAAACAAAAAAAAGCCGAATGAATATAAACGCACAGACTGCAAAATAAAAACAATAGTTTGGTTTGGAAAAACTAGTTAAAATGAAATAATTGCATTTCAGTTGTAGTTATTTATCAAGAATAAAAAATTACCCCTCAAACAGCTGCTTGCAACAGAGGTCTGACAGGAGCCTGTCGTTTTAATACGTCATAGAAAAGATCTGTGATAAATGCGAGACCTCATCAGAAAGACAAATAGCAATGCCTTACCCGAGTTTCCAACCCAAGACTCTAAAATCAGTATCTTATGCGTTCTAACCACCCGGCCACAGGAAAATATCTGATCACTTAAAAAATTCATCAACTATACTACGTAAAAATATCAATTTAATGCATTGATTATTAATAAATGGTAAAATTAAACGATTATGCTGGAATATATCAAACATTTATGTTTGAATGGAACTCGTTTGATTTTTATCCTACGACACAACTTAATGTCAATATATAATTTAATTGGTATATTTGATTGAATAATTCATGTTGAATATTACACTAGGCAACAACACACAAACGCCAATCAACAACACACTTAAACGCCAGTCAAAAGGGTTAAATTAATTATTCCGCTGTGCGCTGTAATTGCTGCAGGAGTTCTATATCTTCTGTTGAGGGTGATTTCTCTTCGTCCAAAGGGCTGAACGCAGTCACTTATTCAACCAGTGACCCCCCAGGTTCATGTTAACAGATTAAAATGCGTATTTGTCTGATTTCATCCTTTGATTAACAGCTTTTACACTTTCCACTAGGAACACAACACACTTAAACGCCATCGAATAGGGATAACTTAATTATTCCGCTGTGCGCTATAATGGCTGCATGCGTTCTATATCTTTTGTTGAGGGTGATTGCTGTTCGTCCAATGGGCTGAACGCAGTCACTGATTCATCAATGACCCCCCAGACACAAAATAGCAAATTAAAATACGTATTTTTCTGATTTCATCCTTTGATTAACAGCTTTAACACTTTCCACTAGGTACAGAACAACACACATAAACGCCAATGAATAGGGATAATTTAATTATTCCGCTGTGCGCCGTAATGGCTGCACGCGTTCTATATCTTCTGTTGAGGGTGATTGCTGTCCGTCCAAAAGGCTGAACGCAGTCACCTATTCAACCAGTTACCCTCAGATACACATTAACACATTAAAATAGGTATTTGTCTGATTTTACATTTTGATTAACAGCTTTAACTCTTTCCACTAGGTACACAAAAACACAATTAAACGCCAACGAATAGGGAAAACTTAATTATTCCGGTGTGCGCTATAATTGCTGCAGGTGTTCTATATTTTCTGTTGAGGGTGATTGCTGTTCGTCCAAAGGGTTGAACGCAGTCACTTATTCAACCAGTGACACCCAGATACATATTAAAAGATTAAAACACGCATTTGTCTGATTTCATCCTTTGACAAATAGATTTAACACTTTCCCTAGGTACATAACAACACACTTAAAAGCCAATCAAAAGGGTTAATTTAATTATTCCGCTGTGCGCTATAATGGCTGCAGACGTCCTATATCTTTTGTTGAGGGTAATAGCTGTTCGTCCAAAGGGCTGAACGCAGTCACTTATTCAATCAGTGACTTTCAGATACACATTAACAAATTAAAATACGTATTTTTTTTATTTCATCCTTTGATTAACAGCTTTAACACTTTTCACTAGGTGCAGAACAACACACAAAAACGCCAACGAATAAGGATAACTTAATTATTCCGCTGTGTGTTGTACTGGCTGCACCCGTTCTATATCTTCTGTTGAGGGGTGATTGCTGTTCGTCCAAAAGGCTGAATGCAGTCACTTATTCAACCAGTGACCGCAAGATACACATTAAAAGATTAAAAAACGTATTTGTCTGATTTTATCCTTTGATTAACAGCTTTTACACTTTCCACTAGGTTCACAACAACACACTTAAATGCCAATCAAAAGGGTTAAATGAATCATTCCGCTGTGCGCTGTAATGGCTGCTCGCGTTCTATATCTTCTGTTGACGGTGATTGCTGTTCGTTCAAAAGGCTGAATGCAGTCACTTATTCAACCAGTGACCGCAAGATACACATTAAGAGATTAAAATACGTATATGTCTGATTTCATCCTTTGATTGACAGCTTTTACACTTTCCACTAGGTTCACAACAACACACTTAAACACTATCGAATAGGGAAAATTTAATTATACCCATGTGCGCTGTAATGGCTTCATGCGTTCTACATCTTTCCTTGAGGGTGATTGCTGTTCGTCCAAAGGGCTGAAGGTAGTCAGTGATTCAACCAATGATACCCAGATGCAAAATAACAGATTAAAATAGGTATTTGTCTGATTTCATCCTTTGATTAACAGCTTTAACACTTTCCACTAGGTTCACAACAACACACTTAAACGCTATCGAATAGGGAAAACTTAATTATACCCCTGTGCGCTGTAATGGCTTCATGCGTTCTATATCTTTTCTTGAGGGTGATTGCTGTTCGTCCAAAGGGCTGAACGTAGTCAGTGATTCAACCAATGATGCACAGATACAAAATAACAGATTAAAATAGATATTTGTCTGATTTCATCCTTTGATTAACAGCTTTAACACTTTCCACTAGGTGCAGAACAACACACAAAAACGCCAATGAATAGGGATAACTTAATTATTCCGCTGTGTGCTGTAATGGCTGCACGCGTTCTATATCATCTATTGAGGGTGATTGCTGTTCGTCCAAAGGGCTGAACACAGTCACTTATTCAACCAGTGACCGCAAGATACACATTAACAGATTACAATACGTATTTGTCTGATTTCATCCTTTGATTAACAGCTTTAACACTTTCCACTAGGTACACAACAACACACTTAAACGCCATCGAATAGGGATAACTTAATTATTCCGCTGTGGGCTATAATGGCTGCACGCGTTCTATATCTTCTGTTGAGGGTGATTGCTGTTCGTCCAAAGGGCTGAACGCAGTCACCTCATGAACCAGTGATCCTGAGATACACATTAAGAGATTAAAATACGTATTTTTCTGATTTCATCGTTTGATTAACAGGTTTAACACTTTCCACTAGGTACACAACAATACAGTAAAACACCAACGTATACGGATAACTTAATTATTCCCCTGCGCTATAATGGCTGCACGCGTATTACACCGTTAGTTGAGAGTGATTGCTGTTTGTCCAAACGGCTGAACGCACTCACCTATTCAAACAGTGATATTCAGATAGACATTATCAGATCAAACTACGTATTTTAATCTGTTATTTTGTATCTCTGGGTCATCGGTTCAATCAGCGACTATGTTCAGCCCTTTCCACGAACAGCAATTACCCTCAACAAAAGATAATGAACGCTTGCAGCCATTATAGTGCACAGCGGAATAATTAAGTTATCCATATTCGATTGCGTTTAAGTATGTTGTTTTGTACCTAGTGGAAAGCGATAAAGCTGTTAATCAAAGGATGAAATCAGACAAATATGTATTTTAATTTGTTCATGTGTATCTGGGGGTCACTGGTTGAATAAGTGACTGCGTTAAGCCCTTTGGACGAACAGCAATCAACCTCAACAGAAGATATAGAACGCGTGCAGCCATTATAGCGCAGAGCGGAATAATTAAGTTATCCCTATCCATTGGCGTTCAAGTGTGTTGTTGTGTACCTAGTGGAAAGTTGGGTTGTTTTACCTCTGAGCGGCACTTTTTTGCACACCATGGGCTAAATGGCCAGGTCACATGGACCCCGAAAGCTCAGAGAAGGATGGGGGAGTGGACCCATTGGAACAGCTGTTGGGAGACAGATGGTAGCCTCCCGTCAAGGCCATCCAGCGTGTTCTTTAACATGCACAGGGTATGGCTCTCCCGCACACGGGACCACGGCTTAAAGTCCCATCCGAAGGACGGCGGCCTTTCCAAGACCATCGGTGTCCCCTACTGACCGTGGGCAGGGCGGGGAATTTTGCGGCGATAAATCTCAACGCTGACCCAGCTGGGACTCGAACCTGGGAACTACGGATTACGAGCCTGGCGCGCTACCGACTGAGCCACCCCCGCCCCCTAGTGGAAAGTGTTAAAGCTGTTAATCAATCTGTAAAATCAGACAAATACTTATTTTAATCTGCTAATATGTATGTGAGGGTAACTTGTTGAATAGGTGCCTGCGTTCAGTCTTTTCGATGAAGATCAATCACCCTGAACAGAAGATATAGAACGCGTGCAGCCATTATAGCGCACAGCGGAATAATTAAATTATCCCTATTCATTGGCGTTTATGCGTGTTGTTCTGTACCTAGTGGAAAGTGTTAAAGCTGTTAATCAAAGGATGAAATGAGACAAATACGTATTTCAATTTGTTAATGTGTACCTGAGGATCACTGGATAAATAAGTGACTACGTTCAGTCCTTTGGACGAAGAGCAATCACCCTCAGAAAAAAGAAATAGAACGCATGCAGGGATTAGAGCGCAGAGCAGAAAAATAAAGTTAACCCTTTTGATTGGCGTTTAAGTGTGTTGTTGTCTATCTAGTGGAAATACTTAAAGCTATTTATGAAAGGATGAAACCAGAGAAGTACGTATTTTAATCTGTTAATGTGTATCTGGGTGTCACTGGCTGAATACGTGACTCCGTTTAGCCCTTTGGACGAACAGCAATCACCCTCAACAAAAGATATAGAACGCGTCCTGCCATAATACCGCACAGCGGAATAATTAAGTTAACCCTTTTGACTGGCGTTTAAGTGTGTTGTTTTGTACCCAGTGCAAAGTGTTAAAGCTATTTATCAAAGGACGAAAGCAGACAAATACGTATTTTAATCTGTTCATGTGTATCTGCGGGTCACTGGTTGAAAAAGTGATTGCCATCAGCCGTTTAGATGAACAGCAATCACCTTCAACAGAAGTTATAGAACGCGTGCAGACATTACAGCACACAAGAGAATAATTAAATTATCCCTATTCATTAGCGTTTATGTGTTTTGTTCTGTACCTAGTGGAAAGTGTTAAAGCTGTTAATCAAAGGATGAAATCAGAAAAATACATATATTATTCTGCTATTTTGTTTCTGTGGTTCATTGGTTGAATAAGTGACTGCGTTCAACCCTTTGGACGAACAGCAATCATCCTCAACAAAACATATAGAATGTGTCCTGCCATTATAGCTCACAGCGGAATAATTAAGTTAACCCTTTTTATTGGCGTTGAAGTGTGTCTTTTGTACCCACTGGAAAGTGTTAAAGCTATATATCAAAGGATGAAATCAGACAAATACTTATTTTAATCTGTTAATGTGTATCTAGGGGTCACTTGTTGAATAAGTGACTGCGTTCAGCGTTTTGGACGAACAGCAGTCACCCTCAACAGAAGATATAGAGCGCATGCAGCCATTATAGCGCACAGCGGAATAATTAAGTTATCCCTATTCATTCGCGTTTATGTGTGTTTTTCTCTACCAAGTGGAAAGTGTTAAAGCTGTTAATCAAATGCTAAAAGCAGACAAATGCGTATTTCAATTTGTTCATGTGTATCTGAGGATAACTGGTTGAATAGATGAGTGCGTTCATCCATTTGAACGAACATCAATCACCCTCAAAAAAAGATATGGAACGCGTGCAGCCATTATAGCGCACAGCGGAAAAACTAATTTATCCGTACCCGATGGCGTTAAAGTGTGTCGCTGTGTACCTAGTGGAAAGAGTTAAGGCTGTTAATCAAAGGGTGAAATCAGAAAAATACGTATTTTAATCTGTTATTTTGTATCTGAGATTCATTGGTTGAATCACTGACTGCGTTCAACACTTCGGACGAACGGAAATCATCCTCAACGAAAGATATAGAAAGCGTCCTGCTATTATAAGACACAGCGGAATAGTTAAGTTAACCCTTTTGATTGGCGTTTAAGTGTGTTGTTGTGTATCCAGTGGAACGTGTTAAAGCTATTTATCAAAGGATGAAATCAGACAAACAGGTAGTTTAATCTCTTAATCTGTATCTGAGGATCACTGGTTGAAAACGTGAATCCGTTCAGCCCTTTGGACGAACAGCAATCACCCTCAACAAAAGATATAGAACGCGTCCTGCCATTATAGCGGAAAGGGCAAAAATTATGGTAACCCTTTTAAATGGCGTTTAAGTGTGTTGTTATATACCCAGTGGAAAGTGTAAAGCTCTTTATCAAACGATGAAATTAGAAATATACGTCTTATAATCTGTTAATGTGTATCTGGGGGGGGGGAGTCACTGGTTGAATAAGTGATTGCATTCAGCCCTTTGGACAAACAGCAATCACCCTGAACAAAAGATATAGAACGCGTGCAGCCATTATAGCACACAGCGGAATAATTAAGTTTTCCCTATTCATTGGGGTTTAAGTATGTTGTTCTGTACGTAGTGGAAAGTGTTAAAGCTGTTAATCAAAGGATGAAATCAGAAAAATACGTATTTTAATCTGTTATTTTGTGTCTGGGGGTCACTGGTTGAATAAGTGATTGTGTTCAGCCCATTGGACGAACAGCAATCACCCCAACAAAAGATATACAATGCGTGCACACATTATAGCGCACAGCGGAGTAATTAAGTTATCCCTATTTATTGTCATTTAAGTGTGTTGTTGTGTACCTTGTGGAAAGCGTTAAAGCAGTTAATCAAAGTGTTAAATCAGGAAAATACGTATTTTAATCTGTTAATGTGTATTTGAAGGTCACTGGTTGAATAAGTGATTGCGTTCAACCTCTTGGATGAACAGTAATCACACTGAACAAAAGATATAGAACGCGTTTAGCCATTATAGCGCACAGCGTAATAATTAAGTTGTTCCTATTCATTGTCGTTTAAGTGTGTTTTTGTGTACGTAGTGGAAAGCGTTAAAGCATTTAATCAAAATGTGAAATCAGACAAATACGCTTTTTAATCTGTTAATGGGTATCTGAGGATCACTGGTTGAATAAATGATTGCGTTCAGCCCTTTGGACGAACAACAATTACCCTCAACAAAAGATATAGCTTGCGTGCAGCGATTATAGCGCACAGCGGAATAATTAAGTTATCCCTATTGATTGGCGTTTAAGTGTGTTGTTGTGTACCTAGTTGAAAGCGTTAAAGCAGTTAATCAAAGTGTGAAATCTGAAAATACGTATTTTAATCTGTTAATGTGTATCTGAGGGTCACTGGTTGAATAAGTGATTGCGTTCAGCCCTGTGGACGAACAGCAATCACCCTGAACAAAAGATATATAACGCGTGCAGCCATTATAGCCCACAGCGGAATAATTAAGTTGTCCCTATTCATTGTCGTTTAAGTGTGTTTGTATGTACTTAGTGGTAAGCGTTAAAGCAGCTAATCAAAGTGTGAAATCAGACAAATAGGCTTTTTAAACTGTTAATGTGTATATGGGGGTCACTGGTTGAATAAGTGATTGCGTTCAGCCCTTTGGACGAACAGCAATCACCCTCAAAAAAGGATATAGACGCGTGCATCCATTATAGCGCACACCGGAATAATTAAGTTATCACTATTCATTGGCGTATAAGTGTGCTGTTGTATACCTAGTGGAAAATGTTAAAGTTGTTAATCAAAGGGTGAAAGCAGACAAATACCAATTTAATCTGTTAATGTGTAGGGGAGTGTCACTGGTTGAATAATTGACTGCGTTCAGTCCTTTGGGCGGAGAGCAATCTCCTACAACAGATCTTATAAAACGTGTGCAGCTATAAGAGCGCACAACGGAGTAGTTATTATTTCCGTTTTGATTAGCGTAGGAAGTGTGTTGTTTTGTGTATAGTGCAAAGTGTGAGAGGTTATTAATAGGAAAGCTGAATTGAGTCAAATACCTATTTCAGTCTGTGAATGGATTTGTTATTGGAGAGACACTGGTTGAATAGGTGTCTGCATTCATCCATTTCAGCAAATGGCAATCACTCTCAACAGAGCTATTGATCACATTCAGTCATTACATCACAGAACGGATTAATTACTCTGCTTCTTTTGATTACGTTATCTAGTGTGTTTGGTATGTGCAGAGTATAGAGAGTTAAAAGTTGTGTTTTTAGAAAGCTGAAACGGTTGGAATATGTACTTGAATATATTCTCCCTCCACTTCTCTAGGTTGGACCCTCAGCCGTAGGGGTGCAGTGTGATATTTGTGTCAGTGCCGAATTATTGTGTGTTATCCGTTGTATTTGAGTGTGTAGAGCTACATCTTGGATCGTCCCTATACGTCTTTTGGAGTTTTCCTGATATTTTACAATAAAATGTTGAAATTTTAATCAATCATATTTTGAAACGTAGGCGTAAAAGGTAAAGGAATAGATTAAAATGTAAAATAAAAGTTAGAATTAATTGAAAAATTAGAACCAATAGATCCGCTGGACGTGTTTGTAAATACGCCTGCTTACGTAAATACATAATTAATTACTTTGAACTCACTATTTCGAATAATATTATCAAATATAAGTAGTAAATGTTGACTTGTTATTCTGATTTGTATAGAATCCCACTGACTCTTCATCTATATTCTGGTTTAGTGGATATTTTCTATCCTTGTGCAATTTGTCCGTTAAATCTAGGGTTTACTGTGTGTCATAAAGTTAGAATTTCGTACAGTCTCTCATGAACCCCTCCAGATAATTTTGTTTTACACTTCTACTATGATCTAGTTTGGAGTTCCTGGGTGAAAAACATTTTTTGAACAGATTATGAATTTGGAACTTTCCATTTCGTCCGTTTTGTCAAATGTGTCAGGAAGTTGAAATTTTTAATTTTTAATGTATTACTTGCTGTGTTAGTATGTTCCAAAGCTATATATTAATATTTAATGTGAATTTGGAAAGCTCTCTGAAATTAAGAATAAAGCAATCCTATTTTATTCGTTTGCTTTTAGATTGGGGAGGGTGGTATTGCACTAGGGATTTCACACGTCACTCAGGTCTTATTAGCATGAACGAGATTCGCCTGCAAAAATATTAGGCCTAACGTTACTTTGATTATATACGTTTATTATTATTTTTATTTCTGCGATTACGGAAATTATTCAAAAAAAATTTTAAACTATGGATTAAGAAAACACTGAAATTTAAACATATTGTTTTGGACAGAGTTGATTTTAATAGTGTTTCTAGTGTGTGTCCTCTACTATTTATAATAGGTCATTGTAATAATTACGTGACCTGACGTACCTGGGGAAGTAGTGGAGGAAGGTTCAAGTACATACTAGGCTCGTTTCACTACGTATTGTACATTTTTGTTTCACTAAGAATTGTAAATAAAGATATAACAGCGAATGCTGTTGTGTTTTAAGTCAGTGTAGATAGAACGTAGGCATTCTGTCACCCAAGGCAAAAGTTTTGAATTATTCCCTAATCCTTCCACACCGCATTAGAAAACATATTTAACACAAAAGTAATATAAAATTAGTGTAATAATAAACATATGTTTAGCACGAAAATTACACAAACTCATTCCTTCCCACGCATAAATCACATAATACTCAAAGCACAAAATGCACAGAAAACTTTGCCTATATAATAAAAATATACATTGGAAAAACAATTGTAAAATATATTTAGAAGGAAAAAGACACATCAAACTTTTTACATAAAAATAGCATTTTTTTTTTCACTACGAATAAGCAGAGATTCATAAGAGTCTATGATGGAAATGTAAAAAGATAAAATTGACGACAAATTAATAAATTTAATAGAAAATATTGAAATACACTCATCCGGCGAATTAATAATCGGTCGATAGATTCCGAAAAATAAGGCATAAATCGAATCTGGTTGGATTTTTTAGCGTGTGAAGCCGAAATTCTACAAATCAAGTACCGTGTAAATCGAGGGACAGGTGTGAATCGATGGCCCATTAATAATTTTGCTCGAGGAACTGAGACCCTGCTACTGTACAGTCGCTCAAAAAAGTATCCGAACTCTATGGTTAATTACAGAATTCAGAAAAAATATCTCACAATGAATTTTTAGAAATTAGTGTTCTGGCAAACTTCGTGAACTGTACACGAAGGTTGCCAGATCACTAATGCTGTTGAAAACCGAGATATTACGAGATTTGATTGCTATCTCATTATATATATATATTTCGTTTTTATTTTGTTAAATTCTTTCATACAAATCTTATTTAAGAAGCTACTTAACTGTGTATATGAGTTACTCTTGACATGCCGTTCAGTGTATAATACTAATGCATAGAGCATTGGGTTGGGTTGGGTTGTTTTACCTCTGAGCGGCACTTTTTTGCACACCATGGGCTAAATGGCCAGGTCACATGGACCCCGAAGGCTCAGAGAAGGTTGGGGGAAGGGATCCACTGGAACAGCTGTTGGGAGACAGATGGTAGCCTCCCGTCAAGGCCATCCAGCGTGTTCTTTAACGTGCACAGGGTATGGCTCTCCCGCACACGGGGCCACGGCTTAACGTCCCATCCGACCGACGGCGGCCTTTCCAAGCCCATCGGTGTACCCTACTGACCGTGGGCAGGGCGGGGAATTTTGCGGAGATAAATCTCAACGCTGACCCAGCTGGGACTCGAACCTGAGAACTACAGATTACGAGCCTGGCGCGCTACCGACTGAGCCACCCCCGCCCCCGCATAGAGCATTGTTCAACATTTTTTAACATGGCGAGATAGATTTTTCCGTTATAAACCCACGATTTACTATCATTTTGAATCAAGTAACATTTCTTTTATCATGCCATGACAAAAATTCAAACTCTGGCCACGATACTGTTAATAATATATATTCAGGCCACAAAACAAAATTAATTACAAGAAGAATTTATTGAACGATTGAACATTATAACAAATAAAAACCTATATTATTTCAAAATCTAATGGAGGAAACCTATCAGTTCCTCATACAGTGCAAATCAAATAGTACAAAATATTAACGGTTCAAATATAAGGATACGGAACATTAAGTTTTAGGCTCGCCATTACACAATGGAAAATCAAAATCATTCCTTCACACGCACAAACTCACATATACTACTTTCCACTACTGTGATCAAAACGCATCACTGACATTTCGATGCCTTGACTAGAATGAAGTGAATTTTTATAAGTGACAGAGTACAACATCTCTCTGAAGCAAAAACAGAAACCTTAACTAAATCTTAAGTTCTACAAAAGTGCTTTAAAGGAAATTAATGAAGAGTTGATAGCTTTAATACGTCTGTTTTTGATGCAGCTTTTTGAGAAATGTGTAATCTGTTATTTGGCAAGATATTTTAAACATGTGAATGCACTATTGAAATTCGTAATAAGTAACTAATTATAACAACCTAGTCGTCATCTTGCTACCGATGATTTCATTCATAAACATGTACTGAATTGCTGTGGCCATTATTTCTAATTCTCTATACTAGCCATAGTCACTATTTCTCTTCACCTCTCAAGGGAGTGCCAACATAAATCATCGTGCATGTTACCTTTTTTGGCACGCTTGTCATAAAATCGCCATCACTGCTATGAGGGCACCAACTTGAGTTTTGTTATTAAAGGTATTGGGTTGGTGGTGGCTCAGTCGGTGAAGTGCCAAGCTCATAATCTGAATTTCACAGGTTCGAGTCCTACCTGGTCAGCGTTGGGATTTATCTCCACAAAACTCCCAGCCCTGCCCTCTGTCAATAGGGGGACACCGATCGGCTTGGAAAGTCCGCCGTCCGTCAAATGACATAACATTGGTTGATATTCTATAGCATGCACAGGTATGGCTTTCATGCACATGGGTGACATGATATTTGATATTGCTGCTGCTTTCATGCACATGGGTATGTACATGAAAGCTATACATTGTGCATGCTATAGAATAACATATAAAATGTTATAGACCATGTTGGATAGTCTTGAGGGAGCTATCATCTGTATCCTAACAGCTACAGTGTGCTTGACAGAAACACTAGTTGTGTGCCTAACAGCTACACAGTGGTTTCCCTTCATCTAAATATCTCTGAACCTTTGCGGTCCTTATGATCTGATTACTAAGTACATCGTATGTAAAAAAAAGGTACAGCTCATAGGTAAAACAGTTTGTACCTTTTTAAGTACCTGTAATAAGCATCAGATGGAACTTCAGGTCATGGTCTTCTGTCAAGCACAGTCGCACGTCAGAGGATACATCAAGCCATGGTCGCACGACAGAGGATTCGTCAAGGCATGGTCGCACGTCAGAGGATACGTCAAGGCAGGTCGCATGGCAGAGGATACGTCAAGACACGGTCGCACGGCAGAGGATATGTCAAGACAGGGTTGCACGGCAGAGAATTCATCAAGGCACGGTCGCACGGCAGATGATTCGTCAAGGCGCAGTCGCACGGCAGATGATTCGTCAAGGCGCAGTCGCACGGCAGAGGATACGTCAACGCACGGTTGCATGTCAGAGGATTCGTCAATGCACGGTCGCAGAGCAGAGGATATGTCAAGGGACAGTCACACAGCTGAAGATTCGTCAAGGCACGGTCGCATGGCAGAGGATACGTCAAGGCACAGTCGCACGGCAGAGGATTTGTCAAAGAACGGTCGCACTGCAGAGGATACGTGATGGCACGGTCGCACGTTAGAGGATTCGTCAAGGAACGATCGCACGGCAGAGGATACATCAAGGCACAGTCGCACGGCAGAGGATATGTCAAGACAGGGTTGCACGGCAGAGAATTCATCAAGGCACGGTCGCACGGCAGATGATTCGTCAAGGCACGGTCGCACGGCAGAGGATATGTCACGGCACGGTTGCAAGGCTGAGGATTCGTCAAGGCATGGTCGCACGGCAGAGGATTCGTCAAGGCACGGTCGCAAGGCAGAGGATTCGTCAAGGCACGGTCGCACAACACAGGATTCGTCAAGGCACGGTCGCACGGCAGAGGATTCGTCAAGGCACGGTCACACGGCAGAGGATTCGTCAAGGCACAGTCGCACGGCAGAGGATTCGTCAAGGCACGGTCGCACAACAGAGGATTCGTCAAAGCACGGTTGTATGGAAGAGGATTCATCAAGGCACGGTCGCACGGAATGGATACGCCAAGGCACAGTCGCACAGAATGGATACGCCAAGGCACAGTCGCACGGCAGAGGATACATCAAGGCACAGTCGCAGGACAGAGGATTCATCAAGGCATGGTTGCACATCAGAGGATTCGTCAAGGCACGGTTGCACGGCAGAGGATTCGTCAAGGCACGGTCGCACGGCAGAGGATTTGTCAAGGCACGATCGCATGGCAGAGGATTCGTGAAGGCACGGTCGCACGGCAGAGGATACGTCAAGACAAGTCGCAGGACAGAGGATTCATCAAGGCACGGTCGCATGGCAGAGGATTCATCAAGGCACGGTCACACATCAGAGGATACATCAAGTCAAGTCGCACGGCAGAGGATTCGTCAAGGCACGGTCGCACGGCAGAGGATTTGTCAAGGCACGGTCGAACAGCAGAGGATTCGTCAAGGCAATGTTGCACAGCAGATGATACGTCACCACACGGTCGCACGTCAGAGGATTCGTCAATGCTCGGTCGCACAGCAGAGGATAGGTCAAGGGACGGTCGCACAGCTGAGGATACGTCAAGGCACAGTCGCACCACAGAGGATACGTCAAGGCACGGTCGCATGTCAGAGGATTCGTCAAGACACAGTCGCACAGCAGAGGATAAATCAAGGCACGGTTGCACGGCAGAGGATACATCGAGGTACGGTCGAACGGCAGAGGATTCGTCAAGGCACTGTGGCACAGCAGAGGATACGTCAAGGCACGATCGCACGGCAGAGGATATGTCAAAGAACGGTTGCACTGCAGAGGATACGTGATGGCACGGTCGCACGTCAGAGGATTCGTCAAGGCATGGTCGCACAGCAGAGGATTCGTCAAGGCACAGTCGCATGGCAGAGGATTCGTCAAGGCACAGTCACAGGACAGCACGGTCGCACGGCAGAGGATTCGTCAAGGCAGGGTCGCACGGCAGAGGATTCGTCAAGGCACGGTCACACGGCAGAGGATTTGTCAAAGCACGATTGTATGGAAGAGGATTCGTCAAGGCACGGTCGCACGGCAGAGGATACGCCAAGGCACGGTCGCACATCAGAGGATACGTCATGGCACGGTCGCACGGTAGAGGATTCGTCAAGGCTCTGTTGCACGGCAGAGGATATGTCAAGGCACGGTCGCACGGCACAGAATTTGTCAAGGCATGGCGCACGGCACAGGATTCCTCAAGGCATGTTCGCACGGCAGAGGATATGTCAAGGCACGGTCGCACGGCAGAGGATACGTCAAGGAACAGTCGCACGGCAGAGGATACGTCATCACGGCAGAGGCACGTATCCTCTGTCAGGGCAGAGGATTTCACGTCATGGCAGAGGATTCGTCAAGGCATGGTCGCATGGCAGAGGATACGCCAAAGCTCGGTTGCACGTCAGAGGATTCTCCTATGTCAAGGCATGGTCGTACGGCAGAGGATACATCAAGGCACGGTCGCACAGCAGAGGATACGTCAAAGCACGGTTGCACATCAGAGGATTCGTCAATGCACGGTCGCACGTCAAAGGATACGTCAAGGCATGGTCGCACGACAGAGGATTCGTCAAGGCTCAGTGGCACGGCAGTGGACTCGTCAAGGCATGGTTGCACGGCAGAGGATTGGTCAAGGCACAGTCACACGGCAGAGGATTCGTCAAGGCACTTTCGCACGTCACAGGATACGTCAAGGCACGGTCGCACGTCAGAGGATTCATCAAGGCACGGTCGCATGGCAGAGGATTTGTCAAAGCACGATTGTATGGAAGAGGATTCGTCAAGGCACGGTCGCACGGCAGAGGATACATCAAGGCACGGTAGAGGATTTGTCAAGCAAGGAACGGCAGAGGATTCGTCAAGGCATGGTCGCACGGCAGAGGATTCGCAAGGCACGGTCGCATGGCAGAGGATTCGTCAAGGCAGGTCGCACAGCAGAGGATACGTCAAGCCATGGTCGCATGGCAGGGGATTCGTCAAGGCATGGTCGCACGTCAGAGGATACGTCAAGGCAGGTCGCATGGCAGAGGATACGTCAAGGAACGATCGCACAGCAGAGGATACGTCAAGGCACGGTCGCATGGCACAGAATACGTCAAGGCACAATCGCACGGCATGACACATGTCAGAGGATTCTCTTTGAGGATTGTATGGAAGAGGATTCGTCAAGGCACGGTCGCACGGCAGAGGATACATCAAGGCACGGTAGAGGATTCGTCAAGGCACGGTCATACGGCAGAGGATTCATCAAGGCACGGTCACACGGCAGAGGATTCGTCAAGACAGGTCGCATGTCAGAGGATACGTCAAGTCATGGTCACATGGCAGAGGATTCGTCAAGGCATGGTCGCCCATCAGAGGATACGTCAAGGCAGGTCGCATGGCAGAGGATACGTCAAGGAACGATCGCACGGCAGAGGATACGTCAAGGCACAGTAGCACAGCAGAGGATTCGTCAAGGCACGGTCTCACGGCAGAGGATTCATCAAGGCACGGTCGCACGGCAAAGGATTCGTTAAGGCACGGTCTCACGGCAGAGGAATCGTCAAGGAATGGTCACACGGCAGAGGATACGTCAAGGAACAGTCGCACGGCAGAGGCACGTATCCTCTGTCAGGGCAGAGGATTTCACGTCATGGCAGAGGATTCGTCAAGGCATGGTCGCACGGCAGAGGATTCTTCAAGGCACGGTCGCACGGCAGAGGATACATCAGAGCATGGTTGGACGCCAGAGGATTCGTCAATGCACGGTCGCACGTCAGAGGCTACGTCAAGGCACGGTCGCAGGACAGAGGATTCTTCAAGGCACAGTCGCCGGACAAAGGATTCATCAAGGCACGGTTGCACGGCAGAGGATTCGTCAAGTCACGGTCGCACGGCAGAGGATTCATCAAGGCACGGTCGCACAGCAGAGAATTCGTCAAGGCATGGTCGAACGGCAGAGGATTCGTCAAGGCACGGTCACACCGCAAAGGATTCATCAAGGCACGGTCGCACGGCAAAGGATTCGTCAAGGCACGGTCGCATGGCAGGGGATTCGTCAAGGCACTCTCGCATGGCAGAGGATACATCAAGGCACGTTCGCATGTCACAGGATATGTCAAGGCATGGTCGCACGGCAGAGGATACATCAAGGCACGGTCGCACGGCAGAGAATACGTCAAAGCACGGTTGCACGTCAGAGGATTCCTCAATGCACGGTCGCACGTCAAAGGATACGTCAAGGCACAGTCGCACGACAGAGGATTCATCAAGGTGCAGTAGCACGGCAGTGGACTCGTCAAGGCACGGTTGCACGTCAGAGGATTTGTCAAGACACTGTCACACGGCAGAGGATTCGTCAAGGCACGTTCGCACGTCACAGGATTCGTCAAGTCACGGTCGCACGTCAGAGGATTCGTCAAGGCACGGTTGCACAGCAGAGGATTGGTCAAAGCACGATTGTATGGAATAGGATTCGTCAAGGCACGGTAGCACGGCAGAGGATACATCAAAGCACGGTCGCAAGGCAGAGGATACGTCAAGGCACGATCGCAGGACAGAGGATTCGTCAAGGCACAGTTGCACGGCAGAGGATTCGTCAAGGCACGGTCACACGGCAGAGGATTTGTCAAGGCACGGTTGCATGGCAGAGGATTCCTCAAGGCATGGTCGCACGGCAGAGAATTCGCCAAGGCGCGGTCGCACGGCAGTGGATATGTCAAGGCACGGTTGCAGGGCAGAGAATTCGTCAAGGCATGGTCGCACAGCAGAGGATTCGTCAAGGCATGGTCGCACGGCAGAGGATTCGTCAAGGCATGGTCGCACGTAAGTGGATACGTCAAGGCACGGTTGCACGGCAGAGGATACGTCAAGGCACGGTCGCACGGCAGAGTGTTCGTCGAGGAACGGTCGCACGGCAGAGGATACATCAAGGCACTGTGCAAGGCAGAGGATACCTCACGGCACGGTCGCAGGACAGAGGATTCGTCGAGGAACGGTCGCACAGCAGAGGATACATCAAGGCACTGCGCAAGGCAGAGGATACATCAAGGCACGGTCGCAGGACAGAGGATTCATCAAGGCACGGTCGCAAGGCAGAGGATTCGTCAAGGCACGGTCGCATGGCAGAGAATTCCTCAAGGCACGGTCGCACGGCTGAGGATTCGGCAAGGCACGGTTGCACAGCAGAGGATATGTCAAAGCATGGTCGCACATCAGAGGATTCATCAATGCACGGTCGCACGGCAGAGGATACATCAAGGGACAGTCACACGGCAGAGGATAAGCCAAGGGACGGTCGCACGGCAGAGGATTCGTCAAGGCACAGTCGCACAGCAGAGGATACGTCAAGGCACGTTCACACGCCAAAAGATTCGTCAAGACACAATCGCACAGCAGAGGATACGTCAAGGCACGGTTGCACGACAGAGGATACATCAAGGCACGGTCGCACGGCAGAGGATACGTCAAGGCACGGCAAAGAATTCGTCAAGGCACGGTCACACGGCAGAGGATACGTCAAATCACGGTCGCACGTCAGGATTCGTCAATGCACGGTCGCACGGCAGAGGATATGTCAAGGGACGGTCGCGCGACAGAGGATAAGGCAAGGGACGATCGCATGGCAGAGGATTCGTCAAGGCACGTTCACACGTCAAAAGATTCGTCAAGACACAGTCGCACAGAAGAGGATGCATCAAGGCACGGTTGCACGGCAGTGGATGCGTCAAGGCACGGTCGAACAGCAGAGGATTCATCAAGGCACTGTCGCACAACAGACGATACGTCAAGGCAGGTCGCATGGCAGAGGATACGTCAAGGAACGATCGCACGGCAGAGGATACGTCAAGTCACAGTAGCACAGCAGAGGATTCGTCAAGGCATGGTCTCACAGCAGAGGATTCATCAAGGCACGGTCGCACGGCAAAGGATTCGTTAAGGCATGGTCTCACGGCAGAGGAATCGTCAAGGAATGGTCACATGGCAGAGGATTCTTCAAGGCATGGTCGCACGGCAGAGGATACATCAGAGCATGGTTGCACGTCAGAGGATTCGTCAATGCACGGTCGCACGTCAGAGGCTACGTCAAGGCACGGTCGCAGGACAGAGGATTCGTCAAGGCACAGTCGCCGGACAAAGGATTCATCAAGGCACGGTTGCACGGCAGAGGATTCGTCAAGTCACGGTCGCACGGCAGAGGATTCATCAAGGCACGGTCGCACAGCAGAGAATTCGTCAAGGCATGGTCGAACGGCAGAGGATTCGTCAAGGCACGGTCACACCGCAAAGGATTCATCAAGGCACGGTCGCACGGCAAAGGATTCGTCAAGGCACGGTCGCATGGCAGGGGATTCGTCAAGGCACTCTCGCATGGCAGAGGATACATCAAGGCACGTTCGCATGTCACAGGATACGTCAAGGCATGGTCGCACGGCAGAGGATACATCAAGGCACGGTCGCACGGCAGAGAATACGTCAAAGCACGGTTGCACGTCAGAGGATTCCTCAATGCACGGTCGCACGTCAAAGGATACGTCAAGGCACGGTCGCACGACAGAGGATTCATCAAGGCGCAGTAGCACGGCAGTGGACTCGTCAAGGCACGGTTGCACGTCAGACGATTTGTCAAGACACTGTCACACGGCAGAGGATTCGTCAAGGCACGTTCGCACGTCACAGGATTCGTCAAGTCACGGTCGCACGTCAGAGGATTCGTCAAGGCACGGTTGCACAGCAGAGGATTGGTCAAAGCACGATTGTATGGAATAGGATTCGTCAAGGCACGGTAGCACGGCAGAGGATACATCAAAGCACGGTCGCAAGGCAGAGGATACGTCAAGGCACGATCGCAGGACAGAGGATTCGTCAAGGCACAGTTGCACGGCAGAGGATTCGTCAAGGCACGGTCGCAAGGCAGAGGATTTGTCAAGGCACGGTTGCATGGCAGAGGATTCCTCAAGGCATGGTCGCACGGCAGAGAATTCGCCAAGGCGCGGTCGCACGGCAGTGGATATGTCAAGGCACGGTTGCAGGGCAGAGAATTCGTCAAGGCATGGTCGCACGGCAGAGGATTCGTCAAGGCATGGTCGCACGTAAGTGGATACGTCAAGGCACGGTTGCACGGCAGAGGATACGTCAAGGAACGGTCGCACGGCAGAGTGTTCGTCGAGGAACGGTCGCACGGCAGACGATACATCAAGGCACTGCGCAAGGCAGAGGATACATCAAGGCACGGTCGCAAGACAGAGGATTCGTCGAGGAACGGTCGCATGGCAGAGGATACATCAAGGCACTGCGCAAGGCAGAGGATACATCAAGGCACGGTCGCAAGGCAGAGGATTCGTCAAGGCACGGTCGCATGGCAGAGAATTCCTCAAGGCACGGTCGCATGGCTGAGGATTCATCAAGGCATGGTTGCACAGCAGAGGATACGTCAAAGCATGGTCGCACATCACAGGATTCATCAATGCACGGTCGCACGGCAGAGGATACATCAAGGGACAGTCACACGGCAGAGGATAAGCCAAGGGACGGTCGCACGGCAGAGGATTCGTCAAGGCACAGTCGCACAGCAGAGGATACGTCAAGGCACGTTCACACGCCAAAAGATTCGTCAAGACACAGTCGCACAGCAGAGGATACGTCAAGGCACGGTTGCACGGCAGAGGATACATCAAGGCACGGTCGCACCGCAGAGGATACGTCAAGGCACGGCAAAGAATTCGTCAAGGCACGGTCACACGGCAGAGGATACGTCAAATCAGGGTCGCACGTCAGGATTCGTCAATGCACGGTCGCACGGCAGAGGATATGTCAAGGCACGGTCGCACAGCAGAGGATACGTGATGGCACGGTCGCACAGCAGAGGATACGTGATGGCACATTCGCACGTCAGAGGATTTGTCAAGGCACGGTTGCATGGCAGAGGATTCGTCAAGGCACGTTCACACGTCAAAAGATTCGTCAAGACACAGTCGCACAGAAGAGGATGCATCAAGGCACGGTTGCACAACAGAGGATACGTCAAGGCACATTCGCACGGCAGAGGATATGTCAAGGCACGGTCGCACAGCACAGGATACGTGATGGCACGTTCGCACGTCAGAGGATTTGTCAAGGCACGGTCGCACAGCAGAGGATACGTCAAGGCACGTTTGCATGGCAGAGGATTCGTCAAGGCACAGTCGCATGGTAGAGGATTTGTCAAGGCACATTCGCACGGCAGAGGATACGTCAAGGCACGGTCGCACGGCAGAGGATTCGTCAAGGCACTCTTGCGCAGCAGAGGATATGTCAAGGAACGGTTGCACGTCAAAGGATATGTCAAGGCACGGTCACACGGCAGAGGATTCATCAAGGCAGAGTCGCACAGCAGAGAACACAACAAGGCACGGTCGCACGGCAGAGGATTGGTCATGGCACAGTCGCACAGCAGAGGATTCGTCAAGGCATGGTCACACGGCAGAGGATTTGTCAAGGCACGGTCGCATGGCAGAGGATTTGTCAAGGCATGGTCACACGGCAGAGGATTTGTCAAAGCACGATTGTATGGAAGAGGATTCGTCAAGGCACGGTCGCACGGCAGAGGATACGCCAAGGCACGGTCGCACATCAGAGGATACGTCACGGCACGGTCGCACGGTAGAGGATTTGTCAAGGCTCTGTCGCACGGCAGAGGATATGTCAAGGCACGGTCGCACGGCACAGGATTTGTCAAGGCACGGCGCATGGCACAGGATTCCTCAAGGCATGTTCGCACGTCAGAGGATACGTCAAGGCCTGGTCGCACGTCAGAGGATTCGTCAAGGCATGGTCACACGGCAGAGGATACGTCAAGGCACGGTAGCACGGCAGAGGATTCGTCAAGGCACGGTCCCAGGGAAGAGGATTCATTAAGGCACGGTCGCACGGCATAGGATACGTCAAGGCACGGTTGCACGGCAGACGATTCGTCAAGCCACTCTTGCACGGCAGAGAATACGTCATGGCACGGTCGCACGGCACAGGATTTGTCAAGGCACGGCGCACGGCACAGGATTCATCAAGGCATGTTCGCACAGCAGAGGATACGTAAAGGCAAGGTAGCACGTCAGATGATTCGTCAAAGCACGTTCGCAAGGCAGAGGATATGTCAAGGCACTGTAGCACAGCAGAGGATTCGTCAAGGCACGGTCGCACGGCAGAGGATTCGTCAAGGCACTGTCGTTCGGAACAGGATTCGTCAAGGGACGGTCGCACGGCAGAGGATTTGTCAAGGCATGGTCGAACGCCAGAGGATTCGTCAAGGCACAGTCACACGGCAGAGGATTTGTCAAGGCACGGTTGCACGGTAGAGGATACGTCAAATCACGGGTGCACATCAGAGGATTCATCAATGCACGGTCGCACAGCAGAGGATTTGTCAAGGCACGGTTGCACGGCAGAGGATACTTCAAATCACGGGCGCACGTCAGAGGATTCATCAATGCACGGTCGCACGTCACAGGATACGTCAATGCACAGTCGCACATCAGAGGATACGTAAAGGCACATTCGCACAACAGAGGATTCGTCAAGGCATGGTCACATGGCAGAGGATTCGCCAAGTCATGGTTGCACGGCAGAGGATTTGTCAAAGCACGATTGTATGGAAGAGGATTCGTCAAGGCACGGTCTCACGGCAGAGGATACGCCAAGGCACGGCCACATGGCAGAGGATACGTCATGGCATGGTCGCATGGCACAGGATTTGTCAAGGCACAGCGCACAGCACAAGATTCCTCAAGGCATGTATGCACGGCAGAGGATACGTCAAAGCACGGTCGCACGTCAGAGGATTCGTCAAGACACGGTCGCACAGCAGAGGATTCGTCAAAGCACGGTCCCACGGCAGAGGATTCGTCAAGGCACAGTCGCACAGCAGAGGATACGTCAAGGTAAGGTTACACGGCAGATGATTCGTCAAGCCACTCTTGTACAGCAGAGGATACGTCAAGGCATGGTCGCACGGCAGAGGATTCGTCAAGGCATGGTCGCACGTAAGTGGATATGTCAAGGCACGGTTGCACGGCAGAGGATACGTCAAGGCACGGTCGCACGGCAGAGTGTTCGTCGAGGAACGGTCGCACGGCAGAGGATACATCAAGACACGGCGCAAGGCAGAGGATACGTCAAGGCACGGTCGCAGGACAGAGGATTCGTCAAGGCACGGTTGCACGGCAGAGGATTCATCAAGGCACGTTCGCAAGGCAGAGGATTCGTCAAGGCACGGTCGCATGGCTGAGAATTCCTCAAGTCACGGTCGCACGTCAGAGGATTCGGCAAGGCACGGTTGCACGGCAGAGGATTCGGCAAGGCACACTCACACAGCAGTGGATACGTCAAAGCATGGTCGCACATCAGAGGATTCATCAATGCACAGTCGCACGGCAGAGGATACATCAAGGGACAGTCACACGGCAGAGGATAAGCCAAGGGACGGTCGCACGGCAGAGGATTCGTCAAGGCACAGTCGCACAGCAGAGGATACGTCAAGGCACGTTCACACGCCAAAAGATTCGTCAAGACACAGTCGCACAGCAGAGGATACGTCAAGGCACGGTTGCACGGCAGAGGATACATCAAGGCACGGTCGCACGGCAGAGGATACGTCAAGCCACGGCAAAGAATTCGTCAAGGCACGGTCACACGGCAGAGGATACGTCAAATCACGGTCGCACGTCAGGATTCGTCAATGCACGGTCGCACGGCAGAGGATACGTCAAGGGACGGTCGCGCGACAGAGGATAAGGCAAGGGACGATCGCATGGCAGAGGATTCGTCAAGGCACGTTCACACGTCAAAAGATTCGTCAAGACACAGTCGCATAGAAGAGGATGCATCAAGGCACGGTTGCACGGCAGAGGATACGTCAAGGCATGGTCGAACAGCAGAGGATTCATCAAGGCACTGTCGCACAACAGAGGATACGTCAAGGCACGTTCGCACGGCAGAGGATATGTCAAGGCACGGTCGCACAGCAGAGGATACATGATGGCACGTTCGCACGTCAGAGGATTCGTCAAGGCACGGTCGCACAGCAGAGGATACATCAAGGCACGTTTGCATGGCAGAGGATTCGTCAAGGCACAGTCGCATGGTAGAGGATTTGTCAAGGAACGGTCGCACAGCAGAGTATACGTCAAGGCACGGTTGCACGGCAAAGGATATGTCAAGGCACGGTCGCACAGCAGAGGATTTGTCAAGGCACGGTCGCACTGCAGAGGATTCGTCAAGGCACGGTCGCATGGCAGAGGATACGTCAAGGCACGGTTGCACGGCAGATGATTCATCAAGCCACTCTTGCACAGCAGACAGCATGGCAGAGGATCATCAAGGCACTCTTGTGCAGCAAGGATACGTCATGGCACGGTCGCACGGCACTGGATTCGTCAAGGAACGGTGCACAGCACAGGATTCATCAAGGCACATTCGCACGGCAGAAAATACGTCAAGACACGGTCGCACGGCAGAGGATTCATCAAGGCACTCTTGCGCAGCAGAGGATATGTCAAGGCACGGTTGCACGTCAGAGGATATGTCAAGGCACGGTCACACGGCAGAGGATTCATCAAGGCAGAGTCGCACAGCAGAGAACACAACAAGGCACGGTCGCACGGCAGAGGATTCGTCAAGGAACGGTGCACAGCACAGGATTCATCAAGGCACATTCGCACGGCAGAGGATTCGTCAAGGCACGGCGCACGGCACAGGATTCCTCAAGGCATGTTCGCACGGCAGAGGATTCGTCAAGGCACGGTCGCATGGCAGAGGATTCGTCAAGGCACTGTCGTTCGGAACAGGATTCGTCAAGGGACGGTCGCACGGCAGAGGATTTGTCAAGGCATGGTCGAACGCCAGAGGATTCGTCAAGGCACAGTCACACGGCAGAGGATTTGTCAAGGCACGGTTGCACGGTAGAGGATACGTCAAATCACGGGTGCACATCAGAGGATTCATCAATGCACGGTCGCACAGCAGAGGATTTGTCAAGGCACGGTTGCACGGCAGAGGATACTTCAAATCACGGGCGCACGTCAGAGGATTCATCAATGCACGGTCGCACGTCAGAGGATACGTCAATGCACAGTCGCACATCAGAGGATACGTAAAGGCACATTCGCACAACAGAGGATTCGTCAAGGCATGGTCACATGGCAGAGGATTCGCCAAGTCATGGTTGCACGGCAGAGGATTTGTCAAAGCACGATTGTATGGAAGAGGATTCGTCAAGGCAAGGTCGCACGGCAGAGGATACGCCAAGGCACGGCCACACGGCAGAGGATACGTCATGGCATGGTCGCATGGCACAGGATTTGTCAAGGCACAGCGCACAGCACAAGATTCCTCAAGGCATGTATGCACGGCAGAGGATACGTCAAAGCACGGTCGCACGTCAGAGGATTCGTCAAGACACAGTCGCACAGCAGAGGATTCGTCAAAGCACGGTCCCACGGCAGAGGATTCGTCAAGGCACAGTCGCACAGCAGAGGATACGTCAAGGTAAGGTTACACGGCAGATGATTCGTCAAGCCACTCTTGTACAGCAGAGGATACGTCAAGGCATGGTCGCACGGCAGAGGATTCGTCAAGGCATGGTCGCACGTAAGTGGATATGTCAAGGCACGGTTGCACGGCAGAGGATACGTCAAGGCACGGTCGCACGGCAGAGTGTTCGTCGAGGAACGGTCGCACGGCAGAGGATACATCAAGACACGGCGCAAGGCAGAGGATACGTCAAGGCACGGTCGCAGGACAGAGGATTCGTCAAGGCACAGTTGCACGGCAGAGGATTCATCAAGGCACGTTCGCAAGGCAGAGGATTCGTCAAGGCACGGTCGCATGGCTGAGAATTCCTCAAGTCACGGTCGCACGTCAGAGGATTCGGCAAGGCACGGTTGCACGGCAGAGGATTCGGCAAGGCACACTCACACAGCAGTGGATACGTCAAAGCATGGTCGCACATCAGAGGATTCATCAATGCACGGTCGCACGGCAGAGGATACATCAAGGGACAGTCACACGGCAGAGGATAAGCCAAGGGACGGTCGCACGGCAGAGGATTCGTCAAGGCACAGTCGCACAGCAGAGGATACGTCAAGGCACGTTCACACGCCAAAAGATTCGTCAAGACACAGTCGCACAGCAGAGGATACGTCAAGGCACGGTTGCACGGCAGAGGATACATCAAGGCACGGTCGCACGGCAGAGGATACGTCAAGGCACGGCAAAGAATTCGTCAAGGCACGGTCACACGGCAGAGGATACGTCAAATCACGGTCGCACGTCAGGATTCGTCAATGCACGGTCGCACGGCAGAGGATACGTCAAGGGACGGTCGCGCGACAGAGGATAAGGCAAGGGACGATCGCATGGCAGAGGATTCGTCAAGGCACGTTCACACGTCAAAAGATTCGTCAAGACACAGTCGCACAGAAGAGGATGCATCAAGGCACGGTTGCACGGCAGAGGATACGTCAAGGCACGGTCGTACAGCAGAGGATTCATCAAGGCACTGTCGCACAACAGAGGATACGTCAAGGCACGTTCGCACGGCAGAGGATATGTCAAGGCACGGTCGCACAGCAGAGGATACATGATGGCACGTTCGCACGTCAGAGGATTCGTCAAGGCACGGTCGCACAGCAGAGGATACATCAAGGCACGTTTGCATGGCAGAGGATTCGTCAAGGCACAGTCGCATGGTAGAGGATTTGTCAAGGAACGGTCGCACAGCAGAGTATACGTCAAGGCACGGTTGCACGGCAAAGGATATGTCAAGGCACGGTCGCACAGCAGAGGATTTGTCAAGGCACGGTCGCACTGCAGAGGATTCGTCAAGGCACGGTCGCATGGCAGAGGATACGTCAAGGCACGGTTGCACGGCAGATGATTCATCAAGCCACTCTTGCACAGCAGACAGCATGGCAGAGGATCATCAAGGCACTCTTGTGCAGCAAGGATACGTCATGGCACGGTCGCACGGCACTGGATTCGTCAAGGAACGGTGCACAGCACAGGATTCATCAAGGCACATTCGCACGGCAGAAAATACGTCAAGACACGGTCGCACGGCAGAGGATTCATCAAGGCACTCTTGCGCAGCAGAGGATATGTCAAGGCACGGTTGCACGTCAGAGGATATGTCAAGGCACGGTCACACGGCAGAGGATTCATCAAGGCAGAGTCGCACAGCAGAGAACACAACAAGGCACGGTCGCACGGCAGAGGATTCGTCAAGGAACGGTGCACAGCACAGGATTCATCAAGGCACATTCGCACGGCAGAGGATTCGTCAAGGCACGGCGCACGGCACAGGATTCCTCAAGGCATGTTCGCACGGCAGAGGATTCGTCAAGGCACGGTCGCATGGCAGAGGATTCGTCAAGGCACTGTCGTTCGGAACAGGATTCGTCAAGGGACGTCGCACGGCAGAGGATTTGTCAAGGCATGGTCGAACGCCAGAGGATTCGTCAAGGCACGGTCGCACAGCAGAGGATTTGTCAAGGCACGGTTGCACGGCAGAGGATACGTCAAATCACGGGCGCACATCAGAGGATTCATCAATGCACGGTCGCACGGCAGAGGATTTGTCAAGGCACGGTTGCACGGCAGAGGATACTTCAAATCACAGGCGCACGTCAGAGGATTCATCAATGCATGGTCGCACGTCAGAGGATACGTCATGGCACGATCGCATGGCAGAGGATTCATCAAGGCATGGTCGCACGACAGAGGATTCATCAATGCACGGTCGCACATCAGAGGATACGTAAAGGCACATTCGCACAGCAGAGGATTCATCAAGGCACGGTCGCATGGCAGAGGGTTCATCAAGGCACGGTCGCACGGCAGAGGATTCGTCAAGGCACGGTCGCACAGCAGAGGATTCATCAAGGCACGGTCGCACAGCAGGGGATACGTCAAGGCACAGTCACACGGCACAGAATTCGTCAATGCACGGTTGCACGGTAGAGGATTCGTCAATGCACGGTTGCACGGTAGAGGATTCGTGAAGGCACGGTTGCACGGCACAGGATTCGTCAAGGCACGGTCGCATGGCAGAGGATACGTCAAAGCACGGTTGCACGGCAGAGGATTCGTGAATGCTCAGTCGCACATCAGAGGATTCTTGAAGGCACGGTCGCACGGCAGAGGATTCATCAAGGCACTCTTGTGCAGCAGAGGATATGTCAAGGCACGGCTGCACGGCAGAGAATTTGTCAAGGCACGGTCACACGGCAGAGGATTCGTCAAGGCACGGTCGTACGGCAGAGGATTCCTTAAGGCACGGTCGCACGGCAGAGGATTCGTCAAGGCATGGTTGCACGGCAGATGATTCGTCAAGTCACTCTTGCACAGCAGAGGATTCGTCAAGGCATGTTTGCACGTCAGAGGATACGTCTACGCACGGTCGCACGGCAGAGGATTCGTCAAAGCACGGTTGTACGGCAGAGGATTCGTCAAGTCACGGTCGCCCAGCAGAGGATAATTCAAGGCACGGTCACATGACAGAGGATTCGTCAATGCACGGTTGCATGGCAGAGGATTCCTCAAGGCACGGTCACACGGCAGAGGATTTGTCAAGGCATGGTCGAACGGCAGAGGATTCGTCAAGGCACGGTCGCACGGCAGAGGATTTGTTCAAGGCACGGTTGCACGGCAGAGGATACGTCAAATCACGGGCGCACATCAGAGGATTCATCAATGCACGGTCGCACGGCAGAGGATTTGTCAAGGCACGGTTGCACGGCAGAGGATACTTCAAATCACGGGCACACGTCAGAGGATTCATCAATGCACGGTCGCACGTCAGAGGATATATCATGGCACGGTCGCATGGCAGAGGATTCATCAAGGCATGGTCGCACGGCAGAGGATTCATCAATGCACGGTCGCACATCAGAGGATACGTAAAGGCACATTCGCACAGCGGAGGATTCGTCAAGGCACGGTGGCACGGCAGAGGGTTCGTCAAGGCACGGTCGCACAGCAAAGGATTCATCAAGGCACGGTCGTACAGCAGAGGATACGTCAAGGCACAGTCACACGGCACAGGATTTGTCAATGCACGGTTGCACGGTAGAGGATTCGTCAATGCACGGTTGCACGGTAGAGGATTCGTCAAGGCACGGTTGCACGGCACAGGATTCGTCAAGGCACGGTCGCACGGCAGAGGATACGTCAAAGCACGGTTGCATGTCAGAGGATTCGTGAATGCTCAGTCGCACATCAGAGGATTCTTAAAGGCACGGTCGCACGGCAGAGGATTCTTGAAGGCACGGTCGCACGGCAGAGGATTAGTCAAGGCACTCTTGTGCAGCAGAGGATATGTCAAGGCACGGCTGCATGGCAGAGAATTTGTCAAGGCACGGTCACACGGCAGAGGATTCGTCAAGGCATGGTTGCACGGCAGATGATTCGTCAAGACACGTTTGCAAGTCAGAGGATTCGTCGAAGCACTGTCGCACGGCAGAGGATTAATCGAAGCACGGTTGTACGGCAGAGGATAATTCAAGGCACGGTCACATGACAGAGGATTCATCAATGCATGGTTGCATGGCAGAGGATTCCTCAAGGCACGGTTGCACGGCAGAGGATTCGTCAAGGCACTGTCGTTCGGAACAGGATTCGTCAAGGGACGGTCGCGCGGCAGAGGATTTGTCAAGGCATGGTCGAACGGCAGAGGATTCGTCAAGGCACGGTCGCACGGCACAGGATTTGTCAATGCACGGTCGCACGGCAGAGGATTTGTCAAGGCATGGTTGAACGGCAGAGGATTCGTCAAGTCACGGTCGCCCAGCAGAGGATAATTCAAGGCACGGTCACATGACAGAGGATTCGACAATGCACGGTTGCATGGCAGAGGATTCCTCAAGGCACGGTCGCACGGCAGAAGATTTGTCAAGGCATGGTCGAACGGCAGAGGATTCGTCAAGGCACGGTCGCACGGCAGAGGATTTGTCAAGGCACGGTTGCACGGCAGAGGATACGTCAAATCACGGGCGCACATCAGAGGATTCATCAATGCACGGTCGCACGGCAGAGGATTTGTCAAGGCACGGTTGCACGGCAGAGGATACTTCAAATCACGGGCGCACGTCAGAGGATTCATCAATGCACGGTCGCACGTCAGAGGATACGTCATGGCACGGTCGTATGGCAGAGGATTCATCAAGGCATGGTCGCACGGCAGAGGATTCATCAATGCACGGTCGCACATCAGAGGATACGTAAAGGCTCATTCGCACAGCAGAGGATTCGTCAAGGAACGGTCGCACGGCAGAGGGTTCATCAAGGCACGGTCGCACGGCAGAGGATTCGTCAAGGCACGGTCGCACAGCAGAGGATGCATCAAGACACAGTCGCACAGCAGAGGATATGTCAAGGCAGAGTCACACGGCACAGGATTCGTCAATGCACGGTTGCACGGCACAGGATTCGTCAAGGCATGGTCGCACGGCAGAGGATACGTCAAAGCACGGTCACACGTCAGAGGATTCGTGAATGCTCAGTCGCACATCAGAGGATTCTTGAAGGCACAGTCGCACGGCAGAGAATACATCAAGGCACGGTTGCACAGCAGAGGATTCATCATGTCATGGTCGCATGGTAGAGGATTCGTCAAGGCACTCTCGCACAGCAGAGGATTCATCATGGCATGGTCGCACAGTAGAGGATTCGTCAAGGCACTGTCGCACAGCAGAGGATTTGTCAAGGCACGGTTGCACGGCAGAGGATACTTCAAATCACGGGCGCACGTCAGAGGATTCATCAATGCACGGTCGCACGTCAGAGGATACGTCATGGCACGGTCGCATGGCAGAGGATTCATCAAGGCATGGTCGCACGGCAGAGGATTCATCAATGCACGGTCGCACATCAGAGGATACGTAAAGGCTCATTCGCACAGCAGAGGATTCGTCAAGGAACGGTCGCACGGCACAGGATTCGTCAATGCACGGTTGCACGGCACAGGATTCGTCAAGGCATGGTCGCACGGCAGAGGATACGTCAAAGCACGGTCACACGTCAGAGGATTCGTGAATGCTCAGTCGCACATCAGAGGATTCTTGAAGGCACAGTCGCACGGCAGAGAATACATCAAGGCACGGTCGCACAGCAGAGGATTCATCATGTCATGGTCGCATGGTAGAGGATTCGTCAAGGCACTCTCGCACAGCAGAGGATTCATCATGGCATGGTCGCACAGTAGAGGATTCGTCAAGGCACTGTCGCACAGCAGAGGATACATCAAGGCATGGTCGCACGTCAGAGGATTCGTCAATGCATGATCGCACGTCAGAGTATACGTCAAGGCACGTTCGCACGGCAGAGGATTTGTCAAGGCGTGGTTGAACGGCAGAGGATTCGTCATGGCACGGTCGCACGGCAGAGGATTCGTCAAGGCACGGTTGCACGGCAGAGGATACGTCAAATCACCGGTGCACGTCAGATAATTCGTCAATGCACAGTCGCACGTCAGAGGATACATCATGGCACGGTCGCATGGCAGAGGATTCATCAAGACATGGTCGCACGGCAGACGATTCATCAATGCACGGCCGCATATCAGAGGATACGTAAAGGCACATTCGCACAGCAGAGGATTCGTCAAGGCACGGTCACACGGCAGAGGGTTCGTTAAGGCACGGTCGCACGGCAGAGGATTCGTCAAGGCACGGTCGCACGGCAGAGGATTCGTCAAGGCACAGTCACACGGCACAGGATTCGTCAAGGCACGGTCGCACGGTAGAGGATTCGTCAAGGCACGGTTGCACGGCACAGGATTCGTCAAGACACGGTCGCACGCAGAGGATACGTCAAATCACGGTCGCACGTCAGAGGATTCGTGAATGCTCAGTTGCACTTCAGAGGATTCGTGAAGGCACAGTTGCACGACAGAGAATACATCAAGGCACGGTCGCACAGTAGAGGATTCGTCAAGGCACTGTCGCACAGCAGAGGATACGTCAAGGCAAGGTCGCACGTCAGAGGATTCATCAATGCATGATAGCACGTCAGAGGATACGTCAAGGCACGGTCGCACGGCAGAGGATTCATCAAGGCACAGTTGCACAGCAGAGGATACCTCATGGCACGGTCACACGGCAGAGGATTCGTCAAGGCACTGTCGCACAGCAGAGGATACGTCAAGGCACAGTCACACAGCACAGGATTCATCAAGGCACGGTTGCACGGTAGAGGATTCGTCACGACTCGGTCGCACGGCAGAGGATTTGTCAAGGGATGGTCGAACGGCAGAGGATTCGTCAAGGCACGGTTGCACGACAGAGCATACGTAAATCACAGGCACACGTCAGAGGATTCGTCAATGCATGGTCGCACGTCAGAGGATACGTCATGGCACGGTCGCATGACAGAGGATTCATCAAGGCATGGTCGCAGGGCAGAGGATTCATCAATGCACGGTGGCACATCAGAGGATACGTAAAGGCACGGTTGCACAGCAGAGGATTCGTCAAGGCATGGTCGCACGGCAGAGGGTTCGTCAAGGCACGGTCGCATGGCAGATGATTCGTCAAGGCACGGTCGCACAGCAGAGGATACATCAAGGCACGGATGCATGTCAGAGGATACGTCAAGGCACGGTTGCACGGCAGAGGATTTGTCAAGGCACGGTCGCACAGCAGAGGATTCGTCAAGGCACGGTCGCATGGCAGAGGATTCGTCAAGGCACAGTCGCATGGCAGAGGATACGTCAAGGCACCCTCACTCGACATAGGATTCGTCAAGGTACGGTAGTACGGTAGAGGATTCGTCAAGGCACAGGCGCATGGCAAAGGATTCATCAAGGCACGGTCGCATTGCAGAGGATACGTCAAAGCACGGTCGCATGTCAGAGGATTCGTCAATGCTCGGTCGCACATCAGAGGATTTGTCAAGGCACAGTCGCGTGGCAGAGGATACATCAAGGCACGGTCGCACAGCAGAGGATTCATCATGGCACGGTCGCACAGCAGAGGATTCATCATGGCACGGTCGCACGGTAGAGGATTCATCAAGGCACTGTCGCACAGCAGAGGATATGTCAAGGCACGGTTGCATGGCACAGGATTCATCAAGGCAGGGTCGCATGGCAGAGGATACGTCAAGGCACGGTTGCATCAAGGCAGGGTCACATCAAGACAGGATTCATCAAGGCAGGGTCGCACGGCAGAGGATACGTCAAGGCACGGTCGCACGTCAGAGGATTCATCAATGCATGGTCGCACGTCAGAAGATACTTCAAGGCACGGTCGCACGGCAGAGGATTCATCAAGGCACGGTCGCCCATACAAGGATTCGTCAATGCTCGGTCGTACATCAGAGGATTCGTCAAGGCACAGTCGCATGGCAGAGGATACATCAAGGCACGGTCGCACAGCAGTGGATTCATCATGGCACGGTCGCACGGTAGAGGATTCGTCAAGGCACTGTCGCACAGCAGATGATTTGTCAAGGCATGTTCGCATGCCAGAGGTTTCGTCAAAGCACGGTCGCACGGCAGAGGATACGTCATGTCACGGTAACACAGCAGAGGATTCATCAAAGCATGGTCGCACGGCAGAGGATACATCAAGGCACGGTTGCAGGGTAGAGAATTCGTCAAGGCACGGTCGCACGGCAGAGGATTCGACAAGGCACGGTCGCACAGTAGAGGACGCGTCAATGCTCAGTCACATATCAGAGGATTCGTCAAGGCACAGTCGCGCGGCAGAGGATACAACAACGCACGGTCGCACAGCAGAGGATTCATCATGGCACGGTCGCACAGTAGAAGATTCCTCAAGGCACTGTCGCACAGCAGAGTATACGTCAAGGCACGGTCGCATGTCAGAGGATTCGTCAATGCATGGTCGCACAGCAAAGGATACGTCAAGGCACAGTCACACGGCACAGGATTCATCAAGGCACGGTCGCATGGCACAGGATTCATCAAGGCACGGTCGCACGGCAGAGGATTCATCAAGTCATGGTCGCACGGCAGAGGATACGTCAAGGCACATTCGCATGGCAGAGGATTCGTCAAGGCACGGTCGCACGGCAGAGGATTCGTCAAGGCAGGTTGCACGGCAGAGGATACGTCAAGTCACGGTCACACGTCAGAGGATTCTTCAAGGCACAGTCGCATGGCAGAGGATTGGTCAAAGCACGATTGTATGGAATAGGATTCGTCAAGGCACGGTCGCGCGGCAGAGGATAGATCAAGGCATGGTCGCAAGGCAGAAGATACGTCAAGGCACGGTCGCAGGACAGAGGATTCATCAGGGCAGAGGATTCGTCAAAGCACGGTCGCACGGCAGAGGAATCGTCAAGGCACGGTCGCACAGCAGAGGATACATCAAGGCACGGTTGCAGGTCAGAGGATACGTCAAGGCACGGTTGCAGGTCAGAGGATACGTCAAGGCACGGTTGCAGGTAGAGGATTTGTCAAGGCACGGTCGCACAGCAGAGGATACCTCAAGACACGGTAGCACGGCAGAGGATTCGTCAAGGCACGGTCGCACAGCAGAGGATACATCAAGGCACCATCACTCGACATAGGATTCGTCAAGTTATGGTAGTACGGTAGAGGATTCGTCAAGGCACAGGCGCACGGCAAAGGATTCGTCAAGGCACTGTCGCATGGCATAGGATACGTCAAAGCACGGTCGCACGTCAGAGGATTCGTCAATGCTCGGTCGCACATCAGAGGATTCGTCAAGGCACAGTCGCGCGGCAGAGGATACATCAAGGCACTGTCGCACAGCAGAGGATTCATCATGGCACCGTCGCACAGCAGAGGATTCATCATGGCACGGTCGCACGGTAGAGGATTCATCAAGGCACTGTCGCACAGCAGAGATATGTCAAGGCACGGTTGCATGGCACAGGATTCATCAAGGCAGGGTCGCACGGCAGAGGATACCTCAAGGCACGGTCACAGGGCAGAGAATTCGTCAAGGCATGGTCGCACGGCAGAGGATTCGTCAGGGCAGAGGATTCGTTAAAGCATGGTGACAAGACAGAGGATTCGTCAAGGCATGGTCGCACGGCAGAGAATTCCTCAAGGCACGGTCGCACGGCAGAGGATTTGTCAAGGCACGGTTGAACGGCAGAGGATTCATCAAGGCACGGTCACACGGCAGAGGATACGTCAAAGCACAGTCGCACATCAGAGGATTCGTCAATGCACGGTCGCACCGCAGGGGATACGTCAAGGGACGGTCGCACGGCAGAGGATAAGCCAAGGGCTGGTCACATGGCAGAGGATAAGCCAAGGAACGGTCGCACAGCAGAGGATTCGTCAAGGCATGGTCACACAGCAGAGGATATGTCAAGGCACATTCACACGTCCAAAGATTCGTCAAGACACAGTCGCACAGCAGAGGATACGTCAGGCACGGTTGCACGGCAGAGGATACGTCAAGGCACGGTCACACGGCAGAGGATTCGACAAGGCACGGTCGCACAGTAGAGGACGCGTCAATGCTTGGTCACACATCAGAGGATTCATCAAGGCACAGTCGCGCAGCAGAGGATACAACAACGCACGGTCGCACAGCAGAGGATTCATCATGGCACGGTCGCACAGTAGAAGATTCCTCAAGGCACTGTCGCACAGCAGAGGATACGTCAAGGTATGGTCGCATGTCAGAGGATTCGTCAATGCATGGTCGCACAGCAAAGGATACGTCAAGGCACAGTCACACGGCACAGGATTCATCAAGGCACGGTCGCGCTGCACAGGATTCAACAAGGCACGGTCGCACGGCACAGGATTCATCAAGGCACGGTCACATGGCAGAGGATTCATCAAGTCATGGTCGCACGGCAGAGGATACGTCAAGGCACATTCACATGGCAGAGGATTCGTCAAAACACGGTCGCACGGCAGAGGATTCGTCAAGGCACGGTCGCACGGCAGAGGATACGTCAAGTCACGGTCACACGTCAGAGGATTCTTCAAGGCACGGTCGCATGGCAGAGGATTGGTCAAAGCACGATTGTATGGAATAGGATTCGTCAAGGCACGGTCGCGCGGCAGAGGATAGATCAAGGCATGGTCGCAAGGCAGAAGATACGTCAAGGCACGGTCGCAGGACAGAGGATTCATCAGGGCAGAGGATTCGTCAAAGCACGGTCGCACGGCAGAGGAATCGTCAAGGCACGGTCGCACAGCAGAGGATACATCAAGGCACGGTTGCAGGTCAGAGGATACGTCAAGGCACAGTTGCACGGCAGAGGATTTGTCAAGGCACGGTCGCACAGCAGAGGATACGTCAAGACACGGTAGCACGGCAGAGGATTCGTCAAGGCACGGTCGCACAGCAGAGGATACATCAAGGCACCATCACTCGACATAGGATTCATCAAGTTATGGTAGTACGGTAGAGGATTCGTCAAGGCACAGGCGCACGGCAAAGGATTCGTCAAGGCACGGTCGCATGGCATAGGATACGTCAAAGCACGGTCACACGTCAGAGGATTCGTCAATGCTCGGTCGCACATCAGAGGATTCGTCAAGGCACAGTCGCGTGGCAGAGGATACATCAAGGCACGGTCGCACAGCAGAGGATTCATCATGGCATGGTCGCACGGTAGAGGATTCATCAAGGCACTGTCGCACAGCAGAGATATGTCAAGGCACGGTTGCATGGCACAGGATTCATCAAGGTAGGGTCGCATGGCAGAGGATACGTCAAGGCACGGTCGCAGGGCAGAGAATTCGTCAAGGCATGGTCGCACGGCAGAGGATTCGTCAGGGCAGAGGATTCGTTAAAGCATGGTCACAAGACAGAGGATTCGTCAAGGCATGGTCGCACGGCAGAGAATTCCTCAAGGCACGGTCGCACGGCAGAGGATTTGTCAAGGCACGGTTGAACGGCAGAGGATTCATCAGGGCACGGTCACACGGCAGAGGATACGTCAAAGCACGGTCGCACATCAGAGGATTCGTTAATGCACGGTCGCACCACAAAGGATACGTCAAGGGACGGTTGCACGGCAGAGGATAAGCCAAGGGCTGGTCACATGGCAGAGGATAAGCCAAGGAACTGTCGCACAGCAGAGGATTCGTCAAGGCATGGTCACACAGCAGAGGATATATCAAGGCACATTCACACGTCCAAAGATTCGTCAAGACACAGTCGCACAGCAGAGGATACGTCAGGCACGGTTGCACGGCAGAGGATACGTCAAGGCACGGTCACACGGCAGAGGATTCATCAAGGTATTCTCGCACAGCAGAGGATACATCAAGGCACGGTTGCAGGGCAGAGAATTCGTCAAGGCACGGTCGCACAGCAGAGGACACGTCAATGCTCATCCGCACATCAGAGGATTCATCAAGGCACATTCGCACGGCAGAGGATACATCAAGGCACGTTCGCACAGCAGATCATTCATTATGGCACGGTCGCACGGTAGACCATTCGTCAAGGCACTGTCGCACAGCAGAGGATACGTCAAGGCACGGTCACATGTCAGAGGATTCGTCAATGCATGGTCGCATGTCGGAGGATACATCAAGGCATTGTCGCATGGCAGAGGATTCGTCAAGGCACAGTCGCACAGCAGAGGATACGTCAAGGCACAGTCACACGGCACAGGATTCGTCAAGGCACGGTCGCACGGCAGAGGATTCATCAAGTCATGGTCGCACGGCAGAGGATACGTCAAGGCACGGTAGCATGGCAGAGGATACGTCAAGGCACGGTCCCACGTCAGAGGATTCGTCAAGGAACGGTTGTACGGCAGAGGATACGTCAAATCACGGGCACACGTCAGAGGATTCGTCAATGCACCGCCGCACGTCAGAGGATACGTCATGGCACGGTCACATGGCAGAGGATTCGTCAAGTCATGGTCGCATGGTAGAGGATTCATCAATGCACGGTTGCACATCAGAGGATACGTAAAGGCATGGTCGCACAGCAGAGGATTCGTCAAGGCACGGTCGCACAGCAGAGGATTCATCATGGCACAGTCGCGCGGCAGAGGATACAACAACGCACGGTCGCACAGCAGAGGATTCATCATGGCACGGTCGCACAGTAGAAGATTCCTCAAGGCACTGTCGCACAGCAGAGGATACGTCAAGGCACGGTCACATGTCAGAGGATATATCAAGGCACATTCACACGTCCAAAGATTCGTCAAGACACAGTCGCACAGCAGAGGATACGTCAGGCATGGTTGCACGGCAGAGGATATGTCAAGGCACGGTAACACGGCAGAGGATTCATCAAGGTATTCTCGCACAGCAGAGGATACATCAAGGCACGGTTGCAGGGCAGAGAATTCGTCAAGGCACGTTCGCACAGCAGAGGATTCATTATGGCACGGTCGCACGGTAGACCATTCGTCAAGGCACTGTCGCACAGCAGAGGATACGTCAAGGCACGGTCACATGTCAGAGGATTTGTCAATGCATGGTCGCATGTCGGAGGATACATCAAGGCATTGTCGCATGGCAGAGGATTCGTCAAGGCACAGTCGCACAGCAGAGGATACGTCAAGGCACAGTCACACGGCACAGGATTCGTCAAGGCACGGTCGCACGGCAGAGGATTCATCAAGTCATGGTCGCACGGCAGAGGATACGTCAAGACACGGTAGCATGGCAGAGGATACGTCAAGGCACGGTCGCACGTCAGAGGATTCGTCAAGGAACGGTTGCACGGCAGAGGATACGTCAAATCACGGGCACACCTCAGAGGATTCGTCAATGCACCGCCGCACGTCAGAGGATACGTCATGGCACGGTCGCATGGCAGAGGATTCGTCAAGTCATGGTCGCATGGCAGAGGATTCATCAATGCACGGTTGCACATCAGAGGATACGTAAAGGCACGGTCGCACAGCAGAGGATTCGTCAAGGCACGGTCGCACAGCAGAGGATTCATCATGGCACAGTCGCGCGGCAGAGGATACAACAACGCACGGTCGCACAGCAGAGGATTCATCATGGCACAGTCGCACAGTAGAAGATTCCTCAAGGCACTGTCGCACAGCAGAGGATACGTCAAGGCACAGTCGCATGTCAGAGGATTCATCAATGCATGGTCGCACAGCAAAGGATATGTCAAGGCACAGTCACACAGCAGAGGATACGTGATGGCACGTTCGCATATCAGAGGATTCGTCAAGGCACGGTCGCACAGCAGAGGATACATCAAGGCACAGTTGCATGGCAGAGGATTCGTCAAGGCACGGTCACATGGCAGAGGATTCGTCAAGGCACAATTGAACGGCAGAGGATTCGTCAAGGCACAGTTGCACGGTAGAGGATTTGTCAAGGCACGGTCGCACAGGAGAGGAGACGTCAAGGCACGGTTGCACGGCAAAGGATATGTCAAGACACGGTCGCACAGCAGATGATACGTTAAGGGACGGTCGCACAGCAGAGGATACGTGATGGCACATTTGCACATCAGAGGATTCGTCAAGGCACGGTCGCACAGCAGAGGATACGTCAGGGCACGATTGCATGGCAGAGGATTCGTCAAGGCACGGTCACATGGCAGAGGATTCGTTAAGGCACAGTTGAACGGCAGAGGATTCATCAAGGCACAGTTGCACGGTCGCACAGGAGAGGAGACGTCAAGGCACGGTTGCACGGCAAAGGATACGTCAAGGCACGGTCGCACAGCAGAGGATACGTCAAGGCACAGTCGCACAGCAGAGGATTTGTCAAGGCACGGTCGCACAGCAGAGGATACGTCAAAGCACGGGTGCACGTCAGAGGATATGTCAAGGCACGGTCACACGGCAGAGGATTCATCAAGGCAGAATCACACAGCAGAGAATACAACAAGGCACGGTCGCATGGCAGAGGATTCGTCATGGCACGGTCGCACGGCAGAGGATTAGTCAAGGCATGGTCACACGGCAGAGGATTCGTCAAGGCATGGTTGCACGGCAGAGGATTTGTCAAAGCACGATTGTATGGAAGAGGATTCGTCAAGGCACAGTCGCACGGCAGAGGATACATCATGTCACGGTAACACAGCAGAGGATTCATCAAAGCATGGTCGCACGGCAGAGGATACATCAAGGCATGGTTGCAGGGTAGAGAATTCGTCAAGGCACGGTCGCACGGCAGAGGATTCGACAAGGCACGGTCGCACAGTAGAGGACGCGTCAATGCTCGGTCACACATCAGAGGATTCGTCAAGGCACAGTCGCGCGGCAGAGGATACAACAACGCACGGTCGCACAGCAGAGGATTCATCATGGCACGGTCGCACAGTAGAAGATTCCTCAAGGCACTGTCGCACAGCAGAGGATACGTCAAGGCACAGTCGCATGTCAGAGGATTCGTCAATGCATGGTCGCACAGCAAAGGATACGTCAAGGCACAGTCACACGGCACAGGATTCATCAAGGCACGGTCGCACGGCACAGGATTCATCAAGGCACAGTCACACAGCAGAGGCACAGGACGGTCGCACGGCAGAGGATACTTCATGTCACGGTAACACAGCAGAGGATTCATCAAAGCATGGTCGCACGGCAGAGGATACATCAAGGCACGGTTGCAGGGTAGAGAATTCGTCAAGGCACGGTCGCACGGCAGAGGATTCATCAAGTCATGGTCGCACGGCAGAGGATACGTCAAGGCACATTCGCATGGCAGAGGATTCGTCAAGGCACAGTCGCACGGAAGAGGATTTGTCAAGGCACGGTTGCACGGCACAGGATACGTCAAGTCACGGTCAGACGTCAGAGGATTCTTCAAGGCACGGTCGCATGGCAGAGGATTGGTCAAAGCACGATTGTATGGAATAGGATTCGTCAAGGCACGGTCGCACGGCAGAGGATAGATCAAGGCATGGTCGCAAGGCAGAAGATACGTCAAGGCACGGTCGCACGGCAGAGGATATGTCAAGACACGGTTGCACAGCAAAAGATTCGTCAAGGCACGGGTGCACGGCAGAAGATTCGTCAAGGGACTGTCACATGGCAGAGGATACGTCAAAGCACGGTCGCATGTCAGAGGATTCGTCAATGCACGGTCGCACGGCAGAGGATACGTCAAGGGACGGTCGCACGGCAGAGGATATGTCAAGGCACTGTCACACAGCAGAGGATACGTGATGGCACGTTCGCACATCAGAGGATTCGTCAAGGCACGGTCGCACAGCAGAGGATACGTCAAGGCACGGTTGCATGGCAGAGGATTCGTCAAGACACAATTGAATGGCAGAGGATTCGTCAAGGCACAGTTGCACGGTAGAGGATTTGTCAAGGCACGGTCGCACAGGAGAGGAGACGTCAAGGCACGGTTGCACGGCAAAGGATATGTCAAGGCACGGTCGCACAGCAGATGATACGTCAAGGGACGGTCGCACAGCAGAGGATATGTGATGGCACATTTGCACATCAGAGGATTCGTCAAGGCACGGTCGCACAGCAGAGGATACGTCAGGGCACGATTGCATGGCAGAGGATTCGTCAAGGCACGGTCACATGGCAGAGGATTCGTCAAGGCACAGTTGCACGGTCGCACAGGAGAGGAGACGTCAAGGCACGGTTGCACGGCAAAGGATACGTCAAGGCACGGTCGCACAGCAGAGGATACGTCAAGGCACGGTCGCACAGCAGAGGATACGTCAAGGCATGGTCGCACAGCAGAGGATTTGTCAAGGCACGGTCGCACAGCAGAGGATACGTCAAGGCACGGGTGCACGTCAGAGGATATGTCAGGCACGGTCACACGGCAGAGGATTCATCAAGGCAGAATCACACAGCAGAGAATACAACAAGGCACGGTCGCATGGCAGAGGATTCGTCATGGCACGGTCGCACGGCAGAGGATTCGTCAAGGCATGGTCACACGGCAGAGGATTCGTCAAGGCATGGTCGCACGGCAGAGGATTTGTCAAAGCACGATTGTATGGAAGAGGATTCGTCAAGGCATGGTCGCACGGCAGAGGATACGCCAAGGCACGGTCACACGGCAGAGGATACGTCATGGCACGGTCGCACGGCACAGGATTTGTCAAGGCACGGCGAACAGCACAAGATTCCTCAAGGCATGTACGCACGGCAGAGGATACGTCAAAGCACGGTCTCACGTCAGAGGATTCGTCAAGACACGGTCGCACAGCAGAGGATTCGTCAAAGCACGGTCCCACAGCAGAGGATTCGTTAAGGCACAGTCGCACAGCAGAGGATACATCGAGGTAAGGTTACACGGCAGACGACTCGTCAAGCCACTCTTTCACAGCAGAGGATACGTCATGGCACGGTCGCACGGCAGAGGATTCGTCAAGGCACAGTCGCACAGCAGAGGATACGTCAAGGTAAGGTTACACGGCAGACGATTCGTCAAGCCACTCTTGCACAGCAGAGGATACGTCAAGGCACGGTCGCACGGCAGAGGATTGTTCAAGGCACGGTCGCACGGCAGAGGATTGTTCAAAGCACGGTCGCACAACAGAGGATTCGTCAATGCTCAGTCGCATGTCAGAGGATATGTCAAGGCACGGTCGCACATCAGAGGATTTGTCAAGGCACAGTCGCATGGCAGAGGATACATCAAGGCACGGTCGCACAACAGAGGATTCATCATGGCACGGTCGCACGGTAGAGGATTCATCAAGGCACTGTCGCACAGCAGAGGATATGTCAAGGCACAGTTGCATGGCACAGGATTCATCAAGGCAGGGTCGCATGGCAGAGGATACGTCAAGGTACGGTTGCATCAAGGCAGGGTCACATCAAGACAGGATTCATCAAGGCACGGTTGCACGTCAGAGGATTCATCAATGCATGGTCGCACGTCAGAAGATACTTCAAGGCACGGTCGCACGGCAGAGGATTCATCAAGGCACGGTCGCCCGTACAAGGATTCGTCAATGCTCGGTCGCACATCAGAGGATTCGTCAAGGCACAGTCGCATGGCAGAGGATACATCAAGGCACGGTCACACAGCAGTGGATTCATCATGGCATGGTCGCACGGTAGGGGATTCGTCAAGGCACTGTCGCACAGCAGATGATTTGTCAAGGCATGTTCGCACGCCAGAGGTTTCGTCAAAGCACGGTCGCACGGCAGAGGATACTTCATGTCACGGTAACACAGCAGAGGATTCATCAAAGCATGGTCGCACGGCAGAGGATACATCAAGGCACGGTTGCAGGGTAGAGAATTCGTCAAGGCACGGTCGCACGGCAGAGGATTCGACAAGGCACGGTCGCACAGTAGAGGACGCGTCAATGCTCGGTCACACATCAGAGGATTCGTCAAGGCACAGTCGCGCGACAGAGGATACAACAACGCACGGTCGCACAGCAGAGGATTCATCATGACAAGGTCGCACAGTAGAAGATTCCTCAAGGCACTGTCGCACAGCAGAGGATACGTCAAGGCACGGTCGCATGTCAGAGGATTCGTCAATGCATGGTCGCACAGCAAAGGATACATCAAGGCACAGTCACACGGCACAGGATTCATCAAGGCACAGTTGCACAGCACAGGATTCATCAACGCACGGTCGCACGGCAGACGATTCATCAAGTCATGGTCGCACGGCAGTGGATACGTCAAGGCACATTCGCATGGCAGAGGATTCGTCAAGGCACGGTCGCACGGCAGAGGATTCTTCAAGGCACGGTCGCATGGCAGAGGATTGGTGAAAGCACGATTGTATGGAATAGGATTCGTCAAGGCACGGTCGTGCGGCAGAAGATAGATCAAGGCATGGTCGCAAGGCAGAAGATATGTCAAGGCACGGTCGCAGGACAGAGGATTCATCAGGGCAGAGAATTCGTCAAAGCACGGTCGCACGGCAGAGGAATCGTCAAGGCACGGTCGCACAGCAGAGGATACATCAAGGCACGGTTGCAGGTCAGAGGATACGTCAAGGCACGGTTGCACGGCAGAGGATTTGTCAAAACACGGTCACACAGCAGAGGATACGTCAAGACACGGTAGCACGGCAGAGGATTCGTCAAGGCACGGTCGCACAGCAGAGGATACATCAAGGCACCATCACTCGACATAGGATTCGTCAAGTTATGGTAGTACGGTAGAGGATTCGTCAAAGCACAGGCGCACGGCAAAGGATTCGTCAAGGCACGGTCGCATGGCATAGGATACGTCAAAGCACGGTCGCACGTCAGAGGATTCCTCAATGCTCGGTCGTGCTGCAGAGGATACATCAAGGCACGGTCGCACAGCAGAGGATTCATCATGGCACGGTCGCACGGTAGAGGATTCATGAAGGCACTGTTGCACAGCAGAGATATGTCAAGGCACGGTCGCACATCAAAGGATTCATCATGGCACGGTCGCACGGTGGAGGATTCATCAAGGCACTGTTGCACAGCAGAGATATGTCAAGGCACGGTTGCATGGCACAGGATTCATCAAGGCAGGGTCGCATGGCAGAGGATACGTCAAGGCACGGTTGCATCAAGGTAGGGTCGCATCAAGACAGGATTCATCAAGGCAGGGTCGCACGGCAAAGGATTCCTCAAGGCATGGTCGCACGGCAGAGGATACGTCAAGGCACGGTCGCAGGGCAGAGAATTCGTCAAGGCATGGTCGCACGGCAGAGGATTCGTCAGGGCAGAGGATTCGTTATAGCATGGTCACAAGACAGAGGATTCGTCAAGGCATGGTCGCACGGCAGAGAATTCCTCAAGGCACGGTCGCACGGCAGAGGATTTGTCAAGGCACGGTTGAACGGCAGAGGATTCATCAAGGCACGGTCACACGGCAGAGGATACGTCAAAGCACGGTCGCACATCAGAGGATTCGTCAATGCACGGTCGCACCGCAGAGGATACGTCAAGGGATGGTCGCACGGCAGAGGAAAGCCAAGGGCTGGTCACATGGCAGAGGATAACCAAGGAACGGTCGCACAGCAGAGGATTCGTCAAGGCATGGTCACACAGCAGAGGATATGTCAAGGCACATTCACACGTCCAAAGATTCGTCAAGACACAGTCGCACAGCAGAGGATACGTCAGGCACGGTTGCACGGCAGAGGATACGTCAAGTCAAGGTCACACGGCAGAGGATTCGACAAGGCACGGTCGCACAGTAGAGGACGCGTCAATGCTCGGTCACACATCAGAGGATTGGTCAAGGCACAGTCGCGCGGCAGAGGATACAACAACGCACGGTCGCACAGCAGAGGATTCATCATGGCACGGTCGCACAGTAGAAGATTCCTCAAGGCACTGTCGCACAGCAGAGGATACGTCAAGGCATGGTCGCATGTCAGAGGATTCGTCAATGCATGGTCGCACAGCAAAGGATACGTCAAGGCACAGTCACACGGCACAGGACTCATCAAGGCACGGTCGCACGGCACAGGATTCATCAAGGCACGGTCGCATGGCAGAGGTTTCATCAAGTCATGGTCGCACGGCAGAGGATACGTCAAGGCACATTCACATGGCAGAGGATTCGTCAAGGCACGGTCGCATGGCAGAGGATTCGTAAAGGCACGGTCGCACGGCAGAGGATACGTCAAGTCACGGTCACACGTCAGAGGATTCTTCAAGGCACGGTCGCATGTCAGAGGATTGGTCAAAGCACGATTGTATGGAATAGGATTCGTCAAGGCACGGTCTCACGGCAGAGGATAGATCAAGGCATGGTCGCAAGGCAGAAGATACGTCAAGGCACAGTCGCAGGACAGAGGATTGATCAGGGCAGAGGATTCGTCAAAGCACGGTCGCACGGCAGAGGAATCGTCAAGGCACGGTCGCACATTAGAGGATACATCAAGGCACGGTTGCAGGTCAGAGGATACGTCAAGGCACGGTTGCACGGCAGAGGATTTGTCAAGGCACGGTCGCACAGCAGAGGATACGTCAAGACACGGTAGCACGGCAGAGGATTCGTCAAGGCACGGTCGCACAGCAGAGGATACATCAAGGCACCATCACTCGACATAGGATTCGTCAAGTTATGGTAGTACGGTAGAGGATTCGTCAAGGCACAGGCGCACGGCAAAGGATTCGTCAAGGCACGGTCGCATGGCATAGGATACGTCAAAGCACGGTCGCACGTCAGAGGATTCGTCAATGCTCGGTCGCACATCAGAGGATTCATCAAGGCACAGTCGCGCGGCAGAGGATACATCAAGACACGGTCGCACAGCAGAGGATTCATCATGTTACGGTCGCACGGTAGAGGATTCATCAAGGCACTGTCGCACAGCAGAGATATGTCAAGGCACGGTTGCATGGCACAGGATTCATCAAGGCAGGGTCGCATGGCAGAGGATATGTCAAGGTACGGTTGCATCAAGGCAGGGTCGCATCAAGACAGGATTCATCAAGGCAGGGTCGCACGGCAAAGGATTCCTCAAGGCACGGTCGCACGGCAGAGGATACGTCAAGGCACGGTCGCAGGGCAGAGAATTTGTCAAGGCATGGTCGCACGGCAGAGGATTCGTCAGGGCAGAGGATTCGTTAAAGCATGGTGACAAGACAGAGGATTCGTCAAGGCATGGTCGCACGGCAGAGAATTCCTCAAGGCACGGTCGCACGGCAGAGGATTTGTCAAGGCACGGTTGAATGGCAGAGGATTCATCAAGGCACGGTCACACGGCAGAGGATACGTCAAAGCACGGTCGCACATCAGAGGATTCGTTAATGCACGGTCGCACCACAAAGGATACGTCAAGGGACAGTCGCACGGCAGAGGATAAGCCAAGGGCTGGTCACATGGCAGAGGATAAGCCAAGGAACGGTCGCACAGCAGAGGATTCGTCAAGGCATGGTCACACAGCAGACGATATGTCAAGGCACATTCACACGTCCAAAGATTCGTCAAGACACAGTCGCACAGCAGAGGATACGTCAGGCACGGTTGCACGGCAGAGGATACGTCAAGGCACGGTCACACGGCAGAGGATTCATCAAGGTATTCTCGCACAGCAGAGGATACATCAAGGCACGGTCGCACGGCAGAGGTCGCATCACGGTCGCACGGCAGAGGATTTGTCAAGGCACGGTTGAACGGCAGAGGATTCATCAAGGCACGGTCACACGGCAGAGGATACGTCAAAGCACGGTCGCACAGCAGAGGATACGTCAATGCTCATTCGCACATCAGAGGATTCATCAAAGCACAGTCGCACGGCAGAGGATACATCAAGGCACGTTCGCACAGCAGAGGATTCATCATGGCACAGTCGCACGGTAGACCATTCGTCAAGGCACTGTCGCACAGCAGAAGATACGTCAAGGCACGGTCACATGTCAGAGGATTCGTCAAAGCATGGTAGCATGTCGGAGGATACATCAAGGCATTGTCGCACGGCAGAGGATTCGTCAAGGCACAGTCGCACAGCAGAGGATACGTTATGGCACGGTCGCACGGGAGAGGATTCGTCAATGCACCGTCGCACGTCAGAGGATACGTCATGACATGGTCGCATGGCAGAGGATTCATCAAGGCATGATCGCATGGCAGAGGATTCATCATTGCACGGTTGCACATCAGAGGATACGTAAAGGCATGGTCGACAGCAGAGGATTCGTCAAGGCATGGTCGCACAGCAGAGGATACATCAAGGCACGGTTGCATGTCAGAGGATACGTCAAGGCATGGTTGCACTGCACAGGATTCGTCAAGTCACGGCCGCACAGCACAGGATACGTCAAGGCACGTTCGCACGGCAGAGGATTCGTCAAGGCACGGTCGCACAGCAGAGGATACGTCAAGGCACCGTCACTCGACATAGGATTCATCAAGGTACGGTAGTACGGTAGAGGATTCGTCAAGGCACAGGCGCACGGCAAAGGATTCGTCAAGGCGCGGTCGCATGGCAGAGGATACGTCAAAGCACGGTAAACGTCAGAGGATTCGTCAATGCTCAGTCGCACATCAGAGGATTCGTCAAGGCACAATCGCACGGCAGAGGATACATCAAGGCACCGTCGCACAGCAGAGGATTCATCATGGCACGGTCGCACTGTAGAGGATTCGTCAAGGCACTGTTGCTCAGCAGAGGATACGTCAAGGCATGGTCGCATGGCACAGGATTCTTCAAGGCACGGCACACTGCACAGGATTCGTCAAGGCATAGTCGCACGGCAGAGGTTACGTCAAGGCACGGTAACACAGCAGAGGATTCATCAAAGCACAGTCGCACAGCATAGGATACATCAAGGCATGGTTGCAGGGTAGAGAATTCGTCAAGGCACGGTTGCACAGTAGAGGATACGTCAATGCTCGGTCGCACATCAGAGGATTCGTCAAGGCACAGTCGCACGGCAGAGGATACAACAACGCATGGTCGCACAGCAGAGGATACAACAACGCATGGTCGCACAGCAGAGGATTCATCATGGCATGGTCGCACAGTAGAAGATTCCTCAAGGCACTGTCGCACAGCAGAGGATATGTCAAGGCACTGTCGCACAGCAGAGGATACGTCAAGGCACGGTCGCATGTCAGAAGATTCGTCAATGCATGGTCGCACAGCAAAGGATACGTCAAGGCACAGTCACACGGCACAGGATTCGTCAAGGCACGGTCGCATGGCACAGGATTCATCAAGGCACGGTCGCACGGCAGAGGATTCATCAAGTCATGGTCGCACGGCAGAGGATACGTCAAGGCACATTCGCACGTCAGAGGATACGTCAAGGCACGGTAGCACGGCAGAGGATTCCTCAAGGCACGGTCGCACGGCAGAGGATAAGTCAAGGCACGGTTGCAGGGCAGAGGATTCGTCAAGGCACGGTCACATGGCAGAGGATTCGTCAAAGCACAGTTGAATGGCAGAGGATTCATCAAGGTACAGTTGCACGGTAGAGAATTTGTCAAGGCACGGTCGCACAAGAGAGGAGACGTCAAGGCACGGTTGCAACGTCAAGGCACGGTTGCACGGCAAAGGATATGTCAAGGCACGGTCGCACAGCAGAGGATTCCTCAAGGCACGGTCGCACGGCAGAGGATACGTCAAGGCACGGTCGCACAGCAGAGGATACGTCAAGGCACGGTTGCATGGCAGAGGATTCGTCAAGGCACGGCCACATGGCAGAGGATTCGTCAAGGCACAATTGAACGGCAAAGGATTCGTCAAGGCACAATTGAACGGCAGAGGATTCGTCAAGGCACAGTTGCACGGTAGAGGATTTGTCAAGGCACATTCGCACAGGAGAGGAGATGTCAAGGCACGGTTGCACAGCAGAGGATACGTCAAGGGACGGTCGCACGGCAGAGGATATGTCAAGGCACGGTTGCACAGCAGAGGATTCGTCAAGGCACGGGTGCACGGCAGAAGATTCGTCAAGGGACTGTCACATGGCAGAGGATACGTCAAAGCACGGTCGCATGTCAGAGGATTCATCAATGCACGGTCGCATGGCAGAGGACACGTCAAGGGACGGTCGCACGGCAGAGGATATGTCAAGGCACGGTCACACAGCAGAGGATACATGATGGCACGTTCGCACATCAGAGGATTCATCAAGGCACGGTCGCACAGCAGAGGATACGTCAAGGCACGGTTGCATGGCAGAGGATTCGTCAAGGCACGGTCACATGGCAGAGGATTCGTCAAGGCACAATTGAACGGCAGAGGATTCGTCAAGGCACAGTTGCACGGTAGAGGATTTGTCAAGGCACGGTCGCACAGGAGAGGAGACGTCAAGGCACAGTTGCACGGCAAAGGATATGTCAAGGCATGGTCGCACAGCAGATGATACGCCAAGGGACGGTCGCACAGCAGAGGATACGTGATGGCACATTTGCACATCAGAGGATTCGTCAAGGCACGGTCGCACAGCAGAGGATACGTCAGGGCACGATTGCATGGCAGAGGATTCGTCAAGGCACGGTCACATGGCAGAGGATTCGTCAAGGCACAGTTGAACGGCAGAGGATTCATCAAGGCACAGTTGCACGGTCGCACAGGAGAGGAGACGTCAAGGCACAGTTGCACGGCAAAGGATACGTCAAGGCACGGTCGCACAGCAGAGGATACGTCAAGGCACAGTCGCACAGCAGAGGATTTGTCAAGGCACGGTCGCACAGCAGAGGATACATCAAGGCACGGTTGCACGTCAGAGGATATGTCAAGGCACGGTCACACGGCAGAGGATTCATCAAGGCAGAATCACACAGCAGAGAATACAACAAGGCACGGTCGCATGGCAGAGGATTCGTCATGGCACGGTCGCACGGCAGAGGATTCGTCAAGGCATGGTCACACGGCAGAGGATTCGTCAAGGCATGGTTGCATGGCAGAGGATTTGTCAAAGCACGATTGTATGGAAGAGGATTCGTCAAGGCACGGTCGCACTTCAGAGGATACGCCAAGGCACGGTCACACGGCAGAGGATACGTCATGGCACGGTCGCACGGCACAGGATTTGTCAAGGCACGGCGAACAGCACAAGATTCCTCAAGGTATGTATGCACGGCAGAGGATACGTCAAAGCACGGTCGCACGTCAGAGGATTCGTCAAGACACGGTCGCACAGCAGAGGAGTCGTCAAAGTACGGTCCCACGGCAGAGGATTCGTTAAGGCACAGTCGCACAGCAGAGGATACGTCAAGGTAAGGTTACACGGCAGACGACTCGTCAAGCCACTCTTGCACAGCAGAGGATACGTCATGGCACGATCGCACGGCAGAGGATTCGTCAAGGCACAGTCGCACAGCAGAGGATACGTCAAGGTAAGGTTACACGGCAGACGTTTCGTCAAGCCACTCTTGCACAGCAGAGGATACGTCAAGGCACGGTCGCACGGCAGAGGATTGTTCAAGGCACGGTCGCACGACAGAGGATTCGTCAATGCTCAGTCGCATGTCAGAGGATATGTCAAGGCACGGTCACACGTCAGAGGATTGTTCAAGGCATGGTCGCACGGCAGAGAATTCGTCAAGGCACGGTCGTTCGGCACAGGATTCGTTAAGGGACGGTCGCACAGCAGATGATTTGTCAAGGCACGGTCGCACAGCAGAGGATACGTCAAGGCACGGTCGCACGTCAGAGGATTCGTCAAGGCACGTTCGCACGGCAGAGGATACGTCAAAACACGGGCGCACGTCAGAGGATTCGTCAAAGTACGGTCGCACGTCAGAGGATACGTCATGGCACGGTCGCAAGGCAGAGGATACTTCAAGGCACAGTCGCACAGCAGAGGATACGTCATGGCATGGTCGCACGGTAGAAGATTCGTCAAGGCACTCTCGCACAGCAGAGGATACATCAAGGCACAGTCACACGGTAGAGGACACGCCAAGGCACAGTCGCATGGCAGAGACTACATCAAGGCACGGTCGTTCGGCACAGGATTCGTCAAGGGACGGTCGCACAGCAGATGATTTGTCAAGGCACGATCGCACAGCAGAGGATACGTCAAGGCACGGTCGCACGGTAGAGGATTCGTCAAGGCTCGGTCGCACGGCAGAGGATACGCCAAGGCACCGTCGCATGGCAGAGGATACGTCAAGTCACAGTCACACGGCACAGGATTCGTCAAAGCACGGTCGCATGGCAGAGGATATGCCAAGGCACACTCGCACAGCAGAGGATATGTCATGGCACAGTCGCACGGTAGAGGATTCGTCAAGGCACTGTCACACAGCAGAGGATACGTCAAGGCACTGTCACACAGCAGAGGATACGTCAAGGCACAGTCACACAGCACAGGATTCGTCAAGGCACGGTCGCATGGCAGAGGATACGGCAAGGCACAGTCGCACAGCAGAGGATACGTCATGGCACGGTCGCATGGTAGAGGATTCGTCAAGGCACTGTTGCACAGCAGAGGATACGTCAAGGCACAGTCACACAGCACAGGATTCGTGAAGGCACAGTCGCACGGCAGAGGATACGCCAAGGCACAGTTGCACAGCATTGGATACGTCATGGCACGGTCGCATGGTAGAGGATTCGTCAAGGCACTGTCGCACAGCAGAGGATACGTCAAGGCACAGTCACATGGCACAGGATTCGTGAAGGCACAGTCGCACGGCAGAGGATACGCCAAGGCACAGTTGCACAGCAGAGGATACGTCATGGCACGGTCGCACGGTAGAGGATTCGTCAAGGCATTGTCGCACAGCAGAATATATGTCAAGGCACAGTCACACGGCACAGGATTCGTGAAGGCACGGTCGCACGGTAGAGGATTTGTCAAGGCTCGGTCGCATGGCAGAGGATACGTCAAGGCACGGTCGCACAGCAGAGGATACGTCAAGGCATGGTCGCATGTCAGATGATACGTCAAGGCATGGTCGCACGTCAGAGGATTCGTCAAGGCACGATCGCACAGCAGAGGATACGTCAAGACATGGTCGCAGATCAGAGGATACGTCAAGGCATGGTCGCACGTCAGAGGATTCGACAAGGCACGGTCGCATGGCAGAGGATACCTCAAGGCACGGTCGCACGGCAGAGGATTCGTCAAGGCACGGTCGCAAGGCAGAGGATACGTCAAGGCACGGTCACACGACAGAGGGTTCGTCAAGACACGGTTGTACGGCAGAGGATTCTTCAATGCACGGTTGTACGGAAAAGGATTCATCAAGGCACGGTCGCACGGCAGGAGATTCTTCAACACATGGTTGTACGGAAGAGGATTCGTCAAGGCACTTTCGCACTGCAGAGGATTCGTCAAGGCACGGTCCCACGGTAGAGGATACGTCAAGGCACGGTTGCACAGCAGAGGATTCGTCAAGGTACGGTTGCACGGCAGAGAATTCGTCAAGGCACGGTCGCTTGGCAGAGGATTCATCAAGGCACAGTCGCACGACAGAGGATACGTCAAGGTACGGTCGCATGGCAGAGGATTCATCAAGGCACCGTCGCAGGGCAGAGGATTCGTCAAGGCACGGTCGCACGGCAGAGGGTTCGTCAAGTCAGGGTCGCACGGCAGAGAATTCGTCAAGGCACAGTCGCTTGGCAGAGGATTCGTCAAGGCACGGTCACACGTCAGAGGATAGGTCAAGGCACGGTCGCACGGCAGAAGATTCGTCAAGGCACGGTCGCAGGGCAGAGAATTCATCAAGGCACGGTTGCATGGCAGAGGATTCATCAAGTCACGGTCGCACGGCAGGGGATTCATCAAGGCACGGTCGCATGGCAGAGGATTCGTCAAGGCACGGTCGCACGGCAGAGAATTCGTCAAGGCGCGGTCACACGGTAGAGGATTCGTCAAGATACGGTCGCACGGCAGAGGATACGTCAAGGCGCGATAGTTCAGATGGTACGTTAAATCGGGTCACATGTGCAGGATGACCATGAACTACTGAAAAATTGTTGGGGTGGGAATGGGGGGGGGCTGAGAGTGCTCAGTTAACGTTTTGAAAATTCTCATAGGTCATATAGGTCGACACGATTGCTTTTTCTGTTAGTGAACCAATGATCTACGAGAATTTTCGAAAGCGTCAACTGCGCAGTCTCATCTTGGGCTGCTATCATTCATATCCTATTGATTTCAAAATGAAAGGTCTTAATTATTATTTTTTGGTTGGGTGTTTTAATTGTCAGCATGATTTTTTTTTACCTTCACTGGCCAAATGAGCGGGTCACTAGGACTTAATGGCTCAGATGCAGATGTAGGAAAAGGGTTGAATTGTTTTATCTCTGAACGGCACTTTTTTTTGCACACAATGGTCCAAATGGTCAGGCCGCAAGGTCTCCGAGGGTTCAGAGCAGGTTTGGAGGGAGGGGAATCATTGGAGAGTTGTTACGAGACAAATGGTCGTTTCTCGTAAAGTTCACCTACCGTGCTCTTTAATGTGCACAAGTTATGGCTCTCAGGTTCATTTGGCTACGGCTTAACGTCCCATCCGACGGACAGTGGCCTTTCCAAGCCCATCGGTGTCCCCTCCTGACCGAGGGAAGTGCGGGGAGTTTTACGAACATAAGTCTCAATATTCGTCCAGCTGGGACTCCAACCTGGGAACTGCAGATTACACTCCAGGCGCGATATCCACCACCAACACCATCTCCGAGTGGCACTATTTTTTTTTGGCTCACAACTGAAATTCTAGGTCCCAAAAAACCAATTTTTTAGAATTGAACAGTGGAAATGTAGGCCCATGACGCTGTTTAGGAGACATTAAAACGGATTTTTCCTTTTAGTTTAATTACGATCACAGGAATTTCTTTCCAAACAAGAAATGGATCGCAGAAATTCGCTAGATTTTGCCTTATTTTCAACGATCATTCTCGATCGGAATACTTTAATAGGATATGTTTTTTTACCTATATATTTGCTTATAGACATCTATTTTGTAAATTTCAGTTGACAATTCCTTTAGCTGATTGTGAGTGAGTGTGTGACAAAGGATGACGCTAATTAAGATCATCATGCAGAAGTTGAAAAGCTCTGAAAATCTGGACTTAATGGTAATTCGGATCGTAGTTCTCGGGAGAAAAAATCCGAAATTCGATCTTCGACCTGTCCTTCAAGGTCAGAGAGAGGTGAAGCAGAGATCAAAGCTTGACGTAAAAGTGCTAGAAATGTGAATATTGGTATATAGGGGTACTTCGGATCACAGATGCCAGAAGCTTTAAACATCTCAGATTCTTTGTGTGTTGGGGCTTCTAGATCAAAAATTAAATTTTAATTTACCACTTTTAGAGAGCTAAATTTGATGCCTACGGGCAGGGACGTACCTAGAATTTAGTTCGGGGCGGTCTCAGAATAAGCCTTGAGTAGGGTTTCGCCTTGAATTGGGTTTCCCAGTTCCACCGAACAGGAAAGATTAAAATGATATTCTATATGAGATTTTATAATTGTTGTTTTAATATATTTTTAGTATCAGAATAACATATGGGGCTAAGATAAAGTTGTATAAAACTTCCAAATGTTACTGTTAAATTTCTTCTTAAATTTTTTAAACTGAACGAAACAAAGACAATTGTTTTGGATTTCAAAGCCGATAGACGAGTTCGATATTTAGTAGAAGACGACAGGGTTCTCAGCGGACTTATTTTTATTGAGGGAGGGTGGGTTAATGAAAACCCAGAGATAATGAAAAAGGAAATTCTATACAATTCATTAATAATATTATTTCACAAATATTTTGCAATTTTTTTTGCAGTTCGTTTTTTAAACGAACTAATGTCATCATTTTGTTTGTTTTATCTGTCTGTACACTTTCATCTTTTTTGTTTTAAGAGATTAATTTAAAATTTCTTTTGAATTGGATAGGTATTGATGACACCCAGTAGGAAGGGACGTACAGTCGCTCAAAAAAGTATCAGAACAGAATATGATTACAGAATTCAGGAAAAATATCTGGCGACGATTTTATTTTTTTTTATGTTTAACGTGCAGATGGTATGGCGGTGTGACTCTCCTGCACACAGTATCACTGATCATCCCTATGGCACACAGGATCACTGATCATCCCTACTGCACACAGGATCACTGATCATCCCTACTGCACACAGGATCACTGATCATCCCTACTGCACACAGGATCACTGATAATCCCTACTGCACACAGAATCACCCCTACTGACCAAAAGCAGGGCGGGGAGTTTTGTGGAAATAAGGCCCAGCTAGGGCTCTAACCTGAGAACTGCAAATTACGAATCTAGTTCGCTACCGACTGAGCCATCCCCTTGAGCCATATCTTGTTATAACAGAGAGGCGTTAATATCATTTGCGATGGTTACTATCACATGTAATGTCTTAAAATGCCGAATTTTCCAAATCTTTGGATTGGTAGAGGTGGACCAATATTGCGGTCCTCAAAAAGTCCATACTTAACACTACTGGACATCTTTTTCTGGATGATACATTGAAACATAGCATTTAAGCATTATTAGAGCATATACAGGGTGAATCTGAAAAAGTGGGCAAAACTTAGAATGTATGGTCGGAACGCAAACGGCGAGCCGCTAGGTGGCGTTGGAAATGGTATAAAAGGGTCGGTCCTCGCACCCAACGGCATTTCTACCGTGGATTGCCGAGAGGATGGCTGGTTATACTAACCACGAAATGGTGGATATGCACTTTGTGTACGGTGCGGCGGACGGGAATGCAAGTGAGGCACAGAGACGTTACCGCGACCGGTTTCCGATGAGATGCACTCCAGATCGGAAAACCTTCGAGCGTTTGCATTGGCGGCTGTGTGAAACGGGATCCTTCGCCGCGGCCAAGCAAGACGCAGGGCGTGAAAGGAGTGTCAGGACGCCGCAACTTGCAGAGGGCATTCTGCGTAGGGTGGAAGAGCGACCGGGATGTAGCACGCAAGCGGTTTCCCGTGCAGTACACGTCGGTTTGTCGGCACGTCGGTTTGCCCAAATATCTGTTTGCCATGTGCTACAGGAGGAAGGAATGCACCCCTATCGTACGCAGAAGGTACAAGCGTTGTCACCGGCGGACTATCAGCCACGTGTCGATTTCGCACGTTGGTACCTCCAGCAGAATGCAGCGCAGCCGGATTTTGGTCCACATGTTCTGTTTATGGACGAGTGCACTTTCACCCATGAGGGCGTTTTGAATACCTACAATTCACACACGTGGGCATCTACGAACCCGCATGCCACACGTCCTCATTCGTTCCAGCAGCGGTTCTCCGTAAATGTTTGGGCAGGGATCCTCCATGTCCATTTGGTTGGCCCATACCTCCTGCCACACCGTCTGGACGGTAAATCGTATAACACATTCCTACGAGAGGTGTTGCCGGAGCTGCTGCGTCCGATTCCAACCCCCAGCAGGTCGAGAATGTGGTTCCAGCACGACGGTGCGCCTGCACACTTCAGCTTAGATGTGCGGAACACTTTACACGCAACGTTCCCAGGGCGATGGATTGGTCGAGGTGGTCCCATAGCTTGACCACCAAGATCGCCGGATCTCTCGTGTTTGGACTTTTTCCTGTGGAGCCATATGAAAAGCCTAATCTACGAGTGCCCCATTGAAACCGATATGGATCTAGTTGCCAGGATCGCCGTTGTTGCCGGCGATATTGGGGAAATGCCTGGTGTTTTCGCAAATGTACGTCGGTCCCTATCCCGCAGGTGTGAAGCCTGCATTACAGCTGGCGGCAGCTCTTTTGAGCAATTTCTTTGAGCATGTACCTCAATTACATTCCTGTTAATTAAATGTTTTCTGAAGTATCTCCTCTCCTTCTTGTGTTCATTCTTTAAATGTGACAGTGGAAAACTACCTTTTAACTTCTCACCGCTTGCGTTCCGCCCATACTTTCTATGACGAATATTGCTCGTATAGCTGCGTTCTACCACCCGGTAAAGTTTTGCCCACTTTTTCAGATTCACCCTGCATAAACATTAATTAGAGCAGCACTGTCCAACTAGCGGCCCGCACAAGAATTTTTGTGGCCCGCGAACAAAATCAAGTTTTTACTTGAAATTTTAAATAAACATCTGTAATCCACCTTATAATTTTTGTCAACCTATATTACTTTACTTGATATGCAATCTTCAACTTACTCATTCTATAAAGTTTACAAAACATTATTAAGCCAATCGGCAAACTTCTGAAACCTTTTAAGAGCGGTGTGGAGTCATCAAACAAATGTTTTTATGAAGCTGCAATAATAAGAAGCATCTAACGACAGCACTAATCGCTCTCATTGCACGCGCATTGTCGAATGCTGCACTGTATTGTGCACCATGAGACATTGTGTGGCATTTCGTTGAGACAAAACGACGTAATGGAAAAGATTATCAAAATTACCAATTTAATTCGTGGCGTAAATCGTTCTCTTACAACACACAGAAAATTTAAAGCTTTTTTGGAGCTCCAATTTCGTAATCTGCAGTTCTCTGGTTCGAGTCCCAAGTGCACAAGAGGTGAGATTATAATTGCTACATGTTGTCGGACACAGTGGGTTTGGAAAAGCCATCATCCGTCGGTCGTCGCGCCGTGCACAAGAGAGCTATGCCTTGTGCACATTAAAATAACGCTCTGGGTGGCATTGGTGGGAAACTTCCATTTTTCTCTTAACAACGTTCCAGTGGGGTTCAGAGAAAAGTCCCCTAATCTTCCCCCTTGGGGTACTTATGATCTGGCCATTTAGCCCATTGCGTACAAAAAATGTGCGGTCAGAGGTAAAAACCCTAAAAATACAATATATACAGCGTCCTCTTTTCATAAGCTAAAGCAGCAAAACAGTTTCGTCCAAAAATTTATTTCCTTCCCCCCTGACAAAATATTTTTCAAAGAAAAAAGCATCATGGACGTTATGCCTTGGCACCGTGCACAAAAGAGCCATATCCTGTGCACGTTAAAGTAACATTCTGAATGGCCTTAGTAGAGTCCTCCTAAATGATAAGAATTAGGACAGCCAAACTCGCTCTACAGCTTCATTCCATCGTAACTTTTAGTATCGTAAGGGCTGGATTCGGGTGCAAACCAACCTTGATTCTTCTTCCATGATACAACTGGGGGGAGGTGAATTTCACCTAAATTGTAAGAGACCATAGAATTTGGTACTTACATTCCGTTTATAAAAAAAAATAAGATGTGTTGACAACCTTTTAGGGCTAGGGGGCTACTTTCCGAAAACTTGGAGAGGACTCCTTTAGCTCCTATAACTTGGTAAAACTCATGGGTCACAAATGAAAGAAAAGCTTACTAGAAAGGTTTTGCAGTTTTTATTAACTGGATATTTGCAGAGTTAAGGAAGATTGCTTCTGATTTTTCTATTATCATTATTTTTATTTCTATAAAGAGCTCAGGGAAGGTTGAGGAAAGGGGACCCACTGGACAGCTGTTAGAAGACAGATGGTAGTCTTCCATCAAGGCCATCGAATGTGTTCTTTAACGTGCACAGAATCTCTTGTACACGGGGCCACGGCTTAACTTCCCATCCGACTGATGTTGGCCTTTCCACGTCCCTTTCTCCGATGACATTCGTTTTTATGATGCAAAGATATTTTCGGAATTAGGGATCTTCATTTATTCTTTTGGAATTGCAGGCATTTTTGGTTAAGTTTTCAGCTGGTTATTCGCAAACTTCTAAAGTATATTTTTGTGGAAGCAAAATAAATGTCACTGATGAGTGGAACTCGAACCCACTTCTCACAATTACTTGCCAGGTGTTCTAAGCGCTAAACTATCACCAGCTCAATCATTCTTCTACTAATTATGACTTTTAAATCTTCCTGACTTTATCGATCATTGTGCCATCTGTGATCGGGAAAGTCAACACTCCAATATTGGTTAGATGAGAAGTCACTCACTCTAAAGAGCAGTTAATGAAAAAAAATCAATGAATAGTAAATGCAGAGATTGCTTCTTAAAGTAGAAGAGTTGACAACAGGTAAGCTGTATATTTACTATTGACTGATTCTTGGAATTAATAACTCTACAGAGTGAATGATTTCAATACTCAGCAATATTGGAAAGTTGCATTCCCTAATTGGTGCCACCAATGAAAAGGTCGGGAAGGTTTAAAAGTCGCAATTATTGAATAAATGTCGAATTAAATTTGTGGAAAAAAAAATTAATTGCTAACTTTCTGAAAATAAATGGCAGTCTGCAATGGCGTACCGGAAAATATCCCCCCCCCCCGCAAAAATATCTCGGAGGGATTATTCAGATTTTATAATTAGATTTAATATTGATACCTATTAGATTTTCTGTTTTCAATAATTCAAATTTTTAAAACTTAAAATGAAACGTAAAACCAAAATTATTATACTTTGCTGCATAAAATACAAATGCATGCGTTTGATTAAAACTATCATCTTAGTGTTATAATTACATTAAATACCTATATGAAAACTTATCCGAAAACGAAACATATCGTGTAAATTTCATTGCTTCAGGAAAGGCTTTGAGCCAATGAGTTCTGACCCACAGGCAGCAGAGAGGAAATTCTAGGATGGAAAACGAGGCTGAATTTACGCGGTCCATTATTATCCGTTCAAAGCTATAGAAAAGATTCTGGGTTATTCCTTTAAATAGTATTGCATCAATTTTCCCCAAACATTTTGATAAAAATGTTTGGGGAAAATGTTTGGAGCAAGGTTAGGGAGCCCCCTGTAAAAACGTTTTTACAGGGGGCTCCCTAACCTTGCCCAATCCACCTCCATATCACAGTAGTTGCTGGGACTCTCAGTCTCTCTCTGGCAACCTGTCGAATTTGAACCAATATAATTTAAATAGAGCACATGCGAATTAAACAGCCTCTACGCCCACAGAAATATGGTTTCGTCCGCTGTCATTCATGACACAACAAAAAATCCAAAGAAGGTGAAGTAAAATTAATAAGGTTAAAGGTTGAATAAATCAGAGCCACCTACACTATAATTTTTTAATAAATAAAATTTCATATTAAAGGTATATCTTTTAAAACTTCGTAACTAATTTTAAAATATTCATAAATATTGAGATAAATTCATAAGTAGCAAATTATTATACTTTATGTTGTTTAAAAATAAGTTGATTTTAATTAAAACTTAGACACTTTTCCCTTCTTTTGTTCAATGGCTGTCCAGGCCCGGTGTATCTAAAGGACTCTGGATAAATTCGGTATTCAGTTGTATCACATGACCAAATCCAATCAAATATACATCTCTTAGTAGGTTATCTGGGATCTGTTCTTGATCAACACATTCTAACACCAGAATTTCTAGCATGAATACATATCGTTTTACGACATTACTTCAACTTTTACATTTAGCGCCCTCTAACGATGTGAATTAAATCCTTTTGAAGGGTTTTGAAAACATGAATCATCATAATTCGTTAACACTTATTCGAAAAGAATTTTTCATTAATCTTTTAAAACAAAAAGTTGAGTCCTTCCTCCCCAATAATCAAGCAATTCTTACCATGCGATTTTACAGAAGACCGCACTTAAAGCGGTGCAGCCAATCTTCTGGGCGTCCAACGCCCGACAAACAGCAAGGATATTGGCTAAAGAAATAGAACAAGTATGCACTACATATATTCACTACGGCATAAACATATTAACTCCCTAACTAGATAAATGGGATGTTGAGAGTTAGGCTTACTTTTGTTAGTTGAAGTTGTGAAAGAGCAGGACTCCGAAGACGAGGAAAGGTAGGCGATTCTCTATGACAGAGGCATGGTCCCTTCTCCAAACGTTTACGCATTTTTCATTGTTTCGTAGTGAATTATTCTATTCTGTTGCGTACAACAAGATTCTACGACTGGTTGTTACAAATAACAACAATGAAATCAACGCAATAAATATCTTTGTTATTTGCAATCTCTTATCTCCGTTGCCACTGGCATACTCAGAAACTTCGAAAGGGAATTGACATGTTTAAGTCTAAATAATTAATTTCGAAAAAATTATTGCCAACAGGATTCGAACACGTGACTCTCCACATACAGCTCAGAGGGCTCTTCCAGCTAAACCAATCATCGAACGATAATTTGCTTCCAGAATGTGACCTTTATATCTTTCGCTGAATGTGGCGGATAAAACAATAAAAGAAAACAATAAATAAGAAAAGGCAACTTATTTTCCAATTGTTGCTAAAGAATCAGATGTTAATTTGGAAGTCACTCACGCTTAAGCAATATTAATGAATTAGAAAATAAGTTTCTTTCATTGATTATAGATTACGCAAGATCCGCCATATTCTGCGAAAATTATAAGGTCAAATTCTGGTAGCATGTTATCGTCCGATGATTGGTTCAGCTAATAGAGCGCTCTGGCATGTATCAGGATAGTCGTCGATTCGAATCTTCACCGTCGGTTTTTTCCAAAATAAATATTTATTGAATTATATATCTACAGGTAATCCGTGAATTTACTATGGATTAAGGTTTAGGTCTGCTTCGGATTTCCTTAATTTTATGATTGAGTCTCTAATTTTTTGGAGACTTCCTTAGAAAATATATCATACTCAAATGCCAAGTGGGGGAAGGTACACCTCCAACCTTTCCTCCCCCCACGCACTTGGGTACGCCTAGGTTTGCCAACTGTCCAACATTATTAATATTTATCCCGCTTGCCCTACTAACTCCACATGGGACTCCACATCGACTGATCCGAGAGTATTGCCGATCACATGACGTGCATTTGATCGAATATGAAATGAGCCATAGTGATGTGCTTTAGATCCAAATAAGAAATAGAGAGCACATCCGTTAGATCGAATATAAGAAATGAGTCATAGTGACGTGCATTAGATAGAATATAAGAAATGAACCATAGTGACCTACATTAGATCGAATATAAGAAATGAGTCATAGTAACTTAAATTAGATCGAATGTAAGAAATGAGTCATAGTGACATACATAAGATCGAATATAAGAAATGAGTCATAGTAACGTGCATTAGAACGAATATAAGAAATGAGCCATAGTGACGTGCATTAGAAGGAATATAAGAAATGAGCCATAATGCCCTACATTAGATCGAATGTAAGAAATGAGTCATAGTAAGCTACATTATATCAAATATAAGAAATGAGTCATAGTAACCTAAATTAGATCGAGTGTAAGAAATGAACCATAGTGACCTATATTAGATCGAATGTAAGAAATGAACCATAGTGACCTACATTAGATCGAATATAAGAAATGAGTCATAGTAACCTAAATTAGATCGATGTAAGAAATGAATCATAGTGACCTACATTAGATCGAATATAAGAAATGAGTCATAGTGACGGGCATTAGAACGAATATAAGAAATGAGTCATAATGACGTGCATTAGAACGAATATAAGAAATGAGCCATAGTGACCTACATTAGATCGAACATAAGAAATGAGCCATAGTAACGTGCATTAGAACGAATATAAGAAATGAGTCATAGTGACGTGCATTAGAACGAATATAAGAAATGAGCCATAATGCCCTACATTAGATCGAATGTAAGAAATGAGTAATAGTAAGCTACATTAGATCAAATATAAGGAATGAGTCATAGTAACCTAAATTAGATCGAGTATAAGAAATGAACCATAGTGACCTACATTAGATCGAATATAAGAAATGAGCCGTAGTGACGAGCATTAGATCGAATATAAGAAATGAGTCATAGTAACCTAAATTAGATCGATGTAAGAAATGAACCATAGTGACCTACATTAGATCGAATATAAGAAATGAGTCATAGTGACGTGCATTAGAACGAATATAAGAAATGAGTCATAGTGACGTGCATTAGAACGAATATAAGAATGAGCCATAGTGCCCTACATTAGATCGAATGTAAGAAATGAGTCATAGTAAGCTACATTAGATCAAATATAAGAAATGAGGCATAGCAACCTAAATTAGATCAAATATAAGAAATGAGTCATAGTAACCTAAATTAGATCGAGTGTAAGAAATGAACCATAGTGACCTATATTAGATCGAATGTAAGAAATGAACCATAGTGACCTACATTAGATCGAATATAAGAAATGAGTCATAGTAACCTAAATTAGATCGATGTAAGAAATGAACCATAGTGACCTACATTAGATCGAATATAAGAAATGAGTCATAGGGACCGGCATTAGAACGAATATAAGAAATGAGTCATAATGACGTGCATTAGAACGAATATAAGAAATGAGCCATAGTGACCTACATTAGATCGAACATAAGAAATGAGCCATAGTAACGTGCATTAGAACGAATATAAGAAATGAGTCATAGTGACGTGCATTAGAACGAATATAAGAAATGAGCCATAATGCCCTACATTAGATCGAATATAAGAAATGAGTCATAGTAACCTAAATTAGATCGAATATAAGAAATGAGTCATAGTAACCTAAATTAGATCGATGTAAGAAATGAACCATAGTGACCTACATTAGATCGAATATAAGAAATGAGCCGTAGTGACGTGCATTAGAACGGATATAAGATTTAAGTGATAGTGACGTTTATAACTATTAACTATTTATAACTATTATTAACTATTTATACGAATAGGGTTATGAACAGTGTGCCTAAAGGCCTCAGAAAGAAGGGGAGACCTAGGATGCGGTGGGCAGACAACGTCAAACAGGACCTTGTTAGAATTGGTGTGCAGTGGCCAGATGCAGTAGATGTAGCTCAGGATAGACTTGCTTGGAGAACTAAATTGCACGGTCTGGTTGGACCTCCGTAGCCCATGGCTGCTTGAGGATGATGATGATGATAGTTTTTAACTATTTATAATAACAGAAACTCTTAAATTCAAACGTTGAATCATCCAACTTATTTGGGTTAACAGAACAAGTGATCTTTGCTGATAGTGCCTCTGAGCAACAGGTGCTAATGCCATCTCTCATCACAAAGATGCAATATTCTGACTTGGAAAGTAAAATTAATATCTTGAATTTTAATGGAAAAATTAATGGTGATAAGCTCTTTTCGAGAATTTTGCATTTTTGATACAATATTCAACGTGTATATATAGGGGTGGGGAAACGGGGAAATATTTTTTTAATTCATGGCAAAATAATATTAGAAATATTTTAGTTTATTGTTTCTTTCATCTAAGACTGACAGCTGACTAACAGGGGATCACGCAAATTCTATTATGATGCAGAAATAGTAGAGCTCTAAAAACTTTCATCTAGGTCGTAGATCTCGGAAAAAAATCAGAAATTGACCTCCGATTTGTCTGTTAGGTCAAATAAAGGTAACGTAGAGGTCAAGCCTCGATCTACGAGTGTCAGAAACGGGACAATTGGTATTGTCGGGTAACGTCGGGTTGTAGATGTGGGTAACGTTACGAAATTTGGTATGTAGAGGCTACTTCAGGGTCAAAGGTCAAATTTTGATCCACCAGTGCTAGAGAGCTAAAAATTGGTTCCTGAGGTTACTTTGGGTCTTAGGTCTCAGAAATGTAGCGAAATTTTAGATGCGATGGATTCTCCGAGGTCAAAGGGCAAATACTGATCTATGGGCGTTAGAGGCGCTTAAAAATTTATGCCTGTGGTATTTTGAGTCATAGGGATCAGAAAGTATGCCAAATTTGGATGTAATGGACCTTCGATGCCATAGGTCAAATTTCGATATACCGTTGCTGTAGAGCTAAAAATTGATGTATGTGGTTGTTTCAGGCAGTAGAACTCAGAAATAAGAGGAATTTTCAGATCCGATGTCACATTCAAGGTCAAATAGGGGTCGGAGTGACGGTCACAGGGCCGTGCCGTGCTATGATACAGAGAGGCGGCCGCATCAGGCGGCACCGTAAGGGGGCGGCATAAGCAGCGAAATCAAAATACAATTTGAACCATTCAATAATTAAAAATCTTTACGCAACCCTTTTCTATATTGGTCTATGTTATTCCGATATTGATGCACACGATTTATGATTTATCGTACGCCTCTGCCTAAGCGCTTTCGGTACCCTTTGATCTCGGTTTCTGGTACACGTGCATCGTTGGCGAGCGCTCGCCGAAAGACTTTTGATCTGACAGCGCGAAGCTAAATTGCACGTGTTACGTGTTGATAGTTCTGCTTTGCGCTTACAATTATTGAAAATATTTTATTTTAATGTTAGTTTGTCATGAGAAGTGACTGTGCTGTATTTAAATTAGTAAATCAGATATATATTTGTATCAGTATAATATTTGTGCATTTATACTAATTCAGTTTTTGTGTTTAAAAAGTAGATCAGGAAAGAGAATTATTGTTTTTTACAGCAATTGTAGTTACTTATTATCATTAAAAATGATTATGTTATGACAATAGGGACTCGAATTAAAAAGTAGCATTTGCATGGACTGGGTATATCTCAGGTGCGGAACGTGTGCCTCTGTGTGATAGATAGAGAGTTATTTAGGTAATATTGGGCTACTTTTGCCTTCTGTGTGTGATAGAGAGAGAGTTGCTTAGGAAATATTTGTCTACTTTTGCTTTCGTTATTTATTGCTCTATTTTTACCAAATTCATATACGTTGAAGTGGAGACAATACAATAACAAGTTAAAGAAAGGCATATGGCAAAACGGTTGCTAGCTGTCAATTTGACAGATATTCGTTATCTATTTATTATGTTCTGTTACCTACAAATCTTACTAGCTTTGCAACTCATTTCTATCGTTATTTTATCTACCCTATTTTAATAGCATGATAAGCATCATCATATTTAATCATTTTCAATGACCCCCCCTCCCCCCCCCCCCCCCCCCCCCGGTTGCATCTTTGCGAAGGACTGTGAATTTTTATTTAATATTTTTATTACAGTATGGAACAGAAAAGGAAAAAATTGTCTGGAAGTCAATATAAAAAGAAACGCTTAAAGAAAGAGGAACAAGGAAGAAAGCTAAGCTATGTTATGAAGGAATTCTTAGTAGAAAAGTCCTGTTTAGATGAGCCGTCCACATCCACATCAACAGCGACTGCTTTGGATTTGGCAAATAAAAACTCAGTGCCGCCCCAATCACTTCCAGAAGAAGTTGTTGAAGAGAGCCAAAAAATAACACCATCAGAAGTTCATCCAGAGCTGGGTAGCAGTAACAGTGGAGCCAGCAGATATTAAACGAAATTCCTTCTGATCCTGCATTATAGAATGATTTCTACATGTCATCTGAAATTCGTCAAATACTGGTTGAGAGGGGTCCACATCAAATTAAAGAATTCGAGTTTCCTTTTAATAAAGGAAGGCGTAGATTTTCGCCCTCGCATTATTTGAAAGTGTTGAGCAATAGTGAAGTCGTTGAGAGAAGTTGGTTGATTTACTCTGTTACAAATGACGCCGTTTTTTGCTTTTGTTGTATATTATTTGATAATTCGTCTGCTATTAATGACTGGCCCAAAATAGGTTATTCTGACTGGGGAAATCTTATAAGAGCCCTCACAATGCACGAAAAGTCTGTAAATCACAGAAATGCTTTTAGAGCATGAAAAGAATTGGACATTCGATTAAAGCAGAAAAAAACTATTGACGCTGAATATCAACGAATTATGGATATGGAAATTCAGCATTGGAGAGGAGTTCTAAAATGAATTATGCCAATAATTAGACTATTGGCCTCGCAATGCTTAGCTTTTCGTGGAACAACTGAACATTTGTTTCAGCCTAATAACGGAAACTTTCTAAAGTTGGTAGAATTGCTTTCTGAGTTTGATCCAGTTATGGAAGAACATATCAGGAGAGTTCAACGCGAGTCTGATAAATGGTCTGTGACTTATCTAAGCAATAATATACAAAATGAACTGATGAATTTGATGGGAAATGTGATTTTAAGCAAAATTGTCGAAATAACAAAAATCGCTAAATATTTTTCGATAATCGCCGATTGTACCCCAGACGTAAGTCATATTGAACAGCTCTCATTAACAATAAGAGTTATCGCTTTAAACTCCATTCAAAATAAATATGAAATTGAAGAATTCTTTATTGTTTTTTTGAAGCTAGTGATTCAACCGGAGAGGGTTTAACAGAACTTATTCTGACACATTTGGAAAAGTTAGGTTTTGAGTTAAAGTGGCTTAGAGGACAAGGCTATGACAACGGAGCTAATATGAAAGGAGTAAGAAAGGGTGTACAAAATAGAATACTTGAAAAATATCCAAGGGCGTTTTATGTGCCCTGCGCATGTCATTCTTTAAACCTAGTTGTGAATGATGCAGCGTTTTCTTCTACAGAAACAACAACTTTTTTTCTATTGTACAAGAACTTTACACTTTTTTTTCTGGTTCTACAAAGCGTTGGGAAGTTCTAAAAAAATATGTTTCACAATTAACTCTAAAACCGTTGAGTGCTAGTAGGTGGTCAAGCACAGTAGATGCGTTAAAACCTTTACGATTTCAACTTTGCGAAATCTATGATGCATTATTGCAAATAATAGAAGACATCAACATAGATGCAGAAACTAAAGTTAAAGCAAGAGGGTTAGCAAAAAATATTAAACATTACAAGTTTATATGCGGTGTAATTCTTTGGTATGATATTTTATTTGAAATAAATTCAGTCTCGAAGCTATTGCAATCTGTAACTATAAATTTGTCAGATTGTGTAAGGATGTTATCAGAAACCATACAAAAAGTGAAAAGTTATAGACAATCTAGATATGATTAGATGAAAATTGCTGCTAATGAGATTGCAGAGAATCTTGAATGCAATGCAGAATTTCCTGCCGAAACTGAAGTTAGAGTCAGAAGGAAAAAGCGTCAATTTGACTATGAAGAAGCTGTCGATCAACCCTTAACAGAGGAGAATAAATTTAAAATAAACTTTTTCAATTATATTCTGGACATTACCCTTAATTCTCTGAATGAACGATTCACGCTTCTGGAAACCCATAGCAAAAAATTTCAGTTTTTATATGACATTTTAAAACTCAAACGCTAGAAAGTTATTGTACCAGTCTCCAGTCAATACTTTCGGTCGAAAATGAATCAGATATAAATGCAAATGATCTTCAAGAAGAGTTACGTGATGTATCCCGAATGCTATCCTATTCTATGAAACCTTTGGATGTTTTAAATTATTTGTGCCAAAATAACTTAATTACTTTGTATCCGAATACCGTTGTAGCTCTGAGGATTTTATTAACACTCCCTGTCTCTGTAGCTAGTGGGGAAAGAAGTTTTTCCAAATTAAAATTAATAAAACACTACTTAAGAAGTTCAGTAAGCCAAACAAAACTTAGAAATCTGTCATTAATTTCTATTGAATCTACATTGGCTGCCACTCTAGACTACACATCCCTAATTAACGAATTTGCTAAAGTTAAAGTTAGAAGGATAAAAACTGTAGTAGATTGTTGTAGTTGATAGCTGATATCATTATTTTAAAGCAGTTTACATTTTCAAATTAAAAATGGTATTCGTACATTTTGTGGGTTTTTTTTTAATCACAATCGGAGGTTATTTTAAAGAAAAAAACATTTAAGGGGCGGCATTTTGAAGACTTGCATCATAATGAGAAAATCTACCGCACGGCCCTGGACGGTCATAGTATTAAAATACCCTAGTATTAAATATATTGGGAGCAGGCCGAATGTATGGGGGGGGGGGGGGGGGCACGGGCTTCATGGTCTTCCCTTTCAGAATGCTGATAAAAGGAATGGGGGAGAAAAGTATATAACGGGGTTCCGTTCATTTTTACTTCATATTGATCCTCGGTTTTTACTCGGAACACATGGACTCAGATACATAGCTATTAGGGGGGAATGGGGGGAAGGTCCCCCCCCGAAGTAAATTGGAGTTGACAAAAATCTAAGGAGTTCGTAAAATTCAGTTGAGTTTTGAAAATCGGGATTTTTTTTAGAAAACTAAGGGAAGTTGGCAAAATCGAAAGCAACTTGGAAAAATCTAGGGAGTTGTCAAAATTCGAAACTACTTGGCAAAATACAGGTGAGTTGTGAAAATTGGGATTGTTTTCATGAAATTAAGAAGAGTTGGCAAAAAGTTTTTGGAGTTCGGAAAATCGAGACAATTTCGCACAATCTTGGATAGTTGGTAAAATTCGAAGCTACTTGGCAAAATTCAGGTGAGATGTAAAATTTTATATACTTTTTTTTGTAAAATTATGGGGAGTTGACAAAATCATAAAGAGCTGTCGCCCCCCCCCCCTTACTCCGAATTAAATACTAGGTACGCCACTGGAAAGAGACATAATTAAATTTATGTAAAGTGCTTATTTTATCAGTTGGCAAAATTTGATTTCCGATTTAGAAAATTTCGTTCTCCCCCCGCCCCCTTCCCCATGGTGTGGGGAACCATAGTCTCTTTGCTACGCCCTTATTTGGACCACACGATTTTTTTTTTATTTTTAAATCCGGGCTTGCTGGGTTCTAATTCTTTTCTAGAGCGTGAGTTTCTGGGTATGAATTCAAAGGAAATGCCGTACGAAATGGATTCTATAGATCTAATTAAACCCGAATTAATTATTTTAACAAATTCCGATTTGTCTCCATCAGAATATTTTTAACTGGTGCAAAATTATAAAGGTTATTTGCTGCTGCTAAATCGAAAATATATGCTGATAAAAAAATAAATTTTTGTTTTCGGTATTATATTAATACTTAGCAATAATTATTGCGATTTGAATATATTCTACTGAAAACTTTTTCTTTCCTAAATATAATGTCTTTTTTCAAAAATTTCAATAGAAGAAATTAATTTTTAAATTAAAAAAAGTTTTGTTTATTTTTATTCCCTTCTAGGGAGGATGAAATTGCTTGTTTGAAGTTCTTCGTGCGTTGGTTGTATTGTGAAAAGCTGGAACCATAGGTACGCCCTTTCAGATTGGTTACCATTATTGACTACTGATCAAAAGGGCAGCCTCGACCTCCTGGTATCGGCGTTTCTTTTTTCCGTGTTGTATTTCTTCTGAGATTGGTAGAGGTGGCTCAGTTGATAGCGCGCCAGGTTCGTAATCTGCAGTCTCCAGGTTCAAGTCCCACCTGGGCCAGCGTTGAGATTTATCTTCGCAAAACCCGCACCCTCGGTGAGTAGGGCACACCGATGGACTTGGGAAGGCCGTCGTCCGTCTGATGGAACATAAAGCCGTGGCCTCACGTGTAAGTTAAAGAACACGCTGGATGGCCTCGATGAGAGGCTACCAACTCTCTCCTGACAGCTGTCCAGATGTTCCCCTCACGCCAACCATCTGTGAGCGCTCGGAATTCTTGTGACCTGGCCATTTAGATCATTTTGTGCACAAAAGTGAAGCTCAGAGGAAAAACAAAAACCCAACAACTCTTCTGAGGTCATGCCATCCTCACAGACTTTCTTTATGGCGCATTATATTACACCTGGGGTGCATTTTTTAATTATTATGCAGTAAGTTTCTATTACTTTTTGCAGAAACTACAATCCGATAGGTTGCAAAATAACTCTTGCTCGAGTGATAACATTCCCCGTCGCTTTCCCTGACTGTGCTATGCACCGTATACAATTTTTTTAAAAATATAACCAAGAGTTGGTTAGTGCCAAGAAGTGCCAAATGGAAATAAAATTTCATTCCACGTTTTCTATTTCCGAGCTTTCTTTTTGAAACTAATTTACAGTGCAGAATGACCTTTTGTTTTCAACTGACTTGTACCATTTCAAAAATACGTCAATAAAGTTAATAAAAACATGACTCAGTTTGTGGGGGACCTATTTGGAACAGAACTTTTGGAACTTTAAAACATAGACAACGAAGCGGAAGATGTGATTAAATCTTTAATTTCGAGGAGGCAGCGACAAATTGCATCAATGAAACAGAAACTTTTTTTTACGAACAAAACTGTCTTCCTCATTCCGGCGAGAGAGCCGTTGACCAGTGGTCGGCAACCTCATTTTTCGGTGGGTCAATTCCTGGTCTTTGGAATTTTTTTTTTTCATCGGGTATTGCTGTTCGTAGTTACTCCCCCCCCCCCAAATAGGGGACCACCTTGTCGTGGTGGGGGGGCCTAGGGCCCAGCAAACCGGTCGAAGCTGTGCCGACCGGATTGATCCCCCGGTTGGACATAGCCAAGGCCAACCGAGGCCAACGATGCCGCTGACCGGTCGGATGGTGACGGTGTCCGCGGCCTCAACCTCAGGTGCTCTGGGTGAGCAGTTCGAGGGCTCTGCTGAACGGTCTGAGCCCGCCTAGTAGGCACGAGCCCTCAAAAAAGTCTGGATCTTACTAAGAGTCTCCATCTCGGACGCCGAGCGAACTTGGATCTATATATCCTTGTTCATGGCTAACCGGGGAATAGATTAAAGTAAGGTTTCTTCCGGTGGTCAGCTTTCCTTTTATAGGACTGCTGCCATGTGAGGCTAGGGTTGAGGTGCGCCTATAGGGCGTATTCCTTGCCCCCGGCTCTAGATAAGCACGGCTTTTCATAACCAGGTAGTGCTGTACAAGCGGAACCGGGAATTGCTGTGGTTGCATAAGATCGCAACAAAAGAGATCAATTGTTCGTAGTTACTAAAAACTATTAAAGATAATAAAAGTCATTTATGCGTCTATTATTTTAAAATTACATAATTAATAATTAATGTAATTTAATAATTAAATCACCATATTCAGATTCAATTTCTTCCAAAATTATTAATAATTTAAAAAAATTATATGTATGTTGTAAAACGAGGGGTGTTCAAAAAGTTCTTGACATGCATCTGCACAACAAAAACAATTGCACTTATCTCAACAGAACTTTTATTGTCCTTCAAAGTATTCCCCTCCAGCATCTGTGAAAATTTGCAGATGTCTACGCCAATTGTGGAATGCTTGGTGGTACTCTTGTTGGGGAATACTCTGCAATTCTGAATGAACGAATTTTACAAGGTCTTACACTCTTGAAAAAGGCTTCCCAGAAAATTATCCTGTTTTTTCAGGTTGTTGGAAACAACCAAAAATCGCATGGCAAGATCAGGTGAATATGCAGGATGGGGTAACTGTTTTATTTTTTCTTTCTCCAGATAGGCCGTAACTTGCCGGGTTTTGTGAGCACTGACATTGTCATGAAGAAGGGACACCCTTTACACGCCTGTTGTTGGACGCGGCTCCTTCATCTCCTTAACAATTTCGAGCAAAGCAATGTGGGTGTAGTATGGGCCATTTATAGTCATTTTTTCAGGTAAGGTATCAACGGCTACCGCTCCTTGGAAATTGAAGTGTGAACATCCACTTCCTTGAGCGGAAGTCTTGTCGAAGGATTTGGTAATGCGGCTCAACTTCCACAACCCAAACATAGTTCTCGATCTTTCTGGGAGTTGTATAGTAATAAAACCACGTCTCATCACCTGAGACAATGACCGTTAACTGTTTGGGGTCACTTGATTCAAACATTGCCAGCATCTCCTTGCACGAGGCGACTCTATTCCTATTTTGCTGTTCTATCAGCTTGTGGGGGACCCATTTGGAACAGATCTTTTGGAACTTAAAAACTTTTATGAATAATTATTTCCACACTGACATCTAAACTTATTACCTAAACGGTGATGTGTTGGTTTTTCCTTAACGAGTTCAGGAACACAGTGATGGTTCTCCCATTCACGTCCTCCTTCGGTCTTCCTGCATGAGGAAAGTCTTCGAAGCTCTGCCGTCCTTCTCTGAATTTGCGCATCCATCACATAACAGTGCCATATGAACAGGTATGATCCCAATATACTTGTGATAAATTTACATGATTTTTTTTTCGCGTTGTCCCTAATCTGCATCTTGAGAAAATGTAAAATCTTTCCCTGTGTTTATTAGACTCCATAACAACAGCGAACAGATTTCGCAAACCGAACTTTATGCGTCGCCAGAGAAGTGAGAAATGATGATAGTCGTAGCACACTGATTGGCTTAGAAAGGCCGCCGTCCTTCGGACGGGATGCTAAGCAATGGCTCTGTGTACAGGGCAACCATACCCTGTGCACGTTAAAGAACATGATGGATGGCCTTGACGGGAAGCTGCCATCTGTCTCCCAACAGCTTTCCAGTGAATCCCATCTCCTCAATCTTCTCTGACGTCCTTGTGATCTGGCCATTAGGCCACTGTGTGTAAAAAAGTATTAAGTGTCTGTGTAGCGTAAGTCACATTGATTTCATGGGCATTAATTATGAACGAAAGCATTGGACGTGTGTTTTTAGACTTTGGAATCAATTTTCAAATTCTGCTTCTGTGTTACCGATATAACTGATACAAAAAAAAGCGAAGTCCAAATCTCCAGTTAGTTTTTCATTATTCTTTCCATTATTCTCCCTTTATTCTTACTGTTGAAAAGTACTTAAATTTCAAAATTTTAATATTATTCCGAACAAAATAAGTTTGCTGCAAAAAAATTCCTTTTATCGTATATATTTTTAAAATTTCGAGCTCATTTTCCTGACGTCGTAACTTTAAACTTTTAAGATGATTGGTAATATCAGTGAAAAACCCAAGTTTTATCGAGTTGCGGTAAATTTTCTCCAGTTTTAGTTAAATACATTTAAATTTCACTGATACGAGCCGGGCCAGATCTGGATGTAGGGTGTGGGGAAGAAGAAAAACCATGCCCTTTTGAGAATGTTAATAAGGATAATGGCGGGGGGGGGATTATTAAATCTGTGAATATTTCACCATTTTACTTTTTGTTATTGAGGAGAGGGTGGCTCAGTTGTAGCGCGTCAGACTCGTAATTTGCAGTTCTCAGGTTCGAGTCCCGCCTGGTTCAGCGTCGAGATTTTTCTCCGCGAAACTCCTCGCCCTGCCTTTGGTTAGCAGGGACACCGATGGGCTTGGAATAGGTGCCGTCCGTCGGATGGAACGTTAAGCCGTTGCTTCTTGTGCCGAAGAATCATACCCTGTGCATGTTAAAGAGCACACTGAATGGCCTTAACAGGAGGCTACCATCTGTCTATCAATAGCTATTCCAGTGGGTCCTTTCCCCCAACTTTCTCTGAGCCCTCAGGATCCTTGTGACTTGGCCATTCAGCCCATTGTGTGCAAAAAAGTGCCGCTCAGAGGTAAAAACCACCCAACCCAGAACTTTTCTTTATTACTTTTCCCTAGCTCTGGGACTGGATAAAAGAGATAAATCTATTTAAATTTTTATCCCTACTTAGCTAGCGAACTTCAGAACGCAGCAATAAGTCATCATATTCGGATTAAATTTCTTCCAAAAAATTTTTTATTTGTTTGGAAAAACTGGACGTTTATGATCTTCACCATAACACTCATCATTTTATTTAATTGTTTGGCAGATGCTTTATCACACAAACTCTCTTCATGATTTATACAATGAAATCATATAACTGGGCAATCAATGTCATTTTCTGATAGCCTTATAAACCAATACTTTTCCTTAACATGGCTGGAGAAGAGTCCGTTCTTACAAAAGAATTTTTTCGTTAAATCCATATTTCTTCCATCACCAAAAAATCGATAAATTACATTAATTTGTTTGGAAATATATATTAACGTTTTTATAGTAATCATCTGCAGGTGATCTTCTGACCTGCGGGTCTAGTAGCGAATTTAGGGGTCCAGAGGCGCAGAACTGAACAACATTTAGGAGCCCTATGATGTGTAATTGAAATGACCTCTACAATTATGAAAGCAATTCACTGAACGATAAAAAGACTAAGCGGCCATTTAGTCCTCTTATCAATAAATCCGCCTGTGTACGGGTCATAGGTTGCTGACCATTGCTACACACCGTCTTCCCCAGGTATGTGAGATAGGAAAAATTGCACAAAGAAAGAGTTACCCTATACTCAGATAAAAGTGATTGAAACGTAAAGAAATATGTTGGTTCCTTTTTTCCTTCTTTATGGGACACTGTGATCCCCTTGTGCCTCTCAGGATATCAAGATGGATTATGAATTGGAGCTTGATTTTAGATCCTGCACTAGTGGGCTCCTGTTAAGGGAAATTCTTTCGCTATGTCTTCTCTTTGTTTGTGAGTTGACAGCCCCAAGTGCCTAGATGCACAGGATACTTTGTATCAACTGGTGGATAATCTTGATTAAAGGTCATCGCAGGTATTTGAACCTTTCTTCTATGAGCGTCGCCAAACCCGCCCTGGAGGAAGATCTTTACTGGCAGTTTACTCCATGCCTGCGATTAATGGACTGTTCAATGGACACTTCGTCTCTCAACATAGTTTCTTTAAAGATCTCACTAGCCATTTGCTCTCTACAGGTACTAGGAATGTGAGGACACTGCACAGAGAGTACTCTTTTAATGTCCTCACACAAGAATTCCAGTGTCATAATCTAGATATTCTGGGGACAGGTAATGGTAAGATATTTAGAAATAATTTTAAATTTCTCTTTTCAGGGACATTTACATTAGATAATGACAAGTCCCAGATGCTCCGCAATACAACGACTGCACTACATCTATAGGGAGAATGCCTGAAACTACTTACGCTGGGGCAAGACAGTACCACATGGACACAGCTCATCCACGGCTACCTATGGCGAACAATCCTATAGAAGGAAAGTTCATCCATCGGTCAAAACCTAAATTTAATCTGTTCCCCGGTTAGCCACAAAAATGGATATATAGATCCAAGTTGATTCGGCTCCCGGGGTGGAGACTCTTGGTTTGGCTTCTCCACCGATAAGCCCGTCGACCGGGGATCTCACTCCCAGCCACGAGCCTTCAACTTCGTCCTCTCCATTGTGAGCGGGCCAAAGCCCCCCAGTGAACAGTCTTCTGACCCACGACATCACTGAGACCGCATCGATGAGTCTACTGGACCGGGTTAACCATGCCCAGCCCGCAGAACCCTCAAGTACGGCCCCTCAACCGGGGCTACAACCCGGAGCTTCTTAGGGGACAAGTCAATAAGCCCACTGGACTGGCCCACCCAAAACCAGTCCGCAGACCCTCAACAGGTCCCTCCACCAGAGGTTACAAGATCTCGTGAACCTCGGAGAACCAGTGGGACGAACCCAACTTCTCATAGGCACCATTCAGCTCCCCCCCCCCCCGACGTCAATGTGGTCTCCTATCGAGAGGGGGGGGGGGGGGCTCTTTTCAGGGAGTAGGGATGGAAGCTATCTTCAAGGAGTAGGTTTGCTTCTCAAGTATACATGCTAGCAGGAGCAGATTGGGCTGCTGGGACACTGGCCAATATTCCTATGGGCCATTCATATTTGGGTCATTTGAGCAACACAGTTTCCGGCTTATAAAAACTTCTCGTTAGATTTTTGTATATTAATACTTCATTATTTTTCTTTTATTTATATTTTCATCTTCGTACAACTTATTCACATTTTAAGTTTTCTTTCAACAACAAAAGCAACGCAGCCCAGAGTTTGCTTCCGAGTAGCTTCAGAAGTCGCCCTCTTAGTAATTAAATTATGGGGATATGAAGACGTGATGGCCATAAAGCAACTGTGAAGGAAGAAAAGCAAAAATAATTCGAGGGGACGTGATAAACACTACAGAAGAACAGATATCGCAGCACCAATAGGTTGAAAATGAGAGAACAGAGCGGTCAACTTTAATTGATTTAAAATCACGGATGTTTTACAATTATTCCTCGGTAATGATTTAAACATGCTGAGAAGGGTTGGATACGTGGAGAATGGATTTATTAGATTGTTTTATGACAGGATGCAACTACGATGTTGCCTGAAAAACACCGATCTTTGTCAGAAGATGTACACAACGGACTTTCTCACTTGATTGTCGATAGCGGTTCCCTTCATCTAGAATGGCAAGATGATTTCACTTAAGTGGTAGACTTCAAATTTCCATTATTTTTTTCCTTGATGAGGGAGGTTTTCTCAAAACAATAGGAGGACAGAAATAACAACAGATGACTTTCAGTGAATAATTATTTATGGCAGATGAGAGGCTGTGGGGTAAGTTGGGAGGGGTTTGGGAGACCACTTGAGGTTGGGGGGATGATGTTCACATGAGAAATGGAATAAAAATCTTTCAGTTGTGTTAGCTGTTTTTTACCCCCATATCTTGAACCGACAATCAGTCAGCATTATGCAGGAGAAGTCATCATGGAACCAGGCAAGCGAGAACTGCAAACAGCATAAAGGTAATAACTATTTTCGTGCTTTTTTGTCTTTGCAATAAATCAAAAAATTTTTTAAAATACCTGTGTTCCTCTATGGGCCATAAAAGGTAGAAAATAAACCTAAAGCATATTGAGGTGCAATCAGTCACTGAGTTCGTATTCACTTCAAATGAAGATAGGGCGCTGGCAATAGGTAAATCGGCGTCCTATCTTCATTTGAAATGAATACGAACTCAGTGACCAATTGTACTATCAATATGATTTTGGTTTATTTTCTACTTTTTAGAGCCCATATAAGAAGATGAGTGTTTTTTAAATTATTTAATTTACTTTTATTTTTTCTTTGTCACTGAAAACATCTATCTTCAGATATTTGATATATGACTCACAAATATCGACCACATTTTTCTTCCCTTTTGGAGTCGATTGAGTTAGCCCATGATATTGGAGGCATAAAAAGCTTTAATTTGAGATATCACTCGTTAAAATCTAGCCTTGCCAAAATCCGCCCTCACCCCTTTTATCAGGGGGGGGGGGAGAATAGTAGGAGAAAAATTCGAAATAATTTACGACGGTCATTTTAAGAGCTTTGACACCTAACTCGTAACTCTTGCGTTCGGAAGATGTAGTAGAACAACTTTCACATTTCTCGGTTTTAGGGGGGGGGGATACGTGGAGAATGGACTTATTAGATTGTTTTATGACAGGATGCAACTACGATGTTGCCTGAAAAACACTGATCTTTGTCAGAAGATGTGCACAATTTTTAAATACGGTTAATTTTTAATAGCCTATGACTAGAGCCCTGCGCGGATTCGGATATCTGGATTTATTCGCGGATAAAAAAATTAATGTAAACGCGGATAGCGGATAAAACCGAGGGTAAAATCTTTATGTCAACAACCTAAGCAACAATGGTTGGAAGGCTTGTTTTTGTGTCACATATAAAATAAAAGTTTTTGAAGGTAAGTGTATTTAGTGAGAAAGGGAAAAATATAAATGGCCCTAAAAGGTAGAAAATATATTAAAGTATATCGATGGTTTAATCCGATAATCACTGAATTCGTATTCACTTGAAAGGAAGACCGATTTACCTACACAACAAGATTGCCGGCACTCTATCTTCCGTTGAAGTGAATACAAACTCAGTGACTGACTGCATCATTAATCTGCTTTAGGATCATTAACTACTTTTTTAAGGCCCATTTAGATAGATATTTTTTAAATTTTTAAATTTATTTATATTTTTATAGTGTTTTCAAGAAAGGTAATTGCAGTTGCGTTTGTGGGTATCAGTCTGCACCAAGTAAGGTGGTTACTTTTTTGTGCTTAATAGAATGAAACATTTGCTTGATGGACAATCAGTGTGGATTCAGAAATGATAAAAGCCCGAATACAGAGAATTTTTTTAGTTAGATAGAGAGGGTGGAGGTGGCTCAGTTGATGGTGCTCCAAGTTCTTATAATCTGCAGTTCCCAGGTTCGAGTCCCACCTGAGTCAATTTTTGAAATTTATTTCTGAAAACGAGGGTAGGGTGGGGAGTTTTACAGAAACCCTGCCCTCGGTCAGTAGAAGATACCGATGGACTTGGAAAGGCGTCCTCTGTCAGATGGAACTTTAAGCCGTGGCCCCATGTGCAGGAGAGCCATGCACTGTGCACGTTAAGGAACATGCTGGATGACCTTGACTGTCTCCTAACAGCTGTCCAATGGGTCTCACTTCCCTATACCTTCTCTGAGTCCTCGTCACCTGACCGTTTAGCCCATTGTATGAAAAAAGTGCCTCTCAGAGGTAAAACAACCCAACTCAACTAAAATAGGGGTCTTGAAAAATATTTAGAGTTTCAAAAACCTGCAGTCATTTGCTTTATAGATTTCAAGAAGGCTTTTGATTCTGTTCAGAGATGTGATTTGTGTTTGATCATGAGAGATCATAAGGCATGCTAGAAAGGTTAGTTTATAAAATAATGGCTCTCTATAATAATACTCAGTCGTGTTGATCAAATTTGTGATTGCTGTTCGAAAAACTGCATTTTGTCAGCTTGTCTTTTCGTTTTGCATATTACGTTATGAGAATTCAAGAGAAAGACTGGGACATCAGATGGTCAACAGCTATAAAAATATCTGACTGCGATTATGCTAACTATTTGGTCCTTTAATCAAATGATGATGCGAGATGAACACTTTCATTAAAGTTATTCATGAGAGTGGTAATAGGATAGGTGTGGTGATAAACAGAGAGAAAATTAAAGTGATAAAAATTGAACTTGTGGTAGTTCTACAGTTCTTTTGAAAGGCTCTTGAGCAGTTGTTTTGTCAGTTTTTATTTCGAGCTGTGTAACACACACTGGTGTTGTGCAATAAAAATGAACAGAAAAAAAAAAGCTCTGATTCTTGAACTATTAAGAATCACCGGAAATGAGTAAAAATACGCATATACATCTGAAAATAAAATTAAGTTATATGATAATTTAGGTCTCTCTAAAGTTTGCTTTGGAAGCGAAAACTGTACCCTTTGCAAGCAAGGAAAATAACAGAAAACCATGTTCTTACTCTAGATGCTTATGTCGCACTCAGAGTTCCCAATCCTTTGCGACTGTGTGCTATGTCCCTCCTTGCCCATACCTGGTCACCTGAAGTTTTTTTCATGTCAACACTATAAGTCTATTTTGCCGATTTCACATCGAAAGGCAAAAATAATCCTGTAAAGATGATAACCAACAAACAATAAGCGCATGGCAGCAAACAAGGAAACAGCCAGAAAGTAGAATACTAGGACAATAGGGAGTTGTGGTAGAAGGTACACACGGTCCATAAACCACGCGATCAAACTACGTATTTGTTTGTAGAAAAGTAATAGTGGATAGCAAGTGTAATGGTTTTGACAAGTACGTAATGATCCATGGCTGAATTGTCCCTATTTATGGAACAGTCGAGTCCTTAGGACAATAGGAAGTATTCGTAGCAAGGAGATGACAACAATGAAGGATTAGTGGATCTTATTAAATGGCCAGCTGTACTTCCAAGTGTGGTAAACAAAAGTCTACGTCATCTAGAACAATTCTACCCAACAACATATTGGTCCTTTCAGTTGTTGTCATTAGAGACCCTCCCCCTCGATACTACCGAAAATGAGAGAATTTTACATCACTTCCTTATCAGGACATGCAGAAATTTACACCCTGAACGAATTCAAGGTGAGCCCGTGCTTTGGAACATTCCAGGACCATAAAGAAAGCCTACAATGGATGCTGAATCATCAGGCTAACGTGTTCAACCGACAGAATTCATGAATTCTAAAAACACCCTCAACAGCCTTGGTTCTGTTAATTAGCCTTTACATTGTGATGAGCGAACACAGTTAACGAAAGAGATTAGAGCTCGAACTGTAACGTGATTAGTTGTTGAGCAGCATCATCCTCTGTGCCTGAAACGACGAAGACCCTTACCTGTAGCTGTGCAATCGACACAGTGAGATGGAAAGTATTAAAGTCAATCCCAACAGTTAACCCTTTCAGGACCATAAGGTTTCTAAGAGTAAATATTAGTATGTAACTGTTTATTTTAGTTTGTTTAGAAGTAAAATAAATAAAAATCATAAGAAAAATACATAACAATGTGTAGTTTTTTTGGAATTTTATGGGAAATATTTTTCCCAATGGACTATAAAGGTAACACAAATTATAGTTAGGCTTATTATGCAATGTCTTTTATTTATTGGTTTATTGTAACAAAATGTTAACTAAAATAATACAAAATTATGAAATAAAATTACTATACAAAATGATGTGCTAATTATGATATTCGGCGAAGCAATTTCTTTTGGTAGTGGAGGCAAAGATGGACATTGCACATAGTACATATATTATGCGTCCTGACAGTTCTGTTTTTTTTTTCTAAACGTTCCCGTTTACGTAATTGCGTTCGGCATACGTTCTATTTTGACATTCTGTATAAAAAATGCAGATAAGGTTATAATTAAATACGACAATCACCATTTTTAAAATGGGAAAAATGTTTCCCTTAGTCGTGAAAGGGTTAACTAATAGGCTATATATGTACTTCGAGACGAGGCGAGTACCTTCCTCTGTGCAATGCTGTAGACCAGTTCTTCTCTCAGTTTGTTCCCCTTTATCCTGTACAGCAATAATGTACAGAGCATCTACGATTATGGCCAAAACGACGTCATCGTGTGGCTAAAAGTGTTAGTGCTTCAGCGCTGTGTAGATTACTCGATAATTGAGTAGTGCTTTGCATCCAAGGAGAATTTCACTTCATTGAACATTTTAGGGATAAACTTCCTTTGGCAGAGCAGTACGCTAAGCCTCAGGATATCTGTATAACTCAGTAGAACAAGTTAGTACTTCCCCCAGTACGGGGGAGAAACGATCGAGCCACAAGGGCTGACCTTGACCCCGGAGGGTCGGTAGATCTCCAGGCAGTCGAGAAGCAGGCTGGGCTTTTTCTTCAAGGGGATTTTGACTGGACTAGAATTAGTGAATTATAGTGCTTGAACTTTAGTCCAAGTGATGTTGTTTGTATAAAATATCATATCTGAAAGTACATATTTTATCTAGTATTTTTATATGCAAGTGTTTTTTGACTGCAAGACTGTTAAATAAGTTCAATAAATTGTTGCCAGACTTCAACAGCTCTATGTACGGAGTTAAAGTACTGGAAAGAAACGTAATTACCAAGATGAGAGGCCCTAAGTTCAGCTACCTAAGATCCAAGATTGCTGGTGGTCTGAATAATTCTCGAATTCTCTGAGTGGAGTAGAGAAAATACTAAGTAAAGTAGAGTATTGAGGAGCACTTAACAGCCACGAGTTAAAGATGAGTGAAGCAATTTAAAGAGTATATAGATTTACTTCTTAAAGAGAAATAACACTCTTAGGTGTATCTTTGGCATTATGCAGTTTGACTACGTAAAAATAATGAGGTTAGATGAAGGAGTCTTGAACTACCATTTAAGCAGCATCTTGTATTAAGGCTTGTGGATCAGAGGAGTCAAATGAGACTGGCGAGAATCGTGGAAGCGAACAGATGGGTCACAACAGACAAATCAAAATAGAATTAAACACTGGGGTTCAGAAGATCATCTTCGAATGCACCACGTATCCAACCTTGCTGCGAATGGGCTACAACAGCCGCTGACCATGTCGAGTGCTGATGTCTACAAAGTACACAAAAGCGCTTATCCAGTGGGTGTAGGAGCATCGACACTGCAGCGTTGAGGACTGGAATAAGATATCCTTGTCAGATGAATCAATGTTCCTTTTGAATCATGCTGATGAATCAGAATCTGTCCTAAGCAACATGAGGCCGTGGAGTATATTGTATGGTGTCAAATGGTACAAGCCAGTAGTGGCGCTGTGGGGAATGTCTTCCTGGCACACATTAGGCCTTTCTGATATCCATCGAAAGACATCTGGACGCCAAAGCGTATTTAAACATCATTGCTTACCAAGTTCATCCCTTCATGGCTAAAATTTATTCTCACTCGGATGGAACATGTTCAGCATGATAATGCACCTGCTCATAAGACACGTATTGATTCCAGAAAAAAAGTTCTCAGATCTAAACTCTTTCGATCATCTTTGGGATGAGGTGGAAAGGGCTATTCGCAGTAAGACTGCTACCATCCAGTTTGGACGAACTGCGCGATGAACATTCCTGCACAACGCGTCCATCATGTTGCAAGTCCCATGTCCGAAGAATTCGGGCTGTTCTTAAGGCCAAATGAAGCACAACATGTTATTAGATAGAAGAGCAAATAAATTGTCATCTCAGTGTACATATTACTGTAAGAACACATATGATATGTATTATATTATATCAGGGCCGGATCTACAGGGACATGAATTTCTTCGCTAAATAGCGCTAGTCACGAAAAATTACAAACTTCATTATACTTCAAAAATAAGATTTAAGTTTAGTCTATCAAACAAATTTATGTAGAAAATTAAGGAGGAGCCACTTTTAAATTTAATTATAATATTTTCGTACTTTTATCTCCCTTTTGTCTCCATTATTGCGTTGCTACTGTAAAAGAGAATCTTTGGAATTAAAGAAAGTTTGTATCTTAAAAATAAAAACGTAAAAACACAAAGCAATGAGAAAAGGATATGAAATCTGTTAATTTTTGCATTTATTTGGTATCTAGGTTACTTACAGATTAATCTACGCAAAATCTTATTCTCTTGTTTTAGTGTCGTAGCAGCTTCAAAGAAAATTATATGAATCAAATATCAGCATATGATGAGGTGTAATCTGAAGAGTTGTAGTAGCTGAAAAGAAGGGAGAAATAAAATAAATATATATAATTTGGCAAGATTTCCATATTTCAAGTACAGCACATTCTAAGAACCCTTATTTATCAGAAACCTAATAGTCCCTCGACTCTCAGTTTGTCAAACTCCAATATCATGCAACGGACAGAAAAATGGAAACATTATCATCTTATGTTAGTGGAGAATCAAATTTGAAGCTCCATAACTGGTTAAATAAATTTTTATGGAAGCACATGACTAAAGATATATATATATAAGATGTCAATTAAATTGTCTAAATTTCGATTTTGAACACTATCCCATCCGTACAGTACTTAAAAGGTTATAGAAATTTGAATATTGAATAGCAGAGATGTCAGCCATAAGAATTCACCTCAGAAATTAATTAAAACTTAAACAATAAGTATTATTTTAAACCATTTAATAAAATATGTATGTTTTAGAATTTTGTGCAAATAGTTAATTTCAATAATTGTCAGTTTTGCACACGTTTCTTAGTGTGACTTTGCTGCTGTTAAGTATTCGAGCTTCCATAGCTATTTAAATACCCAACAACCATTTTTGAAAAACGAGATTTATATACAATTGAATTATACTTAAATTTATCTAATCCTATTATCCTATAAGAAGATTATTGTAGAAATCACAGGTCTTCAAATTTGATCCTCCATTGACCTAACATGGAAATGTTTCCTTTTTGCTGTCCAGTATCTGTAGTTGACAGTAGTAAAAGAATAGAAGCTGCATAGCTTTTAGTCTACTCTGCAAAATACATTGCTGACCTGTACTGGAATAAAAAGTTGACAGTAGTAAAAGAATAGAAGCTGCATAGTTTTTAGTCTACTCTGCAAAATACATTGCTGACCTGTACTGGAATAAAAAGTTGACAGTAGTAAAAGAATAGAAGCTGCATAGTTTTTAGTCTACTCTGCAAAATACATTGCTGACCTGTACTGGAATAAAAAGTTGACAGTAGTAAAAGAATAGAAGCTTCACAGTTTTTAGTCTACTCTGCAAAATACATTGCTGAATTGTACTGGAATAAAAAGTTGACAGTAGTAAAAGAATAGAAGCTGCATAGTTTTTAGTCTACTCTGCAAAATACATTGCTGACCTGTACTGGAATAAAAAGTTGACAGTAGTAAAAGAATAGAAGCTGCATAGCTTTTAGTCTACTCTGCAAAATACATTGCTGACCTATACTGGAATAAAAAGTTGACAGTAGTAAAAGAATAGAAGCTGCATAGCTTTTTGTCTACTCTGCAAAATACATTGCTGACCTGTACTGGAATAAAAAGTTGACAGTAGTAAAAAAATAGAAGCTGCATAGTTTTTAGTCTACTCTGAAAAATACATTGCTGACCTGTACCGGAATAAAAAGTTGACAGTAGTAAAAGAATAGAAGCTGCATAGCTTTTAGTCTACTCTGCAAAATACATTGCTGACCTGTACTGGAATAAAAAGTTGACAGTAGTAAAAGAATAGAAGCTGCATAGCTTTGTGTCTACTCTGCAAAATACATTGCTGACCTGTACTGGAATAAAAAGTTGACAATAGTAAAAGAATAGAAGCTGCATAGTTTTTAGTCTACTCTGCAAAATACATTGCTGACCTGTACTGGAATAAAAAGTTGACAGTAGTAAAAGAATAGAAGCTGCATAGCTTTTAGTCTACTCTGCAAAATACATTGCTGACCTGTACTGGAATAAAAAGTTGACAGTAGTAAAAGAATAGAAGCTGCATAGTTTTTAGTCTACTCTGCAAAATACATTGCTGACCTGTACTGGAATAAAAAATTGACAGTAGTAAAAGAATAGAAGCTGCATAGCTTTTAGTCTACTCTGCAAAATACATTGCTGACCTGTACTGGAATAAAAACTATTTAAATATCGTATTATGAATTTGGTTATAGTAAACGTTTTTAAAAAATCAAATGTGAAATAGTAATTGTGTGCACCTAATTCTATTTTCCCTACTTCGTCAGGGAGGAGTTATGCATGATGCATAGAATTAAAATTGTATGTGCTTAAGTGTCCTATTTATAGTTTGTCCACCATGCATCTGAAAATTAAATTTGTAAGTGAAAAATCATTTCAGCATTTTAAGTTCTATAATACTGATGAAAAGTTGAAGCTTAGTAATTGAACAAAGAACTGGAAGATGGAGAGGATGCTAGAAAAATACGGTATTGAATATTTTACAATGACTGATACAAGCACTTGTACATTTGAAGATGCAATGATTCTGTGGTTTCTTATAAGTATCAAGAAACACATCTATATCAAAAGAAAGGCTAAGGAAAAATATTTTATTGTCCTTTGGATGAAAATATTTAACGACGAACGAAAATCTTTCTACTGAGATCTCGCCATCTTCACAGACCTTCTCTGTATAGTATAAACGGACAAGCTTCTGTCAGACCTCTTCTTGAGGGGGCATTTTGTCTTCGTTTAAATTTATTGGTTGCAACAATTATTTCGTATAACTTTCAACCGTTAATATTAAGTCTATGGTGATTCCGAAAAATTCAAACCGGTCCACATCTGTTTTGGTCACCTTCAGCGGGTTCGCACATATCCTGTACTCTTCCAATGGGTGAAGGGAACTTTTATGCAAAATTTTGGTACCTCAATTTCCTTTGGGGCTGAGTGCATAAGCGGACACACAAACTTTCTCCTTTATATATTAGATTTTAAAAATACATTATCTGAAACCGGTTGAAATACTATCTGATTCTGTAGAACTGTTGCTGTGGATGTAATATTTCAATAATTTTTAATACATTGGAGAAAAAAATACCCAAGAATGCTGAAAGGAATTCTATGAGAATATTAAATTCCTGAAAGAATGTCCTGAAGAAGCAGGCAGAGTACAGAACGAGGGCTTGCGCATATGATAAATGCTAGACAACGAAGAGACACCGAGAAGAGATGTTACATGACCTTTAAGGATAGAAAGATGTTTGTGAAGCGCATAAGAGATATGCTGAAGTAATAATCAAGATTATATTCAGAATGTTGTAAAATGGGAGAAGTTAGAAAATCGTAAAGATAAAGATTAAATTGTTAATGAATGTTCTTACCAGATAATAATGCTTCTGGCTAAACTGGGAGCTCTTGCAGAAAAGCAGATTTCACTTTCGTAAAGAAGTAAGGAATTTAGTTCTGGAGAGAGAATTGTATTGTTGTTACATCTCTGTAATAAATCGTAAACAACCGTTAGCGACACGTGATGTATGGAAAGAAATCTCTACGAGTTTGTAGATACAAAATGTGGTAGGAAAAAGGTACGAAGCAAATTGTTCCACAGATGCTTTAGTGGGATGTAATGAAAAAAGATGAAAGACCTGCGAAAACTCAATTCTATGGGATGATGCTGATTGTGACGACAACGTCTATGAACTGCTTTTAATCATTTTTCCAAAAATAACAAAGGATACAATTGTGAAATGCAAATGTTATGAAAAATAATTGCATGAACACTGTTTTCATTTAAAGAACATTTAGTGAAACTTATTTGTGAATGAAATGTTTTTGCTATATTTAGATATTTGAGAAAATAATATTTCAGAGATATTTATAAGAAAAAGAATTACAGTTTAAAAAAAAATTATTTTCTTATATACGCTCTAAAAAGGTAGAAAAATAAACTAAAGCATATCGATGGTGTAATCAGCCACTAAATTCGTATTCACTTCAAAAGTATAATAGGGCGCCGGCAATCTTGTTGAATAGGTAAATCGGGGCCCTATCTTCCTTTGAAGTGAATACAAAATTTAGCGACTGATTGCACCATCGATATGTTTGAGGTTTACTTTCTACTTTTTAGAGCGTATATAGAAAATTATTTTTTTTCAATTATTTACTACTCTCCTATTACTTTTTGCTCGTTCCTTGTCTGTTTGTCGGTTTGTGAATTTGTCAAAACAGTTCTTCCATCATACATGTCGAACGCGAAGGACAATCTTAATGATTTATGTTTCAAATAAAAGCTTATAATGAGGGGAGACTATAAAAATATAGACCATAAAAAATTGACCCTCATGCCCTTCCTTCCCTGAAAACAGAGAAATATGAAAACGATTGTTCCGTAATATAGAATCATGGAACTCATGAAATAATACATACATATATACACACAAAATCCTCATGCAGCCATGGGCTACGGAGGTCCAACCAGATTGTGTAACTTTGCTCTCCAGACATGTCTCTTTTGAGTTACAGCTGCTGCATTTGGCCAGTATAAGCCAATTCTAGCAAAGTCCTGTTTGACATTGTCTGCCCATCGCATCCTAGGTCTCCCTCTTTTTCTGATACCCTTAGGTACACTGTTCATAATCCTCTTTACCAATCTGCAACTATGCATACGGGCAACATGGCCAAACCAGCGCAGTCTCTCTCTGCACAATATGCTGCCCAAAAGAGGTTGATGACTCCTTCTTCTAACCTCATAATTACTTACAAAGTTAAACCACCTAATGCCCAAGATACTGCGTAAACATCTAGAATCAAAGGCATCAAGTTTCTTGTTATCCTGCTTACAAAGGATCCATGTTTCGCTACCATAACTAACCTTAGAAAGAACAGATTATACAGCCTAATTTTAGTCTTTAGGTGTATACGCCTATTTTTCCTTACTCTCCACATATATTCTTAAAAGTCCCAGAGGCAATCCCTATTCTTCTATTTATCTCATGCCGACATCACCAGTATCGGTCACATAGCTCCCAAGAAAATTAAACTGAGACATTTGCTCAATAGTACAGCCATTCAAAGCAACTGAAGCACCATCTGCCTGACCAATATTCATCACTTCAGTTTCTCTCTCTTTATCACCAAACCTACTCTATTACCAATCTCATTAACAGCTCTAATGAAGGACTTCATTTCACCAACCTCAGTAGTCAACAGGGCTAAATCATCTGCATAATCTAAATCTGAAATTTGAAATCTCTCGACCATTTAAGGTCAAAATCTTTCTCTTGCAAAGAATTTCGCATTAGATAATCAATAACCAAACTAAAGAGAAAAGGAGACAGAATGCATCCTTGTCTAACTCCATTAGCAATGCTAAACCAATCGCTGCAAGACGTATCAACTCTCATACACGATTCAGTGTTATTATAGGTATTACACTAACTAACTTATCGGGTATTCCATATGATCTAACAATCAACCACAAATTATGTCTATCAACAGAGCCAAGAGCCTTTTTGAAATCTATAAAGCCAGGCAACAACAGGTTTCTGAAACTGTAAACATTTCTCAAGAATCTGCATAAGTGAAAATATTTGATCAATACATCCGCTACCACTTCTGAATCCACACTGTTCATCACACAGTTGTCTATCAACCAAATTCTTAATTCTATTAAGTATAATCATGCAAAGAACTTTACCGGGAACAGAAAATAAACTAATTCCCCTATAATTATTACAAGAACTACGATCACTTTTTTTAAAAATTGGGACAAAAATAGCTCTAGTAAAATCCTTAGGAACAACACCTTTATTATAAAAAAATATTCAAAATTTCAATTAGCCATGTGACAACACAAATGTTCCCAGCTCTAAGCATTTCAGTGGTGATTTCGTCCACCACTGGGGATTTATGCAGTTTTAACTTAGAGATAGCCAATGCGACTTCGGAATGTGATATAGGACCATCATTAAAGCCAGTAATGCATCTATCCTCATTACAAACAATGGTAGTAGAAATAAGGACATTATTTAGAACATCTCTGAAATGCTCAGCCCACCTGGCCATCACAGAATCCTCACCTTCAACCATCTTGCCATATTTATCCCTCAATCCCTATGTACCTGTCTGTTTCTTCCCACATAAAACATTAATAATCTGGTACAATCCCCTGCTGTTGTGATGTCTAAATGCTTCCTCTGCTTTGTCAGCCAAGCTATGAAGCCAAACATTCTTATCGTTGTAACGCCTTCTGTTAGGACTAGTAGGGTATTGATTCATCTTAATCCTGCATTTCCTTCTTCCAGAAATAAGTTCCATAGCCTTATCGCTCAAATAATTTTGTTTACTCTGTTCCCTTTTACCCAAAAGAGTACTGTTAGTTTAAAAAAAAAGCCTGTTTAAACTAATCCCATTCTTTCTCAACTTCAGCAGTAAGCAATCTCTGTGTTACTCACATTCTCTTCCTTATTGATAAAATTTCGTGTATGCCAAAAAATATAGATTTATACAGCTCGTTATTGGGAAAATTCGTGAAGAAAATGTTAGTAAGCCGAGGAATGAGTGTATACAAAGGCAAGTATGCAACGGAAAACAACTCTTAGAGTTACCTACAGTTCCGACATTCACAAGGTGAGTCCTAAACCATCGTTTACTTCAGTTACTTCTCTCGTATATATATTGAAGCTGTTGTCATTGATCTAATTTAAAATATCTATCATGTTACAAAATTGTGTTTCATGAAGAAAAGAAATGCTTCAGGATGCATCACTGAAGTCTTTTATGGCAGGAGTGTTTTAAATGCTTCTGCCTGATTTCGAAAGTAGCGTTATTTGAAAAAAAAAAAGAGTTTTAAGTTGAAGAATTTAAAGTTTAAAACTGTTTATTTCTTCAGCTATTTTCTTCATATATCTTACTGGTTCTTGTCATTTTCTTGCGTTGAATAATCACATATACTTCGCAATTCTTAGTTTTTTGTGAAAGTTTAAAGTTTTAGATCTTTCCATTTGTAGATGTAGTATCTGTAGATGCAAAACATCTGCGTCGAACTTCAGAGAATTTCTTCCAAGACAAGCTTTCGTGAGAAGATCCAGAACAGAATTGAGAATTAAAAATCTGAGTAGGAAAAGGGGCCTCCAAAGCGCTTTGCATCCGTCTAATCCCTCGCTCGAGGAACCAAAGGGAGTTCCGTGAATGCGTCGCCAAATTGAAGGGATCAGAAGCGTCTCTTGAGATAAGTGGTGAGATACTGAGGACAAGAGGAAGAAAGTGAGATATAATCTTCTCGTTTATCACTTGGTGGTTGAAAAATAAGCATTCCTAAATGCGGGAGAAATTAAAAATCCCTTAATCATTAGCGTCAGTCATCACTTAAAATAAAGAAAACTTCGACAACAGAATTCTCCCGAATGCAAAAAGGGAAAATGTATAGCCTTTCTTTTAAGCAGAAAGAGCAGTTTGTATAATGACTGGGCTTAGAGGAAAGTAATTACTAATTAAGAATTATTGCAAAATGAAACAAATATAAATGGAAAAGAAATATAATGTATCAGTGGCGAAGCGTGTAGGGCAAATTCAGAAGCTATTAAGACAATGCGACTGCGCAGATGACGCCTCAGAAGTTCTCATGGATCATTAGAGGAGAACCTTTCGAAATTGTAAAATATGTTTCAAAGGCAGGCTATCATCAAGTCACAGATTTCTTGTAAATAATAAAATTCCATGATTTAAAAGTGTTGAATTCAACAGAAAAGACGTGGCCAAAATTATTAGATTTAGGATTTAAATTAAATGAAGCAAATTAAATAACAAGTTTTAATTTTGAAATTCAAAAGTACTAACTTATGCCAGGCAAGCAATGTTTAAAAAAATATATCTTCCTAGTATTGTTAGATTTTTCGTTTTATCAGCTGCAAACGAATAGATTATTTGAGTATGATATAATTCATATATTTAAGTGTTTATATAAAGTTTATTATTTAATTTTAATATATTTAAAATATTAAAATATTTAAGGGTTTATCAAAGATTTTAATATTATTATCTTGTATCATATTTTATCAAAATTTTCTAGGGATAGAGGGTTTACACCTGCTTTTACCAGAGAGTGCAATGCGAACAATAATAGAAATGCCATATATCTTTTTTTTCTCATAGCTGTTACAACCAGTGATCAATGAGAACTGCCAATGGAACATCTGAACAGTCTCATTATCTTAACTGCTTACAAAATTACTATAAACATTTCGCCACTGCATTATAAAATATATGAATTTCTCAGTGCAACACGAGGAAGAAAGTGTATATCTTATTCGTTTTGTTAAATATGTTACTAATTATTTAATGATTACAATAAATTAGTTACTTAAATTAATAAATACCAGTTCTTATAATTGAATGTTTAATCATTATTCTCTTTACCATTTAATAAAGATTTTCATCTTCTTAAGTTTGCTCTTATAAATTTTTAATATTCTGTTCTAAATTTTATTCAGTATACCAGAACCTTTCTATCAGTTTTAGTTTTCTAAATCTTCTAGTAAGGGAACTACTCACTGTTGCGAAATGACATTGCACCAAACTTTGAAGAAAGATTGGATCCATGCTCGTATTTTTCAGTTTCATCAAAACCAATTGCCAATTTCTTTGATTGGATGCAGTTTTCTGAATAGCAAATTTCTGTTTTATTCAAGTTTAGGTATAATTAACTTCGACTATCGAAACTCGTAATATTTCAAGTAATAAAGAGATATATGCAGCTACTTTGGGAAAAGTTTCTTTGAAACATATTGATCCCTTAACTATTAAATCATTCCGTAATTTATAGTTTGTCTTGATTGTATCATTAGATGGAATATTGTTACTTGAACAACGTTTCGCCTATTCGGCTCTCAGATGTTTCCTCATCGTATTGTAACGAAAGCAGAACGTGCAACAATGAAGCCGGCACTATGGTAATGCGAGGAACTCGAGATATAACACGGAGAACGTGATTTACGTCGCTTGCTCGTTCGAACGAGGAGTTAACTTTAAAAAAAAAGAGAGAATTTCAGTTTTTGTTCCTAGCTGGCTTGTAATAGTTGAGTGAGCTATTTTTTCGGAAGAAGTAGTATGAAGCAGTAATATTTGACTTTGTTCGCGATAGTCTAAGAAGAAATATTTTATTTGGTGTGTATGTGTGTGTATGGGAGTATTATGGGAAATTAAAAGCGTTTATCAATGTAGATCTTCTTAGTGAACTGATTAGAAAATCGTAAACTTAAAACAAAAAGCTTTTACCTGTAAAAAGGCTGATAATTGTGATTATCGGAATCACTTTGTGCTGATAGAAAGAATATTGGTATTTGGAGTAAATAGTAGTTTTTGCTATTCTATCAGTTTGCAAGATACCCATTTGGCACAGAAAAAACAGAGAAATTGTTTATGAATGGTAGTTTATATTGACTTAGTTATTATATCAGTTCATTTATAATTAGATTGTCATTACATAATTCATTTACAGTGTGCTTATTTATTTTTGAATTCACGCTCGGTAAACCACTAAAAATTTACAACAATATGTTTAACTTTATGCAGTTTGATCATACGGTTCAAAAGGTTCTAGATACGCAACTTCAGAACAAAAACCATCGCACTTTCCTCACAAAACTTTTACTCTCCTTAAAGTACTCCCTTCAGCATCTTTGCAAAGTTTCACATGTCTACAACAATTCTGGAACACTTGGTGGTACTCCTTGGGAATACTCTGAATGAACGCATTTTGCAAGGGTCTTACATCCTTGAAAATGGCTTCCCAATAAGTTCCTTTTTAACTTTTGGGAACAACCAAAAATTTCATGACACAAGATAGGGTGAATATGCAGGATGAGATAATTGTTTGATATTTTTCTGCTCCAGATGGGCCATAAATTATCGGGTTTTGTGAGCCATCTCATCTCATTGTCATGACGAAGGAACACGCTTTCGATACCCCAATTGTTGGACACTGCTCCTTTATCTTCTTAAACATTTTGGGAAAAACAATACTCGTGTAGTATTGGCCACTTATAGTTATTTTTTCTGGTAAGCTGTCAACAGCAACCACTCCTTGGGAATTAAAAGAAATTGGGAACATTGTCTTCCTTGAGCTGAAGTTTTGCCGGAAGATGTGGAGATACGGTTCATTTTTCACAACCCAAATATAGTTATCGATCTTTCTGGGAATTGTAAGTAGTATAATCCCACTTCACAGGGTCCCCTTTGCACAGTGCTTTCCCTCCTATGACGTCACAAGCCACATCCCTTATTAATATTCATAATTAATAATTATTTAAAAATTAACTAAAATTACTTAATCCCCCTTTATTAAAAAAACCTTCCTCCCCCCCCCCCTTTTAACCCGTGGCGTCATCTGGTGACTATGAGGAGTACTATTCTTAAAAAAAAACCCTATTTTTGCTATAATTTCCCGTTTTTTGACTCCCCCCATTAAAACCTTCCCCCCTTTTAACCTCTTGGCGCCATCTAGTGTATAGGTTGTACACTTTTTAGAAAAACCCTCTATTTTAGTCGTAATTTTTCCAATTTTTTAATCCCCCCTCATTAAAAAAAACCCTTATCAAAAGCTCCCCTCATTAAATCACCCCTTTATTAAAATTCCCTCCCCTTTATTAAACTCCCGTATCAAAGGTTCCCTTTATTAAACTCCCCAGATCACAAACTCCCTTGGTATCACGTTCATTTTCCAAGTCCAACTAAACTTTCGGGTGGCAACGATCGGATGATGCAATCCTTCAATTACAAAGTCCCAATTTTTTAATCCCCTCATTAAAAAACCCCCTATCAAAAGTTCCCCCCCTTTTAACCCGTGGCGTCATCTGGTGACTATGAGGAGTACTATTCTTAAAAAAACCCCTATTTTTGCTATAATTTCCCGTTTTTTGACTCCCCCCATTAAAACCTTCCCCCCTTTTAACCTCTGGCGCCATCTAGTGTATAGGTTGAGTACACTTTTTAGAAAAACCCTCTATTTTAGTCGTAATTTTTCCAATTTTTTAATCCCCCCTCATTAAAAAACCCCCTTATCAAAAGCTCCCCTCATTAAATCACCCCTTTATTAAAATTCCCTCCCCTTTATTAAACTCCCGTATCAAAGGTTCCCTTTATTAAACTCCCCAGATCACAAACTCCCTTGGTATCACGTTCATTTTCCAAGTCCAACTAAACTTTCGGGTGGCAACGATCGGATGATGCAATCCTTCAATTACAAAGTCCCAATTTTTTAATCCCCTCATTAAAAAACCCCCTATCAAAAGTTCCACCCCTTTATTAAAATTCCCTCCCCTTTATTAAAAAACCCCTTATCAAAAGTCCCCTCATTAAATCACCCCTTTATTAAAATTCCCACCCCTGTATTAAAAAATCCCCTTTATCAAAAAGTTCCCTTTGTTAAAACTTCCCTGTACACAAACTCCCATGGTATCCACGTTCATTTTCCAAGTCCAGCTAAACATTTGGGATGGCAAAAATCAGAAAATCCCCTTTATTAAAATTCCCTCCCCCTCATTGAAAATAACCCTTATCAAAACTGCACCACTGGTTGACCCACCTGTATTTTAAGCCCCCTCTTTAAAGACTCCTTGGTTGACTTATATATTTTTTTTATAGCCTCCTCTTTAAAGACCCCCCCCCAGGTCGACCCATCTCATGGTAAATCAGTTTTCTCTATGCACATTTAATCTAATGGTGGTGTCATCCAATGTGCATTTTAGTACATCTCCTGTATTTAAAAAAAAATCCTTCCCGACGCATTGATTTGAACCCTGTACCTTGGTGTCAATAGCAGGACATTGTCGTACTCGCCTATGTCTTATTTCGTAACACCTGAAAAAGTTTTTTGGCGGTGTCATCTAGTGTATACTTTAGCAAGATTTTAACCGAAATTATTCCCAGACTCCCCTTCATTAAAAAAAAACCCTTATAAAAAGTTCCCTTTATTAAAACTTCACTGATCACAAACTCCCTTGGTATCCACGTTCATCTGAAATTTGCCAAGTCCAGCTAAACTTTAGGTGGCAACCACTCGCTGAATAGCTGATGCAATCCTTAAACAAGGTCCCAGTATTTTGGAAATTCGACCTTCACTAGAATAAGGACTATTCCGCAGTAACTGTTTAACTGTCCCGCAGAAAATGAAAAAATGCTATTGATAAAAAAATTAATAAAAAGAAAAAAAAATCTGATTTTATTCGTCATGATGAAAAATATTGAAGGGTAATATGGTCTGGTGACCTAAAAAGACCCGCGTTCGGTACGGACCACGTTTTATTGACGGTTGAATCTTGGATCACCCCCTGTGTTGCTTCCGTATCAGGAGTGCTGTCTTACATCGTGAAAACCCACTGGCACCCTTGATCGTAGTTTTCGGACTCGAAATTTTTCTAAGTCCAGAGACGGTTCTCCACATTCCCAATTCTACCCTTTATGATAGGTCAGCGTTTCAATGTACCCAATGTAGACTTTTGAAATGCTCTTAATCTCTTTTTAATCTCTTAATCTTCTTTGAATACCACTGTAGACTTTTGAAATTACGCTCCCTAAACCTTCAAGAGTTGAGCTTATTACTCTCCATCGGATTGATACCGTCAGATATCTGGGTTTCTGTGTCAGGATTTGTCTTGGAAAGTGATTTTATGTTTGTCTCAATTACTCTCAGCCGTTACGCGACATGGTTTAAAAATACTTCTTACCGTTGTATCCTCAGTACTGGGAAGTAACGCTATTAGAAGAAAAATCAGCTATGGGAGTAATCATTAATCTACAAGCGCTCACACAGTTTTTAAAAATCGTCTCTTCCACCGTTTATCGGCGAACGTGTACACGCTGATGAAATTCATTTTACGAGGTCAGTTGTTTTCATCGGGTAAAGACTACGCAGTAGAATGCTAAAAGTAGAATTCACACGTTACTGCTTGCGTAAAAAACGCAACACGAATGCATGTTAATAGAGGACAATAGTGAAATATAATAACCTACTATAAAAAATAATACACAAGTCTCACTCGAACGTACCCTTCTCAACATACTTGGACTAATCCAACGAAATGAGAAAGCTTCGGCGCAACATAAAAAGCCACCTAACTATGCTTTGACCTATATGTTCTGATCGGGCCTGCCCTGTACTTATGCTGTTGTTCTCACGTAGAGCGTACAAGAAGCGAGGTGTCTAAGAGCGTGAAAAATTCCTTCTCTCCCGCTTCGACTCTGCCACACAACCGTCTACTAATCATTGTCATGGGATTCTAAAGAAATGCGGGGGGACGTGTGCGCAGCAACAAGAAACTGGTGACGAACAAAGGTCACGGACCACTCACCCACGCCACTCGCGCTGACCTATGGGACAGCCGTGGAAATAGATAAAATATTAGATATGGTTTGACTCACTTTGAGAAGAGCAGTCGCTCCATGTATTATCTCCCTCGAGCCTAATGAGAAAGTTAAATAATGACATGGGGAAATGCTCAGAACAACGGAAATTCCTTTTATGGGGGGGGCCTTGGGATCTTTTAGAAGGTTAAGTTATCGCGTTCTCCAAGCAGTCAGCTGATTTTACAAGGTCGACATAACAATTAAAGTATGTAATGGTTACAGAGAGAATAGGGTTTGACCTCGTACATTAGAAAGGGAACACACAAAAAATTGTTAACTGGCACTCTTTATCCTCATAAGAAATTGTGACGTGTAATTCAGTGTAAAAACATTAATGAGTTTCGCAAAATGTGTGATATAATACGAAAACTTTAACATCATTCCCTGCGTCCTTTGTTAGATGATCGTGTTAACATCCATGAATTTTCAAATGACATTCGGCGGAGTTATAACTTAAGTTTCAACTTTTATTTTTTCCAACCGCAATAATGCATCGTTTCTGTGGAACGCTGGTGACTTTGATGCAAAAAATGGTGCAGGGACGATCTTTCTCACACTTGCGATATGCCCATGCACTGTGCTAAAAAACAAACCTGGAACCACATAGACAATAAAGATTTGAACAAAAAAGTCAATAAAACCGTGTGAAACGTAATGTACTGAGCTTGACAGCATTAATATAGATAGGGATCATCGCTTGTTTTCTCTATACTATCATAAATTGAGAAATGATTCATTTAACTATCAAAGATGAATATAGCTCTGTAAAGTTTAATTCTCCACACTCACACATGATACACATGAATAGAGCTCTGTAAAGTTTAATACTCCTGCTGTAGATGTCTAATTCTATCAGGATCACAAGGGATGTTTTACACATTCAAGGACTTTCTCTTTTTCTGACATTCGCTAACCAAAGTGTCTATCGACAAAAGATACTATGCATCAGACTCATCAATATACAGACAAACTACCTATCCATAGGTTGTGTCAGCATTTAGAATGAAAAACCGATAGCAAGGTTGCTTCACTGTCATAGAGATAAATTCATAACTTAATCTTCAGATGCATGTTTCTTCATAGAATCGTAAACTCTCAATATCTATGCATTTCCTCACACATCTCGCAAGATAATTAAAGTTCAATCACTGATTACATCTTCCCTATGTGTATATTTACTTTCTAATAAACCATACTTTAAAGACCAAAGTAGGTAAATCGCAAGCATCATCAGATTTTTTCCATATATCTGCTTTCAAAAATATAAATATCACAATAGCTTATTCAGTACTTTACACCCCGATACAGCTATAAGTTATGATAGCCAACATCTATCCCATAGACAGTAGGTTAGTTACTTCTAACAAAGTCAAGGTTTGAGATCCAGAGTAAGACATGAACGTTGTTTACCTGCCAAGATCCCGACATCCTCTCATCCCTTCTACAGGGTCGTGTGAAAGGTAACCGTTAAGACAGATAGTTGCATACATTTTTAAAGATACACCGAAGTCACTGTTACATGCACGAACCTTCCGTTTCCTAATGTATGAAAAGGAAAGCGCAAACAGTCATAGCTATTATAGTATGCTGACTGCATTAAATATGATTCGGGTAAACGGAAGACAATCCGGCTTTTGTTTGGAAATCTGAAAACTCACTGTTTATAAGAAAACAACAGTATTTCCATGAAAAGTTGGGTCCCAGAATCGATCCGCTAGACTTAACTTTGCATTCTCTGACTTCAAGCGACGATAAAACATAACGTAAGCTCTCTCGGCGGTTATTCCAAGGCGCAATCTCACGCTCTTTTCCGAGTCCCTGGTCCCCCGGAATGTTTGAATAAGCGCATAAGTGTGGGTGAAGGTGGCTATTTTTCGAAAAAGATAGGGTGTTTCACTACAATCTAAAACGGAGATTTCATGTCTGTTTAATTATTTTTCCTGCATGAGAATATTTCTATATTAGTGTGGAATTCTTGGACACTATGTTCACTATGTTCACTATGTACGTACACTATGTTCGTGTGAAAGTGGTTCTGGCAAACTCAAGTTTTTCTACAATAATATGTATCCTGTTTGGAAATAACACTGTCTATGGAGCATTACTCCTGTAAGCTAGTACTAATTACTTCGCGATTCTGAGTGCTCTCTGAATCGTATCGGTTACACTTAACTATGGATACTCAAACTTCAACCGATCTGTTCAACAATACTTTGCGTTTACAGGACCTAACGCATAAAGTCTTTCAAAACAAGACAAACAATATTGCAGAGGTAAGATTGAAAAGGAGAAGCGATAGGAAAGCATCCTACAGAGCATTCTCACGTTAAAAGAAAACGTAAGCATTCATCACCTCAAAACAGTTAAGACAGAGGGCGCCATGTGACAGCAAGGAGAATACAAGCAGTAACCATAGTTTAAACACAAGTATTTTGTTACAACAACGTTCATTTCTAGTGGAGATGGAACATTCACTTTTTGTGCAAGCATGTGAATATTACATTTCAGCAACATTCACTTTCTGTGTAAGCGTGTGAATATTACATTTCAGCAACATTCACTTTCTGTGTAAGCGTGTGAATATTACATTTCAGCAACATTCACTTTCTGTGTAAGCGTGTGAATATTACATTTCAGCTGCATGTGAATCAGTCACTGATTGAGTCTGATTGAGAAGAATATTGACACCCTGACACTCACACAGAAACAAACATATACACACACACAGAAACAAACATGAAAACATACACACACACACATACACACACCAACATACAATTACAGAGATGAAACAAGTATGTGAGAAAAAACTTAGTCCATCGCATGGATGTATGTATACACTTAGAAAGACATCTGTTGAGTAATGCCATACACCACACAAGAATATACTTTGCATAAGATCAGAGAAACATTCTCCAGCATATTCATAAACAGACTGCTTGAAAGTAATAATCTTCCGTTTACTCGAATCAGACACTCAACATATTTGCCACTAGATGGCGTGGGTGAAAAGCCAAAACTCAGAAAATCACTTTTTTTTAACTGTTACACTGTTCATCTTCCTTCGAAAGTTCTATCTTTTGTGCTCGTAAGAATAGTATATAGATATGAAGAGACACAACAAGGAGACACGTTTTAGAGAGTTCGCAGGGTGTCAATATTCTTCTCAAGTGACTGATTCACATACAGCTGAAATGTAATATTCACATGCTTACACAGAAAGTGAATGTTCCATCTCCACTAGAAATGAACGTTGTTGTAACAAAATACTTGTGTTTAAACTATGGTTACTGCTTGTATTCTCCTTGCTGGCAATGGGGCGGGGGTGGCTCAGTCGGTAGCGCGCCAGGCTCGTAATCTGTAGTTCCCAGGTTCGAGTCCCAGCTGGGTCAGCGTTGAGATTTATCTCCGCAAAATTCCCCGCCCTGCTCACGGTCAGTAGGGGACACCGATGGGCTTGGAAAGGCCGCCGTCCGTCGGATGGGACGTTAAGCCGTGGCCCCGTGTGCGGGAGAGCCATACCCTGTGCACGTTAAAGAACACGCTGGATGGCCTTGACAGGAGACTACCATCTGTCTCCCAACAGCTGTTCCAGTGGGTCCCCTCCCCCAACCTTCTCTGAGCCTTCGGGGTCCATGTGACCTGGCCATTTAGCCCATGGTGTGCAAAAAAGTGCCGCTCAGAGGTAAAACAACCCAACCCAACCTTGCTGTCACATGGCGCCCTCTGTCTTAACTGTTTTGAGGTGATGAATGCTTACGATTTTTTTTAATGTGAGAATGCTCGGTAGGATGCTTTCCTATCGCTTTTCCTTTTCAATCTTTATTTTGGATTCAGTCATGGCTAGGTGGGCTGAGCATTTCAGTGATGTTCTAAACAACGTAGTTAGTTCTACTCCCATTGTTTGCAATGATGATAGATGCATTGGTGGCTTTAATGTTGGCCCTATAACACAATCTGAAGTTATTTTGGCTGTTTCTAAACTTAAACTACATAAATCACCAGGGGTAGATGAAATTACTATGGAAATGCTTAGAGCTGGGAATGTTTCGGTTACCACTTGGATGACTGAAATTCTGAATATCTTGTATGATAAAGGCATGGTTCCTAAGGGTTTTACCAGAGCTATTGTTATCCCTACTTTCAAAAAAGGTGATCGCAGTTCTTGTGATAACTATAAGGGTATCAGCCTACTCTCTGTTCCAGGTAAAGTTCTTTCCATGATTGTGCTTAATAGAATTAAGAATCTGGTTGACAGTCAATTGCGTGATGAGCAATGTGGATTCAGAAGTGGTAGGGGATGTGTGGATCAGATATTTTCACTTAGGCAGATTCTTGAGAAATGTTTAGAGTTTCAGAAATCTTGGTTGCTAGCTTTGTTGGTTTCAAAAAGGCTTTCGACTCTTTTGATCGTCATAATTTGTGGTTGATTGTGTGATCATATGGTATACCTGACAAGTTAGTTAACATAATGAAAGCTCTCTATAATAACACTGAGTCGTGTGTGAGAGTTGGTAAGGCTTGTAGCAATTGGTTTAGCATTACTTCTGGTGTTCGACAAGGGTGCATTTTGTCTCCTTTTCTCTTTAATGTGGTTATTAATTATGTTATGCGAAATTCACTTCAAGGGAAAGATTTTGGCCTTAAATGGACTGGAGATACGAATATTTCTGATTTAGATTATGCTGATGAGTTAGCCCTTTTGGCAAATGATGTTGATGAGATGAACTCTTTCATTCTAGATGTTGATGAAACTGGTAGTAGAGTAGGTTTGGTTATAAACAGAGAGAAAACTAAAGTGATGAAAATTGGTCAGGCAGGCTGTGATTCAGTTAATCTGAATGGTTGCAGTCTTGAGCAGGTGTCACAGTTTAATTATCTTGGGAGCTATGTAACAGATAATGGTGATGTACGGCATGAGATTAACAGACGAATAGGGATTGCTGCCGGGACTTTTAAGAATCTAGGGAGAGTGTGGAGAAATAGGCGTATACACCTAAAGACTAAAATTAGACTGTATAATAGTTTGCTTCTTTCTAGGGTTAGTTATGGTAGTGAAACTTGGACACTTTGTAAACAAGATAACAGGAAACTAGATGCTTTTGATTCCAGATGCTTACACAGTATCTTGGGCATTAGGTGGTTCAACTTTGTAACTAATCATGAGGTTAGGCAAAGGAGTTTGCAACCTCCTTTAAGCAGCATATTTTGCAGAGAGAGACTCCGTTGGTTTGTCCATGTTGCCAAACCACCTGCGTATGAATAATTATAGATTGGCGAATAGGGTTATGAACAGTGTGCCTAAAGGCCTCAGAAAGAATGTGTGACCTAGGATGTGTGGGCAGACAATGTCAAACAGGACCTAGTTAGAATTGATGTACAGGGGCCTGATGCAGTAGATGTAGCTCAGGATAGACTTGCTTGGAGAACTAAATTGCACGGTCTGGTTGGACCTCCTTAGCCCATGGCTGCTTGATGATGATGATGATGATGATGATGATGATGATGATGATGATGATGATGATGATGATGATGATGATGATGATGATGATGATGATGATGAAATCCTCTATATATGACCTCTATGGGATCAAATCCTGCAGCCTTGTCCGAACATAAAAATTATTTGGAGTCCGAAATCTTTCATTTTTGGATATTTTTCTTTAAGCAAAAGTTTGAACAGTTCTATTCCAGTTTCTCTATTAGATGCAATAATTGGGTCGGCCTGAAGTTGACACAATTCCATTTGATATTCAGAATCTAAGGTGCTAATATCAATATTTAATAGATTACTAAATAAATTTAAACTTTGCTTAAGGTCATCAAATTGAGATAATCTTCTATTAAAATATTCAATTATGATATCTAATTTAGGAACAAATTTTTAAAAATTAACTGTTTTATTAAGTTGCTTAATTTCTTCGTATAACTCTTTACAAGATTTAAAATGAATTAAATTGTTCCTGCAAATTTGATTTCAACAATTGTAGTTTGTTTCTAAACCCAGTAACATAATTATAAAGACAGCACACGTTTTGATGTTTTCCTTGTAAGGATTTATTCAAAACATTTAAATAATCTGCAATGTCTGTTAGGAAAGCAAGGAAACATAGAAAATTTTCATCATCAAAACTTGCTATTAAATTTTCATCGGTGCCCACTTCTGTGAGAAAAAGATGAATTTCTTTTCGAAGTTTAAAAAATCTCTTGAGTCATTTTCCGGCACTTAAAAAGCGAATATTGCTATGTAAAAGCATTTCACCATAATCAGCATGCAATTCGTCCAAAAAAGCTTTAAATTTTCTGTGTGTTGTAAGAGAACGATTTACGCCACGAATTAAATTGGTAATTTTGATAATCTTTTCCATTACGTCGTTTAGTCTCAACGAAATGCCACACAATGTCTCATGGTGCACAATACAGTGCAGCATTCGACAATGCACGTGCAGTGAGAGCGATTCGTGCTGTCGTTAGATGCTTCTTATTATTGCAGCTTCATAAAAACATTTGTTTGATGACTCCGCACCGCTCTTAAAAGGTTTCAGAAGTTTGCCGATTGGCTTAATAATGTTTTGTAAACTTTATAGAATGAGTAAGTTGAAGATTGCATATCAAGTATAGTAATATAGGTTGACAAAAAATTATAAGGTGGATTACAGATGTTTATTTAAAATTTCAAGTAAAAACTTGATTTTATTCGCGGGCCACAAAAATTCTTGTGCGGGCCACTAGTTGGACAGTGCTGCTCTAATTAATGTTTATACAGGGTGAATCTGAAAAAGTGGGCAAAACTTTACGGGGTGGTAGAACGCAGTTATACGAGCAATATTCGTCATAGAATGTATGGACGGACCGCAAGCGGTGAGAAGTTAAAAGGTAGTTTTCCACTGTCACATTTAAAGAATGAACACAAGAAGGAGAGGAGATACTTCAGAAAACATTTTATTAACAGGAATGTAATTGAGGTACATGCTCAAAGAAATTGCTCAAAAGAACTGCCGCCAGCTGTAATGCAGGCTTCACACCTGCGGGATAGGGACCGACGCACATTTGCGAAGACACCAGGCATTTCGCAAATATCGCCGGCAACAACGGCGATCCTGGCGACTAGATCCATATCGTTTCAATGGGGCACTCGTAGATTAGGCTTTTCATATGGCCCCACAAGAAAAAGTCCAAACACGAGAGATCCGGCGATCTTGGTGGCCAAGCTATGGGACCACCTCGACCAATCCATCGCCCTGGGAACGTTGCATGTAAAGTGTTCCGCACATCTAAGCTGAAGTGTGCAGGCGCACCGTCGTGCTGGAACCACATTCTCGACCTGCTGGGGGTTGGAATCGGACGCAGCAGCTCCGGCAACACCTCTCGTAGGAATGTGTTATACGATTTGCCGTCCAGACGGTGTGGCAGGAGGTATGGGCCAACCAAATGGACATGGAGGTCCCTGCCCAAACATTTACGGAGAACCGCTGCTGGAACGAATGAGGACGTGTGGCATGGGGGTTCGTAGATGCCCACGTGTGTGAATTGTAGGTATTCAAAACGCCCTCACGGGTGAAAGTGCACTCGTCCATAAACAGAACATGTGCACCAAAATCCGGCTGCGCTGCATTCTGCTGGAGATACCAACGTGCGAAATCGACACGTGGCTGATAGTCCGCCGGTGACAACGCTTGTACCTTCTGCGTACGATAGGGGTGCATTCCTTCCTCCTGTAGCACATGGCAAACAGATATTTGGGCAAACCGACGTGCCGACAAACCGACGTGTACTGCACGGGAAACCGCTTGCGTGCTACATCCCGGTCGCTCTTCCACCCTACGCAGAATGTCCTCTGCAAGTTGCAGCATCCTGACACTCCTTTCACGCCCTGCGTCTTGCTTGGCCGCGGCGAAGGATCCCGTTTCACACAGCCGCCGATGCAAACGCTCGAAGGTTTTCCGATCTGGAATGCATCTCATCGGAAACCGGTCGCGGTAACGTCTCTGTGCCTCACTTGCATTCCCGTCCGCCGCACCGTACACAAAGTGCATATCCGCCATTTTGTGGTTAGTATAACCAGCCATCCTCTCGGCAATCCACGGTAGAAATGCCGTTGGGTGCGAGGACCAACCCTTTTATACCATTTCCAACGCCACCTAGCGGCTCGCCGTTTGCGTTCCGACCATACATTCTGTGACGAATATTGCTCGTATAGCTGCGTTCTACCACCCCGTAAAGTTTTGCCCACTTTTTCAGATTCACCCTGTATATAGATTTTTAGATATATTTATAGATAATGCGAAATGTGATTGAAATTTTAGTGATAATTTGAAACTGATGTTGCAGAAAATTCATTCAAAGACTGTTAACCACCACTTAACTTTTACTTTTCGACTGACTGCGGCTTTTTCGCAAATTGTCGAATCATCAAACAGTAAAACCAGCAATGCGCGAAAATTATTTTTAAGAAATGGTAAATACACAGAAACTGTGTTATGTTTTTTCCCATTTGAAGCCAGTAATCTTCTCCCCCAACAACCAGTTGTTACGATAAAAAATAAAGACTGTATTGAGTTCTGTTATTCGCTAGTAGAAAGACTACCGTAAGTCTGTAAAGAAAATGATTGTTAGAAGTGATATTGGTTAAAGAAATAATCACATTTTTAGGAGTTGTTCTAAATCTGCTGTCCAGTTTGCAGTCCAGGGAAGTGGGAGGGGGGAGTGCAAAAAAGTAACAAAGCCAGTGGCATAATGTTGGTAAGAACTGGAGAGACTATGAGATTACGCAGTGGAAGTTTCGACAATTCTGTAGTCATAGATCATCAGTCGATTGGCAGATTGATACGTCACAGACCAATGATGGTCATTGCAACTTGTCGAAGAACAGACTGCAATCTTCCCAGTTGCTGCTGACATTTCGCCAGTGGATTAATGTTTTGAGAAGATGTGTTGTTTTACCTTTCAGGGGCATTTTGGCTAAATGGCCAGGTCTCGAAGATCCCAAGGATCGCAGCAGGTTGGGGGAAGGAAGATAATCAGTTGGACAGCTATTAAGATAGAGTTGGTAGCTTCCATTCAAGATAATCCAGCATGTTCTTTAACGTTGCACAGGGCATGGATCTCCTGCAACGGCGTCACGACCCATCTGCCTGGCGGCCTCCTTTATGAGCCCAAAGATGTCTGGGAGTTAACTGGAGAAACTTCTCAATGCAGGCACGGCTTGGATTCGAACCTGGGATCTGCAGATTGCGAGCCTGGTGTGCTACCGACAGACCCAACCCTCGCACCTGGCAATAAGGTAAGTCCATTAAGGAATGAGGTAAGTACAACATTATCTTTTCATGTTTAGTAATATTATTTTAGAAATAAGTCGGAAGACATTAAATGAATCATGCGCAGTGAGCTCCAAGAGCTCAACTCACTATAAAATTAGTGATTCCGTCACTTAGTAAGTTTCCGTCACTTCGTAACTGATGGAAAATCCTCGTGTTTTCAACTGTGATTCCAACACTGAGGAAACTCCACTTCCCAAATTTGGTGTTATCGCATGTCAACTCCCTGGTTTAAAAAAAAAAACAGTTATTCCAAGGGACACCCAGATCCCGGTGATGGAACACACCATTAAATATTGGGTTAAAAATTCTTTAGACATGCAGCGAAGCATTCGAATCAACTGATCCAGTACACAATTAAACTGTGAGATATCCCATGGTATGAAGCACAAACGGTGCAAATCGATCATCGCTTAAAATCTAAATTATGCTTTCTTCTTTCCCTCTACTTTCTTCCCTTGTTATCTAAAGAGTAAATTATAAACCCAATAACCTCAGATTTCAAATATTGATCAGTCTTGCCTCATAATTGCATATTAGCGGAACGGGTCCGCGACTGACCAGATTCAATAATCAGTTCAGAGGACGTCCCCCCCCTTTCCCCCAACTCCTCCGATTAAATATGAGTGTAAAAAAAGTTTATCCCCACCGGCAGTCTCTGCCTCCGTAATTCAAGTTGATTTACTCTCTAGTTCAGTGATTCTCAGCCTTTTATGCTTCACCTACCCCCTGGAAATGTGCATGTAACTGGCGTACCCCTTGTGTAGATAGATAAAACTATAGTTATTGCATAAAAATGGTTATTTTTACTTCGTTACTAGATCTAGCGACTTTTGAGCTTTCACGGCGTACCCCAAAAATTTTACCGCATACCCCACATGGAGAAACCCTACTCTAATTTAATATGTAGCAAACTTGAAACTGCGCATGTCTAAACATGATCTCTAATAGAAATCGACCAGAACTATTCCCCAGCCCCTGCGGGAGCGTAAAAAGGACGCGCCCTTGATAGTACAGTCGAGACATTGGCAAGCATCGTAGTCGCCAGTGATTCGATTCCTTTTCGAACTTTTCAGCGTTTTGTGTTAAAAGGAGGAGGAAGGAACCAGAGGATGATATGTGCAGTGATTGGATGGTTTCATTTAATAGTAGAGGTAGGCCAGACTTGAGTAGTTTATAGAGTTGAGTGCATTTTTGGCTGAAGTCGAATTACTCTCTAGAGTGTCCCGAAGCCACTCGTTAGGTGATTGCTGCTAGTTTTGATAAATAAAATCTTAACATTATAATGCAGTTAAATGCAGTAATCTCACAAAATTCTGTTTCATAGTTACGAATACTGTCTTCGGGCATATGCAAATTTATGATGAAAGCAGTTCAAGTAAGTAGAAAGCAATACAGGAAACAAATATTTGTCAGATTCGGTGGCTGCAACACAATTACTTCCCTACAGTTCGACAGAGGGCGGGAAAACGAGAATTACGACTGATTTCTATAGGTGGCGCATCAAGCAATAGTGCTCTAGAAATCAAACGCGTATCAAACAGAATCAAACGCGTATCTGTGTTAGCCAGTTATTCTGTGATTCGTCCACACATCTGTCCAAACAATGGCTCCAAGATGAGATAGAGAATGAAATTATCAGAATACGTTTCTACGCGATATGCTATATGATATTTCCGTCCCATTTCAAATAAAAATGTTATTAAAATTTATGTTTTTAAAATCGAAAATTACTGTTACGCTGTCTTTCTTTAAATGCCATTACTAGCACGTCGAATATAAGAAGAAGTAAGAAACCGCTTTACCAAACATTAACCTGTACTTACAAACATAATGGCAAAAGGGAATGCATTATAATTTTAATCGCAGTTCATTTAAGTACCTTTAAAACACTCTGAGGTCTTAAAATATGATTCTTCTTGCCTAAGTCTTGGTGAATGACTTTTATCTGCTCATTTCTCTTATTGTATATTTTGTTTACTGCACCATGGCTTTAGTTGCCCTTATGCCATCAAACAACCAACGAAGCTCTAAGTTTCGGTTTTTATTGTTTTATTCGTATTTTTTTCAACTTTTACATTCATTTTAAACCTGAACCCATTTAACTTGTCGGCCTATTTCGCTTATATGAGAGGACCTAACGAACCTTCCCCCCATAAAGGGGGAGGAGTTGGTTTCGTCAGTAGTGTGTTAGGTTCATAACCTTTAGTTCCAGGTTCTAGTCCCAGTTGTAAGGACATTGAGATTTATCTCCACTACCCTTGCCCCCAGTGGGAATAGGGACACCATTTGGCTTGGAAGGCCACTGTCCATTGAATGGGACATTAAGCTGTGTCATCGTGAACAGGAGAGCCCATATCCGGTGCACATTAAAGAATCAGCTCGGTGGCTTTGAGGGAAGGATCCCATCTGTCTCCTAACAGCTATTCACTGAGTCTCCTCTCCAACTCTGAGACGTTGAGGTTCTTGTGACCTGGTCATTTTGTTCAATGTGTGCAGAAAAAGTGCCTAAAAAAGTGCCTGTGGAAGCTAATCTTGACTTTTATATTATGCAAATCTCCGCTCTCCAACTGATAAAGGAGTCCTAACAGCATATCCTCCTATCTCTGGGAAATATTCAAAATTCCAACTCTCTGTATCGAAAAGTGGCATGGCTATTCAGTGAATGGGTGAATAATCAAGTCTCACAAGTTAAAAATGTCTATGTAAAAGCAATACTCAAAAAACGAGAAATTATCGCTATCCATACTAATTTAAAAGTACATAGGTAAAACACAGAATTCCTTCACTCTATAAGATGATTTTTTATATAAGAATTTGAAGTATGCTGTTTCTATGCAATGTTTTTTATGTCATGTTTACTTGCAAAACAATATTTGTGTATTTTATTCTATATGTAATGTCATTTTTATGCACTGTCTATGTAATTTTTGTAATAAACACACATTCCATTGTGAAGAATTTTATTACTTCATAATTCGAAAGTGATTAATGATTAACTTACTTCCGATATTCTGTGACCATTGTTATTGGTTGTTGTATTGTTAAAAGAAATAAAGTTCTTCATATTTAATTCAATATTATCGGTAGTAATAAGAGTAACTATATCGCGTATTACTAACGAAATATAATAAAGTGACAAATGATTTCCCTGCAGCAAACAGCAAATGAATTGCGGCTATGGGAACAATTGTATCATAAGTGCTCATCGTTCAGATCAGTCATGAACATATCCGGTTCTTTTAACTATTTTATCCTGCAATGTGAAAATTCAAAAATTCGAAAATACAAAAAATATTTCTTTCTCGCATCTGGCTTTACTAAAGTGAACATTTTTTTAAAAATACGACATACATCATACGTCAGAAATTATACGCAGAAATTTATGTCCTCCAAACGCGGCTGTGTCAACTAAGATCGATTCAAGATTACGTTATAAAACACGATTTTTACCTATCTTCCTATTGCATTGAATGCATCAAGTGTGTGCTTGTCAAAACAGTTGTTCCTTCATAGCTTTCGAACAGGATGGGCAAACTTGATTTACGTACAAACGAAAGTTTGTGCTGCGAGGAATGTGATAGGCTATAAAACATTTACCCCATGAAAAAGGGGTAATATTAAAACGATTCTTGTGCTATATTTCTTGGAATGCGAGGGCTGAACGTAATACGTTGTATGTCAAATGGAAGCTTGTGACGTGGGATGTTGTGCCAATTTTCAGTATTCATTAACGATTTATATATTTGTTTTAAAAAATATTTTTATTTCGTAATTTTTTTTGTAGGGGGGAAATTCATTATTCGCCAGAATTGTATGTTTTCATTTTTTTGATAGATAATATTTCCTGCAGCTCGTTAAGAATATAACCTTATTTTCGCTGCTCTTCACTAAATTTGGTTTGAACGAGGCTGCCTTAAACTGCCCCGCAGCAAAAAGGCGAAGGTCAGATATCAATACCAAACGATTGAGTACACTTTTAGTGTTTACTATTCCCGGATAAATTAATAGGTAGAGTTTCAGAAATAGACTTACAGCAAGCCAGCTGGGTAAAGCTATAGCCCGGAAAAGTGAGATGTCAGTGCCAAAAGATGGAGTTCATCTTTAGTGTGAAAAATTTCCCCTCCCCACACACCCCCAGCCACATCTCTAATCGTATACCACGGAGATCAGATTACAATACTAAGGAATCGAGCTAGATTTTCTTATCGAACAATCCATATATAATTTAAAAGCATACTTCCCAGATATCGAGAATTCCCCCAGTGCCACCTGTCTAGTGCTAGAGCAGGTGTCAGATATCAATACCAGTGTAAGGGGTCCAATTTCAGGTCAGACAATCCCCTGACAATTCTGACAATTAAAGGCACAGTGTCTAAATATAAAATCCTTCGTATGCAACCTGTGTAATGGTATATTGCGTAGGTAAGATATCAGTATCAATAGATGGTGTGCAGATATAGTTTCAAAGAATTCCCGACATTTAAAGGCACAATGCCGATATATAGAATCCTCCCCATGCAACCTGTGTAATGGTTTAGCATGGAAGTGAGATAGCAATATCAATGGATAGCACATATTTTAGTGTCAAATGATCCCCGGAAAATTATGCCAAGATATACAGCACAAGTGATGAAATTGTGAATAAAAACAGAATGCTAAAATATCACAGATTTACATTACAAATAATAAGAAATATTAACAACTAAAAATAACTGCATGATGTATGTATTATAGCAATATTTCACTTAATAATACAAATCATTGTTTAATTCTGCACGGCATACGACATTAATGACACAGTTAAGTATGAAATGGATTAAGCTAAAAATAAACAATAGCTGGTAAAGTACAAGATTGCAGGACCTCACTACGAAAAATACCTCAAATGTATGATAACAAAGCCTTTTCTTTTCATTCTTTTACAGAAACAACTTCAGTCATTTCTATAACAGATTCCATTCCCCAACATTCCCTTAGGAGTGCTTGTGACTTCGCTGTTTAACCCACTGTGGGCAAAATTTAATAGAATGCGAAGTAAGTCATATTCTCTAACTTCGAACTGATTTAACAATTGCTGATGCTTTAACCCTTTCAGGACCATAAGGTTTCTAAGAGTAAATATTAGTATGTAACTGTTTATTTTAGTTTGTTTAGACGTAAAATAAATAAAAATCATAAGAAAAATACATAACAATGTGTAGTTTTTTTGGAATTTTATGGGAAATATTTTTCTCAATGGGCTATAAAGGTAACACAAATTATAGTTAGGCTTATTATGCAATGTCTTTTATTTATTGGTTTATTATAACAAAATGTTAACTAAAATAATACAAAATTCTGAAATAAAATTACTATACAAAATGATGTGCTAATTATAATATTCTGCGAAGCAATTTCTTTTGGTTGTGAAGCAAAGATGGACATTGCACAGATGCAACATTATTGAAAGATGGACATGGACTAAACGTTCCCGTTTACGTAATTGCGTTCGGCATACGTTCTATTTTGACATTCTGTATAAAAATGCAGATAAGGTTATAATTAAATACGACAATCACCAATTTTAAAATGGGAAAAATGTTTCCCTTGGGCGTGAAAGGGTTAAAATGTAGTTTTCATCATCATCATATCTCGTCATTAATCGATAAGGGTAAAACTCTTTGGAGAAAGTTTATTTGGAAAGTTTTCTACAAGGTGTTTGGAAATATGAAAGCCTAATTTGAAGTTTATGAGAAAATCGAGTAAATCTCTGATTTTTTAATATCTTTTGTTCCTTTTTCCGTTGCTCTTTTTGTTCAGATACCATCACTACCCTCACATCAGTACGTCATCACTACCCTCACGTCAGTTACTCGTCACTGCCCTCAAGACCTGGACAGATGTACCCCGTGAAGGGAAGAAGGCGAAAACGGGTGACAACAACGTACTTATTTAAATATTTTTATATTCAATCAGAAATTCAAATTTTCTTCGCAGAATCTAGTTTAGAAATATCTTTCTCTATATGTGCATGTACATGTGTTCATATGCGTGCATTTTGCGAACTGATTTCTCATACGAACTTTTGCCTTTTTACCAGATATAAAGTTGCACCCGTACGAGCCTCCAAAGAGGCTGATGTAAATCAAGATGAAGCACAAGAACAGATTTACCCTGATGAAGGTAGGCTTTTCTCATTCAATATCTCAATTACTTGATTAGAATTGTAATTTTTGAGTTTGTATTGAAATTGCTGTTTCATGTTTCTTTTTCTCAAGCTAATTATCCTTGTTGATTTTTCGTGTTCTTAGAACACAGAACAGGAATCGGGTTTCGGTCCACGTCTGTAAAAATTGGTAAAAATTTAATTAGAAATTCACTTTTTTCTTTTCATTAGAGGGGGATTGGTACACAGCTGTCCTTCTAGTCTTTTACGTACAGCCCCATTGGCTATTAGATTATATTAAGTACTCTTCCTTAATCTAAATGTTGCGCTTTGAGATTTATCTCTGTTAATCCCCACCCAGCCCTCAATGAGAAAGTGGACACCAATGGACTGGAGATGCTGCCGTCCGTTGGATGGGCGTCATGTTGTAGCCCCGTGTGTAGGATAGCCATACTCATGCACGTTACAGAACATGCTGGATAGCTTTAAAGGGGTCTCTTGTCTACGCTCTGTTCTCAGTCCATGGAATCCTTTCGAGCAGTGGCCCTGAATGGGTTTCAAAGTGGAAGAAACAACCTGCCAGAGGCGAAATCTTTTCTTACGTTAGATGGCGTGCATTGGTCTTTTCGCCATTACTGACGCACCTGAGATTTTTAAACATTCTTTTTTTTAACTTTATTTGTTGAAAGAGGACGCAAATATATTATCATGGCGTAAAATGGAACTGAACGTTTCGAAAGCTAAAAGCAAAAAAGAAAAAGCCAGAATGCTGCTTCTAAGCTCTTTTATGTTTTCTGGTAACATAAAATCTTTTCTGTTCTGATTACACAAAAGATCTTATATTAGCTTATTATATGAAAGCTGTTATTATCTTGATATTCAGTAACAGATTTCTCTATTAATAAAAGCAACAGTGTCTTTTCTAATATATTATCCATATTTTGTAAATCTCCTCATTATCAGTGATTAAGTGGCGTAGGAATAACCTGAAGAATTGACAAATGTGAAACTCGTTTACATTTTTTGAATAAATATAAAAAAAATATTGTTTTGTTAACACAGTTACATACATTTAGTTTCTACTCTGAAAATATCACTTTAATTAATTGGAATACGGATTTTAATTTATCAGTTCTACTACTCCAGTCTTCTTACAATTACATTAAATTGAAAATCTTGCAACTATGAATTATGTAATCAGTTCGTAGTTCGTTTCATATCAATTGCTCTACGTTAGAACTGCAAAGGTTCTAGGTAACTTGATTGACAAGGTAATTAAGTAAATTCGCTAAATGAAGAAGGTCTTTTATTTTTGAAATTATACTATTTTACATGCATAATGTAGAAAATACGGATACATCACCATCTCTCATTATTAATCGAAAAGGTAAAATCAGTTCGGAGGTTTTTTCGATGACCGTCCTTTCTGCATTAACTTGATTGATATCTAGTATCAATTAAAAATAATAAATAATAGTTAACCAGCTCTATCAAAAACCTAAATCGCTTATCACACTTTATTAATAAGAACTTCTCATTCTCTTAATTTTCGAACAGTAGAATCAAATTCATGAAGCATGTAGATTTTAATGTTTGTTTTTATTTAAAAAATGAGAACTTAATTCTAAAGTTCCAAAAGAGTCCAGTAAATCTCAGATTTCTTATTATTTTATGTTTTTCTTTTTATTCAGATATCATCACTACCCTCAAGACCTGGACATCTGTCAAAGTCTTGAGGGCAGTGTTGATATCATGAACTTGAAGGCAGTGATGAGAGCAGTGATGATCCCATGAAGACCTGGACCTGGACAGAAGTACTCTTACAGATGTACCCCGTGAAGGGAAGAAGGCGAAAACGGGTGACAATAACGGTAATTATTTAAATATTTCATATTCAATCATAAATTCAAATTTTCCTTGCTGAATTTAGTTTAGAAATATTGTTCTCTATATGTGCGTGTACATGTCCATTTTGTGAATTGATTTTTCATACGAAATTTTGTCTTTTTACCAGATATAAAGTTGCACCCGTACGAGCCTCCAAAGAGGCTAATGTCAATGAAGCACAAGCACAAGTTCCCACTAACGAAGGTAGGCTTTTCTCATTCATTATCTCAATTGCTTGATTAAAAGTGTAAATCTTCATTTTCTGTTGAAATTGCTGTTTCAGGTCTATTATTCTGAAGTAAATTAGGCTTGCTGCTTTGTCGTGTTCTGAGAACACAGAACAGAATTTTGTTTCTGGCCACGTCTGTAAAACATTGATAAAATGGTTTCATATTGTGAACAAATTCAGTATTTTAATTTTATGTTCTTCAATTTGTGTCGGTAGCCATAATATCTTGAGTTTTGAGTATTGCTTTCACATAGGCCTCGCCTAAATAGTATGTTAAGTTTAGTATCTTGTTCACTCTTTAGCTGCATAGCCTCTCCACCTTTGTATACAGGGAGATTGAATTTTGGAATTTTTCTCATGGATAGGGGGATATTTTGTTTGGGATCCTTTTTCTGTTGGATAGCGGGGATTTGCATAATACAACAGTTAACCTACTGAAAACTATAAAAACAGCATTGTTGGTAATTAGTTTTCAAACTAAATATTTGCCAATAAGATTTGCTTGCTATCAGTTAAGTGTTTCGAGAGTGCTCTATCAGTGTGTTGCATCAAGTAGGAAGATCAAAAGTGACTCCGTGGGATTGAGGAATCACAGCGTCTATCTAAAGAAACGAAAATTATCTGGAATAAGAATATAATGATTGTCTAAGTGTATGTTTTCTAAAACACACTGAGCTGTCTCCAATGGCTTACTGGATGTCGTTGGATTGGTGGGAGGTGTGATTTACAGGGTTAAGTGGTCCCCTGGGTCAGATGCCTGATTAAGTGAATTTGTAGATTGCCTCCTACATCAAGTGGTACCTGCTATTTCCAGGTAAAGGGCTGAGGTTCACGTTTTTCTTTTTCCATTTTCAAAGTGAACAAATGCTCAGTTCGGGACCATTCATTCTGGTGAATGAGCAGACCTTCCTGATCACCAGCTACTAGTGGCGAAAGCTCTAGTAGCCGGTCGCTGGTCGAGAAGCGAAGGTGCATTATGGAGGTTTCTGCTGATGAGCGCAAGGTCTAATCTTTTTATAATTAGATCTTGAGGAAGATTCCATAATATTTCCATTTAATTCTCTCAACAGAGAATTCTGATTGATGCTTTAATGTAGATTTTATGGTATCTTAAGCCCTCTTTTTCCTTCCACACTAGCTGCCTATGTGTGGGGGGGTTTTCTCCAGGTTAGAGCAAAACACTCTGACATGGACAGTGCCTTGACGTGGCGTCAGAGCTTTTCACTAAACCATCCGGCAGATATCTTTTTTTATGTCATAGTATTTATATTAAACTTTGTAAACCTATAATTTATTCCTTTATAGAGTTGAACTTATGTATTCCCTAGTAATTCAGTTTTATTTTACATTTTGCTTACACATAACTTAACGAAGAACTAGCAGATTTACCAGGCGTTGCACGGGTCTGAAACTTTCTAAAACGTAGAGCAGATGGCCCTCCCCACGTCGCAAGCTCTCATTTGGCATAAATACCATTATACTCTATCTCCTCCTCCCTTCGGGAGGTGCGGGTGGCTCAGTCGGTAGCCCTCCAGCCACGTAATCTGTAGTTCTCCAGTTCGAGTACCAGCTGATTCAGCGTTGAGATTTACCTCCGCAAAACTCTCCGCCCTGCCCACAGTCAGTAGGGGACACCGATGGGCTTGGATATGCTGCATTCCGTCGGATGGGACTTTAAGCAATGGCTCCGTGTGCGGGAGAGCCATATCCTGTGCACGTTAAAGAACCCACTGGATGGCCATGACGGGAGACTACCATCTGTCTCCCAACAGCTGTTCCAATGGGTTCCCTCCCCAACCTTCTCTAAGCCTTCAGGGGCCTTGTGACCTGGCCATTTATCCCATTGTTTGAAAAAAAGTGCAATTCAAAGGTAAACAACCCAACTCCCCCTCTGGTTACTTTTTCTCCCTCTCTTTTAGGGGAGAAAAGAAATGGACATAGTTCGAGGTACCCATAATCATCCTCACGTCAGAAGATTCTAATCAAACACCGGAATTCCCTCACTCAGATAATCGAATTTTTCAGTCACTTTGTACGCATCAGAGTTCCTCGGATACAATTTGCTGTACAATTGCTGGATACAATTTAACAATTGTATCCAGCAATTGTACACTGGATACAGCTAACTTTATAGCAAAAGAAAATAAATTGTGATCTGAGATGTATAAAAAATTCAAAGTTACGAAAATACTTTTATTAAACAAAATTATTTATTACTTAACATAGTATTTAAGACATTTACTAAATCTTTGTATGTACTTTTATTAGCTTTTGCATATTTTTGAAATTAAATAAATGATTTTAACTTCCGATACCAATTTAGTTTTTGAAGCGCGTATTTCAACAAAGAATCTCGTGTTCGCTCATGCTTAATAAGAATGACTTCAATACTTACGGACAGTCGCGCTCTTGACAAAGCAAACTGAACAGTGAGATTATCACGTGAAATCAGAAAGAAATTACTTTGATGCTTTCATTAGTTAAAATTTAATGGTGGCAACAGTTATTTTGAATAACTTTCAACGGTTAAAGTTTAATCAAGGAAAATCAGATATTAGTTTAGTCTGAGGTATTCCTTTTTTTCAAAATTATTGGTGGCAACAGTTATTTTGAATAAATTTAATGCTTTAATTTTAACTCTATGGGGACTTTCAGAAATTCAAACGCGGCCATCACAATTTTGGATGAACCCAGCGAATTCGCACATGGTCTAGATTCTTCCCCTTTGTGAGCGAAAAACATTCATGGAAAGTTTGGTGCCTCTAGCTCTTCTGGGGGTTGAGTGCATCAGCGGACAGACATACAAAACAAACAAACAAACCTTCTGCTTTTTATATTAGATGTGCGAACTCGCTCGGGTCAACCAAAATTGGGGTGGGCGGGTTTAAATTTCTCAAATTCCCCATAGCCTTAACATTAACGGTTTGAAGTTATTCAAAATAACTGTTTCCACTAATAAATTCGAAAAAAGGAATACATCAGACTAAACTAATATCTCATTCCCCGTGATTAGGGATTAACAGTTGGAAAGTTATTAAAAATAACTGTTGCCACCAATAAATTTGAAATAATGAATGCATCAAACTAATTTTCTGATTTCGAATGATAAACTCATTGTTCAGTTTGTCGGCTCAAGAGCGCGAGCGTCCATGGATATTGATGTCGTTCTAATTAAGCACGAGAAGAACACGAGATTCAAAACTAAATTCGTATAATAAATAAATACCCCCTCAAGCAGGTGCTTGCCACAGAGGTCTGACAGGAGCCTGTGAGTTTATATGCCACAGTAGGAGATCTGAGAGGATGGCAGGACCTCAACAGAAAAACGACACACACATCCATGCCTAATCAGGGGCTCGAACCCAGGTCCCTTAGATCAGTAGCCAAGCGTGCTAACCACTCGGCCATGGGACGGCTTAATTCGTACAGGAAGTTAAAATCATTAACTTAATTTGAAAAATATGCAAAAGCTAATAAAAGTATATACAAAGAATTAGTAAATGTCTTTAATACTATGATAAGTAATAAACAATCTTGTTTAATAAAAGTATTTTTGTAACTTTGGATTTTTTATGCATCTCAGATCACAGTCAATTTCCTTTTGCTATAAAGTTACATATGCCTGGCAAATTGTGTTGGAACTCTGGTGCGTACGAAGTGATTTGAAAAGTTCGATTATCTTGAGTGAGGGAATTCCGATGTTTGATTTAGAAACTTCTGACATGGGGATGATTATGAGTACCTTGAACTATGTCCATTTCTTTTCTCCCCTAAAAGAGAGGGAAAAATGTTTAGCCGGAGGGGGGAGTTGGGTTGTTTACCTTTGAGTTGCACTTTTTTTTCCACACAATAGGATAAATGGCCAGGTCACAAGGCCCCTGAAGGCTTAGAGAATGTTGGGGGAGGGAACCCATTGGAACAGCTGTTGGGAGACAGATGGTAGTCTCCCGTCATGGCCATCCAGTGGGTTCCTAAACGTGCACAGGATATGGCTCTTCCGCACACGGAGCCATTGCTTAAAATCCCATCCAACGGACTGCCGCCTATCCAAGCACATCGGTTCCCCTACTGAAGTTGGGCAGGGCGGGGAGTTTTGCGGAGGTAAATCTCAACCCTGAACTAGCTGTGACTCGAACCTGGGAACTACAAATTACGTGGCTTGGGTGCTACCGATTGAGTAGGGTGCTACAATCTCCTCCCCCCACCTTCCGGAGGGGGGAGGAGATGGAGTGTAATGATATTTATGCTAAATGGAAACTTGCGACGTGGGGAGGGCTATCTACTCTACATTTAAAAAGTTTCAGAACCGAGCAACGCCGGGAAAATCTGCTATAGATTTATGCAGGTGGAAGCTAGAACGATAAGACATTATTCTATGCCAAAGTTACGGTTTGTGGTTAGGGTAACTCGCCATTCGATTAAATATAATTTTTAAAAATTTGGTTTTAGTAAGTGCGCGAAGTTAAATGAGAATAAAAAGACCTCTGTCCAGGACACCAACTTTGAGATCTGGTGACACTGAAACTAAATACTGTCCCAGTTTTGTTCCCATTTTGTTCCGACTACTGGAGTTAAAAATCTATGGTTTGTAGAGGATTTAACGTCGTGAACCTGTTGCATTTGTTCAAATACAGTCCATTAATATAATTCAGAAACATTTTTCGTGCATATTTGCACTTTTCAGAAAAGGATTTTACGGCACTTCAGAATTGCAATTATTATTACGTATTGTAATTATTATTATTATTTTACGACACTTCAGAATTGTTCATATTGTAATTTGTAAAGCGCAGCAGCCATTCAGGTGAATTACATCAAAATGTACATATATCTTATTGTAGAACAATAAAGATTTTGAACGCCAGAAGTATTATCACTGATTTTTGTAGAAACCCATAAGAGTGGCATGAGCATTAGTAGGCAAAAGTTAAGATCGAATAGGTTATCTGTTTGCAGAGTTCTATATATACTACAGACTATTGTGCCAACAGTGCCATAAGCCGTAGTGAGTGCATCTACTTAAGCAAATAGGATCCCTGTAGTGTACACTGCGTGGTCAAATTATAATATATATATTTACCTAATACTTCATATGTATCGTGGTAGCAAATGTTTCAATTCTGTCTGCATAGTACTCGTTGAAATGAGTTTGGAAGTACCGCTAGCGATAATCTCTCTCATCTGATGAACTGTAGCAGCTGTTTTCCATAAAGTTCGTGCCAACAAATTCCTGTCCCTGTCTGTGAGAGCCATTTTTTCACTCGCATTTTTTCACCAATGTCATTCTCCATACACGTTGAATACTGTATCGTGATTTTCTACTCAGTTATATCACCTCTGTAACAGTTGCTCCTAGCCATCGCACTCCAATGAGGAGTCTCCTTACGAAGCTAGTCAGAGTCTCTTTACCTCTGTCGCACATCCCTTTGCTTTTCCTCGTGCGTTTACGTCTTTTACAGGACTTCAGAGTGACGCAGAATACTTATGTCAGTAAGAAATTCTCCGCACATTAGCATGTTTCATGGCATTTCATACACTTTAATATATAATTGCCAGGCAGTATACACTGAGATGCCAGTATATTTGTACACCTACTTAGTTTAACTTCAGAAATATATATATATATAGGTAACCCCTCTTTAGTACGAAAGATGCATTTCCGAATTTTCACGTTAAACGGGGAGTATTTTTATTTGCTTCTTTGCATGTTGTATTTCAACAAATTTATTATACCCAGATTTTATTTAAAAAATTACTTAAATATGTACACGTGTGAACAATTTGTTAATTTTACAATTTATTTCTTAATAAGGAAAGTATCTATCGTGAGCAGTGTTAACTACTGAACGGCATTTTCACAAAATGACGGCCGTTGTTGTCTCTCCCGCCGCGGGGGCGCTGTGGAATCATCCTGGTTAATGTTTCCCTGGGCCTGAGATGCATTCGTGCTTTTAACCTGTTCCGTGCCAAAAACTAAACACGAGTGGAGACGTTTTGTGCCCTTGAATGCCAACCACTCAATATTTGAGAGCAAGCAGTGGCACGTTTTTTGCGATTTTTTTCTCCATGTTATTTAGCTTTAATCCTTCTGGTTTTTTACTGAAAGGTAGAATGTATTTTCAGCTGTTTTGCTGATTTTTTTTCCAAAATGGTGTAACTTATGGTTATTTCAATAATTGGCTATAAGAGCTATGGAATTTCTTTACCAAGAGGACGACGGTAAGAGAAGGCGCAAGGATACACGTACGACGTCATGACGTCGTACATTGTATCCTTGCGCTCTCCTAGTTCCTTGTTCCTTGTCTCTCCTAGTATCCTTGTTCTCTCCTAGTTCCTATCTTTGCTCCCTCACCCCGTTCCCTCATAGCTTCGGTGCACGTGGTTCTGAAGGTTGGGTTGTTTTACCTCTGAGCGACACTTTTTTGCAGACCATGGGCTAAATGGCCAGGTCGCAAGGACCCAGAAGGCTCAGAGAAGGTTGGGGGAGGGGACCCACTGGAACAGCTGTAGGGAGACAGATGGTAACCTTCAGTCAAGGCCTTCCAGCGTGTTCTTTAACGTGCACAGATTATGACTCTCCCGCATACGGGGCTACGGCTTAACGTCCCATCTGACGGACGGAGCACTTTCCAAGCCCATTGGTGTCCCCTACTAATCGTGGGCAGGGAGCGGAATTTGCGGTGATAAATCTCAACGCTGACCCACCTGTGACTCGACCTGGCTGGTTTACGAACTTGGGCGCTATTGACTAGGCCACCCCCTGCCCCAGGTTCTGAAGGAAATCCAATTTGCACTCAGTTGTCTAACGTGAAATCGTAAATACCCTTTGAACACTAGATGCGAAGTTCTTTTGACCTTTCATTTTCAACTCTTGTCCTTCAGATGTTTATAAAACGCTTGCATGTTTGTCCAATTTTAGAAGCTTGTTTAAATTATTTTTCTACTTATTAAATTTTAAAATTCTTTTTTAATCTGTTTTTATACTTAATAATTGGCATAAGATTTAAATTATGAGTTCGTATAATCATCGACGACTCTTGAAAGATGACAAAATTTTTGAATATTTTTACACTTTGGATTCTAATGTTAGTTCTCTAACATCCAGTAAAGTGGAGGCTACTAACGATATATTCAATGGTGTAAGTTCGCCGGGGCAGTGCCCTAGGGCCCGTTGAGAGGGCTCGGATTGATTTTCAATAAACCTTTTTTTTAAACGGAAATAATTAGTGTAATATAAGTCGAAATGGACTGAGAACGTGTTAAAGCTCCTGGCCCCTTTGTAATGATTTCTACAGTAACCATTTATTTTTATTGACACAAGATACTTCAAACAGAGTTAAAATAAGTTTAAGTTTGGTTATGTAAAACTTTCGTCCTCCCCTAATGAAAATTCTCGTCAATTAGAATTGAGCAATCGTTTTTAGGATTTTTGACAGCTCTTGAACAATCTTCCTCTCGCTTAAAGAAACAGATAGTTCGTTTTATCGAAGAGAGAGGCATTGATATAAAGAAATATGTTAGGGTGTTATTCGGGTGTTCAATCGAGGATTTCTAAGAAAGAAACTTTTGCTAAATATGCCTATTGTGGAGGTCGTAATTTAAACCTCGCCCTTAATGACTTACAAACGTTTCATAATTAAAACATTTTCTACGAAATAATTGGGGAAACCTTCATGTTTTTAGGACATGATACAAAAAGAATAGAGGAATTAGAAGAATAGAGGAGAGAATAGAGGAAAGACTAGAGGAATAGGGAGAATAGAGGAATGTTCAATATCTGACGTACTCAAAGTAGTAACATTTAAATTATACATTATAAAATAGGGGTACAACTAAACTCGGGATGTGCGTTGTGATTCAAAGTTATTGTTCTTTATTGGGATCATATAGTATAATTTATTTGTAATCTTTTCCAGAGGATCTGCACCTCTCTATCCGCTTAGCTCTCGCTTAGGTGATAAGAAAGAAAACCACAAGAGTACTGCATGAAATAAGATAACCTACAATTTGATTCAGATTATGCTGATGATTTAGTCCTTTTGGCAAATGATGTTGATGAGTTCAACTCTTTGATTCGAGCTGGTGATGAGACTGGTAGTAGAGTAGCTTTGGTAAAGAACAGAGAGAAAACTAAAGTGATAAATTGGTCAAACAGGCTGTGGTTCAGTTAATATGAATAGTTCCACTCTTGAGCAGGTGTCACAGTTTAATTATCTTGGAAGCTATGTAACAGATAATGGTGATGTGTGTGTGGCATGAGATTAACAGACGAATAGAGATGCTGCCGGGACTTTTAAGAATCTATGAAGAGTGTCGAGAAATAGGCGTATACACCTAAATATTAAAATTAGACTATAATAGTTTGGTTCTCTCTAGGGTTAGTTATGGTAGTGAAACTTGGACGCTTTGTAAACAAGATAACAGGAAACTAGATGCTTTTGATTCTAGATGTTTACGCAGTATCTTGGTCATTAGGTTGTAATGATGTAATTAATGATGAGGTTTGGCAAAGAACTAATGATGTAATTAATGATAAGGTTAGGCAAAAAAGTCGACAAAACTCCTCTGAGCAGTATATTGTGCAGAGAGAGACTCTGTTCGTTTTGCCATGTTGCTCGTATGGATAATTATAGATTAGCGAATAGGGTTATGAACAGTGTTCCTAAAGGCCTCAGAAAGAGGGGGAGACCTAGGATGCGGTGGACAGACAATGTGGAACAGGACCTTGTTAGAATTGGTGTGCAGTGGCGAGATGCAGCAGATATAGCTCAGGACAGATATGCTTGGAGAACTAAATTGCGCGGTCTAGTTGGACCTCCGTAGCCCATGGCTGCTTGAGGATGATGATGAGTGAGCATAACACAATTACGAACAAAAGCCAATGCCGCCTTATTTCAACTGCAACTCAGACGAAAACTATGCCACCTTACTTCAACAACGGCGACTGAAGACAAAGTAGTAGAGGTCCAGAGCTCGCGCTTGTAGCTCATTTTAAGCCTTCCAATTGGTTGGCACACACCAAGTAGCAGAGGCATAAGCAGCTGTGACTGAAACGGGGTGAGGTTGCGCATTCCGTGGAGCTTACTGGGAAAAAACTGCATGACTCGATGCTTTCTTCGGAGAGGCAGGTCAGTGAAGACGGCAACCACTTATAAATTAAAAATATAAGAAAAAATAAAGGAAACTTTACCTAAATCTATGAAATTAATGATCCATAAAGGATGCTTTAATTGAATCTACAAAAAAAGCATATTTTGTCTAAATCTATGTAATTAATAAATCATAAACTTAATTAAAGAAAAACAAATAACCATAAAAATAATCGTAAATTTAAATTAAAGAACGATAGAGAATTTCCTATCTGGAGGAGTAGATTTAGTACCCGTTCTACATCATTAAAAAATGATTCCAAAAATTATCTGGCTTTCTTAGGAAAAAAAAATCTCGGATAAAGAACTTGAGATAAACATCAGATTAAATCAACCAATTAAGATTGTTTCTAATACAGACTTAGTAAGCGGTGCCTCAACAGATTTTAACAATGCCTTCACTTAGCCACTCATACGTCACGCTACCTTCAAGCGAAAATCTGCTGCTTTTTATCAGCCAAAACTATTCTTGTATTGCTGAAATACCCTAATCAAGTGTTCTATGAAAAGGTTTACTAAAAAAGAATTTCCAAATAACCAACTAATCATTTCAGATTTCTTAAGCAAAAATACATCCTCGTTACATACAGCAACAACAATAGCCAAGCACCTTACGTCTCGTGAAAACTCATCTGATACGTGATCTATGAAAGCACGTGGAATGTATATGAAACTTAGTGATAATTTTCAGATCGAAAAGAACCAATTCGACAAACCTAATTTCTTTAGGGAAAATGTTCCTGATCCACAATATATATTGAGAAAGTTAAGGTAAGTTGGGTTAATTAAGGTTAAATAAGGTTAGTTAAGGTTAATTTAATTATGCAACCTACAACTGCATTTGCAATAATGTGTGCCATTAATGAATAACTCTAATCGTTTGTTTATCCATATTGGCATTACTGACATGGGAGGGGGAGGGGGGGGCTCGTTATTTGCATTTCCAGTCACAAGAGTTAGGATTCGTGTCTGCTGACTTCCACCCTGCACTCTGTGAGAAAGAATACACCGTCCGTCGGATGGGACGTTAAGCCGTGGGCAGGAGAGCCATACCCTGTGCTCGTTAAAGAAGTTTTCCTGAATGGTCTAGAAGGAATTCCTTTAGGAACGCCATATTTATAATAATGTAAATAGTTAAGGGCAGCAGAAACCGTGATCCAAGATTGAAAGTCATTGGATCAAATGGGGCGGGGGTGGCTCAGTCGGTAGCGCGCCAGGCTCGTAATCTGCAGTTCCCAGGTTCGAGTCCCAGCTGGGTCAGCGTTGAGATTTATCTCCGCAAAATTCCCCGCCCTGCCCATGGTCAGTAGGGGACACCGATGGGCTTGGAAAAACCGCCGTCCGTCGGATGGAACATTAAGCCGTGGTCCCGTGTGCGGGAGAGCCATACCCTGTGCACGTTAAAGAACACGCTGGATGGCCTTGACGGGAGGCTACCATCTGTCTCCCAACAGCTGTTCCAGTGGATCCCCTCCCCCAACCTTCTCTGAGCCTTCGGGGTCCTTGTGACCTGGTCATTTAGCCCATGGTGTGCAAAAAAGTGCCGCTCAAAGGTAAAACAACCCAAACCAACGTACAAATCTATACATAGCTGGTAATCTACGCTTCAGTACACTGCCACATTCACTGATACGTTACTGCTAACAGTTTCATGCCATGTAAGGGCGCATTAGTTGAAACTACAGAGAGCACGTATTTCGATTGAAACATCCTTATATAAATATCAACGAGGGTGGATCATTTAATTCTAGCAATGCCGTGGCCAACAATTAGCAGCAATTTGTACGAATAATGTACACGATATGTGGGAACACTGAGGCTTTTCAAGGGGACAGAGTAGTGTCCGTAAGCTGGAACATGTTGCGATAAAGTCACAAGGAAAGCAGAACAGCACACAGTCAAGCACTGTCGTTTTCTCGTTTTAGAAAAGTGTTTGATTTTCTGTGTGCGACTTTTTGCATTCTATGGCTGATATGAAAGCTGAACAGTGGCGAAGCCTAGTGGAAGCAATTGAGACAATGAGACTGCGCAGTTGACGAAACAATGATTGTGCTAGATCAGTGGCTGATTGAGCTATCAGTCACTTTCCGATCAACGAATGATCTATGATGCAATTGTTGATCCATGACATTATTGGTTGATTGACAAGTAACTGATAATTCGGTAAATCGATCACCTGTAAGTATCATAGATGTCTGTGCAGTCTCAAGGTCCCAATCGCTTCTACTCACGCTTTACGCCTAAAGCTGAGAAGTGGTACATGGCACATCACATTGTTCGGCGAGGCCTAAATGGTACACAGGATATTTACAGAAATGATTCATGTGTATGGAGACAGTGCTTGAAACGTAGCTCGATTTTCAAGTGGTACAACGCTTCAGAGACAGGCGCGATTCTGTGGAAATTATAAATGATGACAAAACCCAGATGCTCCGCAATACAAAGACTGCATTACATCTATAGGGATAATGCAAAATATCCATCACCTATGTCGAGGGCAAGACAACACCATATAGATGCAGCTCGCCCCACGACTACCTGTGGCGAACAGTAAGTACTATAGAAGCAAAGTTCATCCATCGGTCAAAACCAAAATTTAATCTGCGCCCCGGTTAGCCACAAACAAAGATATATAGATCTAAGTTGCCTCGGCTCCCATGGTGGGAACTCTTAGTCGGCCTTACCAGGTCCCTCCGCCGAGGCCCCGTCCAACCAAGATGCCCCCCAACTCCAGTCAGCGGGGCCCTCAACTTCACCGAGATCCTGCCGTTTCATCGGGTCTCAGTCCGACCAGATACTCCCCAATACCAGTCAGCGGAGCCTTCAACTTCAGACGGGCCATCACCCCCCCCCCACCACCACCACCACCACCATCACCACCACGACAAGGTAGTTCCCTCTCGGGGAGAGCGATTCTGTTGAGGATGAGCCAAGAACTGTGCAACCAAGCAATGTTTTCCATGCACTTGAATCATTTCCGTGATGGTCTGTGCGCTACTTAAGCCTCGCCAAACACCGTAATGTATCACATACCTTTGCTGTTTTCAGGTCAGCACAGTCTCCGAAATATCACACATTAAAAAATTAAGACCTTTCCAAAGTGAGAAAACGACAGAGACTAACTGCTTACTATTTTGCTGTTACTTGCGACCTTTTCGCAATGTGTTTTCAATTTCTACACATTGCTCCGTGCCCTAGAGGAGTTGCTGTGTTGCTACATACCCTGTATTAACTCGTACGAAAAGCTGCAAATTGCTGACGTCATATCACGAATTAAATTATCCACCTTGTATATATTTTAGAATAGATATATGAACTAACAACTTGCGAGTATCGTGGAAACACATGGTTTCCATCTTTACCCATGATTTTTCTCTCTTGACTTCTGACCAGCAAAACCCCAGAGGTAAAAAAAATGAAAATTCTTTGATTTTAACATTCCTCTGATTATATTCCTTAAAATAGTGTGTAAACAGTAATAATATATTAAACATTTGATGTTGATGGCTTCAAATTTTTCTTCGTTAAGATTTTCTTTTTTTCTTCGTTTTAATGTAAATTGGAAAAAATGTCAGAGTAGAAACTCAAATAGGTTACTGTCAATCATATTGATATTAACCCCTTCATATACTGTGTACATTACAATGTAGGGGTGGCTCAGTCGGTAGTGCACCAGGCTCGTAATCTGCAGTTTCCAAGTTCAAGTCCCAGCTGGGTCAGCGTTGAGATTTATTTCCGCAAAATTCCAAGCCCTGCCCACGGTCAGTAGGGGACACCAATGGGCTTGGAAAGACCGCCGTCCGTCGGATGGGACGTTAAGCAGTGACCCCTTATGCGGGGGAGCCATACCTGTGTACGTTAAAGAACACGCTGGATGGCCTTGACGGTAGGCTACCACCTGTCTCCCAACAGCTGTTTCAGTGGGTCCCCTCCCCCAACCTTCTCTGAGCCTTTGGGGTCCATGTGACTTGGCCATTTAGCCCATGGTGTGCAAAAAAGTGCCGCTCAGAGGTAAAACAACCCAACCCATTACAATGTACATTAGTTTTTAGAATTTTTTTAAACAAATCTATGCTTGTTGTCTTGTGATGTTTGCAAAGTGTAGACCAATCTTTAGTATATAGGAATAGACTGGAATTTGGGGACATCTATGGATATAATAGAAACTGCATACAATAACATTGAAGATAACTATGCCTGACATGAGACAAAAACTGTTCTGCTACATTTTACAGGAAACCATAAGAACTGTTTTGCTGCATTTCACAGGTCTCATTCTTCCGATGTATTTATTCATCATGGCAAAGTGCATATATTAAACATAATTGTTTTCTTCCATGTTCCTTTTTACTGTTTTCCGAGATTTCAGAATTTTACAACTTTTCGGATGGTTTTTGCATTATAACTACATTCTGAATTTGATCGAAATGATATTTATATACATATATATATTATTGTTTTTTTTTGGCCATAAATAAAGCAGATTTAAATGGAATATTAATTTTTCTATCAAAATAACTTTCCCGTATGAAGAAATTAAGTTATGAGAGCATTGGTTTCAATCTCATAATTATTTAATATAAATATACCATATTAACTGTCACAAATCCTTCTCTAAAAATAGCCCTATTGGATAGCAGTTAACTCAGTTACCTGTAGACCAGTGATTCCCAACCTTTTCTGGACCATCGCCCCCTTTAGAAGAGAACAAAAATTTCAACGCCCCCCTAGTCCAAAACAGTTAATTTTATGTGAAATATTAAAATATTGTTGCATATTATCTGTACCTAATTTATCTGTTTATTTATCTATTAAAAATCATAAAGCAGAAATTAATAAAACGACAACCAAATGTACAATAAAATTGTTTATTAAAATTTTAAAAATAAACACAGAATCAATAAGAAATAAAAAATAATGAGATAAACACAAAATTAATAAATAAAAAAATTAATGAGATGGTTGAGGCTGGTGGAGTGTTAACAATTTGTTAATGTCGGGTTCCAATTTCGTTAACATCAATCGCAGATCGCCACGTTCAGTGATGTGTAGTCTGTTCCTCTTCTTTGACAGTAAATTAGCTACTGCACTGAATCCACGCTCAGCCATATAGGACGAAGGAAATGCGATTAAAAACTTCTGTACTATTGCCCACAATCCAGGGTAGAGAACTGGTATTGATTTTTGAAGCCAGAACTCTTGGTATCCATGTTTGAATTTTACTTTGAGTGCTTCGTTAGTCGTGAGTTCTAAGAGTTCCTCTTCCAAATTTGATGATTCTTCAGTATCTGTGTTTGCGAAAGGATCTAAAACCCAACTCGGTATATTCATGCTTAAAACATCTTGGAAACGCTCCGTAAAATCAACATGAAGAACTTCCAAGTGTTGGCAGTAAGTAAGTAAATCTTCCGGTTTTGCAGAGACTGCTGATAATGTGGGAAAGTGGTTGTATTCACCTCTACCTAGATTTCGTTTGAATAGAAGAAGTTTTCCCGCAAAAGCAGCTATGACATTTTTTTGTTTTAATTAAATTCAACTCATCACCTTGCAATTGTAAATTAACTTGATTTTACAATTTTAAACAGGTCTGTCAAATAAGCGATGTCATTTTTTGACGTAATCAGGTTTTCGCGCAATTTTTCGTCTCTGTCTTCAAGAAAGTCCAGTACTGAGTCAAATAGATTGAAAAAACGATTCAGACAAACACCTTTAGAGAGCCAACGTACTTCTGTGTGCAGCAGCAAGTGATTGTAATCTTCATCATTTTCATTACAAAGCTTACCAAATAATCGGTCATTCAATGAATTGCTTCTAATCTTATTGGTTGCTTTAATAACGTAATGGAGCGACGTATGCAGACGTTCATTCAAATTTTTGGCAACCAAATGCTGACGATGAATAATACAATGTACAGCGAGTACATTTGGTACTGCTTGTTTCAAATGCGCTATGAAACCCTTATGACGCCTGTCATTGCTGGAGCACCATCAGTAGCAGCAGACAAAATATTGCAAATAGGAATTTCTTTCTCTTGAAAAAACTTTTGCATGGTATTAAATATAGATTCTCCCTTTGTATCAGATTCCAAATTTTTAGCAAATAATAACTCTTCATGAATTTTTTCTTCTTTTATAAATCGTACGTATGATAAGAGTAGAGCTTCGTTATTTGGTAGAGTTGATTCATCGAGTTGAATGGAAATTTGCAAGTCTTTAAGTATATCACATAATGATATTTCAACATCTTTTGCCATTTCATCTATTCTTCTTTGCACTGAATTATTACTGAGAGGAATTTTTTTGACGATATCTGACGGTGTCTTATGATGAAGAACAGTTTATAATATCTCTTTGACTGCCGGCAAAATTAATTCCTTGCCAATTGTGTGTGGTTTTCCTGCTTTTGCGATTAACAATGAAACGTTATATGAGGCTCGTAGTCCATCATCATCTTGTTTAGAAGACGACGCAAAACGGTTTGACATAGTTGGCTGTTTTAAATATTGCTTTTCCAGTTCTTGAAAATAGGATAAATCTTTGTTCTTATCAGAATGCATTTTATTTAAATGCTCTTGTAGCCTAGAAGGTTTCATAGCTACATTTGAAAAAACTTTTCGGCAAATTAAACACATAGGTAATGATTGGTTTGTAGGAGAGTACGTAAATCCATATTTCAAATACTCAATACTGTACTGCCGGCATTTCTTTTTAGATGTAGATTCAGACATTTTCAAATACAAATTAACTTCTCAACAGATTTATAGATAGTTAAAAAAATAATGTTTATAATGACTTCCAACATTTATCACTCACGACTATTTATCACGGCGAAGCACATAAAAATAATAAAACATTCGTAGAGCTATCGCTTTTATAAATTTGATTTTGTGCACGCATTAACTTGTATGTTTGCGATGCCGGCGCACTTGCTCCGTAAACAAGTCATTTCAAGCTCCCATATTCTTGTCGAAACATGTTAAATTGCATGAACCGCGTGTTTGCCTACCAACTTGCAAGGACTTGTCACCGTCAATCTATTCTAAACTAAAACAAATTAGGTATAGGTATACCTAATGCTAATTTAAAAATGCTTATTAACGCGATAACAATAAGATAATTTACATAGCTAGATAAAATATTTATTCATGAAAACAGGTATTTTCAAAGTATTTTATTATATTAAAAATAATTATAAAAAATATTAAATATAATAAATTTATTATTATTATTATATTATTATTATTGCATCAAGGTTGATTTGCCTATCAGGACGGACACACATGTCCAGCATAATAAGCCTGATATAGTAGTGCATGTAAAGGTATTGAATGAGATTACAATTACTGAAGTAGGAATAACATCTCAGGATAACCTGCAGACAGTAGAGGCTGAAAAGAAGAGGGAGTATGATCTGCTGGCTAATGAGTTGAGCCTAATTCACAAGTGTAATGTTAATATTATACCTTATGTTCTGACGTGGGATGGTATTGTAACTACGTGCCATAAAGCCTACTCAAAGCGACTTGGAGTGGGAAAACATATTGAAGCTTATATCCAATCTGTGATCTTGAAGAGAACTTTTGAGAGCATCTCCAGTCAACTTCAGACGTACCAGTACGCTAGTAGGCGGTAGCAGGGAACTTATTGTCCAAGTTGCAGTTGAAAAGCTGTACATGACGGATGAGGTAGTGGATGACCAGAATCACCAGGAAGACACCACAGAATAGAAGAGATAAAAAGGTTGTCACAGAAAATTCCATTAAATTTATTTATTTATTTGACCGCCCCTCTTGACTGCCTCAACGCCCCCCATTTGCCTCTGGATCCGCTACCGCCCCAATGGAAGGCTCCAGCGCCCACTGGGGGGCGGTATCACCCCCGTTGGGAATCTATGCTGTAGACGGCTAGATCCAGATTTAAACTGTTTCCTTCTTCTTCATCAGTTAAAGGGAAGTTCAACCTACGAGAAAACAAACTTTATAAATTATATAATAATATTAGCATTTTATAATAAATATATAAATTTTATAAGTTTATAAAGTTAGCCTAGAATGATACTTCCTAGATTGTTTTCCAAAGCTATTTATTAACTCTAAACATTTCATAAATAGTTGATTTTATTTTCAAATAGGTTGTTTCAAATTATGCAGCAGTTGTTTATATATATACCTACAGCTTAATGGCCTTTTTCGCAAATGTAATAAAAGCTAAACTGATCACAATTCAATTTATTTGCAGTTGGAATTGGTAACTGACATTATTTGAACCTCAAATTGGTAACTAATTTTACTTTTGAATTTTTCATAGCAAAGATTGTTTCGCTTATAGTTAGAGATTTCTACAAAACTTACTATTGTTTAAAACATATTAACAAATAGCATAAATAAATGGACTGAATATATTTTAATGAGGAGTACACAGAACTCCTCACTGCAAGGCTAACACTAAATAAAAATAAATTCCATGCTTTAAAAAAGTCACGAACGTAATATATATAGAGAGAGAATCGCCAGCATAATAGCTTTCCAGATTTTGACTATAATTTTGAGCTATGAGTTTAGATAGAAAATTCCGTGGGTGGCGCTTCTTATCAAACATTTTTATCTTTTCTTCTTCTGTTACATTTTATTTCTTCTGCGAAAGAATAATAATGTAGCATTTTATCTTTTTCATGGGGAATTATATTCTGCCAACCTGGCAACAATGTCTAAGGCAGGAGTTCTTAAGTTTTTTCAAGTCCCCCCCCACATAGATGAATGGAAGGCTCGTATCCCCATTTTTAGGTCTTCTTGCTTAGTTCACTCTTAAAAATATATAAAATGTAAAAAATCCGATTTCAAAATGTTCCTCTCCTGTTCCACGCTAATAAAAACCACTGGTCTAAGGTTTTGCACTACTCATGGCAATAAATGTCTAACAGTTATTCTTACGTTAGGAAAATGGAATTTTCAAATGAAATATGAAGAAGTGATTGTGAACTTTAAATGTAGACAGGCATTTTACTCTCCGAAACTATAAACTGCGACGTTAAACAAGTATTAATTTTGCCTGAAATTTTCTTTTACAAACATTTCCCGAATAACACTAGAGTATAACCTCGATTTTCTGTAACCTTTTTATCCGTTACATTCTGTTAACCATCACTATATAATTGTTTTGTTTCAGAGTTAAACTTAAAAAATGCTGTTACAGTCGCTCAAAAAAGTATCCGAACACTATGGTTGACTACAGAATTCATAAAAAATATCTGGCAATGGTTTTTTTAGAAATTAGTGATCTGGCAACCTCCGTGTGACGTGACACGAAGGTTGCCAGATCATTAATTTCTAAAAATATCGTTGCCAGATATTTTTTTTTAATTCTGTAATCAGCCATAGTGTTCGGATATTTATTTGAGCGACTGTACATTACTTATATAAATTGGCATTAGTATATATTTCAAACATTCTTAGAAAAAAAAAATGTCTACACTACTCACAAATGATTCTCGGAATAGATTATTGTTTGAAATTAACTGATTCTTGTTAAAGATGAGTGGAATGGATTATCTTCAGGTCGACCAAAATTTTAAAGTTATTTAAAATTTTAAAATCCTGAATATGCAGCATACAATTTGAAGAGGAGAGTTTTAATTATTAATTATTCAGCGTGAGGAAGGAATATATTTTTTCTGCACAGGTTATGAACTTTTGGGCAAATTTTGGAAAACGAAACTACCAGCTCTTCTTTTATTGAAAAATATATGATTTCTCTGTTCATTTTTACATTTGTTAGAGATCAAAAAGCTGTTTTACACATATAAATGGCTAAAAATTGAGAAAAAAACAGCTGTTTTTGAAATTTCAGGATTCGTAGCTCGGGAATCTAGACATTGAACGAAACTCCGGTTGGTAAAAGCTGATGCGCAGATTTCCGGGAAAAAAAATCAGTGTAGTAATCGTTTTTATATATGTACAGTCGCTCAAAAAAGTATCCGAACACTGTGGTTGATAACATAATTCAGAAAAAATATCTGGTAACGATTTTTTAGAAATAGTGATCTGGCAACCTTCGTACGTGTGTTCGGATACTTTTTTGAGCGATTGTACTTTTCGAATTACAAGTGTGGTTGTGTTCTATGATATTTTTTGTAACTGTCTAAGACAATGTGTAAGACCCTTTGAGATATGCCATAGTTAAGACCTGTAAGAGAGGTTAACACATGTTAATAAAACACCCTTTATTATTGAAGAATCATTTGCGATTCCTCCTCAAAATGTTAGATTTAATAACAGAGTAGAGGTGTTAACTCAAGGTGCTACATCAAGTTATGTCTCTTAAATATCAGTGGTGATTAAATTGATATTTAAAGCCCCATATTTTAGACGACAATGTCTGAGTGTGCATGCATGTATAAAAATCGCGAAGGTTACGTCAAATCCTCCTAAATAAGTCTAGACGGCAGTTTATGCTTAAGAAAAGTGGCATTTTGCCATCTAAATCTCTGAAGACAAATTCTTTAAAATTCCAATATTTCAAATTATTGCAAATCATATTGATTAATGTAAAAGAGAATGGGTTTGTTTCAGAGTTAGAACTTAAAAATGTTTATGTTAAATGTTAAAGGTTTATATCATAAAATATAAAAATTTAATATCAAACAGTTTTAATATTTTAAATTTCCTTGTTAAAATAAATACTTTTAGGTGATTATTAGATGGCAGCCATTATTTAATCTCGGATCCATGAACCAAACAATGGTCATTGTTATGTGACGGCGCATGCTCAACAGTTCACGTCATAAACAATAGTGTTGTTGCTAAGCAACAACAGTGTTGTTTATGACGTTAAATCAACAGAAAAAGAACTTAATTGAAATTATCGAACATCCGGTACCATTTCGTGGCTTTCTTTGATGTTATCAAGTCGTAAAAAGTTTAATCGGATAATTTAGTGAAGAATGGCGTCGTCAAGTGAGGAAAAACAAGATACGTTTCGTTCCAGATGCACATCTGTGTGCAGTCTCTCAAAAGGAGTTCGGGTAACGAGGAAGATTGATCCGGCACGAAGTCTGATGGTGAAAATAAATAGTGGGAGCGCAAAGGAAAGGGCCTGGAACCAATGGTCCACAACGCAAGTGCAGCAGAGGAAGGAGCTCATGGTTCGACGGAGTCCAGCAAGCCTGTTGAAGAAATTGAAGGAAAAAGAGGGAAGGCCAATGATTGAAAATGATAGGCCCTCAACGAATCAAAAATTTCAAGCTGCAATACTTTTCAAGAGTGAGGATTCAGAGGTCAGAAAGAGCAGAGAGATTGTGAATGGAAGAGGATTGAAGAGACGGTCAGAAAAGGAGATTAAAGGAAAGGAAGAGGTGCAAGTTAAGAAGAGTGCAGTGTGTTTGCGTGGAAAGAGTAAAGCACATGAGAATATGAATACAAGTGATGGGAGAAAGGCAAAAGAAAAGGGATGTCTCGTTCCAGCTACACTCTTGTCTCTAGCAAAGAAGAAAGTCTGCCAGCTGCAACAGGAAGTGAATAAGGGACAAAGACAGGATGGAGAAAAAGCATCGGCCTACGTAATGAAGCAAAATGAACTCATCGTTATCAATGCCAAGCGACAAATAACCCACGTTCCTGGGAAAATAATCAGCCAGTGGAAGGAAAGGATGATTTCAAAGGCGGCCGAACAAAGAGACAAGAAGGGTGCTCGTGTGGATAAAAGCCGTGCCAAAGTCAACCCAGAAGTTAGCATCAAGACAGTGAAACGCCCTCTGACTGTTAGTGATACTGAACGTTTCAAGAAGAAACGCGCACGGCTGGACCAGAATCAAGGCGCCATCATCTGCCCTGTTGATTCAAAGAGGAAGAAAGTGTGTCACCATCTTTAAGTGCAGCTAGTATGAAATCAGTCAATTAAGATCTAAATGACTGAATATATACAGGGTGTCTCAAAAATATAGGTACAAACTTTCAGGGAAGTAGATAACATCTAAAGGAATGAGAATTGCATAGGAACCCATAACCGGAAACGTCAGCGTAAGTCAATAGGCGCCGCTGTTCATCAGTGCGCTAGAGGGCAAATTTCGGATTTCCTCATTCGAGCGGTAGTCGGTTTACGAAGAGCATGCAAAGGTATTCGAACAGGAACCTGGCAGACATGCACTTAATGTATGGAATAGCTGCGAGCAACGGACGAGCCGCTCAACGAATGTATCAAGAAAGCTTCCCATACAGACATGTACCGGGCCACCGTTTGTTTGCGCGTGCGCATCAAAATTTGTGCGATTATGGGTCATTAAGAGGTAGCAGAAGTGAGGGCAGGCCACGATCGAGGCGTACTCCCGCCATGGAAGAAAGTGTGTTGGATGCCGTGGAGACTAATCCTAGTACCAGCACACTTACCGTTGCCTCTGCCTTAGGAGTGTCTCGTTGCAGTGTACAGCGTGTTTTGCACGGCGAGTCCTTACACCCCTTTCATCTCCAAAGGGTTCAGTTACTTCTCCCCACAGATCATCCTGCACGTGTGCGTTTTGCGCAGTGGTATCTCCAAGAAAGTGCCCAAGATGTGAATTTCCCAACTTATGATTTGTTTACTGATGAGGCCAGTTCCACTCGGGATGGCGTATTCAATCAGCACAATCAGCACAATGCGCATTTGTGGGCTCACGAGAACCCCCACGGTGTGCGCACCCATGCGTCACAACATCATTTCGCAGTAAATGTGTGGGCAGATTTGGTCGGCGACTGCGTAGTCAGGCCATACCTTTTACCATCCCGCATGACTTCCGCGAAGTATCTGATCTTTCTGGAAGTGGTTCTACCATGGTTACTTGCCCATGTTTCAGCAAATGTGAGACGCAACATGTGGTTTCAACATGATGGGGCTCCTCCCCATTATGGAAGGTGTGTTCGTGCGCATTTGAACATCTCTTTTGGGCAACGATAGATTGGGCGTGCTGGACCAGTTATCTGGCCCCCATGCTCACCTGATTTAACGAGCGTTGAATTCTTTTTGTGGGAGCCCCCTCAAAGTACCGTGTATGAATCGCCTGTGGAGTCTGACATGGAACTCGTGGCAAGGCTCGTATGCACTACTGCTACTATCAAAGAAACTCTAGGTGTGTTCGACCGTGTCCGGCAATCAGTGCTCCGTCGGTGTCACGCATGCATCGCGTCTCATGGTGGAAACTTCGAGCATCTGCTGTAACATTATGAAATGAATCATCTAGTACGCCATTTGTAATAATTATGCCCAATAAATGTTTTCCCATTAATCACTGTCTTGTGTCCTTTCAGATTTCGTGTCACGTGACACGAAGTTGCCAGATCACTAATTTCTAAAAAAATCGTTGCCAGATATTTTTTTCTGAATTTTGTGATCAACCATAGTGTTCGGATGCTTTTTTGAGCGACTGTACCTCTGCTACCACTTTCCCATAACGTTTCCGGTTATGCGTTCCTATGCAATTCTCATTCCTTTAGATGTTATCTACCTCCCCTAAAAGTTTGCACTTATATTTTTAAGATACCCTGTATATATAAGAATGCGAAGTCAACGACTAAAACCAAGAAGTATTTTATGCTTGCCAATCATGTTTGACTTTCCTATACTAGGATAATTTTTAAAACACTACACCATGTGGAAATGATCGCAAAACAATGCGAGAAGGGCTTACAAATGCTGCAACCACTGAACGGCCACCCAAAAGAATAAAATCAACATGGGATACAAATGAACAGATAACATCAGTTTCGTTGGCGAAGATTCAGTCAAAGACGAACAAGAAGAAATAATGAAACAAAAAGGAAAAAAAAAGTCTCTCATGAGCTGCGAAGCCAACGTAAGGAATATAGAAATCCTAAGACGGGAAATGATATTCCAGCAAGAGACACCTTTAGACCAAGGTGCATTGTAACTACATGTGAAAAATTTGGTAGACATTCTACCTTGAATACTGACCCAGAGAGGCAAGAATTATTGTCTGATATTAACGACACATCCAGTCACCAAATCCAAAGAGAGTAGTACATTGCGCGATTTGTTAAAACAGAAACCACAAGACATAAAACAGGTTAGGCAGAATCTAATTGAACAACACTTCGAAAGATTTCTTGTAATTAAATCACACTATTACAGAAGAGTACCAAACAATATTATTTACATTCAGATTCGAAGCTAAGGAAAATGTGACTTGTTTGTGGAAGAAAATATCATAACAGTGATATTAAAACAAGTTACCAAAGAAATGGAAATATATTTCGTACTTTGAAAATATCATTTCATTATCTTCCAAAAAAAGAAACACCAGTCCGAGCATGTTCACCTTACTATCTAGGTGATAACAAAGAAAAAGTGATATATTTCTTTCAAAAACAATGTCGAAAAAATAGTAATCTGCAAGAAGAAAGATGACACAAAGTTGGATGAAACTAAATAAGAAAGTTAGCTCGGTCCTTGATTTAAAAGTTATATCTTTTGCCAATAAGTAAGGAAACCAGCTGTTTCATCGTCGTCGATTAATCAATTACAATCTTACGATTTACATCACATCAAAGCAATGTGACTGCTTAACCTGGTATGTAGTCAGTTAGCAAACGAGGAGCATGTTAGCATGCAAGAAGTCTCAACTGTTTCCTTCAAAAATTCAACGAGGAAAGGATTGAAGAGGTATCATTATTCGGTGATAGTTGCAGAGATGAAAATAAGAATTCGTAATAACTGCTATATTACTTCATTCTGGGTGTAACTAGAAGAACATACAGTCTCTAAATGTCATCAATAACGATATCGACAAAGCAGGGGATTTATTCTTTTGCCTTCCCAACATATTCCAATCTTTAGAGCTGGGTCAGCGTTGAGACTTATCTCCGCAAAATTCCCCGCCCTGCCCACAGTTAGTAGAGGAACCAATGGGTTTGGAAAGGCCGCCGTCCGTCGGATGAAACGTTAAGCCGTTGCTCCGCGTGCGGGAGAGCCATACCCTGTGCACGTTAAAGAACACACTGGATGGCCTTGACGGGAGGCTACCATCTGTCTTCCAACAGCTGTTCCAGTGGGTCCCCTCCCCCAACCTTCTCTGAGCCTTCAAGGTCCATGTGACCTGGCCATTTAGCCCATGGTCTGCAAAAAAGTGCCGCTCAGATGCAAAACAATCAACCAACCAAGACACGGAAAGATAGAAAATTGTACATTCTACATATTCCTATTTTTTGCGGATTTTCTGTATACAAATTGCGTTATACTGATCATATTTTTCCACTATGGCAAATTTTTAATATGTGAAACTAATATTTTCATTGGGATCGTATTCATTAAAATGAAGCATAGCTACCCTAACGGCATGAAGCAGTTTTTCTTGTGAATGAAAGAAGAAATCGCTTTTAGATGCATTTAGAGACAGGGTTAAATTTAGAGATATACTTAACTGTTCAAGAAAACATAAATAGATACTCACACAACAACAATATCCAGAATATATCCACAAGATACCTGCAATGACTAGTGGATATCGAGTGAAAGTTTTACATATTTTTGGGATATTTCCTGGAGATTGTGGTTGTGTGGGTATGGAATCCATTATGTTATCATTGCTGAAAATTGCACTATAATAATTAAAACACTGGCAACAGAATTTGTTTGACGACAGAATTATGAGTTACAGACGTACGACACATCTGTCCTGAGCTACAGTTGGGTCATGAACAGTGTGCTTAAAGGCCTCGGAAAATGGGGAGACCTTGGATGCGGTGGATAGACAATGTCAAACAAGACCATGTTAGAACTGGTTTACAGCGACCAGATGCAGCAGATGTAGCTCAGGACAGATATGCTTGGAGAAATAAAAGCCCTTCTATGCCATGTTGTTTGACAATATCTGTCCATCGCATCCTAGTTCTCCACTTTTACTGAAGTCTTTAGACACACTGTTCATAACCCTATTTGCCAATATACAGCTATATCAACGGCGGGTAACATGGAAAAACCAAAGAAGCCTCTCTTTACACAATATGCTGCTCAAAGGAGGTTACTGACTCCATTTTCTAGGCTCATCATTACTTACAAAGTCAACCCGCTTAAAGTTCAAGATTCTGCATATAGTCATATAGAATCAAAGGCATCAAGTTTCCTGTTAACTTGCTTACATGATCATCATCATCCTTAAGCAGCCATGGGCTACGGAGGTCTAACAGGATTGTGCAATTTATTTCTCCAAGCATATCTGTACTGAGCTACATCTGCTGCATCTGGCCACTGCACACCAATTCTAACGTCTTGTTTGACATTGTCTGCCCTTAGCATCCTACGTCTCCCCCTCTTTTGAGGCCTTTAGGCACACTCTTCATAACTCTATTCGCTAATCTGTAATTATGCATACGGACAACATGGCCAAACCAACAGAGTCTCTCTCTGCACAATATGCTGCTCAAAAGAGGTTGCCGACTCCTTTGCTTAACTTCATCATTACTTAAGTTAATCTAAATCAGAAATTTTTGGATCTCCAGACCATTTAAGGCCAAAATCATTCCCTTGCAGTGAATTTCGCATAATATAATCAATAACCAAACTAAAGAGAAAAGGTGACAAAATGCATCTTTGTCGAACACTAGAAGAAGCAATTCTAAGCCAATTGCTAAAAGCCTTACCAACTCTCACACACTCCTAAGGAGGCGCGAAGCGTGAATGGAAGCAATTGAGACCTTGAGATTGCGCAGTTCATTCATCTATGATTCGTACAGGTGATTGATTTTACCGAATTATCAGTTACTTGCAATCAGCTAATAGTGTCATGTATCAAGAATTGAATCGTAGATCATTTGTTGATTGGAAAATTCCTGATATATTAATCAGTCAATGGTCTACGAGAATCATCATTTCGTCAACTGCAGGGTCTCATTGTCTCCAAAGTTTTCACTAAGATTGACCACTGCTTCTTAGTGTTATTATAGAGTTTTCAGTATATTAGCTGACTCGTCTACAAATTGTAACGATCAACAGAGTTAAAAGTCTTTGTGAAATCTACAAAGCTAACAATCAAAAGTTTCTGAAACTCTAAACATTTCGTAAGAATCTGCGTGAGTGAAATTATCTAATCTACACATCCCCTACCACTTCTGAAACCACACTGCTAATCACGCAATTATCCACTAGATTCTTAAATCTGTTAAGCACAATCACGCAAAGAATTTTATCTGGAACAGAAAGTAGGATGATACCTCTATAGTTATCACAAGAACTGAGATCACCCTTTTAAAAATAGGGATAATAAGAGCTGTGGTAAAATGCATAGGAACAACGCCTTTATCATAAAAGATTGTCAAAATTTCAGTCATCCAAGTGGTAACCAAAACATTTCCAGCTCTAAGCATTTCCGTAGCAATTTCGCCTACTACTGGGGATTTATGATGTTTAAGTTTAGAAATAGCCAAAATAACTTCAGATTGTGTTATGAGGCCAACATTAAAGCCACCAATGAATCTATCATCATTACAAACAATTGGAGTAGAACTAACCACATTGTTTAGACTATCACTGAAATACTAGCCCACCTAGCCATAACAGAATCCTCACCTTCTATAACCTTACCTTGTTTATCCTTCAATCCCTGTATACCTGTCCGTTTACTACCACACAAAACATTAAACAATCCGGTACAGCTCTCTACTGTTGTGCTGTCTAACTGCTTCTTCGGCTTTGTCAGCCAAACCATCAAGCAGATTTCAAATTTCACTAACATAACTAACCCTACAAAGAGCCAAATTATTATACAGCCTAATTTTAGTCTTTAGGTTTATACGCATATTTCTCCACGTTTATTTCTCCCTTAAATATTCAAACTTCCATAACTTATTAAATACTGAACGAATATTGTTGAAAATCGAGATATTGATTTATTTGATCGAGATCTTTATCTGCAATCACATTTTTGAAAACAAAAAAACTTGTTTTAGAAGTTATACAGTATTGACGTTAGCTTCCCATTTAATTAACATAGGGATTTTCCTTAATTTATGGAAACCAGTGTATTAATTATTCACAGTGAGATCGGTACATTTTTTTATTTGCGCAAGTTATAAAATCTTGGGTAAGTTTGGATAACGAAACTCAAAAGTCTTCTTTTGCTGACAAATATAAGATTTCTTTCTTTATTTTTACTATCATCAGAAATGAAAAAGTTGTTTTACATAAATATATGTTTGAAAATTAAAGTAAAAGACAGATAGTTGTCTTTGTAATTTCGGGATTCATAACACAGAAATGTACACTTCTCATAAATCCTTTTTGGTGTTGTTATCGTTTTCGTGCTGTACCTTTCGAATTGCGTGTATGGTTGTTGAGCTAAGATTTTGCGTAATTGTCTAAAACGTTCTGCAAGACCCTCAGTGATAGGTGAGACCATATTAAAAAAAAAACACTTCATTATTGAAAGAGGACTTGGGATGCTGTCTTAAGAATTTGGATTTAGTGACGCAAGTAGCGGAGCCAACTCAGAGTTCTACGTCATATCATTGGTGATTAAATTAATATTACAGTCCCATATTGTCGACGATAATGTTTGAGTGTGTGAACGTATCAAAGAATAGCGGATGTTAGCCCGAATCCTTCAAAATAGACGACAATCTTTGGTGATAGAAAGTGGCATGTTCCTCTCCGAAAATTAAAAGACAAATTCTTTAAAATTCTAATTTTTAAAATTTTCTCCACATTCTAAACATTCAAACAAATAATTGTATTAGTGAACTGAAACGAGAGTGGGTTTCTAAGCAGGAACGCTTAATATCAAATAGTTCTGTTAAAAGCATTTAAATTTCTTTGTTTAAATTTGATACGTCATGACTCGATGCCAGAGGTTATTTAATCTCTTATCCATCTGCGAAAAATGGTCATTGCTATGTAACAGCGCATGCTCAACAGTTAACGTCATGGGTAGACACTATACCATCCGCTATAGTGTCTACCCATCCACCTATCTATCTTCCTAACCATCATCTCTCTATCTATAACTACCTATTCAGTCATCCATCTGCTTACCTTCCTACCTATTATCTAATATACCTTCACATGCATCTCTCTATCTACCCATGTACCTATCTCTTGTCTGCCTGCATCTCCTCTCTGTCTCCTAGCATCCATCTGTCGCTGCCTACCTACCTACCTACTTAACTACCTATCTTCCTACCTTCTAATCTGTTTGTCTGTATATCAATCTACCTATCTCTGCTCCTAATCAACTCTCTATCTATTTACCTCTCACTATATCTATATATCTGTCTCTCTACACACACACGGCCTGTAAATGGTAGTTAGGCATATACTGGAAGGAGAGCTGTGTGCCAGTCCCGTGTGTTGGTGCTTAGAACCAGCCAGGCCTAACACCTAATGTCCGACCCCGCCTTCTCGTGGTGCAGGCCGTTAGTACCTTTCAAAAGAGATGTTCTCTTCTGAAAGAGAACCGAAGGGGAGGGCTATCAGATCAGTGTGGCATGCAGATATGGTCATCTAAAGCCATATTTTTTTTTTCAGCCCATGTGAGGAGTGATCAACTTTACAGTCTTGCTACTTTGAATTCAGACCAGTCCGGTTTCGCGAAAAATTTCTCTTGGGCATCATAAGACATTAAACAGAAATAAATATGGCTGATGATTTATTTTATTTTTATAATGATTTTATGACAAAATTAAAAAGTCAATGTCTCTTCGAACGAAAAATATTAGAAATACTAATAGAAACCGAAAATGCGTGTGTAAAAGTATTATAAAATCAAAAAGACATTCATTTCTTAAAGATAGAAAACACGTAAATATTAATCAAAATCCCCATTATGCTTATTTTTAAATACTACAAACTGATTAAAAGGTTACAATTATAATTAAAATATTTTTACTTATTTTTTCACAATTTCACGAAATATTTGAATAATTCTGAATCCGAGCTCACCTCTATTGCTTAAGAATCATAAAGGTGCTATTCTAATGGGCTTCTCTTGAAAAATCTACTGCTGTTTTCAATTTCAACGGGACTTGCTAACCCGTGTGAACAGGTGCCCAAGATACCTTATATCAGTTGGTGGATAATCTTGGTCACAGGATATCGCAGGTACTTAATCCTTGCTTCTAGTGGCACCACCAACCTACAATGAACTAATGTTTCTTAGGCAGATCAGTTTCTCTTTGAATTCTGGTTCTTCGAAAAATCAGCATGTTAATGTGGTGCATAAATTTCCTGCCTACATTACTGGGTTCAGCATTTAGCGGTGTGGGGTGAATGGGTTGGGTTGTTGTTGTTTTACCTCTGAGCGGCACTTTTTTGCACACCATGGGCTAAATGGCCAGGTCACATGGACCCCGAAGGCTCAGAGAAGGTTGGGGGTAGGGGACCCACTGGAACAGCTGTTGGGAGACAGATGGTAGCCTCCCGTCAAGGCCATCCAGCGTGTTCTTTAACGTGCACAGGGTATGGCTCTCCCGCACACGGGGCCACGGCTTAACGTCCCATCCGACGGACGGCGGCCTTTCCAAGCCCATCGGTGTCTCCTACTGACTGTGGGCAGGGCGGGGAATTTTGCGGAGATAAATCTGAACGCTGACCCAGTTGGGACTCGAACCTGGGAACTACAGATTACGATCCTGGCGCGCTACTGGGGTCCTACTGGGGTCCTGGCTACAGATTACGATCCTGGCGCGCTACTGATTACGATCCACCCCCGCCCCAGGGGTGAATGGGTCGCTGCCCCATGGGTATAGTTAGGGTCTATTACATATCTTTTGGCCTCCGTCTTTCACAGAAAACCTAGTTTCTTCAAACATTCTAATAAAATATCTTTTTAACAGGTAACTGGAATGAGAGGTTTCTGCATCACAGACCCTACATGATCACTGGTATAATGTTTTGGGAGATATTATATATATATTTCAGTATCTCCTATTTTTGCTTACTATTACCAAAACAACAGAATTTCTTGAAGTAATATATGATAAAACACACTCAGATCTGGAGTATCAAATGCTATCATTTATGTGACATTCGTTTAAAGACACCTAGTGTCAACATTCTTTAGCCTTTTTTTTCTTTAGCAGATTGTATAGAAATTCTTACAGAATTACTTTTCGTATTCTTCGAAAATCCCAATAGCTCAATATTGGCTCTATCGATGAAAAATGACAGAATTTAGAACAGATATTGCACATGACCTATTATACCAGAAATATGAACTTTTTGTGATAGAGTGTGGCGGGCAGGAGACTTATATTGGCAGCAATCATTTGTCTCCTCACCCCCCAGTGGGGGGTGGTAATATTTTTTAAGTGATAAATGAAAAATTATTTTTCGTGTAACCTAGGTACTAGTAAAATACTGTCAACTCTCGTTAACTCGAAACAGGAAAGAAACAAAATCACTTCGAATTATCGAATCTGTGCTAAAATGACACATAAGCAGTTTAAAAACCGTTACAGAACACGCAACATATACCCATATATTGGAAAAAATTTGCTCTTGCATTTAGTAAACCGTTTTAACAACTTTACTGATATATATCAGGAAATTCTGCACGACACATTCTTTTTCTTTTTCCTTTATCGCATTCTAGCAGTTACAGTACCATATATCTTTGTTCTTTAAATGGTTGACAGAGTACAGCTACGAATTCCGAATTGTTTGACAAAATATATTTTCCTCTTTCTGCAGCTTTCAACAGCTATGATCATCTTTCTTTATCCCTTAATGACAAGGAATTCAACTTATGCTTTCTGCCATTGTAATATAATTAAATGCAAAAAGATAAATTAGCTCACCAAGAGATATTAGCTCTAAACTGAAATTAAACCAGCAATTTCTATGGCGAATGGTTGAAATACTTACCTGTGAGTCGTGCGGGAGAGTAGTGTCTAGAGCAGTGGATCTCAACCTTTTATGCTTCATGTACCGCTTGGAAATGTGTATGTAACTGACGTACCCCTTATATAGATAGATAAAACTATAGTTATAGTATAGCAATGGGAACAAAATAAAACGTTTTTATATATATACGCATTAAATTGTATTCAAAAATTACATTAATCGATAAACACAAAAAATGACATAAGCAATTTAAAAAATCTTATAAAATTATAAACATTTTACTGGGTAATCAGTGAAATGGTTGGGCTTGTTTACGCTTGCACAGTTCATTAATGGTTGGGGCCAAAGTCAGTTAGACTTTGTTACTAGATCTAACGACTTTTGAGCTCTCACGGCGTACCCCAAAAACTTTTTACCGCATACCCCAAGGAGTACCCGTTGAGAACTCCTACTATAGACTATATACCAACCTACCTAGTCACTATTTACTTACCTACCTACTTTTCACTATTCTACCACCTATCCACTATATATCTACCCAATCACCTATCTATATATCGACTAACTGTTTACCTACCAATTTATGTATCTACCTATCCACTTCTTTATCTATCGACTTACCTATCTACTTACAGATTTATCTATCTATCTACCCATATCCATCTCCTCCATAGTCATTTACTATACCCACCCACCCGTTTACCTATCTATCTAGATACCTACCTATCTGCCAGAGGCAAAGCGTAGTGGAAGCAATTGACAGAATAAGACTTCGCAGTTGACGAAACGATGATTCTCGTAGATTATTGGCTGATTGAGCTATCAGTAACTTTTCAATCAACCAATGATATATGATGTAACTGTTGGTCCATGACACTATTGGCTGATTGACAATTAACTGGTAATTCGGTAAATATGAGATACCTGTAAAAATCATAGATATCTCAACTGCGCAGTCTCAAGGTCTCAATTGCTTCCATTCACGCCTCGCGCTTGCTATCTGCATACTCAACTATCCATCTACCCACATAACTACCCCCCTAGTTATCAACCCGCCCATCCACCTATCCAACTAACCATCTACCTACCCATCCATTTATCTACCTCTCCATCTTCTTCTACATATTCATCCATCCAACCGCTTACCTCCTCAGCCATCTACCTGCCTTCATATTCATCTGTCCATTTACACATGTTCCTATCTGCCTGCCTGTTGCCTTGACATCTATCTATCTATCAGTGGGAAGCGTAGTGGAAGCAATTGAGACAATGAGACTGTGCAGTTCACGAAATGATGATTCTCGTAGATCATTCGCTGATTGAGGTATCAGCCACTGTTCAATCAACCAACGATCTATCATGCAATTGTTGATCCATGACACTATTGTCTAATTGACATGTAACCGATAATTCGGAAGATCAATCACCTGTAAGATTTATAGATGTCTAAACTGCGCAGTCTCAAGATCTAAACTGCTTCCACTAACTACCTATCTATTTAACCAACTACTTATCATCTAATCTACCCATCTGTCTGTATAACAAGCTCATATCTATCTTACTAACCAACTATCTATTTACTACTTAGCTATCACTCTGTCTGTCTGTCTGTCTTTCTATCTGTCTGTCTTTCTATCTGTCTCTCTACACACACACATATGGCCTGTAAATGTTAGTTAGGAATATACTGGAAAGGAAAAATGTTTATTTTTCAAATTGGCCCGCGACTTCCAAAAGGTTGAGCACCCCTGCTCTAAGCAATTAGACAATGGTGTGGTCAGCAGCAAGATTGTGAAGTTGTCCATTCTCGAGCAGGAATATACTGGAAAGGAGATAAGTGCTAAATCCCGTGTGTTTGTGCAAAGAAGTGTTCGTGCTACGTTCGTGCTACGAGAAGGCGTTCGTGCTACGTCCGCCTTCTCGTAGTTCAGGATGTTAGTACCTTTCAAAAGAGATATTCTCTTCTGGAAGGGAACCGAAGAGAGGTACTACCAGATCAGTGGGGCGTACAGATCTGGTCATCTAACGCCGTATTTTCTGCCGCTCAGAGGTAAAACAACCCAAGCCATATTTTCTTTCTTTATTTGCCCTGCTCAAGAATGGACAACTTTAAAATCTTGCTGCTGACACGATTGTCAAAAAATGCTTAGAGCAGGGATGCTCAACCTTTTGGAAGTCGCCAGCCAATTTGAAAGTTTGGTACATGTGATATTATATATATATATATTTTAATATTTTTTGGAAGCTTCGTCATATTCGCGGGCCACAATTAAGGGTCCGGCAGGAGGCCATCTTTGAGCACCCGGGCTTAGAGCATGGTTACTAGGGATCACTTTAGACACAGTTATTCTAGGCCGAAACCGCCTGAATCCGGATGAGCCTGATTTCTGGAAATAGGTTTTCTGACATATATTAAATTAGGCGTCATATTAAAATCGGCATCATATTAAACAAATATGCAAATGATTTGTTTTATTCCCAGTGTCTTAATTTTATTCATTTTTATGACATAATTAAGATGTTAATGATTTTTGGGATGAAAAATGTACCGAAAGTATAATGTGTAACAGCATTTTAAACTCGAAGACTCATTCATTTTTTAAAGAAAAAGAATACGAAAATATTAATCAATATAATATTAATATAATATTAATAATTAAGCATGATGCTTCATTTTAATTACTAAGAGACTGAGTAAAAGGTTCAAATTATAATAAAAAATTTCATATTTTTACGTTTTTTGTCACAAATGTAAGGGATATTTGATATTTGAATGATTATGAGCAGGTGCCCGAACTCATCTGTATTATTTTGTGCACCGAGCTCGAAATTAATGAGTTAAAATGAAACATTTTTACCTAGAGAGGCATAGCAAATTCGCCGGGGTCGGGAAAAAATTTCGTTATACTGAATATTTCTTTACTCTGACGTTCCCCGTGTCAACATTTCACTGTAGATATAATAATAATATATGTAGGTAGGTATATTACAGAGATATATTTCATACCTGGAAAAAAACACTTTGACTCTCAAGGCCAGTAGAGCTCCTTTGCTCTGCGGTTGTTAAACCTCTGGCTTTATGTCTAAATCATAAATAAAACATGCAGTTCAGAAATATTGACCTATAGGTAATACATAGAGAGACATATAAAATATTAAACAATTACGGAAAAATAATATTCAGATTAATTGAATATTTCTTTCATAGAAAATATTGTCTATAAAGTGTTAAAGGCGTTTTTTCAGCGTTTTTAATACTTTAAAGCCATTGAATACCATCTTTTGTCCTAGCTCTTAGGGGGTGCACGTTAAAGAAGACGCTGGATGGCCTTGACGGGAGACTACCATCTGTCTCCCAACAGCCTTCCAGTGGGTCCCCTCCCCCAATCTTTTCTGAGCCATCGGTGACCTGGCCATATCAACCTAGCTCTTAGGGTACTCAAACGTGTCAGCAAAAACTCTCAGAAAAAAAAGCTCTTAGGGTACTCAGAGCGTGTCCAGCAAAAACCATGCTGGACACGGGGTCAACCATGCTGGACACGGGGTCAACCATGCTGGACACGGGGTCAACCATGCTGGACACGGGGTCAAACCATGCTGGACACGGACTATATGTCAATGTATCATGAATTCAACAGACATTTTCATTGCAATACACATTTCCCCTTAGTTTTAGAGTTTTATTTTTATTTAATTTCATGAAAAATGGGTGAAATATGCGCAAGTTTAATAATTTTTGGCTTCCATTACACTATTAGAATTTTCAAAGGAAGGGTGGGGAGTTGGGGCACTTGCAACCCCCCCCCATCCTAGATCCGGCCCTGCTTGCGCAATATATTGGGCATTAAGAAGTGTGACTTTATAAAGAATAATGAGGTTAGGCGAAAGAGTCATCCTTCGTTCTTTGAATGGTGTTTTTTAACCCTTATCTTACTGTCCCGATCATGTTTGAACAGCATTATGTTCCCTCTACACAAGAGACTGATGTGGTTTGGCCATGTTGCCCATATGATGAAGGCTGCTGCAGACGTCGTGCGAGGTGTGTGCACAGCACACCTACGGCTATTTTAAGGACTACACTTTAATACATTAATTAAAATATTAAATAAAAATATCAATTATCGCAGTATTATTACAGATTATAGAATGATGGAATAATTGCAGTTAATTTTAAGTGATATAATGCACATTTATATCACTCTCGCGAAGCGGAACATTTTACAGTTTTCTTCCATTTTGTTTTTCTTAGTACTACCAGTTTGTTCACGGAGAAAAGCCTAAAATTCCATCACAACATATCTCTCTGAGCATGAACTTCATAGTATGTCAGAGTCACACCCGTGTCCAGAATAAAATAATGGGGAGTGGGGTAATTTACTGGATAGCAGTTAGAGCAAAAAAATTCTCTCTAATTTAGTGGTGAGGATGCAACTCCCTCCCCCTTGGGGGCGGGGATGGCTCAGTCGGTAGCGCGCAGGTTGGTAATCTGTAGTTCCCAGGTTCGAGTCCCTGCTGGGTCAGCGTTGAGACTCATCTCCGCAAAACTCCTCGCCCTGCCCATGGTCAGTAGGGGACACCGATGGGCTTGGAAAGGTCGCCGTCCGTTGGATGGGGCTTTAAGCCGTGGCTCCGTGTGCGGTAGAGCCATACGCTCTGCGCGTTAAAGAACACGCTGGATGGCCTTGACAGCAGGCTACAATCTGTCTCCCAACAGCTGTTCCAGTGGGTCCACTCCCCCAACATTCTCTGAGCTTTTGGGGTCCATGTGACCTGGCCATTTAGCCTATGGTGTGCAAAAAAGTGCCGCTCAGAAGTAAAACAACCCCAACCTAACCCTCCCCTTTCAGTGAAACTTCTTCGCACCTTACGCAGATTCTGACCGTGAACTGATGGATATGTCCTTTATTTTAACTGAACCCATCGCAGTATTTAAAATGGAGACTGAAAAGCTCAAACCATTTGTTTTGACTCTCTCACGTTTATGCATTTTCTGGTTCAGAGCGACATTACAATGCGATCTTTTTAGTTCCAGTTTTCTTTCCCTCAAAAAAATGCATAGCACATTTCGAATTGTAGATGAAATGGTTAGCATTTTTATATTGACATCTCTTGATCGGATTTGAAACTATCGCTTTATTTTTCATCAGATTTGAAACTATTGCATCATTTATCATCGAATTTAAAACTATAATTTCACTTAACAAGAAAAACATAAGAAGTTAGAATGGAATCGAAAGTAAAACTCAGATTCTGTGTCGACTCTCAGATTCAGACTCTCCTTCTGTGTCACGAAGGTGAAATGAGTAATCATTTACAAGTATTTTCGTTAACGATTCTCTACAGATTTTCCCTCATCATTTCTCGGTTTTTCAGTTGGTGGATTGTCAAAACAGTCCCTCCACCATATCTTTCGAACGAGATAAACAAACTTAATGATTTATGTGTCAAAGCTTGTGAAGCGGGAAGTCTCTTGGGCAATAAAAATTTATCCCGATGCTTTCTTCCCCTCCTGGCCTAGCCGTCCCGTGACCGAGTGGTTATCGTGCTTGACTACTGCTCAAAAAGTACATGGGTTTGAGACCCGGATAAAACATGGATGTTTGTGTTGTCCATCCTCTCAGACCTCATATTATGGTGTATAAATTGATGGTATCTGCCAGACCTCTGTAGCAAACAGCTGCATGAGGGAATATTTATTATATATTAATATTTCTTCTTCCACTAAAGAAGGGGCGGGGGCGGGGGAAGGCTCAGTCGGTAGCGCGCCAGGCTTGTAATCTGTAGTTACCAGGTTCGAGTCCCAGCTCGGTCGGCGTTGAGATTTATTTCCGCAAAATTCCCCTCCCTGCCTACGGTCAGTAGGGGACACCGATGGGCTTGGAAAGCCGCCGTCCGTCGGATGGGACATTAATCTGTGGCCCGTGTGCGGGAGAGCCATACCCTGTGCACGTTAAAGAACACACTGTATGGCCTTGACGGGAGGCTAAAATGTCTCCCAACAGCTGTTTCAGTGGGTTTATACCCCCAACCTACTCTGAGCCTTCGGGGTCCATGTGACCTAGCCATTTGGCCCATGGTGTGCAAAAAAGTGCCGCTTAGAGGTAAAACAACCCAACAACCTTCTGTGAGAAGGCCTATAAAAGCTATGAGTAGCTTCTAGTATTCTTCTCTGTACTAATGTCGCAAATGAAAAAAAAATCAGTAAATATATTCGGAAATTTAAAAAATACGTCAATAGTTGCTTGCAATTCCTTCCCACAATGGCAACATGGAGATAATTTTATGTTTGATGAGTGTGCAGTGGACAGACGGGAGGAATCACATAGCACTTGTAGGATACAGACAATCCCAGAAGTGATAGTCAATTGACATATGTCATGTGTGAAATTTGTGATTTGGTGATCGCAGGGAACTGCAAAGGAATGTGTAAGAAAGCCTTTACGCTCTCCTGCAAATTCAACAGTATTAAAAATACGGTCATTAACAGTGAATAAAAGGAAGGATATTCTCCATTCCTGAAAAATCCAGTTGATTTACGCTTCTGTATGTAATTAATAAAAAAAATCCTCTTCGAAATAGTTAGTAAGAAGTACGGCGAATGAATATATTTATAAAGCATATTCTGATAACTTCTATTATATTAAGTTGCATTTAATTTAACACGGGAAAAATCAATTCTCGTTTTCAGCTTCAGAAATGTGATATTTCCTATTCATGACTGATTATGTCTGTTAAATATAATATTTCGACACAAAAATTGCTCGGTTCTCTTATCGTTGGTTGGTGAGTGTGCCACACCAAATGTTGTTATATCTAGTAATCCTAAAACGAGACCGCCCTGCCCACGGTCAGTAGGGGATACCAACGGGCTTGAAAGGGCTGCTGTCCGTTGGATGGGACATTAAGCCGTGAATCCTTGTGCGGGAGAGCCATACCCTGTGCACGTTAAAGAACATGCTAGATGGTCTTGACGGGAGATTACCATCTGTCTCCCAACAGCTGTTTTGTGGGTCTCTTCCCTCAACCTTCTCTAGAGCCTTCGGGGTCTTGTCACCTGGCCATTTAGCCCATGGTGTGCAAAAAGTACCGCTCAGAGGTAAAACAACCCAACCCTAAAACGAGAGTCCACATAGGTACAGTTTTGGAAATATAAAATAAACTTCTCATTTCGAACATTTTCGGAGCTACTCTTCTCCGAATTAATCGACAGCATGGTGTAATAGATTTTAGATACACACATAAATAATATCGTCAATATACAGTATGTTCATAATAAAATACAACAAAATTGGAATATCAAAAAACTACACGTATTCTTGTTTTATACATCATCATCATCATCCTCAAGCAGCCATGGGCTACGGAGGTCCAACCAGACCTTAAAATTTAGCTCTCCAAGCAAGTCTATCCTGAGCTACATCTACTGCATCTGGCCACTGCACACCAATTCTAACAAGGTCCTGTTTGACATTGTCTGCCCACCGCATCCTAGGTCTCCCCTTCTTTCTGAGGCCTTTAGGCACACTGTTCATAACCCTATTCGCCAATCTATAATTATCCATACGGGCAACATGGCCAAACCAACGGAGTCTCTCTCTGCACAATATGCTGCTTAAAGGAGGTTGCAAACTCCTTTGCCTAACCTCATCATTAGTTACAAAGTTGAACCACCTAATGCCCAAGATACTGCGTAAGCATCTGGAATCAAAAGCATCTAGTTTCCTGTTATCTTGTTTACAAAGTGTCCAAGTTTCACTACCATAACTAACCCTAGAAAGAACCAAACTATTATACAGTCTAATTTTAGTCTTTAGGTGTATACGCCTATTTCTCCACACTCCCCATAGATTCCTAAATGTCCCGGCAGCAATCCCTATTCGTCTGTTAATCTCATGCCGCACATCACCATTATCTGTTACATAGCTCCCAAGATAATTAAACTGCGACACCTACTCAAGACTGCAACCATTCAGATTAACTGAATCACAGCCTGCCTGACCAATTTTCATCACTTTAGTTTTCTCTCTGTTTATAACCAAACCTACTCTACTACCAGTCTCATCAACAGCTCGAATGAAAGAGTTCATCTCGTCAACATCATTTGCCAAAAGGGCTAAATCATCAGCATAATCTAAATCAGAAATTTTCGTATCTCCAGCCCATTTAAGGCCAAAATCTTTCCCTTCAAGTGAATTTCGAATAACATAATCAATAACCAAACTAAAGAGAAAAGGAGACAAAATGTACACTTGTCGAACACCAGAGGTAATGCTAAACCAATTGCTACAAGCCTTACCAACTCTCACACACGACTCAGTGTTATTATAGAGAGCTTTCATTATGTTAACTAACTTGTCTGGTATACCATATGATCTCACAATCAACCACAAATTATGACGATCAACAGAGTCGAAAGCCTTTTTGAAAACAACAAAGCTAGCAACCAAAGGTTTCTGAAACTTTAAACATTTCTCAAGAATCTGCCTAAGTGAAAATATCTGATCCACACATCCCCTACCACTTCTAAATCCACATTGCTCATCACGCAATTGACTGTCAACCAGATTCGTAATTATATTAAGCACAATCATGGAACGAACTTTACCTGCAACAGAGAGTAGGCTGATACCCCTATAGTTATCACAAGAATTGTGATCATCTTTTTTTGAAAATAGGGATAACAATAGCTCTGGTAAAATCCTTAGGAACCATGCCTTTATCATAAAAGATATTCAGAATTTCAGTCATCCAAGTGGTAATCGAAACATTCCCAGCGCTAAGCATTTCCGTAGTAATTTCATCTACCCCTGGGGATTTATGTAGTTTAAGTTTAGAAACAGCCAAAATAACTTCAGATTGTGTTATAGGGCCAACAATAAAGCCACCAATGCATCTATCATCATTGCAAACAATGGAAATAGAACTAACCACATTGTTTGGAATATCACTGAAATACTCAGACCAGCTAGCCATGAGAGAATCCTCACCTTCTATAATCTTACCTTGTTTATCCTTCAATCCCTTTATACCTGTCCGTTTTCTACCACACAAAACATTAACTATCTGGTACAGCTCTCTGCTGTTGTGCTGTCTAACTGCTTCCTCGGCTTTGTCAGTCAAACCATCAAGCCAAAGATTCTTATCAGCAGCTAACTGATCTTTTACACGTTTATTAAGTTCTCTGTAATGCTTTCTATTAGGACTAGTAGGGTATTGATTAAGGACATTCCTGCAGTTCTTTCTTTCCGAAATAAGTTCAAGTGCCTTATCACTCAGATAATTCTGTCTCTTCTGCTCCTTTTTTCCTAAAAGAGTACTGTTAGTGTCCTAAAAAGCCTGTTTAAAATGATCCCTTCACAGATCTTTCACAGTCTTTAATGCTTGTCTGAAATTTTGCTGTAAGAAACCTTTCACTAATGCACTCATATCCTAGAAACGCATCACTAGCGTGTCTGTTGAGAAGCAGACCCACGCCTTGGGGATGCTTATTGTCGTCCCTCTATGAAAAGAAAAATTAAAGATTATTTTTAAGAATCTGATCTTTATGTGTCCATCTGGTCTCTTGCAAGTCGAGAATATCTAAATTATAACGGTGGAATTCTTGTGTGAGGACATCAAGAGGAAAAGCTCTGTGTAAAGTCCTTACATTCCAACTACCTATGGAGAGAAAATGGTTAGTGGGATGTTTAAAGAAACTATGTTTATTGAGAGAGAGAATGCCGACAATATCAAACAGCCCCCTAATCGCAGACATGGGGCAAAGACCCGTTCCCCCACTACTAAAGGCTGAAGCCATCTGCACTGGAAGACTTCCTCCAATGTAGAATTTGACGATGCCAGTAGAAGCAAAGAGTTCAGTGCCTGCGATGACCTCTGCTCAGGATTATCCACCAGCTGATAAATATATCCTGTGAATCTATTCACTTGGAGCTGTCAACCCACAAACAAACAGAAAACACGACGGAAGATTTTCCCTCCACAGAACCCCCCAGTGCAGCAAAATCAGGATCCATAATCAAGCTCAAAGCCATGTATCTGTCCAGTCCAGTGGGTTTATATGGTCAGCACCAGGACCCTGTGTGGTTGACCACTCCTCAGCAGGGTAGAAAAAAAAAAGAAAAGTAGCCATAGTTGTCCAGATCAGTATGCCACACTAATCTGGCATCCCTCTCCTTCCGTTCACTTCCAGAAGAGAGTATCACTTTCGAAAGGTACTAACGGTATGCACCACAAGAAGGCGGGGTCGGACATTAGGTGCTAGGCTTGGCCGGTTCTATGCATCATCACAGGGGATTGGTGCATAGCTCTCCTTCCAGTGACTACCTAGCTACCATTTACAGACCTTCTATAAATTTTTCTCTTTTTTAGAATGATTTCTTAATAGCCATCTTTTATATTACAGCAAAATACAAACAAAAAACATTTTAGCAACACAAATTAACAAGACAATATATTATACGTTTTAACGTAATAAATATTTGTTGCTCACTTTGCTTCATTAGCCTTTAGAACATAGATTCCCAACGGGGGTGATAGCGCCCCCCAGTGGGCGCTGGAGCCTTCTATGAGGGCGGTAGCGGATCCAGAGGCAAATGGGGGCGTTGAGGCATCAAGAGGGGCGGTCAAATAAATAAATAAATTTAATGGAATTTTCTGTGACAACCTTTTTATCTCTTCTATTTTGTGGTGTCTTCCTGGTGATTCTGGTCATCCACTACCTCATCCGTCATGTACAGCTTTTCAACTGCAGCTTGGACAATAAGTTCCCTGCTACCGCCTACTAGCGTACTGGTACGTCTGAAGTCGACTGAGATGCTCTCAAAAGTTCTCTTCAAGATCACAGATTGGATATAAGCTTCAATATGTTTTCCCACTCCAAGTCGCTTTGAGTAGGCTTTATGGTACGTAGTTACAATACCATCCCACGTCAGAACATAAGGTATAATATTGTTGCGGATTACAAAAATGGATAGCCACTTAGCGTGAGTATTAAAAGCTATATTTCAAAACCAAATTCAATACAAGGTAAATTGTTACAAAGGAAATATGGATGAAGTATCTTATTGACAAATCAACTATTAACATGCACAAGTCATCAATCTTCCTGCGTAGAGCACACAATATCAGCTCTGTGTATTTTACTAAATACTACCTTTTACTTGATTTACCAGGTCACCCGAAGATCTTCACTCGTAAACCAATTCTCGTCCTGTGCTAATAACTTTTCACACACTAGCCGAACAAAAAGACAGTCCGTGTAGACATTCGAAGTTAGCCATAAAAGTTCCCACTTTTATACTTCCGCGTATACACAACACATCAAGTTACTTCTTGATACTTAACGATAAAAGATCCCACTTTTATCCTTCCGCGTATACACAACACATCAAGTTACTTCTTGATACTTACGCGCACTGTCTCAGAACAGCTCACCGTCCATTTTCGAACTCACCGACCGTTACAATACACAACGACCGTTACAACACACAACGACCGTTACAATACAAAACGACCGTTAACGCTCCACTCTTCTTCTCCAAATTCTCCCAACGTTCTTATTCGTTGGCTGAAACTTTTTGCTTTCGGTTGCCAGATTCCTTCTGTCGTAACACTGCCCCCTCCCTAGGTCTTGTTCGTCCCGAACAATTCTGGATTCCATAGTTTCTTCAGTTCTTCGATGAAACGGGGCCAAACGATCCACGTGAACCACCTTGCACTTTGTAGCTGGACGTCGACGAATGCGATATACCACGTCATTAATCCTGTTAACTATTGTATATGGGCCTTCCCAAGGTTTCTGAAGTTTTGGAGATAGTCCTTTCTTTCTATGTGGACTGTATAGCCAGACAAGATCTCCTTGATTGAAAATAGTTCCATTTATTTTACTGTCATATCTTGTTTTGGTTCTGTCACTTGTTATGTCGATGTTATGTCTAACGGAGTGATGGATTTCTTCTAGTCGTTGTTGCAATTCTTGTACGTATTGTGGAGTGGACACAGGCATTGCTTCGGGCCGACCATATAAAAGGTCACAGGGAAGACGTAACTCTCTTCCAAAAAGCATCATGGAAGGTGTCTGTCCAGTTGTCTCATGCACTGCCGTCCTATATGCCAGCAAAAGGAGTGGTACATGGCGATCCCAGTCACGTTGGTGGTCGTTCACAAATAATGCTAAATGCTGAGCAATTGTTCTATTGAATCTTTCAACCATACCATCCGACTGAGGGTGTAAGGGAGTTGTTCTGGTTTTCTGAATGCCTAATAGTTGACAGATGCCTTTAAACACATTGGATTCAAAATTCCGTCCTTGATCAGAGTGGAGTTGTAAAGGTACTCCATACCTACTAATGAAGTTATTAACTATCATCTCAGCCACTGTTGTTGCTTCCTGGTCTTGAATGGGATATACCTCAGGCCACTTTGTGAAATAATCCATTACCACTAATAAATATCGATTTCCATCATCAGTTCTAGGAAACGGACCCATTACATCAATGGCTATTCTTTCAAAAGGGGCACCAACGTTATACGTCTGCAGCTTACCCCGACTCCTAGTCTTAGGGCCTTTCTTTGCTGCACAGGCTTCACATTGCCTACACCATCTCTCAACGTCTGCCCTACTTTTCAACCAATGAAATCGTTCCCTGGCTTTGGCTAATGTCTTATTAACACCGAAGTGTCCTCCAGTGGCACTATCATGTACATCTTTCATCACAAGTTCCACTCGGGATCGAGGAAGGATTATCTGCCAACGGATCAGCCGTCCAGTGGGATTCTCCCATCTTCTGTATAATACTCCGTCTTCCATTTTTAAGGAGTCCCACTGTGCCCAGTAACTTTTAGTAGTTGGACTATACCTCGAGATTTGCTCCCAATTAGGTCTTACAACAGATTTTTCAATCAATTCTAATATTGGTTTTATGTCTTCATCATCTAGTTGAGCCTTCCTGATTTCAATTGGATTCCAGATGTTAGGGGTGTCATTGTTTGTTTGTGTCGATACTATTTGTCTTATGGGCATTATCTCTTTAGTTCCAAATTTCAGTTCTGCATTATAGCAATGTTTACAGTTGTCAATACATGGGCGCCTGGAAAGAGCATCTGCATTCTTATGCATTTTACCACTTCGATGTTCGATGGAGAAATCGTATTCTTGTAACCGTTGTATCCACCTAGCGATTTGTCCTTCAGGGTTTTTGAAGTTTAATAACCATCTAAGTGCAGCATGATCAGTACGTATAAGGAATTTCTGGCCATAGAGATAATGATGAAAATGTTCTATTGCTTTTACTATTGCTAACAGTTCTTTGCGTGTTACACAGTAATTCCGCTCTGGTTTGGATAAAGTTTTACTAAAGTATGCAATAACTCTCTCTTGTCCGTCTTGTTCCTGTGAAAGCACAGCACCAACTCCTGTGTTACTTGCGTCAGTATCTATTACGAATTGTTTTCCAGTTTGTGGGTACGCTAGCACTGGTGCTGTGGAAAGAGTTTTCTTTAGCTGTTGAAAGGCTACATCGCATTCGGTGGTCCACATAAACCGTTGGCCCTCTTCTGTCAGACGATGTAATGGCCTTGCGATGTTGGAGAAACCTTTGACAAATCTTCTATAGTAGGTGCAAAGTCCAATAAAACTACGAAGTTGATGAACATCTTGTGGTGGAGGCCAGTCTCTTACAGCTTCTATCTTACTAGGATCAGTCTTAATCCCTGCTGTAGTGATCACATGACCAAGGTAATGAACTTCTTGCTGGAACAGTTTACACTTTGTCGGTCCCAATTTTAACTTGGCTGCCTTAAGTTTTTCAAATACTTGACGAAGATTGCTCAAATGTTCTTCAAAAGTTCTTCCAAGAACTATGATGTCGTCCAAGTAAACCAGGCAGACCTCCAAAGACAAACCTTTGAGCACTGACTCCATTAGTCGCTCAAATGTGGCAGGTGCATTACAAAGTCCAAATGGCATCACCTTAAACTGCCAAAGTCCATTCCCTGTACTGAAAGCTGTTTTCTCACGGTCTTCAGGACGTATACCAACTTGCCAATAGCCGCTCTTTAAATCTAATGTTGAGAACCATTCTGACCCAGATAAAGTGTCTAGTGTATCGTCAATCCTGGGTAAAGGAAAGGAATCTTTCTTTGTTACGTCATTTAATCTGCGATAATCTACACAAAATCGTGTAGATCCATCCTTTTTCTTGACAAGAACTACTGGTGATGTCCAGGGACTCTGTGATGGTTCTATAATGCCCTGAGCTTCCATGTCCTTTACGAGTTGTTCCGTCTCCTCTCTTTTTGCCAATGGAAGCCTTCTTGCCGGCAGATGGACTGGAGGAGAATCACCAGTGTTGATTTTATGTTCTGTCAGGTTAGTACGGCCATAATCATTTGATGTGGCAGAAAAAATGTCAGAAAATTCTTTTAATAGGTTCTCGGCCTTAACAGCTTGGTTTTCAGTTAATATTTGTCTTGTTTCTCTCCATAATTCAGTAAGATGAGATGGGATGTCTGTATGATTTTGATGTGAATCGGTAACTTCTATTTTATTTATACTTGTTACACAGGTAACAGCTTCACATATTGCTAATTCCTCACCTTTTTTTAACATTCTACTGGATTTGTTACAGTTCATCACTCTGATAGGGATCTGTTCTTTATCTATTCTGACTAAAGTCCTTGCAACCAGGATATTATGAGCCAAAGCTCCTTTACCAGAGGCATCAGTAACTGCCAATCGGAAGGCCCCAGAAGTATCCGCCCGATGTCCACGGACTATAACTTCACTTTGTGCTGGGATCTCTGTGTCTTCCGTCACTAATATTGGAGTTACGCTTGATAAAGAATCAGACGTCCGGCTAAGCAGAGGAATCTCTTCTGTCTCATAGATGAGTAGGTTATCACTGGGTCTAATGTTGAATCCATGTTTCTTAAGAAAATCAAGGCCTAATATGCATTCGTCGTAGATGTCAGCGATGTAAACAGGATGGCGAACCAGACAGCTACCAACTCGAATATTAAGTTCTATTTTTCCATGAACCTTTGCACGATCTCCAGTGGCCGTTTGTAGGCTTATTCTAGACTGTGTAGTATTCAAGTTTGGGTGAGGTATTATTTTCTTTATTATATCCGTTCTGAGTAAAGTTACATTTGCACCAGTGTCGACTATCATACGGCAAGGTATTCCATTTATAGCTCCATCAGCTACTAATCCATTATTATCGCCATGTAATGTTGAAACGTGGGCGACTTCCCCTGGGGCCAACCAATCAACTGCCTTCCTTTGCCCCGCAAGACTGACTAATTTTCTGTTTCCCTGATCCTGTTGTCTAGTTGATGGACTTGGACTCATCATTCGTTTCCTAGTGCAGTTGGTACGAATGTGTCCGGTCTTGCCACAATTCCAACACTGAAGGTCTGTTGTAGGTTTTGAAGAAGAACCTTTTATATCTTTCAAAACGGATAGTATGGCTTTGGTTAGTTCTTTCATTTCATTATCCTTTTCTACAGTTTCTTCTGCACTCACAAATCTCACTGCACGTTTGTTCGCTCGGGAGGAAAGCCTGGAGCACTCGTATTTCATAGCATGTACCACAGCTGACTTTAAGGATTCACCTTCCAACATCCTCAGAGATTGCTGAGTGTCAGGGTCAGCAATAGCATCAATAAATTGTAATTGAGCTAAATTATCTTGAATTTCTGGTGGACAGTTACTATAAGCCAATCTAGCTAGACGCTCAATATCACTAGCAAGCTCTTGCAAAGTTTCACCATTTTTCTGCATGCGATGTTTAAATTGAGTCACGTAATATTGTTTTAAATAACTATCACCAAACCTTAGTTCTAATGCAGCAACTAAACTTTGATAATCAAGTCGTTTTTCTTCTGGAACAGACTGCAAAACTTCCGCAGCAGAATTTCTTAAGGAAGCTGCAAGAAAACTGGCCTTTTGGAATTCATTCCACTCATTGGCTGTAGCTATAACTTCGAATTGTGTTTTAAATACTGTCCAAGACGATTGACCATCATATGTAGAAGGTTTAGTTGTATTTTTAGCGATATGTTTAATAACATTATTTCCACTAGAATTATTATCATCACAAGTAGAAGGTAACATTTCATTTCTCAAAATCTGAAACTGGCGTTCACAATCAGTTTTTACAATTTCAATTTCATGTTTATAATCTAACTTAACACTATCAAGATCATCTTTTACACTATTTAGTTCGGTCATAATGTCCTTACACTTATCAGAAATCTTATCAATTTGAGAAGCCACTTCAGCTCTCATCTCAGTATTTTGTGCGGCCATTTCGGCTTTCAAATCATCTTTTTGAGAAACTATCTCAGTTCTCAACTCATTATTTTGCGTTCTCAACTCATTATTTTGACTTTTAATGTCATTCATCTGTGTAGCCATATCGGCTTTCATATCTTTCATATCAGTCATCTGCGTAGCCATATCGGCTTTCATATCTTTCATCAACTTTACTAATTCGTCCATAATTCTAGTTAACGGCATTCAATAAATTATCCCACTTCTGACACCAAATGTTGCGGATTACAAAAATGGATAGCCACTTAGCGTGAGTATTAAAAGCTATATTTCAAAACCAAATTCAATACAAGGTAAATTGTTACAAAGGAAATATGGATGAAGTATCTTATTGACAAATCAACTATTAACATGCACAAGTCATCAATCTTCCTGCGTAGAGCACACAATATCAGCTCTGTGTATTTTACTAAATACTACCTTTTACTTGATTTACCAGGTCACCCGAAGATCTTCACTCGTAAACCAATTCTCGTCCTGTGCTAATAACTTTTCACACACTAGCCGAACAAAAAGACAGTCCGTGTAGACATTCGAAGTTAGCCATAAAAGTTCCCACTTTTATACTTCCGCGTATACACAACACATCAAGTTACTTCTTGATACTTAACGATAAAAGATCCCACTTTTATCCTTCCGCGTATACACAACACATCAAGTTACTTCTTGATACTTACGCGCACTGTCTCAGAACAGCTCACCGTCCATTTTCGAACTCACCGACCGTTACAATACACAACGACCGTTACAACACACAACGACCGTTACAATACAAAACGACCGTTAACGCTCCACTCTTCTTCTCCAAATTCTCCCAACGTTCTTATTCGTTGGCTGAAACTTTTTGCTTTCGGTTGCCAGATTCCTTCTGTCGTAACAATATTAACATTACACTTGTGAATTAGGCTCAACTCATTAGCCAGCAGATCATACTTCCTCTTCTTTTCAACCTCTACTGTCTGCAGGTTATCCTGAGATGTTATTCCTACTTCAATAATTGTAATCTTATTCAATACCTTAACATGCACTACTATATCAGGCTTATTATGTTGGACATGTGTGTCCGTCCTGATAGGCAAATCAACCTTGATGCAATAATAATATAATAATAATAAATTTATTACATTTAATATTTTTTTATAATTATTTTTTAATATAATAAAATACTTTGAAAATACCTGTTTTCATGAATAAATATTTTATCTAGCTATGTAAATTATCTTATTGTTATCGCGTTAATAAGCATTTTTAAATTAGCATTAGGTATACCTATACCTAATTTGTTTTAGTTTAGAATAGATTGACTGTGACAAGTCCTTGCAAGTTGGTAGGCAAACACGCGGTTCATGCAATTTAACATGTTTCGACAAGAATATGGGAGCTTGAAATGACTTGTTTACGGAGCAAGTGCGCCGGCAACGCAAACATACAAGTTAATGCGTGCACAAAATCAAATCTATAAAAGCGATAGCTCTAGGAATGTTTTATTATTTTTATGTGATTCGCCGTGATAAATAGTGGTGAGTGATAAGTGTTAGAAGTCATTATAAACATTATTTTTATAACTATCTATAAATCTGTTGAGAAGTTAATTTGTATTTGAAAATGTGTTTATCTCATTATTTTTCATTTCTTATTGATTCTGTGTTAATTTTTAAAATTTTAATAAACAATTTTATTGTACATTTGGTTGTCGTTTTATTAATTTCTGCTTTATGATTTTTAATAGATAAATAAACAGATAAATTAGATACAGATAATATGCAACAATATTTTAATATATCATATAAAATTAACTATTATGGACTAGGGGGGCGTTGAAATTTTTGTTCTCTTCTAAAGGGGGCGATGGTCCAGAAAAGGTTGGGAATCTACTGCTTTAGAACTCAGCCATCATCTGTTATTAGTTTCCTTGGGCGTTTTGCCTTCGACTTTTCTGTTTCCTGAATAAGAATAAGAAAATTCTAGTTGTATTGAATCATACAAAAATAAAAATATCAGATATAATAAAAATACACTGGCGGAAATTGCAAAAAGAACACCATTAACAATTGAAGCGTAATATTTGATATTTATTTAGTAGAAAAAACTTTTTGAGAAAGGAGAGTGATCACACTTGTGAAGTGATTCAATGTTTATTTTACCTTTTAATGAGTACATTTTACACAAGGCACATTTTAATAAGGTGTACCTCCTCGAGCAGCAATACAAGCTTCCAACCGGGCACACAATCGGTCATACAAATGTTGTATATCGCGCTGGGGGAGAGCATTTCATGCTCTTTCAACTTGGACGCGTACTACAGGGATGGTCGTTGCCTGCCGCGCTCCGCAGAAGAGTCTTTGATCCAGTCCCAGGCATGCTCGATTGGAGACAAGTCGGAGAGCGTGCTGGTCAAGGGAGTTGGTGCACTGCCTGAAGAGCGTATTGAGTTGCCCGGGCAGAGTGTGGGCAGGCATTATCCTGCTGGAATATTACATTTGGGATTACACTCAAATATGGCGGGACGACCGGATGAACAATGTCACTGACGTACGTATTCTATTCAGTGAACCCTGTACAAACACCAGACACGTACGAGAGTTATCGCTAATCGCTTCCCACACCATGATGTCGGGCGTGAGCCCTGTGCGTCGCTGGCGAATGCACGATGGAAGAAGCCACTCACCTTGTCTCCTTCGGACGCGGAAACGACCATCAGATGCTCCTAAGCAGAAACGGTTTCCATCACTGAAGACCACAGACTGCCATTCTTCCCTCCAATGAACTCGTTCTTGACACCACTGCAAACGTGCTGGACAGTGACGAGGTGACAATGGAAATCGTGCCCGTAGTCTTGCTTCCAAAAGACGATTGTGTATCGTTCTTGTAGACACCCTTGGTATGAGAGAGGATCGAATTTGTGACGCTGTAACCGTCCATTCTGCCGCCGCCGCCATCCTGATACGCTGATCCGTTCGTGCATACGTAACTCTGTGTTGCCCAGAACCACATCAGCGAGTGTGCAAATGCTCTTCTGACCATCGATGCCACCATCGTACCACTGCCGATACCTCTCGTCGTGTAATTTGACGAAAAGACAACCTGCTCCCCGAAGACCCACTATACGACTTCGCTTAAACTCCGCTAACTGAACAAATTTTGTGCGCCTGCATTATCCAGGCATTATAACTTCTTCAAAGAGCACTGAACAACACGACACAAGACGAATAACTTCTTTCTTCACGACCTACTCCTTAAATACACGCTGCGTATATTTGCATGTTGTCGTCTTCAGTGACGTCATTATTTCATTCAATGACTTTCAATCTTGGATCACGGTTTCTGCTGCCCTTAGCAATTAACATAATATGACGTTCCTAAAGGAATTCCTTCTGGGTGTTCTTTCTTCAATTTCCGCCAGTGTAGCTTCATATCTTTTATTTTAGAATAGTCCCTTATTTGTTCCTTATCAATCCACACAACAAATTCTCTGTTTAGTAGCATACTGAGTTCTAGAATATTAGCAAATGTCACTTGGTACTAGTGCAGGACTGAGCAAACTACGGATAGCTGCCGCATGCGGCTCATCACCTCTTTTAGTAAGACCCACGAACTATTGATGACAAATAAATTAACTTTGCAAAAGTGAAAAAGAAAACGCATAGAGGACGAGGTCCAAATTCGGTGAACCGATTTCTCATTAATACATTTAATTTTAATAAAAATGTATTGTTTAAGTTTCACTTTAGATTTTCTTTTCCACGTTGGTTATACTTACATTATTGGTTATGGATTATATATTTCTTTGGCAGCCGATCTTCCTTTCAAATTTCTTCAGTAGCCCACCCTTCCATTTCAGTTTTCTATGCAGCTTTTTAGCTAAAATGTTTGCCCAGCCTGTACTAATAGTTTCGGTTGTTTTACCTCTGAGCGGTCCGTCGGATGGCCATACCCTGTGCACGTTAAAGAACACGCTGGATGGCCTTGAAGGGAGGCTACCATCTGTCTCCCAACAGCTATTCCAGTGGGTCCCCTCCCCCAACCTTCTCTGAGCCTTCGGGGTCCTTGTGACCCGGTCCGTCAGATGGGACGTTAAGCAGTGGCCCCGTGTGCGGGAGAGCCATACCCTGTGCACGTTAAAGAACACGCTGGATGGCCTTGACGGGAGGTTACATCTGTTTCCCAACAGCTGTTCCAATGGGTTCCCTCCCCCAACCTTCTCTAAGCCTTCAGGGGCCTTGTGACCTGGCCATTTATCCCATTGTTTGAAAAAAAAAGTGCAATTCAAAGGTAAACAACCCAAAACAACCTCTGAGCGGCACCATTTTTGCACACAATGGGCAAAGTGAATAGGTCAGAAAGACCCAAAGGATTTAAATAAAAAAAGTTGGAAGAAGAGGTCCCATTACACAGCTGTTAGGAGACAGATGAAAGCTTCCTGTTAAAGCTATCCAGAGTGCTCTTTAACATGCACATGAAGACACGCTTAACATCCAATCCGAAAGGCGACGTCCTTTCCAAGTCATTCGGGTCTACTTTCACACAGTGGGCAGTATGAAGGTCAGCGTAGATAAAGTTTAACGCTGGCACAGTTGAGATTCAAACCTGGAAACTGCATATTGCTAGCTTGGCAGTCTATTGACTGAACCAATTCCCGCTACGGGAATACTGATATACTGTTAGATGTGAAAATGATTTCAATGAACTCCAAAATTCATAGTAAATAAAAAACTAGCATGAGTTTATAAAGCCGTTAATAGCTCTGTTCTCTCTTAAACTGTAGCATTACTGTATAATAAACTGAATGAAATAGTTTTAGCTTCATTTCAAATATTCGAGTAGTTTTTACCTTTTCCAAAAAAAAAGAGTTCTGATTCACGAAAACAATTTTTTTTTTAAATTCTAATAAGTGTTACAAGAAAATCACGTCAACCCCTCAGATCAAAATGGATTGGACATTTTGTTTCTAAGCCGCACTTTTGTGCAGGTAATGGATTAAATCAAAAGGACGTCAATAGCTGAGAATTCGATTAAGTGTATAGGTGTGGTTCTAGAGCAGTCATGGGCACGAAAATTATTAAAAAATTTTTCTCTTATTTTTGAAGTACTATTTTATGGAATAATTTTTTTTCTTTCTCAATATATCTTTACGCTCTTTTTGAAATGGTCCTCCTTTAGTAGCCAAAATTGAATTTACAGTGATATCAACCCGCGTCGCTTTTACTGTCACTCTTAATGACCTGTAAGAATCATAAATGTTTCAACTGCGCAGTCTCAAGGTCTCAATTGCTTCCTACTTCACGTTTCGCGCCTACATTCGTGTTAGGCACATGTCGTATGTCACATTTTGTAGGTGGAAAGTAATTATTCTTATAATAAACGTTTTATCTCTGAAATGCCATCGAAGAAAACTAGATGGCAGAGCTTTATCCAGGTTTGGCATAATAATCAAAAATGCGCTTTTTTAGAGTAAAAATATCAACTTTGAAAAACTAAAATGCACATTTCTTATACAGTAGAAGAAAAACTTAAAAAAGTAATAGTATGGTAGTACAAGACAAAAGTTTACGGATAGATTTATAGTGGTTATTTCTACATCTAAAAAATGTTTCATTAAAAAGAGGATATTTTTTTCAAGCAAATTTTTCTTTGTCTTGGCAAAAGTGTTTTTAACATCTTTTTTTAAATAAAGCACTTTGAAAGAATAAAAATGATATGAGAAAGCTTTTTTATTCTTTTTTGGCTCGTTTAAAAAAAAACAAGAAAACAAGCTAATGTTTTCACCCTTTTGACTGTATGTAGGTCTGTCTATCTGTAGACTTTCAACTTTTTTGTTTTTTAAGAGATCAATAAAAAAATATTTTGTATTGGATGAGTTAACGAAATACCTAGTAGGATTCACATTTTCAGAAGCCTCCAAAAGCTATAATTTAATTTTCACCCTAAAGTTGTATAAAGCTGAGATTTGAAATTGACAAAATAGTAAATAAATATTGGGAGCCAGGCCCAGATCCAGAAAAAAAAAAATAAAGGGGGTGGGGAGGAATACCAAAAAACTCAATAGAGCAGAAAGAGTAAAAAAGATAATGTCCAGAGACTGAATTTCCATTGTATTATAACATTTCTCCTCTGTTTTAGGGGACTTTAAAAAGTTTCTTAAAAATGCATGAAATACAAGTTGAAGAATGTTTTGCCTCTATCATCCTTGCTAGCATTCTGAAAGGGAAAAATGGAGCAGAGATGGCGCCTTTGTTCTCCCCTACTTAGATCCAACCTTATTGTAAAAGATATAGTTATACCAGAATTTTTGTAATATTAGTGATGAAATGTTTAGATCATGAAGTTTGCTTTCACAACCGATTTGATGATTGACCTCTTAACCTCACAGAGCTGAGAAAAGGAATTTGCTTAAAAAAATTGATTTTAGATATAAATTGAAATCCTTTTTGTGTTGCATTAGTATTGATAAAGTGTTAGGATTCAGAGTTTCCGAATCTCCTAAGTTTTAATTGCACCCTCTAACGGTGTTTGGAAAATTCAAAACTTAAACAAATATTGAAAACCATCAATTTTGGTTAAAATTTTATATTTTGATAGTGGAGTGTGATTATCAAGATTTGACCTTTTGATGGTGGAATGTGATTATCAAAAGGTTTAGATTGACAGCAAAGGATAAGGATGACAGCAGATTCGCTTCTTCTCTGAGGGAGGAAGGGGAAACACAGTCTATTCTTTTAAGATATAAATGAAAAATTATTTTTGAGTTGAAATTATACTAATGAAATATTATGATTCATATATTTCAAATCCGCCAAAAGGCTTTAATTTACATCGTTAGAGGCTTCGAAATGTTTAAAATGTAAATCTTGAAGTAATATTTATGCCATCAATTTGAAATTCCATGGTCAAGAATGGATTACGTACCATATTGATTGTTTTCATATTTCGATTTACACGTGTTTTAACTAAATTACTATTAAATAAATTTCAAACTTTTGTTCTCATTTTTAAAAAAACTAAGAAATTTAATTAAAAATTTTCAAACTGTTTAATACAGTATAGCAATAAAATTTTTATTTTACATTATTTTAAATTAATAGCTAAAGTAAAAAGTAATATTATTTTAAACCATTATAGTACCAGTTTGAAGTTAAATTTTAAAGAATTAAATCACTCCGGACCCACGCCGGGCATCGTAGTGTGAGGAACGATTAGTTATCACTCTCGTGGTGTCTGGTGTTTGTATAGAGTACATTGAATAGCAATACGTTACGTCAGCGACATCGTACAGCCAGTCGTCCTGCCATATTTGAGTGTGATTTCAAATGCGATATTCCAGCAGGATAACGCCCGCCCATACTCCACCGGGGCAACTCAACATGTTCTTCGGGCAGTGTAACTCCCTTGGACAGCATGCTCTCCGGACTTTTCTCCAATCGAGTATGTCTGGGACTGGATCAGACAAAAACTCTTCCGTGGACCGCGGCAGGCAACGACCATCGCTGAATTACGCGTCCAAGTTGAAAGCGCATGGAATGGTATCCCCCAGTGTGATATGATATCCAGCATTTGTACGACCGATTGCATGACAGATTGGAAGCTTGTATTGATGCTCGAGGAGGTTCAAAACCTTATTAAAATGTGCCTTCAACAAAACGTAATACTCGTTAAAAGGTAAAATAAACATTGAATCACTTCACACGTGTGATCACTGTCCTTTCCCAACAAGTTGTTTCTTCTAAATAAATCTCATAGATTACGCTTCAATTGTTAATGGTGTTCTTTTTTCAATTTCCATCAGTGTATTAAAAGATACAATATTCAGAAAATTAAAAACTTAATTTTCTGAATATTAATAAAATTTATTAATAATTTATTAAATAAATTGAGACCTTGAGACTGCGCACTTGAAACATTTATGATTCTTACAAGTGATTGATTTACCGAATTATCAGTTACTTGTCAATCCGCCAATAGTGTCATGGATCAACAATTACACCAAATATCATTAGTTGATTGAAAAGTGACTAAATAGCTCGATCAGCCATTGATCTACGCCAATCATCGTTTCGTGAACTGCGTAGTCTCATTTGTTTCAATTGCTTCCACTCTACGCTTCACCGCTGATATTTATATATAAATGACGATAACCTCACTTCGCGACTAAATTTCATGGTGCCTATGGCAGTGGCCATATTGGCCATAGCCTAAATACGGCTCTTCTAAATGGATTACACAATATTTTTAATACAGCGGTAAAATATATCAGTACGTTTGATTTCTTCAGAGTCAGTTCTATCGTTAAAAATTATTAAAAGATATTAGGTCAGTGAACACTCCAGTTATGAAAGTTATAAATTATAAGATTAATATAATTATAAGAGGCCAACATGGAAAATAAAAATTTGAGAAACGTAAGGATGCAATTAATGTTTTGCTTTTAGTGAGAAAATTCCAAAATATTCCTAAATTTTAATCTGATGGCCAATTTGCAAAGGAGTGCTTTCAAAGATATTTTGGTACGTTATATCCAGAAAGAAAAAATTACGTTGATAACAAGACCTTGAGACTGTGCAGTTAGATGGGTTATGCATCTATGATTCATACAGGTGATTGATTTACCGAATTATTAGTTATTTGTTAATCAGGCAATCAACAATTGAATCATAGATCATCATTTGATTTAAAAGTGATTGATAGCTACAGTGACCATATTTTTTGGAGAAAATAAAGGACAAATCAGAAATTGTTTCAAAATAAAAAAAAGCAGGTTGCTTTTATTTGTTTCACTAAAACTAAAAAGCTTTATAACATTTATTATAAAATATAAGCACATACATAGCATTGTAAGCAATCATATTATTACAAAAAAATTTTAATTTTGGTACATTTCACAAGAATGAACATTTTTTAATAAATCAGGTTTGTGTTTTAAAAATTCATAAGACTGTATACAATTCATGTCAAAGTTGCATTTGGTATAAATGCATGCTTTCAATTTTTCAATTTTAAATTGGGTTTTTTCACTGGTCCACATATTATTCACTAATGAAAATACTCGTTGAGTCGGGGCATTAGATCCAGGGGGACATAAGCAAAATTAAACGATTTTTAAAATGTTTTTAAAAGATACGTGTTTATCTGTGAAATATTAAAAATTTCAACCCATTTAGTCGGCAGGACTCGTCATTTTGTCGCCATTCTTCGATCTTTTTGCTCGTGACATAACTTTTAACCCACAAAACTTCATCAAATAGTTCGCTGTCATTGATAAATTTACTGGAAATTTACTACATTGTTCCAATTATTGGTAGTAGGACCCACTCAAATACTTCCATTTCCACGAAAGAGCTGTCCCAGTTATTTAAATAATCAATGCAGGTTTGGTAAAATTTATGAGTTACATTTTTAAATATGTTGGCATCAATGTTTTGGTGTTTTTCTAAATAAAAGTTTTTTTTAGTATTTATAGGTAAAAATCTATAATAACCTATAATTTCACAAAATAAAGGACAAATTGGCCATTTTAGAAAAAAAATAAATCTAAAGGACAGAGCAGTGAAATAAAGGACTGTCCTCTTAATAAAGGACGTATGGTCACCGTACTGATAGCTCAATCAGCCAATGATCTACTACTATTAGCATTGTTACGTTAACTGCGTAGTCTCAATATCCCAATTGCTTCCATTAAGCTTCGCCGTGGGATCCGGCATTTTCCGGTTTAATTTAAAAAGTTTCTAATTTTTTTAGACTATATTTAGATGATATTTTAGACTATTAATAGACTATTAATAGACTATATTTTAGACTAATATTAGACTACATTTTAAATTACAAAAGGTACTGGCCTTAAGCCCGTACTCGTTACTGTCAATAATGATCTTTGAATTCATGTGCTCTATAGTGTCATCAGTCCCAGTGGAGTGCCGGTTGAGCGTAGTTCCTACAGTGAATCATGCGTCGGAAGAAAAAATCTAATAAAAAATCCAAATATCCAATTCGACGGCTAATCGTAGAAGTTACTGCGTCCGCAAGTCAGTGACTACAAACCGATTTTAAACCAGATAGGAATTGCTACAGGCAGGCAATCAAGGATCACATCGGCCTATTTCAGAAAGAACATTGAAAAGGGGACTACATTCCATGTATATTTGGAGCACAGTATCTTGGAAGGGGCCCATGCTAACAGCTTCACATAAAACAACCGGGTAACAATGGGCTACGCGATATAGACATTGGACTGAAGACAACTGGAAAACCGTTATCTGATTAGATGAGTCGATTTTCTGTTGTATTCCAACGATGCAAAGTGGAGAGTGTATCGCAGGAGTAACGAAGCTTTCCATCTGGACTGTGTACAAGATGTAAGTCAAACTGGACGTGTTCTGTGATGTTCTGGGGATGTTTTTACCTACCATGAGGTACAGCCAATATTTCAAATATCAACCCCTTTTAAATCAGGAAGGATATATACCAATTTTGGACAACCAGGTGTTATCTTTTTTGCTTCATATGAAGTACGAATACAACATAGACACTCAGGTGTTTTAGGATGCACAGGACAAAAATTGTTTTTGACCAGCATGAGGTAACTTTGGGACACAACGACTGGCCCACAGGTCATCGGATGAAAATCAAGTTGAAAACTTTTGGGAGTATCTGGAACAGAGGGTGAACCACCGAAATAGGCATCCACGTAATATAGCTGAGTTACGAATGTTATTGTTGGAGGAGTGAACTACAATTGGTGTGAACTATATCCGACAACTGGTGGAGCCCATACCAAACAGGATTGCTGCTGTAAATCATAGTATTTGGTGAAAAATTACGCAACTGACTATTATTTTAGTCTGGTGAATTTATACAACCACATGTTCATAAATTAATTGAAAAAACGCCGTGCAATAATTGAATTGGTTTCAGCTAGTTTTGATTTAATTTGTAATCGGGCCTAAATAGTAATTTGATAAAATAAAGAATTTGTAAATTGTTGCTCAGGCTACTTGTCGAACATTTACTTTATATATAAAATATATCACACCTAGATTCTCTTTTCTTAACGTTTTCCAAATGCTTATGGATTTCTATCCTGCTTTCAGGGGTATATTCTGTAACCCTTTTCCAAAATCTGAAAACGAAAATTCCTATATGATTATTATGTAAAAGATATTTAAATTTGGTTATTCAGTTATTTTTCAACCTTCAATACAGTTAAACATTCAGTGCAGTATAATAGGAATGTCACTTCTTTTCATTGACAGCTCATTTACATTACTTTATTCTTCCGAATCATGGTAAGCTCTGTCATGGAGGCCAATACTCAGTTGTAACACAAATAAATACTCTTTGCAAAACACATATAGTGTAGTTTGTTTAAACTTTGAGTGATAATTTTCTGCACACAATGGGCACAATTTTTTGCACACAAATTTCCAGAAACAAAAACTTAGAGAAGATTGAGGAACGGGATTCATTGGACAGCTATTAGGAAACAAATGGAAGCCTCCTGTCAAAGCCATCCAGTGTGTTCTCTAATTACAGAGAATATGGCTTTCCTGCACACGGTCCACAGGTTAACTTTACACCAGACAGATGGCAACCTTTCCAAGCCTATCAGTGTCTTTTTTCTCACCGAAACAAGGGTAGGTGTATTAGAGGTAAAGTCAAACCTAACACAACTGGGACTCGGGTCTGGGAACTGCAGATTATGAGCCTGCTGCGAAAGAGTGAGTTAACCTTCTTTATCCCCGCCTCCATCAATACATAGAGTAATTCTTTATTTAGGGTAATGAAGTACACATATAGTATTATTTAATTAGGGTAAGTTGTAAACAATAAAAAATGCTTGTAGATACATAATGACCAATGGTAAATTCGAAACTTCACAAAAAAGGACAAAATTAAAATCACTCTAATTTATTCTATTAAATTTTGGCAGCTACTGAAGAAACCGTAGGTTAGCTAAACTATTATTGATCAGAATGCACATGATCCAACATCTAACAAGGTCAAGAGAGTTGTTTCTTTGGCATTTGTATCTTCAAGCTGTCTGCGCTGAATGGCCCACCGACTCCAGTTAATCTGACCTTCTAAAAAATGCCTTCCTTTCTGAAATAATCTGACAGATAGCTGATTGACCGAAACTACCAAGGATTTATGGAATGAAAATTTATCTCCCATTTAGTGGAGACTTAATAATAAAGAATTAAAATAATTTATTGTGACCGTGTTGTCTGTCCGACGGAGGCATGCCACTCGAAATATTTCGCAATAATAAATTTAAAATAAACTTAATATATAAATAGAATGCCGTGAATCTTGGTATAAGTTGATGGCAAAGACGGTAAGATACTCCAGTGAAGCCGGTCCCTGAAATGAGATTTAGTGAAGTGAGGATTTTCTTTAGAATACCTTACATTTCTTTGTAAATGTGAGGGATTCTACTCAAATATTTAAGACAATAATATATTCTTGAACAGTTATAAAATCTGTTATGGAATCTGGAAATACCATTAACATATCATAACGATCCCTCTATTTTCGAAAAGGATATGAGTCAAGGGTTTGTCCATTGGTTTGTCTGTCAATTGTTGAAACTGCTTTAAATACAAATGGTATTAACTATCTGACGCAGTCCTTCGGCATAATATGCTGCTCAAAAGAGGTTGATGACTCCTTCTTCTAACCTCATCATTACTTACAAAGTCAAACTACCTAATGCCCAAGATACTGCGTAAGCATCTAGAATCAAAGGCATTGTCTTGTTATCCTGCTTACAAAGGTCCACGTTTCGCTACCATAATTAACCTTAGAAAGAACCAAACTATTATACTAGCGGAAAACAATTGAATTTGGAAACTTATCAATAAACTGACACATAGTGTACACTTTTGGTATGTCAACTGATTTATTTAAAAATTATTGAGAAATTTTAATTTCTGAAATATACTTAAATGATTTTGAAAACAAAATAGGATATCTCATTTAGTATCAATCAAGCCAGAATGACAACTGAACCCATGTACAATACGTTTCAACCAGTTTCTCGATAATTTTTCATTTTTGATGAACTACATATATGTTTTTTATTCCAGTATCGGTGAAGAATCACTTAAGCCTTGTACGTGATATGAATATTCTTTTAAATTTAGACCGATAAAGAATATGCTAATTATACAAAGATTTAAAATTGTCATAAAAGTATGAATTATATTGCATCTACATATGACCTATGTACACTGCTCTACCAAAATATATGACATATACAATATATATGTTTTTTTTGGTTCCAGTATCAGTGAAGAATCACTTAAGCCTTGTACATGATACGAATATTCTTTTAAATTTCGACCGATAAAGAATATGCTAATTATGCAAAGATTTAAAATTGTCATAAAGGTATGAATTACATTGAATCTACATATGACTTATGTACACTGCTCTACCAAAATATTTGAGAAATTCTACGTTATTTTAATGGGAAAACTAACTTTGATGTTCTATAGATTCTAAAATATGGATTTAATGAAAAAATATGACTAAAGGTAAAATAAAGATCATAATCAAATCGATTTAAATCTCGGTTTTCAGCAATATTGTTTAATGTTTAAAGAACTACGTAAGCTAGGATATTCCACATCAGTGATGCGTCGTAAGATTTCACCTCAGATATCAACTAAAACATAAACAATAAATATTGTTTCAAACTATTTAATAAAATATACGTTTGAGACATTATTATGGATATTGTTTACACAATTATGGATATTTGTTTATAAATCAAGATTATTGTTAAATATTCCATCTACTATAACGCTTTAAATACTGAATGAACATTGCTGAAAATCGAGATTTAAATAGATTTGATTTCAATCTGCAATTTGGTTTCAGTCACAATTATGCATTAGATGCATATTTCAGAGCTTAAAGTTCGATTTCCATTGATATAATGTGGAAATTCTCTAATATTTTGGCAGGGCAGTGTATATGAAACTAAAAAAAAAATGCTTAGAAACATGGAATTTCTTTCAACAATGAAGTTGATGCAAAATTTCTGAACGCTGCCAATAAATTCTTGATTTACGAAATTATATTTTTGCTTTAACGAAATCAAATTTTTTGCAAATTTTTTTTTCGTTTCACCAAGCTAGATAGCTTGGTGAAATCTTCGCTACCTAGAATTTTGCCCACTGCAAAATGCTGCCCTCGTAATTCCAATCTTCTAATTCTTGGAATATTACTGTACGTTACATGTCATATCCAATGGTAATGGGGTGAGGGGGACTTATAACACTACTAGAGTTTTGAGTAATGTCTTGGATGATCGGAAATCAGACTCAGGACGTCAACTCCCTCCCCCACAAATTGGAAGTTTCTGGGTATACTACCGAATGCAACAGTACCCATAAGCTAATTCAGCAAAATGTCATGTAGACATGATGAAAGACAAACTGTACGAACTAATTAAACAAACCTAAAGGAAAAACAATGAATTACTGATCAAGCAATTGTTATTTTACGTTTACTGAATCGTGAATATATATATGCTTTTTTTTTTCATGGTAGCTCATCCTTTCAGTCTTCTCTGCTTTAGCGCCATCTATAAGTCGTTACTTTTAACTAAAATAATAACAGATGTCTATAAATTATAAATATAAGTGCTTCTTTTTCTCCATGAAAATGATACTTTGATAATGCTATTGTCTTTGGAGGTTGGTCGAAATTACAAAGATACGAAAATCAGGCCGTCTTGAGAAAATGGAACTTATCAACCCTGATTTAAACATTGCAAAAAATTACTTGAAAAAACCTTTTTCTTATTTTGCAATAATTATTCATATCAGGTTATTTCAGTTTACATTAGAGACAATCAACTGAAAACAATACACTAGATGAAATAATCTCTAATTATGTTTCTTTAGGGTAATTAGCATACCAGTTTTGTACATCATATCCCTTTATGCAGGACCCAGATCTAGAAAATAATAGGGGGAGCAAGTAAGCAAAAGGCAAAATGAGCCGGAACGCCATTTCGGTATAAATGTTTTCCCTCCACTTTAGTGCCTTTTAAGAAGTTTCTCGAAAATTAAATGGAATATACTTAAAACTTTTTATTTTTTATTTTTAGCAAAATTTCAGACAAGCATTAAAGACTTGAATGTTATCTGCTGTTATGCCCCACACTGAGGATGCCGATGAGGATGAGAGGGATAGGTTTGATGGACAACTTCGGGATATTTTGAATTCTGTCAAGAAAGGAGATATTACCCTTGTTCTAGGTGACTTCAATGCCAAAGTTGGTACTGACTCTGACCTTTGGGGAGGAGTAATAGGCCCTTTTGTTATTAGTAGCTGCAATGGCAATGGGCAACGTCTCCTACAGGTAAGTAAACTCAATGGATTCAGAATAACTAACACTTATTACAAACACCGCGACATACATAAGTAGACATGAGTTTCACCCGATGGGCTGCACAAGAATATGATTGATTATGTATTAATTAACAGCAAATGGGCTAGTTCTGTTAGGAATACCAGGTCATATAGGGGAGCTGAAATTGGATCTGACCATTACCTTGTTAAAAGTGTCTTGCAACTTAAACTTAAAAATTGCTGTGCTAAAGTTAAAAAATTTACCTTTAATACCGAAGCTCTGAAAGACCCAGTTATAGTTAAAGCTTACCATGATAGGTTACTTAGTCATTATGACAATCATGGTATACTTACTACTGAAGTTGAGGAAGAATGGGGCTATTTTAAACAGGCTTTTTTGGAAACTAACAGTATTCTTTTAGGAAAAAAGGAGCAGAGGAGACAGAATTATTTGAGTGATAAGGCACTTGAGTCCTTAATCCAGGAATGCCCTTAATGAATACCCTATTAGTCCTAATAGAAAGGATTACAGAGACCTTAATAAACGGGTAAAGGATCAGTTAGCTGCTGATAAGAATCTTTGTCTTGATGGCTTGGCTGACAAAGCCGAGGAAGCAGTTAGGCAGCACAACAGCAGAGAGCTGTACCAGATAGTTAATGTTTTATGTGGTAGAAAACGGACAGGCAGTCAATCAACAAGTCAATCAGGCCATAATCTCAATGTTGGAACATTTGAGACTCGAACATGAGAAATGCAGATTATGACCCTGGCCCGAGCCTTCTACCCAGGCGCGCTGCCGAATGAATCAATCGCCGCATTACCTATAAATTATGCTAAAGAAGTTGTCAATGGAGAAATCTGTCAGAAAAGAAATTCGCTTTCATTCCTTCAAACGTTTGGTAGGCGGTGTGAAAGGAAAGCATAAAGAAAAGGATTTATTCTCAATCAGCTGCTTGACAGGAATCAATCAGTTTAATACGCTGTAGAGGAAATCTTTGAGGAAGGCGAGACCTCAGCATCCATGATATCCATGCCTTACCCGGGCTCGAACCCAGAGTGCCGTTAATTACTAGTCAAGCTCGCTAACCACTGATTTAACTGAAAGTTTAATAAAAATAAAATCTCTCCCTGGCCATGAATACGAATAAAAAACGTAATTAATATATTTGTGTCATTGACAACAGGATTTTGAAAATTTATGAGAAGGTTGTTAAAAAAGGATTAGGTAAATGAATAAATGCTTCGTATTCCGAAAGATCCTTTTACAAGAAAAACAAACAAATAAACGAGTATTCAGAAATCATAGAGGCATTGAATATGTATTAAATTATATTCGATGCTTAATTAATACTGGGAACTTGGAGCGTTAGTTTTTTAACCGTCAGTGAGAAGTTAAATACTTTTTTTTCTTTCTTTAAGAAATGAAAAACATTGGTCTTTAAAAAAAGTCCCAATATGTATGATTAATTCTACAATATGAAAAAAAATATTTTGTTTGATCCTTGTGAACGAAATGAAGAATTCTACACTTTCCATTTTCATTTCAAGGTTTTAATTATATAGGAATATTACACTTTTTCTGCTCCAGAACTATAGAAACTGAGCCAAAATAAATGACAAAACCATTTCTTGATCTGCTAATTCTTTACGAAGAAAAAAATCCCTAAAATGATTTTTCCAATATTTTTCTCAGAACAAGAAAGAAAATTTGCCGATGTAACCTGTAGGTGAGGTGAGCGACAACTGGGAAGACTGAGCATGCGCAGTTGATGCTTCGACAGTTCTCTCAGATCACAGCTGAATAGTCTGTCAGTCAACCTATGTGTCTACGAAAACTATGCAACAGTCAACTGTTCATGCTCATAATCTTCCTATAATCTCTGGAGAGGCGCTTGGATCATTCAGTAGCGAGGAGTTTTTTTTAAACGAGATAAAAAGAGGAGGAGGGGGGAGACACAAAACGGAATAAAACATTTGGAAAATATTACACGCTGAATTTCTCTTCTGGCAAAATCACATTTAAAGCTTATTCCAGATGATATCGGCAACGAGAGGAAAGGGGGATATATTGTTTATATAATTCGAAGTCTTCATCGTAAACTTCTAAGCTACATTTCAGTGCAGTGTATATTTCACCAAAGTTCAGATTCTTCGAAAGGTTATTACTTGCAACTGGCCTTGGGCAAGCAAAAAGACTTTCCCCCCGTTTCCTGTGCCGATCATGAGGGAGAATCTGGCATCGCAGTCAAGTTAAGGCCTCACAATATCACACTCACAATATTTACACTACTTGCAGGGATCAGTCTTTTTAATAACGAGGCCCGTCAGCTAGCACTTTCGATTGGTCAGCTGCTTTCGAAGATTCGCTCTAAACCGGAGAGCGATTGAATCTTATGGCATTTTGTTCCTTATTGAACTCCAATACTTGAAGGGCATTTAAAATGAAAGAAGGTTTGTTTTTTATCACTGATTTCTTAAATCAATCAACGAGAGAAGGAAAAAAAAACTCGTTCAAACGCTGAAACTTGAAACGTTCCAGATCAAAAAGAATATCTGAAGCTGTTTTTTTAAACTTTTTTTGGGGAGTGCAAAGAATATATTTTTAACTCGAAGCTTCGAGTAATCTTTATCCATTTTTTACAATATTTTCTGAGCGAAATGAAAAAAAGTTACCAATCAGGATCAGATTTCGATTCTACTTTAGCTACTTGGGGAAAAAAGTTCAGCTTGAAACGTGGTATCCCCGGGTTATGGTCTAATTACTCTACGAGTTGAGTTAAGGAAGCAATGATTCACTCTTACTTAAATAAGGCAATGATCAGTGGTGGCTCCTCGTTGAAATTTTTGGTGAGGAACTTGAACTAAAACAGGCAGAGTGAGGAGGTAGGAATAACTTTTGGGGAGATGCCAGTTTTTGAATTGAACTGAATCGGACTGAAAAGATGTTCCATGATGCATATAATTCATTTTTATTTTTTACAACTATTCACAAAATGCATTATTTACCAAAATATTTTCGGAAAAAATAAAACAAGTGTTTTGAACCTTTTCAGTTTAAAACTTTTGTTTTATTTTAACACACTCTCGATTGCGAAGTCGCCTGTGTATGCAGAAAATCCAACAGTGCAGGGGCGAAACTGGTCTTTGTCGTAAGTTACCAAGTAAGGGCTGTTTGGGTTGTTTTACCTCTGAGTGGCACTTTTTTTGCACACCACGGGCTAAATGGGCAGGTCACATGGACCTCGAGGGCTCAGAGAAGGTTGGGGGAGGGGACCAACTGGAACAACTGTTGGGAGACAGATGGTAGCCTCTCGTCAAGGCCATCCAGTGTGTTCTTTAACGTGCACAGGGTATGGCTCTCCCGCACACGGAGCCACGGCTTAACGTCCCATCCGACGGACGGCGGCCTTTCTAAGCCCATCGGTGTCACCTACTGACCGTGGGCAGGGCGGGAAATTTTGCAGAGATAAATTTCAACGCTGACCCATACCAAGTAAGGAGCTAATAGGAAAATAAGAAACAGATGACAGACAACGATCCTCAAACTGAAATCAGTTAGAGAAAGGAACTGAATAATTTAATTTAAATAATCGTCCCGAATTTATTTCTTTCCAGCTTGTGGTAGTGTTCTAACTAATATTAAGGAGTGGTGGTGGCTCAGTCGGTAGCGCACCAGGCTCGCATTCTGAAGTGCCCAGGTTCGAGTCCCATCTGGGATAGGGTAGAGATTTATCTCCTCAAAAGTGCCCACGGTCAGTAGGGGACACCGATGGGCTTGGAAAAGTCGACGTCCATCCGATGAAACGTTAAGGAGTGGTCACATGTGCAGGAGAGCCATACCCTGCGCACGTTAAAGAGCAAGCTGGATGGCCTTGACGGGAGGCTGTCATCTGTCTCCTAACAGCTATTCGGTGAGTCCCCTTCCTCAATCTTCTCTGAGCCTTTGGGGTCCTTGTGACCTGGGCGTTTAACTCACCGTGTGCAAAGAAACTGCCGCTCAGAGGTAAACCAACCCACTCTCCTGAAACAGCTGCTTGTGATAGAGGTATAAAGATTTTTTGGCTTGTCATTCAGGTAGATCAAGAATGCTATCAAGAGCAGAGTCAGTGAATAGCCCTACCTCTTCCAGAATAAAGAAAAGCTGGAATCCCTCACATATGAAATTTATATTAAATTATGATCATAAAGACTTATTATACAGGATAACGACAATTTTTTTTACCACTGAGCGGCACTTTATTTGCAGAAAATGGGCTAAATGGCCAGGTCACAAGGACTTCGAAGACTCAGAGAAGTTTGGGGGACCCACTGGAACAGCTTTATGGAGACAGATGGTAGCCTCCCGTCAAGGCCATCCAGCGTGCAATTCCGTTCTCTCCCCGGTAACAAAGTGGACACCGATGGGATTGGAAAGGCAGCCGTCCCTGGTTTGGGGACGGCGGCCTTTCCAATCCCATCGGTTCCACTTTGTTACCGGTGTTGTTCTGCTGCACATGGGACCACGGCTTCGTCCCTAATGAGGGACGAAGCCGTGGTCCCATGTGCAGCAGAGTCATATCCTGTACCAAGCCAGGATCTGGAAAAAAATTAAAGGGGGAGGGGATGGCAAAGTGATGCAATGGCCCTGAAAAAGAGCAAACTGGGGGGGGGGGAGGTAACCAAGAGACTGGGTTTCCCAGGGTGAATAAAGATGCCACTACACGTGGAAGTGTTTCTTGACGTTCAATGGCTAGGAATTTTGCACACCGTACAAGGCTTAACGTCCCATCCGATGGACGGCGGTCTTTCGAAGCCCATCGGTGTCCTCTACTGACCGTAGGCAGGGAGTTTTACGAGATAAATCTCAACGCTGACCCAGCTGGGACTCGAACCTGGGAATTGCAGATTACGAGCCTGGTGCACTACCGACTGAGCCACCACCGCCCCTGGATAATGATAAAGTAGCTCTACATCTTCAAACAAATATAAATATAACTGCTTTATCTGTCACACGAAAAGAAAACAACTATTACAATGAAAGGAAATACATGAAATTTGATTTCATTGGTTTGCAGTGCTTGCTGGGTCTGCGGGAAGAGCTTCTGTGGGAAAACCAGAAATGCGGGATACTGCAGATGCACATGAAGCACAGTTTGTATTTTAGGTTGACGAAACTCATCAAACCCTCACTCGATTTTTTTCTGTGGGGGTTTCCTCATAGATGCAGCTCATCACCCGCCTTTACCATAGTCCATTAATGAACTGGATGACAGATTACTATTAGTCACCACCCAAATAACTTCTAATATGCTCCATAGAGTGTGGGAGGTAGTTGAAAATCGTTGGATGTTTGCCGCATTACCTACGGCGCTCATATTGAACATCCCTAAACTCTTCGTACATTTTCTTCATTTGCCATGTCTTTTGTTTTCTTTTCATTTGGGAAATAAAGTGGGTTGGGCAGTTTATACTTCTGAGCCGTGCTTTTGTGCATACAATGGATTAAATGGCCAAGTCACAAGGACCCCCAAGTGTTCAGAGACGTTTGGGGTAGGCGACCAATTGGACAGCTGTTAACAAAGAGATGGAAGTTTCCTGTCAAGACCATCCAGCGCGTTTATTTTTACGTGTACAGAGTATGGCTCTCTCTTGCACATGGGACCAGGATTTAATGTCTCAGCCAAAGGACGGTGGCTCAAAGCAGGCGCAATTAAGACTCGAACCTGGGGTCATCGGATTAGGAGCTTGGAGCTCTACCGACTGAGCCAACCTCGTCCCAATAAAAGAGTTATAAATATTTAAAGCACTATAGCTAGTTCTCAATTACCCTGCACACAAGTGATCAAAATTATTCTTGTATTGTTGTGTTATTGCTGTTTGGCACTCTTTTCGGTGATTACACAAAAATAAATAAATACCCCCTCAAGCAGCTGCTTGCCATAGAAGTCTGACAGGAGTGTGTCAGTTTAATACGCCATAGTAGAAGGTCTGTGAGGATAACAGGACTCAGCAGAAAACAACACCACAAGCATCCATGCCTTACTCGGGCTCGAACCCAGGTCCCTTTGATCAGTAGCCAAGCATGCTAACCACACGGCCACGGGACGGCCTACAGGGCCGGATATAGGGGGGGACAAAGGAACCGGCCCCTTGTTCCCCCTGCATATAACTAGGGATCATTTTTTTATATTCTGATTTTGACGCACTGACAATAAGTTTTTATTCTCTTGATCAGTGTACTATAAGCTGAGGTATTTAAATTATCAATTGCAAGTGAAAATGCTACTTTTTTATTGGGCGCATTGTCCCCGTTTTCAGGATCATCAATTTATTTTTCCAACAGTCTTTTGCGTTTTTCCTCGAGTCAACAATCGTTTCGTACCAATAGACGAGGTCGTCGTAACTGAGACTGAATTTTCGTGCGTCACATTTATATATGGACTATATTTACCCCTTTAAGTTTACGTTTAACAGGCAGTCCTAAGAGTTCGGTTCATAGATTAAGATCGTAATAGGCTCCTCAAAAATGCTTACTACATATCTTAGCATACTGCACATCGAATTTGTTTTGACGCTGACCCTGTCTTTTCTTAAAAAGAGTATCCTTAAAAAGGACCAGGAAAGGAACAAACGCAACGCAAAATGAACTATGACGCTTTAAATTTATTTAGTAGATTTCTTTCTAAATGGCACGGGAGATAGCTCAGTCGGTAGCGCACCAGGCTCGTAATCTGCAGTTCCCAAGTTCGAGTCCCACGAGTTTATGTCCTCAAAATTCTCCACCCTGCCCTCGGTCAGTAGGGACACCGATGAGCTGGGAAAGGTCGCCGTCCGTCTGGTGGGACTTTAAGTTGCGGGCCTAGTGCTGGAGGGCCTTACTCAGTGCACGTTAAAGAACCTACTGGATGGCTTTGATGGGAGGATTTCATCTGTCTCGCAACAGCTATCCAGTGGTTTTCCTCCCCCAACCTTCTCTGAGCCTTCGGGGTCCTTGTCACCTGGCCATTTAGCCCATTGTGAGCAAAAACGTGCCTTTCAGAGGTAAAGCAGCTCAACTCTTTCTACATGAACTTAATTTTTGAGAACCGCCATATCATGTGCCCAGATTTTTTTTTTGAGAACCGCCATATCATGAGATATTAAGACAATTTCTTATCTAGGAATATTATCCAGTATCAGTGGCGGTCTCAAGCAGAAGAGCAGCTACCCCTGACTAAGGCTGTGAGAAGTCAAAGAGAACTATTGCGCAGTTCCAAATAGTTCGTTTTTAAGAGTTGATCACTGCCCGCCCAGTGGTCGTGTTTAATGGGGAGGTTTCGGGAATTCTTTCCCCCCTACAAATGTACATGTTACATTTTTTGTTGCATTTCTATGCTTTTGAAATATTTATTAACTCCTAGGCATTGATGCAAAATATACCACTGGTTTTTATTTACTTATTCGCTGCCTTTTTTTTTTTAATATTTACTTATATATTTATTTATTACCTGTTTACCTTTTGAAAAAATACAATCTCCTAAACATGTTTTCGAAACACGACACTGCCCCCACCCTCCCCCGTCCCCGAAATGAAAAAAGAATGTGATTCCTGCGACGGCCTATTCCAATAACGAAAATACGCTGACTCCCAAGAATCGTCGTCCTAAACAGTTTGGAAAGTGGTAGTCCGCCTAATGCAAAAGTGTTCATAATATTCGTCACATATAGATATAGATGCCAACTTTCTGATATATACATAGATGACCCAAATATAGATCGATTAATATATTTAATGATGCTCATTAACGAACCAATCAAGGTGGAAGTTGCGCTGTTATGCTGTTTTACTTCTGAGCAGCACTTGTTTGCACAAAATTGGCTAAATGGCAGAGTCACAAGGACCCCCAAGGCCGCAAAGAACGGTTGGGAAGGAGGGTCCACCGGATAGCTGTTAGGAGAAAAACGGAAGCCTCTCGTCAAGGCCAACCTGGGTGTTTTCAACGTGCACAGGGTTAAACTCTCTTATGAATAAGGCAACACGGCATAACGTCCCATGCGACGGATGGCGGACTTTCCAAAGCCCATCGGTCCCCTCTTTCTCACGGAGAGCCGAGTGAATATTTCCGGAGATAAATCTGCAATATTGGGACTTGAACCTGGGAGCTGCCAACCGACACCTTCCTCCCCCGCAAAGGGAAAACTATTTTAATTTTATGCATTGTTGAAAAGGACCAGCACTACTTAGAGATAGTTCCAATTGTTTATGAGCTTATCATCATTTGTGTTAAATGCAATGCATGTTGCCTTGTGCAGAAGAGCCATATCCAGTGTGCGTTAAAGATGCTGGATGTTTTCGACGGGATGATTCGATCTGTCTTGTTACTGTGTCCCCTTCCCCAAACCTTCTCTGAACCCTTGGGGTCCTTGTGACCCTGATAAAGCAGAAGTTATGAAATCGACAAAACTGGGAAAGAATGTGAAAAATTAAATGCCTCGGAAAAATTTAATTTTCCCTTTAAAACATTTGATGCTGCATATAATGCAAAGTATCTAATTCTAGGAACAGAAATTTATGCACATAGATTTAATATCTCCTTGCTAAGAATGAACTATGCGAACTATTACATGATAAAACACATCGTCATCATAATCATCCTCAAGCAGCCAAGGGCTACGGAGGTCCAACCAGATTGTGAAGTTTAGTTCTCCAAACACATGTCATGAGCAACATATGCTGCATCTGGCCACTGTGGACCAGTTCTAACGATTCTATTCACAATTCTATATATGTCTGACCACAGCATCCTAAGTCTCCCCCTCTTTCTGGGGCCTTTAGGCACATTGTTCATAACCCTATTTGCTAATCTATTATCATCCATACGGACAACATGGCCAAACCAACGGTGTCTCTCTCTTCACAATATACTGCTCAGAGGAGGTTGCTGACTCCTTTGCCTAACCTCTTCATTACTTACAAAGTTGAACCATCAAATATCCAAGGTACTGCATAAGCATCTAGAATCAAAAGCATCAAGTTTCCCGTTATCTTGTTTACAAAGTGTCCACGTTTCACTATCATAACTAACTCTTGAAAGAACCAAACTATTATAGAGTCTAATTTTAGTCTTTAGGTGTATAAGCCAATTTCTCCACACTCTCCATAGATCCTTAAAAGTCCCAGAGGCAATCCCTATTCGTGTGCTAATCTCATGCCGCACATCACCAGTATATGTTACATAACTCCCAAGATAATTAAACTGAGACACTTGTTCAAGGGCGAAACCATTCAGAGCAACTGAAGCCCCAATTGCCTGACAAGTTTTCATCACTTTAATTTTATCTCTGTTTATCACCAAAACCACTCTATTACAAGTCTCATCAACAGTCTTAATGAAAGAATTCATCTCATCAACATCATTTGCCAAAAGGGCTATATCATCAGCATAATCTAAATCAGTAATTTTCGTATCTCCAGTCCATTTAAGGCCAAAATCTTTCCCTTGAAGTGAATTTCGCATAACATAATCAATAACCAAGCTAAAGCGAAAAGGAGACAAAATGCACCCTTGTCGAACACCAGAAGCAATGCTAAACCAATTACTATAAGCCTTACTAACTCTCAAACATGACTCAGTGTTATTATAGAGAGCTTTCATTATGTTAGCCAACTTGTCTGGTATGCCATACGATAAAGCACAAATTACAATGATCAACAGAGTCAAAAGCCTTTTTAAAATCAACAAAACTAGTAACCACAGGTTTGTGAAACTCTAAACATTTCTCAAAAACCTGCCTAAGTGAAAAAATCTGATCTATACATCCCCTACCACTTCTGAATTCACACTACTCATCACGTATTTTTCCATCAACCAGATTCTTATTCTATTAAGTACAGTCATGGAGACAACTTTACGTGGAACAGAAAGTAGGCTGATATCCCTAAAGTTATCACAAGAACTGCGATCACCTTTTTTAAAAAATAGGGATAATAATAGGCGTGGTAAAATCCTTAGGTTGGGTTGTTTTACCTGTGAACGGCACTTTTTTGCACACTATTGGCTAAATGGTCAGGTCACAAGAACCCCGAAGGCTCACAGAAGGTTGGAGGGAGGGGACACACTGGAACAGCTGTTGGGAGACAGATGCTAGCCTCCCATGAAGGCCATCCAGTGTGTTCTTTAATGTGCACAGGGTATGGCTCTCCCGCACACGGGGCATGGCTTAACGTCCCATCCGACGGACGGTAGCCTTTCCAAGCCCATTGGTGTCCCCTACTGACCGTGGGCAGGGTGGGGAGTTTTGCAGAGATAAGTCTCAACGCTGACCCAGCTGGCACTCGAACCCGGGAACTGCAGATTACGAGCCTGGCGCGCTACCGACTGAGCCATCACCTACTCTAAAATCCTTATTAATCAAGCCTTTATCATAAAAGATATTCAAAATTTCAGTCATCCATGTGGTAACCAAAACATTCCCAGCTCTAAGCATTTCCGTAATAATTTCATCTAGCCCTGGGGATTTATATGGTTTAAGTTTAGAAACAGCTAAAATAACTTCAGACTGTGTTAAAGGGACAACATTAAAGTCAGTAATGCATCTATCATCATTTCAAACAATGGGAGTTGAAGTAACCATGTTGTTTTAGAACATCACTGAAATGCTCAGCCCATCTATCCATGACAGAATCCCCACCAAGGTTAGTGGAGAGTAAGGTTGTCTCAACGGCACGGGACGCCTACCATTGGCTGAAGGTAACTTCATCATTTGGAACAATCCGGGCAGCCTGCCATGTCGAGAACAGTCCCTGTCATGTGAGCGCCTTTTCTAACTTTATTTCTTCTCTTTAATTTATTTGTTAATTTTTAATAAGTTATCACTTACACTTAGAAAATAATTTTGTCACTATTAATTTATATTAAAATATTCAATCACCATTTAAACCATGCCGGTGATAAAATGGATTAAATTCACAATTCTAAATCAATTTCATTAGATAAACTAGAGGATCTCCAACCTTTTGACACTGCGATTTCATATAATTGTAAAAAATTCATGCGAACCTCTTGAATCGGAGATAAAATTATACAGCTCCTTCCCTGTTCCCTACAATGCAGTCAATATTTTGACAAAAAAAAGTTAGCAAATACAAAATAATCAGAACTTAGTGACCCCTTTCGAAACTGGTAGCGATCCACAGTTGGAAACACAGGGCCTAAATTATGATTCATTTTTAATATCAAAATTTTAGATGCCATCAAAATAGTTAATGTAATTATAATTAAATATTTTGCTAGAAACAACATAAAAATTGCATGATGTTTTCCCTTATTTTAATGAACTTCTCTTTACTGATGCTAATCCAATATACAGTGTAGTACCAAAATATTTGAGAACTTAGCTATTGTTTTCTTGGTGATTTCAAAACAGTTTTGCACTTTAAAATAAACATGAAAAATGCAAATGTTTCTTGCCCTTTGCATATTGGCGAGAAATGGGTTGGGTTGTTTTACCTCTGAGCGGCACTTTTTTGCACATCATGGGCTAAATGGCCAGGTCACAGGCACCCTGAAGGCTCATAGAAGGTTGGGGGAGGTGACCCGCTGGAACAGCTGTTGGAAGACAGATGGCAGCTTCCCGTCAAGGCCATCCAGCGTGTTCTTTAACGTGCACAGGTTCTTCCGCACACGGGGCCATGGTTTAACGTGCCCATTCGACGGACGACGGCCTTTCCAAGCCCATCAGTGTCCTCTACTGACCGTCGGCAGAGCGGGGAGTTTTGCGGAGTTAAATCTCAACGCTGACCCAGCTGAGACTCGAACCTGGGAACTGTAGGTTACGAACCTGGCGCGCTACCGACTGAACCACCCCATTTGGACAGGAGATAGCTAGATTGAAATATGATAGGAAGATTAGAAATCCCTCAACTTCAGGCTTCCTGCTATTCTCGTCTGAGAGGAGAGCTTGCCGGAGGGGGGAAAGCAAGCCCACGTCTCCTGATAATATGTCTGGTCCTCTGGCAGCTGATTAAGTTCTCTTTTAATTAAAATGTTATATCTTACTCCATTAGGGCTGGAGTAATCACCGCAGTAAGAGACTCATCCTTTAGACTGCAGTAAGAGACTCATCCTTTAGACTGCAGTAAGAGACTCATCCTTTAGACTTCAGTAAGAGACTCATCCTTTATCACTGCAGTAAGAGACTCATCCTTTAGAACTGACCTTTCAATACCAGTCTTGTGCACGAGACCCGCATGCGCCCTCCGAATTGACTCTTCCACATTTTTTTGTAAACACATCCTATGTAGAATGTCTTATCTACATAGGTTGACTGACAAGCCATTGACGTCAACTGCGCATGATCAGTCTCCCTAGTTGTCAATCACAATGCTCCACTGAAGTTTACACCTGAAAAATTTCCTTCTTGTATAAGCAAAATACTTGAAAAGCGTTTCAGGAATTCTTTCTAATGGAAACAATTAGCATATTAAGAAACGAATTTTGAATTTATTTTCTGCTTTGGCGCAGTAATTCTGCAGAGAAAAAGATAACTTCATTCACAAGGATCAAGCAAAATTTCGTATTTTAAGAAATATTTTAATTCCATAACATTTTGCTTTTTCCTGATTGTTTAATGATGGCTTGTTTTAAGTATGAAAGAAATAGCTGCCAGTTAACCTAAAGCAATGTTACTCTGCAATTTAATTAATAGTAATATCTTTTAAGATATATCTTTCTGTAACTTTTGCAATTTACGTTTTATTGCATGGGAAATTATTTTTTTAATATTGGTATCATTTTATCTTATAGCATAAAACATGAGTTCGTCTGAAGAACAAATCAGTTTTCAATTTTAGAGTTTAAAACGTGTTACTTGAAGGATACTTAGTTAGAATTCCTCTCCTCAGTGTTATCCTAAAGAAAGAGAGTTTTATTGCGTCACTATGCCATGCAAATTAACTGACAGAGGTAAGGCTAGGCTAAATTTAGTTGCAGCCTGAAAGATTATTAAAGAAGGACAGAACAACACTTAGAGTACGATATTGGTAATCCTTTATCGAATTTAGGGGCCCTGAACAGGGCCGTTTTCTTTCAAGAAGAGACCTGAAAGGACTTAGTTGAAGACGGATGAGGGATGAGTTGAACATTCAAACATCTAGTGTGCCCTCCTTCCCCTTCCTTTGCAGCACGAGGAACAGAAGAAACGACGAAATTTCCCCGTTTTGCTTTGACGGAGTTCTTCTCTTATTTCGTAAATCCGTCCTTTTCTGCAATAGGCATCGGGATCGAATGGTTCAGTCTTTGTCTGACTGATTTCAGGAAAGGTGAAGTGTAAGTTGCTTGTGTCGAGAGGCCCCATGCCTTCTATCATTGATTCCTTTTCGTCGTCCAGGGATAATTTATTTAAGTCCTCTATTTCTTTTTCGATCAGGGGACAAAATATATCAATATTGTCACTTCCGCTGCATTCCTGGATGGTGGAAAGGGAACAGCATACACCAGTTTCCTCTTCTACATCACAATCTCTCTCGCGGATTTCAAAAATTCCGGCGTCGATTACTTTAGAGCATTCCTCTCCCTCTTGGGAGGACACTTCCGTTGCCTCAATCATTTCATTTGGATCCATCACTTATATCTTCCTTCTAAAACTTACTAATTTACGTCTTCTTCACTTCCAGATCAGCAAAAAGCAAATATTTGCGCACAAAACACCTTCCTAAGCAAACGCATTCACCAATAACATTCCTTCAGAATAGCGCATTTATTAAACCTATTCTTTCATTTCAACAATGACAGTCTTCATTTTGTTACGTTACTGAGATTTCGTGACGTCAGACGCAACAAAAGGCACCATTTTCGTTCCTTCCTTCCGCCATGTCTAAGGTTGTTTTTACGACTGGATTTTGAAGCAAATAAATAGTCCAGTGAGTTCTTCAAAGATATACGGAGAGGTACTTTCTTTTCATGACATCAATTCTCAAAATAGTCTGCAAATTAAAACTGGGCATTGGCTTGGTTGGATTTACTTCTGAGTGTCACTTTTTTCCCAGCACATAAATGGGCTAAATGGCTAGGTTACAAGGACCCCAATGTCTCAAAGAAGAAAGGTGGACGGATTGGCTGTTAGGGTACAGATAGGAGTAGCATTACAAACGCTAAACACGATTCATTAAAGGGGAGGGAATACCTTTAAAAAATCGAAAGTAATAAATAAAGCAGAATAAAAATAACTGAGGGAAAATAAAGGAATTATTTTTTAGGTTTTTAAACGCAACTAAGTTTTAATTAATATCAATGTAAAACATGATTTCCTTCTGTAATTTAAACTGGAAATCTAATTTTAAAGATATAATTTCATGAAAATAAGAACATTAGGGTAAACATATATAGTATTATTCCTTTGAACGTTTGTATCATTTGCTTTTTATTAAGAGAAAATTTTAAACGCTTGATGTGATAGTTTAAAATAAGATATTCTAAATTGCAGAAATTGTAATCTAATATATAAAGAAGAAAGTGTGTTTGTTTGCTAATGAACTCGGCCCCCAGAAGAGCTGGAGGTTTTAAATTATGCATGAACGTTCCCTTCACCCAGCAGAAAAATATAGGCTATTTGCGAACCCTCTGTGGCCTACCAAAAATGAGGTGGGCCTCTATCTATATTAAGTCTATGGGGATTTGTCAAAATCCCCTTAGACTTAATATGAACGGTTGAAATTTATTTCAAAATAACTGTTGCCATTAATAAATTTGAAAGAAGAATATCTCAAACTAGAGTTCCTGTAGAGTTAGAATCTAACATCCTTCAACTTGTTTTAACTGGACCATTTTGTAAAAGGGGCCTGAGCCTCTTTATCATCTGGTCCACTTTGTAAAGGGGCCTGAACCTCTTTATCACCTGGTCCACTTTGTAAAAGGGGCCTGAGCCTCTTTATCACCTGGTCCACTTTGTAAAAGGGACTTTAGCCTCTTTATCACCTGGTCCACTTTGTAAAAGGGGCCTTAGCCTCTTTATCACCTGGTCCACTTTGTAAAAGGGGCTTTAGCTTCTTTATCACCTGGTCCACTTTGTAAAAGGGGCCTTAGCCTCTTTATCACCTGGTCCACTTTATAAAAGGGGCCTTAGCTTCTTTATCACCTGGTCCACTTTGTAAAAGGGGCCTTAGCCTCTTTATCACCTGGTCCACCTCGTAAAAGGGGCCTTAGCCTCTTTATCCTTTGGTCCACTTTGTAAAAGGGGAATTAGTCTCTTTATCATCTGGTCCATGAGATAAATTATGCTGTGGATGCTGTATTTGGACCTGTATAGTTAGAGGCTGGCCATCTCGGTGATTGACTGCCATTGGTTGATTGAGTCACGTGGTTTATGGGCGCCATGTTTTGTCGTATCTGTCAGTTTTTGATGCGATACATGGATATAATTTTGTCATTTCATGTATATATTTGCATGTGACCTTGCACTGTAATCTTTTATGTGAAACTGTTTCCTTTCTCCCACCACTGACTAACGATTTTATGGCTAATCTGTCTTGCTGTAATCAGCAAGACAAGTTTATGGTACCTGATCGTCAGTGATCGGTCCCCTTTCCGGCCCAGTTCCTTTGATCAAGGAGAACAAGTCAAATGACCGTCCCTTGAGACAGTGAGGTCAGCACCGAACGTCGAAGAGCCCTGTGAGAAAGTTAGATAGTCCTAAGTTAGTAACTGGATGAAGCAGACGTAGACGAGGGCTGCTCGGTGAATTGATAATTCACGTGGTGAGATGTTCCCCTCTGTTAGGTGCGTAGAGTCGCACCAGCTAAGAAATCCGCATATGATTGTCTGTAACCAACTTAGCCATTATCAAATGTCAGTACTCCGGGAAACTCTGTAATACCTTCCGTAATAAATATTTTGTTACTGTTTTAAACTTGGAGTCGGTTATCATTCTGCAATTTTCAAACGTCGAAAGCCCAATACAGAACGAACAAAATCTTACTTCCTTACCTGTGGGTGCCGTCGATCAATTACATTCTACCAACCCCGGGAACCGACAGTACCGTGAAACGAAAGCCTATGAGTTAGTGTGTGTACAGTCGCTCAAAAAAGTATCCGAACACTAAGGTTGATTACAGAATTCAGAAAATATATCTGGCACCGAGTTTTTTTTTTTTTTTTAGAAATTAGTGATCTGGCGCCGTCCCGTGGTCGAGTGGTTAGCGCGCTTGGCTACTGATCTAAGGGACCTGGGTTCGAGCCCCGGGTAAGGCATAGATGTGTGTATTGTTTTTCTGCTGAGATCCTGCCATCCTCACAGACCTTCTACTATGGCATATAAACTGACAGGCTCCTGTCAGACCTCTGTGGCAAGCAGCTGCTTGAGGGGGTATTTATTTTTTATTTAGTGATCTGGCAACCTTCGTGTCAAGTGACACGAAGGTTGCAAGATTGGTCATGGAATGTGACAGTTTTGAAGATTCAATGGAATCTTCAAGACTGTCACATTCCATGACCAAAATTTCAAATTTCTATCATAAATACATCGTTTGAAATATTCGTTTAATATTTTGGAATTTTTCGATCTTTTCCACCGTTAGAGGGTGCAATTATAGCTTTTGTGAGATTCGAACTGGGAGAAATGCAAATTGCAATATTTCATCAATACCTGTCCAACCCAAAAATTTTTTAACTTAGCTCTAAAAAACACACAATTTTCTGTTAAGACAAAAAAAGTCCCCCTGGTGTCTAAAGGGTGAAGTGATTGTTGCCAATGGTAACTTCGAAACCTTCACATTTTAACACCAAAAAATTCCATTTCTAACATAACTACACCATTTGGAATATTCGTTTGATATTTTGAAATTTTCACCTTTTTCCACCGTTTGAGATAACTTTATAACTTTTGGGAGATTCGAAAAGTGCAAATTGTAATATTTCCTTAATACCTATCCAATAGAAAAATAATTTTACATTTTTTGTAATTATACAGATGTATAAATAAAAAAGTTCTATGTCTACAGAAGGACATACAACAAAAGCGAAATTATATCTCTTTTTTTGTTTTTTTTAAAAAAGCCCTAAAACTTATTTTTTCTTTTTTAGCCGTTTTCTAAAGTGCTTCCAATCGTGAGCACTGAAATCTGTATCGAATTAATATTCGAAACAGATTTCAGTGCTCACGATTGGACCTACCCGATTTCGCGTGATATACTCATTGTTGGTTGTTGTGTCACGAGCGGTTGATGTTGAAATCGTTCTAATTAAGCACAGGTTTTTTTTTAAATGAAAGCTTCAAAACCTATATTCGTATTAGAAGCTAAAACTGGAGGCCCTGAATAGGTAGAGGTTGGCCATCTCAAAATTGGATGCCCTATTTTGTAGTAGCTCGGATTGTTTAACGTGCATAGCTGAATGATATTGCAGGGTATTTATGGATTCCGGAAAAGGGTAGGGTAATATTTGATACAGATTTCAGTGTTCATGATTGTAAGCACTTTATAAAACATCTAAAAAAGGAAAGGGAAATTTTAGGACTTTTTAAAAAAAAAAAAGACATAATTTCGCTTTGTTGTCTGTCCTTCTGTAGACATCGAACTTTTCTATTTATACAGATTAATAAAAAATTATTTTTGTGTTAGATAGATATTAATGATGTATTACGATGTGCATTTTTTCGAATATCCTGAAATTTATAACTGCGCCTTCTAACGGTGGAAAAATTTGAAGATTCCAAACTATCAAACGAATATTCCAAACAATGCAGTTATATTAGAAGTTTAAATTTTGATGTTGAAATGTTAAAGTTACGAAGTTACCATTGGCAACAATCACTTGAGCCTTTAGACCCGGGGGGGAGGTGAATACAACTTTTTTTTTTCAACAGAAAAATGTATGTTTTTAGAGATAAATTTAAAATTCTTTTTGGGTTGGAGAGGTATTGATGAGATATTGCAATTTGCATTTTGAAAATTTCTCAAAAGCTATAATTGCGCCCTCTAACGGTGGAAAAAATCGAAAAATCCGAAAATTTAAAACGAATATTGCAAACGATGCAGTTATGCTAGAAATTTGAAATTTTGGTCGTGTAATGTTACAATCTTGAAAATTCCATCGACAGCAATGAGTTGACCCTAAGCCCAAGGTAGATAAGAAACGGAACTGTTTTGTTTGAAGAGAAAATGGAAATCTCTTTTTTACTTGGTTACTAATGATATGTTATTCGCATTTTCAAAGGTAGTTTTAATTTACCGTATATTTCCGCAGATAAGACGACCTTCAGATAAGACGAGGTATAAATTTTCGTCAAAGTTTTATAGTTTTAGCATATATCTGTCCTATAAGACGACCCCAAACTATCAACGGCCTATGAATTTATTTTAGATCGGCGATCATCATCTGGATAATAATACTGTATAGCGTATAAGGAAATTATGTCCTATTCGCAAACATTCGCACTGATTCGGGCATTCGGCTAATAATGACCTTGACTGTTCACAAAAGCGTCGTATGGGCTATTCTATTTTGTGGACATAACCTACTATGTACTAGTAAATAATTACGGTTTGTCCGTTTTTTCCTCAGTAGCTCAATAAACTTAACTTTTAATATTTATTTTGTTTTAGTATTGTTTTACTATTACAATGTAATGTATTATTTACTATTACAATGTAATGTATTATTTACTATTACAATGTAATGTATTATCATATAGCGTATTTAAATAATATGATAGATTTTTCGATAAGTTGTAGTAATTATATATCATTATAATGGGTTCAATTTATATAAATTTCAATCTAATTTTTTTTGTATCTGTCCTATAAGACGACCCGGATTTTGGGGTCGTTTTTCATGATTCAACTATCGTCTTATCTGCGGAAATATACGGCATATCATTAGTGATCACTAAATATCGAAATTGCAAAACTTTTAACGAATGTTTTAAGTGATCTGTTCATCGTAGAAATTTCGTCGTGTAGAGTTCTGTTATGGTAGAAATTCCACTGACAGCATCGATCTGCACACTATTTTCAGAGAAGCGAGAGAAAAGCAACTTTCTAAATTTAAGAACTAAAAGACAAATACTTTTTATGTTTTATACTAATAAAATACTGCTATGTGCATTTCCCCATTAATATATTGAAAAATAAATTAATAACCCCTCAAGCAGCTGCTTGTACAGAGGTTTGACAGGAACCTGTCAGTTTATACGTCATAGTAGAAGGTCCATGAGGATGGCGGGACCTCAGCAGAAAAACAACACGAATGTCCAAAATTAAAACTTTTAAGGAGTGAAAAAGTTGACAAAGGAAGAACTTCATTCTGTTTGAAAATGAGATCCTCATATGCGCCAGAGGCGATATGCGTTCTTCTTGTTATTTTACATTTTCAGTACCCTCTGACAGTGGAAATTCGGACTACTGTATAATTGAGAAAATAAACTATTAATATTTTATTAGTACATGTAATGTGCAAAAAAAGTTTTTCATTTATCTGTTAAAGCAGAAAAGTTGCATTTTACCAACGGGACATATCGTTACTATTAGTGTAAACCACTTGACCATTACACTCTATGGCCCAAAATTTAAATTTCTAATAAAAATAGATCGTTTGCAATATTTATTGAAAGATTTGGTGTTTTCCCAGCTTCTTCTGCCGCTAGAGGTCGCCTTTTTGAGTTTTTATTTACCACCTTTCGCACTCTTTAACACTAGAAATTCCAACTGATGGAGATTCGAAAAATATAAATATCAATATTTTTGTGGAAAGAAATACGGGATTCGAACCCATATCTCTCCAGAAACATGCCAGAGTATTCTAACCTTTGAACTAACGCCGGCTTTTTCCACAAGGAAGCATTTGTTAATTTACAGACGTTTACATTAATACAGGTAACACTGGGATTATGAAATATTGTTTAATTCATTAATAACGCTAAATAGCCTGATGTGACTTCATTATTTATTTCCATCTTACTCAGAGCATTCAAAAAGAAATAGTTGCCACCTGAGATCATAGATGACACCAAAAGTGTCGCCCAAAATTCACGGGAAGAATGATAATCATTATTAGTTGAAAAATTACTGAGGCAACATTAATTCAACAGGTTAGAATACTCTGGCATGCTTCTGGAGAGATGCGGGTTCGAATCCGTGTGTCGGCGAAATTTTTTTCGCAAAAACGTTTACTGATTTATAGACGTTTAAACGTTTACAGGTAATGCTGAGATTTTCAAATATTGTTTAAATCAATAATATTTTGTTAGAAAAACGAAACAATATATATATATATTTTAGGGGCACTATATAATGATTCGTTTATCACTTAAAAAATGTTTCATTTCCTCACCCCCTTTTGGCTAAGACGGCAAAGCCTTGTTACTATTGTAAACCTTCTGACCATAACATTCTACTACCAAAATTTCAGGATTCCAGTGCAAATAGTTTGTTTGTAATATTCGTTTGAAATATTAGCATTTTCCAATTTTTCCCATCGCTAGAGGGCGCTTTATAGCTATTGAAATTTTTAAAAATTGCAGATCGCAATATTTGTCCGACATCTATCCAACCCAAAAAGAATTTTTCACTTAGCTCTAAAAGTAAAAAAATTGATTGTCTACAGACGGACAGACAGGTGGAAAGACAGATGGACAGAAAACAGTTAACAGAGAGACGGACAGACAGAAGAACGAATATTGGCATAGACAGACGACAAAGGGAAACATTAGCTCGTTTTTCAAACGAACCTTAAAAGAAATATTTTGTTGGTTTTTCAGTTAGCTCGTTTCACTTTTGCAGCCGTTTGCCGTCTTCTGATAGAGTTTCTCGGGAAAAAATATTCATTAAATTATTTCTTTGAGTGAAATATTTACACCCAATGCAGCGTAGTGAGGCATTCATAAAATATAACAGCTTTTATAGATAAAAAATGGTAACAATGTATAAAACTATAACAATTGATAAGTTTTAACTTGGTACATACATTAACTCATAGGCTATCGTTTCACGGTACGACAAAACATGGCGCCCATAAACCACGTGACTCAATCAACCAATGGCAGTCAATCACCGAGATGGCCAGCCTCTAACTATACACCAGTGTCTCGCAAGCTTTTTTTACTCTGCGGCACACTGAATCTAATTTTGTTTTCCGCGGCACACCTAAAAAAGAATAAAAGCAAACTCTATATAATCGTCATTATATTTGCGCTTTGTTGAAGTCATCAGCTTGGTTTTATTTGAAGATTTGCTTTCGTTCTTTAATTCATAACTCGGTGTTCGTTTTAAATATTTATCCATTCTATGGCTTGAAATAATCAAAAATTAATACCAAAATTTGGAAAAAGCTTGATAAATACTTACAAGATCCCAGTTGATAAAATCAGAAAGATTTTTATTAAAGCACGTCGATAGCACGTCGATATTAAAGCACGTCGATAACACAAGTCAAGTCAAAATGAAATCTTTTGAATATCTAGGGTCAATTTGAAAATCTCTCCCGGCACACTTGGAATCTCTCGTGGCACACAGTTTGCGAGACACTGCTATACACCCTTGAACCCTTCTTACCTACTTCCGGCCAACATGGGCCACACAGTGATCACACACGCTACAATTTTCACTCCCAGAAGAATTTTACTCCAAACCTCTCCCCTCCCCACCCCCTTGCCACAAAACTATGACGCAGCACTTACTTGGCACGAAACTTCAACCACCTCCTTCATTATTAGGCGGCCTGCTGCCAAAAGCCTATCGCCAACATGTAGGGTCGCTAGCACTTCACTGTACTGGTCCCTACCTTTTGACGCAGGCAAAAAAACTTTTTCTCGTGGACCAGATGATAAAAGGGCCAAGGTCCCTTTTATAAAATGGTCCAGTTTTTAAAGAAGGATGTTAGACTCTAACTATACAGGACCTCTAGATAGGATGATTCTCGGTGATTCACTGCCATTGGTTGATTGAGTCACGTGGTTTATGGGCGCCATGTTTTGTCGTACCGTGAGATGAAAGGTTATGTTGGGTTGGGTTGTTTTACCTCTGAGCGGCACTTTTTTGCACACAATGGGCTAAATGGCCAGGTCACATTGACCCCGAAGGTTCAGAAAAGGTTGGGGGAGGGGACCCACAGGAACAGCTGTTGGGAGACAGATGGTAGCCTCCCGTGAAGGCCATCCAGCGTGTTCTTTAACGTGCACAGGGTATGGCTCTCCCGCACACGGGGCCACGGCTTAACGTCCCATCCGACGGACGGCGGCCTTTGCAAGCCCATCGGTGTCCCCTACTGACCGTGGGCAAGGTGGGGAATTTTGCGGAGATAAATCTCAACGCTGACCCAGCTGGGACTCGAACCTGGGAACTACAGATTACGAGCCTGGCGCGCTACCGACTGAGCCCCCCCCCCCCCCCCCATGAAAGGTTATGAGTTAATGTGTGTACCAAGTTAAAACTTATCAATTGTTATAGTTTTATACATTTCTACCATTTTTTTTATTATCTATAAAAGCTGTTTTATTTTATGAATGCCTCACTACGCTGCATTTGGGTGTAAATATTTCACTCAAAGAAATAATTTAATGAATATTTTTTTTTCCCGAGATACTCTATCAGAAGACGGTAAACGGCTGCAAAAGTGAAACGAGCTAACTGAAAACAAACAAATAATTTCTTTTAAGGTTCGTTTGAAAAACGAGCTAATGTTTTCACTTTGTCGTCTGCCTATGCCCGTATTTATTCGTCTGTCTGTCCGCCTCTCTGTTAACTGTTGTCTGTCCATCTGTCTTTCCACCTATCTGTTCGTCTACAGAAAATCATTTTTTTTTACTTTTAGAGTAAAATAAAAATTATTTTTGGATTGTATAGGCGTCGAACAAATATTGTGATGAGCAATTTTGAAAAATTTCAATAGCGCCCTCTATCGGTGGGAAAAATGGAAAATACTAAAATTTCAAACGAATATTACAAGCAAACTATTTACACTGGAAATCTGAAATTTTGGTAGTAGAGTGTTATAGTCAGAAGGTTTACAACGGCAGAAAAATTTTTACCATTTAGCAATAAACGGGGTGCGAAAATGAAACTTTTTTTAAGAGTTGAACGAAACAATGCTTGTTTTTTTTTTGGTTCTATACACACTAACAAAATATTACTGATTTAAACAATATCTGATAATTTCAGCATTACCTGTAGACGTTTAAACGTCTATAAATCAATAAATGTTTTTTGTGACAAAAAGCCGGCTTTAGTTCAACAGGTTAGCATGCTCTGGCATGTTTCTGGAGAGTTGCAGGTTCGAATCCCGTATCTTGGGATTTTTTTCCCCAAAAATATTAATATTTGCGTTTTTCGAATCCCTATCAGCTGCAATTTCCAGTGTTAGAGAGTGCTAAAGGCGGTAAATAAAAACTCGAAAGGCGGCCTCTAGCGGCGGAAGAAGCTGGGGAAACACTAAATCTTGAAATAAATATTGCAAACGATCTATTTTTGCTAGAAACTTAAGTTTTTGGTCACAGAGTGTAATGATCTTTGGATTTGGTTTACCATAATAGTAATGATTTGTCCCATTGGTAAAATGCAACTTTTTTTGGTTTAACAGATAAATGAAAAACATTTTTGCACATTACAGGTAATAATAAATATTAATAGTTTATTTTCCCAATTATACAGTAGTCCGAATTTCCACTATCAGAGGGTACTAAAAGTGTGAAACAACTAGAAGAACGCATGTCACCTCTGGGGCATATGGGAATCTTATTTTCAAACAGAATGAAGTTCTTCCTTTGCCAACTTTTTCACTCCTTAAAAGTTTTAATTTTGGATGTTCGTGTTGTTTTTCTGCTGAGGTCCCGCCATCCTCATGGACCTTTTATTATGACGTATAAACTGACAGGTTCCTGTCAGACCTCTGTACAAGCAGCTGCTTGAGGGGTTATTTATTTATTTTTCAATATATGAATGGGGAAATGCACATAGCAGTATTTTATTAGTATAAAACATAAAAAGTATTTGTCTTTTAGTTCTTAAATTTAGAAAGTTGCTTTTCTCTCGCTTCTCTGAAAATAGTGTGCAGATCGATGCTGTCAGTGGAATTTCTACCATAACAGAACTCTACACGACGAAATTTCTACGATGAACAGATCACTTAAATCATTCGTTAAAAGTTTTGCAATTTCGATATTTAGTGATCTCTAATGATATAAATTAAAACTACCTTTGAAAATGCGAATAACATTTCATTAGTAACCAAGTAAAAAAGAGATTTCCATTTTCTCTTAAAACAAAACAGTTCCGTTTCTTATCTACCTTGGGCTTAGGGTCAACTCATTGCTGTCGATGGAATTTTCAAGACTGTCACATTACATGACCAAAATTTCAAATTTCTAGCATAACTACATCGTTTGCAATATTTGTTTTAAATTTTCGGATTTTTCGATTTTTTCCACCGTTAGAGGGCGCAATTATAGCTTTTGAGAAATTTTCAAAATGCAAATTGCAATATTTCATCAATACCTGTCCAACAGAAAAAGAATTTTTAGTTTATCTCTAAAAACATACATTTTTCTGTTGAAAAAAAAAAAGTTGTTTTCACCTCCCCCCCCGGGTCTACAGGGTCAAGTGATTGTTGGCAATGGTAACTTCGTAACTTTCACATTTCAACACCAAAATTTCAAACTTCTAACATAACTACATCGTTTGTAATATTCGCTTAATATTTAGGAGTTTTCAAAATTTTCCGCAGTTATAACATTTCGGAGAATCGATAAATGCGAATCGCAATATATCATTAATATCTATCTAACACAAAAATAATTTTTTTTATCTGTATCAATATAAAAGTTCGATGTCTACAAGACAACAAAACGAAATTATATCTTTTTAAAAAAAAAAAGCCGTAAAATTTACTTTTCCTTTTTGTAGCCGTTTTCTAAAGTTCTTCCAATCATGAACATTGAAATCTGTATCAAATATTAACCTACCTTTTCTTGAATCCATAAGTATTCGTGCAAAACCTTTCAGCTATGCATGCCGAACAATACGAGCAACTACAAAACATGGCGTTCAAATTTGAGATGGCCAACCTCTACCTATATTGGGCCTCTAGATAGGACTATGTGGGAAACCTACGCAATCACGCAATAACTTGTGTAAACCATCAAATATTCAAGCGATTCAATTTATAGATAAAAAAAACACTAGTTATATCAGAGAAAATCGATAACCTTATTTCCCGAACTATTTCTATATGTATAGAGATTCGGTGCCTATTAATGTATTTCTAGATTAAAACTAAACGATAATTTTCTTAAATTATCATTTGGTAATATGGTTTAATTAATGTATGTAACTTAGTTTTGATTTCACCTTTCATCCAATTTAATTTTAATCGTTTTAATCAGCTTTTAATATTAATACGAAACTAAAATAGCCTTTAGAGACATTCTTGAATTCTTCCTCCATTTTAAATTTTAGGTAGTTTAGGGACATGTATGATATTTTATTTACAGTTAATCCATATAATTATTGAGATAGTTTATATTTTTATTACAGATGGCTCCACCGGTAAGTATTTTTAATAATAATGTGATACTTTTATTAATAAATTTTTGTGAAATATTTTCTTACAATATTCGTTGCTCAACGTTCGAATGGAATGTGTTGCAAAATTTCTAAATTGGCTTATTAATCTATCAAATTATTTAATACGTAGCATTACCGAATTGTTTCAGTGTTTTTAATTTAATATAAAATATTTAATACTGCAAAAAATGTCAACTTTCACATATTCTGAATCTTAAAAAAGAATCGAAAAAATTGGGGTAATGTCTGCCATACCCGTGTAAATATGCAATATATCTTTTAAGTAATATGTGACATAATCTGAAGTGAAATATTTTGTAATTATGTCCAGTAGGACAAATATGTACTTAAGGTGTCCCGCAAATTTCGTCATTTTATCTCACTGTAGCCGAAAGTAATGGAACATTGGTTAATTGGTCAATCAGTAATACTCTTGGTGGAAAAGTTGTGGTAATCCGCTTTGTATAAAAAAAATAAACTAAATAAGTCATCGTTATAATGTAGATAATTTAATTAAGTCGTACAGAATTGTAAATTTAGTAAACCATTAGTAGTATGGTTTATTTAGAATATGGAAAACAGATTCCCCCCCCCCGTTACTTTTACTTGCAAATATATGTATTTATTCTTTTCTTTTGGTGTTCGGCGCGAGCCTGAAACAGCTCCTGTGAATAGAGGCTTTATTTGCAATCATGACATCTACTTGAAACCTTAGACTAGGGGTTTTCAACGTGGGGTACGCTGTGAGAGCTCAAAAATCTCTAGATATATGTTATATATATGTGTGTGTGCTATTTTATTCCCATTGTTATACTATAATATAATTTAATCTATATGTACAAGGAGTACGTCAGTTACACACACATTTCCAGGGGGGGGGGGTACGTGAAGAATAAAAGATTGAGAACCACTGCCTTAGACCATAAATAGAGTAGACGATGCTTCGCTGTAGTAACGCCGGGAGCCGAAGCGTGCTGATATCGGACACTCGTTTGTGACATAGCAAGAGGTAATCTCCACATAGCTTATTGCAAGGGGTTTGACTTTTGTTCTTCGATTTCCAGTACCAAATTATTATGATAAGTGTTATGATATGAACTTATTGGTAAATAAAATGCGCACAAACATATCGGATTAAATCATTATTCAAAATGCAATGCAAGAAACAGCCTCTTCGTAACATTTACAATAAATGGTCAATGAATTCTGACCATTCCACTTCATGTCATATGAATAGGAAAGAAATTTTGAATTGATTTAACTTCTAAAATACGCTTTTTATGAAAATATGTGACTGAAGATTATTTGAAGATCTCAATCGAATCAATTTAAATCTTAATTTTCAACTAATATGCTTTCAGTATTTAAAGAGTTATGGAAGCAGAAACATTTGGCAAGTTACTCGTTCTGCAAAAAACAATTATCGTAATGAATTTAATATAGCGGTTATTGCACTCGTTTTAAATTGTTTTTATAATTTATCAGAGCAATTAAATTGATATTGTTGCTGTTAAACATTCGAAGTTCTGTAGCTCTATAAACACTTAATTTGTTGAAAATAGACATTAAATTAGGTAATAAAAGATAGATTTGACTGGATCTGTAATTTATTTTGGGTCACATTTTTTCATATTTTATTTCAGAACCAATAGCTATTCGAAATTTCTTTCCTATTTACATAATATGCGATAAGATATCACAATTTAAGGACTTCGGGAGTGTCGTAGGCTATAAACAAATTACTCCCTGTGCTTTCTTTCCCCAGTAAAAAAAGGGATTATATGTCAAATGAAAGCTTGTGACATGGAGAGCGTCACAGGTTATAAATCCTATCTCCCCTTCCAGAAAAAAAAAATATATATATAAAGAAAATATGTAAAGGAATTATTTTATTCAGGGCCAAATCTAGGGGGGGGGAATCTCCCCCCTTTCAGAATAATAATAAGGGTAAAAGAGGTAAAAATTATTCAACTTATTTATATTTCATGCATTTTTGAAGCAATTTTTTAAAGACCCGTAAAACTGATGACGAAACACACTGCAATGGAAATCCAGTCTCTTGGCCCACTATTTATATTTTTCTGCCTTAATTTTTGTTTCTTACCCACCGCCAGACGCTCGATTTTTTTTCTAGTCCGGGCCAGGTGAAGTGATGAATGTTGTCGGTCATAAAATATACCTCCCCTTTGCTTTCTTCCTCCCTAAATAAAGGATATTTGATGAAAGTTACTATATCTTTCGAGCGCAACGGCTCACATTTACGAGTTAGGTGTTAAATGGAAGTTCATATTAGTACTGTCATGCCTCCCACTATTCTCCCCTCCTCCAAAAGGGAACGGAAATTTCGCGCAGGTCGACCTTAAAGAGTTATATTTCAAATTAAAGCTTGTGACGTCTTCAATGTCGTGGGCTTCTTCAAAGGTGACACTAAATAAATGGGAAGAAAAATGTCCTTGTTTATGAGTATTATGTTTATGATTTGCTTGCTTCTCAAGATTTATCAAAGGAGGAAGAATTGCATTTCACAGGTGAATGAAGCAATTTTAACTTAGATCGTTATGCCAATTATTTATGACTGTACATATATGACTGAAAAATCAATACATCAAAGAACGTTTCTGAAGATAGGTTTTTTTTTTAACAAGAAAGAAAAATACAAACAAAAAAATTATCTTCCTATATGCATCAGAAAAAGCAAAAACTAAACTTAAAACATATCGGTGGTGCACAGGGACGTACCCAGTGTGGATCCCCCCCACCGAAAATCATTTTTAATCTTTCCTGTCTGGTGGAATTTTAGTAATGGGAAACCCTATTCAAGTCGTATTCTCCTCCCCACCTCGAAACTAAATCCTGAGTAATAGGAAGAATGTCGCCAATTTACCTATGCAAGAAAATTGCGAGCGACCTATCTTCCTTTGAAGTGAATACGAATTCAGCAACTGATTGCACCATCGATATGTTTTTGATTTATTTCCTACTTTTAGGATACATATAGGAATTTAAAAATTAAATTTTTAAATTTATTTATATTAGCAGAAAGGAGAAAGATTCGTTAATTAATTAAGTTCCAATAAAAATAGTGCACAGTTAATGAAATAAATATAGTATTACATTGCTTCAATGATAGAACTCTTGCAATAACATATAGAGGTATTTCCAAACTCTATTTAACAGAAATATAGTTTCAGCTCCAAAAATAATGCACGATAGTAAATATTAGATGTTTGTCAAAAGCTAATTAGAATGCTCACAGTATAAATAATAAGAGAAAATAATTCAGTGGTCAATATTTTCATGAAAAATCTATATCCATGTTAAAAGAAACGTTGAATTGCTAGATGCAAGTAAAGAAAAATGTCTTAATAATTTTATTTTAAGTAAGTAATTTAACAATCGCAGAAGAACGATCTGAGTTAAAATTGCTTTATTCTGTGAAATGTAATTGTTCCTCCTTTGACAAATCTTGCGGAACAAGCAAATTCACAGCACGGCAAAACCATTCCCAAAGCTTTCTTTCCATCAGTCACGTGATACCACAGCTTTCGATGTTGGGCGTTGCAACGTCATGAACATGCTCCGTCTACTCTATTCATGGTCTAAGCTTGAAACTAGGGTCATCATCATCATCAAACAAAAATAAATGTTTTCTCTGGATATATTCGATACCCTCTCTTCCAGATGGCAAGGGTGGATAACGCCAAGAAGCTGATGACATTTATGTTACAAAACCTCGATAAAAAAATTCTTAAATCCTATGGAAAAGATTCGCATCATTTAGAAATATGATTGTTTCACTGTAGCAAACTTGGCGCTTAGTCAAATCTTATCCAAGTAAATTGTGCAGACTTGGTTCAAAGATGTTTTCTGTTTGTAATCTTGCTATTAAGTTGTTTCTCTGGATCGAGTAAGCTGACAATTCAGCAAAACATGAATCACCGTTTCCTTTACGTTGCACGTCTGGCAATTGGGGGAAAGAACATTTCTCATCTTGAAAAGTGAGTCATTCAAGAGTGATGCACCAGTTCTGAGTCTGGTGATGCACACAAAATTTCTTCTTGAAAGGTGCAGATCATTAAATGGAAGGATCTTGTTCTCTGCTAATTGTCGATAATTGATCTTTCTTTCAGCGATGACTTGGAAATGATGTAGGAAGTTCTCCTTTAGATTTTCTTTATTTAATTTAGAAACATATAAATAACCAATTTGCAACTGGATGTATTTGTCATTGTCAAGGGCCGACTTCGTTAAGAAATCAGCAATTTCGTTTCCCTGGACAACTACATGTCCAGGAATCCACTGCAAAGTAATTGTGGAACCTTTTTCAATAATTTGATCGATGGTCTCAAGGATGTTTAGGAAAAGCCCATTATTCTTGGAATGACATGGATCTTCCCGGAGAAAAAAAGATGAGCTACTATCTGTAAGTACAACAAAATTAGATTATTGTTTATAACACCACTTTAGAGCCATTTCAATTGTTATCAACTCAGTAGTCATAATATCTGAGGAACCTTGCAGCCTGATAGCTTCAAAGTGAGACATTTCTGAGACCCAGAAAGCCGCTCCAGCTTTTTGTGTTAACTTGTTTAAAGATTCGTCAGAGAAAATCTTAATATGATTTTCATATTTCTGTTCTAGGAGCTCCTGAGCAATAATCTTTTGAACTGAGCTATCAAATTCTTTTTTAGATGTGAAACCTGTAATGGAAACAAAGCAATCAAATTGTTGAAAGGTCCAAGGAGGTTTTACAGAAAGTCTAACTTTGTGCTGAAATCAAGTCAAAGAGGGGATGTCGGCGGATGGAAGTAGTTACATCACTGATCTTTCCTGATCCAAAAAGGATTTTATCAGTCACTGGGTGATATTCTTCTTTGAAGAGCAATCTTGAGAAGTGTGAAAACAGCACATAAGGTCTTCTGATGGAAAGAGGTGGAATATTAGCCTCAGCATTCAGAGAAATGGATAGACAAAGACTTAACTGGCCCAAACAGATTCTTAAAGCTTGGTTTTGAAGAATTTCTAGCTTTTAACAAGGGAAGGGTATCCAGTAGCAAACCCCCATATTCCAATCTTGATCTTAAAATTGATCTGTAAAGATAGATCATTTGACGAGGCGATGCTTCATTCTTGTTGGACCCAATGCATCTTAATAGGTTAATAATAGGTTTAGAAGTGGAGATCAGTTGACGAATATAGGAGTTCCATTTGAGTTCAGAGTCCAGTAGGATTCCTAAATAACAGTGTTTTTTCACAACCAGCAGGGAACGTTCTTGTAATTAATAGAAATATCTGGAAATCGTCGATGGCTACAAAAGAGCATTACTACAGTCTTCGGATATTTCCAGTCCCCCATGAATCAAAATATTTAACAGTCTCATTAAATGCCGATTGTAGCACCGACTGGATTCTGGATATGCTTCTGCCAGTGTACCAAATGACAATGTCGTCTGCATAGACAGAGAGTTTCACATTCTTTGGTAAAATATCAGGAAAATCGTGTAAAAACAGATTGAAGAGTATTGGACTTTGCACTCCTCCTTGAGGAAGACCATTCTCTAAAGGATTAGGAGCAGAAGTTTCATTCTTTAATTTCACAATAATTTTTCTGTTAGTTAGCAAATGATTCAAGTACGCAAACATGTTTCCTGTAATTTTCAATTTTGAAATTTTGTATAGTAGTCCTCTGATCCACACTGAATCATAGGCTTTTTTCAAGTCGAGAAATATTGCTATGGTAGTAGTGTTTCTAATGTTCAATCCTGCTTGTATATCCGAGACTATGATACTTAACAACAAAAGGAGAAACCTTGTTCAGTGGCCGGTAGCTCAGCGGTCAGAGCACCTAACATATGACGTCGTGGGTTCGAGACAATTTTTCTCTTCTATTCAGTGTTAGCAGAATACCACAGAGAGTAGATTCAAATAAACCTGATGATCGATGTGAACTCAAAAGAGGAAATCATATTTACTATTTTCATAGTGCGACGAAGTTTCATGTTTAGCGCTATGGGTTACTTAAACATGGAAAATATGACAACATAATTATAATTCAACATGTGTGAAAATTGAATTTTTATATTTTGAAGCGAGATAGAAGTTATCTTAATTTCCACTTTACAGACAATAGAATTCTTTCCCTGAAAACAAATAAATGAAATCGGTATTTAAAAACAAACGTATGTTTCTTTTCCTTTGTATGAAAAAAGTCAATATACGAATTTCAAACACACAGAAGGAATGGAACATTTTTTTAATTGAAAGCATAAATTCTAAAACAATAAAATATCATGTATACAATGATTAAGATTATGTGCAAATTATGGACTACGGTTTTATTTTAAAAAATGTAAAACGTTTTAGACAAAAATTAAGGAACTCGAATAAAAACTCTACTTTTATACATTTCAAATACATATACGATTCACAGTAAAGGGAATCACGACACACAAGACATAGTTCTGCAGATTCAGCAAATACGCATAAGATGAACAAAAGTAGTGATTTGAATAAATCATATTTGCTAAACAAAACGACGATATATACAGACAGGCACGGATCTAGAAGGGAATCTCGAGGGGAGGGGAGAAGGAACACAATCGAGCCGGAAAAATGTAGAGGAGGAAAGGGCAAGAGACTGGATTTCGAATGTAGCATAACATTTAAACTCCGTTTTACAGGTCTTTAAAAAAATTCTTGAAAAATGCATGAAATATAAATAAGTTTAATAATTATTGATCTGTAAATGGTAGCTAAGCATAAACTGGAAGGAGAGCTGTGTACCAATACTCAGTGATGATGCAGAGAACCAGCCTGATCTAGCTCCTAATGTCCGAACCCTCCTCGTGGTGCAGGCCATTAGTACCTTCAAAAGAGATAATCTCCCTTTGGAAGAAAACGGAAGGCGGGGACTGCCATTTCAGTGTGGCCTACTGATCTGGCCATCTATGGCCACTTTTTTCTTTTTTTAAACCCTGCTGAGGAGTGATCAACTTCACAGGGTCCTGGTGCTGACCATTTATACCCACTAGACTGGAACTGGTTTATGGACTTGAGCTTGAGTATGCATCCTGGACTTGCTGTACTGGTTGGCCTCTGTTGAGGGAGAAACTGCCGCTATGTTTTCTGTTTACTTGTAGGTTGCCAGCTTTAAGTTAACAAAAGAACGGGATGCTCTATTTCATCTAGTAGATAATCCTGATTAGAGGCCATCACAGGTATCTGGACCATCACTTAGGTAGTTGGGCATCGCCAATTCTAAACTGGAGTAATGTGTCTCAGGCAGGTCATATGGCTCTTGAAAAATCCACTTGAAATGGTGGTGTGAAGTTCCTACCAGCATCGGTGACTTCAGCCTTTAGCGGAGGAGGAACAGGTCTTTTTCCCATGCCTGCGATCAGAGGGTTGTTTGAAATTGTTGGCCCTACCTAGGAACTTTTTCTGAAAGAAGGAAGTGCAAGATTAATATGAATCAACACCCTATTGGTCCTTACAGAAGGCATTGTAACGAGCTTAATAAACGTGTAAACTAGCAGTTAACAGCTGATAAGAATCTGACAAAGCAGAGGAAGCAGTTAGACAGCACAACAGCATGGGGTTGTACCAAATTGTTAATGTTTGTGTGGGAAGAAACAGGTATACAGGGATTGAGGGATCAATATGACAAGGAGATTGAAGGTGAGGATTTTGTGATGGCTAGGTGGGCTGAGCATTTCAGAGATTTAAATAATGTGAGTATTTCTACTCGCATTATTCGTAATGAGGATAGATGCATTACTGGCTTTAATGATAGCCCTATATCATATTCAGAAGTCGTTTTGACTATCTCTAAATTAAAACTGCAAATCCCCAGAGTTGGGTGAAATCATCACTGAAATGATTAGAGCTGGGAACCTTTGTGTTGTTACATGGCTGACCGAAATTTTGAATACTTTTTATGATGAAGTTGTTGTTCCTAAGGATTTTACTAGAGCTATTATTGTCCCGTTTTTGAAAAAAAGCAGTTCTTGTGATAATTAAAGGGGAATTGTTTACTCTCTGTTCCAGGTAAAGTTCCTTGCATGATTATACTTAATAGCATTAAAAATTTGGTTGATGGACAACTGCGTGACGAGCAGTATGGATTCAAAAGTGGTAGGGGATATATTGATCAAATATTTTCACTTAGGCAGATTCTTGAGAAATGTTTAGAGTTCCAGAAACCTGTAGTTACTAGCTTTATAAATTTCAAAAAGGCTTTCGACTCTGTTTATCAATATAATTTGTGGTTGATTGTTAGATCATATGGAATACCTGATAGGTTAGTTAGTGTAATGAAAGATCTCTATAATAACACCGAGTTGTGTGTGTTATTATAGAGATTGCGATTGGTGATTGGTTTAGATTTGCGATTGATTGCGATTGGTTTAGCGATTGGTTTAGCATTGCTATTGGAGTTAGACAAGGGTGCATTTTGTCTCCTTTTTTGTTTGGGTATTTTGCTATGCGAAATTCTTTGCAAGGGAAAGATTTTATACTTAAATAGTCTAGAGATTTCCAAATTTCCGATTTTGATTATGCAGATGATTTGGCCCTGTTGACTAATGATGTTGGATGAGATGAATTCTTTCATTATGGCTGTTGATGAGACGTAATAGAGGATGATAATAGAGGTTTGGAGATAATTAGAGAAATACTAAAGCGATGAAAATTGGTTATGCAGATGGTGCTTCAGCTGTATTGAATGGCAATTCTTTGCAATGGAAAGATTTTATCCTTAAATAGTCTAGAGATTTCCAAATTTCCGATTTTGATTATGCAGATGATTTGACCCTGTTGACTAATGATGTTGGATGAGATGAATTCTTTCATTATGGCTGTTGATGAGACGTAATAGAGGATGATAATAGAGGTTTGGAGATAATTAGAGGAATACTAAAGCGATGAAAATTGGTTATGCAGATGGTGCTTCAGTTGTATTGAATGGCTGCACTGTTGACCAAGTGTCTCAGTTTAATTATCTTCGGAGCTATGTAACAGATATTGGTGATGTGCGCCATGGGATAAACAGAAAAATAGGGATTGTCGGTGGAACTTTTAAGAATCTATGGAGAGTGCAGAAAAATAGAGGTGTACACCAAAATACTAAAATTTGGCTGTATAATAGTTCGATTCCTTCTAAGGTTAGTTACACTAGCGAAACATGTATCCTTTGTAAGCATGGTAACAAGAAACTTGATTCCTTTGATTCTAGATGCTTGCGCAGTATTTGGGCATTAGGTGGTTCGACTTTGTAAGCAATGAAGAGGTTAGAAGAAGGAGTCATCAACCTCCTTTCAAAAGCATATTGTGCAGAAAGAGACTGCGTTGGTTTGACCATGTTGCCCGTATGCATAGCTGTAGATTGGCAAACAGGATTATGAACAAAGTGCCTAAAGGTTTCAGAAAAAGGGAGAGATTAGAATGCGATGGGCAGACAATATCAAACAGGACCTTACTAGAAATGGCCTAGAGTGGTCAAATGTAGCAACTGTAGCCCAGAACAGACACGTCTAGAGAGGAAAATTACACAATCTGGTTGGACCTCCGTAGCCCATGGCTGGATGAGGATTTTCTGTGTGTGTGTGTATATTGTTTCTAAGGATTTTACCAGAATTATTATTGTCTCTACTTTTAAAAAAGATGATCGCAGTTCTTCTGATAACTATAGGGGTATTAGCTTACTTTATGTTCCAGTTAAAGTTTTTTTGCATGATTGTGCTTAATGGAATTAAGAATCTGGTTGACGGCAATTGCGCGATGAGCAATGTGAATTTAGAAGTGGTAGCAGCTGTGTATTTCAGATATTTTCACTCAGGCAGATTCTTGAGAAATGTTTAAAATTTCAGAAAATTTTGGTTACTATCTTTGTTGATTTCAAAAAGATTTTGGAGTCTGTTGATCGCCATAATTTATGGTTGATTGTGCGATCGTATTGCATACTTAGACAAGTAATTTCTTCTTGTGTTTGACAAAGGTGCATTTTGTCTCTTCTCTTTAGTTTGGCTATCGATTATGCAATGCGAAATTCAGTGCAAGGGAAAGATTTTGGCCTTAAATGGTCTGGAGATGTGAAAATTTCTGATTTAGATTATGCTGATGATTTAGTCCTTTTGACAAACGATGATGAGATGAACTTTTTCATTCGAACTCTTGATGAGACCGGAGTAGAGTAGGTTTGTTTATAAACAGAGAGAAAACTAAAGTGATGAAAATTGGTCAGGCAGGCTGTGATTTAGTTAATCTGAATAGTTCCACTCTTGAATAGGTGTAACAGTTTAATTATCATTTGAGTTATCTAACAGGTACTGGTGATGTGCGACATGAGTTGGACAGACAAATAGGGATTGCTGCCGGCATTTTTAAGATTCTATGGAGAGTGTGGGGAAATAGGCATATACACCTAAAGACTAAAATTAGACTGTATAATAGTTTGGTTCTTTCTAGGGTTAGTTATGGTAGTGAAACGTGGACGCTTTTTAAACAAGATAACAAGAAACTTGATGCTTTTGATTCTAGATGCTTACGCAGTATCTTGGGCATTAGGTGGTTCAACTTTGTAACTAATGATGAGGTTAGGCAAAAGAGTCAGCAACCTCCTTTAAGCAGCATATTGTGCAGAGAGAGACTCCGTTGGTTTGGCCATGTTACCGTATGTATAATTATAGATTACTGAATAGGGGTTATGGAAAGTATGCCTAAATGCTTCAAAAAGAGGGGCAAATCTAGGATGCGGTGGGCAGACAATGTCATACAGGACCTAATTAGAATTACTTTGCAGTGGCCAGATAAAGCAGATGTAGCTGAGGACAGATATTCTTGGAGAACTAAATTGCACGGTATGGTTGGAACTCCGTGACCCATGGCTGCTTGAGGATGATGATGATGATGATAAATCAGTTTTGCTTTTATTTGACGCCATTACCTTCGCCTATCCTTTATTATTTATTTTTTATCGCATTTTCTTCAGATCGTGACTTTTTCTAATATATCCATGACTAACTGTGGATGAATGAACTCTTTTGGGTTCTTTTTCCAGTGAGATGAGGGGCTGATCTACCGTCTGAAAGGATGACAAATTTACTTTTTTTTTCATATTTACACCATGTTAGGGCTTCAGTGATAGCCACTAGTTCTGTGATAATGATTCCTTTCTTTATTTTGAAAAATGTTCGTAAATTTTATTCCGGAATGAATACAGTCCCTGTAGCCATGCTGCTACTTGCTTGTAATGAGCTATCGGTGAATTTTTACTTACAGCGATTGTAGGTCTGATATATGGTTTTATGTGATACGACTTCAAGTTCTTCATTAGGTTCTGTTTTTTTTTTTTTTTGTTATTCTTCTTATTATAGTTTTAATATTAGCTCTGATTAATTTGGAAGCAGGGTCTTTGCTGTAAATTGCCTTTGATATCCTATTGGTTTTTATTTCTTGGAATAAAGGATTTGCTCTTATATCTCTGGCTATGAAGGGTTGATTTTTTTTAATCTTCTATCTTATTTCTTAGTCTAATATATGGGATTTTCTGATATGTTCTTGCATTATGAGGAGGTTCTGCCTTCTCAATGATAAAATGGTAGCATCTGTCTCAGAATGTAATGCACTAATTGAACATGTCTTCAGTTGTCCTGTATATTGACAAACGTTATTGGAGACAGACGTTTTGTACCGTGTTTAGTTTCTTTGCTTTTGCCTCTGCCAGATTTGCAATTGCAATTAAACCATAGTCCATTTTAGGTTTCAGGATGCTATTTTATAGTGCAAGGATATTAGCTGGATGGCTTCCCAAAGAAATGGCTTCCGTGCATTTTAGTAAGCATAGGTGATTCTTTCCTTTATATTCTAAATTTTTTATGTGAGTAGTCCCTTTGAGGTGGGTGTCAATTGTTAGGCCTAGGAATTGAACTTCCTCTACCTGCGTGATACTTGTGTTATTTAGTTTAATATTATATGCTGGTGTTTTACTATTGGTTCTGATGAATGGTAGAATGACTGATTTTTCAGATGACATCTTTATCTTCCAGGTTTTGCAGTATATTTCTGTCTAATGATTTTTTTTTAGAGTTTACTTTCATTGCTCCAGTGTGAACTGACACTGCCTCAGATGGAAATGTCATCCAAGAAATGATACACCTGGGATATTTGCTTTAAGTATAAATGAAGGAAGATCATGCAAATAGAGATTAAAAATTTGAGGACTAATTATGCTGCCCTGAATGATTCCCTTCTTGAGGTTAGTTTTTTCAGAGATGTAGTTTCCCAGCTTCACTCGTATTATCTTTTCTTTGATGATGAATTGTAGGAACTTCATAATATGCCCATTAAGTCGCAGATTATATATTTTAAATAAAATCCCATCTTGCCGTACCTCATCCATCTCTCCCAGATCTAAGAAGACGGCTGCAAGGGATCTTTTTCAGGGAAATAAGGTCTGTGCATCCATTATCAAATCAAGGATATTATCCTGAGTATTTATATTTTGTCTGAAACCAGTGCACCTTTCATCCAGAATGTTGTTTACATTGATCAACCGGTTTACCTATTTTTTTACCATTTTTTCTAGTCTTGAGTAGACAGGATGATAAAGAAATATGCTATGAGCTGAAGTCACAGAGTCTTTTATGTGTTTTTTTTTTCAGTAAGGATGGTATGCACCATTTTCCAACTATCTGGGTATTGTTGTATTATCCAGATTTTAAGAATATTCAAGAGATGTATGTGGTTTTCAAGATTGAGAGTTTTTATTAACTTGGTTAGATATTTTGTCAGGTCCTGGAGCTGTCCTTTTCTGCACTTTTGATGTCAGTCTGAAGTTCAAATGGATTATACCTGTCATCAGTAATAGGAGGATTCTAGATAACTTTTTGAAAGTTTATTTTACTTGCAGGCATATTTGTTTGCCATCTTCAATGAATTCTCTTTAATGTCTGAAGGTGAAGATGTACACTACAGGAAATAAAAAGTACAACACTTACTAGAAGTTATACAAATGTGACGAAATTTGAGAGGCTGTGGTATATGGAAATGATTAGATTTGCAGGACAATCGAAACCACTGGACAGACGCGAGGTGACGTCATAGGTGCGGAGCAGTCAAACGCAGATAAAGGTAACCAAAGCTGTCTGGTTGACAAATTGTTGAAAATGTGGAAATTGTTCTAACCGCTAAAGATGCCCTTACGCAGACGCCAACAGCCGTTGCAACAGTTAACAGACTTTGAGCGTGGAAGAATCATCGGCCTTAGAGAAGCTGGTTTGCCGTACAGAGATGTGGCCAACGAGGTCGGCCACAATCCCAGCACCATCGTAACATTTGGCGCCAGTGGATTCAAGAAGGATCCAGCACATGCCGACAAGGACAGGAAGATGACGTAAGACCACGCAGCGACAAGACCATTTGCGATGCATGGCATTGCATGATAGATTAGCGACTACAGCGCAACTGTAAAGGGACCGCCAACAGTTAACACATCGAATATCTATCAGCAGACGGTAAACAACAGGCTTTTACAGTTTTCATTTCAAGCCTATCGTCCGGCATTGCCTTTGCCCCTCACATCTGCCCATGTGCAAGCAGGTCTTCAGTGGTGTTGCCCCAGATAGAACTGGAACGAACAAGGGTGGAGTACCGTGGTGTTTAGTGACGAATGTCGTTTTTTTTTTCTTGGTCAGCACGACAGTAGACAACGTGTTCGTCGTAATCTAAGGGAAAGGAACGCCACCCAGTGTGCACGACATCATCATACAGCTCCAGCACCTGGTGTCTTGGTGTGGAGTGCCATTAGTCAGACATCTGGGTCAGAACTGTCATCATAAGGGGATCTCTAAACGCCCAACGATATGTTACCAACATTTTGCACCCAGTGGCTGTCACATTTGTTCAGCAGCACGGAATCTTTTATCAACAAGATAACGTCCATTCCCACACAGCTCACATTAGTCTGCTGTATATACAGAAGCAAAACGTTCAGCACTACCATGGCCAGCACGCTCGCTGGACCTTTCACCTATTGAACATATCTGGGAAATGATGAGCGGCAGCTCCAACAACACCCAAGAAGTGCGCCAACCACTGTCGCTGAAATGTAACAGCGACTTCACGCTTTTTGGAGTTCTATCCCTCAGGAGGATATTATAGGACTGTACGAACGATAGCCTTCCTCGCCGTGTTCAAGAATGCATTGCTGCGTGGGACGGTTAAACATCATACTAATTACACTGCTTACCTGGTAGCTAAAATGATAATTTTCCATATATTTTTTGATAATGTAATGAATCCCACATTTCAATGTATGCTAACAGCTGCCTGCGTTTCAATAAAATGGCATTAATCCTTTCAGTTGTTGCATTTTTTTTCTTGTAGTGTGTTTTACAAATTTTATAACTAGTGTAGATGGATCTTCTTGGAGTTGTAATGCTATATTTTGCTACTTTTGAGTTGGTTTTGCACATCTCTTTCAGTTATTTTGTGCCTTTTTTTCAGTTTTTAAATGTTCTCCTAATCGTAGATCGTATAATCATATTCTATGTATCGGGTAATAATTTTACCCCCTAACCATCTCCATCATAAAGATATGCCTATTTGGCATAAGTAAGAACAAAATATATAAGTAACCACCCTTAGGTGGGCCCGTAAGGGCAAACATAAGAAAAGCTGAAGAATAGCAGTAAAATTGCGTAAGAAACCTAAAATGGGTAAGTCTCCTCAGAGAACGCTACCGTTTTAGGCCTTTTGTACTTGTTCAAAACAGCATGATCGTAAAGAATCAGAGAAGAAATAATCTCATTGGGATTATTGCTTACAGCCTCAAAAAATCTTTTTGAGGTGTGTTTTATATGTGTGTGTGTGTATATATATATATGGTCCATAGCCAAGTCTTTATGAAGTTGTCTGTTAGTGACAAACCAAGGGGCATTGACCGCAGTTCTCAAAATCGTGTTCTGTAAGACATGAATCTTACGAATATTGGTGGGTGTAGTATTCGCTCATATGGGTGAAACATAGAGAATCAGCGGTCTGATTATCATATCATAGAGTAAAAGCTTATGTTCAATCATGAAAATTTATATTCTCCTAATCTTAGTCGGGAGGGGACTGTATACTGTATATACGTATATCTAGGGTAGTTGCAAAGTCTTTCTATCTGTCGATATTGCTCTCATCTCCCCTTCTCTGGGAGTTTGCAATCAGGAGACTCTAGAATTGCCTGGATGTAATGGAATCCTGGTATGATAAATGGAAAGTGAAATTAAACACTGAAAAAAGTAACGCCATCCTTTTCAGTGGCAAGAGAATTAATCAAATTAGAACGAAGAATTAATGTCAAACTTTACTACTTTTGAATGAACCTATTACATGGCAAGATACTGTTAAATATTTAGGAGTTACCTTGCACAAAAAGCTCAAGTGGGATCCCCACATACATGGGATCATAACCAAGGTGAATACTGTCAGATGTCAGCTGGGACCTCTTCTCAGACGAAATTCTGTTCTATCTATTGACCACAAGCTATTGCTTTATCACATGGTCATCAGACCCATCATTTCATATGCTTCGCCAATTTGGGCGAACACAACTCCTACCAACATCCACAAGATCCAGTTCTTGCAAAATAAGATCTTGCGATGTGCGGTCGATGCCCCATGATTCGTAACTAATAGACAGTTTCACAAAGACCTGGGCATCGATCACATCTATTCTTATATTAAGTTTATCTCGCGTGGTTTCTTCGAATCAGTTCGATCCAACCCGCATGGTATTATATCTTGCCTTTTTGACTACAATCATGAAGTCTTGAATAGATACAAGAGGCCTAAAATTATGGCTTTCAACACAGAAAGTAATCCATTTTAGGTCTCTTGTGCATCCTTATACTTTGTTGTTTTTTGATTTCTTGCCCTTAGGGGCCCACCATATTTAAGGTGGTTTACTTTACTATTGTTTTACAGTGATGTTAATTAGACACATGCTAAGATGGAGGAGGTTATGGGTACTTTTGTACCTGGTACTCCATAGACGAATTACCGATCTACGATCTACGATCTCTCTATCTGTTTCTACTGTTTTGGTTCAATTTGCTTTGTATAGTTGACGTTATTCTATTGCCTCTATAAATGTGTCCAATTTGTCTAGATTTTCTAACTTTTCTTTGTTATGTTCTGCCGAAAACTATCAGTCATCTTCGGCGTTAAATGGGGTATGCCTATATTTTAACGTTCAAAGAAACAAAAAAGTGATCAAGTTAAAGAATGCACAATTCTCCAATGGCCTTGCTCTTCGTACGTTTTAGAAGTTGTTTTGTTGGTAATTAAACCACTAAATTGTGGTGGTGTAGTGGGATATATCTTTCGGCATGTAACTTTAAAGTACTTTTTTCACCCACTCAGAGCTTAAAAACTTCTATCTCTGTGTCATATTTACCTCAAATAACAAAGGCCAGTTGAAATGAGCAGGAATTTCAGTATCAAGGATTGTAGGGTTCTTAATGTCGTCGAAAGGTCGTTTGCGAGGTTCCCAACCTGGGGACATGTCACATTTCTAGGGACCACATGGAAAATATGAGACATTAGGGGGCCACAGAAGTTTTTGAGGGGGCCATACCAAATTAACAACCAGGCTTACGGTTACCTTATTATAATCCTCACATTTCAATGTTTGTGTAAATTTTAACATCAAAACTTTTTAAAAATACAATTGTTTGCTTACTATTTATTATCTACCAGTCAGCGTGGTTAGCACGCTAGGCTACTGATCTGAGGGACCTGGGTTCGAGCCCTAGAGAAGGCATGGTTTTGTGTGTTGTTTTTCTGCTGAGGTCCTGCGATCCTCACAGATCTTCTACTATGGCATATAAACTGACAGGCTCCTGTCAGACCTCTGTGGCAAGCAGCTGCTTGAGTGGAATTTATTTAGTACCTAGTAAAACTGAAATGCAAGAGTAAATTTTAACGATAAATAGGGTCTTTTCAGACCCTATTTAGAGACTGCTTTGGCAACACTGGAGTCAATGGGTGTCATAAATTAGTTCGCTGACACGCATTCATCCTCGTGTTTTTCTTTTCTATCTTCTTTTCCCTTTGAAGTAAGATTTTAATGTTTTATTCTCATTTTCCCTTTTACTAAGCACCTGTAATGTTCAAATAAGGCTTAAATGTAATGATGCACAAACTGTTTTAATTAATGGGCTAAATGAGTAATGTGATTTCTAGGTAGGTGCCAGACAATTTACCCTACCCGGCTTAGAATCGTCATTTTAGATTGTCCATGGCTGCTGTGGGACAGAAAAAAAAATATTGATAATATTGTGTTGAATATTTGACTTATGATTTTTATTCTATCACCAGAGCACATTACGAATCCAATGTATCTTATATGAATGACTGTACTTTCAAATGAAAGCATGCCGCCATGTAAGCTGCGAAACCATTTGGAGACAATACACAACAAGAAAGACAAATCATTTGAGTAGTTTAAAAAATTACGTGATGATTTCCAAGCAAGGAAAGCATTGAATCAGTTGTTTAGTAGATGAGTAGCCAAACTACACAAAGGTTTACTTGCGTCTTATGAAATTTCCGAGCTAATTGCAAAAGCTGGCAAACTACATAACATTGGTGAAACTTGAATTTTGCCTGCAGTGTCTGTTGTGATTTCAACTGTCATGAATCAGAGTGCACAAGAAATTACCGATGTGATTCACCCCTTTGAGCAATTCATAAGTATCGAGGCGCATTGATGAAATGGCTGAGGATGTGTAAAAACAACTAGTTGCTCAATTACAAGTGAAGCAATTTGCCCTTCAACTGGATGAATCCACTTTGAGGGATAATGAAGCCCTTCTGTTGGCTTATGTCAGGTTTTTGGATGATAATGATCTCGGAGAGGAAATGCCTTTTGCCCGAAGTCTTAAGACAGGCACCAAGGGTCAAACAATTTTTAAAGATGTTGAAAGTTACTTTAAAGAAAACAATATTCCACTCAGAAATATAATGGCTTGTCCAACTGATGGTGCTACATCTATGGTAGATAGATACTGAGGTTTCATTGCATAATTAAGAAATGCTGTGCCTGCATTTTTAAAGAGGTTTTTTGCATATACATTGTGTGATCCACCAACAACATTTAGTCGCAAAACATTTGGGTGGACATCTGCAAAACGCCCTTGCAATTGTAGTAAAAGCTATCAACCTTATTAAATCAAAATTCCCCCGCCCTGCCCACGGTCAGTAGGGGACACCAATAGGCTTGGAAAGGCCGCCGTCCGTCGGATGGGACGTTAAGCCGTGGCCCCGTGTGTGGGAGAGCCATACCCTGTGCACGTTAAAGAACACGCTGGATGGCCTTGACGGGAGGCTACCATCTGTCACCCAACAGCTGTTCCAGTGGGTCCCCTCCCCCAACCTTCTCTGAGCCTTCGGGGTCCATGTGACGTGGCCATTTAGCCCATGGTGTGCAAAAAAGTGCCGCTCAGAGGTAAAACAACTCAATCCAACCCTTATTAAATCAAATGCGCTTCAAGGTCGTCTTTTTCACGAACTTTGTAATAAAATGAAGATTTTGAACTCCTAATGATGCATACAGAGGTACGATGGCTTTCAAAAGGTATTTGTCTTCGTCGCTTTGCACCTTGGACAGTATTGTTTCATTTCTAAGTAAACTGGTTTCCGTAAATTAAGGAAAATCCCTATGTTAAGTCAATGGGAAGATAAGCTCAAAGCTCTATAACTTCTAAAATAAGTTTTTCTTTGTTTTGAAAAATGTGATTGCAGATAAATATCTCAATCAAATAAATCAATATCTCGATTTTCAACAATATTCGTTCGGTACTTAATGAGTTATGGAAGTTTGAATATTTAGCGATAACAATCACCAGCCACAAAAATTGACTTCAGAAGTAAATTAAAACTTAGCAATAAGTATTGTATCAAAATGTTTAATAAAATAAGTTTGTATTTTAGAACTTTGTGTAAAGAATTATTTCACTATTCTTCAGTTTCGTATAAGTTTCTTAAGACTGGCATTGCTATTGTTAAATATTAAAATTTCCATAACTCATTAAATACTGAACGAATATTGTTGAAAATTGAGATATTGATTTATTTGATTGAGATCTTTATCTGCAATCACATTTTTCAAAACAAAAAAAAACTTATTTTAGAAGTTATAGATCTTTGGCCTTAGCTTCCCATTGACTTAACATAGGGATTTTCCTCAATTTGTGGAAACCAGTGTGTAGTAAGCAGCTTGAGGAACCGTTGGTTGCAGTCAGATGGTGATATATTTAACCTATCAGATATGTTCGAAATGCTGAATTTGTTTAATAAACAGTTACAAGGAGAAAATTGTAATTTCATATCTTGCAAATAGGTTATCACTGTTTTCCTAGAAAAACTGCAGCTGTTCAGGATTAATATGGGACGTCGCGCGTTGGAGCAGTTTCCATCCTTGGCCACCATTAACACCAAACTGCAAGATACGATCTCTTTGTATACGTTGAGCATTTGAAGAATTTGTACAACGATATGCAAATTCGGTTCAAAGACCTGCTAGAGATGAGTATTCCAGGTTGGGTGGTGGATCCATTTGGTGTAAATGCAGCTGATGTTGATATTATATTACAAGAAAGCCTCATTGAGTTACAGAGTGATCAAACAGCTCAAGAAGTTATAGAGGATTTAAATATGGAAAATATAGTCTATGGAAAAGTAGTGAAATTTCCAGACAATATCCACGCTCTGGGAGAAGTAAAGTTGTATGTTATTTTTTTCCCACATCTTGTTAAATCTGGCTTTAGCCATGTGGCTCACCTATTATCAAAAGATTGATAATTGATATTACAAAGAGAGATGATCTTCGATTGTCACAAACAACACTGAAGACAGATATTGATAAATTTGCGAGTTTGCATCAGCTACAAGGATCATACTGAAGAAAATAACAATCATAAAAATATTTTTTGTTTCTGTATATTTTAGTTTCCAAGTTTTCTTTTTGCTAATGAAGTAAAATTGCTTTTTTTTTTACAAATTTAATGAAAGTACACGTCGTTAAATTTAATTTTTTTGTCAGTCCTTATGCACAAAAAATGGTCACTCTCAATTTTAAATGCCAAAAATTAATATATATACGATATCTCGCAAAATAAGATATATATTTAAAAATGTCTTTAAATAATAAAAGTTTTTAGATAACTGCTTCTTCTTCAGAAGTTCTTTTTTTAAATAAAATAAATTTTAAAATTTAATCAAATAAAAAATTGAGCAAAAAAGTAGTCACAATTACTTTAATAACTATTTTTAAAACCTTTAGCTCTTAAGAATTCTTCAATTCTTTTGGACATAGTATCAAGAAGCTTTTGAATAAATTCATTTGGTATAGCACTACAAATTTACTTGATTTCATTGTTTAAATCAGTCTTATTTCTGATCACTGATTTTTGCAATTCTTTCTTCATATATGACCAAACATGCTATAAAATAGTAAAATATGTTACAAAACAGTAAAATATATTTTTTCACTAATAATGGCTCTAATGGAGCCACCAAGTTAAATTAAGGTCAGAAGGAGGCCATTAGCACAAAAAGGTTGAAAACCACTGATCTAATGAAATTGATTTAATAATGAAAGGAACATCATTTGCAAAATGGGAGCTTTGGGTTGGATTGGGTTGTTTTACCTCTGAGCGGCACTTTTTTGCACACCATGGGCTAAATGGGCAGGTCACATGGACCCCGAAGGCTCAGAGAAGGTTGGGGAGGAGACCCACTGGAACAGCTGTTGGGAGACAGATGGTAGCCTCCCGTCAAGGCCATCCAGCGTGTTCTTTAACGTGCACAGGGTATATCTCTCCCGCACACGGGGTCACGGCTTAACGTCCCATCCGACGGACGGCGGCATTTCCAAGCCCATCGGTGTCCCCTACTGACCGTGGGCAGGGCGGGGAATTTTGCGGAGAAAAATCTCAACGCTGACCCAGCTGGGACTCGAACCTGGGAACTACAGATTACGAGCCTGGCGCGCTACCGACTGAGCCACCCCCCAAAATGGGAGCAAATAATAACGCTCCTAACCTCAAGCCTTGGATGATATCACTCTTTCTTTATACAATATGTATTTCTGTGACCACTATGATTTGGAAAGTGTGAAGCAAAAACAGTGGAGATACGCCTAACAGTGAGATATGGGGTATCTTCTTCTGGTTCCTTCTAGGTCAAAAGGAGGTAACGTAGAGGTCAAACTTTGATCTACGACTGCTATAAACGTGAAAATTGGTGACTGGGGTATTTCAGGCTGTGGATCTCGGAAGCGTTATCAAATTTTTGGATCTGGGAGGGTCTTTCGAGGTCAAAGGTCAATTTTAGATCTACCAGTGCTAGAGAGCTAAAAATTAGTGCCTAGGAGTATTTTAAGCCCTAGATCTCAGAAAAGAGAAATTTTAGATGCGATGGGTCCGTCAATGTCAAAGGTCAAATATAGATAAAATGGTGCTAGGGGGCTAAATATTGGTGACTGGGGGTTAGTTTGAAGTGTGGGCTGGATGCGATGGGTCCTTTGAGGTCAAAATCAGATTTTAATGTTTCAGACCTGGAGAGTTAAAAATTGGTGACTAGAACTATTTTAGGTAGTAGAACTCAGAAATAAGACACGAATTTCCATTGTCTCTGATTGGATTATTCTGATATCGTAACACAACTCTGTTTCATACTATTATTATATATACACACTGTTATTATTTCTGGAAAAGTAGTGTTTACAGGTGATAAAATCAGCATTAAAATGCATCTAAATATTGGGGAATAAATAACTATCTAAAATATATTGCATACAACTTACTTTGGTGTCTCCAGTAGTTCTATATGAGCTGTAACAAACGCGTTGAACGGAAAAGAAATATTCTGTTATGAATCTTTATTATGATATTTCTGTTATGAGTTTCGTATTCGATGTTGAAATTTATAAGTCTCATAATTGTTAATATCATAAGGTCTTTTATAGTTTCTGAAATCAAATAATATCTACAAAGTAAAAATTATATAATGTTTGAAATAATTAGTTGAAAATAATTGGTTGTCCTGAGTGGGATTCCGAACCCTCGTCTTCCAGAAGCATGCCGGGCATCATAACCGCTAGACCACCAGAAGCTTACCATTTCCTCAACAATGTGATATATAAATATTCCCGCAATTTTGTTGATTCGCCAGTGGCGCCATCTCTTATCAGGAATCGGGAAGCCAAGCTGCCACATGACAAATAGTGCTATCATCATATGTGACATTTTAGCTGCTCGATTCCTGATAATAGATGACGCCACTGGCGAATCAACAAAATTGCGAGAATGCTTATATGTCACTTTGTTAAAGAAATGGTAATCTAGCAGTTATGACGCCCGGCATGCTTCTGAGAGATTTGGGTTCAAATCCCACTCACCACAATCAATTGTTTTCAACTGATTATTTCAAGTGTAAAGTTCGGTCTGCAAATCTGTGCGATGTTGCTATGGAGCCTACTAAAGATGGGGAAAAATTTTACATTTTCATAAGGATGAAGCTTGGGACAATGCGAAAATATTCATGACGATTTATCATAAGTATATGGGGATCATGCCTGTCCATATGACGGTGATATGGGAAGGATGCGCAAATTCAGAGAAGGACAGCAAGAGCGTCAAAGACCTCCCTCGTTCAGGAAGGCCCAAGGAGGGCGTGAATGAGAGAACCATCGGTGCTCTTTGTGAACTCATTAAGAAAAACCCACACATCACCGTTCAGGTAATAAATTTAGATGCCAATGTATCTCGATTGGTAATGTGGAAACAATTATTCATCAACATTTAAAGTTCCGAAAGATCTGACAAATGAGTACCCATTTGGACCACAAATTGACAGAAGAGAAAAAAAAGGCTAGAGTCGACTCATGCAGTGAGATGTTTAAACCTAGTAGCCCCAAATAGTTAACAGATATTGTCACAGTTGATGAAATGTGGTTTTATTGCTCTACATCTCCCAGAAAGATCGACAACTATGTTCGGGTTGTGGAAGATGAACAATGTCCCCAAATCCTCCGACAAGATTTTCGCTCAAGGAAGAAGATGCTCACAATTTTTTTATATTCCCAAGGAGTGGTAGCCATGATCAGATTACCTGAAAAAATGACTATAAATGGCCAATACTACACCAACATTGTGTTACTCAAAATGGTTAAGGAGATGAAGGAGCAGTTTCCAACAACAAGCATGCCAAGGGTTCTCCTTCTTTATGACAATACCAGTGGTCACAAAACCCGACAAGTTAGGGCCTATCTGAAGTAGGAAAAAAAATCAAACAGCTACACCATCTTGCATATTCACCCGATCTTACACCATGTGATTTTTGGTTGTTTCCAAAATTTGAAAAGGAATTTGCTGGGAAGCCTTTTTCAAGGGTGCAAGATCATGCAAAATGCATTCTTTCATAGTTGCGGAGCATTCGCCAACAGGAATATCACCAAGTGTTCCAGAATTAGTGTAGACATCTGAAATTTTGCATAAAGGCTGGAGAGGAGTACTTTGAAGGACAGTAAACGTTTTGTTGAGGTAAGTGCAAAGGTTTTTGTTCTGCAGACGCATGTCAAGAACTTTTTGAACTCCCCTCATATAGTTGCTAATAAACCGGTTAAAAAAAAATTATGTTTCATTTCGTACTTTTCAATACTCCGAAATTAAAAATAATGTTTTTAGTTGCTCACTTCCATAAAGTATATAAGTATATAATAATAATGTACGAGTACATTAGAAACATACTTACCGTATTTCTTCGATTCTAATGAGCACTTTTTTTCCCATATAAACGTCTCTAAAAAAGGGGTGCGTCTTAGAATCGCAGTTTTTTTTCTTGTTTTTTTTTCTTCGAATTTTCCTGCTCTTTGCACACGGCACCACACGTTTTGCTTTTATGCGGAAACCCACCTCCAAGTTTGATCGTTATCGCATTCTCCAACTCCATTGGAGAATAAAGTGGCGAGGGTGTTTTCCCGTGCTTTCCAAATGTGAAGCCACCGTTATTTCATTATAGTGGAACTCACTTAGCGACAACTAGGAAGTTGGAACCTGGCTGTTGACTGACAACCTTTCACTGACACCTTCCGGAAAAATTAAGAAAGCACTGACATCAAAATTGGCGGAATGGGTATCAACAGCTTGGAAGCTAATCCCAGAAAGAACAGTGCAACATTCAGTTAAAAAATGTTGCATCACCAACGCTTTCGATCGCTCAGAAGACGATATATTATGGGATAATGAAGATAAAGACCGCTCAGAAGAATCAGACTCTGAATGTGAAGTAGACTCTGTTATTGTTTCAGAAGGAAATGATGAATAACATACCTACTGATAAATAGGTACTATTTTTGTTTAAATTGAACTCTATTATAATAAAAATATTTGTTAGATATATTTTAGCGTTTTATTTTTTTTCTTAGAGTCAAGCTTTTTCTCTGTTGGTGGTGCTGAAATTAAGGTGCGCCTTACAATCGATGGCGTCTTAGAATCGAAGAAATACAGTATTTCTCGATAAGGTGTGGAACTATTTGCTATGGCGGAATTACATCAGCGAGTTGTTCTTACAATAATTCATGTAGGTGTTGCCCCTTTCATTGGTTGGTTGCTTTCTTTTATCTTCAGATTTTCGCTTCATTCTTTATCTGAATGGAGTATAGTTATTTCTGAATCTCACCGTTCTATCTCTCGATGATTCACACGCTAACCTCTCCGGTTAAGCGAGGGAAGTGTAAACCTTCTGCAGGCAAAAGGTGCGATAAAACCATTGTGTTATCGCTGTCTCCGACAATCATCTGAATAAGTACACAGCTAGGCCACGAATGACAACTAATGAACAACATTCTCACTTAGGATACCACTGAAAATACATAAAATGCAGATATATATACAATGACAATAAATAAGAAAATTAATTACAGGGACACGATATCCAGTCACTCATTAGTACCGCTGTTAAAGGGTGTAAAATCGGCCAAATGAAAAACTTCATTTTCTTGAAAACGAGCATCCCTTATTCGCCACTGGTGATATGTTATTCTTCTAGTTGTGAGTAGATAAGTATTTCGTTTGTATGAGCTGTATTATTTTTCATGAAACGTTAAGTATTACTTAGAGTCTTGTTTTAAAAGTGCGCTTTCATCTTTTAGCGCAAAGAACCTGAAAAACACAGGAAACTTTTCGTCGGAGGAATTGATTACAATGTTATTCAAGAACAGCTAAAGGCCTACTATGGGCAGTTTGGCGAAGTTGTAGAGTGTGTTCTAATGAAGAATCCTGCCACCAATGCCTCAAAAGGATTTGGTTTTGTAACATTCAGAGCATCAGCTATGGTTGATAATACCCAAAGTCAGACCCCACAGGCTAAATGGAAGGGAAGTGCAACCTAAAAGAGCCGTTCCTAGACAGGTAAATAACATTTTTTGTTCAATAACTATTGGGTTCTTTGAAGTCTTTATATATATAGTTGCTTCTTAATGTAAATCTCCGATGACATAGAACTTAGTGATTAGTCATTATAGTTATATAGTTTATATAGTAATTAATAGTTCCTTTCTTCGTGTTCAAATTGCACAAACACGCTACACAAAACTGAAAATGACATTTGAGCAATTGCTCAAAAACATCCTCAGGAATATTGTTTCGATCAAATATTGACACATTTTTTTAATTGCTGAATATATTTTGTAATTTTATTTAAGAGAATAAATACTTTTGCTGTTGTTATTTAAATGTCTAGTGTAGGTCACCGATAAACAAAATATGAAATAACCGAATAAATAATACTAATAACGAAATTTATCATTCGAAATGCTACATTTTATTTAACATAAAACTGCTTTGCAGAAAAACAAACCATTTCGAGGACGACGCATCTAATAGAATCCAAAATATAATTGGAAGTTTAAATAAAAATAAAAAAATTTTAATATCAATAAATATCTTAAACGTTGAACACTGATTTGAAGATATATTTCGAAAAAATCAAACGTTTTTTATGTCATTAGTATGTACTATAAAGGTCAGAATGGAAAACAAAGTACCAAGACACAGAATGCTCTTTGCTTTCATATTTACTCCTTTAAGGGAGGCTGTCATCTGTCTCCTAATTATCAAGTGAATCCCTTTTCTTTTTCCAAATCTGAGTCCTTGTGACCTGGCCATTTAGTTTTGTCTGCAATATAGACTATCTCAGCGGTAAAACAACCGAACTCAATCAAATTCGGAGCCATGAGTTCAACGTATAAATTCTATCATTGTAGTAAACGGTTATTTCTACTAATTACATAATGATATGAAAAAGTTATAAATGTTTAAAAAAAGTATACATGTTTGCGATTTATAATTCCAAGAGTGGAAAACTAATGATTATTTTGTGTCAATCTGGTCACAGATAATTACTTCAAAACAACGTGATTTAATTTAAAATTATACGAGGTATAAGATGTTTTGATGCTAAACAGATTTTTTTTTCAATTACATTTAAGTATGTGTATACCTCTAAAATTCTCTCAATGATTAAAACTTTTTGCAAAATTCTCAGCTACCATAAATCGGTTCTCTGCAGCGCAAACAAATATTTCAAAAAAATATTAAATTTCCCACATCATCAGGAAAGTTCTAAATAGATTACTTCTGTTATGCAACAGAACCCTTGACCGGAACGTCTTAAAATCTCTGTTCAAATGAGTGCGTCATAATTCATCATCTCATTCTATTGCGCATACATATCTATTACTCGAGTGTTCATGTTTCTCATATCAGAAATACCGCTGAGATATAAGTGAAGTTTTCTCTTTTAAGGATCTCAATAAGAACTAACTCGCAAAATCTGACCACATGGTTATTTCTAGGTTACCACTAATTGATTTCTAGGTTACTCAAACACTCTATAAGTTACAGTTAAATGAATTCCATGATACCGAATATATATCGGTATTTAATTCTTTTTCTAATTAATCCGTATTAAATTGGAAATAAAACATATTTGATAAGCCTTTCTTATTCACTTTATATATTAGGTGTCACATTATATTAACATATAATACATTAGGTCTGACATTACATTAGTACATAAGCTCACCGGAAAAAAAAATTGCTCATCTCCCGCCGTAAGTGGGTTACGTCCGTTCGACAGCAACAGAGGACACACTTGTAATAAACGCGTCCTACAAATAGCTGTGCCACGCGCTATGAGGTTCATACAGTAAGAAGAAGTGGTTGTGTGCCACGTGTGTGTTAGCCACTCCGTGAAACATGGGTTGCACCAAAGATGTGAATGAGTGGCAAAAAGGTGTTATTGCGTTTGACCGAGCCAAAGGGCATAGTGTACAAGAAGTAGCTGCCTTTTCAGGTGTGTCGAAACGTACTGTCCAAAGGGTCTTCCAGCAGTGGCGTACATCGCAGTCCACCACTAATCGTCGCCAGCAGTGTGGCAGAAAGACTGTGCTCACGAATAGAGACCACCGCAGTTTGTCACGCACTGTTAAGCAAACCGCTTTGCAACGAGGCAGGCATTGCTCCAGTCAGTCAATGCAGGCCTACAAGAAGCTGTTTCCGAACGAACACTCCGAAGGGAACTGCATGCCATAGATATCTGGAGCAGAGCACCGTGGAAGAGACCCATGTTAACAGTTCTGCACAAGGCAGCATGGCTACATTGAGGGCGGCGCCACAAAGACTGGACTGTTGACTCTTGGAAGTGTGTGATCTTGTCGGATGAGCCATGTTTTTTCTTGTACTCGAATGATGCGAGGCGACCGGTACATCGTACGCTGCATTAAGCCTTCCAAGCGGACTATGTGCAAAGTTCTGTTCAAGCTGGAGGAGGCTCTGTGATGTTCTGGGGGTGAGGGTCCTTTGGTTTAGTTTACTAATGATCTGTGTTATAAACGTACGAGGGAATGCGTCCTTTGGTTGCGGTGACGTCACACTTGAACCAGATGGGCTATAAGGAGCTACTGGACGACCACATGTTGTCTTTTGTGTAGCATCTCTACAGTGAACACCAGATGGATACCCCAGTCTTCCAAGACGTCAATTGTTGCGTGCAGAGGGCTCGAAGTGTATCGGATTGGCCCGACGAGCATTCTGAAGTCTTCGAACATTTCGACTGGCCAAATCCCTGGATTTGAATCCCATAGAAAATTTGTGGGATTATTTGGGGCAACGAGTGAAGCGACGTCTCAGACATCTGGCCGAACTGCGGCATTTGCTGCTGGAAGAGTGGATGAATATTAATGTGCACTACATCCGCACATTGGTGGCATCAGACATAATTCCGGCTGTTCTTCGGTCTCACAGAGGCGTTATGCGCTATTAGGTTACATTCAGCAAGGGGTGATTAGTTTTTTGTTCATGTGAACTTATATATACAGTACATAGAAGTAATTATTATAGGGAAGAGTCAAAATGCTAAAATGATATGAAATGGTCAAGAAAGCCTTTTCTAGTTTTTTGGGGTTTTTTTCATTTGTTTTTTAGATTTTTCTACTAAATAATGCTTTTTGAGAATAGCTGAAAAAATATATATGCATTACTGAAACTCATTTCAGTTTAACACAGTTCAATTCAATATGAGATATCTCTGAAAAATGTTTTCCTGCATCCGGGTTCTGTCTGCACTAGTAAAAGTGCCGCACCAAAAGGTTTAGTCACGAGAGGCCACTATCAAATATATATTTTTACACAAATGCTTATTTGAAATAAACTTAGTTAATAAAATTTCATTTCACAAACAGTGAACATGTACCTCTTTTTCTTTTTAAACAGCGGTATTTTGTAACCATATATACAACTGTCTTTATGCCATGTTGTAACTCTGTATTTAATTCCTGCAAAAATTAACTAATAAGATTAAAAAAAATGCAATAAATAAAGGAAAAAATACAAAGCGTAAATAGTCACAATTTGTAATAGTCCAAAAAAATTCTTTTCATTTCAGGCTAGAAATAATTTGAACGTCTGTTTACTCAGAACATACTTGGAATTGTAGTTTAATTTCCTGATCTGAAAGTTCTTTTTTATCGTCATATTATTTAATATTTTATCTGAAAAATATCTGTGCACAGTTGCAAATGCCGTGAAAAAAAGGTAAAATAATAAAAATTAATTCAATTACTTATTTAATATCGTCTAAACATTTAGTGAAATGTGAATGGCAACACATCGTGACTATTTCAATTTATTCGTTTCGTATCCTTTTCGTTTATAATTTTTTTAAACGTGATACTTCTTATTAATATTATTTTTCCTAGAGAAAAGTGTCTGTATTTTGTCGTTAAAGCGTAATAAATTATAAATGTCGAGAAATAAAGAATATAGCAGTATTGTTCACTTTTGTAAAAGTATTCTATTGGCTATTCTCACTTGAAAATAAAATTAGTAATGCAGGTTCCCTTTCGTTAACAACAGAACATTTTAGATTGTGCGCTTTAGTTTCGCATTTTCACTTTTTCTTCTTGTGATTGTTTAGGTTAGAAGATAGGCTTATATTTAAAGCTATTGCTGTTTCAATATAGATTTAATTTTCTTAAATCATAAAGTATTGGACTGTGAGCTTTAACTTTTCTTGCTTTTATCTCTTACGATCGTTTAGACCAGAGTATAGGTTTATATCTATAGCTATTAGTTTAAACCATCAGTCAATGGACATCTGTTTGGGTACAGGATTGGTTGACCTATAATTTGTAGAGGTAAGTTGACTTTAAAGAAAATTGATTTAACTCATGAATAACAAATGTAAACTTCGCAAATTTTGTAATGAGGTTTTTCGGTAATATGAATTAACTTGGAAATAGATCCGAAATGCACTTTTTTTCTCCATAAGAATGTTATTCTGCTGCTATTACTATCGGTATAAATCTAGGCTTTCTGCTAGCTTACAACTGCCGATAAGAAGGTAGAGGTAGCTGTACGAGATTTGCTTGTACCTCTGGCATCAGAGCAATACTGAAGGTGGAATGTAATAATAATGTGTTTTCTTGTAAGCGATAAATTAGAGGAGGCAAATATTGATTTCTCTCCTCGCTATTATGACTCGGTAGTGAAAGATAAATGCATTTGGTTTGCTATGCCTTATTTTATACTGAATTGTAAATTCAATACCACAAGGTATAATGAATTAAGAAATGATGTCTTATTAGTATGGTTCCCTTTTGGGTTGAACTGACAGAACACGGGAAGTTGCTGCCAGAGCGATTCTTTTTTATGTAAATAATTCATGCAAATGGAAATAGGCCAAAATTTAGGCAGCGCATAATCACAAGTTGTGTCACAGAAAGTTTCGTCTTTTCTGTGACGCTTGAGTCAAACCGGTCCAAATAGCAGTGCATGATTAGATTGTGCAGTTTTTTTTATACTTTTATATACCTATTGTTTTAAAAAGAAGCTTTTAATCATTAGTTAAAGAGGTAATAATTCAGTATATCTACTCTTTCATTAAAGGCTTTCGGGGAATCACAAAAACATTAAATAGCTGTGTTTCTGACAGGTAACAGAAATGAAAACGCTATGAATTATGATTAATTATAGAACTCAATATCATTTTGTAACGGACTCTGTAGCGGAATTTTTAATGTTAAGTCTATGGAGTCGTGAGTCGGTCGATGCGAATGGACACGTTGAAACTATGTGGTAGTGCAATGTTTCCCAAAGTGGGCGATACCGCCCCCTGGGGGGCGCTGGAACGATCCAGGGGGTCGGTAGTAGCTTCGGATGCAACTGGGGGGGGCAGTGGAAGCATAAAGAAAGAAGGGAAGATAAGAAAATTTTGAAAAACCGTTCGTACATGTTTCATCTGTTGTGTAACATAGAGTTAAAGTAGTGATTATTTTCCAAATAAACATAAAATTATCCTTCGTTATCTTAATTTTCTGTGTGTAATGCGAATGTTACTATGGTTGATTTTAATAAATAATTTTATAATTTCAAGGTGTTTTATTTACAACAACATCTTTACTGTGTTGTAGGACGTAGGTAGAAATATAGATACAAAAAAAAAAAACGCAAATTTGTCACTGCATCTTTCTGTTTGTTCGCTTAAAGAAGATAGATTTCCAGGCGGGCGCTGAGTAGTTTTTTTTTCTGAAAAGGGGGCTGTAGGACAAATAAGTTTGGCAACCTCTACGGTAGTGTATGAACACAATTAGGTGTTAACCGGAAGCGAGTTATTTAAATAAATAATAAAAAAATCCCCATAAACCTAAAATATCCCCATAAACTAAATAGTTTATGGGGATTTTTTAGGGGGATCTCCATGCATTTTTTAAAGATTTTGCTGATATGTGTTTAGATATATTTACCTTTTATGATGCTATAAAATGAAAATAATTTTTGGAAGGACTATTTAATTACCGGAGAATAATCATCATCATCATCATCCTCAAGCAGCCATGGGCTACGGAGGTCCAACCAGACCGTGCAATTTAGTTCTCCAAGCAAGTCTATCCTGAGCTACATCTACTGCATCTGGCCACTGCACACCAATTCTAACAAGGTCCTGTTTGACATTGTTCATATTTCATATTCGGCAAATCTGATGTAAAGTATTTCATACTTTGTTGATTCACTCTATCTGTGACCTTATATTTTTTATGGTGACCTTTTTTTTTATAATGCGACCGGCCGATTCATATAAAATGAGAATTTATAATTCTACCTTTGAATATTGTAAAAATTCATTATTCTGCTTGCTCGCGCTGGTTAGTAACGATCGCCATATTTATCGCTTGTTTTTTTCGAACAAGGCATGTAGAATAAGAATCGTTAATAAGTTTATTAGCCGTCCCTTGACCGAGTGGTTAGTACGCTTGGCTGCTGATTTAAGGGACCTGGGTTCGAGCTCTGGGTAAGGCATGGATGTCTGTGTGTTGTTTTTCTTTTGAGGTCTCACCATCACCACAGATCTCAATGGCGTATTAAACCTTAGCCAACAATGATAGAGTACAGACCTGCGAATTGCTCGAAAAAGGCACCTTTACGCGAACCTCCTATAATATAAAATCTCACTAAATGGCGTGCAAACACTTGACAAACAAACTGTTCTCTTCAGTGGTTTTCGTGTTAAAGTAGCGAAGAAAAACTTCAAATTTCATGAATATAAAGAACCTTGGGAAGGAAAATAAGCTATATTTATGTTTGTAACATATGCTGTTAATTTTTTTTAATCGGAAAGTGTTTTTAGGAAGAAAAACCGTATACATTTGGATTTAAAAAAACGTAATATATCATAATCATAAGTTTGGTGATTTCGCTTCTGTATACCTGTATACTGTAATGACAACTAAAATTTATTTTTTCAAACGATGTATTCATGCTAAAAATTCGAAATTTTGATGGTGGAATGTGATCGTCCTGAAGTTTCCATAGGCAACAACTGATTCACCTTTTAGACCAGGGTGGGTGGGAAAATGCAAATTTCTGCTCTTACAAAATTTGTTTATAGAGATAAAACATTTTTTTTTTGGATTGGATAGCTATTGAAGAAATATTATGATTTTCACTTGCCTAATCACCCAGAAACTATAAATGCACCCTCTAACTGTCGAAAAAGTTGAAAATTTCAAACGAACATTTGCAAACGATGAATTTATACTAGATATTTGAAATTTTGATGATAGAATGTGAAGGTAACGTTGTACCATTGGCAACCATGAGTTGACCACTTAGATTTAAGGGGGTGGGAAAATGCATTTTTTTTGTTTAAAGAGTATATTATTTCTTTATAGAGATAAATTAAAAAATGATTTCGTGTTGTATGATTTGGTTGATGAAATATCACGATTTACAGTTTCCGAAGTTAAAATTGCGTGATCCCCTGTCAGCTGTCAGTCAAGCATGCACACTTGACTGTATTTTTTATGATAGCAATTGCCTTTTTTTTCCATAACTTTTCTAGTACAAAATCAAGTCCCACAAAGATAAAAGGCTTGTCCTCAGGAATCCAAATACAGTATAAAATAAACAGTTATAATTTAATAAAATAAACTCATCATCATCATCATCCTCAAGCAGCCATGGGCTACAAAGGTCCAACCAGACCGTGCAGTTTAATTCTCCAAGCATATCTGTCCTGAGCCACATCTGCTGCATCCGGCCACTGCATACCAATTCTAACAAGGTCCTGTTTGACATTGTCTGCCCACTGCATCCTAGGTCTCCCCATCCTTCTGAGACCTCTAGGTACACTGTTCATAACCCTATTCGCCAATCTATAATTATCCATACGGCCATACGGGCAACATGGCCAAACCAGCGGAGTCTCTCTCTGCACAATATGCTGCTTAAAGGAGGTTGCAGACACCTTTGCCTAACCTCATCATTAGTTACAAAATTAGTTAAAAAGTTAAACCACCTAATACCCAAGATACTACTTAAACATCTAGAATCAAAAGCATCTAGTTTCCTGTTATCATGTTTATACAGCGTCCATGTTTCACAAGCATAATTAACCGTAGAAAGAACCAAACTATTATATAGTTTAATTTTAGTCTTTAGGTGTATACGCCTATTTCTCCACAATTTGCATAGATTCTTAAAACTTAAAACTCCCGGAGCAATCCCTATTCGTCTGTTAATCTCATGCCTCATATCACCAGTATCTGTTACATAGCTCCCAAGGTAATTAAACTGTGACACCTGCTCAAGACTGCAACCATTCAGATGAACTGAATCACAACCTGCATGATCAATTTTCATCACTTTAGTTTTCGTCTCTGTTTTTAACGAAACCTACTCTACTACCAGTCTCATCAACAGCTCGAATGAAAGAGTTCATCTCATCAACATCATTTGCCAAAAGGGCTAAATCATCAGCATAATCTAAATCAGAAATTTTAGTATCTCCAGACCATTTAAGGCCAAATATTTTCCCTTGAAGTGAATTTCGCCTAACATAATCAGTAACCAAGCTAAAGGGAAAAGGAGCCAAATGCACCCTTGTCGAACACCAGAAGTAATGCTAAACCAATTGCTACAAGCCTTACCAACTCTCACTCACGACTCAGTGTTTTTATAGAGAGCGTTCATTATGTTACCTACTTATCTGGTATGCCATATGATCTCACAATCAACCACAAATTATGGCTATCAACAGAGTCGAAAGTATTTTTGAAATCAACAAAGCTAGCAACCAAAAGTTTCTGAAACTCTAAACATTTCTCAATAATCTGCCTAAGTGAAAATATCTGATCCACACATCCCCTACCACTTCTGAATCCACATTGCTCATCACGCAGTTGACTGTCAACCAGATTCTTAATTCTATTAAACACAATCATGGAAAGAACTTTACCTGCAACAGAGAGAAGGCTGATACCCTTATAGTTATCACAAGAACTGCGATCACCTTTTTTGAAAATAGGGATAACAATAGCTCTGGTAAAATCCTTAGAAACCATGCCTTTATCATAAAAGATATTCAGATTTTCAGTCATCCAAGTGGTAACCGAAACATTCCCAGCTCTGAGCATTTCTGTAGTAATTTCATCTATCCCTGGGGATTTATGAAGTTTAAGTTTAGAAATAGCCAAAATAACTTCAGACTGTGTTATAGGGCCAACATTAAAGCCACCGATGCATCTATCATCATTACAAACAATGGGACTAGAACTAACCACATTGTTTAGATCACTGAAATGCTCAGCCCACCTAGCCATGAAAGAATCCTCCCCTTCTATAACCTTACCTTGTTTATCCTTCAATCCCTGTATACCTGTCCGTTTTCTACCACATAAAACATTAACTATCTGGTAGATCTCTCTGCTGTTGTGCTGTCTAACTGCTTCCTCAGCTTTCTCAGCCAAGCCATCAAACCAAAGATTCTTATCAGTAGCTAACTGATCCTTTACACGTTTATTAAGCTCTCTGTAATCCTTTCAATTAGGACTAGTAGGGTATTGATTAAGGGCATTCCTGCAGTTCTTTCTTTCCGAAATAAGCTCAAGTGCCTTATCACTCAGATAAATTTGTCTCTTCTGCTCCTTTTTTCCTAAAAGAGTACTGTTAGTGTCCAAAAACGCCTGTTTAAAATGATCCCATTCTTCCTCAACTTCAGTAGTAAGCAAACCATGACTGTCATAATGACTAAGTAACCTATCCTGGTAAGCTTTGGCTATAACTGGGTCTTTCAGAGCTTCAGTATTAAAAGCAAATTTTTTTACCCTAGCACAACACTTTTTAAGTTTAAGTTGCAAGACACTTTTAACAAGGTAATGGTCAGATCCAATTTCAGCTCCCCTATATGACCTGGTATTCCTAACAGAACTAGCCCATTTGCTGCTAATTAATACATAATCAATCATATTCTTATGCAGCCCATCAGGTGAAACCCATGTGTATTTATGTATGTCGCAGTGTTTGAATAAGTGTTAGTTATTCTGAAACCATTGAGTTTACTTACCTGTAGGAGACGTTGCCCATTGTCATTGCAGCTACCAATACCAAAAGTGCCTATCACCCTCCCCAAAGTTCAGAGCCAGTACCAACGTTGGCACTGAAATTTCCTAGAACAAGGGTAATATCTCCTTTCTTGACAGAATTCAAAATATCCTGAAGTTGTCTGTAAAACCTATCCTTCTCATTCTCATCGGCATCCTCAGTGGGGGCATAACAGCAGATAACATTCAAGTCTTTAATGCATGTCTGAAATTTTGCTATAAGAAATCTTTCATTAATGAACCCATATCCTAGAAGAGCATCACTAGCATGTCTGCTGAGCTGCAGACCCACGCCTCGGTGATGCATTCCATCCTCCCTCCCTATAAAGAAAAATTTAAAGTTATTTTTAGGTATCTCACCTTTACCTGTCCATCTGGTCTCTTTCAAGCCGAGAATATCTAAATTATAATGGTGGAATTATTGTGTGAGGACATCAAGAGAATAACCTCTATATAATGTCCTCACGTTCCACGTTTCTACAGAGAGAAAATGATTAGTAGAATTTTTAAAGAAACTAAATTTATTGAGATAGGTAGGGCCAACAATATCAAACAGCCCCCTGATCGTAGGCATGGTGTAAAGAATTGTTCCTTCTCCGCTAAAGATTGAAGTCATCGATGCTGGTAGAAACTTCAGGCACCACCTTTTCAAATGGACTTTTTCAAGAGCCATGTGGCCTGCCTGAGACACATTACTCCAGTTTAGGCTTGACGATGCCCAACTAGCTAAGTAAGGTTCAGGTACCTGCGATGACTTCTGATCAGGATTATTCACCAGCTAATATTAGGTATCCCATATCTCTGTTCACTTAGGGCTGGCAACTCAGAAGCAAACAGAACACACAGCGGCAGATTTTACCTCAGCAGAGGCCCACCAGTACAGCAAGCCCAGGATCCGTAATCAAGCTCAAATTCATAAACAAGTCCAGTCTAGTAGGTATAAATGGTCAGCACCAGGACCCTGTGAACTTCACCACTCCTCAGCAGGGTTAAAAAGAAAGAAAAAAATGGCCATAGGTGACCAGATCTGTAGGCCATACTGAACTGGCAGCCCTTCCCTTCCGTTCCCTTCCAAAAGAGAATATCTCTTTTGAAAGGTACTAACGGCCTGCACCACGAGAATATCAGAGAATTATCAGCTGGTGGATAATCCTGAGCAGAGGTCATCGCAGGCACCGGAACTCTTTACTTCTATTGACATCGTCAAATTCTACATTGGAGGAAGTCTTCCAGTGTAGATGTCTTCAGCCTTTAGTGGTGGGAGAACGGGTCTTTGCCCCATGTCTGCGATTAGGGGGCTGTTTGATATTGTTGCCATTCCCTCTCTCAATAAACATAGTTTCTTTAAACATCCCACTAACCATTTTCTCTCCATAGGTAGTTGGAATGCGAGGACTCTGCACAGAGCTTTTTCTCTTGATTCACACAAGAATTCCACCGTTATAATTTAGATATTCTCGGCTTGCAAGAGACCAGATGGACAGATAAAGGTCAGATTCTTAAAAATAATCTTGAATTTCTCTTTTCAGGGAGGGATGACAATAAGCATCATCAAGGCGTGGGTCTGCTTCTAAGCAGACACGCTAGTGATGCTCTTCTAGGATATGAGTGCATTAGTGAAAGGTTTCTTACAGCAAAATTTCAGACAAGCATTAAAGACTTAAATGTTATCTGCTGTTATGCCCCCACTGAAGATGTCAATGAAGAAGCTAAGGATAGGTTCTACGGATAACTTCTGGATATTTTGAATTTGGTTAAGAAGATAGTAGTGTCATCTAGTCAGGTTTATTGCGCCATCCAGGTGACTCCAATGCCAAAATTGGTACTGATTTTGACCTTTGGTGACTGGTGATAGGCCCTTCTGGTATTGGTAGCAATAATGGCACTGGGCAGCATCTCCTACAGAAAAATCAACTTTAATGGCTTGAGAGAAACTAACACTTATTACAAACACCGTAACATACATAAGTGGGCTGCATAAGAATATGATTGAAAATGTATTGATTAACAGCAAATGGCTAGTTCTGTTAGGAATACTAGGGCATATAAGGGAGCTGAAATTGAAACTGGCCATTACCTTGTTAAAAGTGTCTTCCAACTTAAACCTAAAAAGTGTTGTGCTAAGGTTAAAAAATTTACCTTTAATACTGAAATTCTGAAAGGCCCAGTTATAGCTAAAGCTTACCATGATAGGTTACTTAGTCATTATGACAGTCATGGTTTGCTTACTACTGAAGTTGAGGAAGAATGGGACCGTTTTAAATAGGTTCTTCTTGAATCTAACAGCACACTTTTAGGAAAACCAGAGCAGAGGAGGCAAAATTATTTCAGTGACTAGGCACTTGAGCTGATTTTGGAAAGAAAGAACTGCAGGAATGTCTTTACTCAATATTCAACTAGTCCTAATACCAAGTATTACAGAGAGATTAATAAATGTGTAAATGATCAATTAGTTACTGATAAGAATATTTAACTTGATGACTTAGCTCACAAACCAAGGAAGCAGTTAGACAGAATAACAGCAGAGAGCTGTACCAGATAGTTAATGTTTTGTGTGTTATGAAACGGACAGGTATACAGGGATGAAGGATAAGCAAGGTAAGGTTATGGAAGGTGAGGATTCTGTCATGGGTAGGTGGGCTGGGCATTTCGGAATGTTCTAAACCAGTGGTTCTCAACCTTTTATTGCTTCATGTACCCCGTGGAAATGGAATATATGTAACTGGCGTAACCCTTGTATAGATAAATAAAACTATAGTTATAGTATAACAATGGGAATAAAATGAAACACTATATAACATATATCTAGCGACTTCTGAGCTCTCACGGCATACACCATAAAAATTTTACCGCGTACTCCTAAACCATATGATTAGTTCTACTCCCATTGTTTGTAATGATGATAGATGCATTATTGGCTTTAATGTTGGACCTATAACACATTATGAAGTTATTTTGACTGTTTCTAAACTTAAACTTCGTAAATCCCCAGGGGTAGATGAAATTATTACTGAAATGCTTAGAGCTGGAAATGTTTCTTTTACTACATGGATGACTCAATTTTGAATATCTTTTATGATAAAGACATTGTTCCTAAAGATTTTACCATAGCTATTATTATACCTATTTTTAAAAAAGGTGATCGCAGTTCTTGTGATAACTGTAGGGGTATCAGTCTACTCTCTGTTTCAGGTAAAGTTCTTTCCATGTTTGTGCTTAACAGAATTAAGAATCTGGTTGAGAGGCAACTGCAGGATGAGCAATGTGGATTCAGAAGTGGTAGGGGATGTGTAGATAACATTTTTTCACTTGGGCAGATTCTTGAAAAATGTTTAGAGTTTCTAAACCATTGGTTATTAACTTTGTTGATTTCTTGCTTGATATTCTCAAATTCAAAACGGCTTTTGACTCTGTTGATCGCCATAATTTGTGGTTGAATCTGAGATCGTATGGCATACCAGACAAGTTAGTTAACATAATGAAAGCTCTCTCTATTAACACCAAGTCTTGTGTGAGAGTTGGTATGACTTGTAGCAATTGGTTTAGCATTGCTTCTAGTGCTCGACAAGGGTGCATTTTGTGTGCTTTTCTCTTTAGTTGGTTATTCATTATGCCATGCGAAATTCACTGCAAGGGAAAGATTTTGGAATAGTCTTGAGATCTGAAAATTTCTGATTCTGATTATGCTTTAGGCCTTTTGTCAAATGATGTTGAAATTTTTTTTTGAGAAAAATTATTCTCTCTGTTTATTGGTCAATAAACATAGAGAATAATAAAGTGCTGAGAATTGGTGAGGCAGGCTGTGGTGCAATTAATCCTCAGGGATTGCTATAACTCTTGAGCAGTTGTCTCAGTTTAATTATCTTGGGAGCTATGTAACAGATACTGGTGATGTGTGTGTGGCATGAGATTAACAGACGAACAGGGATTGCTGCCGGGACTTTTAAGAATCTCTGGAGAGTATGGAGAAATAGACGTATACATCTGAATACTAAAATTAGACTGTATAATAGTTTGGTTCTTCCTAGGGTTATTGTAGTGAAACTTGGACGTTTTGTAACAAGATGGCAGGAAACTTGATGCTTTTGATTCTAGATGCTTGCACAGTACCTGGGCATTAGATGGTTCAGCTTTGTCAGGACAAAACATGAGCTCCACATATGTGCTGCATTGATTATCTAACGTTGATGAAATCCTCAAATTTTTCATCACTTAATAGAGAAGGCCGACCAGATGTCAGGTACACTTTCAGTCTCTCTGAATCGTGTAATTAAACATGATATTGCAGACTTCTTGGGTACCGGAGAATGAGGAAAACTGTTCATTGAAGTCAGCTTGATCAGATAAAAATGATTTCTTTGTTAAATAACGATTCACTATGAATACGCGTTCGGCCTGAGAAAATTTCATTATGGGCAACTAGTACAATACAGGTCACCAACAAAGAATTGACAGCGTGAGAACTAAACAGTGACGCAGGGTTGTCAACTTTAAGAATATTTCGGGTTTACTAATTTTGAATTGCTCCGTATTTCAGCAGATTTCGGTCTCCTCTAATTCTCCAGATACTCGACCGAATGATCCTAAATTCGGTACACGGGTTCCTAATGGGACAGGAATTAAAACCCGAAGGGCTTTGCGAATGTAGAGGATCTGACATCGTTATGCCACGGCTTTTTCAGCTGTAAATTGTTTTGTTCTTTAATTTACTTTTAAGCGGTATTTTTTAGCACACCATGGGCTAAATGGCCAAGTCAAAAGAATCCCAAGGGTTCAGGAAAGTTGATGGAATGGGATCCACTGGATATTGGTTAGTTGGTTGTTTTTTCCTCTGAGTGGCAGTTTTTTGCACACCATGGGCTAAATGGCCAGGTCACAAGGACCCTGAAGGCTCAGAGAAGGTTGGGGGAGGGGACCCCTGGAACAGCTATTGGAAGACAGATGATAGCCTCCTGTCAAGGCCATCCAGTGTGTTCTTTAATGTGCATAAGGTATGGCTCTCCCGCACACGGGGCCACGGCTTAACGTCCCATCGAACGGATGGCGGCCTTTCCAAGCCATCCTACTGACCATAGGCAGGGCGGGGAGTTTTGCGGAGATAAATCTCAACGCTGACCCAGCTGGGACTCGAACCTGGGAACTGCAGATTACAAGACTGGCACGCTACCAACTGAACCACCCCTGCCCCGGATCCACTGGATAGGTGTTAGCAAAGCGGGTGCAGAGTAGAGGAGACAATTGAAAGCCTGCCATAAAAGCCATTCAGCGTGTTCTTTAACGTGTGTACAGCTTTATGTCTCAACCGATGAACGGTGGCATTCCGAAGCCCAAAGGTTTCCCTTTCTTTCTCATTGGGATCAGTAGAGATAAATCTCAATGCTGGCACATTTGGGACTTGAACATGGGAACTGCAGGTAATGAGACTGGCGCGCTACCGAATGAGTCAACCGCCGCACTATCTATAAATTGTAAATAACGAAGTTGTCAATGGAGAAATCTGACGGAAAACAAATTCGCTTTCATTCCTTCAAAGGTTTGGTAGGCGGTGTGATAGTAAAGAATAAATAAAAAGATTTATCCTCAATCAGTTGCTTGACAGAGACCTGTCAGTTTAATACCCCATAGAGAAAATCGGTGAGGAAGGCAAGACCTCAGCAGAAACCCAATACAAACATCCATGCCTTACCAGGGCTCGAACTTAGGTGCCGTTGATTACCTGCCAAGCGCGCTAACCACTCGGCCACTGGACGGTTCCTATTGTACTTGCAGCGATAGTTTCTTCCCTAACCGCTATTCTGCTCTATGTCAGAAAGGAGACGCCGATGCGTTTGTAAAGTGCGTCAGAGGAGATATCAAACCTTGGCGACATTTGCTGAGAAACCTTAGCATTATTAAAGCTTAGCCTCATGAACTCATAGAAGCAAGCTAACTATTTCAAGAACACATGGAATCTAGCTAACTATTTCAAGAACACATGGAATCTAGCTAACTATTTCAAGAACACATGGAACCTAGCTAACTATTTCAAGAACACATGGAACCTAGCTAACTATTTCAAGAATACATGGAACCTAGCTAACTGTTTCAGGAACACATGGAACCTAGCTAACTATTTCAAGAACACATGGAACCTAGCTAACTGTTTCAGGAACACATGGAACCTATCTAACTATTTGAAGAACACATGGAACCTAGCTAACTATTTAAAGAACATGCTTTCCCCTCTCAGGATGCTAATAAGGGTAATAAAGGCAAAAAAATTAAGAAACTCTGAATATTTCATGAGCTTTTCAATAAATTTTTTAAAGGGTTTTAAAAAGAATTTCTTCTGAGGTCGCATCATCCTCACAGACCTTCTACTATGGCATATGAAATTGACAGGCTCCTCTCAGACCTCTATGGCAAGCAGCTGCCTGAGGGGATGTTTATTTATTTTTATTTAAAAAAGGAGGGGAAATGTTATATTGCAGTGAAAATCGTCTCTTGGCTTTTTACATTTTCCGGCTCCATTGTGTCCCTTGCCTTCCCCCCTACTCTAATTTTCCTGGCCTGCAAGTATTTGTTTTATGCTAATGTCATATCCTTTCCTTTATGCTGAGCTGAGAAGGGTGGACAACGGGGAAAACATTTTTCCAGGGGAAAGTTGCAGTTTTTTTATGTGCATGGCTTATGATCGTGCTGTTTCAATTATGACTTTCATCCTGGGATCTCCCTGAACCAAACACCCTTAATTTATTCACGTTTCTAAGATTTCGTGTTAGAATACAGTTACTGAGACTAATTTCACTTCGCAGACGCCTTTTTCGGTTTTATGAACAGCACTCTTTATAGGCCTCCTTGGGCCCATACTCACTAACTACAGGCTCACCGCTCTTTCGGAACAAAGTCCGTAAATGGCACCATCACTTTCTGGTTATTCCACAAAGTTAGGCAGTAGTTTAAAGTTACAGGTTTAGAACACTGGGGGGCAAACTAGGAAAATAAGGAGTAGGTGAAAGGTGTTCTGACTCGTCTTTCGAAACCACCCGTTGACCAGGGTGGCGGTGATTTTTTCGGTAGCTCTGGCAAGTGCTCTTTTCAGTTCCTTCAGTTGTCTTTCTTTTCAATATTTCTGTTCACTGACAATTTGATGCTCATTACTCAAAAGGACGACGCCAGCCAAAAGTCTTGGCATGCGACCTCCACGACATCAAAATCAGTTTATCCCTTGCTAGGCCATGGTCCTTTTGTTAGGGGCCTCCACACTCTCACTATGACGTTTACTGGACTGGCTCGAAGACTACAAGAGCAAACAAAGCCCGCCACCGTCCGGTGTCGATGGTTGGCAAGGTGGCCAATGCCCTCTTGGGGAGGGGGGGGGGTCTAGTTGAATTCGTGGTAAAAGGCCATTGGTGGTCATCAGTGTGCATAATAAGAAAGTGCTTAATAATAAAAAATAATAAATACCCCCTCAAGCAGCTGCTTGCCACAGAGGTCTGACAGGAGCCTGTCAGTTTATATGCCGGAGTAGAAGGTCTGTGAGGATGGCAGGACCTCAGCAGAAAAACAACACAAACGTCCATGCCTTATCCGGGGCTCGAACCCAGGTCCCTTAGATCAGTAGTGAAGCGCGCTAACCACTCGGCCACAGGACGGCAGTGCTTGGAGAATATCAATGTGGTTGGGATGAAGTAGTAAAAACGGGAGGAAGAGAAGAAGTTTCGAGTCGATTATCTCTATGACTGGGTTTGCTCCAGCAGGCTTCTTCGCAGACGGAAGGTCAGCACGAAGATGCAAACGTTTGGGAACTGGGGGACAGCTAGGGCAGTCTATTCCGAGAGATGTGCCAGGCAGAAGCTGTACGAAAACATTGGGCTCGCATTGCAAGCATGCGGGCACGACATCATGAATAAGCGAAATTATATATTTTAAATAGAAGAATCCATATTTGCTCTGGTGAACCTCGTTTTCAAATGGAAGAAGTTTTTCATTTACCTACTTTTTCACGCTTTAAAAATTGTAAAGGAAACAATGGATGACTGTGAAATGGAAACAGTTGTATTTTATTAGCACTTTTACAACATGAAAAGTATTTACCTCATCGCTTAAAATGAAAAAGTTGCTTTTTTCACCCCCCCCCCCCCTCCTCCTCTGAGAAGAGTAGGGACAGGGTACCAAATAGGCCAGCGTCCACATTACCATATCCATACTGTGCCATCATCGAAAAATCCTGCTAATACCTCCTTTAAACCCTATTTCTGCTCTGGGTTAGAAAGGGGACATAGATGGGCTTGAAAGCACCATCGAATGGAACGTTAAGCTGTGCTATAACACAGCCGCCCATCGAATGGAACGTTAAGCTGTGGCACCGTGTGTAACAGACAGCTATAATCCTGTGCACCTTGATGGGTGGCTTCTACCTGAATCATAGCAGTTGTCCAGTGGGTCGTCTTCCCCAACCTTCGATGAGCGCTTGGGGGTCCTTGAGACCTGCCGTTGATCCAATTGTCTGCAAAAGAAGGAAAAAGTGAAGTTCAGTGAAAAAACTACCCAATGACCAATTTTAATATACAGATTATTTTGAGTTGTTGGGTTGTTTTACCTCTGAGTGGCACTTTTTTTGCACACCATGGGCTAAATGGCCAGCTCCCAAGGACCCCGAAAGCTCAGAGAAAGTTGGGGGAGGGGACCCACTGGAACGACTGTTGGGAGACAGATGGTAGCCCCCCGTCGAGGCCATCCAGCATGTTCTTTAACGTGCACAGGGTATGGCCCCCACGCACACGGGGCCACGGTTTAACGTCCCATCCGACGGACGGCGACCCTCAGTAGGAGACACCGATGGACTTGTCCATCGATGTCCCCTAATGACTGTGGGCAGGGCGGGGAGTTTTGCAGAAATAAATCTCAACGCTGACCCAGCAGGGACTCGAACCTGGGAACTGCAGATTACGAGCCTGGAGCGCTACCGACTGAGCCACCCCCGCCCAAATTATTTTTTATGTCGTGAAAAGAAAATACGTCTCAGTATGTCTTTGAGGAACTCACTAGATATTTATTTGATTCAAAATTCAGTCGTAAAAACAACATTAGTCATGGCGGAAGGAAAGAACGAAAATGGTGCCTTTTGTTACATCTGACGTCACTAAATCTCAGTGAAACGTAACAAATGAAGATTATCATTGTTGAAATGAAAGCATAGCCTTAATGAAAGAATGATTCTGAAGGAATGCTTATGAGTGGAATGCGTGTTATAGCGATATTGTGCTGATCTTTACGTAAGAGGAATATAATTTATCTGATTTTTAGTGAAACGATAATCTGGAAAAGTCAATTAGTAAAGGAACATTATTAGATGGAAGACTTCAGTTAATTAAATGGATAGAGAGAATAGTAGAACTAGAACAATGCAACTACCACTAGATAAAGATGAAATAAAGAAAGGATCTTCCCAGGAGGGAGAGGAAGTCGATGCTAAAAGTCATCAAATCTCCGAGGGATATTATGACGTAGTGGAGGAGAGTCTTTCCCTTTCTGCCATCCAGGGACGTAGCGGAAATAACAGAATAAATCTCTACTGCACCATCATCGAAAAAGAAGTAGGAGAAATTGATGAAATAATTTTTGATCAAGTAAAGGAATCAGTGATACATAGGATGGGGCCATTCGACACGGCCGACCGCAATTTTACCTTTCCCGAAATCCTTAGGCAGACAGAGACTGTACCTTTTGACCCTGATGCCTTTTACAAAACAGGACGGATTTATTCAATAAGAGAGAAAGTTCGTAAAAGGAAACAAGGAAGATTTCACCGATTCTGCATTACCTTACGTCGATTGCTGTGTTCCGCATGCTGCAAACGGAAGAAATATGGCATGGTAGTTTGAATGTTCTAGTCGTCCCACATCAAAAGAAAACGGCCCTTTTTAGGGCCCCTAAATTTGATAAAGGAATGCCAATCTCGTACTCTTAAGTGTTGTTCTGTCCTTCTCTGATTCTATTTCAGCACTGCAACTAAATTTAGCTTAGCTTTATCTCTATCAGTTGATTTGCATGGCATAGTGACGCAATTTCTTTAGGATAACACGAAGGAGAGGAATTGTAGCTAAGTATCCTTTAAATCCTGATTCAGATAATTATAAAACATTGACATTTGTAGAAACTGAACTTTTGTGAGATCATCAGACAATGGCAAACATGCATGTAACTACTTAAAAATTTAATCTGAATCTCTGTCTTCTCAATGATATCTCCTAGTTATTACCACTATACTGCTAATAAGTTAGCTTCTATTAGCTCTGTCGTCATTTCTGCAAAACACGTTTTACACTCTAAAATTTCAATACGATACATTTTTCAGAGTACTTCACACTTTGCATGAAAAGAAAAATAACAACATTAAGAAAAGTAATTTACTAGGAAATAAATCATAAATTGCAAAAGTTATCAGAAAGATCCGCCTTAAACGTTATTACATATATAGTCTTGAAGCAGCCTTGGAAAAAGGTCTAAACAGACTGCGCAATTTAGTTCTCCAAACGTCTGTCCTGAGCAGAGCTGCTGTATTTGGTAACTGAAAGCCAATTCTAACAAGGTTTTATTTGACATTGTCTGCTCACCGCAACCTATGTCTCCCCCTTTTTCTCTGGCCTTTAGGCACATCGTCCATAATCTTATTCTCTAATCTGTCGCTATGCGTACGGACAACGTGCCCAAACCAGCGCATTCTCTCTGCAAAATATGCTCCTCAAATGTGGTTGCAGACTGCGTAGTCTAACATTACCATTGCTTATAGAGTGAAACCCTTTAATTTCGAAGATACTGCGTAAGCATCCAGAATCAAAGATATAAAGTTTCCTGTTATCTTGATTAAAAATAATATTCAATGCCATAACTAACTCTACAAAGAACCAAACTATTGTACTACTATATTATACAAATTAATTTTGCTCTTTAAGTGTATACTCCAATTTTTCCACACTCTGCATAGACTATTAAAGGCACCGGAAAAAATCTCAGTTCTTCTGTTTATCTCATGTCGCACATCGCCAGAGATAATTAAACTGAGACAATTGCTCGTGGCAACCATCAAAATAACTGAAGTACAACCAAGCTGACCAATTTTCATCACTTTAGGTTCTTCTCTGCTTATGATCAAACCTCCTCTATTACCAGTCTTATCAACAGCACTAATAAAATAATTCATCTAATCAACATCATTTTCGAAAATAAACAAATTAGCATAATCTAAGTCATCAGCCTCCTCAAGCTGCCATGAGCTACGGAGGTCCAACCAGACAGTGCTACAAGCATATCTGTCCTGAACTACATCTGCCCACTACACATCAATTCTAACAAGGTCTGTTTGACATTGTCTGCTCACCTCATCCTAGGTCTCCCCCTCTTTCTGAAGCCTTTGGGAACACTGTTCATAACCCTATTCACTAATCTAAAATTATCCGTACGGGAAACATGGCCAAACAACGAAGTATCTCTCTCTCTCTGCACAATATACTGTTTAAAGTAGGCTGCTGACTCCTTTGCCTAACCTTATCATTACTTACAAGGTTGAACACCTCATACCCAAGATACTGTGTAAGCATTTATAATCAAAAGCATCTAGTTTCCTATTATCTTGTTTACAAAGCATCCAAGTCTCACTACCATAACTATCCCTAGAAAAACCAAACAATTATAAGTCTAATTTTAGTCTTTAGGTGTATATGCATATTTCTCTACATTCTCCAGAGATTTTTAGAAGTCCCGTCAGCAATCCCTATATATGTCTGTTAATCTCATGCCACCCATCACCAGTATCTGTTACATAGCTCCCAAGATAATTAAACTCTGACACTTGCTCAAGAGTGCAACCATTCAGATTAACTCAATCACCGCCTGTCTGACCAAGTTTAATCACTTTAGTTTTCTCTCTGTTTATAACCAAACCTACTCTATTACAGTCTCATCAACAGCTCGAATGAAAGAGTTCATCTCATACATATCATTTGCCAAAAGGGCTAAATCATCAGCATAATCTAAATCAGAAATTTTGAAATCTCTATACCATTTAAGACCAAAATCTTTCCCTTGCAGTGAATTTTGCATAACATAATGAATAACCAAGCTAAAGAGAAAAGGAGACAAAAAGAGACTAAAGAGGCCGCCATCCCCTAATGAGGGACGAAACCGTGGTCCCATGTGCAGCAGTCTTATCCTATACCAAGCCCGGATGTAGAAAAAAATTAAAGTGGGAGAGGATGGCAAAGTGACGCAATCGCACCGAAAAAGAGCAAAGGGGGTGGGGAACCAAGAGACAGGGTTTCCCAGTGTGAATGAAGGTGCCACTGCACGAGGAAGCATTTCTTGACGTTCAATGGCTAAGACTTTTGATGTGACAATGGGGAGACTGATGAGTTGGGTTGTTTTATCTCTAAGCTGCGCTTTTTTGTACACAATGGGCAAAATGGCCAGATCACAAGGACCCCCGAAGGCTTAGAAAGGGGACCCACCAAACAGCTGTTGGGGGACAGTAGTAGCCTCCCATCAAGGCCATCCATCATGTTCTTTTATGTGCACAGAATATGGCTCTCCCACACAAGGGGCCGCGGCTTAATGTCCCATCCAATGGATGGCGGCATTTCCAAGCCCATCGGTGTCAGCCTAAGAGTTCGGTTCATAGGTTAAGTGCAAGCTACGTCCCTACTGACCATGGTGGGGAGGTTTGCTGAGATAAATCTCAGCACTGACCCAGCTAGGGCTCTAACCTGGAGACTGCAGATTACGATCCTAACGTGCTTACCGACAGTGCCCCTGGATAATGACAAAGTAGCTGTACATCTTCAAACAAATATAAATATAACTACTTTATCTGTCATACAAAAAGAAAAACAAATATAACAATGAAAGGATATACAAATACATCAAATTTGATTTCATTGGTTTGCAGTGTTTGCTATTTTTTCTGTAGGAGCTTCTGTGAGATTGAGGAAAAATGAAATGAGGGATTGTGCAGATGCACATAAAGCACAGTTTGTATTTTAGTTTGACGAAATCCATCAAAGCCTCACTCGATTTTTTCTGTGGGGATTTCCTTCAAGATGCAGCTCATCACCCATCTTTATCATAGTCCATTAATGAACTGGATGACAGATTACTATTAGTCATCACCCAAGTAACTTTTAATATGCTCCATAGAGTGCGGGAGGTAGTTGAAAACCTTTGGATATTTGCCGCATTACCTACGGCGCTCATATTGAACATCCCTAAACTCTTCGTACATTTTCTTCATTTGCCATGTATCTTATTTTCTTTTTATTTGGGAAATAAAGTGGTTTGGACAGTTTATACCTCTGAGCAGTGCTTTTGTGCATAAAATGGATTAAATGGCCAAGTCACAAGGATCCCAAGGGCTCAAGAGATGTTTGGGGAAGGCGACCAATTGGACAGCTTCACAGCTGTCCAATTGGAAGAAGACAGATGGAAGTTTCCTGTCAAGGCCATCCGGTGTGTTTTAACATGTACAGGGTATGGCTCTCTCTTGCACATGGGACCAGGATTTAATGCCTCAGCCGAAGGACGATGGCTCAAAGCAAGCACACTTAAGACTTGAACCTGGGATCATCAGATTAGAAGCTTAGAGCTCTTCTGACTGAGCCAATTCCGTCCCAATAAAAGAGATAAATATTTAAAGCAGTAGAGCTAGTTCTCAATTACTCTGCACACAAGTGATGAAAACTATTGTTGTAGTGTTGTGCTATTACTGTTTGGCGCTTATTTCGGTAATTACATAAAAATAAATATTCCCTGAAGCAGCTGCTTGCCACAGAGGTCCGACAGGAGCCTGTTAGTTTAATACGACACAGCAGATCTCTGAGGATGGCAGGACTTCAGCAGAAAAACAACACAAACATTCATGCCTTATTCGGGGCTAGAACCAAAGTCCCTTTGATCACTAGGGAAGCACGCTAACCACTCGGCCACGGGACCGGATATAGGCGAGGACAAGGGAACCTGGCCCCATTGTCCCCCCCCCCTATATATAACGGGGTAATTTTTTTTATTTTCTGATTTTGACGCACTGACAATAAGTTTTTATTCTCTTGATCAGTGTACTATAAGCTGAGGTATTTAAATTATCAATTGCCAATGAAAATGCTACTTTTTTATTGGGCACATTATCCCAGTTTTCAGGATCATTGATTTATTTTTCCAACACTCATTTGCGTTTTTCTTCGAGTCAATAATCGTTTGGTACGAGTAGAAGCTGTCGTCGTAACCAAGATGAATTTTTGTGCGTCACATTTATATATGGACTATATTTATCCCTTTACGTTCACGTTTAACAGGCAGCCCTAAGAGTTTGGTTCATAGGTTAAGATCGTAATAGGCTCCTCAAAAATGCTTACTACATATCTTAGCATGCTGCACATCGAATTAGTTTTGACGCCGACCCTGCATCTTCTATAAAAGAGTACCCTTAAATAGGACCAGGAAAGTAATCAACGCAGCGCAAAATGAATCATGACGCTTTAAATTTGTTTAGTAAATTTTTTTCCCATATGGCACAGGGGTAGCTCAGTCAGAGTGCATCAGGCTCGTAAATCTGCAGTTCGAGTACCAGCTGATCCAACGTTGAGATTTATGTCTTCAAAATTCCCCACACTGCCCTAGGTCAGTAAGGGACACCAATGAGCGGGGAAAGGTCGCCGTCCGTCTGGTGGGACGTTAAGCCGTGGGACCGTGTGCTGGAGGTCCATACTCTGTGCACGTTAAAGAACCTGCCAAATGACAGGATTTTACAGGATTTCATCTGTCTCGCAACAGCTCTCTGAGATAAGGTTGGGTTCCCTCCCCCAACCTTCTTCGAGTCTTTGGGATCCTTGTCACCTGGCCATTTAGCCCATTGTGTGCAAAAGAAAGTACCGCTCAGAGGTAAAGCAGGTCAACTCTTTCTATATCAACTTCATTTTTGTCAGCCGCCATACCATGTGCCCATTGAAGAACACGCTGGATGGCTTTCTATTCTTTTCCTAACAGTTCACCTTCCCAAACCTTCTCTCCCTTGGGGTCCTTGTGACCAAGTCATGTAGCCCATTATGTTCACAAAGTGTAAGTCACATAAGTGCCACTAAGATGTAGAACAACCCAATAGATGTTAATATTTTTTACATGAGGTATTAACGACAATTACTTATCTAGGAATATTATCCAGTATCAGTAGCGGTCTCAAGCAGAAGAGCGGCCACCCCTGACAAAGGCTGTGAGAAATCAAAGAGAACTATTGCGCAGTTATAAAGAGTTCCGTTTTTAAGAGTTGGTCACTGCCCGCCCAGTGGCGGTGTTTAATGGGGAGGTTTGGGGAATTCTTTCCTGCCCCCAAAATGTACATGTTGCATTTTTTTGGCATTTCTATGCTTTTGAAAAAGATTAGATAAAAATTATTTTTGATTTTTGATTAGATAGGTATTGATTAAATATTACAATCGCACTCTCCCCGAATATTTCAATAACGTCCTAAAATGATGGAAAAAGTGTAAAAATGCCAAAATACTTAACAAACATTGCCAACGATATGGTTATGATAGAAATTTGAAATTTGCATGATAGATTATGGTGGTTACATAATTTATATTGGCAGCAATGATTTGCTTCGTGCTTCCAAAATATAGCTGGGAAAATGCAATTTTTTGCTTAATGAGAAACTCCATTTGTGTGGTAAAGGTACTAATAAAATATTAATGCCTGCATTTTTCCAATCATCCATTACATCAAATTTCTAATATGAGAGGAATGTAAAGATCGAAAATATAAACTTCATTCTTTTTGAAAACGAGTATCCCTTTTTCACCAGAGGCGATATGTATTCTTCTAGTTGCTAATTGTTTTCCATTTCCTTCTCTCGTAAGTTACATGGAAAAATTACGAAAATTACGATCGAAAGATTTTTTATTATCAGAATGTCGAAGTGTATTTTTCTTCTTATTTGGGAAGGGGGGGGCAATGTTGCCTCTCTGTAAATGTTACTAACAATCAGCTAAGCTATTTAGTTGAAATTTATATCGAAGTATATTTCGAGCTGACTAATTAATGTCCTTCTACGGCTTTTATGGCAAACTTACTGGAAGCTGTGAGAGGGGGGCGTGCTATTTCTAGATTGTCAAGTATGGCATGCTACGTTGGTAGTGAATTTATAATTTCCTGTCTTAAATTTCCAGACACATTTCTCATTCATTAAATGAGTGTATTATTTCAAAACCTTAAAGAATACAAAGCTCATTGTAAAAACTGGAGTAACATGGAAATTAGTGCCTAAAAGTAGCAAGGTGACTGTTTGGTTTAGTTGGTAGTGTTGGAAGCCTCTACTCTATAGTTTCCAGGTTAGAGTCCCAAATATAGCAGCGTTGAGATTTATTTCCATTAAATCCAAACCCTTCATTTGGTGAGAAAGCAGAACAGATGGACTTGGAACGATGCCTTCCTACGGTTGCGACGTAACGCCGTGGTCCGTGTGGAGGTAAACCACACTCTGTGCACTTTTATTGATGGCCCTGAAGGGAGGTTTCCATCTGTCTCTTAACAACTGCCCAAAGAGTCTTCTTTATCCTACCCAAGTATAAGACTTTGAGGTCCTTATTACCTGGCATTTAGCTAATTGTGTGCACAAGAGTGCGACTGAGAAGTAAATAACTCTATTAAATAAAGGTATCTGCTGTAGAGTGATTTTATAAAATGGATTTTAAAATAACACTTCTGCTAAGATTTTCAACAAATTTTGCTATTTTTTCGAACCGTAATCCCAAGCTACAGTACGGAACTTATATACTCCTCCCCCACGAAAAACTATCATATTCACTAGGAAAACCCAACGTTTTAATTTTATTGGGTTTTTTTCTTTGTAAGTACTAATAAAATATTATTATTTAAATTTTCCAAATCATCTGTTGGTTCGAATTATCACAGTTAAAGAGTACAAAATTTGGAAAAGGATAAATTTCGTTCTCTTTGGAAAGGAACATCCTACATTCTCCAGAGAAGATATATGTTCTTCCAGTGTTTTGATAGAAATTATTCTTTCCGGAAAGGGCAGCGTATGATTTTTCTCACCTTGGAAGCGATCTTTCAAAAAGTATTATTCCAAAGTATGTGTACGGTACATGAAAATCAATATGGTCCCCTTTCAGCTCTCCCCAGAACTACCAAGGCCGTAACAACGGTGAGGCAAGTAAAGCATTAGTCTCGGGCGCACAAGATGAGGGGCGCATAAAAATACAAAATGAGGGGTTCAGAAAAATACAAGATGAGGAGGCTCAGAAAAAGACTGCTATGAAACTATATAGCGGTGCAATTTCTATTCTTGCCTCTGGCACAATATAGCTAGTTACGGCTCTGCTCCCCCACCCCCTCACAGCATGGGGTGTCTGTGTGTGTGTGGAGGGAGCAGGTTGATCCATTTGACAGAGCTCCAGACCTAATATTTTATTTTCCCAATTTCTACTCCCAAATGCGATTGCATTCAGATTTTCTTCGGTTAACCCCCGTTGGGCTTCTGAAGATTGCTGTCCGTCAGATGGGACATTAACTTGTGGGTAAAACGCCATACCCTATATAAGTAAAAGAATGCACTGAATTCTCTTGATGGGAGATTACCATCCGTCTCCTAATATCTGCCCAGTGGATCTCCTACACCAACTTTCTCCAAGCCCTTTTAACCTGGCCATTTAACCTGGCATATTTTTTTCCAAGCCCCTTTAACCTGGCATATTTTTTTCCAAGCCCCTTTAACCTGGCCATTTTGCCTGTTGTGTGCAAAAGTGTGCAGCTTAGAGGTTAAACCTAAGGCTTAACCACCCCCAAGTGCTGAGTAAAATAACTGTCTCTTTACTATTTACTTGATTCCTAAGCAGAGGTACACGAATTTGCACATCGTACAATCATTTATTACGGTATAATAATCTTTCATCCCTGAATATTCATTATTACTGAAGTGCGCGTAGTTTATAACTAACGGGACGTAGGTTGGAATCCCTGATAAGGCATGAATTTTTCTTTTTCTGTGTTGTCTTTCTACTGATGTTTCGCCTTCATCCCAGTTCTTCTCCATAGAGTATTATGGCTAACAGGCTTCTCTCACATCTCTGTGACAGGCTGCTCTAATAATTTAATATTTTATTTATTTTTAGAGTGCTATAAATAATACTAACTACCTAAGCTTTATCAGAGAATTTTCTTGAAGCACGTTTTCGGCATGTTCGCACAAAACTTATGTTTTATATAACATATTTCCATAGGCCTTGGTTAGTATCGAATAAAAAGTGGATTGGTGAAGGAAAAGTGGGTTGGAACTTTTCGGAATGTCGCCATTTGCAGTAATATATCCATTGCCGATTTAGAAAGAGCATTTCATGATGTCAAAGTAAAGCATATTCGTAGGTAAAGTAAAATTTTAGTGTAAAGTGTTTCATTGAAGATAAATTAGTCATCATAATAATAAAAATAAAAAATAAATACCCCCTCAAGCAGCTGCTTGCCACCGTGACTCTTTAATTCTATATTTTCAACATAATTCACTCAATATTTAAAGGGTTATAGAAATTTAAATATTTAACAAGCTCATTGTATCAGAAATGTATTCCAGAAGTACTTTAAAACTATATAATAATTTTATATAGGTCGGATCTAGAAAAAAAATATGGGAAGAGCAATTAACTGGATCGAACCGGAAAAGAAATAAAAGATGGAAAATAACTTGAATTGGTGTTTCAGTATAAAATTGCCACTCCGTTGCAGTGGTCTTAAATTTTTTTTGAAAAATCGTGTTGCGTATTTGTTTCATATTATTTTCATCTCTAATCCGGTTACTAACATTCTGAAGATGAGGGAAAGAGGAACATGCCGTCCCCTCCACCCCAATAATAAATGAAAATGAATGAAAAATAATATGAAACAAATATGTAACCAATTTTATCAAATAATTGTTTATTTTGGAAGTTTGTATAAATAATTATTGCTCTATTAGTAAAGATTATGTAGGTTCCTTACGCATTGCTTCTGTTAAATATTCCAGGCATATGCAACTCCTTAAATAATAAGAGAATATTATTGAAATTTAAGAAATAGCTCCACTTAATGTAGATCTTCATTTTTTTTGTGTTTTGTAGTAGCATTTTACCATAAAGTCTTATATTTCAAGTTAAAAAGCTTCAAAAGTTAGCATTCTGTTAATAAAATGTGGAAATTCTTTTATATCGTTGTCTAAGCATTATATCTATACGTAGGTACTGAACAGAAAAAACGTTTCATGTTATTTGAATATGGAGTCATATTCAGATATCAGTAACTTCTTAAGTAATATTAATATGGACAAAATATGACTATAGTTATACTTGAGGTCTCTATCAAATCTCTTTAAATGTAGAATTATTCACAAATAATTGTTCAATATCCAAATAATTTTGTAAGCTGGAAAATGTACTCAAAACCTGAAAAATTATTACAACATATTAAAATGAAAAAGAAACATTCTGTAAACTTTAATAAAATGTATATTTTAGCTGCATATGTAATGATTGAACAGTATATGAATTTTGAATGATTTTTGGTTAACAAGGTAAGTAAATGTTAAATATTCCAGTTTCTATAACTCATTATATTTTAAAAATATCAAAAGTAGGTATTTAGGCAGACCGTAGTCAGATCTTCAAATGTGATTGCCAATAATCACATTTTTCTATAAAAAGCGCTTTTAAGAAATTGTAGAATTGTGAATTTGATTCCCTCTTGATCAAATATTTAACTATTTCAACTGTTTCTACTTTCTGTTGAGAACCTATCAATGCATGAAGTTATTATTCAGTCCTAACACTTTTTGATCTCCCCTTCAAATCCGAAAGAATTATTCCATGTTTCCTTTGCTTTTTGCTGAAATGCAAGTTACAAGAAAGAAATAAACACACCACATTCTGCAGTCGACTCTTAAAGTCCGCCTGTTGCCTGGAGGGATGCAGGCAGTTTGTCATTTAGATGTTAATTGATGATCGTGTGAACCCTCTGAGCGGGAGATGCACAAAGAGGGGAGGGAGAGTTCACCCTTTCAACCTACCTTCTCCCGGCCGACGGGCCGGTATGGTAGCGAAAGGGATTCGGCCGGTACTGCCGGAACGGTAGCGAAAGGGTTAATATGTCCACACTTCTCAAAAATCATATCTAATTTTTTTTCAATTTATTAATTCGAATTTTAAAAATTAAATACTTATTGTTTTTGAAAAGCATTGTGACAGACCATCTACTATCGTATTAAACAGAAGGCTCCTGTCAGATCTCTGTGGCAAGCAGCTGCTTGAGGGGATCATTATTTCCCTTTTTTTGATTTATTTTGAATACTATATTCAAGGGTATACTGCAGAAAAGGGGCTTAAATTCCCACAAAGAAATGTCTTCATGGGTGTGAGGGGATGTAACATGGACCATATTACCATGTCTTATGAAGGAATTCTCTATCTGGGTCTTTAATGGGATCAAGTCCCCTATGTAGGACCTCTATGGGATCAATTCCTGCAGCCTTGTCCATAAGGAACTGCGTGCAATACAAATCAAGTGAGTGCATCTCAACGTTATTTGATGACCAACAAAATTATAATTTTAATTTGTTCCCCAATACAATTTTTTAATTTCATTTAAATTAAGTTTTTTAATTCACTGTAATATATAATAAGAAATGAAGAATGTTTAATAGCTTTTAGGAAACGTTTACGTGCATGTTTTACAAATTTCGACAACATGAAATATACGTTTACTGTGATTAAATAATTTTATGCATTATTTTTATAGGAACTGATACTTAGTGAAAATGCATATCCCACCACATGAGTCTTTTTAATGTTTTGTTCAATTCCTTACTTTCTTTGACAAAAAAAATAATTTCTTTGATAACCTGAAAGAGCTGGAAAGCTCTTTAGTTCATGATATACAAGAAATTAATTGATAGTTTTTGTTAGTTTTGAGCTTTTATAGTTTTGATGGTGTTGCGAAGTGTTGTATTGATAATATATTTAAAAAAGTGTTGTTTGCTTATCTGTTTCTTCGTGAATTGATTTAAGAAGAAAAAAACTTCTCTCATCAAAGAAATATATTTTCAAAAATAAACACTCAATGCATTTCTATATATGTGCTGAAAGTTGTTGAAGAATTCATATTAAGAGCTTTTTATTTCCATTTTTGAGTATTTCAAAAAAATCATACAGCTCCGATTAAAAGAATTAAAGTGCAATTTTTTTTCATAATATATTAGCACGCTTGGCTGCTGATCTAAGGGACCTGGGTTCGAGCCTCAGGTAAAGCATGGATGTGTGTGTCGTTTTTCTGCTTAGGTCCTGTTATCCTCTCAGACATTCTACAATGGCTTCTGACAGGCTCCTGTCAGACGCAGGATGTGGCAAGCAGCTGCTTGAGGGGGTATTTATTTTATTTTTTATTTATTATATGGAGTTGTTTCAACTTTGATTTTGGCTGTGGTTATTTCGCTTTTTGATAATATATAGAAAAACTCAAATACAGGAATGAAAAACCTTTACCAGTCAAAATTGACCTGAGGACTATAGAGATTTTATTTTAAAATGAATTACGAATTTTCAAAACTCCAAATAATATCTGACTAACTTCAATTTAGTTAAACAATAATTATTCTGTCATCTATTAAGTTTACTATATAAAATTTTGCTGCTAGGTCTACTGTGTTTATAGAGAAATTATCTAAAGAGGATAACTAAGAAATCACAATTAATTGCAGAAAATTAAGATTAATATTCCATATTTTGCTAGTGCGTTATTGTCTTGTACTTATCATTTTTAAAGATTCTGAATAATGTTGTTTTTAGCACATATAAATCTTATTCCGATATTTTCCTTCCTATACAATCACTACTTAAATAATAAATAAAACGGCCTACTTAAATAGAATTCTTAATTTCGAAGTTTTAAAAATGTCCGACAGATGGCAGCATAAACCAATCAAATATTTTCCCTTTCGATTATTCATGAAATTTCCACATAGCAACAGAATCAACTAATGTGTTCTCAGCAGTATTTCTTTTTCGCTGTTCCAGAGAGCAAGAAATTATTCCTTGAAGCTATAAAGCGATCACCCCAATATCGGAGGTTGCTGGACATTAACTGTAAAATTTTGGAACCGTTATGAAAATGCATCGCGAGCCACCCGTAGAGGCAAGAGTTAAGAGAGTCATTAATATTATCGGAGAACGCATGGAAGGGAGGGAGAGCTGCCGCCACGAGGTACAGGAGAGAACGGGACTCATCGTTCTGTCATTAAGAATAAGAGGAGCAAAACTGACAAAGTGAAAAACTACATTGAAATAATACTGAAATAATGTGACGGAAGCTTAAAGAAGTCTGGTTTTGTAGATACTTTTAGCTTGTGTTATGTTCAGTGATCAGTGTTGGATGTTTAACTGATAAGAAAGGTTTTAGTTTCAAGTAAACTATCAATTTATCTGTATCGCAGAAAAATGTGCTTTGTTTTAAAAAAAATCTGGTAATTGTGATCATTGGAATCATTTTTATACTGTTTGAAAGCATATTGTTGTTTTGTTTCATTAGCGAAGAAATTGTTTATGATTTAGGAATTTTGTTGCCTTAGTTAATATATCAGTTCATATAAAGTTTGTTTATATATTAGGAATTCACGTTCGGTTTCAAAATATTCAAACAAGATTGAAAATCGGTAAAAATACTTTTTTTCACACTTTGTGTTTTTGAATACGTGTGATATCAGTTATATATTCTGTTACATGGCAGGGAAAAATAATTCTGCTAAACTATTCGTGGTGAGACTTCAATATTCGTCTAAAAACATATGAAGTAAAAAAGGATAAAATTTATATTCTCCATTACTATTTTAGTGTTATTAAGTTTGTTCGCTTTTCATAGCTAAATGCAACTACGAGTATAAAATTTAGACACAGTTTTAGAAGTATTTTTTTGTCGTTTAATCCGAGTTTGTATGTGTTAGCCTAATGAGGCTCGAGAATGGTTTCTGCGAAAGCAGAGATTGTAATAAAATAGTAAAGGTGTAACTGAGTTCTCTCATGCTTCTGTAGTATAGTTATTGATACTACAGAAGCATGAGGGAACTCAGTTTCAAGTGAGAACAATAATAATACGCCTTTCTTATCTCCATGAGGTTAACAATTCTGAGCACAAACAAAATAATATGAGCTTACTTTTAAGGAGCGAATATAATTTCGAGTGACAATAATAATAATACGTAATGGATATCTCCATGAAGTTGACAATCCTCAAAACAGCCTACATAACTGAAGAATACCGAAAGTGTAGAGATGATGTCATTTCCTGCTTCACTAGCGTATACGATGTGTAGGGCATGTCATTCACGAATTAGATTAGTGTGTCAAAGAATCAGAACACAGGCTTCACAATTTTTCTGATGGCCATTCTAAATAGCTGGACTCCTTCGCTGATTCGACTTCTTTTGTGTGCGCGCAGGCGGATCAATGACTACTGGGCAGACTCGCCCAGAAGGAAAGCTGTCCACGTGTATCTCGTCCACTCCGTAGGATCTCCCGTTTCGGGCATTGGAACAGCCCAGAATTCGCCGAAACTTTCATTTCTGGGCAGCGAAGCTATAGCGGTAAGGACGGTACCTGAGGCTTCTTTGGCTTAGGTGTCCCCTTATTTGATGGGCGGCATGTCAGGAAAGCTCCGCAGTTCGCTCCTCTAGGAATCTCTGTTAATCTCGACACCAGCATTAAGCTCCTCCTGCTGGTGGCCGCTGCGGCAGTGGAGGTGGTGCAGGCAGTCAGTGTGTTTGATGAACTCGTAATGAATGAGGTTCGAGGCGTTGGTGATTCTGTCTGCAGTGGGGAGAATGGTGACTCTACAATTTGGGCCACGGTGATGTAATGAATGTAAGTGTGGACTGTCATTGAAGGGGTGTACTCGGAGTGGACAGTGTGGCAGTGACTCTTTCTAAATTAGGTTTTCTGTTACTGCCTACAGGACTGTGGGTGCTGCGCTGCCGGATGGCCTGTGACGTGTTTCTAGGTGGTTCGAGGTACCAAATCCCAGTTGTGCGGATCAGTATCCTTCGACCAGTATTTCGGAAAGAAAGAACTGCAGGAATGCCCTTAATCAATACCCTACTAGTCCTAATAGAAAGCATTACAGAGACCTTAATAAACTTGTAAAGGATCAGTTAGCTGCTGATAAGAATCTTTGGCTTGATGGTTTGGCTGACAAAGCCGAGGAAGCAGTTAGACAGCACAACAGCAGAGAGCTGTACCAGATAGTTAATGTTTTGTGTGGTAGAAAACGGACAGGCATACAAGGATTGAAGGATAAACAAGGTAAGGTTATAGAAGGGGAGGATTCTGTCATGGATAGGTGGGCTGAGCATTTCAGTGATGTTCTGAACAATGTAGTTAGTTCTACTCCCATTGTTTGCAATGATGATAGATGCATTGGTGGCTTTAATGTTGGACCTATAACACAATCTGAAGTTATTTTGGCTGTTTCTAAACTTAAACTTCATAAATCCCCAGGGGTAGATGAAATTACTACGGAAATGCTTAGAGCTGGGAATGTTTCGGTTACCACTTAGATGACTGAAATTCTGAATATCTTTTATGATAAAGGCATGGTTCCTAAGGATTTTACCAGAGCTATTGTTATCCCTATTTTCAAAAAGGGTGATCGCAGTTCTTGTGATAACTATAGGGGTATCAGCCTACTCTCTGTTCCAGGTAAAGTTCTTTCCATGATTGTGCTTAATAGAATTAAGAATCTGGTTGACAGTCAATTGCGTGATGAGCAATGTGGATTCAGAAGTGGTAGGGGATGTGTGGATCAGATATTTTCACTTAGGCAGATTCTTGAGAAATGTTTAGAGTTTCAGAAACCTTTGGTTGCTAGCTTTGTTGATTTCAAAAAGGCTTTCGACTCTGTTGATCGTCATAATTTGTGGTTGATTGTGAGATCATATGGTATACCAGACAAGTTAGTTAACATTATGAAAGCTCTCTATAATAACACTGAGTCGTGTGTGAGAGTTGGTAAGGCTTGTAGCAATTGGTTTAGCATTACTTCTGGTGTTCGACAAGGGTGCATTTTGTCTCCTTTTCTCTTTAGCTTGGTTATTGATTATGTTATGCGAAATTCACTTCAAGGGAAAGATTTTGGCCTTAAATGGGCTGGAGATACAAAAATTTCTGATTTAGATTATGCTGATGATTTAGCCATTTTGGCAAACGATGTTGATGAGATGAACTCTTTCATTCGAGCTGTTGATGAGACTGGTAGTAGAGTAGGTTTGGTTATAAACAGAGAGAAAACTAAAGTGATGAAAATTGGTCAGGCAGGCTGTGATTCAGTTAATCTGAATGGTTGCAGTCTTGAGCAGGTGTCACAGTTTAATTATCTTGGGAGCTATGTAACAGATAATGGTGATGGTTCGGCATGAGATTAACAGACGAATAGGGATTGCTGCCGGGACTTTTAAGAACCTATGGAGAGTGTGGAGAAATAGGGGTATACACCTAAAGACTAAAATTAGACTGTATAATAGTTTGGTTCTTTCTAGGGTTAGTTATGGTAGTGAAACTTGGACACTTTGTAAACAAGATAACAGGAAACTAGATGCTTTTGATTCCAGATGCTTACGCAGTATCTTGGGCATTAGGTGGTTCAACTTTGTAACTAATGATGAGATTAGGCAAAGGAGTTTGCAACCTCCTTTAAGCAGCATATTGTGCAGAGAGAGACTCCGTTGATTTGGTCATGTTGCCCGTATGAATAATTATAGATTGGCGAATAGGGTTATGAACAGTGTGCCTAAAGGCCTCAGAAAGAAGGGGAGACCTAGGATGCGGTGGGCAGACAATGTCAAACAAGACCTTGTTAGAATTGGTGTGCAGTGGCCAGATGCAGTAGATGTAGCTCAGGATAGACTTGCTTGGAGAACTAAATTGCACGGTCTGGTTGGACCTCCGTAGCCCATGGCTGCTTGAGGATGATGATGATGATGTTGTGCTCTTCTGGCTCCGATTCTGAGGTCGCCCTGGGATAGAGCGTTCGGTGAAAGCTGCCTTGATACATCACGCTTACACAGCCTTCAGTAAGAGGAGGGAAGAAAGGAGGGATATTAATTATGCATAAAAATTCGAGTGATATAATTTGTTTGAAATTAAAGGCAAAGCGATCTCTTTTAAAAACAAAATAAAATTATTTATTCATAAGGATTTCAAAGAGATAATTCAGAATTTTTGAAAATTTGTTACCAGATTTTTAAAAATAAATATATAAGCTTCGCTATAATAAAATGTGCTATATTTTTGCTCGGGAAAACTTTTCGAAAAATCCAATCTCAAGCGCTTAGATTTCGGATTTTAATTTCCAAACAGATCTCTCTTTGCAGTCACTCAGTATCCTTCGACCCGAACAATTTGGATTTCGTAGAAAACATTCCACGATACATCAAATTCACAGGGTGGTAGAGACTATTGCAGAGGCATGCAACAAAAAAGAATCTACAGTCGCTGTATACATTGATATCGCAAAGGCATTCGATCGGGTCTGGACTGAAGGCCTCATCTTTAAACTTATAAAGTTTAATTTTCCTACTGCACTAATTCATATAATCCAGTTATCTCCGTTCACGAACCTTCCAAGTCGAAGTGGAAATCACATATTCGTAAAAAAAAACCTATTAATGCAGGAGTCCCTCAACCCGACATTGATTAATATGTTCACATCCTCCCTTTCCGTGCCCATTGCCTGCAAGAGAATGCAGGCAATGCTGTGTGGGAACCCCTGGTGGCAATCAAAATTTGGGTGGGGATGGGGAGATTGAATTTCTCAAAATCTCCCTAGACTTAACATTAACGGTTGAAGTTATTCAAAATAACTGTTGCCACCAATAAATTTGAAAGAAGGAATGCGTAAAGCTAATATCTTTTTGATTATGCGTGATAAAGTCATTGTTCAGTTTGTTGGGTCAAGAGCACTAACATCCGGGAATATTGAAGTCATTCGAATTAAGCACGAGCGGAGCATGAGATTCTTTTTCGAAATAAAAACTTCAACAACTAAAAATTCGTATCGGAAATTAAATTCATTAATTTATTTTGAAAACAATATGTAAAAATGAAAAAAAAAAAAACATATACCTCACACGTTAATTAATAAACGTTTTAATATGCTAAGTTATAAATAATGTCTTCCAATAATAATAATAATAAAGTTTTCGCAGTACCTAAACACTTTGTGGGGAACTCAAACCATATTTTTATTTTTCTATAAAGTTAAATATTCTTGTCACACTACATTCGAGGAACTCTGGGTGGGTACAAAATGATTTGAAAAGTTTGGTTATCTGAGCGAAGCATTTTCGTGTTTTGGTTTAGAAACTTCTGATTTGGGGAGGGGTACATACAGTACCTCGAAATATGTCCATTTCTTTCCTTCCCTAAAAGAGAGGGAGAAAATTAAACCTGAGAATATTTACTCCTTTTTTGCCTATCTTTGAACTGTTTTTTCACTCGTCATTGGCCAGTTTGTTGATTTGTTTATCAAAACTCTATTTTTACCATATCTCCCTCTGTTGGACTTGGAATGTGTGCACTCCGCCAGGTTCGAGTTCCAGCTGGGTCAGCGTTGATATGCATCTCCGAAAAACTCCCCGCCTGGTCCAGGGTCAGTAAAGGACACCAATGGACTTGGAAAGGCCACGGTCAGTCGGATGGGACGTTAAACCGTGGTTCCGTATGTGGGTCAGCCATACTCTGTGCACGGTAAAGAACACGATGGATGGCCTTGAAGGGAGGCTACGATCATTAGATGAGACCTTACATCTGTCTTCCAACAGCAATTCTAGTGGGTCCCCTCCCTCAACCTTCTCTGAGCCTTCGAGGTTTTGTGACCAGGCGCAATTGATATCAGATATTGTTATAAATATTAAGTTTCAGTTTTGTCATGTGCATTACTTTTCAGTTTTGATACAAGCATTACGTTTCAGAATTGTTATAAGCATTAATTTCGAAAAACTCCTTTCACGTTACAGTGAAATGACCGGAATGCCAATCAGAAGGAGACTACTTCCGTTTTGAAACCTTAGCTAGCGTCTTCAGGGTTGGATTGGTTTATCTCCGAACATCACGGTTTTGTCCACAATGGGCTGAATGGAGAGTTTACAAATAGCCCGAGGGCTCAGAGAAGGTTGGGCGGAGGAGATCCACCAGACATCTGCTAGGAGGGAGATGGAAACTCATGTCAAGGCCATCCAGAGTGTTCTTTAATGTGTAAAGTCTGTGGTTCTCTCCTGCAAAGGGAACCAAGATTTAATGCTCCAACAAATGGATGACTACCTTCCCAAATCCAGCGGTACGTGCTTTCAGCGCAAGAAATATCCATACGTTAGCTAGGACTCGAACCCATATCTTTCTTTTATCAGTCGCATAGTGCGCTATTTATTAAATTTTAATAACTTTTGAGCAGTTTTTTATGTCTGCAACTGCTGCTGCTGTTCAAATTTTGAACTTCAATAATTCTTCAAATACTGATATAATATTGTTGAAAATTAAAACATACACCAAAGAGCCAAAATATTATGACCTCCGCGTCTTTATGCAAATCGAAAGAACTGCAGGTAAACGACGGCGCGTGTGATGGTCATGAAACGGTATAAATAATACTTCTTCAAATACTGATACTGAGCTTTGTTAATCAGTGTTATTCTTGTTCTTCAGATGGGGAAAAACAGCGGACGTAAGTGATTTTGACAAAGGCCAAATTGTAATGGAGGGACGACTGAGTGAGAGCATTTCTGAGAAGGCAAGGCTTGTTGGGTGTTCACGGTCAGCCATGGTAAGTGCATTCAAAATGTGGTCCAAGGAGGGAAAAACCCCGAACCGGCAGCAAGGTGTGGTTCGACCACAGCTCATCGATGCTAGAGCTCAGCGAAGGCTATCCCATATGGTAAGAGCCAACAGAAGAGACACTGTGGCGCAAGTCGCCCGTAATTCTAATTCTGGTGTCAGGAATAATGTGTCACAACACACAGTATATCGAACCCTGCTGAAAATGTGGCTGCGCATCTGCAGGTCGTTCCGAGTGCCCATGCGAACTTCAGTTTACCATCGAAAGCACCTGCAATGGGTACACACTCATCAAAACCGAACCTTGAATGATTGGAAGAATGGTCCGATGAATCTCGTTTCCTGTTGCACCATGTGGACGGCCGTGTACGTGTGTATCTTTTACCTAGGGAAGTGTTGGCACCATGATGCACTATGGGATGAAAACAAGCCGGTGGAGGAAGTGTAATGCTTTGGGCAATGTTCTGCTGGGAAATCTTGGATCCGGTCATTCATGTGCAGGAAACAATGACGTCTACCACCTACCTAAACATTATTGCAGAGCAGGGACATGCTTTCGTAGCAACCATATACACGTCTAGCAGTGCCTTTTTTTAGCAGGATAATGCACCATGCTGCACTGGCCGGATTGTTCAAGAACGGTTCGCGGAACATGAAGAAAACTTTCAGGTATTGCCCTGACCTCTAAATTTCCCAGACAGCAATCCAATAGAACATATTTGGTTTGAGTTGGAACAGCATATTCGATCTGCGGCAGCTAAGCCACGAAACTTAGAGGAGTTAAAGGATCTGCTGGTAACGTGTTGGTATCAGACACCAAGAGAAACACCTTTAGAAATCTTGTAGCGTCCATGCCTCGACGGGTAACAGCTATTTTGGCGGCACGTGGAGGATCAACATCATATTAGTCAGCTGGTCATAGTGTTTTGGCTCTTCGCTGTAAATATATTAGACAGATAACTTTATATTCCGTCAAAATTTACCATAAAAAGCATATTTTCGATAGCTTCTTCGATGGCTTTCTTCTGATATCACAAAAACTCGGTACTTTGTTATCTAGGCAGTATATATCAATTGAAACGCTTAAACTTTCAGATGCTAGAGCTGTGGGTCATGGTAACGCAACAAGTTGCATATTGATAAAAAAGTTTAAAATGCCTTCCTTGTCTCAAAACCATAAAGATTAAAAAAGACCTGATTTCAATGAGAGTGGTTTCATTTTCTGCTGAAGGTGAACATGTTCGCGTGAGATCATTACAGTCGCTATCTTGATTAAGATGAAACATATTGCTTGTGAAGTACAAAAATGACTTCACGGCCATATGTCCGAGAATTTCTCCCCCACAGTATTTAAGGAGAATTAATGTCAAAGAATGTGAAATTCTGCCCCTTGGGGATCATCGTTTGGTGATTTTTGTCTTGTCCTTTGCGACTCATGCCACTTATTGGACACCCACAGATGGAAAAGGTTAGGGGATCTTTTATCCTGGTACTTCGAAAAATCATAATTATTCTACATGCTACATGCTAAAATTTGAAAAATATGCAAAAAAGGAAAGATATGGAATTCCTTCACTGCCAAATTAGAGGTCAAGTTTAAGTTTCAATTGGATGCCAAAGGACTCGATTAATTACATGGCGTGAATGAGTGATCAGATATGATCTACTTAGGAATAGGCTAATGAGGAAACCACCTCTACCTCGAAACGTAGAAGGCTTCCTATGCGGTTCTTTTTATTTATAATACACAAAATAGATTTAAACGATGTACATTTTGGAGAAATATTTTTAAAAATCCGATAAATAATATACATAAACTTATATTGTTATTTAACTAAATGAAAAAAAAATCGTAAATAATAAGCAGGATGAACAATCCTAAGCATAGAGGAAATTTTGACTTGATCCGGGTGGAGTACGAACCTACGACCTTCTGGTGGCATGTCAGGTACTCTGATTCCTGAGCCACCAGCTGTCAACCGAGATATCTTCTATTGATTGCTTCATACCACGGAGTCAGTCATTGCAAGTTGCCTTAACTACAATTGAAGATGCTGGTCGACAAAACACCTTCCAGATATAACCCTGAGGTAGTTGCGATGAGTCTCAGGTTTACAGGTCATTTTCTGTGCTTCTAATATTGAAAATGACATTCCCTCCACTTGGAAAACATGAAACCTTAGGTTTTATGTATTGCTTCAACAGTGATTTAAAATGAATAAATTTAAAATATTTCTTATATCCACTAAGTTATTACTATAAGCTTACAGGAGTATTGTTTATTTGTTTTGGGTCACTTCATATATAAAGATAAAGGGACATAGTTTAGAAAAGATAACATTCTTTATTTTATTCTGAGGTGATCAGTGTAATTATAAAGACAATTTCGTAACTTTTAACTTACTATAAAAATTTTAGATATTTCTGTATATAATTATACGAAACGCTAAAATTTCGTTTTATCTTGTGCTTTCAGTTAAAGAAGAATCATTAAAAGATGAGTAAAAACGGCTACCAGTATAAATCATAATATTTTTTAGTGTAGTATTATTAATCCGTTTAATCAATGTCTATGGTTATCTTCGTGTTCAAACTCTAGTTCAGTGACTTACGGTGTAAGTCGCTACAAATTAACAAGAAATATATCACTAATAATTTTCATAGCAAGCCATTCCGTAACTTACATAATGTCGCATCAGACGAATTTAGCATCTCAATCAAAACCGGATCGTCACTTTCATTTATGTAACTTATGTATTTTATGTAAAAATTATCCCTTTTGTACTGATGTAAGCATATCAAATCATTGTTAAGGTAGTTGTGTCAATGGTAGGGTGGTTGTGTATGTTATGTATTATAAGGTAGTTGTGTATGTTATGTCAATAGTAACTAAGATACAGAACTCATCATCATAATCAACCAGCCATGGTCTATGAAGGTCCAATCAGATTGTGCAATTTAGTTTTCCATGCATTTCAGTCCTAAGCTGCATCTGCTGAATCTGGCCATTGCACACCAATTCTAACAGGGTACTGTTCGACATTGTGTGCCCACCCCGCTTCCTAGGTATCCCCTTCTTTCTGAGGACTTTAGACACACTGTTGATAACCCTATTCGCCAATCTATAATTATCCATACGGGCAACACGGCGAAACCAACGGAATCTCTCTCTGCACGATAATGCTGCGTAAAGGAGGTTGCCGACTCCTTTGCCTGACCTAATTATTCCTTACCAAATTCAACCACCTTATGTCCAAGATTTTGCGCAAGCATCAAGAATCAAAAGAATCAGATTTTTTTGATATTTTGTTTACAAAGCGTGCAAGTTTCACTACCATAACTAACCCTTGAAAGAACCAAACTATTTTACAGTCTAATTTTAGTCTTTTTATGTATTACGTCTATTTCCCCACAATCTCCATAAATTATTAAAAATCCCGCAACAATCCCTGTCCGTCTGTTAATCTCATGCCACACATCACCAGTATCTGTTACATAGCTCCCAAGATAATTAAACTGTGACACCTGCTCAAGACTGCAACCATTCAGATTAACTAAATCACAGCCTGCCTGACCAATTTTCATCACTTTAGTTTTCCTCTGTTTATAACCAAACCTACTCTACTACCAGTCTCATCAACAGCTGGAATGAAAGACTTCATCTCATCAACATCATTTGCCAAAAGGGCTAAATCAGCACAATCTAAATCAAAAAATTTCGTATCTCCAGACGATCTTTCCCTTGAAGTGAATTTCGCATAACGTAATCAATAACCAAACTAAAGAGAAAAGGAGACAAAACGCACCCTTGCGAACATCAGAAGTAAGGCTAAACCAATTGCTGCAAGCCTTACCAACTCTAAAACACGACTCAGTGTTTTTATAGGGAGCTTTTATTATGTTAACTAACTTGTCTGGTATACCATATGATCTCACAATCAATCACAAATTATGACGATTAACAGAGTCGAAAGACTTTTTGAAATCAACAAAGCTAGCAACCAAAGGTTTCTGAAACTCTAAACATTTCTCTAGAATCTGCCAAAGTGAAAATATCTGATCCACACATCCCCTACGACTTCTGAATCTACGTTGCTCATCACGTAACTGCTTGTCAAGCAGAATTTTAATTCTATTAAGCACAAGAACTGTGATCATCTTTTTTGTAAATAGGGATAATAATAGCTCTGTTAAAATCCTTAGGAACCATGCTTTTATCATAAAAGATATTCAAAATTTCAGTCATCCAAGTGATAACCGAAACATTACCAGCTCTAAGCATTTCCGTAGTAATTTCATCTACTCCCTGGGCATTTGTGCAGTTTAAGTTTAGAAACAGCCAAAATAACTTCAGATTGTGTTATAGGGCCAACATTAAAGCCACCAATGCATCTATCATCATTGCAAACAATGGGAGTAGAACTAACTACATCGTTTAGAACATCACTGAAATGCTCAGCCCACCTAGCCATGACAGAATTCTCCCCTTCTATAACCTTACCTTGTTTATCCTTCAATCCCTGTATACCTGTCCGTTTTCTACCACACAAAACATTAACTATCTGGTACAGCTCTCTGCTGTTGTGCTGTCTAACTGCTTCCTCGGCTTTGTCAGCCAAACCATCAAGCCAAAGATTCTTATCAGCAGCTAACTGATCTTTTACACGTTTATTAAGTTCTCTGTAATGCTTTCTATTAGGACTAGTAGGGTATTTATTAAGGACATTCCTGCAGTTCTTTCTTTCTGAAACAAGATCAAATGCCTTATCACTTACGCAATTCTGTCTCCTTTGCTCCTTTTTTTCCTGAAAGAGTACTGTTAGTTTCCAGAAAAGCCTGATTAAAATGGTCCCATTATTCCTCAACTTCATTAGTAAGCAAACCATGACTGTCATAATGACTAAGTAACCTATCATGGTAAGCTTTAGCTATAACTGTGTCTTTCAGAGCTTAAGTATTAAAGTTTGGTTTGTTAGCCCTAGTACAATACTTTTGAAGTGTAAGTTGCAAGACACTTTTAACAAAGTAATGGTCAGAACCAATTTCAGCTCCCCTATATGTCCTTGTAATTAATAGTATCATGACAAAAATTGATAAATGAATAGTATTATGACAAAAAAGCCAGGTAATATATTTTTAATGTGTTCTACATTTTCCTCAAAAAAAATAAAATAAAAATCACCCTGTGCCTACCGTTTTCATCTGTTGTAAAGAAAATTATATTTCAATAACTTCTGCTAAAACAGTGGACGTTTTGAAAATAATTAAAAAGCAATATTCGCTTTTAATAATTTCTAAGTGTTCTATAGTATTAGAATATTAAATAGTATTTCTGATCAAATAATTGTTCATAATCAATATGGTAAACAATAATCAAGTGAATGAAATGGAGATGGTATTCATAAGAGGCTGGTTTGCATTCGAACGAGGTAGAAAATTATTTCCCAATTCGTCCCGGAAAACTAGAATTTTTAAATGCAACGTAGAATATGGTTATGTATGGTAATAGCATACCTAAATGAGGCCAAGCTGTGATCGCTGATGAGGAAATCTCACCCAAGATGATAACTCATTGAACCTTTCCAAAGATTTTCGATTTTGGAAGTAGTTCACCCCATTCCCCCCAAAAAGAAATGGTTCTTAGGTTCGTTGGATTGCTTTACCTCTGAGCGGCGAACTTTTCACACAGTGGGCTAAATGACCAGGTAATAAGGACCCCGAAGGCCATGAGAAGGTTGGGGGAGGGGACCCATTAGTCGCTTGTTAGGAGAGAGATGGTAGCCTTCCGTCAACGCCGTCCAGCGTGCTCTTTAACGTGCATAAGGATATCTCTCCCGCACACAGCAGCACAGCGTAACATCCCATCCGACTGACGACGTAGACAAGGCCACCTACTGACATCCCCTACTGACCGTAGACAAGGATGGGAATTTTGCGGAGATAAATATCAACATTGACTCAGCTGGGACTCGAACCTGGGAACTACAAATTTCGAGCCTGTCGCGCTATCGACTGAGACAACCAAGTCCCTTCCTAGGATTACCACTTCTCCTAAAGGGAAAGGGGTTGTCACATGTTTGACTCTAATCTGAAGCAGGGGTTGACATTCTGGAGATTATAATTTTCGGCAACTTCCTTGGGTGACATATGTTGTACCCCATCTTTGATACACTGTATAACCGGCGAGCACAGTTCAGTATATGTCCTTATATCGACAAAGCATTGTGCTCCCATTAATTTCATTCTGATTCATAAATTTATACTTATGACCAAATAGATATTTTTATTAACTGGTTTTTATTTGAATAATATTAACTGTAATCTCAATACACGAAGCATGCACAAGGGCAACCAATATAAAAGTTAGATTCATATTTTAATTGAGTCTATTTTGCCGACGGGGGTGGCTGAGTCGGTTGCGCGCCAGAATCGTCATCTGCAGTGCAAAGATTCGAGTCCCATCTGGGACACTTCTGAGATTTATCTCCGCAAAACTCCCCACCCTTACCACGGTGAGTAGGGGTTACCGATGAGCTAGGAAAGACCGCCGTCCGTCAGTTAATGGGGAGACTCGAAAATTGCCAATAGTATATTTCTTTATTACGTATTCAATCTATAAATAATCTTTTTTTATATATATATGTATAGAAACTACGGAAGTAGAGACAGAAGACAAAGTTTAAATATTAGCTCGTTTATTCCAAAGAGTGTTGAAAGTAGATGATTAAAATTAAGCGCAGAAAATGGCGAATAATGGGCTGGATTGTTTTAGCTATGAGCGGCACTTTTTTGCACACCATGGGCTAAATGGCCAGGTCAGAAGGACCCCGAAGGTTCAGAGAAGGTTGGGGGAGGGGACCCACTGGAACGACTGTTGGTAGACAGACGATAGCCTCCTATCAAGGTCATACATTTTGTTCTTTAACTTGCACAGAGTATGGCTCTCCCACACACGGACCACGACTTAATGTCCCATTCGACGGATGACGGCCTCTCCAAGCCCATTGGTGCCCCCTATTGACCGTGGACAGGGAGGGGAATTTTGCGGATGTAAATCTCAAAGCTCACCTAGCTGGGACTCGAACCTGGGAACTGATAATTACGAGAGGCAAATAGTGTGTTCCTTCATAGTAATATATTCAAGGAAGGGGTAATGGGAAACATTGAACAAATGAATCAAAATCATTAATGCCAGTGAAATGCCTGGTACTATTCACCTGATACATTAAATTGATAAATTTCCATAGATGATGTATCTAGTAACAAAGGTCTCTTACAAATATTTAATAGTTACCCTTTTATTGTTAATCATACGATATTTTTCCGTATATACATCTTTAATATGTGGTGTGCAAATACAGTTCAATATATATTTAGACATCTATTCAATATATTCTCACTTGAGTGGTTCATTATATATCCATCCTATAAATTTCATTCTGGGGATAAATTTTGACACACCAGATATTTGTTTACTGGTTTTACATTTAGAGAATATTAACAGACAACTCAATACAGAAAGTTTCATATGGGGCAGAAGGAAAAAATTATTTTTCTCTGTCTATTGAGGAAAATTTCCTAAACTTTTACTTCTTGAAGAAGTTTTATAAAAATATATTTGATTCTCCAATTTTGTTTTATTTTTTATGACAAATTAATGTGAGTCAAATAGTTTTTTTTTTCAAATCTATGTTAATCCACATGCAGTTCTTCTGATTCCAAAGGTAATTGAATTTAGAAATTTCACTACCGCTTCTGTTTTTAAATAAAATTTCTTATTAAATTTCTATTTCTTTAATTAAAAATCTGTTTACCAATTTTGCAAATTATTCAAGAACGTATCCAAGTGGTTTTGAATCTTGAATTGGAAAATAATCCGCTCTGACTAACATGGGAAGGTAGTTTTTTTTTTAATAATAATAATATCTTTATTAAGCCTTAGTATGGTTATATACATAGATTACCCCGCTAAGCCTTATGGCTTGTCAGCAGGATTGACTTGTCAGCAGGAAAAAGGGATGTAATTTTTGTGTTATTTAGTCGTTAGAAATGGATTAAAATTAGAAATTAAAACACGATTGGTTGGAAAAATGCAAATAGTGAGATGTTATGAATGCCTGTAAAACAAAAAAATAATATTTCTATTTATTCCTTCAAATCATATTTGCGTTTCTTCGCCCTCTGGTGGTAAGTTGACATATCATTTACTTCCAAAGCTTGAAATTTATAGCAGAAACACATCTTTGTAATATATCTCCGCAAAACTCCCCGCCCTGCCCACGGTCAGTAGGAGCCAATGATAGAACGCCTCCGTCAGATGAAATGCTAAACCGTGGCCCCTTGAAATACAGATTTGTATTTGCTTTACTTCTGTGCAGCACTTTTTTGCCCATAATGGGCTAAATGGACAGGTCACAATGACCTCAAAGGCTCAGAAGTTTGGGGGAGGAGACCCACTGGACACCTGTTAGGAGACAGATGGTAACATCCGGTCAGGACCATCCAGCGTGTTCTTTAACGTGCGCAGTGTATGGCTCTCCCGTGCACGAGGCAACGGCCTAAAGTCGCATCCGTGGAACGGCGTCCTTTCCAAGCCCATCGGTGTCCAATACAGAACCAGGGCAGGCGAATTTTGTGGAGATGAATCTGAACGCAGCCCAGCTGGGATTCGAACCTGGGAAATGCAGATTACGAGCCTGACTCGCTACCGACTGAGCTACCTCCAACCCTATATTAAATGAAACAAGGTTCTACAAATATATTCAATATACGTATTATACACTAAAACGAAATATTTTTTAAATTCGTTATCACATCAAGAATGCTACTAATTTAGCAGCAAGTTATGACAAAACAAAGGACCATGCCAACAAGGGACTCGAACCCGGACTCCAGCAGTTGCAGTATCACCACGAATCAACAAGATACTACTGAACTACAGAGGAAGCGAAAAACATTTGAGAAAGAAAATCAAGACTTAACATAAAATTTTTGCTCGATGGTTTAAAGCCTTTGATACTCCTCTTCAAGTTAATTGTTAATATAAGTCAGAGTTACGCAAATGAAAACGTTGAATTGACTTTGAATGATAATTTAAATACTTTCAAATCGAACTCTTGCGGATATCAGGGAGTGTACTACAATTCAAAACAGTTACCAAAATATTTCGAAATTAATTTTCCAACATTTTTTATTGAGAATTGTCGATAAAAAAGACCCAGGTGTTATCAGTATTGCAAACATTTTCAAATGCCACATTAAACATTATTTTTGATATAAGACCCAGCGCTTATCTCGATAGTTCTTTGTGAGATAATAAATTTCTGAAATAAGATATAAAGTAGCCATTGCATACATACTAGAGATGTCTTCACAATTACGGTTACAAATTAGTATTGAAGCGAAAAATATTTTTATAAATCTTTTGTCTAAAACTATAATGGTGAAAATTATACTTTCAATTACTAGAGAATATGAAAAATGTCCAAAGGTTGGGTGAAGTTGTACCTTTTATATTTCACCATTTGGAATTTTTCCCAAATGTTCTTCAGACATTCATAATAATTCAGTTTAGGGTTTGTGTTTCCTAGCACCATTAATAGACGTAATAAAAAACATTAGATGAAGTTGTAAAGAGATAACTTCCCATGGTTTGAACGCAATAGGCAGCACCTGGTTCACATTTTCTTAGAAATTATTTTATAAATTAATATTGAAAAAATACATATGCTTCTTACAACCAGGCCCTGACTCTAGAAAAGGGAGAGAGAGGGTGGAGCTTAGAGCATGGAATTGCACTGCAGTATAAGAATTTCTCCCTGAGTTTCAGGGCGGGGTGACTCAGTCGGTAGCGCGTCAGGCTCGTAATGTTCAGTACCCAAGTTCAAGTCCATACTGGGTCGGCTTTTGAGATTTATCTCCGCAAAAATCCCCGCCCTGCCCGCGGTCAGTAAGGGACACCGATGGGTTTGGAAAGGTCGCCATCCGTAGGATGGGACACTAAGCCATGGTCCGTGTGTGAGAGAGCTATTCTCTGCGCACGTTAAAGAACCTGCTGCATGGCCTTAATTGGAGACTACCATCTGTCTCCCAAAACAGCTGTTCCAGTGAGTCCCTTCCCCCAAATTTCTCTGAGGCTTTGGAGTCCTCGATACCCAACTATTCCGTTCATTGTGCCCAAAAAAGTGCTGCTCAGAGGTAATACAACTCAGATTTCAGAATTCTGAGAATATGCACGAGCTATTCTCTGCGCACGTTAAAGAACCTGCTGCATGGCCTTAATTGGAGGCTACCATCTGTCTCCCAAAACAGCTGTTCCAGTGAGTCTCTTCCCCCAAATTTCTCTGAGGCTTTGGAGTCCTCGATACCCAACTATTCCGTTCATTGTGCCCAAAAAAGTGCTGCTCAGAGGTAATACAACTCAGATTTCAGAATTCTGAGAATATGCACATGCGCACTTGTCAGAGACCTGACAAGTGCGCATGTGCTGATCGTATTCTTTAGCGTTTCATTGCTTTTTAAATTCGTCCATTTTGTTTTCTTCTGAAACAAAATCAGTCAATAAGTCCAGTCATCCGATATAAATTTCTTAGTAAAAAATGAGCATCGCTGATGATGCGGGACTCGAAACCAGGTCTCTGCAGATATAAGCCAAAGTGTTCTATCCACTAAACTAACTACAGGTTCCATCATTCGTTCCCGCAATGCGACTTATAATTTTATCAGGGTTCAGGGGTTCAGGGTGTTGTAGATATGGTGAAATTAGCCTCCAAATAAGGGGCTCCCTACACCAGTCACAATAGAAGTGCGAGATAGCGGATGCAGAAGTTACTGCGCCTCAGCTATCTGTAAAAAAAAATAAAAAAAAATGATTCTTTCAGGAGAAAGACAAATAGAGAATATTAGACCTTGCAGAAGAGGCCAATATTCTGAAAGAAGTCAGTGATCATACAGAAGCGCGTTCGTTGCAGATTCGCATTATGGTTGTTGCCAAGAAGGAAGGTGATGGAGTAGTCAGTGGTTCGGATAGCATGGAGCTCCCAGAACAAAGCTTCTCTTTTAGCATTGTAGCGGGAGCAGATGAGAAGAACATGGGATACAGTCTCAGGTGTGCTGCAAGTGGCACAGTCTGGACTGTAAACTCTGCCAAGAGTGTGATGCGTAGAGTTGCTGTAGATGACACCAACTCGGAGAAGATGAAGGAGGCTCTCCTCAGATCTGAGGAGATTACCAAGGTTAGGAACAGTGAGAAAAGGTTCAAAGGTACCTGAATGAGGAACAGCTGCTGTCCTTCTGCCACTGAGCAAGACGGTACTGGCTCATCAGACGTGAGACAAAACTCTTGCAGTCGCTGAGAGAGGGTAATTAATTACACACCTCTGACTCTCCAGCGCCTCCTTCACGATGTGATCGGATAGCTCGTTGCCAGGTATCCCTACATGGGAAAGAATCCACTGGAAATGAACTGTGATTCCGGCAGAAGTAACCTTGGAGCAAGTCTCCATGATCATCTGTATGATGATGGGGTTGCAGCTCTTGCTGTCTCGCTTCTGGGCTTCCAAGGCTGACTTGCAGTCACAGAGGATGAAAATGTTACCACTCTCGAGGCTGAGAATGAAAAGTGCAGTCTGAAGAATAGCGTGAAGCTACGCACAGGTGGGTGAGGTTAGATGCGAGAGACAGAAACCTCTCGAGGATGCCAGTATCGGGATGGCAAAGGCAGAGGCATCACGTTGCCTCTCCCGGTCCACAGATCCATCATTGTAGACCTCATTACATCTCTCATATCGTTCAGTGACATAGGAGGTGGAGAGAAGTCTGATGGCCAATGGATCAGAGTCGCTCTTTTGACCAAGAGAAGGGATAGTGACATTGATCATAAGATCACTGTTCCTCCAGGGTGGAAGGTCGGGAAAGAGAGTATTGCCAGCATCCAGCATCTGTCTCTACCAGCTCGAACGTCTGGAGCTGGCAGAAAGGACTCAGTCATAGAAATCCTTAATAGTACCCAATAGTACCTGAGAAGCTCATGGTTAGAGTGGAGGTAATGGAGCCTTGAGAGATGACACAGTTATCTCTCTTCCCGTGCAGGTGGAAAGGCCTTCTCCAAGCACGGATGATACTGGGCGCCATCTATAATCGGGTAAGGCAATTTATTTTTCAAATGTTGCTTTTAAATAACATATAAATAAGACACTATCAATATAAACTAATTTATATTGGTAGTGTCTTATAAGTTAATTAAATAATATATAATATATAACAATATTAAATTATATTATAAAATTTTATGTTTTTATAGTGATCTAAGAGACCTGGGTTCGAGCCCGGGGTAAGGCATGGATGTTTGTGTTGCTTTTCTGCTGAGGTCCTACCATCCTCACAGACCATCTACTGTGGCGTATAAACTGATAGGTTGCTGTTAGACCTGTGCAGCAAGCATATGCTTGAAGCAATATTTTTGTTTTATTTATATTTCATTAATGTTATTTAAATTCACAACGAGAAGGCAGAAACGTCAGATTTTTTTAATGAGCTAAACAGTTAATAACAGAGATTTAAATATTCAATACTGTAATTTCTCTTACTATTGCACTTCGGTGCTTATATCTTTGCCTTAGTCAATAAAGACAATCTGCATCATCAGGACAGAAAATTTACATTCTTCAAAGACTTTTTAATCTCCCGGATTTCATGTTCGAAATAATTTTCAGAAATATTATCCCTGCGAAGGTCATCTTGACACTCCAAGCCTGGAAAATCGTTGAGAAAAAGAAATGAAATTAGGTAGCCATAAAAATTAAAACGATTTAATTAGTCTAAAATTCAAACAAACTAGACTTATTTTAAACCTGTTTAAAATGTAATAATTTATTCATTACGACTATGTAAAAATATATAAGAATATTTTAAATATTTAATTACCAAATTTCAAAAAATTATTAACTACCAGATTGAATTTTAAGAAATGAATTTCAATTCCAGGGCTCTCTCTCTATAGTATATATTTATTTCAAAATTTATTCTTCTGTTACTGCACTGTCCCGGCTTGATATGATAAAGGAGGCTTTGGTTCTAGTCTCTAAATATACTCTATAAGTATACATAGTCTCTAAATATCTCTATGGCTACCGCGCTTGACTACTGATCTAACGAGCCCGGAGTTCGAGCCCGTGTAATTCAAGGATGCTCTTGTTTTTCTGCTGAGTCACGCCATCCTCATTTGATCTTTTACTAATGCGTATAAACTGACAGGCTCCTGTGAGACCTCTGTGGCAAGTAGCTGCTTGAGGGGATTTTCATTTATTATTTATTATGCACTCTCACAGATGGTCCATTGAGTATTCTGCTGAATAAAACAGTAAAATAAACTCTCTCTCAAGCAGTTGTTTGTCACAGAAGTCGGAGAGGAACCTATCACTTCAGAAGAGGGAAGGCATTCTAATGGAGGAAGGGGGAATGCTAGTAAAAGCAAAAATTTATAAAACTCATTTTAAATAAATTTTTTAAAAATATCTAAAATGGAAGACTGCAGTCCTGTCTAGATGACTCTGATCATTGGTACACATAATATTTGTTCAAAATTCAAATTTCTACGTTGAATTGCTTATGGGACGAAGCCTATAATTAATAGCTGGGTTGGGTTCCTCTATGGGATAAATATTCCACACTGTGGGCTAAATGGCCAGGTCACAAGGATCCCGATGGCTCAGAGAAGGTTGGGATTAGGGGACCCAATGGACAGCTGTTGGGAGACAGATGATAGCCCTCCAACCAAACAATCCAATATGTTCTGTAACATGTCAGGGTATATCTCTCCCGCACAAGGATCATCTTAACTTTCCATCCGACGGATAGCGGCATTTCCAAGCCCATTGGTATACTCGACTGACCGAGGGCGGGGAGTTTTGCGGAGATAAATCTCAACGCTACTCCAGCTGGGGCGCTAATCTGGTATCTGCAGATTATGAGCCTGGTGCACTAAAGACAGAGCCATCCTCACCACAATTGTTAATAGGTAACGTAACTCAATTTCTTTGTTATTTTCTAAGAATTTAAAGAAAGATATAAAATTTTAAATCTTTAAATTTTTTGTCCCATTTTAAATATTAAAGTTTAAAATTGTTTTTTGTCCGATTTTACTAGATACGAAAGGAGCCCATTTTTTAGTATTGAAATCAAACACTACATAGAATGCATTTCTTTGCTCTTTGTGAATGTATAATTGTCTACCAGTAAATTATAGAAAGATTATATTAATGTATGAATGAGTTGTTTAATTAGAGCTTTACGTGGTAGAGGGTAAAAATTTTCTAGTACGTACCCAATGGGTAATTTAAATGCAATTAATAAAGACATGACACCCATAACAGTGAATAAGGTGACGTAATATATATGAGTAACAACAGATTTCTGGCATTCATCATTCCTCGAGAAGAAAACGCATTACGAGAAATCAGAGCTCAAGATGGAAAGACCTGATTAGTGCACATGCGTTGATCGTATCGTTTAGTATTTCTTTACTTACAAATGTCGTTGGGGTGGGGTCCTCAGGCGACAGCGCGCCAGACTACCAATCTGCAGTTTCCAGATTGGAATCTAAGCTGGACCAGCTTTGAGATTTATCTCCGCAAAACTCCCCGCCCTCCGTCAGTAGTAGACACCGATGGGATTGAAAAGGCTGTCGTCCGTCGAATGAAATATTAAGCCGTAGCCCGTGTGCCAAGAGAGCCTTATCCTGTGCACGTCAAAGAACACGCTGGATGGCCTTGACGGAAGGCTACCACCTGTCACCTAACTGCTGTTCCAGTGGGGGCCCCATTCCTCCAGCCTTCTTTGAGCCTTCGGAGTCCTTGTGACCTGGCCATTTCGCCCATGGTGTGCAATAAAGTGCTGCTCAGTGGTAAAGCAACCCGAGCCAACTCAGAGGCAGACGGCGTGGAGGTATGTTCAAATTTCGGGTCCCAGTTTTACCTGCATAGGGAAAATATCTCTGATTAATCCCGATTCTATCCAGGATAACTGATGGGCATGGATGAATCGCTATCCATCGAATGAGACGTTAAGTCATGGTCCCATGTATAGATTGTAGTCTTTCTTACTGATCGGGTTATGGTATGCTTCTGTGATGCAAAATTCAGCTTCCAACAAAAGTTATCTGCACTGTTCAAGCTCTTACGAGGTATCTCTGTTGACGTTTTTCCACGATATCGTTCAATAATCAGTCTCAACCTGGTTGGATTGTTTTACTTCTGAGCGGCATTGTTTTTTATTTTGCAAGCAATGGGCTAAATGGCCAGGTCACAAGGACCCCGAAGGCTCGGAGAAGGTTTGGGTAGTGGATCCAGTAGAACAGCTGTTGGGAGACCCTGGCTTATTAATTAAGAAATCAAAATCGAAAGAAAAGGAAACTTAATTTGGAAACGTTTCAGTGAATGTCAACATATAATAAATCAACATATAATAGTAATGGTCACATTTCTAAACAAGGAAGATTATGGTTTCCATGGTTACGTGTTTGGTTTCAGTATTAGATATGATTTGTCTGTCTGAAAAAAAATGACTTTAAAATTGATGACCTCTTTTTATTTCATTAAACTAAAATCATGTAAGAAAATAAATAAAAATTTATTTACACCCACGGGCGACTTCAAGGAGTTTCCCCACTATTTGAAAATGCTGTTAAGGTAACTCAGTGAAAAAAAATTATTAAACTTGAAATTTTCTGCCTTTTTAAAAGAAATATTTTAAAGATTTCTATCATCTCTCTCTTCCTTATTTGAGAGATCTGTTAGTTGAATGTCTTTATTGGATCTTAATCACACAGTAGTTAACGTACTCAATAATAAAACTATCATCTCGGTACCCCTTGATTAAATATTACGTTTAATGATCAAATAAGTAAGTTTATTTTCTGTTTTACGTACACATACAGTGCATGGTTGACACAAAATAATAATTAAAATAACAACTTCTATAATACAAATAAGTTTCCATATATATATTTTACATATATATATATAACTTTAAACTATGCAGTTCATTTCTTAAAATCAAAGTTATTTTATATTTTGCATTTTTCTCTTGTATTTGTGCCATTACAGTAACATTCCCATACAGAATATATGATAGGATCATCCCACACGAGTAAAACTCGTTTTTGGGGTTTATAAGTAAAACTCGTGTTCATACATTCGGTATGATCTTTAATATTGTTATAAATTTAATGGATGAAAACTGAGCGTGAGTTCAAAAGTATGTTTACGAAACAAGAATATGAATCGAGTAATTTATTACAAAGGTATAAAGCCATACAAATGAAACAATCTTATCTGAACACAAGCTTTTCTCTTCATCAGTATAAAGTTAACCGTAAAAAGAATGATCTATTATGCTTAACTAATTTTAAATGTTTATACTACAGAGTTTTCATTATTTCCCCCTGGTGCAAAATATAGCTCCTATTATTTTCATAATATTTAACAAGCAAACAAATTTATGTTGAAATTGTTTTGTGATACAGAGTTACATTAACAATACTTTACGTTTTATAAATACGAGACATCTGATGATGATCTCTCCTAATAGAGGACTTAAAAACAAACTTTTACTGTTGTTTTTCTTTCACCAATGAAACCAGGATTCATTTTGAACCAAATAGAAAAAATTTATTTACTCAGAATCATTTAACACAACTTTAACACATCCTCTTCAATTCTTATTATTCAGCACCACTGGCAGCTAAGCATATAGGCACACTACACGAAGCATGAAGACTTTCGCATACAATGGTAGCGGATATCGCCGTTCCACTTGACACTGTGAGGTCGATCGCATTTGACGTAATGTTGACTGGTCACCTAACACCAGATAGAGGTACTCTCTTAGTGTTGATGTCTTTCGTCATCCACCACTGAATCATATGGATGGCTCTGTCCTTGTTGGAAGCTGTCAAAGTTTATTCACCACTGAACGACTCATGTTAGACCAGCTGGCAACATCTGCTTGACTTTGGTTCGACTTACAGCAATTCCCCACGCTTCCTCCCATAAACGATGTCTGGTACAATGTACAAATGTGCTACCTCGAAAATCGTAATGCGCACTTTTCTGGAGAACTGGAGAACATTTTCGAAACATCTGATTTTAAAGCAGCGTCATTCATTTACAAATTGTACTTCAATCCTGTGTCGAATTTTACATAATATACATGACTTTCTAGAATTTATATCGTCGGAGTTTTATGATATCACGTCGTTTCATTCATTCCTTAATTTATGGAAACCAATGTATATAATCGACAGAAATACATTTTCGCAAATGGAAATAAATTTAAACATGTCATAACTTTCAGAAAAATATTTTCTAAGCATCACGAAGTTGCAACAAATCAATATATAGGTATATTTCATTTAGTCTTAGATCACAAGACTTGGAGTTCAGACCTCTAAGGAGGTGATATTGTTTTTGCTTAGCTTTGAGAAGTGAACTTTAGCTAGCTATATTTTTTATTCAATTTACCTAATAACTCCGTAACCTAATGATTACATGGATAAAAATTGGCTTTATTCAAAAATATATTGCGTCTATTCTTCATCAGAATTTCAGTAGCTTTGGAAACAGTTGATAATGTTGATGTAGGAATATAATTTTTAATATCATTCCTATTACTTCCCATAAATAACGGTATAACTGTAGCAATTTTTAGATGATCAATAAATTTCCCACTCTCAAACGATTTGTTAATTGGTCAAGAAAACCTTATTTGCACTTGATCAGTATTTCTAGTTTTTGCACATTTATTTCATCAAAACCCGATTTCTTACCTTTTTTTTAAACCATTTGCAACAAAATTTACTTCATCCTCTTCAACTGCATATAAATACATTGAATTAGTATTTGATGTCAGTTGACTAATACAACTATTCCCATCTAAAAATTTATAATAATATCTCCGTAATTTGTAAACTGATTATTCATTTAATTGAGCAGTACAGCAGTACAGTGGTCTATAAATGGTAGCTAGGTAGTCACTGGAAGGAGAGCTATGCCCCAATCCCCTGTGATGATGCATAGAACCGGCCAGGCCTAGCACCTAATGTCCGACCCCGCCTTCTCGTGGTGCAGACCGTTAGTACCTTTCAAAAGAGATACTCTCTTGTGGAAGTGAACATAAGCGAAGGGCTGCCAGATTAGTGTGGCCTACAGATCTGGACAACTCTGGCTACTATTTTTTTCTACCCTGCTGAGGAGTGGTCAACCACACAGGGTCCTGGTGCTGACCATATAAACCCACTAGACTGAACAGATATATGGCTCTGAGCTTGATTATGGAACCTGGTTTTGCTGCACTGGTGGGCTTCTGTGGAGGGTGTTTCTGTTTGTTTGTGGGTTGACAGCCCCAAGTGAATAGATTCACAGGATATGTTTATCAGCTAGTGGATAATCCTGAGCAGAGGTCATCGCCGGCACCTGAACTCTTTGCTTCTATTGGCATCGTCAAATTCTACATTGGAGGAAGTCTTCCAGTGTAGATGGCTTCCGCCATTAGCGCTGGGGGAACGGGTCTTTGCCCCATGTCTGCGATTAGGGGGCTGTTTGATATTGTCGACATTCCTTCTCTCAATAAACATAGTTTCTTTAAACATTCCACTAACCATTTTCTCTCCATAGGTAGTTGGAATGTGAGGACTCTGCACAGAGATTTTTCTCTTGATGTCCTCACACAAGAATTCCACCATTATAATTTAGATATTCTCGGTTTGCAAGAGACCTGATGGACAGATAAAGGTCAGATTCTTAAAAATAATCTTAAATTTCTCTTTTCAGGGAGGGACGACAATAAGCATCACCAAGGCGTGGGTCTGCTTCTCAGCAGACACGCTAGTGATGCTCTTCTAGGATATGAGTGCATTAGTGAAAGGTTTCTTACAGCAAAATTTCAGACAAGCGTTAAACACCTGAATGTTATCTGCTGTTATGCCCCCACTGAGGATGACGATGAGGATGAGAAGGATAGGTTTTATGAACAACTTCAAGATATTTTGAATTCTCTCAAGAAAGGAGATATTACCCTTGTTCTTGGTGACTTCAATGCCAAAGTTGGTACTTACTGTGACCTTTGGGGAGGGGTGATAGGCCCACTTGGTATTGCTAGCTGCAATGTCAATAGGCAACGTCTCCTACAGGTAAGTAAACTCAATGGTTTCAGAATAACTAACACTTATTACAAAACACCGCGACATACATAAGTACACATGGATTTCACCCGATGGGCTGCATAAGAATATGATTGATTATATATTAATTAACAGCAAATGGGCTAGTTCTGTTAGGAATACCAGGTCATATAGGGGAGCTGAAATTGGAACTGACCATTATCTTGTTAAAAGTGTCTTGCAACTTAAACTTAAAAAGTGTTGTGCTACGGTTAAAAAATTTGCTTTTAATACTAAAGCTCTGATAGACCCAGTTATAGCCAAAGCTATCCATGATAGGTTACTTAGTCATTATGACAGTCATGGTATGCTTAGTACTGAAGTTGAGGAAGAATGGGATCATTTTAAACAGGCTTTTTTTGGACACTAACATTACGCTTTTAGGAAAAAAATGAGCAGAAGAGACAGAATTATCTGAGTGATAAGGCACTTGAGCTTATTTCGGAAAGAAAGAACTGCAGGAATGTCCTTAATCAACACCCTACTAGTCCTAATAGAAAGCATTACAGAGAGCTTAATAAACGTGTAAAGGATCAGTTAGGTGCTTTGGCTTGATGGCTTGGCTGACAAAGCTGAGGAAGCAGTTAAACAGCACAACAGCAGAGAGCTGTACCAGATAGTTAATGTTTTGTGATAGAAAACGGACAGGTATACAGGGATTGAAGGATAAACAAGGTAAGGTTATAGAAGGTGAGGATTCTGTCATGGGTAGGTGGGCTGAGCATTTCAGTGATATTCTAAATAATGCGGTTCGTTATATTCCCATTGTTTGCAATGATGTTAGATGCATTGGTGGCTTTAATGTTGGCCCTATAACACAATCTGAAGTTATTTTGGCTGTTTCTAAACTTAAACTTCATAAATCCCCAGGGGTACATGAAATTACTACATAAATGGTTAGAGCTGGGAATGTTTCGGTTATCACTTGGATGACTGAAATTCTGAATATCTTTTATGATAAAGGCATGGTTCCCAAGGATTTCACTAGAGCTATCGTTATCCCTATTTTCAAAAAAGGTGATCGCAGTTCTTATGATAACTATAGGGGTATCAGCCTACTCTCTGTTCCAGGCAAAGTTCTTTCCATGATTGTGCTTAATAGAATTAAGAATCTGGTTGACAGTCGATTGCGTGATGACAATGTGGATTCAGAAGTTGTAGGGGATGTGTGGATCAGATATTTTCACTTAGGCAGATTCTCGAGAAATGTTTAGAGTTTCAGAAACCTTTGGTTGCTAGCTTTGTTGATTTCAAAAAAGGCTTTCGACTCTGTTGATCGTCATGATTTGTGATTGATTGTGATATCGTATGGTATACCAGACAAGTTAGTTAACATAATAAAAGCTCTCTATTATAACACTGAGTCGTGTGTGAGAGTTGGTAAGGCTTGTAGCAATTGGTTTAGCATTACGTGGTGTTCGACAAGGGTGCATTTTGTCTCCTTTTCTCTTTAGCTTGGTTATTGATTATGTTATGCGAAATTCACTTCAAGGGAAAGATTTTGGCCTTAAATGGGCTGGAGATACGAAAATTTCTGATTTAGATTATGCTGATGATTTAGCCCTTTTGGCAAATGATGTTGATGAGATGAACTGTTTCATTCGGGCTGTTTATGAGACTGGTAATAGAGTAGGTTTGGTTATAAACAGAGAGAAAACTAAAGTGATGAAAATTGGTCAGGCAGGCGGTGATTCAATTAATCTGAATTGTTGCAGTCTTGAGCAGGTGTAACAGTTTAATTATCTTGGGAGCTATGTAACAGATACTGGTGATGTGTGGCATGAGATTAACAAACGAATAGGGATTGCTGCCGGGACTTTTAAAAATCTATGAAGATTGTGGAGAAATAGGCGTATACACCTAAAGACTAAAATTAGATTGTATAATAGTTTGGTTCTTTCTAGGGTTAGTTATGGTAGTGAAACTTGGACATTTTGTAAACAAGATAACATGAAACTAGATGCTTCTGATTCCAGATGCTTACGCAGTATCTTGGGCATTAGGTGGTTCAACTTTGTAACTAATGATGAGGTTAGGCAAAGGAGTTTGCAACCTCCTTTAAGCAGCATATTGTGCAGAGAGAGACTTTCTTGGTTTGACCATGTTGCCCGTATGGATAATTATATATTGGCGAATACGGTTATGAACAGTGTGCCTAAAGGCCTCAGAAAGAAGGGGAGACCTAGGAGGCGGTGGGCTGACAATGTCAAACAGGACCTTGTTAGAATTGGTGTGCAGTGGCCAGATGCAGTAGATGTAGCTCAGGATAGACTTGCTTGGAGAACTAAATTGCACGGTCTGGTTGGAACTCCGTAGCCCATGGCTGCTTGAGGATGATGATGTTGATGAAAGTTAGTGGATGATGCAAAACAAATAAAAATAACGAAATATTATATTATTATGAAGTAAAAATATACAACAGAAAGTTTATTCTTTATCTTCTATAAGAATGGAACAAATATGCAATGTTCTGGAAATTTATTCTCAAATCAAATTAAAAAAATCCATTTTAATTGAAACAGATGGTTTCAAGTTTTTTTCTATACAGAGAATGTATTAAATTGATCAACTTCTAACGTTCTCATTCAGTCTCTCCAGGCCAAGATCTCGAAAAAATCTGGGGTGGAGGGTCAGAAACACATTCGAGCCTGAAAAATGTAAGGAGGTGGGATATGAAACCGCATTATAACATTTCTCACTCCGTATTACAGGTCTTTAAAAGTTTCTTCAAAAATACACGAACTATAAAGAAGTTTAATAATTTTTTGCATCTACTGCATTTACTAACATTATTAAAGTGTCTCTAAGGAGAAGGATATTGGCTCCCCCTACTCCTAAATCCAGTCTGATCCCGTCACATATCATGATGTGCACATGGAGGTAGGAAGAGAGAGAGGCGCCCTATCGCTTGAAAACTGTAACCGAGCGTCGCCATATTGTCGCTACTCGTAATCGTGTAATACTGTGTTAAAGAACGCTGATTGCATTAAGAATGGATTTGGGCATCGCGTTTGGATGCATTAATGAACCTACGAAAAAGATCAAAGGGATAACGTTTCATAGGTAAGAAGCAATGCTAAAGTTTTGCTTTTTAAAATGAAAACTTTTTCGCCATTTCAAATAATTTAGGACAGTAGCGTGGTTAGGCCTAGCGGAAGGCGGTAGGAAGGGTTGCGATAATTTCCCAGTGTTTTTAATGTAAACTGATGAAATAAAATATTCTTATAAATTCATAGAAAGAGAAAAGAATCAACAAACAGGGGAGAATGTAATACTCATATCATTCGTCATTTCCTATGTTTTTGATGTACCTTACGGAAACTCTAGAGAATTTCCCTATTATGACAATGAGAATCTAATTTCGAAACTCTATAATTTCTAAAATATGCATTTAATGGAAAAAATTGACTAAAGATAAATTAAAAATCATAATTAAAACTATTTAAATCTCGATTTCAAACAATGTTTGTTGAGTATTTAACGAGTTATCGACACTAAAATATTTCCTGATTTATGTACCATGTCGATGGAAATTTAACTGTGAAGTGCTATAACTATTAAAATATGCATTTAACGGAAAAATACGACAGAAGGTAAATTAAAGATCATAATCAAATCTCTTTAAATCTCCATTTTCAACGATATTCATGCAATTTTAATGGAAGAATATGACTGAAGATAAATAAAAATTTATAAACAAAACTATTTAAATTTTTATTTTAAACAATATTCAGTAATTAATAAAAAAGAATAATAAATACCCCCTCAAGCAGCTGCTTGCCACAGAGGTCTGACAGGAGCCTGTCAGTTTATATGCCACAGTAGGAGATCTGAGAGGATGGCAGGACCTCAGCAGAAAAACGACACACACATCCATAGCCTAAATCCGGGGCTCGAACCCAGGTCCCTTAGATCAGTAGCCAAGCGTGCTAAGCCTATGTTAAAGTCTGGATATTTCAGAACAAAGTTCCTGCTTTTTATTTCAAAGAGTGTTTTTGTTAATATTTACATTTTTTCTTATATAAGAGATTTGACATCACAGTTTACTCTGAACATTAGAAACTTAATTAAACAATGATAGAACTTTGAAATATTATGAAGGGGAGAGGAATTCAGTCCCTATTTTATGAAAAGGATAGTGTAGCTTTCATTGGATTTGTAATTTGTAATTATTAACTTTAAGTGGGATTAAACAACTGTGTTTAAAAACGTAAACGAAAAACTAAAGCGGAATAAAGTTTATATATATATTAAACATCTCCTTGAAATTGACTTTCAAGAAAAAAATCGATTTTGCAATATTCGGCGAAAAAAATTCCTTTTTTGTACATGAAAGAACTGCGATTATATTGAGCAGTATTCGGATAAAGCATTCGGATATATTGTAGTTGATGTGCAGCGTGCGGCTTTCTGAGTAGCAACAACATGGCTACCGCAGTTCTGCGCGGCTACAGTTGCGGCCTATGTTAAGATATACAGTACTGTGCAAATTAGTTGGGACAATAGGAAAATGCAGCAATAAAGACACAACTAAAATATTTATTTGTTTAATAGTGTAGTTAATAGTGAATGTGACCCCCCCTTAGTTTTAATTACTTATTTCACCCTCTCAACCATTGATGCCACTAGCTTTCTATACATCTCCACTTCAGGGTCGTGGTACCACACTTTCATGACACTTTCTATCATTTTGGTTTTCGTCGTGCAATCCATCTTAGATATGCGCGCTTTAATAATGGCCCACAAATTTTCAATGGAGTTTACATCGGGTGAATTTCCTGCCCACTCCAATATCTTCAAATGTTGCTGGGTAAAGAAGCTCTTAGCAAGCTTAGAATTGTGGCATGGAGCCATATCCTGTTGAAATATCCCATCGCCGTTAGGAAACAGCTTCTGCAGTGTTGAGACCACTTTCGCCTCCAGAACGCCTATGTACTTTTTGCTGTCCATCATTCCTTCAATGGAGTGAAGCGTCTGTGGCCCGGAAGTTGTGAAACATCCCCAAAACATGACCTTGGGTGGGTGTTTGGGGGTTAGCTGGATGTAGCCGGATCGAAGAGTTCTCCAGGCTTTGCTTGTCCCAACTAATTCGCACAGTACTGTAGTAAGGACGCATCCCCCTCATCCTACCTCATTGGATGTGTATCGCAACTTAAACGACAAAATAGAAATAAAACCAAGTTAACAAAAATTATAAAACACTCATCTCATATAGAAATCTTTCAAATTTGATCATGAAAAGCTGATAAATAATTTGATATCTCGAAAATTTAAAATTTTCAAAATGGAATATTTGGTTAAATTCAGGTTAAAAAAATTAATATAAAAATGTGAAAATTTTAAAACTATAATTACTCTGTAAAATGTTAAGTAGAATATAAAGTAATACACAAGCAATATGTCAAAAGTAATTCGTATTAAAATAAAATGTCATCAATTGATATATTTTCATCATTAAAACTACCAGCAGAAAAATAAATATATTTTATTTTTGCATTTTATTAACAGGAAGATTTTAAAAAAGGAGAAAGAGGCCATATTAATCCGGCATTGTTTTCGCATTTGCGAGAACAAATAACATTTCAATTCAAAACAGACTAGGTAAGCACAACCTGTTTTATAAGTCCTGTCCACTAAAGATGAAACAATCATTTTACACATTCAAGAAATTCATGAAATTAATTTACATTAGACAGATACATAACGACTGCTTAGTGTTAGTAACTGCATCCAAAGCAAAGTAGGTCTAAGGAGAAGAAAAACCACCTTCGCACAAACATAAGTGGCGACGCTCTGCGGAATTTTGCCGAAGCTGAAAGTGAGAAATTGGTGTGCATGCACAAAAACAACTGTAAGGGGCGATCTGCGCATCATTTGGCCCGCTACAGCTATGGTTCGTCTTACTCTTGAAATGTTATTTGCTATTGACGTCTTACTCCAAATACCCATGGCTATTTGCGTACAGTGGTAGCTGACCCTAAAGTTATTCAATGAGTATTTTATACCGTTCAGGAGTGCATTTTGCAATACCTAGAAAAGCCGTTGTATGGTTATTTTGAGTGATTTGGCAGAATTTTTAAAATTAATATGTAAATTAATACTTTTAATCATCTTGCGAATATATATAAATCAATGTAGGTTGCAGTTTTGTGCTCCTTGGAGCATATCGATGTATATAGGTTTATGCACTTTGTTCTAATAAGTGTAATTCTTTTTTATGGTTGATACAGAAGTGCTTGTGCGATCTGTTGACAGGTTATACAAGTGTGAAACTCGATATGATATTTATTGAAAATAACTACAATTGTAAAATATATAATTTTATAGAACATGCTATCCTGCATTGACACATAAATCTCAAATTATTATAATATATTACATATTGTAGACTGTTCAAAATATTAATATTTTCTTGTTGAGCACGTAGCTAGTACCTACTATACAAAACGGGATTTTTATTAATAAATATAATTTTGCATATTCGTTGATATTTCTCTCTAAACGAGAAGAAATTATAATGGAGACATTTTGGAAATGAATATTTTTCAGAGTCAAAGTGTATGTAAAAATTAGTCACATGTTGTAAGCAATTGAAAACCTTGCTTGGCAGAGAAAAAATGACGCAGAGAACTAGCTCCTTTCCCTGGCCAGGTGGTTTCATTGCAACGCACGGATTTGCTATGTTTAGAGGGCGCTGCAATCGAAAAGTTTACATTACACCTGTGGAAACTGAATCTCTTCTCCCTTAGACACTCCTTGATACTGATGAGGTTCGAGAATTTAATTAATCTGAAAAAGGTCTGTATTCTATAGAGTTAACAGTGGCCAATTTAGGTATAACTTACGTGCGAGTCTTTGAAGTCTTGTAGTGTTGTGTATTTCAAACAATATCTTTTAAATAGTTGTGTTGTATTATATATAATAAGAATGGAAATAAATACTACTACTACTATTATAAGAATAAAATGAATGATTACCGACGTGCAATTTACCGACAAGGATGGTAAAGAAGTACACTATGTTTGCATTCTGTTTTGTTGCATCAATTCGTTTACCTTACAAATAAATTAAAGAGAGATGAAAAATCCTTATTTTCTTCTCTGAAATCATTTAGGATTTTTAAAGCATGGTTAAAAATCTTATATACAAAATACTCAAGATTCAAGTTTCAATGATTCGTTTCTAAGTTTTTATTTGCAACTATCGCTATATTCTTTATAGAATAGTCCAGAGTACCAGACTAGACTACTAATATGAACTTACTAGAAAATTTGCACCGTATTGCCCGGGTCTTTAACTCTCTGCAAATGTCATCTTCCATAGAATCGCATCTGTATGTGAAGCGTTTTGCCATTTAAAAATTGCGCATCTTTAAAGCACTATTCTCCTTACATTTGAGTCATTTCTTCGACTGTCTGTGCACCACTTAAGCCTCTCTAAATGCAGCAACATAGCACATATCACACACCGCTCTTCACTTTCCAAATCAACCATAGCTTGCAACAAATCACACACATTAAAATGAACCCTTTCCAAAGCGAGGAAACGGGACCCTGACTGCGTAAGTTCAATTAAAGTAAATATTAAACCATGAAGAAATTAGCCTCCAATATGGGGGACTCCCCACAACAGACTGCGTACTACACTGAAGTGCCATTGAATTAGGGATAGTAACGTGTGGGATTCCCTCTGGCCGTGATAACTCCACAAGCTTGCACAAGGACTCCACAAGCTTGCACAAATGTTCCACAGGTATGGCGTTCCACGCATCCTCCAGAGCTGTCAACAATTCTCTCAAGGTCGTCGATGATGAGACACGGTCCAAACACTCTGCCCGACAGTATCCCAAATATTGTCGATGGGATTTAAATATGGGCTTCTAAGTGGTCAATTCATTATTTCAAAGTCAGTAGAATGCTCCTGCAATCATGCAGTAGCTAACCTGGACCTGTGAGATGAAGAGTTGTCTTGCTGGTGGATGCCGTCTCCATTGGGATGCATGATGGCCATAAATGGGTGTAAATGGTCAGCTATCAGGTCTACATACCGGGATGCATTGATATCAGGTCTACATACCGGGATGCATACCGGGATGCATCGTATACGTACTAAAGGTCCCACAGATATCCAACTGAAGACACCCCAGGCCATCACTGAGCCTCCACCAGCTTATACTGTTCCGACCTGACATACAGGATCCATGGCTTCATGGGGTTGGCGCCTTACTTTCGGTCTCCCATCTGCATAATGAAGATTAAATCGGGATTCATCACTCTAGGTTATCCGTTGTCAATTTTCGATAATCCAATTTTGATGTTCTTTAGCCCACGCAAGGCGTTGAGTTCGATGTCGTGCCGTTAGAAGTGGGACTCTCGTGGGTCGGCAGCTCCCGAAATCGAGATGATGAAGTGAGTGTTGCACGGTCCATGCACTGACTTCCTGGCTGAAAATCGCATTCAGATGGGAGGTGATTTCAGATAATATCTGGCCCCTATCGGTTCGTACGATGCAGGTAAGACAGTGAAGCCCACGATCATTCAACGCTGTTGTCCTTTGCAGTTTGTCCGGGTGCTTGTTTCTTTGCCGTAATTGTCATATTACCACAACACTCTTAAAACTGTCTTACGAGAAAATCCAAGTTCGTTGACAATTTCGGAGATCGAGTGTTCCATCCGTCGGGCACCTATCATCTGCCCTCTGTCAAATGCATCTAAATCCCGCGCCTTTTCCATTATGCTTCTCACGACGAATGCTTGGGGAATCCAAAGCATATGACCAGAGTTTTAGCCTCGCAAGCGAACAAATGTGGGATTTGCGGTACTGAATTTGGATAAAGTCTCTTTTCGTAATTCAATAGCATTTTAGTGTAATTGCGAAGCGTAAATAATAACAATGAATTAATAAGACTGCACAATTGACACATCAAAAATCCTTATAAATCCTTATAAGTCATTATCAATCACATGTCAATAAGGTAATGATCATTGATTTATGAGATCATCCACGCTTTGCCGCTGCTGCGTATGATTCTGCTCTTACATGAGAACCACATTAAAATGTTTTTCAACTTACACCCACTGCTCCGTGCCCTTTACGAGTTGTTGTGTTGCCATATATCAAGTATTAACTGGTACGAAAAGCTGCTAATTTCTGACGACGGCAGTCCACTTATTATTTATTACATGCTATTGCTATAACAAAATGCATTACAGACATTCAAAGAATTCTATTAACTAAAGCAGTTTAAAACCCATAGATACCAGCTGTTTCTCTGTGTTTGCTCTCTGGTTTCTCATCATTGCAAGAGGCTTTATGTATTAATCAGGAGCCTTTATGTGATCTTTTTTTCCCATTGCATCTCAACAATCATCAGTATATCATTTCCCATTACAATTTGCTGGTAGAACCTGACGCTCAAATTTAAATTTTAGAATTGTCAATCCACATCGCATTTTGAACGAGATGAAAATGATTTGTCGATTGGTAAAAATGGATATGTGTTATTCTGATTGAATAGGAATGCACAATAATGCTAATTTCCACAATGGTTTAGAAGTATATGAAGTATTGATCTGAGAAAAGAATTGAAAACGAAACTTTCCTTCTAGTACTAATCCGTTATTTATATTTTGTAACCGAGTGGTTAACGCGCTTGGCTAATGATCTAAGGGACCTGGGTTCGCGTCCCTGGTAAGGGCATGGATGTTCGTGTCGTTTTTCTGCTGAAGTCCTGTTAACTCACAGACCTTCTACTATGGCATATAAACTGACAGGCTCCTGTCAGACCTCTGTGGCAAGCAGCGGCTTGAGGGAATATTTATTTATTTATTAAAGATTATCAGTTTTCGCGAAACGCCAAATCGTAGATCGTGTATGGATATGCGATGCTCCAGGTAAAACTTTACCCATTACCATCTCCATCTTAGGATAAGACCAGTTGGCATAAGCAAAAAGAAATAATAATAAAGCAACCCGTGGATCGGTCCCGAGATTCGAAACCCCAAAAGAGTTTCAGAACATTTAAATGCAATTATTAAGAGTCTATTGGAGAAGCAAGTAATAATCCTATTAAGATGTTTATCAATTTAAAAAACGGTAGTTTTAGAAATCTTTTGTAATTATGTTATCTATTTGACGGTAAACGTATACAGTAATAAAATTTCCTCTTTGGGATATAGACCTATGTTTAAGACTATAGATATGTACAAACTAGGTTTGGGAAACTTCTTTTCCATAGAATCAATAGGAGATATAAGTGTACTGAATTTCAATATTTACAATACACCAGAAATATGAACAATTTCATAAAAGATGTTTCATCATCATCACCCTCAGGCAGCCATGGGCTACGGAGGTCCAACCAGACTGTGCAATTTAGTTCTCCCAGCATGTCTGTCCTGAGCTATATCAACTGCATCCTGCGTCCTGTTTGACATTGTCTGCCCACCGCATCCTAGGTCTCCCCCTCTTTTGAGGCCTTTAGGCACACTGCTCATAACACTATTCGTTAATCTATAATTATTCACATGGGCAACATGGTAAAACCAACGGAGTCTCTGCACAATATACTGCTCAGAGGAGGCTGCAGACTCCTTTTCCTAACCTCTTCATGACATACAAAGTTGAACCATCTAATACCCAAGATATTGTGTAGGCATCTAGAATCAAAAGCATCTAGTTTCCTGTTATCTTGTTAGAAAAGCGTCCTGGTTTCACTACCATAACTAATCGTAGAAAGAACCAAACTTCTATATAGTCTAATTTTAGTCTTTAGGTGTATAGGCCTATTTTTCCCCACTCTCCATAGATCAATTTTCATCACTTTAGTGTTTCTCTGTTTATCACCAAAGCAACTCTATTACCAGTATCATTAACAGTCCTAATGAAAAATTTATCTCATCAACATCATTAGCCAACAAAGCCAAATCATCTACATAAAATAAATCAGAAATTTTGAAATCTCTAGAACATTTAAGGCCAAAATCTTTCCTTGCAGTGAATTTCGCATAACATAATCAATAACCAACTAAAGAGAAAAGGGGACAATATGCGCCCTTGTCGAACATCAGAAGAAATGCTAAACCAATTGCTACAAGCCTTACTAACTCTCACAAACGAGTATATGTTATTATAAAGAGCTTCCATTATGTTAACTATCTTGTCTGGTATGCCATACAATCTCACAATCAACCACAAATTATGACGATCAACAGAGTCGAAAGTTTTTTTCTAATTCAGCAAAGCTAGCAAATAAAGCTTTATGAAACTCTAAAGATTTCGTAAGAATTTGCCTGATAGAAAATATCCTATCTACCAATAGAATATAATTATATATATATATATTCTATATATATATATATTATATATTTGATATATGTAGAGAGAAATGGATCAAATGAACTATCAATTAAATTTTAAATCACAGATAATCTATCTATGTTAGAAATTCATGGATGCGAAATACTCGTAAATTTTTGTTTACGTTAAATGTTATTTCAGATAGTTCAATGCAGAAAAAACATTTTGAATTACATGAAGAGAGTGCTAGACTGTAAAGAGAGAGTTAGAATGGGTTGGGGGGGTCAAAAAGGTAAAAAAGAACCACTGGTTTAGCTGATTCCTTGCGACGAGGAGAAGTTTGATTTCAAGTAGGTCAATCGGAGGTAATATGATGGCTCAATGTGTCGGGAAAACTGACATCGACGACACTTTGAAAACAGTTTCAGGAAAGAGAAACCATTTCCAGAGTAGCTAGCTAAAATTTCCCGAGAGTTGTATAACCTCCAACTGACCGTTATCTGGTTCTAAATTCAAGACGGGACCGCATGATGACTTCACACCAACTCTCTCTGTAGATTTCTGCTGCCACCAGTGAAATGATTTCCAGCAGAACAGGGTCATGAATATTTCATTCGAGTGGTCTCTATGAGAAAAGGCTAATGGTTTTAGTCCCGATATTCCCAAACCACGGAAAAGCTCATCTAAACTAGTGTCGCCAATATGTCAATTGGAACCCTGAACAATGGGTTAATGTTCTGTTTTTTCACGACTCTCGATTTAACCTACAACCAGATTCTAGATGTTATTTAATCTGGAGAGAACGATGAATGCGATATCATCCAATATCAGAGAAAGGAATGCTTATGGTGGAAGAGGTGTTCTGGTGTGTGGTGATAAATAACAAACTGAAACAAATAGATATTATACCAATGAAATCTTTTCTTCTTTGTACGAATAAAAACAACAAACGTTTTGTGAAAGGCATATATTTAAATATTAAACTTTAAATATTAAAAATATTAAATTAAATATTAAACACCGTTATTTAAATATGTAGTTTCAGGTGGTAAAAATCGGGGTGAAATCCGGTACACACTAGAAAATATCATACTTTACATAAATATACGATGTGATATTTTCATATAATACATTCAACTTATTGAAAGAGGGAACGTCGTTTCGGTCTAAATTATTTCCCTCTGTCTCAGTGTTTTTTGAAACATTATTTGAAAAATATTTGTAATATCTATATATAATATTTTTTTCCCTCCTTTTCGGTTGTTATCATTCTCATGAAATGCGGAGGGCTTTGCCTCCAACGTTCTTGTTCGGTAATCAGATCTGCCCTGCAATCATTACCACATAAAACTGACTCTGCACCTATAAAATAGATATGGCATAAATGTACGAAAGCAGCTGTTTGTTAGGTAATATTTTTATTAACAAGAGTTTAATATTTGAAATGTGGATCGATTATTATCGATCGATATTGAATAGAACAATTTTAAGAAAATTTCTGAATTAATGGAAATTAATATATATACAGGGTGAATCTGAAAAAGTAGGCAAAACTTTACGGGGTGGTAGAACGCAGCTATACTAGCAATATTCGTCATAGAAAGTACGGGCGGAACGCAAACGGCGAGCCGCTAGGTGGCGTTGTAAATGGTATAAAAGGGTCGGTCCTCGCACCCAACGGCATTTCTACCGTGGATTGCCGAGAGGATGGCTGGTTATACTAACCACGAAATGGCAGATATGCACTTTGTGTACGGTGCGGCGGACGGGAATGCAAGTGAGGCACAGAGTATCTCCTCTCCTTCTTGTGTTCATTCTTTAAATGTGACAGTGGAAAACTACCTTTTAACTTCTCACCGCTTGCGTTCCGACCATACATTCTATGACGAATATTGCTCGTATAGCTGCGTTCTACCACCCCGTAAAGTTTTGCCCACTTTTTCAGATTCACCCTGTATATAAAATTTGTCAAATTTAGCTCCTAATCGCAATTAAATGATAATTGAAATGTTCAATTTCGAAATATTTATATATCAATGATTCGCACTGCATTTAGTTTATTTTTCGCATTTCATTGCATTGTCGGTCCCATCAAAGAAATTGGGTTACCAAACAAACACACTCACTCAGGCCCGGATCTGTAAAATATAAAAGAGGAATGAGCAAGGTGGTTCAAAGTGACTCCATCTAACCAGAAAAAAGTAGGTGTGGGGAGAGAGATTGGAATAACATTGCAGTATAACATTCCCCTACTCGTTATTGAGGTTTAAAAAAAAGCTGGAAAAATACGTGAAATAAACATAATTTAATGTTTACCTCCAATACCTTTGCCAGCATTCTCAAAGGGCGAGGATCTTTGTCCTCTTCCTCGCTTTAGATGCACCCTGTATTCCCTTATACATTCACAAAAACTTCCATACAAATATGCGATGAAACATGATTCTCACAAACAGTTCTCACCATTCCTAATTAGCATCTTACGAACGAAATATCAAGCATAAAGAATATGAAATATTATATTTCAAATATCACTATAGGTTTACGTTTGGAACTAATAAATGCAACTAAGATTCTTATTTACCGAATTAAAAGAAGTCAATTACAACTACCACTGCTTTCTCTAAGGCTTGTTCAAGTTGGTTTTTCAAACAGAGAAGTAGACTTATATGAAATATTTGAATAATTCATACAATAGTTTGAAAGTTACACTGTTCGTCGTTAAAATTTCCCACCTCCCAAAATAATATTTCCCTCCGTTTTAGTGGTTTTTAAAAATATATCTGTATTCAATATCTTTACTATACTTTGGCTAATGCTATATTTTCTACTGTTTACGTGTATTTAATTATATTAAAAGAAGATAAAAGTAGAAATAGAAAACGCTGAATGCAGTTGTATTTTAATAAATGGTATATATAATAGATGGTTATCGAGTAATGAAGACTGAAAAAGGAAAACCGATTGCTTTAAAATATTTTAAAATATTTTAGAGTAATGAAAGATGACTAACTGTATTATTACAAACATTTCGACTAGACACGAGGTAAGTGAAACATTTTAACCAATAAGGGTGAATTTACACCGTATGGCCAAATTATTATAAACATGGCATCCTGAGCGAAGTTGTTTGGGTTGTTTTACCTCTGAGCACACAAATGGCTCTTTTTTGCACACAATGGGCTAAATGGCCATGTCACATGGACCCCGAAGGCTCAGAGAAGGTTGGGGGAGGGGACCCACTGGAACAGCTGTTGGGAGATAGATGGTAGCCTCCCGTCAAGGCCATCCTGCATGTTCTTTAACGTGCACAGGGTATGGCTATCCCGCACACGGGGGCCACGGCTTAACGTCCCATCCGACGGACGGCGGCCTTTTCAAGCCCATCGGTGTCCCCTACTGACCGTGGGCAGGGCGGGGAATTTTTGCCGAGATAAATCTCAACGCTGACCCAGCTGGGACTCGAACCTGCGAACTACAGAGTACGAGCGTGTCGCGCTACCGACTGAGCCATCCCCGCCCCCCTGAGCAAAGTACCATGAAACATACCAATGCATGCAAAATTTCGTACTGATGCAATACTTTCCTCTGCAAATGCATCTTTTTGCAGGACGGTGAACTTTCCCTCAAGAAGAAGAAATTGTCCGCCTTGTTACAGATTTAGGAAATACAAATTTCATCGTTTTGCTAAAAGAGAAAAGCCATCCCATTGCAGCAGCCAAAGCCTCGAGCTTTATTGAGTACATTATCAAAATGCCTGAAAGTTCTAGAAAACCTAACTTCTATACGCCTCCCTCGCAAGAAATAATCATGTTATACTCTATGTACTGCTAGAGCTGTTTTAGCTCGTGATATTTTTCGAATTACAAATATGATTTAGCCAAAATGAACCGAAACCAATATTCAAAATTTGTATGGAAATAGTTTACACCGGAACAACGTTCCCTCTTTCATTTAGACAGCTTTTCCCCCGACTTCAATTCCCTTTTCTACTGGATTCAGGTCTACATATGTATACGGTATGATATTTTCGAATGTTATCGGATTTTACCCCGATTTTTACCACCTGAAACTATATAGTTAAATAACTGGGTTAAAAGAGAGAAAAATATGTATGTCTTGTTTGTCTAGTTTGTTGCTTTTATTCTTATAGAGATTAAATGTAACAGCTAATTTATTTACTGATACATTATGTACACGTTTTCTGCCACGTGACAAACATATTATTATCAGAATGGAGGAATTACATAATGAATTCCAATTAAAACTTATTATTTTCGAGCCTTGTCCGTTTTTGCAACGTGAACTATCTACCACAATGCCCACACCCACTCTTGTGATTATTCTAGGCCTATTTTGTTCAATTGAATTCGTGTATGATGGAAACTTCATAAAACGACTCTTTTCGATAAACATCGCAGCTATACTCATTGCCGACGCTTCGACCATACTAAGAAAAATTGTTGCAGCAAACAGTGCTGAAATCGATGAGGCACCGAACATTCAGCATCCGTGTGGGTATATAATTCTCCTGGCTGGAAGCACAGGAAATGACACAGCATGTTCTCACTTGATTAGAGAAAACTATATTTTTAAATATAAATTTCATCATGTTTCATAACAGATGACACGTGTTATACTTCTTTCAACAGAACCTACCTACACTTCAGTTACTAAAATTCGAATGGAACTCAAGAGTTCTCAAAGATGTCCTTAGACACTTTTCTCAATACCTTCCAGCGAGCTATTACTAGTACATCACAAAAGCATTAGAAAAGCTAGAAACTATTTTCCACGGCAATCTCATAATTTCCTCAAGCAGAAGGAATAGATAACGCTATACTTCGAATTTCTATACCAGCCACCTTTTCAGAAATTCAAAAAGCTCCTTTCACTTCAGACACTGTGGCTGAGTTTCTGCAACACCTTTCACTACTCTTCAATCTGCATGACTGAAAAACAATTCGCAATTTAAGACTGCTTCTCAGTACTCCAGGAATACATCAGTACCTACAAACACAAGTCTCGAAGCAATGAATTTCTCCTTTACACCTGATATCCTTATAAACGTTATATAAAAGCTCTCCCAGACGCGTTTCGTCACAACCTCTATTATCCTCTATCTTGAAGGAACTGTACACTACTGTGTAACAGAAATGGCTTCTCACAACATGACATGATTCCCAAATACTCGTTATAATCTATGTCAGATTCAGTTCAAACTATTTTGAAAGCACAGAGAGATTCTAAGGGTAAACGAAAACGTATACGTATAATTCCGTAATAGTCCTTTATCAGGAAAGTGTGTCACATGTCAATTTTCATATATTTCCTACACGACGTAGGTGAAAATTGAAGTATTCAGTTCTTTCTTATTTTAATTTTTTATGGTGTAGTCCCCTGGGCGTGGAGGAAAACGTTTTAAAGTTTCCCTCACACATATAGTGTTTGGGTTGGACGAAACAAACCTAACACATCAGAGCATTAGCTCTCTGTATGTAGAGTGTTGGAATGATTTGTTCCAGGGGACGCATAACAATGTTTGGCATTGTTTTATTAGGAAAGTATTTTAATAAAAGAAGTTGTGGTAATGAAAAAAAATTGATTTTGTATTTAGAAGGAAAATAAAATAATATATCTATAATACAATTAAAATATCAATCAGAACTTTATTAGAAAGTGCAAAATGTTGCAAGGGATAGAAGATGAGTTAATTAAAACACTGTCATGGTTTGCTTACAATCGTAGCGAATTAACTGCTAAGCTAAATCATGTCTCAATAGAGGTTCATGTAATGCAGGATACAAGATAATGGAAGTAAGGTTTTAAATGAATGATTTTTTAATGTAAATGATTTAGCAGAAGTAAATTTTTCAGGTAATTTGCTAATGTTTCCTGATGATATCGTTCTGCTGAATGCAGGTATAATGTAGAAATGATAGTTAAATATGGAGAAAACGACTAAAATACAGCAAAATTTTGTTTCAGAAAAGCAAACTTTTCCTAAATGAAGAGTAAAAGAAATATACGATCATTCAGAGTAGGAATAAACGTAACTACTTATCTATTAAAACACATAACTCTAAGAGTTAATATAAATTAAATATTTACCAAACTGCATGTCCCTGTCCAAATGTGGAAAAGGTTAATAAAATTTGTTATTTGAGAATTTATAGTGACCATGATTTTAAACGGATATCGTTCATAAAATATACTTGTGATAAACTTAGAAAGTGTTAAAGTTGAGAACTCTTATTCCACTGGATGTTATAATAATAATATACGAAGTTCTACACGAATCAATCATTAGGTATGGTATCAGTATATATGGATGCACATATAAATCTGTTTGACCCAAAATTAAACGAATACAAAAAAGTACTCCAAATTAAATAAATATGTAATGATGATTGATTGATGAAGAATAACTTGGAAATAGTTTTCATAATATGAACATTTTGTTAGTTATTGTTATAGAACATTTTTGTTATTTATGTAATTACCATTACAAATTGCTCTAAAAATGAATAAAACGATAAAATTTTGCATGCGATCAATGCAAGGAGAAAGTGTGAATATTATTTTGTCGATCTTATTTTTCACAGCAAGAGTGATAAAACGCGGATATTTTATCAAAGACCCAAAGTTTTAGTGTCTACCTAGAGGTCAGTTATGCCTGAGCACTTATTAAAAATTTAAAACTAAACTTTTGAAATGGTTATTAAATGTAAATATTTGGAAAGCAATGTTTAAAAAGTCATATCCTGTATCAAGTATTGTTTTAAGCAACTACAATATTGGTGTGAAATGGTGTCTTTTAGAACAGATGATAATTTGGTTACTAGAGCTTAAAACGTAGTATAACAGATTTAACACAGCTAAGTTAATTAAAAATTTAATCACTATCCGAGCTGTTTTGTTATTGTTTTAGTAAATCACAATAGCATTTCGATCGGTGAATACAAGATAGTAGAGATGTTAGTCACTTCTTGTAGTAATATGTGAATTAAATTCTTTCCTGTTGCACATAGTTTCGACTATTAACGTCTTCTGAAGACGTTAATAGTCGAAACAAGTGTAATAACAAATTACCTCTTTGTTTCTTAACAAATTCCTTAACAACTATTAAGTCTTCAGAAGACGTTAATAGTAGGAACATGTCAAGTTACAATGGTCTAAATACAATTTTGTCACCCGTGAAACAGGAAAGGACGTCTCCTGAAGAAAGCATTAATAGTCGAAACATGTCAAGTTACAGTGGTCTAAATATCATTGTGTGATCCGTGCAACAGGAAAGGACTTATTCACATATTACTGGAAGAAGTGACTAACATCCCGTCTCCTTTATTCAGCGATCGAAATGCTATTTTGGTTTACTTAAACAATAATAAAATAGTTCAGATAGTGATTAAAATTTTAATTAAAGCATAATGTTTATAATTTGGTTTTAATCCATAATTGTAGAGGTTAATTTTTATAATTTTTTTTTCCATATATGAGTTTTAACTCATGTTTTTTTTTTGTTGTTAATTATGTATTTATTTTCCATTATACATGTTTATTCTTTAACCTACCTATCATGTGCTTGAAAGGAATTCTGCTGAGAAGCCACAAGGCTTAACGGGAAAATTTATGTATATAACCATATTAAAGTAAGAATAAAGCTTTGTTATTGTTATTGTTATTTGAAAAATAAAAAAAAATAATATATATATATACTTATTATTAGCATAATATATGTTATATTTTCATATATTTAATTCGAGATGAAATATTTTTAATTCATGTTGCTCTAGAGCAGGTTATCCCAAATGGTTCGTAATCTCGCCTTCCTTTCGATTTTTCACCAGTGTGATTTTAAGAATAATTTAAAGTTATAAATAAAAATAAAAATTTCACATTATCAGCCGCCTTGGAATTTCTCCACACACCGCAGTTTGCAAACTCTTCTGCGAGGACTGCGAAAGATGGAAACACAAAGCACAACCTATAGTGTAGTGGGACACAGGATCCCACGATCTAGGATGCTTAAGACATTGTACGTTTGCATGTGAACCCAGGCAAAATGATAACAGTTCGGATAGATTTTTTTCAAATGATGAACAGTAAAATCTATATTTATTTCCACCTACCTTGGTAAAATTGAGAATAGTGATGTTCTTAGAAAGCAGTTCTCTATTGAGTCTTGTGGGATATTAAGCCATGGTCCATGTGCATGAGAACGATACCCTGTGCACATCAAAGGACACGCTGAATGTCCTTGATGGACTCTCCCATCTGTCTTCTAGCAGCTATCCAGTGGTTCCCTTCCCAACTTACTCTGAGTGCTACTGAGTCCTTGTGAACTACATATTTAGTACATTGTGTGCATAAAAGGAAAAATCGGAGGTAAAACAACTCAATCCAAATAAAACTTATTTCAACTTGAAAGCGTTTTCAAGCTTCAGGTTGGGAAATGTTTCAGAACGTAGATAATCTTTTAGCAATGATATGACAGTGTACAATCTTTTGATATCCTAATTATGGTTGGAAGTCTGTATAGCCTATAAATAAGAACATATTTGATATTCACACCAGCTAAAATTGAATCTCTGTTATTTCATTATAATGTACTTCGGATTTCGAATAAAATAAATGTAAGGTGTTTTTATGAAGATGATATTAACAGTGAAATAAACTGCTTAAAGTGGAAATCGCGATACCAAGAAGGAATGGAAGGAGATATATGTAAATCGCAGGAGGCAATCAGCCATCGGAGATATGCATATGCTCAAAGTTAAAGTTAGTTTTGGCACGTTAACAGCGAGATCTTACACAGCGAAAGTTCCACAGCGAAAGTTCCACAGCGAATGGACACCTGACATCCAGCCGAGCCTTAAATAAATACTAGGCTCCCACGAACTCGTATTCTGAGAGAGAACGAATCGCCGATATGCGAAAGTTCGGATTGATGATTAGAGCGATACATGATAACGGTGCATGGGGGGGGGGGGGGCAATATATACATAGTGCAATGATGCATCTCACGTGACGTCATGGAGAATTAAATAACACGAAGGACAGGTATGGGACCAGCACGTTGCACCACTTGGAAAAGTTTTCAAGCATGCAACATCTATTAGTACTGATCAGACCCGAATCTGGAGGGGGAGGGGACTTCGATTTTTTCCCATATCCGGGCCTGGAACTGATATATACAGACCTCATAATCATTTGAAAACTCATTAATATAATTGGAATTCAATGTGATCTGTGAATTCTACGCAATTATTGAATTTCTGCCATATATTGCTTCTTAATATTTGGTCTTTAATGCATTGCAACCTGTTTCCGATTTTGAATAAATAACAGGTAAAAAAATCTATTTGCAATATACTTAGTTTAATATAAAACAAAAACATTTTACTGTCGTTGTCGATTTCGCTTGCTTTCACATAGTTACCACCAGAAAGATTAATATAAAAATAAATATAATATTTCCTGTTTAAATAATAAACTATCGGACGTAGTAGGATTTCTATACATCAGTTACTTCTAACGTGGGAACTAATTTTCAATAAATGAATATTTCTCTTATTCGTTAATAACTCTAATTTTGAGGTGATTAACTGTCCGCAGGTACGCTTAATCCGCCTCGTGAGAGCTTTCTACATCGTGAGTAGTAACTGAGTCGGGTTTTCTTAAACCTAGAATTTGAAACGAAGGAAATTGCAAATAATTTTGGGACTCCATTCCAAAATTTCTATTTCAAATATATATGTGTATAAAACGTGACATCATTATCTGATGGATATAATTTATTTTTGATTAAAACAAACTGCGCCTAAATTTTATAATTTTAATATTTAATTTTTATATTATGAAACTTAATATGAACACGAACTCAAATTTACTCTGTTATATAAAACGATTCATTTCCACATGATTTTAACGCCAAGTTTTCTAAATAACATGCTTATTTGAAAACAATTCTCTTATTTTAAATCAATTTTTAAACAAATATTTCAATATTACGGTGGCAAGAAGGATTTCATTATGTACATAGTTATAGAAAAAATTGCGTTTATTTAATTTCTTAATGAAATATTTATTCTATTCGAAAGTGTCGTTAGAAACATTGGTTAACTTATCTAAGAAATGTTATCGTCGGTCAATCCACAAGCGTATTTTCCATCAAATATTAAATAAATATACATACAATCAGTGGTAATTAAAAATGTCGAGCATAGATCAAAGATAACATTGCAATAAAATGGTGCGCCGGGCAGCAAAGCTCATAATTTCATTCGGGGTAATTGGAGTCAACAGTAATGATGAGAGGATGACTGCGAGAGTGAAACAAGTTTAACCGTGAAATCGGAATCCGAGGAATACTCTATAAGAAGAATGAAGTGTACAAGTGGAAATAAATGGTATTAGCAAATAATAGCTTCATGTATTCCTGATATTTAGTGAAACTCGTTTTAATGACAAACAATGCGCAAATGTCCTAATATAATTAAAATTTGAAAGAAGTATGATTATTGGAGACAGATGTAAATAATTATTTCAAAGATTATCGAAATTTACTATTAAAATTAATCAGAGAAACAAAGTCAAATTATTACAACAAAAGATTATTGGACGAATATGGCAATGTAAAGCAAAAACTGGAAGATAATAAATGAATTATCTGGAAGGAAGCAACACATACGAATAACTCCAATAGAAATAAAAATAAATAATACTATTTATTCTTCTTATAAAAATCCGATTCTATTAGCTGAAAAGTTTAATAATTATTTTGCACAAATAATAGAAAACTCTGTAACCGAAATTTCAGAATACACTAAACAGAAAAAGGATAAGATATCTGTTTCAATGAATTCGATTTTCGTAGATTTCTTAACAAAATATGAAATTAATGAAGTAATTTCTTATTTGCAAATAAGAAAGGCGACAGGAGCTGATTGCATATCTGTGGAGTTAATTAAAGAAATAAAAAATAACATTTCAGCTATTTTAAGTCATCTCTATAATTTATCTTCATATTCTGGATATTTAAAAACAATTCTTAAAAATTCAACTGTAGTACCTGTTTACAAAGGTGGCAAACATTTAGTTATTAATAATTACAGAACAATTGCTTTATTGTCGGTGTTTTCAAAAATATTTGAAAAGCTAATTAAGATTAAACTTTTAAATTTTCTAGACAGAATTTTTTTTTTCATAATATCAGTTTGGGTTTAGAAAAGACACCGGAACAGAGAATGCTACATTAAAATTAACATCTTCAATCTACAGTGCAATAAATAAACATTTTAAAACAGCAGTAATATTTTTGGATATAAAGAAAGCTTTGATTCAGTTTCAATTGACATATTGTTATATAAACTTGAGAAAGCAGGAGTTCGAGGGACAATTTTAATATGGTTTCAGACTCATTTAAAAAATAGATTATTTTTTAGCATATTTTACTTTTAAGAAAATTATATATATACAATATCATTATATATCTTAAAAAGTACTGGATTGAAAGTAATATTAAACATATAAATTGTAATACAAGAATAGCTAAACAAGTAAATCTTACTTTACCTCTTCTTAAAAAAACCATTGTACAAAAACGTTATATATATTTGCACCAAAAATATTTAGTATTTTACCTGGAAATCTTAAGGATGAAAGAAACTTTCACTCTTTTAAAAAGAAGTTGGAAATCTGAATTTTTGAATACAATGATACTGAAAAACTTCTTTAAAAATTTTAATATTCATTATTTTTGGTAGGTATATGTTTGTGTTTTTAAATTTCTGTCTTTCATTATTTTAAAATAGAATGTAAAATTTTATCGCATCTACAAAATTTGTATTAAATTTGTTGCCTATTTCAAAATGTTTTATTAATTTGTACAAAACCACATGCGAGTTACTTGAACTCTTGTGGTTATTTTCAATGTTCCTAAAATTGAAAAAATAATTTTAGAGAATATGTTATAAAAAATTCTGATATGAAATTTATAACTTGTCTATTCAATGGGAAAAATATCTATGTAAAAAGAGGATGTCTCTGTGAACCTCAGTCTAAGAAACAGCATATATCGCTGATTGTTAGAAAACAACTATCATAAAGTGTATAAAGACTGGAACAGTGAAGGAAAGACAACCTGAAAATACAATAATTATGATGGGTAACAAGATGAGAATATGAGTTGTCAGTGACCTAACCGTTAACGGTACATTCCAGAGACAACTCCATAAGCGAATGACTCCCGTCATTCAAGGGAAGTTGTTTTTACCTATATTCCTTTGCTTTTCGTTTTGACCTTTGGCGGTTGGTCGGTTTATGGATTTGACAAAATTTTGTTCCACTATAACTTTCGAACACAATGGAGAAACTTAGTGTTTCTGTGACAAATGAAAGCGAGGAGTGTTATAGGCTATAAAAAAAACGTCCTCCATGCATTCTTTCTCCCTAAAAAGGGGAAATATGAAAACAATATTGTTCTGCTATATCACCAAAACGTGAATGCCGAAAGTAACACACTATACCTCAAATGAAAGCTTCTGACGCGGGGAATTGTTGTAGGTGATGAAAAACTGACCTGTCATGAATATCTAATAATAATATAAATTCTTTACTAAATTAAAATTATCATATTCCTAATTTCTTTCTAAGTTAGCGGCATCCTGCACTTCGCGCGTTTCATTTTTAATCTGCATATTTTTATTTTTCAATCCATTGGGAATTATAGTTCTCAGAAAGTATGCTCTAAGAGTTTATTTCATTTCCCATAGAAATTGGCCATTTCAAATGCTTTTTTTAATCAATCCTGAAAGTTTATGAACAAAGGTTTTATGAAAGAATATAAAAACCTGATGATTTATATATATAAAATGAAAAAGAAGCTATTACACTGCTGTAGCAACCATTACTGTGGCTTTTTATGACACGGAAGCATAGGTTGTTTTCTTCCTTATTTTAATGTTCCTAAACTAAACTTTCATGGAGAGTGTTCTTTCTACACTTTCCATTAAACTTCTTCTTGAGCTTTGTAAATTCTCTCAAAAATAACCTGTGTAATGTATTAGTATTAAATGTTGATAATAAGAGTGATAGTACCTAATATAACGACTCGAAAGAAATTTCTGGCAGTACTCTACAAGAAAAAATACGGTACTATGTAATTACTCTGTTTCAAATAAATCTGTTTATTTGTCATTATATAGAATTAAATGCTACTTCTTTTGAGATATAGCATGCCGTATTCTGTTCATTAGTTATTTCAGAACGGGGTTTAAATCCGACGAAATTACTCCTTTTTCTTCTATATTAATTCAAAAAGTGCTGTAAAATTAATACATATGATATTTTTCTCAAACATTTTTTTTCTTGAAATTCAAAATAAAATGCTCATTGTTTTGGTATATGACATACCTATTTTTGTCTATTAGCTATTTAAGTATAAGATTTTAAATTATTCTTTAATTCTGCCGGAAGCATTTAAAAATTTTCTCAGCCACCAGAGTAAATTCTGTTTTATAAACCTGGCATGTTAAGGGTTAAATGATGTCGCAACTCTGCCACACATTACCCGGAATATCTCTCCGTTTTATTAAGAAATGGGAAGGTTTCACGCAATATTGGCTGCTAATAACAAAACTAAACTAATTACCGTATTTCTTCGATTCTAAGACGCACCTTAATTTCAGTACCACCAACAGAAAAAAAATTGATTCTACGAAAAAAAAAACGCTAAAATATTTCTAACAAATATTTTTATTATAATAGAATTCAATTTACTAATAAGAATAGTACCTCTTTATCAGCAGGTATGATATTCATCGCTTCCTTCTAAATCAATATCAGAGTCTGATTCTTCTGAGCCTTCGATATCTGCATCTGAATCAATATCAGAGTCTACTTAATATTCAGAGTCTGATTCTTCTGAGCAGTCTTTATCTTCATTATCTCATAATATATCGTCTTCTGAGCCATCGAGAGCGTTGGTGACGCAGTATTTTTTAAAAGAGTGCTGCACTATTCTTTCTGGGATTAGCTTCCAAGCTGTTGATACCTATTCCGCCAATTTTGATGCCGGCGCTTTCTTAATTTTCCCGGAAGGTGTCAGCGGAAGGTTGTCAGTCAACAGCCAGGTTCCAAGTCCACTATATAAATCACTCACAGAGCTACACTATAATGAAATAACGGTTGTATCACATTTGGAAAGCGCCGGAAAATACCCAGGCCACTTTATTCTCCAATGGAATTGGAGAATGCAATAACGGTCAAACTTGGAGGCGGGGTTTCCGCGTAAAAACAAAACGTGTGGTGCCGTGTGCAAAGCGCGAGAAAATTCGAAAAACAAAACTGCGATTCTAAGACGCACCCCGTTTTTAGAGACGTTTATATGGGAAAAAAAGTGCTTCATAGAGTCGAAGAAATACGGTACATAGGAAATATCAACAAGAATCATCCCGCATCAAAAACTGAATCATTCTGTAGAGGGATACAACAATCAGATGGAAATGGCTATGGATCTCGTGTCTACTAAATAAATAAAAAAATAAATACCCCTCAAGCTGCTGCTGTCACAGAGGTCTAACTGGAGCCTGTTAGTTTAATACGCCACAGTAGAAGGTCTGTGAGGATGGCGAGACCTCAGCAGAAAGACAACACAAACATCCATGCCTTATCCAGGGCTCGTACCCAGGTCCTTTTGATCACTAGTCGAGCGTGCTAACCACTCGGCCACGGCCATCAACAAAAAAGATTTAAGTTGGATCCAGTGTCCTGAAGATAAATGAAAAAAAAATTGTAATCGTAGAAATCTATTATTTTTTAGTCATGAGAAAGACAACTTGATAAAAGTGCAGAAAGATAGGATATGTTTTGACAATGTTATTCCTTGTCATTGTAATATACTTGACTCTGTTAGCTATTCACAGAAAATATTTGGACTAAGAATTTGGTTATCTCATCTCTGAGAGCAATTTTGTACACACAATAGCCAAAATAGCAAGATCACGAATGGGAAGGGGGTGTTAGTAAATCCGCAGAGCCATGCTTGTAATCTGCAGTTCTCAGTTTCGAGTCCCACTGTACAGATGTAGGAAATCACCGACTTAAGAGTTTGCCCTTGTTTTTGTTATTTCGTTTTATATTCTCATAAAAATATATGTTTTGAATATATTAATTCATTACTTTCGCAATGAGAAATTTGTCAGTTTACTCGGGTGATACGAACAAAAAAAAATATTGAAAACCGATGTCGTTTGGTTGGGGGCCATAACTTAAGTTAAGATGAAGTTTTCAATGTGTTTTACCACTTTATGGCACATATTTATAGTTATACTAGATCATACCTCCTCCCCCACCCTCAAATGGGAGCATTTGTTTTGTCAAGTAGCTAACGGGAAGCTACTCCCATCTACTTTTAAGCTTGTTTTATACCGAAAAGAATTATTTTACTCTCAATCAAGGGGACATTAGAAAATAACCATTGGTAAAAGCAATCATGGTTAGCAAACAAAATTTTGCAAAAGGCTAAAAAAAGTTCGAAGCCACTGCAATTGATGATTATAACATGTTTGTTATCTCCGTTCTGCTATTGGTAGGAAAGGGCACACCGATGGGTTTGGAAAGGTCCCTGTCCGTGGAATGGAACGTAAAGCGGTGGTGCAGTGTGCGGGAGAGCCCATACCCTGTGCACGTTAAAAATCACGCTGTGTGGCTTTGACCGAAGGCTTTCATCTGTTTCCTAACAGCTGTCCAGTGGGTCCTCTTATCCTCCATTCAAACCTTGAGGTTCTTGTGACACGGTTATTTAATCTATTATGTGCATAATAAAACAAACCCAGCCTAACTCACAATCAACCACAAGTTTCAATATGACTTTAGACTTTGCTGATCGATATAATATGTCGTTGATCACAAGCAGGTTTAAATCATAAAGTGTATTATCACAAGCAGGTCAATCAAGAAATTTTTATCACCAATCCAATGAAAGTAAGAATTGTTTCATTAATGCTGACTCCCCTTTCTTTTTCTCTAAATCAGGGCCTGGTTTAAATATAACCTTGTTATCACTGTAGACAGAAGATTCTCAACACATTGGTTTGTCTCTACCAGAACTCTGTATAGTTGAATGAAAACATATAGCATACTGATTTCGAGTATGATGTTAAAAGGGAGAGTATACAGCATTTCAGACTGTGTATTCTAGACAAAGTTCGTATTATAATGTAGTTTTACCTAAAACTGCATTATAATACGAAATTTAATGCTGGCCGAAGATCTACATTATAATACGAAGAAATCGCTTAACTAATGGCAGAAGGTGATAAGGCAGTGTCCTAGAACTGTATAGATGTAGTTTTAGGAGAACCGTTTAACTCCTTGTCACTGTTACAATCCAATGACAGAACTACATCTCTGCAGTTTCGTAAAACTACATAGATGAAAGTTTTAGGAGAACAGTTAACTTTCTACTAATCGATTTTTTCGTATCAAAATGTAGATCTTCTGCTGCCATCAGTTAAACATTTTGTTCGTATCAAAATGTAGATCTTCTGCATCATTAAATTTCGATGGCAGAAGGTCTGAATTATAATACGAACGTTCGTATTATAATTCAGATCTCCTGCATCAGTTAAACGGTTTGTTCGCATTGTAATGTAGATCAGAAGGTTAAATTAATTCTACTCACCTTTGCATTTCAAATTTTGGAAACATTTCTAATTTCTTTTCCGCCATACTAGAATTTCGGGAAGGATTGCGGGTTCCTACTCCCCCTTCTCCTATCCCCGACTCATAGTAGAGCTTTTTTATGATTGGAAAGATGTCTGCCAGATGGTTTGGTGAAAAGCTCTGACGCCACGTCAAGGCACCATCCATGTCAGAGTGTTTTGCTCTAACCAGGAGAAAACCCCTCTACACATAGGCAGCTAGTGTGGAAGGAAAAAGAGGGTTCAAGACACCACAAAACTTCCACTAAAGCGTCAATCAGAGTTTATTTTCTGTTGAGCGAATTTAATGGAAATGTTTTGTAGCCACTTGCGCAAGATCCATTTAAAAAAGATTAGACCTTGCTCCCACCCGTTCCCATTGGAAGAAGCCCCCATAAAAGGAACTTCCCTTCTCTCTAAGCAACCCCAGATATTGTGCCTTGTCACACTCTACTATCAAATCCGTCGATGAGATCCTCGCTGTGGATGTGTCCGGAATCGCTGTCTCTTGCATCTCTTCTCTTGCAGGCACGAATGGGTGACAATATCTGGCAAAGTTCATACGGGAAAACAATTCACAAAATGCATATAAAACGTACATATAATTTTCAAGCTGATCATTTTCGAAACTAGGTTCACAAAAGAAAATTCGTACATGCGACTGAATGGACAAATATTTCAAGACGTACCTTCATTGTCGTCCAATTCGCGCTCTTCCCCACATGGGGAACTTCTTGTCCTGATGACGTTTTCCTGGAACTTCTGGGCACCTTGTCATCTGAACCAAAGGAAGAAGCACAAAACATTAAAGCAGTAGTAGATTTAATCGACATTTCTCAGAACTTTAATAAAAAAAATAGGTTGTCCACGTTTTTTACAAAAAATAAAACCATTAAAATATAAACCTGCTTTAAATAATTGATTTTATAGTTCAAATGTTAATAAAATGAAAAGTTCTTATTAATAAGAATAATAAAACCATTTAAGTAATAGATACATCTGGTTAACTATTATTTATTATTTTTAATATATATGAGATATGAACAAAGTGAATGTAGAATAGACACCCAACGAATAATTAAGGTTCTCCAAAGAGATCTTCACTAATTTCTAAAAAAACGTAGCCAGATACTTTTTCTGAATTCTGTAATCAACCATAGTGTTCGGATATATTTTTGAGCGACTATACCCCATTATATGCAGCTCAGAGGTAAAACAACCCAACCCAACTCTGGTATCGTAACACCGAGTAAACGGAGACCTTCAAGGTTCAAAGCCTTGCACGTCTCCGTCTACTGAGTTAACACATAGCTATTATAGTAATAGAACACAAGAGAAATAACTCCTGGGCTAAAGTATATTCAAATAACAAGAGAACGATTGCTTATTCTGCATTCAAATCCCAATATATTAAATATTCACCAATATAACACCATTTCTTAAAAAATAATCAAATAAATACCCCCTCAAGCTGCTGCTTGCCACAGTGGTCTGACAGTAGCCTGTCAGTTTATATGCCATAGTAGAAAGTCTGAGAGGATGGCAGGACCTCAGCAGAAAACAACACGAACATCATGCCTTACCCGGGGTTCGAACCCAGGCTTACCAGCGCGATATTACATAATTCCGCACTTAATGCGGTGCAACCAATTTTCTGGGCGCCAACGCCCTACAAACAGCATTGATATTGGCTAAAGAAATAAGACAACTGTGCACTACATATATTCATTACTGCATAAATAGATAAATTCCATGACATAGGCAAATGGGACATTGAGAGTAAGGCTTACCTTCACAGAGGAGGAGTCAAGATCACCACAGGCAGCACCAGGAAACGGCTTGTTGGAACGAAGAACATCTGGGTCCTGATGACATTTTCCTGGAACCTTTGGGCACCTTGTCATCTGAACCAAAGGAAGAAACGCAAAACATTAAAGGACTAATAGATTTACTTAATGTTTTTTAGAACTTAAAAAAAAAGGTTTTCCAATTTTTTTTTACAAAATATAAAAGCATTAAAATATATACATGCTTTAAATAATTGATTTTACGGTTCAAATATTAATAAAATGAAAAGTTCTTATTAATAAGAATAATAAAACCATTTAAGTAATAGGTACAGCTGGTTAAATAATATTTTTTGTTTTTTATTTATACAAGATATCAACAAAATGAAAGCAGGAAAGACACCCAACGAACAATTAACATTCTCCAAAAAGATTTTACACTTATAGATTAAAGATAAGAGTTGGTGATATTACGTCCCGCTGAATGCTCTTTTGAACGACTTCAGTTTCTGGAAAGCATCTCTGTCGCACACGCCCCAAGTCGGGAGTGGACACTGATACTTGCCCAATGGGCGAAGCAGGACATTGCGTTGGAGAATGATACGAGAAATGTGTGGTAGTCGCATCATAGCCGTTGAAGAAATATTTAACTACCAATGTGTGTATATATGTATATAGATTTGATTATATAAAAATGTGATTTACTCTAATTGAATATATCAAAATACTCGGTAAAAAATACTTCGCTGTTCAAAGAGGAACAACAGGAGGATTGCCAAAATAATTACAACCCGATTTCGAGTTCAAATCAAATGAAACATCCAGTGTTGTGAGTAAAGTTTTCCCATCATGCTCCCACTTTTCATCTGGGTATATTACAAAACCAAATATACCTTCCTATTGAATATTCTGTTAGTAGTCTAAAACGAAGGTCTTATTACCAACTTATCATAGCTAAATTTATAAATAAAAAATAAATACCTCCTCAAGCATCTGCTTGCCACAGAGATCTGTGGCAAGCAGATGCTTGAGGCTAGAGATGCCAGAGGCTAGAGACCCAGGTCCCTTAGATCAGTAGCCAAGCGCGCTAAGCACTCGGCAACGAAACAAAATTTAATATTTTATTTTTTCGGTTTAGGTAACCAAGACGAAACTTCCGGTGCAACTGCCACATCTTTCTAGTATCTTTGCAGTTCCCAGGTTCGAGTCCCACCTGGGCCGACGTTGAGATTTATCTCCTCAAAACTCCTCGCCCTGCCCTCGGTCAGTAGGGGACATCGATGGGCTTGGAAAGGTCACTATCCGTCAGATGATCATTAAGCCATGGTGCCTTGACAGGGAGAGACATACCCTGCAAATTTAGAGAACACGCTGGATGGCCATGAGAAGATACTACCATCTGTCTCCTAACAGCTTTCCAGTGGGTTCTATTCCCCTAACCTCCTCTGAGCACTCGGGATACCTGTGACTTGGCTATTTACCCCATTGTATGCAGCTCAGAGGTAAAACAACACAACTCTGGTATCGTAACACCGAGTAAACGGAAACCTGCAAGATTCAAAGCCTTGCACGTCTCCGTCACTGAGTTAACACATAAATATTAGAGTAATAAAACACACGAGAAATAACTCCTGAGTTAAAGTATAGTCAAATAACAAGAGAATGATTGCTTATCCCCCATTCAAATCCTAATACATTAAATATTCCCCAATATATTACCATTTCTTACCAGCGCGATATTACAGATGTCCGCACTTAATGCGGTGCAACCAATCTTCTGGGCGTCCAACCCCCGACAAACAACAACGATATTGGCTAAAGAAATAAAACAACTGTGCACTGCATATATTTACTACTGCATAACACGTTAACTCCATGACTAGAAAAATGGGGCATTGAGAGTTAGGCTTACCTTCACAGAGGAGGATGTCAAGATCACCACAAGCAGCGCCAGGAACCCGTTAATTCGTCCTAGTGCTCAGGGAAAACACTCAACTGAGCACACTTGCGTCCCACGTTGATACTTTAGATACTGGCTGGCGTAGGCTGACACAGCAAACTCTCCACGCATAAACGAGAAGAAACAAATGACGAAAGTCCACAGAAAAGAACCACTTCTCGACGTTGAAGCTGAGAAATAAATTTTCCATTGTTTCGTAACGAATGTTTCTGTTTCGCACAACAAACGTTTGTGACTTTGTTTGTTACGAATAGCAACAGTGAAAGTCAACACAATGAATACCTTCGTTCTTCACAGCGTTGCCAATGGCATACTTAGAAACTTTGAAATGGAAGTTGACATTTCAAAATAACGTTATAAACACAGCATGAGGTTCTATAATTAGCAGTTACGAATTAAGAGTTACGAATTATGTAAGTTGACATATTTCAATATCATTTGCTAAAAATGGCAAGCTTGATACTCGAATTTTTAGATGTATCCCTAGAAAAAATATATTACTCAAAACCTCAAGTGTCGGGAATGGGGTAGAACTCAAACCTTTCCCCCTCCAAACACACACACTTGGGTACATCTAGGGTTACCAACCATCTCGTATTATCGATATTTTTCCGCGTCCCCTACAAACTGCATACGGAAAGGTGTTATTCCCGAGTGAGGCTGAATCGGTCTGACCGAGAGTAATACCAATCACGTGATGTGCATTAGGTCGAATATAAGAATTGAAATCACGTGATGTGCATTAGGTCGAATAAGTTAGTTACCAAAAGCCATCTCAAACAACAAAATAAACTGTAACAAATGTAAAAATTTAATTCAACTGCAAAATTATATTGGGGAGTTTTAACAACTTCAAAGTTTCAATCCCCGAAATACTCTAAAAAATAAAGGCATCTGCTCTGTTCTTGTCGTAGGTCTGGGTTGACCTGTTCCTTTTTGTTTAGCGCAAATATCTGAGTCATACCAGAGGAAGTTGGAACCCGAAGGCGCACCGTGCTGCAAATTTGCTAATAAGCTAACCACAGCTGATGCAAAGTTGACCGAGCTAATGGCAGATCTGAAGAAAGGGGCAGCAGCAGATATCCAAGTTCGCTCCATGTGGCAAATAGATATTGTGGAGCCTGGTGGTCAACAATAAGTGACGACCATAGTTTCAATCCACAGGGCAGCATGAAACTCTACAACCTGTTCACCCCTCAATTGACTAAACCCTCCCGAGCCAATAACGGCGTCTTAGGAAGGGTTTTACCTTGGGAACATACTATTGCTGTCAGTCAGTACGCACGACTCACATAAGTGAGTCGTACGCACTGACAGCAATCGTAGGTTCCACTGGTCAGCAATGGCTCCCAGAAGATTCCCAGACTGCATTTCTCTGCTTGCTAATGATGTCAAGTCAAATCCCTTCAATGTCATAGCTTTCACCATCCTTCCTCTGGGTAAGGGAGTGGCGATTACCCTTCTACCACAGCTTTTGAAGTGTGCGCAGCTGTAGAAACTGAAGAATCCAACGATAGATCCTTATACGTGTGAGGTAAAATAGAAAAACGGCATTTACGAAGTTGTAGATGATGTAGCAGCTGCGGCGGAACATCATAGTGAACTAAAATATGAAGTACACGAAGAAAGTTCGACTTTAGTTGACAGTGCATCGGTTACGATGGCTATTTCTAGTTCTTACATCTTTAATAATGTATCTGAAAGGAATGATATACTACGTGAATGCAATAAGGGCTAACTATTTTGCAGCCCTGAGCGAACTTGAATTCTGCTGACCCTTTCTCCAAGTCAGATAATAGTTATTAACGATTAATGTAGCTAACTCAATTGTCATTTTTAAAAGCAATCGAAATTTATCTGCTGAAAACTACGTCATACTTATTCCAGTCAATCTTTCTGCAGCTGTAATTGTTAGTTGGTTTTCAAATTTGTCGCCCTTAAAACAATACCGTTCAGTGCAGTCGCACAGGTTGCACGTGTGGTAGCACCGGTGCATTATATTCCTGAATATAATGACTCAGTTTCTTCGATAACAAAATCAGATGTCAGATCTATAATCAGAGAGAGATGCACGTTTCATTCTTAGCAAGGATTTCGTTTGGAACCAATCCTCATTTTTCCCACAAGTTGTTGGTCTCGATTTATACCGTGATATCCTAGAACTTATCTACCGTGTAAATCGAGGATTGGGTGTAATCTTAGGTCATTAAATCGCTTTTGTCTTCAAAGCAAAAATAATAGGCTGCTTTTATGCCAAAAGAAGTATTAAAGTTGCGAAGTCCATTTTCTCACCAGTGGATCTCTTAGGACGAGAAGGAACCCTGCCTCGTATATCGCCCCCCCCCCCCCCTCTCTAAAAGACATTTTCTAGACCCACCTCTGCGTTGAAGCATGATCATGGAAATGACGTTTGAGATCCTTTTGCTCGGGTTCGGAAGATCAGCAACAGGATTGGTTTGCACGATATCTTCACACAGCATCAAAGAGTTATATGTACTACATATTTTATGTACTTACTTTGTGACGTACTGACTTCCTCTTATAGTTTTATTATTCCTAAAACTTGCTCTGATAGTGAACCATAGAAGTTTCGCAATAAGGAAGGAAAGCTTGATGCCTTTGATTCCAGATGTTTAGGCAGTATCTTTTAGATTACGTGGTTAAACAATGTAAGCAACGGGGAGAATAGACGAAGGGTCAATAAATGCCGTTGAACAGTATCATGTGCAAGGAAAAGAAATTGGAAGAGCTGTGCTTATTACAGGCAGACAGTGTCAAACACGATCTATTTGGTTCTGACCTGCACTGAGAGGTTGCTACTTTTGTAACTCGTGTTTCAAGAAACTAAATTGCATAGTCTGTATGAACCTCTATACCCCATGTCTGCTTTAGTTTTATGCACTTTATAAACGTATTAAATAAGATTTTATCGATCAGTTGTGCTGTTCCGATAACGTGGAAGGTTTCTGTCCCCAAAGAGTTAACTAATGCAGAAACTCTATTTCAGAGTTGCAATAAACCAGTGGTTTCTAAAATTTACTAAGCAACGACCACTTTCCGCAGAGTGGCCTTGAACACCACCAAGGCCCGAGCCAGTGGTTGAGAAATATCGCTGCGGGCATAATGAGGCGTTTCATGCAATAACTCAATTTAACAATGCAAACTGATTTTTCAAAACACACAGAGAAATCTTATGCTGTCTAATAAGAATTAATTTCGCAGGTGATTAATAGCTTATCACATTGATCGAGATCTAGGTCGATAACTTAATAAATTAGTTAAGTGTTCCGTTACAGATACAGTGGGCCAATGGTTGAAATCTGATATACACTGCTTGACAAAATTACAGCAACAAGAAAAAAACGTGTACAAATCTTTTTATTGGAGGATCTAATTAAGCGAAAATTTACCCAGACATGTAATTTAGTACAACTGGAAATGCTGTAAAAAATGAAAGCTTTCATACCCTTGATGAAAGTATTAGAAAAAACCATCATTAAGACAAGAAAATTTGTCTATCCCAAAAATTTAAATTCAGATGCTTCAAAATAAGGACATACTTGCTGAACGTATCCGACGCGGCCCGGGAGTCACTTTAATCTGTTTATTCTTATTTTCACCGCACTGAAGGAAAATTTTTTAAGTACCCTCCCTCCCTCTCGATACTTTAGTACAGATTTTCAACAGGAAGAAATTTGGCCGGTGTTGACTTGGATCGTTGTTGACGTCAGCGAGCTATATCATAGTCCGTGGCTTAGTTTCTGAGTAGGCTATCGAGATTTTTATTTCTGTTACCACAGATTTCGCCGCTCTATGTGTCCCGTGATATTCCTCCGCACGGTCCAAATTTCCTGCACAGCGTCCCCTTGTCGCCCGGTGATTGGTTTATAAAACAGGTTCTCACTTCGCCCGTGGATTCGTTTCTATACAAATTGTGAGAGCTCGTGTCTCTCATTTAATTTGCATATTCTGTTGTTTCCTGTACTAAAGGTTAGTTATGTGAGTATTTCCCCCCCCCCTCTCCCTCCGACATTTTACACAGTTTGAACACGAAGAATTTGCTGGTGTTGCAAAGGTCATTGCTGACTCGGTGCGCCCTCTGATACCACTTGGAAAACGATCGAGATATTTATTTCGGCAGATTTTGACATTCTGTTATTCCCGAGGCACTTCACCGAAAGGTCCCAAATTTCGTAGGCAGGTTGCCCGTGCCCAACGGCATGTTTGGTTAAAAACTCAGGTCCCTAGTTGCAATCGAATGGTGTAATAATGCGTTTGGAAATGTGGGGAATCTGGCAAAGGCAGCAGAATTAATGTTATTTTAATTCTTTACTTTCATAGTTAGGGAGTAGAAAATGGCAACAGTAAATTTGACAGCGATTCTCGTTTCCTGTAAGAATAGCATGCTAAATATTTTTGCGTTTAGCAAGCCCCCATTTTGGACTTTCGACTTCAAATTTTGCACTGCAATCCGGACCACAACCAGAAATATTCTCTGAAAATTTGAAGCGTATAAGTCGATTTGCCGATGGGTTATGGCTGCCACACACACCCAGACACCCAGTCACCTTTTATTATATAGATAAAACGGAATATTTTAATTTCATACATTCATCTCAAATCAATAGAGACATCAAAGAAAAATAAAACGATATGTCAATCAGCCAAATGGAGAGAAAATGTTTCTCATGTAAAGTTATAAAATAAAAAAAAAAACCCTCAAACAGCTGCTTGCCACAGAGGTTTGACAGGAGCCTGCCAGTTTATGTGCCACAGTAGCAGGCCTGAGAGGATGGCGGGACCTCAGCAGAAACATATTGCTACATCCATGCCTTACCCGGGGCTGGAACCCAAATCCCATTAGATCAGTAGTAGCCCAGCGTGCTAACTACTCGGGCACGGGACGGCTTGAAACTATAGAGGAGATGAAAAATAGAATTAAGTGTCTGGTTGACAGTCAATTGCATGATGAGCAATTGGAAGAAGTGGTAGGGGATGGATTCAAGATTCAGAAGTGGTAGGGGATGTGCAGATGAGACATTTTCACTCAGGCAGATTCTTGAGAAATGTTCAGAGTTTCAGAAACTTTTGGTTGCTAGCTTTGCTTATTTCAGAAAGGTTTTCGACTCTGTTGATCGTCATAAATTTTGCTTCATTGTGAGATCGTATGGCATACCAGATAAGTTAGTTAACATAATGAAAGCTCTCTGTAACAACACTGGGTCGTGTGTGAGAGTTGGTAAGGCTTGTAACAATTGGTTTAGCATTGCTTCTGGTGTTCAACAAGTATGCATTTTGTCTCCTTTTCTCTTTAGTTTCGTTTTTGATTATATTATGCAAAATTCTTTGCAAGGGAAATTTTTTGCCTTAAATGGTCTAGAGATTTCAATATGTCTGATTTGGATTATGCAGATGACTTGGCCTTGTTGGCTGATGATGTTGATGAGATGAATTCTTTCATTAGGGCTGTTGATGAGACTGGTAATAGAGTTGTTTTGGTGATAAACAGAGATAAAACTAAAGTGATGAACATTGGTCAGGCAGTTGGTGCTTCAGTCGCTCCGAATGGTTGCGCCCTTGAGCAAGTGTCTCAGTTTAATTATCTTGGGAGTTATGCAACAGATACTGGTGATGTGCGGCATGATATTAACAGGCGAATAGGGATTTCCTCTGGGACTTTTAGGAATTTATGGAGAGTGTGGAGAAATAGGCGTAAGATTAAAATTAGAATCTATAATAGTTTGATTCTTTCTAGGGTTAGTTATGATAGTGAAACTTGACGCTTTGTAAACAAGATAACAGGAAACTTGATGCTTTTGATTCTAGATGCTTATGCAGTATCTTGGACATTACGTGGTTCAACTTTGTAAGTAATGAAGAGGTTAGGCAACCTCCTCTGAGCAGTATATTGTGAAGAGAGACTCCCTTGGTTTGGCAATATTTGCCGTATGAATAATTTTAGATTAGGGAATAGAGTTATGAACAGTGTGCCTAAAGTCCCAGAAAGAGGGGCAGACCTAGAATACGTTGGACAGACAATGTCAAATATGGCCTTGTTAGAATTGGTGTGCAGTGTGCAGTGGCGAGATAGAGCAGATATTGCTCAGGACAGATATGCTTGTAGAACTACAATGCGCGGTCTGGTTGTACCTCACTAGCCCATGGCTGCTTGAGGATGATGATGATGTAACCCCTCATTGATCCTGATGAATTGTAGGAAAGGTGAAGTGGGGTATGAATTAATGAAGCAAAAGATGTCCATAAAAGACCAAAAGCCTAGAATACAAATAAGTGAAAAATTTAGCAATATATAGTATTATTTAAGAGGGCTTACTTAAAATTAAATATAAAAATAATTGATTTATTTTATTTTATTCTCAATGCTTAAAGTGCATACACAAATCACAGAAATGAAATATTCACATAGTATTCAATATTTTCCTTAAAAATCTAGAGAACAAATCGCAACAGAAAAAAAAGTGAAAAACTGAAAAAAGAAACTATAATTTTTACACGGTGAACACCAAGGGGCAATTTCATTGTCCGTCCAGGTATTTTAAAAACATACTGCTGCAGTTTTGACTTAAAGAGGAAAAAAAGCTATTATAGTAATAGAAATTAGAAAAAAATGAAACTAAATGTGAAGGCTATACCATTCTAGTTGAGGTAAAAACTGACACAAAAATATAAAATTATGAACTCGAGAGTTGTTCCATATTTTGAACACAAAAATAAAATATTTCTTTAAACCTTTTTTAAAGCTATTACGATTTTTTTTCCATATTTAAATATAACACTAAGCTATTGAAAATTTTAGAAGCCAAATAAACAAAATATCGTAATTATTTTTGTGAGGTATTGAAAGATGAAACAAATGGTGAGATTTTTTAGAATTTTAAGCTAAATGTAAATGAACCATCCAGTGCTGATTTAAATATAAAAAATAACAATACTTTAACATATAAATTTGCCTAATAACACAAAAATGATCAGTATTTATCAAATTTACAGCAGAAAAGGCGTTTAGGTTGAAAACATGTTTGCAGATTTTTTTATGAATATGAAACAAGTTACTGAAATTGCCATTATATTCACCACCCCAACTACAAATCCCATATTGTTAAACAGAGAAGACCCGTGCATAATAGAGCACGATAGGTGTTTTTCTAGGAATAATGTTCTTTGAAAAATAAAATCTGTACGACACAAATCTAAAGTTTTCTATTAAGAGATCTGCATGCGTTTTAATTTCAAATTCTGAAATACGTATTAAATACGCATGTAAATGTAGATCGCTTTTGCTCTTTGTAATATTGAGTTTATATCTCAAACGATGCTGAAATTTGAGTCTTTATCTAAAAAATTATTAAAAACATCGTACGTTAAAGTCTTTATTAAGAAAATAAAAATATAAATAAATTAAAACATTTAAAAATAATATCTTTCTATAGGGTCCTAAAAAGTCGAAAATAAACCTAAAACATGTTGCTGGTGCAGTCAGTCACTGATTTCGTATTCACTTCAAAGGAAGATAGGGCGCCGGCAAACTTGTTGTCTAAGTAAATCATCGCTCTGTCTTCCATTGAAGTGAATACGAACTCAGTGACTGATTGAACCATCAATAGGCTTTAGGTATATTTTCTGCTTTATAGGGCCCATATAGAAAGATAGGTATTTTTTTTAATTTAGTTATATTTTTTGTCACTAAAAACACCAGTCTTCAGAAGCTTTCATATGATATGTGACTCATAAACATCGGTCACATTTTCCCTCCCCCGCTTTTGGAGTAGTATTTAAAGGAAACCATGACATTGAAGATATTACAAAGATTATAATAAAAATAATATATTTTCCGTATAATTGAATACACAGAAGGGCCAGTTCGTGCATTACCCTCTTATTTCTTCCATGCTGACTTAAAAACAAGTAATGCATAACGAGTAATATCATAAATTTTTATTCAAGGTTCTCCTCGATAGTCAGCCCCCTTTTGGGGGAGGAGAAAGGGGGAGGAGAATGGAAGGGAGAATGGTGGTGGGAAATCGAAATAGTCTACGACGGTCCTCATATAAGTTTTCATTTGACACTTAAACTCTTAACTGTAAGCCCTCGCGTTCGGAAAATATAATGTATTAATATTTTTCATATTTCCGTTTCTTAGGGAGGGGAGAATAAAGCATGGGGGTCAATTTTTTATAGCTTATTACACTCCCTGCCTTTCAAGCTGTAATTTGAAGCATAGCTCGTCCTTTTTACATTACGCATAGCTTGCTGCTTTCTTCCCCCCTAAAAAAAGGAGAAATACGAAAACAATTCTCCCGCTATATCTCCAGAATACGAATGCCGAAAGCAACAAGCTATTAGTCAAATGAAAGCTTCTGAGGCGGAGAATGTTACAGGCTATAAAAATTCAGCCCCCATGTATTTTTCCCTCTAAAAAAAGTTAAAATACGAAATGATTGATCCGCTGTGTCTTCGGAACATGAGTGCGGAAGTAACAAGCTATGCGTCAAATGAAAGCTCGTGAGACGGGAAGTGTCACAGGTTACACGAAATTGACCCTACCCATGCTCCTTTATCCCCTAAGAAAGGGGAAATATGAAAACGATTGTTTCTCAGTACCCCTTTAATCCAAGTGCTTAAAGCAACAATTTATATATCGAATGAATACTTGTGAGGTGGGGAGAATTGTGATTAATAAAATATAGATCCTTTCTTTTCCCCCTCCTAAAAAACAGGAAATATGAAAGTTGTTCTTTTATTATATCTACTGAACGCAAGGGCCTACAGTTATGAGTTGTGAAATAAAAGCTCATATAATACACAGTCATAAAACTACTTCGATTTTGCCCTCATATAATACACATTCATAAAACTACTTCGATTTTGCCCTCATATAATACACAGTCATAAAACTACTTCGATTTGCCCTCATATAATACACAGTCATAAAACTACTTCGATTTTGCCCTCATATAATACACAGTCATAAAACTACTTCGATTTTGCCCTCATATAATACACAGTCATAAAACTACTTCGATTTTGCCCTCATATAATACACAGTCATAAAACTACTTCGATTTTGTTGGGGGGGGGGGGGGTGTTAATCTTCGTGGGGGGTCGATCTTAACGTGTTATATCTCGAATTAAAGCTTTTGACGTTCCCAATGTCATGGGCTTCTTCAAACACGATTCAAAAGAAAGAGAGAGGAAAGACTTTTTTCCGAAGGTAGGTGTTTTTAGCGACACAGAAAAAAATCTAAATAAATTAAATAATTTAAATAATTCCTACTTTCCTGTATGCGCCCTGAAAAGTAGAAACTAAGCCTAAAGCGTATCGATGGTGCAATCAGTCGCAGAGTTCATATTCACTTCAAAAGAAGATAGGTCGCCGGAAATCTTGATCTGTACATAATTCGGCGCTCTATCTTTCCTTTGAAATGACTGATTGCACCATCGTTTTTCGGTTTATTTTCTACCATTTAGAACGCATATAGGAAGATAGGCAACAAATTAAAGAAATTTCTGTCTTATTACAGCTTTTCGCTTGCATTTGTCGGTTTGTGGATTTGTCAAAACCGTTGTTTCACCATATCTTTCGAAAGCGACGAACAAATTCATCCGTACATGAAAGCTTAAGTCGCGGGGAGTGTCATAAGCTAAAAAAAATATTGACCCCACATGCATTCTTTCCCCCCTAAAAAAGGGAAAAAATATGAAAATGATTGTTCCGCTCTATCTGTGGAACACGAGGGCCGAAAGTAAAAAGATATGCGTCAAATGAAAGCTTGTGACATGGGAAATGTTACAGGTTAAAAACAATTCCACCTGTTGTTAAAAAGAATTCCACCCGTTGTTTCTTCCTCACTAAAAAGAGTGAAAATATGAAAAGGACTTTTTCGCTATATCTTCCGAACTTACAATTACGAGTTAGGTGTCAAATGAAAGCTCATATGAGGACCATCGTAGGCTATTTCGAATTTTGGGTGACCAGCATTCTCCCTCCCCAAAAAGTGCGGATTTTCGCGGGGTGTACCATAATGATTTGCATCTCAAATTCAGGCTTGTGACATCTCCAGTATCATGGGCTACCTTGTCAGATTCCAAAAACAGGGGGAGGAAAAATGTGGTCCACATTTATGAGTCATATATCAAATGGAAGTTCTGAAGATATGTGTTTTAGTAACAATATCATCATCATCATCATCATCATCATCATCATCATCATCATCATCATCATCATCATCATCATCATCATCATCATCATCCTCAAGCAGCCATGGGCTACGGAGGTCCAACCAGACCGTGCAATTTAGTTCTCCAAGCAAGTCTATCCTGAGCTACATCTACTGCATCTGGCCACTGCACACCAATTCTAACAAGGTCCTGTTTGACATTGTCTGCCCACCGCATCCTAGGTCTCCCCTTCTTTCTGAGGCCTTTAGGCACACTGTTCATAACCCTATTCGCCAATCTATAATTATTCATACGGGCAACATGGCCAAACCAACGGAGTCTCTCTCTGCACAATATGCTGCTTAAAGGAGGTTGCAAACTCCTTTTCCTAATCTCATCATTAGTTACAAAGTTGAACCACCTAATGCCCAAGATACTGCGTAAGCATCTGGAATCAAAAGCATCAAGTTTCCTGTTATCTTGTTTACAAAGTGTCCAAGTTTCACTACCATAACTAACCCTAGAAAGAACCAAACTATTATACAGTCTAATTTTAGTCTTTAGGTGTATACGCCTATTTCTCCACACTCTCCATAGGTTCTTAAAAGTCCCAGCAGCAATCCCTATTCGTCTGTTAATCTCATGCCGCACATCACCATTATCTGTTACATAGCCCCCAAGATAATTAAACTGTGACACCTGCTCAAGACTGCAACCATTCAGATTAACTGAATCACAGCCTGCCTGACCAATTTCCATCACTTTAGTTTTCTCTCTGTTTATAACCAAACCTACTCTACTACCAGTCTCATCAACGGCTCGAATGAAAGAGTTCATCTCATCAACATCATTTGCCAGAAGGGCTAAATCATCAGCATAATCTAAATCAGAAATTTTCCTATCTCCAGCCCATTTAAGGCCAAAATCTTTCCCTTGAAGTGAATTTCGCATAACATAATCAATAACCAAGCTAAAGAGAAAAGGAGACAAAATGCACCCTTGTCGAACACCAGAAGTAATGCTAAACCAATTGCTACAAGCCTTACCAACTCTCACACACGACTCAGTGTTATTATAGAGAGCTTTCATAATGTTAACTAACTTGTCTGGTATACCATATGATCTCACAATCAACCACAAATTATGACGATCAACAGAGTCGAAAGCCTTTTTGAAATCAACAAAGCTAGCAACCAAAGGTTTCTGAAACTCTAAACATTTCTCAAGAATCTGCCTAAGTGAAAATATCTGATCTACACATCCCCTACCACTTCTGAATCCACATTGCTCATCACGCAATTGCCTGTCAACCAGATTCTTAATTCTATTAAGCACAATCATGGAAAGAACTTTAGCTGGAACAGAGAGTAGGCTGATACCCCTATAGTTATCACAAGAACTGCGATCACCTTTTTTGAAAATAGGGATAACAATAGCTCTGGTAAAATCCTTAGGAACCATGCCTTTATCATAAAAGAGATTCAGAATTTCAGTCATCCAAGTGGTAACCGAAACATTCCCAGCGCTAAGCATTTCCGTAGTAATTTCATCTACCCCTGGGGATTTATGAAATTTAAGTTTAGAAACAGCCAAACTAACTTCAGATTGTGTTATAGGGCCAACATTAAAGCCACCAATGCATCTATCATCATTGCAAACAATGGGAGTAGAACTAACTACATTGTTTAGAACATCACTGAAATGCTCAGCCCACCTAGCCATGACAGAATCCTCCCCTTCTATAACCTTACCTTGTTTATCCTTCAATCCTTGTATGCCTGTCCGTTTTCTACCACACAAAACATTAACTATCTGGTACAGCTCTCTGCTGTTGTGCTGTCTAACTGCTTCCTCGGCTTTGTCAGCCAAACCATCAAGCCAAAAATTTCTATCAGCAGCTAACTGATCCTTTACAAGTTTATTAAGGTCTCTATAATGCTTTCTATTAGGACTAGTAGGGTATTGATTAAGGGCATTCCTGCAGTTCTTTCTTTCCGAAATAAGCTCAAGTGCCTTATCACTCAGATAATTTTGCCTCTTCTGCTCCTTTTTTCCTAAAAGAGTACTGTTAGTGTCCAAAAAAGCCTGTTTAAAATGATCCCATTCTTCCTCAACTTCAGTAGTAAGCAAACCATGACTGTCATAATGACTAAGTAACCTATCCTGGTAAGCTTTGGCTATAACTGGATCTTTCAGAGCTTCAGTATTAAAAGTAAATTTTTTAACCCTAGCACAACACTTTTTAAGTTTAAGTTGCAACACACTTTTAACAAGGTAATGGTCAGATCCAATTTCAGCTCCCCTATATGCCCTGGTATTCCTAACAGAACTAGTCCATTTGCTATTAATTAATATGTAATCAATCATATTCTTATGCAGCCCATCAGGTGAAACCCATGTGTACTTATGTATGTCGCGGTGTTTGTAATAAGTGTTAGTTATTCTGAATCCATTGAGTTTACTTACCTGTAGGAGACGTTGCCCATTGCTATTGCAGCTACCAATACCAAAAGGGCCTATTACTCCTCCCCAAAGGTCAGAGTCAGTACCAACTTTGGCATTGAAGTCACCAAGAACAAGGGTAATATCTCCTTTCTTGACATATCTTTTCATATTATGCTCTAAAAAGTAAAAAAATAATTGCATATCGATGATGTAATCAGTCACTGAGTTTCGTATTCGTTTCAAAGGAATAAAGGGCGCCGATTGACCTACTCAACAAGATTGCCAGTGCCCTATCTTCCTTTGAAGTGAATACGAATTCAATGACTGATTGCACCATCGATGTGCTTGAATTTTTTTTCTACTTTTTAGGGCATTTGTCATGCCCACGTAATTTTATTACATGGCCAAGACTTCATGGGCTTTGGGACGACATTAGATTAGGCTCCATTATAATAGTGACATTTTCGACTACCTCCATTTCTGTGTCCAGTTCAACGAAAAGGAACTCAGCCGCAGGCCCCAAACTTTCCAGATTGAGCCTGTAACCCCAGATGGCAGAGGAACTATGTGACATGCCTGGTAAACAACGTTGGCCGGAGGGGAGCTGAGATTCACACCTCGGCTACTCTCGCCAATCCCGACAGCCATGCACGAGCGTAAGTGACCTCCACAAGGAGGGCCAGCGAAAAAGGACAAGAAAGAATTTGGCGAAAACAGCAGTCTTTTCTTCTCGTCCGGGCTGTGTCGTCGACAGCAATGATCCTCTCCAGCTAGCAGAGCCCCGAAGTGCGAACAGTGTATGTGCAGGGGAAGTGCTAAGCAGCCCGGGCTTCCAGCAACTTGGAGTGCAGCTGCGTGATTGCCTTCCCGAGGGACTCCTGATTTGACTTGACGAGGTAAGGGGGCACTTTAATGAAACTAGCTCCGCTTTTCTTTTGCATTTGAATGTATTTCTGTGAACGGCCGTCGCAGTGACCAGAGTGGAACCGTTTTAACGGTTAAGGACTGTTAGAGTCACGAGCAAGTAGCTCTTCCTCATGAACTATTGATTAATGACTGTTGATTAATAAACTTACAAAGTTCCCTTAATTGAAAAGGGCCATGCTAGAGGCATTGTTGAATCTGTCCCAAAAGTGGGAACTACATATATGTAGAATGTTTGAAAGTAATTTTGTTAATAAATGTGTATTTTATTCTTAACTGAAAAAATTATCTCAGTTGTCATTATTGCAAATGTCTCTTAATTTGGTTGTGGGTCCAGGAATTTGCCTTGATTTTTGCAGCAAAGAACGCATCACGGCCTAAAAGTTGTGCCGCCCTAAAAATACTCTAGGGGAGTCATAACACATTACAGAAAGATACGATTTTTCAATCTATTAAATTTTTTTACAAGTTCTCTCACTTTCAGTTTGCTAACGATAGTTAAAGCAACCTGTTTTCTTTTTATCCGTTTTTCAAATGCTTAGGCTCCATAATCATAAAAAATTTTTTAGCTTAATTAAATAGCAGAGTACAAAATAATGCGTTATAAGCACAATACCCGTCTGTCACGGCTCTAGCAACAATAACAACAACACTGAGCGATCGAAACGAAACACGTTTGTTGAGCGTCGTGAGCAATAATATCTGTCCACCAATCGGAATTAGAAGACATGCGGATTAGGAATAACCAATCTTACGAGGGTTTATTGTATTTGGAAGTTTTTATCGTCAACAAATTAATTGGAAATAAAATATTAATGAAGTAATAGAAGAGATTAATAGAGCAATATGTAGTTATTGCGAATTTCTTTCATATTTTGACTTTGAAACCATTCATTAAGCGTGGATTAAATGATATATTAATCATATAATAGAACGTTCTCAAAAATTAATAAATGTGCTATTGGAATGATGTCTGCCGGATGGTTTAGTGCAAAGCTCTGACGCCACGTCAAGGCACCACCCATGTCAGAGTGTTTTGCTCTAACCTGGAGAAAACCCCTCCACACATAGGCAGCTAGTGTGGAAGAAAAAAGAGGGTTCAAGACACCACAAAACTTCCACTAAAGCGTCAATCAGAATTTATTTTCTGTTGAGCGAATTTAATGGAAATGTTTTGTAGCCACTTGCGCAAGATCTATTTAAAAAAGATTAGACCTTGCTCCCACCCGTTTCCATTGGAAGAAGTAATTTTACTGTACTAAAGGTTAGTTTTAAACTCAAGAATATTAAAATATACTCTGTACACAATTGCATTAAATTTAGTCACTGCAATTCCGAAGGAAATCATGAATATGTATTGAAATGAAGAGCGTATTTAGACAAAAATTTCTTTTGTTGCAAGCAGTTTCGTTTGTGACTCGATCCTTTAGCATAAAAAACTGACTTTGCTAATACAGGTCCGAAACGAAACTTGTTAAACCAGATGCTATGCTACCTAACGATTCATTATCTTTTATTCCTAAAGGGATATATTGAAATACACGGAGAACGATTCTCAAGCAATTATTTTGTTATCGCAAACAGCTGAATATATTTTTGTCACCTTCACCTAAAGGTACATTAAAAGGGTTAGTTCGAATTATCATGCCTATAGTCATATCCTAGGGAAAAGGAAACGGTACTCATGGCATCTGATTTTGGCCATCATTTGACTACACTAACCTATTTAAACCCTCAACTCATTGATCTTATGTTAGCAATGAGTGCATTATCCTATCTAAGCAATAGTTAATTGCAATAGCAGTTACCTATAGACCCTCGCTAATACAGGTCCGAAACGAAACTTGTTAAACCAGATGCTATGCTACCTAACGATTCATTATCTTTTATTCCTAAAGGGATATATTGATATACACGGAGAACGATTCTCAAGCAATTATTTTGTTATCGCAAACAGCTGAATATATTTTTGTCACCTTCACCTAAAGGTACATTAAAAGGGTTAGTTCGAATTATCATACCTATAGTCATATCCTAGGGAAAAGGAAACGGTACTCATGGCATCTGATTTTGGCCATCATTTGACTACACTAACCTATTTAAACCCTCCACTCATTTGCTTTCTATTAGACAATGAGTGCCTTATCCTACCTCAGCAATGTTAATTGCAATAGCAGTTACCCATAGACCCTCGCTAATACAGGTCCGAAACGAAACTTGTTAAACCAGATGCTATGCTACCTAATGATTCATTATCTTTTATTCCTAAAGGGATATATTGATATACACGGCGAACGATTCTCAAGCAATTATTTTGTTATCGCAAACAACTGAATATATTTTTGTCACTTTCACCTAAAGGTACATTAAAAGGGTTAGTTCGAATTATCATACCTATGGTCATATCCTAGGGAAAAGGAAACGGTACTCATGGCATCTGATTTTGGCCATCATTTGACTACACTAACCTATTTAAACCCTCCACTCATTTGTTTTGTATTAGACAATGAGTGCCTTATCCTACCTCAGCAATGTTAATTGCAATAGCAGTTACCCATAGACCCTCGCTAATACAGGTCCGAAACGAAACTTGTTAAACCAGATGCTATGCTACCTAACGATTCATTATCTTTTATTCCTAAAGGGATATATTGATATACACGGAGAACGATTCTCAATCAATTATTTTGTTTTCGCAAACAGCTGAATATATTTTTGTCACCTTCACCTAAAGGTACATTAAAATGGTTAGTTCGAATTATCATACCTATAGTCATATCCTAGGGAAAAGGAAACGGTACTCGTGGCATCTGATTTTGGCCATCATTTGACTACACTAACCTATTTAAACCCTCCACTCATTGATCTTATATTAGCAATGAGTGCATTATCCTATCTAAGCAATAGTTAATTGCAATAGCAGTTACCTATAGACCCTCGCTAATACAGGTCCGAAACGAAACTTGTTAAACCAGATGCTATGCTACCTAACGATTCATTATCTTTTATTCCTAAAGGGATATATTGATATACACGGAGAACGATTCTCAATCAATTATTTTGTTTTCGCAAACAGCTGAATATATTTTTGTCACCTTCACCTAAAGGTACATTAAAAGGGTTAGTTCGAATTATCATGCCTATAGTCATATCCTAGGGAAAAGGAAACGGTACTCATGGCATCTGATTTTGGCCATCATTTGACTACACTAACCTATTTAAACCCTCAACTCATTGATCTTATGTTAGCAATGAGTGCATTATCCTATCTAAGCAATAGTTAATTGCAATAGCAGTTACCTATAGACCCTCGCTAATACAGGTCCGAAACGAAACTTGTTAAACCAGATGCTATGCTACCTAACGATTCATTATCTTTTATTCCTAAAGGGATATATTGATATACACGGAGAACGATTCTCAAGCAATTATTTTGTTATCGCAAACAGCTGAATATATTTTTGTCACCTTCACCTAAAGGTACATTAAAAGGGTTAGTTCGAATTATCATACCTATAGTCATATCCTAGGGAAAAGGAAACGGTACTCATGGCTTCTGATTTTGGCCATCATTTGACTACACTAACCTATTTAAACCCTCCACTCATTTGCTTTGCATTAGGCAATGAGTGCCTTATCCTAACTAAGCAATGTTAATTGCAATAGCAGTTACCCATAGACCCTCGCTAATACAGATCCGAAACGAAACTTGTTAAACCAGATGCTATGCTACCTAACGATTCATTATCTTTTATTCCTAAAGGGATATATTGATATACACGGAGAACGAATCTGAAGCAATTATTTTGTTATCGCAAACAACTGAATATATTTTTGTCACCTTCACCTACAGGTACATTAAAAGGGTTAGTTCGAATTATCATACCTATAGTCATATCCTAGGGAAAAGGAAACGGTACTCATGGCATCTGATTTTGGCCATCATTTGACTACACTAACCTATTTAAACCCTCCACTGATTTGTTTTGTATTAGACAATGAGTGCCTTATCCTACCTCAGCAATGTTAATTGCAATAGCAGTTACCCATAGACCCTCGCTAATACAGGTCCGAAACGAAACTTGTTAAACCAGATGCTATGCTACCTAACGATTCATTATCTTTTATTCCTAAAGGGATATATTGATATACACGGAGAACGATTCTCAAGCAATTATTTTGTTATCGCAAACAGCTGAATATATTTTTGTCACCTTCACCTAAAGGTACATTAAAATGGTTAGTTCGAATTATCATACCTATAGTCATATCCTAGGGAAAAGGAAACGGTACTCGTGGCATCTGATTTTGGCCATCATTTGACTACACTAACCTATTTAAACCCTCCACTCATTGATCTTATATTAGCAATGAGTGCATTATCCTATCTAAGCAATAGTTAATTGCAATAGCAGTTACCTATAGACCCTCGCTAATACAGGTCCGAAACGAAACTTGTTAAACCAGATGCTATGCTACCTAACGATTCATTATCTTTTATTCCTAAAGGGATATATTGATATACACGGAGAACGATTCTCAATCAATTATTTTGTTTTCGCAAACAGCTGAATATATTTTTGTCACCTTCACCTAAAGGTACATTAAAAGGGTTAGTTCGAATTATCATACCTATAGTCATATCCTAGGGAAAAGGAAACGGTACTCATGGCATCTGATTTTGGCCATCATTTGACTACACTAACCTATTTAAACCCTCAACTCATTGATCTTATGTTAGCAATGAGTGCATTATCCTATCTAAGCAATAGTTAATTGCAATAGCAGTTACCTATAGACCCTCGCTAATACAGGTCCGAAACGAAACTTGTTAAACCAGATGCTATGCTACCTAACGATTCATTATCTTTTATTCCTAAAGGGATATATTGATATACACGGAGAACGATTCTCAAGCAATTATTTTGTTATCGCAAACAACTGAATATATTTTTGTCACCTTCACCTAAAGGTACATTAAAAGGGTTAGTTCGAATTATCATACCTATAGTCATATCCTAGGGAAAAGGAAACGGTACTCATGGCATCTGATTTTGGCCATCATTTGACTACACTAACCTATTTAAACCCTCCACTCATTTGCTTTGCATTAGGCAATGAGTGCCTTATCCTAACTAAGCAATGTTAATTGCAATAGCAGTTACCCATAGACCCTCGCTAATACAGATCCGAAACGAAACTTGTTAAACCAGATGCTATGCTACCTAACGATTCATTATCTTTTATTCCTAAAGGGATATATTGATATACACGGAGAACGAATCTGAAGCAATTATTTTGTTATCGCAAACAACTGAATATATTTTTGTCACCTTCACCTACAGGTACATTAAAAGGGTTAGTTCGAATTATCATACCTATAGTCATATCCTAGGGAAAAGGAAACGGTACTCATGGCATCTGATTTTGGCCATCATTTGACTACACTAACCTATTTAAACCCTCCACTGATTTGTTTTGTATTAGACAATGAGAGCCTTATCCTACCTCAGCAATGTTAATTGCAATAGCAGTTACCCATAGACCCTCGCTAATACAGGTCCGAAACGAAACTTGTTAAACCAGATGCTATGCTACCTAACGATTCATTATCTTTTATTCCTAAAGGGATATATTGATATACACGGCGAACGATTCTAAAGCAATTATTTTGTTATCGCAAACAACTGAATATATTTTTGTCACCTTCACCTAAAGGTACATTAAAAGGGTTAGTTCGAATTATCATACCTATGGTCATATCCTAGGGAAAAGGAAACGGTACTCATGGCATCTGATTTTGGCCATCATTTGACTACACTAACCTATTTAAACCCTCCACTCATTTGTTTTGTATTAGACAATGAGTGCCTTATCCTACCTCAGCAATGTTAATTGCAATAGCAGTTACCCATAGACCCTCGCTAATACAGGTCCGAAACGAAACTTGTTAAACCAGATGCTATGCTACCTAACGATTCATTATCTTTTATTCCTAAAGGGATATATTGATATACACGGAGAACGATTCTCAAGCAATTATTTTGTTATCGCAAACAGCTGAATATATTTTTGTCACCTTCACCTAAAGGTACATTAAAATGGTTAGTTCGAATTATCATACCTATAGTCATATCCTAGGGAAAAGGAAACGGTACTCGTGGCATCTGATTTTGGCCATCATTTGACTACACTAACCTATTTAAACCCTCCACTCATTGATCTTATATTAGCAATGAGTGCATTATCCTATCTAAGCAATAGTTAATTGCATAGCAGTTACCCATAGACCCTCGCTAATACAGGTCCGAAACGAAACTTGTTAAACCAGATGCTATGCTACCTAACGATTCATTATCTTTTATTCCTAAAGGGATATATTGATATACACGGGGAACGATTCTCAAGCAATTATTTTGTTATCGCAAACAGCTGAATATATTTTTGTCACCTTCACCTAAAGGTACATTAAAAGGGTTAGTTCGAATTATCATACCTATGGTCATATCCTAGGGAAAAGGAAACGGTACTCATGGCATCTGATTTTGGCCATCATTTGACTACACTAACCTATTTAAACCCTCCACTCATTTGTTTTGTATTAGACAATGAGTGCCTTATCCTACCTAAGAAATGTTAATTGCAATAGCAGTTACCCATAGACCCTCGCTAATACAGGTCCGAAACGAAACTTGTTAAACCAGATGCTATGCTACCTAACGATTCATTATCTTTTATTCCTAAAGGGATATATTGATATACACGGCGAACGATTCTAAAGCAATTATTTTGTTATCGCAAACAACTGAATATATTTTTGTCACCTTCACCTAAAGGTACATTAAAAGGGTTAGTTCGAATTATCATACCTATGGTCATATCCTAGGGAAAAGGAAACGGTACTCATGGCATCTGATTTTGGCCATCATTTGACTACACTAACCTATTTAAACCCTCCACTCATTTGTTTTGTATTAGACAATGAGTGCCTTATCCTACCTCAGCAATGTTAATTGCAATAGCAGTTACCCATAGACCCTCGCTAATACAGGTCCGAAACGAAACTTGTTAAACCAGATGCTATGCTACCTAACGATTCATTATCTTTTATTCCTAAAGGGATATATTGATATACACGGAGAACGATTCTCAATCAATTATTTTGTTTTCGCAAAATGCTGAATATATTTTTGTCACCTTCACCTATAGGTACATTAAAATGGTTAGTTCGAATTATCATACCTATAGTCATATCCTAGGGAAAAGGAAACGGTACTCGTGGCATCTGATTTTGGCCATCATTTGACTACACTAACCAATTTAAACCCTCCACTCATTGATCTTATATTAGCAATGAGTGCATTATCCTATCTAAGCAATAGTTAATTGCAATAGCAGTTACCCATAGACCCTCGCTAATACAGGTCCGAAACGAAACTTGTTAAACCAGATGCTATGCTACCTAACGATTCATTATCTTTTATTCCTAAAGGGATATATTGATATACACGGGGAACGATTCTCAAGCAATTATTTTGTTATCGCAAACAGCTGAATATATTTTTGTCACCGTCACCTAAAGGTACATTAAAAGGGTTAGTTCGAATTATCATACCTATAGTCATATCCTAGGGAAAAGGAAACGGTACTCATGGCATCTGATTTTGGCCATCATTTGACTACACTAACCTATTTAAACCCTCCACTCATTTGTTTTGTATTAGACAATGAGTGCCTTATCCTACCTCAGCAATGTTAATTGCAATAGCAGTTACCCATAGACCCTCGCTAATACAGGTCCGAAACGAAACTTGTTAAACCAGATGCTATGCTACCTAACGATTCATTATCTTTTATTCCTAAAGGGATATATTGATATACACGGAGAACGATTCTCAATCAATTATTTTGTTTTCGCAAACAGCTGAATATATTTTTGTCACCTTCACCTAAAGGTACATTAAAATGGTTAGTTCGAATTATCATACCTATAGTCATATCCTAGGGAAAAGGAAACGGTACTCGTGGCATCTGATTTTGGCCATCATTTGACTACACTAACCTATTTAAACCCTCCACTCATTGATCTTATATTAGCAATGAGTGCATTATCCTATCTAAGCAATAGTTAATTGCAATAGCAGTTACCCATAGACCCTCGCTAATACAGGTCCGAAACGAAACTTGTTAAACCAGATGCTATGCTACCTAACGATTCATTATCTTTTATTCCTAAAGGGATATATTGATATACACGGGGAACGATTCTCAAGCAATTATTTTGTTATCGCAAACAGCTGAATATATTTTTGTCACCTTCACCTAAAGGTACATTAAAAGGGTTAGTTCGAATTATCATACCTATGGTCATATCCTAGGGAAAAGGAAACGGTACTCATGGCATCTGATTTTGGCCATCATTTGACTACACTAACCTATTTAAACCCTCCACTCATTTGTTTTGTATTAGACAATGAGTGCCTTATCCTACCTAAGAAATGTTAATTGCAATAGCAGTTACCCATAGACCCTCGCTAATACAGGTCCGAAACGAAACTTGTTAAACCAGATGCTATGCTACCTAACGATTCATTATCTTTTATTCCTAAAGGGATATATTGATATACACGGCGAACGATTCTAAAGCAATTATTTTGTTATCGCAAACAACTGAATATATTTTTGTCACCTTCACCTAAAGGTACATTAAAAGGGTTAGTTCGAATTATCATACCTATGGTCATATCCTAGGGAAAAGGAAACGGTACTCATGGCATCTGATTTTGGCCATCATTTGACTACACTAACCTATTTAAACCCTCCACTCATTTGTTTTGTATTAGACAATGAGTGCCTTATCCTACCTCAGCAATGTTAATTGCAATAGCAGTTACCCATAGACCCTCGCTAATACAGGTCCGAAACGAAACTTGTTAAACCAGATGCTATGCTACCTAACGATTCATTATCTTTTATTCCTAAAGGGATATATTGATATACACGGAGAACGATTCTCAATCAATTATTTTGTTTTCGCAAAATGCTGAATATATTTTTGTCACCTTCACCTATAGGTACATTAAAATGGTTAGTTCGAATTATCATACCTATAGTCATATCCTAGGGAAAAGGAAACGGTACTCGTGGCATCTGATTTTGGCCATCATTTGACTACACTAACCAATTTAAACCCTCCACTCATTGATCTTATATTAGCAATGAGTGCATTATCCTATCTAAGCAATAGTTAATTGCAATAGCAGTTACCCATAGACCCTCGCTAATACAGGTCCGAAACGAAACTTGTTAAACCAGATGCTATGCTACCTAACGATTCATTATCTTTTATTCCTAAAGGGATATATTGATATACACGGGGAACGATTCTCAAGCAATTATTTTGTTATCGCAAACAGCTGAATATATTTTTGTCACCGTCACCTAAAGGTACATTAAAAGGGTTAGTTCGAATTATCATACCTATAGTCATATCCTAGGGAAAAGGAAACGGTACTCATGGCATCTGATTTTGGCCATCATTTGACTACACTAACCTATTTAAACCCTCCACTCATTTGTTTTGTATTAGACAATGAGTGCCTTATCCTACCTCAGCAATGTTAATTGCAATAGCAGTTACCCATAGACCCTCGCTAATACAGGTCCGAAACGAAACTTGTTAAACCAGATGCTATGCTACCTAACGATTCATTATCTTTTATTCCTAAAGGGATATATTGATATACACGGAGAACGATTCTCAATCAATTATTTTGTTTTCGCAAACAGCTGAATATATTTTTGTCACCTTCACCTAAAGGTACATTAAAATGGTTAGTTCGAATTATCATACCTATAGTCATATCCTAGGGAAAAGGAAACGGTACTCGTGGCATCTGATTTTGGCCATCATTTGACTACACTAACCTATTTAAACCCTCCACTCATTGATCTTATATTAGCAATGAGTGCATTATCCTATCTAAGCAATAGTTAATTGCAATAGCAGTTACCCATAGACCCTCGCTAATACAGGTCCGAAACGAAACTTGTTAAACCAGATGCTATGCTACCTAACGATTCATTATCTTTTATTCCTAAAGGGATATATTGATATACACGGGGAACGATTCTCAAGCAATTATTTTGTTATCGCAAACAGCTGAATATATTTTTGTCACCTTCACCTAAAGGTACATTAAAAGGGTTAGTTCGAATTATCATACCTATGGTCATATCCTAGGGAAAAGGAAACGGTACTCATGGCATCTGATTTTGGCCATCATTTGACTACACTAACCTATTTAAACCCTCCACTCATTTGTTTTGTATTAGACAATGAGTGCCTTATCCTACCTAAGAAATGTTAATTGCAATAGCAGTTACCCATAGACCCTCGCTAATACAGGTCCGAAACGAAACTTGTTAAACCAGATGCTATGCTACCTAACGATTCATTATCTTTTATTCCTAAAGGGATATATTGATATACACGGAGAACGATTCTCAATCAATTATTTTGTTTTCGCAAACAGCTGAATATATTTTTGTCACCTTCACCTAAAGGTACATTAAAATGGTTAGTTCGAATTATCATACCTATAGTCATATCCTAGGGAAAAGGAAACGGTACTCATGGCATCTGATTTTGGCCATCATTTGACTACACTAACCTATTTAAACCCTCCACTCATTGATCTTATATTAGCAATGAGTGCATTATCCTATCTAAGCAATAGTTAATTTCAATAGCAGTTACCCATAGACCCTCGCTAATACAGGTCCGAAACGAAACTTTTTAAACCGGATGCTCTGCTACCTGATAAGCATCATTGGCCGATTGTATATATGTGTCGCCTAGCACCTAAGGAAATCATCCTGAAGAGATAAGTTCAGGTACTCTCCTGCCGAGACAGGCAGAGATGGAGCCTATCTACATTGGCGTCATCAGCGGGATCTGTATTGTGAGAGTTCGGTACGAGGTGGCGTTACATTAAGGGACAATTTTAGCAAATGTTGAGTGCTGGCAGGAAAGTAAATCAGCGCTGCGAGAACTTCACATCAGGTGCGGTAAGATCTAGTATGTAGAACCAGTTTTTTGTCTTGTTATTATTCTCTGCTATGCCATAAAATACGCGAGGGAAGGCGAGAAACGGTTCTAAATCGCACTACGTGGACACTACTCGACACAGATCAACGCAAAACATGGAGGCTATTGCGTCTGATTTGTCAGTAGATGCTGTCAGCGACTGACAAATCCGACTCAAGAAATAGCAGAGCAATCCGATGACGCTAGAAAGCTCGAATTGGAATTGAAGAAACTCGAATTAACGCAACTCGAACTAGTTGATAGACAAGCGCAAAGCCAGGCCGAGGCCGAAGAATGACCCTTGCGACTGGAATCGAAGAAAGACAAGCGCAGCGCGAAGAAATGCAAGCACAACGCGAGCATGAACTGCAAATGAAGCATCTTGAGCTTGAGACAGCAAAGGCAAGTGGCGTCAGATCTCACGGTGCGTCGTATGATCGTTATGATTCGCCTGGGTCCGATTCCCATAGCACCGCGAAAAGGAAGGAGCATGAGGTACATGAGGTGAAATATTGGATTTTGGTTCTGCACACTACGTTGGGATCGCCCAGAAACTCTCCTCTACATTCATTTGTATTTCAAGAGGATCAAGAGCGTTTTCGCTAATCAGGGCGTGCCTGAAAAGGTTAGGAGCCAGGTTGGCTTTATTGTCTGACGAGGATGCTAGCGATTACAGTAAGCTCAAAGCTTACATTTTGGCGAGGTGTAAAGTCTCTGCAGTTTAATACAAGAGGCAGTTGGATGGGGCATAGAAGCTTGCATACGAAACGTGGAACACGTTTTCGGAAAAATTAGGGAAATGTGGAGAAGGTATATTGAAAGCAGAAAAGTGTCCACATTTGAGGAATTGGTCGACCTGCTGGTGGGCGATCGAATTAAATCAGAGATACCGAGTAGCACTGCTGAATACATTGCATTGCAGGAGCGCTGGGACTGGTTTCATCCAAGAGACCTCATAGATTACATATTACATCATTTAACGAGCAGTCGAATTAATGCGCGTCCACGGGACTCTGATCGACAGGTGGCCAGGTACATTCCTCCTCCCAGGCGCGAGCAATTAGAACATAAAGCGCCCATGCAATTTGCGAAGCGATCGGTTGCTACCACTATCAGTGCGCATGGCTGTTTTGGGTGTGGCTCGAAGCAGCATCTTCGCAGAGATTTCCCTCAATGGCGGGCAAAAAGGAAATCGCCCATTGCTGAAATTAATACAGTGTATACTGTATGAGACGAGCCGGAAGAGGCGTGATGTACCCGCGTTTCAACGCATATGTTTGAAGCTTAGGATGAAGGGCAATTAACAACAGTTAGATTCACCTATCTTCAGACTGCGAATGTGCAATGTGGCCAGAATGCTTCCACAGCTTTGATTGATTCTGGCGCTGAAACCTCCATGAGTAGAAGAGATGTTGTCCCAGAGTAGTTTTTCACATCGAAGACGACGATCAAGCTGAGGTCAGCATTTGGAGATTTCGAGATAGCTGAAATGATCCACGTTCCTGTGCAGTTAGTGGGGGTATTCCCCCATGACTCCATGATTAGGCCAGAAATTAATTTAATTATTGATGTTTCATCACGTCTGGCACTTCCTGCACTTCTGACGATGGACGATTTTAAAGCGCTTTCTGCCGTTAATTTAAGCGATGAGCACACTTACTTTCGAACAGAGAGAGTGATTTGGCGGAGTAGGCTCTCGGAAGCAACATGCACTACGTGACGTCACCTTCCGAGACAAGTGAGGGGCTGTCTGCTTCGGCTGTGGAGGTTACTATGGCAACATTTTAAATTCAACCAATTCGTCAAACATTTTAGATCTGTATTACGTTATAAAAGATATTTTCATACATTCAGTACTTAAAGTTAAAATAATGTCTCCAGAGTTAAAAATTTGTTGAAATTTTAACTCTTATTTTACACTCGTAATTTCATAAATAACGGAAACGTTCAGTTTATTTAGAATATAGTAATTTAATATAATCGACGTCGTTACTTTATCTATTTTTTACGTATTAAATAAAAAGTGGAAGGAATGAAATGACGATAAAGCAAGGGTCAATGCTATGATCAACCCAACCAACATATCTTTTGTCCTGTTTCTAAGCATCATATGGAGAAATAATGCCGGCCCATTCCATGTGCCTGTAGTTATTCTTAGTAACTCTGATGGCGATGAGATCTGCCAAGAAATGGCCCAAACTCATTGTAACACCTAAAGTAGCATATCTAAATGAAGACACTTTACAGCCTTATTTTGCTAACAATTTAAATATTCGGTGCTTTTACATCACAATATGTTAGAAAACATTTTTTGTGAACGAAAATTAAGTGATTTCCCTCACTTCCACTCGAACTTTAAACTTGAATTTACAAATATTTCTAATGTTATGCACAATTAGGTAATGAGTTATCGGTTGCATTAAAGTCAGCACTTTTTATTTGGATCCTACTTGATAAATAAGACACTTTCAATACGCATAACAAAACTTCCTTTGTGCAAGTGTGGAGAGCATATATTCCTGTTTCTAGACTAAATGATCTATAGGTTACATTTGTGAAATCTACTCTATTCGTAAACCATTAAGACTCTTCATTTTTACAAGAAGAAAACAACTAAAACTAACTGGTACATGTAAGCTTAAAAACTAACATGTAAAAATGAAAGATTTTGATACTAACGATTTCTTTAATTTCAATTCCACAATTTATGTTTTTTAAGCTTAAAGCAGTCAATCATAATGAAATCTATGCATCGCCTTGGGGAGAAAAAGAAGTGATTTTAAGATTAAAACATTTCTTCATTTTTATAACTCTAAAATCTGAATGTTGTCATTTTTACAAGTTTGAACGCAGCCCAAGTTGGCAAAGCGTTTCTGCTCCTTAGAAGTAAACTACATGAGAGCTCAGTTTCTAATAATCGTATTCTACTTACCTCATCATTTACCCTCTCACCTGCTTGATGTCGATCCCCGTTCGATATCTCGAGGTTCTGGGATGACTTGCTTCTTCTCTACGGAAGTGACGACTCTAATCAGAGCACAGAGAAAAACAAATATTTCAGTTCAAATTTGTATTCTGTTTCATCAAACGAATTTAATTGTTATTCATTGATGTGGCATCATCTATAGAGTAACAATTGCGATATGACGTCAATAGAAAATGCCCCGTAAAAATTGTTTTAAGAAAATATTCTTTTGCTCTGTATCTGGCAACTTAAAAAAATACTAAAACTTGAATTAAACCATAAGAAAAGTCATTAAAATAACTTATTATTCATAGTATAGAAAACAATATATTTTTGATTGTTTTAAAACTAAGTATCTATCTATCGCGTATGTGGGAGAGATCGGGTTGCTAATATTTCTGATTAAGAATATATTCTGCGCTTTTATTTCCACCTAATAGGCTAAATGTCCAGATGACAAAGGCCCCAAGGACTCACAGAAGGTTCTTGAGGGGAGCCACTGTACAGCTCGTAGGAGACATGGACACCTCCTGTCAAAGCCACACAGTCTGTTTTTTAAGGTACACAGGGTATGACTATTCTACATACGAGGCCACGGTTAATGTCCCATCCAACTGACGGCAACCTTCTCAAGACCTCTGGTGTCCCCTTTCTCACCTAAGTAGTTTGGTACACTTGTTAGAAAAAAATGCTTATTTACTAAGTTTACCCTTCAACTTACTACTTTGTTTATCCTTCTACATTGCATAGTAGCTACTAAGTTACTATGAAATATTTCAATAAAATGCAAAACACACTTATTAATATCTGTTATCTTGTAATCACCTATAAGTCTCTTATATTTATTCAACATTTCTTCTCTCGTGGACACAGAAATTCCAAAGGTCATTAACTTGCCAGACTGTCTTTATGTCTTGTATTATACTTACTGTCAGATCTCTTTTCAAGGAATTGTTTAAAGATAAAGTTGGATCGATAATTTGGGGGCCCTGGAGCCAAGTAGTAAATGAAGCCCTCTCTATCATGATAAATTCAAGAATAATGAATTTCGCATTACTTTATGTAACGTTATCGATTAGATGATTGAAAAATAATATAATGAGTACCTTAAACAAGTAATTAAAAATCAAGGCGTTACTCTAGAGTAGGGGTTCTTAACGTAGGATACGCGGTAAAATTTTTGTGGGTACGCCGTGAGAGCTCAAAAGTTCCTAGATCTAGTAACAAAATCAGTGTTTTATTTCATTGCCATTGTTTACTATAACTATGGTTTCATCTATCTGTACAATGGGTACGCCAGTTACATATACATTTCCAGGGGGTACGTGAAACATAATAGGTTGAGATCCATTTCTCAAAGCAATGTCTTAGTCTTTACGGGGCGGGGGTGGCTCAGTAGGTAGCGTGCCAGGCTCATAAGCTGTAGTTCCCTGGTTCGAGTCACAGCTGGGTCAATGTTGATATTTATCTCCGCAAAATTCCCTGCCCATGGTCAGTATGGGACACCGATGGGCTTGGAAAGGCCGCTACCCGTCGGAGGGGACGTTAAGGCGTAGCTCCATGCGCGGGAGAGCTATACCCTGTGCACGTTAAAGAACACGCTGGATGGCCTTGACGGGAGGCTACATCTGTCTCCCAACAGCTGTTCCAGTGGGTCCCCTCCCCCAACCTTCTCTGAGCCTTCGGTGTCCTTGTGATCTGGCCATTTAGCCCATGGTGTGCAAAAAAAGTGCCGCTCAGAGATAAACAACCCAACTTCGTCTTTAGTGCTACCCAGTTGAATGGTGATTTCTTGTAATGTCTCATAACTCTTACTTCTAATTATTAAATTGCATTTATGTAGAAAAGCTTGCAAAAAACGCGGATTCTTACACTGAACTCTTTAAAGTACTAATATATAGTGTGGGATTTATAAATATTTCTTTAATGAGAACCCAAACAGTAATTCACTTGTCATTTTCTTTTTAAACTTCAAAGTTCAAAATTAGAAATGCAAGAGGGTAATGGTTAATACATTTAATATAGTGGGGGTAATAATTGTTGATTGAAAGTTGGATTTTTATTTCACCCTGAACCTGGGAAAAGAAGTCTCTAGAACGGAACTCTTGTTGCAGGCTGCAAGAAAATTATGTTTCATAAGAATGAATTGCTAATAAGAATCTGCAGATTTCGTACAGCTATTGCTATGGAAATTATCGTTCGCAAAATCTTGAATTGAGTCACCAGAATAATTTCAAGGTGTTCTGAAATCAAATACCATTTGTCGTACTGTGATCAGAATTTGTAACTAGAAGAACAATATATCACCTCTCGTGAATATCAGATCTTCGTTTTCAAAGGAATGAAATTTGATTCCCAATTTAGGATAATCTAATATTGGAAACAGTTCATTTCGTAAATGCAAATTTTAATATTTTTCTGTACCTATAAAACAAAAAATAATTCCTCGATTATCTTTTAAAACAAAAAAAAAGCTTCCTCCCTCCATCAGAGTGGAAATGAGGCAAATGATTGTTGCAAATGTAAAACCGATTGCACATCACACTCTACCACAAAGATTTCAGACTTCTATAACCAGTAGGTCGTTTGTAAAATTTAATTGAAATTTCAACATTTTCCTATGCATTCCATCATTACAGGTCACAATTGGAATTTTCATCATTTTCCGCATTTATTGGGTCAAACCGTGGAAATTGGAAGCAGTAGATTAGGGGTTCTCAATGTGGAGTACGCGGTAAAACTTTTGGGGGTACGCCGTGAGAGCTCAAAACTAGCTAGATCTAGTAACAAAGTAAAAATAACCATTGTTATATTATAACTATAGTTTTATCTATCTATAAAAGGGGTACGCCAGTTACATACACATTTCCAGGGGGTACGTGAAACATAAAAGTTTGAGGACCACTGCAATAGATGAGTGGGAAAATGCAAATAATAATATTTATTAGTATCTGTTTGGCACAAAATTTATTTTTTTGTTTATCTCTTAAAAGAAAAGTGTTATTTTTCCACTACTCCCTGGAGGTAAGAAGAATGATTAGTGCCAATATAAAGCTCTTGATATTGGCACTAATCTTTCCTCTTACCTCCACAACCAAAATTTAAAATTCCTATTACAAATACGTCGTTCGTAAATTACAATATACGCTCAGCATGCAAATACTGTGCACGAAGATTCATCACCGGGATGAAGAGGGAGCAAAGTTTCAACATTTTCGCAAAGAACAATATCTCAGTGGACAGGAACCTCCTACTGGAAGTGAAAAATATAAAATCTACTGTACTGTGAGACTGTCGCATTTTGTGATCTCTTTTGAATCTAATATTATATTAGCAGGTTATTTAGGTGGTATGGAGCACGATATTAGTTACTAAAATTTAAATTAAATTAATAATACTTTATGTTACTTTGTATATTTTTGGTCAATTCCTATTTCAAATTTTAATTTTTGTTAACTATTATTTAATATATAGTGTATAATTATATGATATATTTCACATTATGTTCTTCAATTTAGATTATTTTTAGTTGCAACCACATTGAAATATTTTGACAAACATTACAATGACATTATTGAAATCATTGCTGATAAAAACATTATAAATATATTCTATTATCCACTTCTATATTATTTAGTTATATTTTAATCAAGAAATCAAAATTGCGTATAAGAATGATGTTCCGCACCTCTTGATTTCATGACCATCACCCTTATCACTATTTGGCCGTGAACATGACACTGGATCTGAAATTTCTTAACGTTTCTGAGATCTATGACCTGAAGAACCACTGAGCACCAAATCTCACCTCTCTAGCACAAGGATGAATTTGACCTTTGACTTCAAGGAATCTAATGGATCAGAAATTTCGTAACGTTTCTAAGATATAGAAAAGAAATACCCACAGGCATCAATTGTCATATTTAGCATATATAGATTTCAATTTGACAACTGACCTCGATAGACTGATAAAATTCGTAATATCGTTTAGAAGATGGAAACCAAATTGTTTCTAGCGCTTACAGATCCAGCCTTGGCCTCTATTTGATCTGGAAGAATACTTCGAAGGCCAGTTTTTTTTTTTGCGAATTCTACTGTTAGGATTACCCTTACCTGCAAATTGTAAGAGCTCTTCGATTTCTGCATCTTAGTTAGAATAAGACATACCCCCTATCAGTTATTCAGTCACTACCTCACTTACAATCGGCTGCATACACTCAGTCACTACCTCACTTACTCACAATCAGATGCAAGTATCATAGTCCTATTCGGTGCGGGGGTGGCTCAGTCGGTAGCGCGTCAGGCTCGTAATCTGTAGTTCACAGGTTCGAGTCCCAGCTGGGTCAGCGTTGAGATTTATCTCCGCAAAACTCCCCTCCCTGCCCACGGTCAGTAGGGGACACCGATGGGCTTTGAAAGGCCGCCGTCTGTCGGATGGGACGTAAAGCCGTGGCCCCGTGTGCGGGAGAGCCATACCCTGTGCACGTTAAAGAACACGCTGGATGGCCTTGACGGGAGGCTACCATCTGTCTCCCAACAGCTATTCCAGTGGGTCCCCTCCCCCAACCTTCTCTGAGCCTTCGGGGTCCATGTGACCTGGCCATTTAGCCCATTGTGTGCAAAAAAGTGCCGCTCAGAGGTAAAACACCCCAACCCAACCCATAGTCCTATTCCAGTGCCCCACACAGTGCTTTCCTCCTATGACGTCGTGGACCACGCCATTTTATACTGTTCATAACTGACAACGCCCCCTTATGCATCCCACTACTTTCTCCCTTATTAATAACTTATTATTTTTCATAATTAATATTCATAACTCATTAATTAACTCCTTAGGACCATCCTCCTTTATTAAAAAACCCCTATGTCCGCCATTTTGACCACAAACTCCCGAAGTAACTCAAAGTCTCGAGTCCGCCATTTTGAAGTCTAACGTCCTCCATATTGGTTTCCGCTATCATCCAAAATTCCGAAATATTCCACCTAATTGTGGTGACATCTAGTGTTTAACACACATACTATATTTAAAATAAATTTCCTATAGTGGGACGCGATCCTGCGACCCTCACCTTACTAGCACATTACACAGCATGTTAAAACATTACACCAAGGGTAGTATATTCTTAGAGTGTTGAAATGTGGATGAAGTAGAAATAACTTATGATTATAAAATAATCTAGTAATGTTATATTTCCGGGATTTATTTTTTATTGCAATTTAACGTGCGAATTTCATATTTCCTGTATTTATTTTTCTTGTAAATTAACCTATGCAATTTTAATTTCTTATAACTGATCGTGCGAATGTTTTTTTTTTATGATGATTTTTTATTTCTTGTAAATAACCTACGCATTTTAGTCCCTGTAAATTAAGAATTTGTATTTCTTATAATTTAACTAAGGTCTGTAAATGAGGCCTGTAAATGAGCCGTCCCGTGGCCGAGTGGTTAGCACGCTTGGCTACTGATCTAAGGGACCTGGGTTCGAGCCCCGGATTTCGGCTATGGATGTGTGTGTCGTTTTTCTGCTGAGGTCCTGCCATCCTCTCAGATCTCCTACTGTGGCATATAAACTGACAGGCTCCTGTCAGACCTCTGTGGCAAGCAGCTGCTTGAGGAGGTATTTATTATTATTATTATATACTGTAAATGATAGCTAGGTAGTCACTGGAAGGAGAGCTATGCACCAATCCCCTGTGATGATGCATAGAACCGGCCAGGCCTAGCACCTAATGTCCGACCCCGCCTTCTCGTGGTGCACACCGTTAGTACCTTTCAAAAGAGATACTCTCTTGTGGAAGTGAACGGAAGGGGAGGGCTGCCAGATTAGTGTGGCCTACTGATCTGGACAACTATGGCTACTTTTCTTTTTTTTTTCTACCCTGCTGAGGAGTGGTCAACCACACAGGGTCCTGGTGCTGACCATATAAACCTACTGGACTGGACAGATATATGGCTCTGAGCTTGATTATGGATCATGATTTTGCTGCACTGGTGGGCTTCTGTGGAGGGAAAATCTTCCGCTGTGTTTTCTGTTTGTTTGTGGGTTGACAGCCCCAAGTGAATAGATCCACAGGATATGTTTATCAGCTGGTGGATAATCCTGAGCAGAAGTCATCGCAGGCACCTGAACTCTTTGCTTCTATTGGCATCGTCAAATTCTACATTGGAGGAAGTCTTCCAGTGTAGATGGCTTCAGCCTTTAGTAGTGGGGAAACGGGTCTTTGCCCCATGTCTGCGATTAGGGGGCTGTTTGATATTGTCGGCATTCCCTCTCTCAATAAACATAGTTTCTTTAAACATCCCACTAACCATTTTCTCTCCATAGGTAGTTGGAATGTGAGGACTCTGCACAGAGCTTTTTCTCTTGATGTCCTCACACAAGAATTCCACCGTTATAATTTAGATATTCTCGGCTTGCAAGAGACCAGATGGACAGATAAAGGTCAGATTCTTAAAAATAATCTTAAATTTCTCTTTTCAGGGAGGGACTACAATAAGCATCACCAAGGCGTGGGTCTGCTTCTCAGCAGACACGCTAGCGATGCTGTTCTAGGATATGAGTGCATTAATGAAAGGTTTCTTACAGCAAAATTTCAGACAAGCGTTAAAGATTTGAATGTTATCTGCTGTTATGCCCCCACTGAGGATGCCGATGAGGATGAGAAGGATAGGTTTTATGAACAACTTCAGGATATTCTGAATTCTGTCAAGAAAGGAGATATTACCCTTGTTCTTGGTGACTTCAATGCCAAAGTTGGTACTGACTCTGACCTTTGGGGAGGAGTAATAGGCCCTTTTGGTATTGGTAGCTGCAATGGCAATGGGCAACGTCTCCTACAGGTAAGTAAACTCAATGGATTCAGAATAACTAACACTTATTACAAACACCGCGACATACATAAGTACACATGGGTTTCACCTGATGGGCTGCATAAGAATATGATTGATTACATATTAATTAACAGAAAATGGGCTAGTTCTGTTAGGAATACCAGGGCATATAGGGGAGCTGAAATTGGATCTGACCATTACTTTGTTAAAAGTGTGTTGCAACTTAAACTTAAAAAGTGTTGTGCTAGGGTTAAAAAATTTACTTTTAATACTGAAGCTCTGAAAGATCCAGTTATAGCCAAAGCTTACCATGATAGGTTACTTAGTCATTATGACAGTCATGGTTTGCTTACTACTGAAGTTGAGGAAGAATGGGATCATTTTAAACAGGCTTTTTTGGACACTAACAGTACTCTTTTAGGAAAAAAGGAGCAGAAGAGGCAGAATTATCTGAGTGATAAGGCACTTGAGCTTATTTCGGAAAGAAAGAACTGCAGGAATGTCCTTAATCAATACCCTACTAGTCCTAATAGAAAGCATTGCAGAGAACTTAATAAACGTGTAAAAGATCAGTTAGCTGCTGATAAGAATCTTTGGCTTGATGGTTTGGCTGATAAAGCCGAGGAAGCAGTTAGACAACACAACAGCAGAGAGCTGTACCAGGTAGTTAATGCTTTGTGTGGTAGAAAACGGACAGGCCTACAAGGATTGAAGGATAAACAAGGTAAGGTTATAGAAGGGGAGGATTCTGTCATGGCTAGTTGGGCTGAGCATTTCAGTGATGTTCTAAACAACGTAGTTAGTTCTACTCCCATTGTTTGCAATGATGATAGATGCATTGGTGGCTTTAATGTTGGCCCTATAACACAATCTGAAGTTATTTTGGCTGTTTCTAAACTTAAACTACATAAATCCCCAGGGGTAGATGAAATTACTACCGAAATGCTTAGAGCTGGGAATGTTTCGGTTACCACTTGGATGACTGAAATTCTGAATATCTTTTATGATAAAGGCATGGTTCCTAAGGATTTTACCAGAGCTATTGTTATCCCTATTTTCAAAAAAGGTGATCACAGTTCTTGTGATAACTATACGGGTATCAGCCTACTCTCTGTTCCAGGTAAAGTTCTTTCCATGATTGTGCTTAATAGAATTAAGAATCTGGTTGACAGTCAATTGCGTGATGAGCAATGTGGATTCAGAAGTGGTAGGGGATGTGTGGATCAGATATTTTCACTTAGGCAGATTCTTGAGAAATGTTTAGAGTTTCAGAAACCTTTGGTTGCTAGATTTGTTGATTTCAAAAAGGCTTTCGACTCTGGTGATCGTCATAATTTGTGGTTGATTGTGAGATCATATGGTATACCAGACAAGTTAGTTAACATAATGAAAGCTCTCTATAATAACACTGAGTCGTGTGTGAGAGTTGGTAAGGCTTGTAGCAATTGGTTTAGCATTACTTCTGGTGTTCGACAAGGGTGCATTTTGTCTCCTTTTCTCTTTAGCTTGGTTATTGATTATATTATGCGAAATTCACTTCAAAGGAAAGATTTTGGCCTTAAATGGGCTGGAGATACGAAAATTTCTGATTTAGATTATGCTGATGATTTAGCCCTTTTGGCAAATGATGTTGATGAGATAAACTCTTTCATTCGAGCTGTTGATGAGACTGGTAGTAGAGTAGGTTTGGTTATAAACAGAGAGAAAACTAAAGTGATGAAAATGGTCAGGCAGGCTGTGATTCAGTTAATCTGAATGGTTGCAGTCTTGAGCAGGTGTCACAGTTTAATTATCTTGGGAGCTATGTAACAGATAATGGTGATGTGCGGCATGAGATTAACAGACGAATAGGGATTGCTGCCGGGACTTTTAAGAATCTATGGAGAGTGTGGAGAAATAGGCGTATACACCTAAAGACTAAACTTAGACTGTATAATAGTTTGGTTCTTTCTAGGGTTAGTTATGGTAATGAAACTTGGACACTTTGTAAACAAGATAACAGGAAACTAGATGCTTTTGATTCCAGATGCTTACGCAGTATCTTGGGCATTAGGTGGTTCAACTTTGTAACTAATGATGAGATTAGGAAAAGGAGTTTGCAACCTCCTTTAAGCAGCATATTGTGCAGAGAGAGACTCCGTTGGTTTGGCCATGTTGCCCGTATGAATAATTATAGATTGGCGAATAGGGTTATGAACAGTGTGCCTAAAGGCCTGAGAAAGAAGGGGAGACCTAGGATGCGGTGGGCAGACAATGTCAAACAGGACCTTGTTAGAATTGGTGTGCAGTGGCCAGATGCAGTAGATGTAGCTCAGGATAGACTTGCTTGGAGAACTAAATTGCACGGTCTGGTTGGACCTCCGTAGCCCATGGCTGCTTGAGGATGATGATGATGATGATGATAATTTAACGTGCGAATTTTATATTTTCGGAATTTATTTTTCATTATAATTTAACGTGGGGATTTTTAAATTTTTTGTATTTATTTTTTATTAACCTTTTTTTATTTTTTATAACTCGCGAATCTCTTTATTAGTTGTAAATTAACCTACGAAATTTTTATTCCTTATAAATTAACCTACAAATTTTTTATTTCTTTATAAGTTAGCTCTCGATTTTTTTATTTTTTATAATTTAACTTGCGAATATTTATAAATGAATTTTTTAAATCCTGATTAATTAAACACTTATCAAAAGTGACGGCTCCTTTTTTAATATGAACCCCCTTAATTAAAACGCTTATCAAAAGTTCAACCTCCTCGTTAAAAAACCCTTAATAATATGCGTCCACCTTTATTAAACACCTATCAAAGGTTCTGCCCCTCACGCCGGGCAATCAATTCAATTTATTTTTTATTAAAAGATAAATTTTGCGGGCAATTTATTTTTTAAAAATAATATTCATACTCTTATCGAAACGTATTATCCCATCTCCCCTTTATGATAGATCAGCTATTTTGTAAATAAACAAAGTACCCCATCGGAAGAAGACAATCCATCTTCAAATTTCCCTTCGCACGCCTAAACCTTCAAGTGTTGTGCCTCTCTTATTAAAATTAGTCTCCATATGGTTGAAGGGTTATATCTTCAGATATTTGTGTTCAGACATATTCTGCACCACACTTTCCACGTCCCTTACCACGTCAGGACTTGTTTTGAAACGATTAAGTGATTTTATGTTAAATTCCTATTTCTGCCATGTCTCAATTCATTACTCTCCATATTTTCATATTAATACTAAAGCATTTCAAAAACCTCACCACACTAATCAGAGGTAAAAAAATTCCTTCTTCCTTACAAATTTCAATCACCTCCCAATTAATTAATTTATTTTTCCCTTTTTAATACTAAGCCATTTCAAAGACATCGTGATCGCAACAACACCAAAAAAATCACATATAAAAAAATAAACTCACCTTCCTATTTTTTATTTCAATAGTTTATTACTAAACCGGCTCAAAGGAATTGCGATTGCATCAGCAAAAGAATAACCAATAAAACTAATTTTTCAATTCCCGTATATCCGTTACGCGACTTGGTCTCAAATTTAAAACTTTTTATTTCTAATACTTATATTTGCTGTATCCCCAATTCAGCATATGATTCACTTATGCAAAATATTACTCTTTCCTAGGAAGTAACTCTGCTCAGTAACAATCGAAAACAAAATATTATTCCTTCCTCGAAAGAAAAATCAGCTAATAAAAAATTATTTGGAAGTGAGATATCATATAAAAAAAACTGGAATTATAAACACTCTTACAGTTTTAAAAATCGTCTTTTCCTCCGTTTACTGGAGAACGTGTGATCACAAGACCAACGAATCATCATGCTGATGAAATTTAATTTTGCGCTGCGAGTTACTTTTGTTTGCAAGGTCGGGTATTCGGTTGTCTTTCATCGGATAAAAAAATAAATCTCTAAAGAGCTTTCGTACACGGTTTAGTTTTATAGAAAGTAAGCAATGCTAAAAGTAGAAAACGATTCATACGTTGTAAATACCCTTGCGTTTTCGCTTGCGTTGCGTAAAACATCTATCTTTAGTTCTACATCCAAGCACAACATTAACTTAAGTGTATGTTAATGGAGATCTGATTAAATTTTTTTCCTATTATCGCGAACGGTTGGATCGGCGATGGATTGCCGCATCCACAAGCATGGATGTGCAGCGGGCCAACTACGTCACAGGTCAGTGAATTTTGTGCTTAACTTTCATAGTCGCCCCAATAATGCCTTTTCACAACTCAGTGAGACTCGATGCCTCGCACTGGTGAGGGACGGAGTCGTTTGCTTTGACATATATGTTGCTATCGGACCTCAGTAAAAGAATTCTGCACTTATAGATATGTCACAAAAAAAATCGATGTTCTCACGCACAGCGTACATTGGATATATATCTTCACAAACTAAGAGTCACTCGAAGTGAAACATTCCAAGTCGAGAATTTTATCCATGAATTTCATCTTCCTCAAGGATCTTTTCAACCCTAATGTCGAAGTGAAAAAATTAATCGCTTTCAATCATGACGAAATGTAGAGCCCAATCACTTTGCTGGGCTGGTCGACGGAAGGTCCCGTATGCTGGCATCTTATCTTCGAGGAGATCTTTTCGACTTAACGACGCATTTCAACAGTTTACTGCTTGCAAGAGCTCCAAGAGGTCAGCTAATTTTAAAATGTCCTCTTACACTGTTCATCACAATTTAAAGGTATGTAGCAGTTACCGGGAGAATATGGTTTTATCCCACCAGAAAAGGAAATAAAGTACATTAGAAAGGGAAATCAATGTTAGAAGGAACCCGACTGAAAGTTGTTAATATCATAAGAAATGTGTGAATGTTTAGAAATCGGCGCCTATGTAACAAAAAATTTCAGTGTAAAAATGGAAAAACAAGCAAAAAATATATCGATTAATGCGAGTTTCATAGAATAATTGAATGTGTGAAAGTTTCAATCCCGGTGTGATATGAAGTAGAAGTAATGCGAAAAGAAATCTGCAGCAGCATAGATGCTAATCCCCACGTCATTTGTTAGGTGGTGATAGCGTTAACATGCACCAACATCAACGGATTTTCAAATGACATTCATGGTGTATCATTCCCATCACTTAAGTTTCATCTCCTTTTATTTTTCCAATTAATAACATTCCAACCCCCAATAGCACACAGTTTCTGCGGGACACTGCCTTTCCGGGAGTGACTTCGATGCCAAAATGGCACAGGGGACGCTCTTTCTCACAGTAGCAATATGACCATGCACTTTGCTAAAAAGCAAACCTGCTCATTGAACGATGCATTTCTCATTGACAGGGTACAATTAAGATCTGAACTAAAAAGTCATGGATGAAATTAAGAGTGTGTGGAATATTTTCATGTATGAACATGTAAAGTATAAGCGTGTGTTGAAAAGGTAGATTTGCACTAAGGATGTGTATATTTTCGGACCCATTCTCATCCCGTTTTCAGGGTTCCGTGTGCATTTCTACAATTATTTTCCCTGCTTTGTTTGAACAAGAGTATTAAATGGAAAAAAGTTAAAAAGTACCTGTATTTCTATATGCGTCCTAGAAAGTAGAAAATAAATTTAAAATATATCGATGGAGAAAACAATCACCAAGTTCGTATTCACTTCGAAAGGAAGATACGGCGCCGATACTCAACAAGATTGACGGCGCTCTATCTTCCTTTGAAGGATAATAGGGAATTTCCAATTGCAGTTGAAACTACTGATATCACTGATCACTGATTTCTGATAGGTTACTATTGATTTTCAGATATTTAACAAATTATTTGAATTACTGATTATTTGAACTATCAAAAAAATAATAGCGCTGGGGTCTGGTAGACCCCGCATACCAGTTACGGGTTAAGAATGCGAACACTGGGAAATATTAAGAATGCGAACTACTGAGAAATATTAATATACCATACGCTTGTTCCGCCGCATTTAAATCTAGTAAACGCATTCTTAATATTTCTCAGCAGTTTCAACTGCAATTGGAAATTCCCCATGAAAAATACAATTGACTCATAATTGGTTTTCTTTACGACAACACCCATCTTGTACCAAATATTAATTCATGGAACAAAATTATTTCGAGCTCTAAATCGTCACATTTGATTTGCACAATGTAAACTCTTTCATGAACAGCAATTATGCTACAAGTTGAATTCCTAAAACACTAGATTTAAACTTAAGACATTTAATGAAATTCAAACTTAAATGAGATTGTGCTTAACTAAAGCACCTCCTAGAACTCAATTTATGAATAGAACAAGTTGTTTCTAATATTTAATTATCATATTACTTTGGCATAATTACAGGAACAGCGACTATGCATTTAGTATAGTCACTGTTCCTGTAATTATGCCATAATATTATGATAACCACCTTAGGTTAATTATATAATACACAAGGGGGAACCTAAACGTAAGGCAATTAAATTCAAACGTAGATGTGGTTGTACTTGAGGATGATCGAAATCAAATATCTTACCTATCTTTTGGAATGCAGCAGGCTCGACCAGGCAGCCCAAGGGATGAGGCCTCCATCTCGGCAAGGTTTCCTGGCGACTAAAGAATTTTGGGAATATTACAGACGGGAAAGACATTGTGACGATTTCGTTCTTATTGTTAGTAAGCGATGAAATTTTGTTAGATGAATGAATGAACATATCTCATTGTTCCATCTTCCGTTCATTGTGTATTTCCGTTCTGATGTTCATTGTGCATTTCGGAAATATTTGGATTTAAATGTATCGGAATAAAACAGATAATTCTTTTGTAACTTAAGCTGATGAAGTGAATTCTGTTTTTCTAATATTAACATAGATTAAATTAAATGTATTTTTACAGACATAAAAATATATAGATGTTAGCGAAAAATAATTTTAACATCATCATGCAACAATCAAATAGTTGTACTGCAATGTATGTATTTAGTTTTTCCTCGAGTTTCGAAGAAGCAGAAACATTTTTTTTAATCAAAAGGTGTTATTGCAAAATATTTCACCACTGATTTGAACTTGAATATTCATATTTCGGTAAGTGTAAGGATTTTTCTTCAACGCGTTTGAATATTTTCGAGCACGACGTCATACGTTACGTTTTCTGTCAGATGTCTCGTAACAAACAAAACGTGTGTGTTTTTGTTAATGCAAGAGATGATAATGAGAGTGTTAGGTTTAAGAACCTGGAAAGAAACAGCCCATAACGGAGCTTTGTTCAGAGCACGAAATACAATCGAAACTACCGACAGCCCGAGAATTTTCAAACTTAGAAAACCCAAAATCTTGTAGTGGGCACGAAATATGTTAAGAACGCAGCGGAGGGATGGTAAAAGGTGAATCATGACCTGACACGGGTTAAATCCTTGTTGCTTCGCGCAAAGGGTGAAGAGGTGATAAAATGTAATATCCATGAAAAGGGACAAAATCCTTGTGCCACGAAAGTGTCGCTGAGTCCTATTTTATGAAACAACTGGATTTCCCTTTTCAGATTATTACATGTTTTATCATACCCTATCTCCTGTGATGGTCTGGAACAAAGGGGGTTGAAGTGGGGTGAAAATGCGGGTTTGACCAGAAGGGCTGTTTACTGTCAATGGATGACGTCATCCGATGTCTCTCGCCAGAGAAATTTTGAGATGGGTTCGAGAACACCCGTCAAGGGTGTGAGGGGGATGAACTTTTCCAAAACGTGTTGTAACACATCACGTGTGATACGGAAGCAAAGGGGGGTCCACAGAGTGATGGGTGATGTCATCCAAGATGATCGTCGATGGAAATTTCGAGCAGGGTTGAACATTCAAGATGGCTGCTCGGGGGATGAAGGGATGGAACTTTTGCTAAGAGTTTTAATTAATGAGAGTTTTTCAATAAAGGGGGATTGAGAGGACTCTTTGATGAATAATGAATTTATAGGTTGGTCATCGAAGATGGCCACCAAAGGGATGAAGGGGATTCCCTGAACGTTGCCACCGAAAGTTTAGTTGAACTTTGCAGTTATTTTGAGGAGTGCATCATCCATGATAACACCTGAGAGGAGGGTGGAATTATTCAATGGTTTACAAGTCTGGACATGGTGATTGCATCATACATTCCAGATTTGCACCCATTTCCTGGGACTTGGGTAGAATGCGCAAATTTTCTAAGATTTTTTCTAGACCTAGGATTACTTACGATGACGTCATAACTTGGTCCATCAGCCTTCTGTTATGGGAGATGTTGTGTTTGGCTGTCTCATTCCCTGATAATAGATGGCGCCACTGGCGAATCAGCAAAAATTCCGGAAATGCATATAATATTATTTCCCAAAAAGAATTTGCAGCTTCTGAATGTCCAGCGGTTGAACGCCTGGCATGTTTTGGTAGTCGTGGGTTCGGGTCCCACTCAGGAGAACCGAATTTTTCAAGAAACTATTTCAAGTCACTCTATGATATATAGAGTAAGGAAATACAGAGAGTCACTCACCTACTTTTTAGCAATCATTTGAGCCACCAACGTCAGACTATGGAACCAGTGTTTTCTGTCATGATCTTGTGCAAAACCACAGACTGCTACGCTATATAGAGTTAGAAATCAGTATGAAATAGAACAATTAATGTATCATGATTATATAGAAGTAATATCGAATAATCTGAAAATATTCACTTCTTTTTAAAAAGCCAATAACTTGTACTAAATTTTCAAAATCAGAAAATTTAGTACAGGTTATTGGCCACATGAGTTATTCATTATGGTGGAAATAATTAAATGGCAAATTGCTGGCGGTAGATTATAATGGTCACATAATATGATATGGAAACAAGAGATGTAATGTTGGATGTAAGATATAACACAAGCAGGCAATCGTTAACTGGCTCTCAGTGGCAGATGGCATAAGGGAATTAACTGTCTCACGCCGAACCAAGCATATCCCGAAGGTTGTAGAAGACAGGTAATACAAGACTAACCGAGATTTCAGTCCCCCACAAATTAATGAGGAAAAGGTTTCAACAGGTGTCGTGAACATGGAAATTGGAACTCAGAGAAATTTTCTATTTAATATTTACTGATGAGTCCACCTTGATTCTAATCTCGAATTCTCGACGTCTCTTAATCTGGAGAACGACCAGATACCGTCTATTGAGTACTAGAAAAAGGGAGCAATATGAGGGAGGTGCATTAGTGGTCTGAAGAGAAGTAAGATGCAAAGATTTTACTGATCTCTATGTATTCGAGAGAAATATTAATTGCTCTGATATTTAGGGATGAAATGCTTGCAATCCATATCAGACTTTTTATGAATGACGAAACTTTGAATTAATTCTAATGGGCTATATAGAAATTTTCTCGTCCAAAGATATGTGTTTTTAGTGAATAACCGAAATACACAATTTAAAGGAATAAAAGTACCAATTTTCTTATATGAGGTCTAAAAATTAAAACATGAAGTAAAGCATTACGATGATGAAATTTCTAACTGGATAAATATTTATTTTAAGGAAGATTAAACAATTGATTTATATATTGAACAGAAATTTCAGGAGACTTATCCTGCCCTGAAGGTAGTAAGATTTCAGTAGATTATTTCACCATTAGTATGTTTTACTTTTATTAATTGCATAATTAAAGCTCTGCAGACAAAAGTTCTGTCCACAGTCGCAAATCTTTTTCAGCATCCATCTATATTGACTACTTAATGTGTCGAGGTTTTGCAATGCTTAAGATCCGAAATATTTTTGCGAATAAAAGAAATCAGTCCATTTCTTATTAATAACTAATAATGAACTGGAAAAATTATACTGTGAAAAAAATATTCAGCAGTTCTGAGAATTATGCCTTACTAAATGTAAGACAGCAATTTAAGTAAATGAAATTTTGCAACTTCTTCTTTTTTATTACACATTAACTCTCTCTGTACGTCACTACGCGAACTTTGTGATCTCCAATACTGAAATTATAACAGATTTAATTCCAGTTTTCTATGTAACATTCCAATAAATTCGCTTATATCTGTTTTGTCAGCAGAAAGAGCGCTTTCTTCACAAACGTTTTGCTTTTCTTTTTTTTTAATTTGTGTCCTTGTTCCAAAGCATATGGTTTGGAATAAGGTCACAAATTAAAATTTTTTTAATTATATTAATTATTATTAATTATTTACTTATATCAGCCACCAATAATGCAGTAATGTTTGCTCATGATTCTGTATATCTTATTGAATCCAAGATTTTATCTGCTATCAACGTTAACATCACATTTTCGTTGCGGGTTACATTCTCTTATTATTACATTCTTCTTATTCGTTTATCCACTGAGAGCGTTTAAATGCGGATTTCGTCTCTATTGGTAGTCAAAGTGGTGGCCATGCATGGAGAGAGCGTTTAATCATTTATTTTTAGCGTAAGTTGTCTGACTATTCTACTTTGTGTACTGTTCCTGGGATACGCCACTGTACACTAAGAAAACGGTTCTTTCTTCAATTGACAGAATCATAATATATTGTGCACTGCCCAAATTAGTCAGCAGAGTAATACGTACTCGGATTGAAATCCATCGAACACCTTATCTCCAATCAGAATCAGATTGAATCATCCAATCTACGCAGAAAGAGATCTTCACTGGTTTTTCTAACTTGAGAAATAAAACATTTCCTTTTCAAGGAGCTGAACGAATCTAATCCGTATCCAAGTTTCGTTGCTTATGTGATCCAACCACTCTACGGAATATATGCGGGCAGTGACGTCTTTACCCATATTTCGATCATCTGACCTTGGCCCAGCATCTCACGTCGCACACATTCTCCCATCTGACTTATCGGGTATCCAGAAAATTGTTCGACGAAAATGTGTTCCTAATGAATATTTTATTAGAAGCTGAAATTTGTTCGAAATGGAAATTTATTCCACGGAAATGTGTTCGAAACGAAATTCTTTCTAAAACGAAAATTTCTTCGACGGAAATTTATTCGAAACGTTATCTGATATACGTTATCTGATATATTTATTCGAAACGTTATCTGATATACGTTATCTGATATATTTATTCGAAACGTTATCTGATTGTTATAATATAACAATGGGAATAAAATAAAACATATATGTGTATAACATATATCTAGGGACTTTTCAGCTCTCACAGCGTACACCAAAAAATTTTACTGCGTACCTCACTTTGAGAACCCTTAAACTATCAGACCAACCGACTTCATAACAAAGGAGAAGGAACGGCTGTTCTTATCAAAAGATATCTCAAGCAGTGCGAATTTCCTCTTGGCAACCTTATCACTCTGGAAGCCACAGTTGTTTGTCTTGAAAATCCACAATATAGATATATTCTGCGAATAAGTGCATACAAACCTGAATGCTCCTCTCTGCACTGCAGATATGGATTCTGTCTTTTCAAATAAATTCCCAACGCTTGTGGCTGGGGTTTAAAAGTTTTTAAGCGATTATTTCTTCGAGAAAGGGAAATCACTGTATTTTATATTATTTTAATCACGTAATATTTTTGTATAGAATTTTTTTGCCTTTTTATCTTAATTATCTTTAAGATTGTGTAGATAATTTTATGTAAAAATAAGATGAAATATTGTGTCTAAAAGGTTATTTTCGGTATACCATCAGTTATGTTGTAAACGCGATATATGCTTTCCGAACATCGATGCATCACAGATATTCCTATAATAGCAATCTAACTTTCTCATCAAAACTAATGAAGTTGGTAGAGAACACTCTAGACACTAACTCGAACGATATATTTTGCCACTGCTGGATTAATTCAGAATTATTATCAACTGCATGAGACATCGCTGCTCCTAGGTTACTAGACTCCATAATGAACCACTTTGGTTATCTCAGTAGACTTTCACCTTTTTACCCTATGTCTGTATTCTTATATAATTTTGGAAAATGAGAGTGTTATTCCATTTTTTAATAGTTGTTCTTAAGCATAGTGTTTATATACATTTATATTCCAGCTATCATGCAGCAGATTTAGTGAGTTTTTGAGAAAAACCGGGTTTTCTGATTTTCTTTAATTTATGCTAACCAGTGTATTAACTTAAATTATTGAATTATATCTCTAAAACTTTATTTTTTTATCGTTTTATTTCTAGCATTGTTTTCGGAAACCCATAAAATTTTGAAATAAAATTATCCCATAGAACATCACGGTGTTCTCTCAAAAATCGGTTTCTCTGTACTTATATGTTCTGAGCAATACGAACGATTTGCACCCTACAGCAGATTGTATTTTAGTGAAACTAAATATTTTCATGATGCAAACACATCAGAAGAAAACATCCTGTGCTAAACTGACTTTACCTATGTGTTTAAAAATTGTTTACATACATATTATGATTTTCACGGACTCTTGTAAGGAGCGTATCTTGGCTATCGACCTATCCGTTGGTAAGTTTATGCTCGTTGATAAAACTAAAGGATACATTTTTCCTTTAAGTTCTTAAACATTGAAAGAGCGATAAAAGCAAAGATGATGTTTCATGGTAGATGATAATATTTAATTGTGGTGCAAATTACTTAAACAGTTGGATTAGGTTATTGTGTTTGGTCAACTTAACAAAATGTTGAAGACAAACTTTAAACTAATCAGAGCATTATATTTTTCATTTTTAAATGCAATATATATTTAATATTTTAATGCAATAGTTTTATGCAGTATATTTATATAATTTATGCTATGATTTTAATGCAATAATGCGCGAATCCTCTGGAGCAGTGGTTCTCAACCTTTTATGCTTCACGTACCCCCTGGAAATTTGTATGTAACTGGCGTACCCCTTGTATAGATAGATAAAACTATAGTTATAGTGTAACAATGGGAATAAAATAAAACATATATATATGTAACATATATCTAGCGACTTCTGAGCTCTCACGGCGTACTCCAAAAAATTTTACCGCGTATCCCAAGTTGAGAACCCCTACTCTGGAGGAATAACCGTAATGAGAGAGCAAACTTTATTTTTCCTTGTGCCATTTTGATTGTTCCTCCCGATTCGCAGTTTAACCAGAGCTCTATGACACTTCTTTTCGCTATTCTTCAATCGCTTTGTAACCAATTTATTCTCTAAAAACTCGCATTCTAATAATAATATACAGTCTTACAGTCAATTCTAATAGAATTGACTGTAAAGCATAACATTGAATTAATTCTTCGGAAAAACTGTTTTGCATTTGCTGCATAAATGGCTTAATAGAAAGTGGAAGAAACTTCCAATGGGTGGAGAATCTGACATGTTCGAGTCTTATTTAAGGTACTTAAGTCTGTTTCTCGTGGACTGAAAAAAAATAAATACCCCCTCAAGCAGCTGCTTGCCACAGGGTCTGACATGAGCCTGTCATTTTATATGCCATAGTAGAAGGTCTGAGAAGATAGTAGGACCTCAGCAGAAAAACGATACACACATCCATGCCTTACCCGGGGCTCGAACCCAGGTCCTTTGGATCAGTAGCCAAGCGCGCTAACCACTCGGCCATGGGACGGCTCTCGTGGACTACTTTAAGAAAAAATGTGATACTGAAGTGCTCAAAAGGTTTTGGGATTATAATCCCCATTTCCCTTCCTTGGGTACAGTGAAGTACCAAGAGAGGGGTCTGGACCTCTCCTCCCCCCGAAAATCCTGTTGTCTTATACTAAATCTCAACTTAACTATCTGCTTTAAAATCCAAAACAGTTGTCTTTATTTTGTTCAGTTTTGAAAAATTCAAAAGAAATTGAACGTAAACAATTGAAAATTTTTGTATCATTTTATTTTAGCCCTATATTTTATGTCCGACACTAAAAATAGATAATAAAAAAAAACTATAAAATCTTATTCCATATTGAAAATCATATTAACCTTTCCTCTTTGTGGCATGTTCTCGTGATTGGGGAACCCTACTGAAGTCATATTTTCAGATCCCCCACCCCCCTCCGTAGCTAAATTCTCAGAGCCCCCCCCCCGAAACTAAATCCCGGGTACCTGCCTACTACTTGGGTATGCCACTGGTTATAAGATTTATGATTCATCCTTGAGTAGGTTTACCAGGTATCGTTTACTGGTAAAGTTAAATAAAGGTTGATTACATTACTTGCAGCTGATTTCGTGTGAAATTATATCTCGCTGACGTGGAACCCATGGCGAATAAATTGTGGTGACTAAGGTTGAAGAATAATCGAAAATACAAAAGCCGGTTTTTAATCGATCTGTTTTTCCAAAATCAGTTTTAACCGGTTTTCACCAAAACGTATATAACTTTTAAGAACCAAAATAAAAGGTTCTGACTCTTAACAAGCATAGCTTATCGCCTATTTTCTGGTAAAAAAAAAATGCAAAAATGCAACATCATACGCAAGCTTATGAAAAAGAAAATGACAAATTTCAAAATAACATATTTTATTTTAGCCAAAATAATACATCATTCAAACTATTTAGAATTTAAAAAAAAATTAATAAAAAATCTATACTTAAAAAACGAAATTAAACTTTTTGTAAAAAAATATAAAAAATGAAATTATAATTTATCTCTATTATGGAAAGAAAAATTGAAATAAATTTTTTGAATAAAAAAGCATTTACCTAGCAAACAAAAAAATAGACTCTTCTTGTAAGAAAAAATATAAAATTAAATTTAGATTTTATCGCTGTGTTGAAAATGACATCTTAAGAAACAAAGAGCATTAAAGGTAGTATCTATCATTCTTGAATGAAGCTTAGATAAAAAAAAAAGCCCGCTGCTGAAAAGCCTCTTTCTGATTCAACATCGTTGGTTTAACAATAAGTAACGCATTATTGTGAAAGCTAAATTTGTACTCGTTTTTTTAATGTAGCTTCAAAGTATTTAAATTCATCGTTGACATTAAAATCTCTCGAATCTTTCATAGGTAGCGTTTCTAATTTATTAATTTCGCTCAAATATTCGTGCATTAAGTCGTCATCTTCGTTAGTTTTTCACTTTGGACTCTGCGTTATCATCTACATCGATGGTTTGCCATTCATTAAGATAAAGCCTAAGAAATGAATGTGCTGCGATTTTCTGTACTGTTTGCCTGGATAATAAATAAATAATAATAAAAAATACCTTCCTCGAGCAGCTGCTTGCCACAGAGGTCTGACAGGAGCCTGTCAGTTTATATGCCACAGTAGGAGATCTGAGAGGATGGCAGGACCTCAGCAGAAAAACGACACAAACAGCCATGCCTTAACCCGGGGCTCGAACCCAGGTCCCGTAGATCAGTAGCCAAGCGTGCTAACCACTCGGCCAAAGGGAATAAATCAGACGATTCATTTTTAAAATCCTCTGGATTAGTTAAATATCTCAACAATGAAATGGCTTCCTTTTGTCGTCTTGATGAATAGCTTTTGATAAGGCCTTCTTTGAGATTGGCAGCAATAGGATTTTCCTTCTTATCTAGTTTCTTAAGACAAATTTTCAGAAGCATGTCAGCTTTAAGTAAAGTTTCTTCTTCAGAGCATAGAATCTTCAAAACAAATTCAAGTGGACGAAGAGTTTCAGCGACATTATCTAACAAATTCCATTCCTCCTCAAACACATTTTCTGTTGAAGTTAGTACTCGTAGAGCCTTAGGAATGCAGTTCCTTAGCTTTAGAAAACGTTCAATCATAGAAAGGAATCTATTCCACCGTGTCTTGCAGTCTTAAGATAAGCTTCTTTCCTTCTCCATTGAATTCCTCCTTTACGAAATCTTGAAGTCTGCCGTTATTCAAAGGAGATTTGCGAAACATTTGGCAGATTTTTCTGACTTTCTTAATTAGTCGAAATAATCTGCACTAAGTCGCGGTGCCTCATTTGTGTCAATATTTATCTTAAACATGGAATCCAAATATAGGCTTTGATTAATACTCATCTTCATTTAAGTCTTCATCATCATCTTCAATGTCAACATCCTTCTTCATTAACACTTTCATTAGCTTTGGAATACAAAATATCTGAAACTGCTAAATGAATGCAATGCGCAATACACTGTTGGTGAACTGGAATTATTTCCTTACCAAATTTAACCATTACGGCTGCTACATCAGTCGTACATCTGACAACATGTGCATTAAAATCTAAACCCAAACTCTTCTAATCTTTTTTGAACTATCTCTACAATTCTGTGTAGTTTAGAGTGTTAGATATTTTAATCATGCCAAGAGACCAATGCTGACTCTTTCTCTTATGAACATATATATTCATGTATCGTACATTTTGTACTCATCTAAAGTCAATGAGAAACGGATACCTTTAGTCACTTATTCCTTGAAAAAGCCATTAAGCTCCTGTTTCTTTTTCTCATAAAAACAAGCAGCAACTTTCTTACACCAGTATGGGATATTGAGTGAGGTTTGTCATATTTAGTGTTCTTAAACTCTCTTGAATAAATTTACTATTAGCAATGCAATGAAAACTTAATTCATCAGCACTAGCACGTCTCGAAATTTCTTCTTCCACAGATTTTCTTTGCATATATTTTCCCAAAGTCTTTTGCTTCTTGAATGCAGAAGAATCATTCGTTGATGCTAATACCATGAACATTTTTAACGTGCGAATTCAAAGTTGACGTTCACCCTCCACAACACTTTAAAGTCTTCTTGCATTTGTTGCATTCAACAGTTTCTTTTGTCTTACGCACAAAATAATTCCTTAATAATTTTATCCCATAATAATTTTAGATCTATTCGACATATTCCACAAATTTAGAAGGGGGTTTCGATTATTAAATTAATAAAATCCAAGTTTTAAAATTTGAAATTGACACTGAACATTCCAAAATATGTTTCATTAGTCGACTGACTCTACATGACAATCTACATAATGAAACAAACTAAAGATTGAGTTGCCAGATCGGCAAAAATTATACTGAAGAGCAGTTGTCAGTTTGTCACAAATCAAGTTAGTAGATAATGTATTCAAAGATGCAATTTCTTTTTCATGTTTTAAATACTGCATTTCAATTTTCAAAGCACAACAAGTGGAAAAATACAGACACATTAGGCAAGGGATATTCTACCTAGCAACTGATAGACTTCTAGACCTCCTAGGCAACATCTATCTCAACATGTTATCGACCAATCAACCAAAGCTCATACAAGTGTACAGAGAATGTGGCAAATGTTTTCTCAAAGATTTCATGACATTGATGGTTAGAGATAAAACGGGAAGTTGCAAATCCTTAGGGTGGGAAAGAACACAACTGAATTCCCTCTACTGTCAGACAAACGTCCTGGAGACAATATACTGGATGGATTGCCTGCCTTGTATGGTACGGACGTCAACACCGTTTCGTTGCATCAAAATAAAGCTTCGAATCATATCTCAGTGTCTACGAGCAGATATCTACAACTCAGATGGCAGAGGAAACAGGAATCTGCGCTACAACGTTCGGAGACATTCTTCCGAAGTCATCAGATACTTGGAATATGTACTTTAGCGCGTTTGAACTCTTGTGTGGTATGGAAGTCAACACCGTATCGTTGCATCAAGACAAAGCTTCCAATCATATCTTTAACTGAGATGGCAGATGAAATCGGAATCTGAGTTACAATGTTCGGAGACATTCTTCTGAAGTCACCAGATGTTTTGAATAGACTTTTACGCATCTGGACTCTTGAAACGGAGTCTGGGTAGTTTCTTTGTATTGTTGATGGATTATGGAAAGCTTGCAAAGAGGAATGAGACCTGTTAAATATGACATGCTTATTAGAAGCTTACTACAGAGAAAGGTAAACTATAGGGTAATTATTTGCACAGCAGGGACACCTGATGGAGCATGATTGATGATGGCTTGAAACGTAATATTCTACTAGCCTCTGCAAACGGTGCATGTAATGATTAACTTCAGTAATCAGGCAAATCCTAATTTTTGGGATCTGATTCCTGTGTTTTTTTTCTATCTAGAATGCCCTCTTTATCAGTTACTCTGAAAGAATTAACTAATATTTATTCTCAGATTAAATAATTCTTTTTATTTGATGTTTTGGTGCTAGTAACACACGCAACATTACGAAAAGAAGTAACAAAAATTTGTTACGTCAGGGGCTTTGCAGGATGACGAAGGTTCACGGTACAAGCATTTGTTAGTAGATATGATACCTAACCTGTTAATCAGTGAGCAAGTGATTGACTACCGATCCAAGGCAGCCAAGATAATGCCAGATTATATTGATGCCTATTATTTTGTGTTGGTTTTAAACCCCAAACCACACACTGACTCTACATGGTCTGGAGAATATCAACACGTTTTGAATTTATTGACTTATTGTTACGTAAATATTTTAATGAGAAATTTATTAATTTTTAATAAAAAGGCATGGACTTTTTTGTGCTCTCTTCCTGTTCAGTTCTCACCTTCCTTACAGATCATTTCTGTGGCATAGTATACCGTTTTGATCTGGCCCATCCAATTCTTCGAGGTCAAAGGTCAACTTTATAACTAACGATGAAAAAGAATTGAAAAATGGTTTCTGAGTGTATTTTGGGTCATAGATCTCGGATATATTGTGGAATTTTGGTTGCGATCTGTTCTTCGAGGTCAAATATAGATCCACTTGTGCTAGAGAATTACAAGTTGGTGTCTGGGGACGATTCGAGTCTCAATCTCAATAATTTTGGTAAATTTTGGATGCGATAGATCCTCCATGGTACAAGGTCAAATTTAGATATACCAATGCTGGAGAAGTAAAAATTAGTGAATAAAGCATTTCAGGCAGTAGAACTCCAAAATAAGAGGAATTTTCACATCCGGTGTGATAATCAAGGCCAAATTATGTTCGGAGTGACAATTTAGAAACCTAGATTTCCCTAAAGCACCGACTGATTTCCAGTATATTTATATATATACCGTAAAAATATATCTGGTATATTTACATATATACGTATAAAAGTTCGACTAATAGCCAGGGATACAATTTACCATTTCTTGTTTGTACCTGGTTACTATTCAAACATAGGCAATTATTTAGGTCCTAGCGTTTAATACGTTATACATGATATGTAATATTCAGTAAATGGAGTTAATTTTAAAAATCTGAAAAATTCAGTGAATAACCTTTCTTTTCAGTACTTTATATAAAAATATCGTTTATGTTTTTGGCTATTAAAATGCAAAATGATTAAATTTTGAATTTGTAAAAAAAAACTAGAAAACGCACATTTTCTTAACCTTTAATTTTATTCAAAAGGGTTAAAATAAAAAAAAAGTCAGACTAATGAATTGACCCACTTTAATTACTGTAAGTACCGTTTAGGTCTTTTCACCCATTTTAGACTTATATAAATTAAAAAATTAATTACCTGAAATTTTTGTAATTTTAAAAATAAAGTATGTTCAGTATGCTGAAAACACATTTTCGACTACAGTGTCGCTAAGACACAGTGTCGAAAATTCATTTTTCGACTACAGTGTCGCTAAGAGAAGTTAAATTTAAAAAAAACAGAAAAATTCTCTGTTTACTCTCTCTTATCCTATGCGTTTGTTGACAGTATATTTCGGCCATAAATACATCCGAAAAGAATATGTAGGAGAGATAGTCCTGAACCTACATTGGGGGACAAAAGTTAAGTTACACACATAAAAGTTGACGTAGGAAGATAACGACATGAGAGACTTTTATGAAATTCAAGTAAGAGATACTTAAGATCATGAGAGAGAACATATGAGATGCATAGGAATGGATGGCCAAGAATAATGCCCATGCGTAAATCAAGTCCTTCACTGATTGTAGCAGAAATGCATTTGTTCCGGTGATCAATAGGGAGTACTATTTGTTGCCAGATGTTCAGCAACCACGGCAATCCCCGGTTCTGTCTCACGACACTACCAAGTTAACGGAAAGCCGTGACTATCTAGAGTCAGGGGCAAGAATACACCATATAGATGCATCTCATCCCCAACCTCACATGGCAGCAGTCCAATAAAACGAAAGTTAACCACCGGTAGAAACCTGATATTTAATCTGTTCCCCGGTTAGCCATGAACATGGATATGTAAATCAAGTTCGCTCGGCACCCGGGGTGGAGACTCTTAGTCTCATCTCAGACTTTGAAAAGGGCTCTTACCTACTAGGTGACCAAATCCGTTCAGCCGTGCCCTTGAACTGCTCCACGGAGCACCTGATGGAGGTCTTGACACCATCCAACCGGGCCACTAAACTGGTCAGCGATGTCTTCAACCTCGGTTGGTCTTGGCTCTGTCCAACCGGGGACCCAATCTGGTCAGCAAAGCCTTCGACCGATTGCTGGGCCCGAAGCCCCCCTACCACGACAAGGTGGTCCCCTATCGGGGGGGGGGAGGATCAATAGGGAGTACGATACCCCTAAACACCATGCATGTTGCATAATTATCATGCAGGCTGGTGACAGGATAACGTATGAGGTCAGATGTCAATAAACGCCATTGTCCCGTATGCTCAGATCGCAGATCTAGGAGACTTCTGGGAGGGGGCCGAAGAGTCACCCCAGAGCGTCCTAGGGATGCTCAATAGGATTAAGATTCGAAGACTTGGCTAGCCATTCCATCCTGTGGATATCCTCCCTCTTGAGGTTAGCATCGACCAGCCCTATGAGGACGAGCATTAACGTTCATAAAAAAATAAACTCGGTGCCACAGCACACCTGAAAAGTCTCTCATAGGCTAAAGGATTTCTATATACCTTTGAGGTTGCATAGTACCACCCTGAAACACGTGCAATGGCGTACTGTCATCCAGAATTAGTCCTCCCCACACTAGAAGACCTCACCATAGTGATCTTATTGCTGGGTGTTTTGTGGTGGGTTCACGTTCTGCATTCTCCCCAGATGAGCACATGTCGGGAATCTATAGTCAGACTGAAACGGGACTAATCCATGAAAAGCACATGCGCCCACTGCCGCTTGGTGCAGGTGTAATTCAGGGCGGGGGTGGTTCAGTCGGTAGCGCGCCAGGCTCGTAATCTGTAGTTCCCAGGTTCGAGTCCCAGCTGGGTCAGCGTTGAGATTTATCTCCGCAAAATTCCCCGCCGTGCCCACGGTCAGTAGGGGACACCGATGGGCTTGGAAACGCCGCCGTACGTTAACGCCGATGGGACGTTAAGCCGTGGCCCCGTGTGCGGGAGAGCCATACCCTGTGCACGTTAAAGAACACGCTGGATGGCCTTGACGGGAGGCTACCATCTGTCTCCCAACAGCCGTTCCAGTGGGTCCCCTCCCCCAACCTTTTCTGAGCCTTCGGGGTCCGTGTGACCTGGCCATTTAGCCCATGGTGTATGGCGTGTGAAAAAAGTGCCGCTCAGAGGTAAAACAACCCAATCCAACCCAGGTGTAATTCTGTCTGCATGAAGTCCTTCGAGCTCTTCTTTTAGCGGAGAAGAGTGGGAGGCAAACCATCGGTTTCCTAGCACACAGACCTCTCATGAAGTCGTCTGGAAACAGTTCGTCTTGACATCATCGTGCCTGAAGTGCAGATGAACTCGACGGCGAATTGCCTAGCTGTCATCTTCCTATTCCTTCTCACTTTTATTGCCAGATATCGGTTGTCCTGTGATGTTGTGACCCTTGGCTAGCCCAGAACTAGTTGTTGAGACCATTCCCGAAATCCTGATATTGTTGCGATAGCGAAGAGATAAACATCCGACAGACATTAAGCATTCTGGCTACTGCAGCTTGTTGGGTCTGTCCTGTCAATGGCTATCCGCATCTCCAAACCCTCCAAGCAAGTGTTTGTATGTCTGCATGTTCTCCAACATCTCTTGCAAGCTGATGGACTTTGGAGTGGGTGAGGTACAATATGACGTTTATTGATCTGTACTCTCTCCACGCATATAAAGCATGTTATAATGCCTTATGTGCGTGGTATTTTGCATGTGCTTTCGCAAGCACTATTCACATGCCATTTCTTTTTGCATCTTTATCATGGTCTGATGTATTTACTCTATAGCAGTGGTTCTCAACCTTTTATGCTGGAAATGTGTATGTAACTGGCGTACCCCTTGTATAGATAGATAAAACTATAGTTATAGTATAACAAATGGGAATAAAATAAAACATATATATATATGTAGCATATATCTAGCGACTTTTAAGCTCTCACGGCGTACCCCAAATAATTTTACCACGTACTCCACGTTGAGAACCCCTACTCTACAGAACGTTTTTAAATTCTAGCCAGTCATTAGGTGTAAACATATCAACTTTTGTGTATGTAACTGACCTTTTGTCCACAATGTATAATAAGTACCGGTTTGTATGATATGTAGAATGCTACGCTAGTCTAGGTGCTCCTAGACAAGCGCAGCATTCCACATATCATACAAACCGGTACTTATTATATACTAGTCAAGGAAGTATGATATGTGGAAAAAATCAACAAATATATTTTTAATTAAATAAATATAAATAAATTAAAAAATGTAAAAAATATCTATCTTTCTATATGGGCTCTAAAACGTAGAAAATAATCTTAAAGTATATCGATGGTGCAATCAGTCAATGAGTTCGTTTTCACTTCAAAAGAAGATAGGGCGCTGATTTACCTACACAATAAGATTGACGGCGATAATATACACAGTCGTATCAGAATAGTATGACCACCTACCATAGTATATGTATGGTCAGTTTCGTTTCACTTCAGTCCAGTCAGTCGGCCCCACTCTGCTCTGCTTTCTGTATTGAATGAAGCCTGAGCTTAATACATAACTGAAAGTGGAAAACATATCCTGTTGAATGGAACACCTACACTAGCGTTCAAGAATACATATTACTCTAATAAGTACCGTGCACATCAGATTGAAACGACTCTGGATAAATAATGTCTAAGAGTATGTTTTGTGTGATAAGAAAAAAGAATGCTCAAGGGTAGGGTTACCATGTTTCAGTCATGCGGAATGAGAATAGCGTTCGGTTGTTTTAGCTCTGAGCGGCACCATTTTGTGTAAAATAGGCTAAATGACGCGATCACAAGGACCTCAGCCGATGAAAGAAAGTTGTGGAAGGGATTCATTAGGTAACTTTTAGGAGATAGATGGAAGCTTCCCGTGAACCCCATCCAGCTGTTCTTTATCGTGCACAGGGTATATCATAGCCACGGTATTATGGTTTGAGGACCTGGGTCCATTGATCACATGACCTGGATCCACTGATCACAGTGAATCAACGGTTCGACACGACTACCTACCTTTCTATTATTGGCGATCAAGTATACCCCCCTTTATTGAAATTATAGGATCTCACAGTTATACACCTGGTAGTAATATGTTAGATAAATATAGAGGAAAAATTGTCATATGCCGGGTGGGATCTGACATGAGGACAGATCCCATCCAGCTAATGGCAATTTTTCCTCTATATTTATATCCCTTTATGATGACATTGTAGCAGACAATAAGATAACACGACATGCCATTATCACCATGGCATCTATCTATCTATAGACGTTCTATATACACTGAAATCCCAGTTTATTAGGTACACCTACCTAATATTGTGTTGCGCCTCCTTTATTGGGACATGGGATTTACAAGATGCTGGATGCCTTGTGCAGGAATCCGTACGGAAATGATTGTGTCACACAGTTGCTGCATATTGGACGGCGGCACGATCTCACGGCAAACAGTAATTACCACCGCATCCCAAAGATAGTCGATAGAATTTTTGGGGAATGTGCATACCAATGAAGCAAGGAAAACTCATCGGCATGTTCCTGGAACCATTCGACGATGATATGTGCTTTGTGAGCATGAGATACATGCAGCATGGTAATGCTGAATGTGTCTATCTGAGTGAGAATATACTGTAGCCACGAAGGATGAATTGGTCCACAACGATATTCAAATACACCTGGCGTTCAGATGTCCTTCGATGGGTATCAGGGGACTGGATGTGTGCCAGTAAAATATGTCCCATATCATTGCACCGGCCGGAACCTGGATTCATCCGACCAGGCTACCTTTTTCCAGTCGAAACGGTCTAGTGTCCAACTTCTGCGTCCACTGGTGATTTTTATTCATGCTCTTTGCTAACAACATCGGAACTCAACAGTCAGTGGCTATTGTAGCCTATTCGTGAATAGATCCGATACTTGGTGCGTTTGGAGATGACCTTCTGCACACCAATGTTTAATTCTGCTATAATTTGCCTGGTTGTAGCCTGTCTGTTCGTTTGCACGATTCTCCTTTGACTCCTCTGATCCACAAATTGTTTCCATCCACAGGATCGCTGATCACTGGTAATTTTTTTTGTTTTTCGCACCATTCTTGGTAAACCCTTGAAGCAGTTGCGCATGAAAAGCCAGGAGGACAACTCTTTGATATATGATAGAACCGGCATGCCTAGCACCAACTATAACGTCACTTGTAAAGTCGCTCAGGTCGCTTGTTTTGCCCATTTTGATGCTCAAATCCAACTCTATACTCAAAGAGCTGGTCTGTCTGATGTATACTGCATACCGCGGTCACGTGACGTGCGTGTTACATATTGGAATGAACCATTTATGTGATAAGGAGAGGTGTATCTAATATACTGGCATCTCAGTGTAGATAAATAGACTTATAACTATAAATACATACAGATCTATCAACAAGATAACATGCCTTGTCATATGGATCAGCAATTTTCAAACTGGTTTCAGGAATATGACGATGAATTCTACGTCTTCCTCTGGCCACACAACTCATCAGATCTCAACCCGATTCAGCATGTTTGGGACCTACTGGAAAATGTGATTTAATGCTGCTGCCCTCCACCTGGCAATGTGCAGGCATTATAGGGCACATTGCGGAACACATGAGTAGCATTACCACAGGACATCCTTGTAAAAGACTGCAGACCAACCTCCCAGTGGTTGTAATGTTCAATAATAAATAAACAACAGGACATCTTACAACGCCATATGGAGTCAATGCCCCGAAGCGTGCAGGCTGTATTAAGGTCAAAAGGTAGCCCCAAAGTATTAGGTACGTGTTGCTAATGCAAAGTCAACTGAGTGCATAAAGAAATTGCTATTGGAGTGGGGACGGAAGTCGCTCAAATGGTAGCGCGCCAGGCTCGTAATCTGCAGTTTCCAGGTTCGAGTCCTATCTGTGTCAGCATTGAGATTTATCTCCGCAAAACTCCCCTCCCTGCCCACGGTCAGTAGGGGACACCGATGGGCTTGGAAAGGCCTCCGTCCGTCGGATGAGAAGTTAAGCCGTGATCCCGTGTGCGAGATAGCCATACCCTGTGCACGTTAAAGAACACGCTGGATGGCCTTGACAGGAGGCTACCATCTGTCTCCTAACAGCTGTTCCAGTGGGACCCCTCCCCCAACGTTCTCTGAGCTTCGGTGTCCTTGTGACCTGGCCATTTAGCCCATGGTGTGCAAAAAAGTGCTGCTCAGAGGTAAAACAACACAACCCAAGCTATTGGAGTAATTTTTCCCCAAAACGTAGATTAGATTTAGTACATGCTTCCCTCAATATTCATAGTCAATGTGTTCAATGGAAAGTGTTGAAAAGAGGAATACTAAAAACTATTTCTCCTGCAGACAAAACTTTATAAATGTTATATTATAATATAATTCGTTCCTGGACACTCAAAATCAAACAAATGCTTTGCTGGAAGGGAGTTATTGGCTCAACTGATAGCGTGTCTGGCTCATTCCTACTTTGATTAAAAACAAAGGATTTTGCGGAGATTATCTCTGCAAAATCCTTTGTTTGCTCTCGTCGAGAAAAGAGATATCGATTTGCTTCTAATGACTGCTGTCCAATGGATGGGCTGTCAAGCCATCACCCTCTTGTAAGAGAGTTCTATCGCTGTGGTGCCGCTCAGAGGTAAAACAACCCAACCCTATCGCTGTGTATGTTTAAGAATGCGTTTGGATTCCCTTGACTGGAGTCTTCCATCTTTTTCCTAATATCTGAGCAGCGGATTCCCTTTCCTTACCCAGATGAGATGAGTCTTAACGATCTATCTAGTTGCCCATTGGGTGCACAAAAAATACCGCTTAGTGGTAAAATAATTCCACAACTTTAATACCTTTCTTAAGCAGTTATGAGTACTATATTGTCTTCAGCATCCTGTTGTATTTTAATTCTCTATGATCGAAATATGAACTGCTATGAAAAAATTTTTATATTCTCTTTTCTATTCGTAATGGGCAACTCTGATTTTCCCCGTATTAAAAACGAAGAAGAAACATTATTTGAATAATGTTAAACAACTTAAAATATCATAGTTTGCAAAGCAGAGGAAGTGCTGCAGGCTCCCAGAGGGTGAGTGACATCAACATAGGCCAAGGAGGGAACGTGTAATGGGTTGTGTTGCGTATCTTTATTCCATGCACCAAGAGGTGATGGCTGCCGTATAGAGACCACCAAGAGGTGATGGCTGCCGTATAGAGACCACCAAGAGGTGATGGCTGCCGTATAGAGACCACCAAGAGGTGATGACTGTCGTATAGAGACCACCAAGAGGTGATGACTGTCGTATAAAGACCACCAAGGGTGATGACTGCCGTATAGAGACCACTTGAGGAAAAGTACAAGTGTGGAAAGGGACAAAAAATAAGCCCCCCCATAAAATCGTAAATCCTGTCTAACCTTGTTGTGAATTATTACTCCTTATTGTGGCTGGAACTACCCCTTTCGCTGCTCACAATTATTTTCCATAAGTGAATGATGCCACCAATTATAACAGAAATACTCTCTAGCTAATTCTGCTACTAAATAAAAATGAAATAACTAATTCTAAACAATCTGATATTTATTAATGTAGTCTTATGCTGGACGGACAGCCAGTTAGTCTCGATCGCCAGGGCTGACAGAGCATGGCAAAAACATACTATTTGACTCTCTCAAAAACTCCTGGGAGCACTGTCTGAGATGCTCCTTTTCCTTAAGGGTCGAATACCTGGAAGAAAACACGGAGCTTCAGAGGCTCATTGGTCTCAGAAGCAGTGCTCCAGCAGTCTAATGGCCTCTTCACTTTTCGAATAGCTGATCACTTAGTCCGGTAAGACACCTTTCACTGGGACAAGAAACTAGTACTCAGAATGGATCACTTAAGTTTGGGCATTAAGTAAAAATTATAATATTCATTACATACCAGGGGCGGCCCCGTCATTAGAGGCCAGAAGGGCCAGGCCCCACCAACATTTCTGTGAAATATACTAAAATATTAACTCCGAATTAGAAAAAATGATGAAAATAATATTTTATATGGATATTTGTTTTTTAAAACATCTTGCCCGTTTTATTTCATTTCAATGCGCATTTAGTGAAGTAATGCACTGCAAACTGCGTTGGATCACCTTAATTATAAGCGTAAAGAAATGTGGATGTTACGGGGTAAAAACTGCCGCTCAGAGGTAAAACAACCCAACCCAAGCTATTGGAGTAATTTTTCCCCAAAAAAGTAGTTTAGATTTAGTACATGCTTCCCTCAATATTCATAGTCAATGTGTTCTATGGAAAGTGGTGAAAAGAGGAATACTAAAAACTATTTCTCCTGCAGACAAAACTTTATAAATGCGCTATTCGTTCCTGGACACTCACATTTACGAAGTTTCAAGTGTGCCTATAAATTTCCATCATTCACCATGCTAGTGTCAATCATTTGCCAATCCGCCTACTTCAGTTTCCAAATTAAAGTGAGGTTTGGGCAACTGTGAAACGACCTACAACAATCAACATTACAATGGATCACATCACTGATTACAGCGACACTACTAGGTGATTTTTGGAAACTCAGCAGTTGCTAATATGTGATGGAGGATACAGTATTACCGTTATTGCCTTCGGGCAGGGGCGTAGTGAAGGACTATGGTTGAGGGGGAGGGGAATCGAAAATTTTCCAACTCGAAAATCAAATTTTGTCAACTGAGAAATTAATGTCTGTCAGGTTCGCACCTTGATTTTCGCTCCGTGGGGGGTGGGGGGTTTGAGGCAATTACAACTGTTCCGCATTTTCCCAAGAAACTTCCAATTTTGGCAACTAGCCATAATTTCACGGAAATAATCTCAATATTTACATCTCGCCTGAATTGTAGCAAAAGTCAGTGTGAATTTTCCCAACTCCCTTTGATTTGGCCAACTCTCCTTAATTTCACAAAACCAGTCCGGTTCTTTACATCTCTTCAGATTTTGCCAAGTCACTTCAAATTTTTCAAACTCCCCAAGATTTTGCCAAGTTATCTCGTTTTGGTCAACTCTTTTTAATTTCACAAAACTAATCCCAATTTTCACAACTCCCCTGTATTTTAAAGTGGATTCGAATTTTGCCAACTAACCTAGATTTTGACAACTTCCCAAGATTTTGCTAAGAGTTCTCAATTTTGCCAACTCTCCTTAATTTCATAAAACCAATTGCAATTTTCACAACTCACCAGCATTTTGCCAAGTGGTTTCCAATTTTGCCAACTACCCTAGATATCCACGTTACCTCGAGTTTTCCACCTCATTAATTTCATAAAAACAATCTCAATTTTTATATCTTTCCAGAATTTGCAAAGTCACTGCAAATTTTTCACTCCCTAAAATTATGCCAAGTTTTCTCGATTTTGTCAACTCTCCTTAAATTCACAAACCCAATCCCAATTATCACAACTCTCCCGTATTTTACCAAGTGGATTCGAATTTTCCCAACTGCCCTAGATTTTGCTAACTTTCCTCGATTTTTCTAACACTCCTTCATCTCACAAAACAAATTCCAATTTTCACAAATCGCCTATATTTTACCGTGCATTTGAATTTTGCCAATTGCCCTAGATTTTACCAACTCGCCGTAATTTTACAGAAAAAAATCGCAATTTTTATATTTTCCCTTAATTTGCCAAGTTACTTCGAATTTTATCAACTCTCCTTAATTGCACAAGAAAGGCACAATTTTCACAACTCCCCTGTATTTTACCAAGTGGATTCGAATTTTGCCAACTCTCCTAGATTTTGCCAACTCGTCGTAATTTTACAGAAAAAATCGCAATTTTTACATCTTTTCTGAATTTGCCAAGCCACTTCGAATTTTATCAACTATCCTTAATTGCACAAGAAAGGCACAATTTTCACAACTCCCCTGTATTTCACACCTCTCCTTAATTTTGCAAACACAATCCCAAATTTTACATCTCTCCTAAATTAGCCAAGTCACTTCAAATTTTTCAGACTCCCCAAAATTTTGCCAAGTATTCTACGTTTTGTCAACGTTTTCTACATTTTGTCAACTCTCCTTAATTTCACAAAAACAATCCCAATTTTCACAATTCGCCCGTATTTAGCCAAGTGGATTCGAATTTTGCCAACTGCACCTAGATTTTGCCAACTCACCATATATTACAGAAAAATGTTCCAATTTTTACATCTCACCTGATTTTTGCAAACTAACTCCGAATTTTGTCAACTCCCCAAGATTTTGCCAAGTCACTCTGAATTGTGCGAACTCCCCAAAACTTTACCAAGACACTACGAATTTTGACAAGTCACTCCGAATTTTGCCAACTCCCCAAGATTTTGCCAAGTCACTCCGAATTTTGTCAATGTCCCTAGATTTTGCCAAGTTTCCTCAATTTTGCCAAATCGCCATAATTTTACAGAAAAAAAAACATTTTTTAAATCTCACCTGATTTTTGCAAAATCACACAGATTTTTGTCAACTCCCCAAGATTTGCCAACTATCCTAGATTTTGCCAACTCGCCATAATTTTACAGAAAAAAAAATCCAAATTTTTACATCTGATCTGAATTCACGATTTTGCGAAGTCATTCCAAATTTTTACAACTCCCAACAATTTTGCCAACTCCTCAAGATTTTGACAAGCTGTCCCGAATTTGCCAACTCACCTGTAATTTACTAAGTGGCTTCGAATTTTACCAACTACTCCAATTTTGCCGTCTCCATTTTCCCAACTGCCCTTTTTTTTGCCGTCTCCATTTTTCCAACTGCCCTAGATTTTGCTAACTCCCCTTAATTTTACCAAAAAAAAAAAGATTTACAAATTTTCACAACTGACCTAGATTTTACGAAGTCGCTTCGAATTTTGCCAACTCCGAGTTAGTTTGGAGGGAGCCTCCCGCCATCCCCCCATAGCTACGCCCCTGCCTTCGGGTAAGTAATGTTTTATTATGCAGTAAAATATATTTATTTATAAACATTACTAATAAATGTAGTATTCATTAGTTTACATATTGCGTATATTACCGATTCAGTCGACATTAGTGAGAATATTACTATGTAGTAGAAAACTAAGTTATTTTAATAGCGGCCATATGAAGTAGTATATACGTTTGAGGGAATAATCGGCATCATATTGCCTGTTGATGAGAATTTCAATACACCTACCTAATTGGAATAACTGTGAGTATGATGGAAATTTTAAAGGGAATTTGCCATTCAGGTAATAAACGCCCGAATACTGAGTTAAAGTAAAAGATTAATCTAAATATTTAAATTAGGCATCAAAAGCTAGGTTTCCATATTTGTATGCATGCATATATGTAAAAAGATGCCCCAACATCAATCGTCGAATGTGTGGATGCATTTCATCAGTATCGCCAAATATTTTTAACTCAAATAGTACTAGCTGGTCAGATTTCTTCGTATAGTTTGGTAATGCATTGACATGTAACCTTGTGTTAAATCGATTAATTAAATTTTGTTGTAGAAAGGTTTTTTGTCGTAATTAATTTATTTAACATTACATTCCTCTGGAACGGTTCTGACTCAAAGCAATGAAGAAAAAGGAAAACGTAGGATAAATATATAAAAATACCGCTGAACGTTAAGGTGGAAACAATAGAGAAATTTCATAATGACAGTTAAATGAAGGAAAATATATGTAGAATTCACATTAGCTTAAAGAGTAAAAAAGCTCTCTCAGATGTTACAAATCGAAACCATAACCTTAATTATTCTCTTCGGTATAATTTTCAATCTTTAAGGAAAACAATTTTAATGAGGCATAAGAATTCAAACAGGCTAGATGCCATAATATTTAGTCAGTAATTGCAGCAGAGGTAAAATGCAGTAAAATGTAAATCAATTTTTAAATATAACACTTCAGTTACATTTAAAATAAGAAGAAGTACTCCCTCAAGCAGCTGCTTGCCACAGACGTCTGACAGGAACCTGTCAGTTTATATGCCATAGTAGAAGATCTGAGAGGATGGCAGGACCTCAGCAGAAAACAACACGAACATCCATGCCTTACTCGTGGCTCGAACCCAGGTCCCTTAGATCAGTAGCCAAGCGCGCTAACCACTCGGCCACTATTTAAAATATTGTAATAAATAATAATTTATTCATACTCATATTTAAAATATTGTAACGAAACACAGTTTTGTAATTTATTTAGAATAACTTTGTGATGTTTGCAACGGGGATTTGGCCAGTCTGAATTGTGGTAAATTGGTGTATTTCTGAGAGGGAAAAGTGGATCAAGATGATCTTTCTTCTATGAGTTATCATTAGTTATGGAAATAGGACGGAGGTGACGGAGTCATATTTGCGGTAGAATATCATTAATTTGATGCGTAATCTACCGATCTGTCTGCTTACGAGTTGATATAGATGTATGGTTATGATATATTATTGCGCACCAATATGGTTGCATGAGCTATAACTTTACTAATAGTGTTATGCAAATTTATGTTCGTTGGTTGCAATGACATGAACGTTAATATAGTTAATTCCAGAAAATCATTAATAAGGCTTAGTGAGTGTATTAGTCATGTGGTTTTCTTAATTTCAGAAAGGAACTGTTTGTTTACGAATTTGCATCATTTGGACTAATTGCCTCTGGCTGAATTATTCTGATAACATGAGGGACGGTCTCAGTCGGTAGCATGCCAGTCTAATCTGCAGTTCCCAGATTCGAGTCCCAGCTGGGTCAGCGTTAAGATTTATCTCCGCAGAACTCCCTGCCCATTGTCAGTAGAGGACACCGATGGGCTTGGAAAGGCCACCGACCGTCGTATGGGATATTAAACCGTGGCCCCGTGTGCGGGAGAGCCATTTCATGTGCACGTTAAAGAACACGCTGGATGGCCTTGACGGGAGGCTACCATCTGTCTCCCAACAGCTGTTCCAGTGGGTTTCTTCCCCAACCTTCTCTGCGCCTTCGGGGTCCTTGTGACCTGGCCATTTAGCCCATGGTGTACAAAAAAATGCCGCTCAGAGATAAAACAACCCAACCCAAATTTTGATATCATGATGGCGCAAGGCAGCTCCCTTCCGTACTTGAAACTACTGAGACCAAATAATTCAATTTTTAGGATTATTTTCTGGAATAAATTATAGAAACGAGTGCTCTTTAAATTATTACAATCAACCAATGTAAATTTACACACTTTCATTCGTAATAATACTAAATCTACCAAATGTAAAAAACTACGCAATCCTGTACTAATCATATTCATTTGCTTACACTAGGAGCGTACGGGAACTTTTTTCAATTATGCAGCTATAGCAGGGGGTCCCGGCTGCGATAAAAGTTCTGTTTCTTCTTCGACATTTAAATAATTATTTTATTGATAATTGGTACGTGATACTTAGAATAGGTTTCCCTAATTCCGCAGAATTTGTGTAAAATAACAATTATTATTAAAAAGAGACCTGCTCCTGTCATGTCGTGACGCTACAGTTCTCAGCGCACCTTGCCAGTCCATGTCTGGCAAGGAACGGATCTTTTCATCAACTCAAATCTAAAGTAGCAGTATTTGTGTTTGATTTCTCAAAATTCCAGCGTTATATTTAAAATCGGTTTATTTGTTTTAGAACAATATAAAGGATTTCGACAGTAAAAGAGGGGGTGAGATCAAAAACCTACACAAAAGGCCAGTCTAGGCTTACTACCCCTATTTTTCAGAAGTTTACTAGTCTAGTATTAATAGCAAATTTTCCGTTGAAATTCAGTGGATCCCATGACTACCTCTTATAACTAAGCAAGTGTAAAAATAATAATGGTTTAAAATTCGAACTAGTTTTGTTATTGGTTATTTTAATTTTAATTTATATTTAATTTATTATTTTTTTAATTTTAATTTAAATTTTCAATTTTTAGGGCAGCACTGGTAGAAAACTGTGCGAGAATTTTGGGAACAATACATATTTTGATATTTTCACCTAATATGAAATTCGGATATAATAAGTATGAGAAATGATATAATAAATATTATACATGAATGAATTATATAATAAATATTGTACATGAGTAAAATATATATATATATGTATACATATATATCAAGAGAAAAAATCTGATGTTATGCAATCACTTCTGTTACTGAACATAAACAAATATGTATAAAGAAATTCGTATAACATATGCCCCAATATATATATATGAAATTTTATTAGTCGTCTATATATGTTATTTTCCAAGTCAATCGATGTTCTTTTTCACACCAAGGACAGAGTCGGAGTTAGTGCAGAAAAAACGTGGCACACTACCAATCTGAGCCATCACCACCCCTTCCTAATTGGTTTCTCTGTATAAAACGTATGCTGGCCCCTCCTATTAGCAACTGATGAGCTGCCACTGTTAAATGTAAAATATACTTCACTGCCAAACAGACATTTCTAGATGCTACTTGTAATAATTGACCTCCTAAGAAATTATCCAAACAAGATAAGGCATAATGAATGTGACTAAAATAGAATCAAATATCTACATGCTAAATCTAAAGTTAAATTAAAATTAAGGAGAGTGAGACACTGAATTCAGGCTAGTGAATAATTACAATATCATCGTTTGGTTTTACATGGGACAGTTTCCTTTCTGGAGTCCTTTGGTCAAGGCAAGGCTAAGAATTCGAAATAACCTGCTAGCACTCCAATGTCACTCACATGTTATCACTAGACGATTGAGACCAACAATCATGTAAGTGGTGGCGAGCAACTGATTGGGGCTTCCCTCTGTCTCTAGGGTAGAAAGGGAGGAAGACTAATCTTCGTGCTCCTTCCTAACAGCTACTAATCGTCACAACCTACTGCAGCTTTTGTTGCCAAGGTTAGGGTTGGGTTGGGTTGTTTACCTCTGAGCGGCACTTTTTTGCACACCATGTGCTAAATGGCCAGGTCGAATGGACCCCGAAGGCTTAGCAGAAGGTTGGGGGAGGGGACCCACTGGAACAGCTGTTGGGAGACAGATGGTAGCCTCCCGTCAAGGCCAACTAGCGTATTCTTTAACGTGCACAGGGAATAGTTCTCCCGTACACGGAGTTACGGCTTAACGTCCCATCCGACGGAAGGCGGCCTTTCCAAGCCCATCGATGTCCCCTACTGACCATGGGCAGGGCGATGAATTCCAAGGTTAGGGTGGTTGTTGTTAGGAAGAAGAGTTTTTGGGGAGCTAGATGCCAAGGCACATGCAGATTATGCAATTGCATTAACAGTTCGTGTTGGCACACTGGTCTAATATGCCAAGTTTCGTTAAGCAGTTTTTAGGATTCCTTTCGTTGCTAGCTTTGTTGATTTCAAAAAGGTTTTTGACTCTGTTGATTGTCATAATTTGTGGTTGATTGTGAGAACGTATGGAATACCAGAAAAGTTAGTTAACATAATGAAAACTCTCTATAATAACGCTGAGTCATATGTGAGAGTTGGTAAAGCTTGTAGCAATTGGTTTGGTAGATTCTGGTGTTCGACAAGGGTGCATTTTGTCTCTTTTTCTCTTTAGTTTGGTTATTGATTATGTTATACGAAATTCACTGCAAGGGAAAGATTTTAGCCGTAAATGATCTGAAGATACGAAAATTTCTGATTTAGAGTATGCTGATGATTTAGCCCTTTTGGCAAATGATGTCGATGAGATGAACTCTGAGAATCGAGCTGTTGATGATATTTGTAGTAGATAGGTTTTGTTATAAACAGAGAGAAAACTGATGTGATGAAAATTGGTTAGGCAGACTGCGATTCAGTTAATCTGAATGATTGTAAGCTTGAGCAGGTATCACAGTTTAATTATCTTGGGAGCTATGTAACAGATACTGGTGATGTGCATCATGGGATTAACAGACGAATAGGGATGCTGCCGGGACGTTTAAGAATCTATGGAGAGTGTGCAGAAATAGATGTATCCAATAAAGACTAAAATTAGACTATAAAAGTTTGGTTCTTTCTGTGGTTAGTTATGGGCGGTTTTTAAGCAAGATAAGAGGAAACTGGATGCTTTTGATTCTAGATGCTTAAGCAGTATCTTGGGCATTAGGTGGTTTAACTTTGTATGTAATGAAGAGGCTAGGCCAAAAGGAGTCGACAACCTCCTCTGAACAGTATATTGTGCAGTGAAAGACTCGATTGGTTTGGCAATGTTGCCCACATGGATAATGATATATTAGCGAATAAGGTTATGAACAGTGTGCCTAAAGGCTTCAGAAAGAGGGGGAGACCTAGAATGCGGTGTGCAGACAATGTCAAACAGGACCTTGTTAGAATTTGTGTGCAGTAGCCAGATGCAGCTAATGTAGCTAAGGACAGATGTGCTTGAAGAACTAAATTGCACAGTCTGGTTGGACTCCTTAGCCCATGGCTGCTTATGGCTGATGATGATATATTTGCATATACCTTCAAGGACTGACATGAAACTAGGCTGCTTGTGCGGTTTGCCGGCAGCTGAAACAACGAGCTAATCTACTGCCAAATGTAACATGACGACTAGTGTTGCTGATAGGGCCGGATCTATGGCAGATAGGACTGAACAATAATATTGAAGTTTTATAGTATTCTTTTCTTGAAACTTGTAAAATTGTACAATGTATTAAAATATATTTAACATTAATTCTTTTCATGACTATATCCGTAACTTCACCTTTTTCAGTTGCAAAAATCAAGCCGATATGTCCTTCAAAGTTTACGTTTATAATCAGCTATTTCGGAATTGCATATTTTATTGTTCGTGTAGGTCAGTGGTTTTCAACCTTTAATGCTTCACGTACCCTCTGAAAATGTGTATGTAATTGGCGTAGCCTTTGTATAGATAGATAAAACTGTAGTTATATTATAACAATGGGAATAAAACACTGACTTTATTACTAAATCTAGCAACTTTTGAGCTCTCACGGCGTACCCCTAAATATTTTACTGCGTACCCCATGTTGAGGACCCCTAGTGTAGGTTATAGGTTATTTACATAAATTTTGTTGAAATACATCTTTTTTTTGTTTGTTTCTTTTTCTGTTTTTAATTGAATTTGCAATTCAAATTACATATGCAGAAGAGGTAAAATAATATATTATTTTAAATGTATAGCCGAAAAGGTTTTTTAAAAATTAATTGCATTTTATTTTAGCTTACTTTATATAAAAATAGAATGAAAACAATATTTATTTATAAGAAAACACAAAACTATTATATTATATGAAAAATTAAATAAAATTATTTGATAACAATATGAACAAAATTCTTATAAAAACGAACAAGTAAAGACTAAAATAAAAAATGAAATAAAAAGCAGTAGAATGAAATGCAGACAAATGTATTTAAAATGCAACGAAAATTAAATGTATATAATGTATTATTTGATTCTGTTAAAATAATTCCTCAAAAATAAACTAAATTTAAACTTGCTTATGTGTAATTTTTTCCATTTCATTAAATTTGAAGAGGTGTGTTTGTGTGGAGGGACTCCAACTATTTTCTTTTGTCCAGGGCGCCAAAAGAGGTAGGACGGCATTGCATGCATATGAAACATGTAGTATATAAAGCACTGTATGTATATATATATATAAAAGCAGTATATAAAGCATTGCGTGTGTATAAAGAGTTGGAACGGTACTGCATCTATATAAACTGAATTTGTGTAAATTAAACGTACATATAGCTTAAAATATATTTTTTTTAAATACTGTGCGTGAACACTATTATTATTTGTTTTGATCCTCTTGTCCTGATTCCTCAATACAGGGTGTTTCAAAACTCTGTACAAATTTCAATGGGAGATAGGGAACACCAAGACAAACTTTTCTCGTCTATGAATGCATGTCCGTTGACGTAACCCTTCGGTGCTAGAGCGCGCTGTTTGGCGGCCTGCAATTGGCTGGAGGAGCGAAGTGGAAATAGAGAACGGATTTGGGTTTGCCGTCGGCATTCGTAAGTCAGACACATTATGTGTAACATGCTGACTGCTGAGATGGCTGACATGCATCTGGCGTATGGGGCTGCCAATGTAAACGGAAGAGCTGTTGTGAGGTTTTACCGGTAGTGCTTCCCAAACAGAAGTGTGCCAAACCAACAAACATTTATGCGTTTGCACCGGCAACTGCGAGAAACCTGAACATTCCATGCAAACATGCGTGACACTGGTCGGGAGAGAACCATGCGCACTCCTGACATGGAATGTAGCAGAGATATATAGATAGCAGAGAGGTAGTTTTTCTGCTCTCTCTTTCTCCTGTTGTGACCCCTCATTGTAGACTAATTTCACCATGAACTTACAACCCCTTGAACCTTGAACTTTGCTTTCTTGAAGAACATGATGATAAGGATTTGCTTCTTCTAGCGCTGGAGTTCCTCTAACATATCTCTTAACGGGAAAGAATATCTGTTCACGTCCCGAGAGATCTTTAAACTCCTTTCCGTAGAAGGATTGCACTCCTTGTCAAGTTAGCTATTTAAGGAGTCGAAAAACTTCGCTGAACTTATGAAGGTCCTACGATGCCTGCTCGAAGTCTTCTTCATCTTCTAATTATTCCTTCTCTGCACTCTCGACAAGTTCTTGTAGAGAGGCAGTAGTTTCTACCTCTGCTCTCTCGTTCTCCTGTTGTGACCCCTCATTGGAGACTAATTTCATCATGATCTTACAACCCCTTGAATCTTGAACCTTGCTTTCTTGAATCTTCCCCCCTATTAGAGTAATTCGTCTACATCGTACTCCGTCATGTCGCTGACTACCTGACAAGCAATGTTAACAGTCCTCTTGGGGGCCACTCGCATACTCTGAGACCACGTACTCTGCTATCTTACTCTATTTGTAAACTTTGCATAGTTGATTTTGGTTCATTACAATTGCAAAATAATTTTTATTAAGCATATTGAACTTGATAGTGACTTTCTTACTTGCTCATTATGTGATCTTTATTGTGAATATTTGGTTCTGTCTATTAAGTATTCACATCCGGAACTGTTGTTTTCTTAGAAACTAACTAATATATGAGCTTGTTTTTTACTTAGAAACTAATATTTACTCTTGTTTCTATTTCAGTGCACAGGCGTCACATTATAAATGGGAAGAAAGCTAATGTGAAAAAAGCTATGGCCAGAGTGGATATGGAATTTATGAAAAAGAGGAAAGATTTGGATGTTGCACAGAGATATTCATGTATTGTGATTTGATTCGTTCTTATGTTTAGCACTGAAATTAAAACTAATAATTTTTCGATAATCAATTGATTTAATGTTTAAAGTATATTAAGATTTTATTTTCTTTATATTATAATCAATATTATTATTCATATTTTAATAGTAGTTCATTTTCATTTCATGCATTTAGCTCCAGAGTATACCTTTATTACATATTGAAAGCAAAATACCATTCACATTTGAATATTACATTAACATCTGATACATTTAGAAATACAAGGTTAAATAAAAAATACACCCTAAAGCAGCTGCTTGCCACAGAGGTCTGACAGGAGCCTGTCAGTTTATATGCCATAGTAGAAGGTGTGAGAGGATGGCAGGCCCTCAGCAGAAATACGACACAAACAGCCATGCCTTACCTGGGGCTCGAACCCAGGTCCCTTAGATCAGTAGCCAAGCGCGCTAACCACTTGGCCATAGCCCTTGTTATATGTATACAGGTTGGGGCATAAAGGCCTCCTCTCCGGCAATAACTATGGACAAAGCTATACCCTCCACCTGTGTAGAAGTGACCGATGCATAGAGGAAAATGGAGGTTATCTTTTATAGCTTTAAGAGGGTATGGCTCTTCCCCATGAGCGTGGTTGCTTATTAACTTCGGAAATATTACGTAGAGCGCCAAATGGCTCCATAGAAAAGCTAGAGAGTTAATGCGACCCTTTCCATTTAAATATGCTTTATTTATAACCTAAGGGACAAGAATGTAAAAAAAAAATATTTTTAACATCACTTAAATTTAGCATCTACATTATAATATGCAAACTACTTCAAGAGCTGCAAAATTCTACAATTCTCAGAAAGCAGTAAAAAGGAACATAAAAGAAAAAATTATTCACACGCATGTTGTCATGGTAAACAAATCAAGTGAATGACACCTGTGAAATCTGGCAAAAGAGGACTTGTTGCGTGTCACGCACACGCTAACTTCCACGTTATTGTGTATAGTTTCTGGTATATCTATAAATGGCACTAAATTCCAATCCGTTCCTATACGCTAATATTCGTCTATACTTTGTAAACATTGCAAGACCACAGGCACCTCATCCTGTGTTTAATTCCAAAAAAGCAATGACATTTGTACACCTGGTCTGAAGGCGTTATGGAGAATATTGCGTGTAACGCAAAATTTCCATTGCAATGTGGCGTAAGATTTCGACGAGAGTTTGGCTTACAATTGAGGGCAAAGGCAACTGTTCCGCATTATTATGACTCGACTCTAAATTTCGAATGTTTTCGGCCTTCTCTTTTAGAAGTTTCACTTAGCAGCGGCTCAAAATAATTCTCGTGCCAATAGAGGTCGATAAGCTCGAAATTTTGATTTAGTATATTTATGACATACTTCATTTCGAATGAAAGTATATTTTGCTAGAGTAGTGTAGCTTGAGAATTGTTATGAAGAAAAAGAAATTTGTCCTTTCTGTTAGCCAATAGGTATTTTAAGTATACCAAATTTCATTCAACTAAGAGCAGGTGGGGTTATGTCTAAGTGGAATTGACAAAGAATGACTCTTATAAAAATTTTCACTTCTGCACACCATGGGCTAAATGGCCAGGTCACAAGGACCCCGAAGGCTCAGAGAAGTTTGGGTGAGGGGACCCACTGGAACAGCTGTTGGGTGACAGATGGTAGTCTCCCGTAAGGCCATCCAGTGTGTTCTTTAACGTGCACAGGGTATGGCTCTCCCGTACACGGGGTCACGGCTTAACGTACCATCCGACGGGCGGCGGCCTTTCCAAGCCCATCAGTGTGACCGTGGGCAGGGCGAGGAATTTTGCGGAGATAAATCTCAACGCTGACCCAGCTGGGACTCGAACCTAGGAACTGCAGATTACGAGTCTGGCGCGCTACCGACTGAGCCACCCCCGCCCCACTGAGATGAGTAAAAAAATGATGGTCCTTAGAATTTGTAGTAATGCTGTACGTGACGTAACATTTCGAGTTCTGCTTGCGCAGCAAGAGTGTGCTGTTAGAGGATTTAAAAATGGCGATTCACTTGGAAAGGTTCGTCCCTTGATGAGATTCGTAGTGTTGTTCGATTTCTGTGAGCATCATCGAATCTTGTCGACATATATGGTAAAAGTGTGATGAACGATGCAAGCAGTTCACTGATGGGAGAGTTGATATTCACGATGACATCAAGAGTGGACGAGAGAACACATTACACACAGAACGAAACAAAATACTAGTTGATGAACTGATTGGAGGAAACAGAAGAGAGATTTGACGCCAATTTTTCAACGAGTTCGCATCAGTTATGGTGCGGTCAATGACATTGTCCAAGATGAGCTCAGATTTTTGATTTGATATCTGAACATTCCAGGGTTGGATTGGGCTGTTTTACTTCTGAGCTGCACTTTTTTGCACACCATTTGGCTAAATGTCCAGGTTACAACGATCCCGAACACCGCTCAGAGAAAGTTGGGGGAGGGGACCCAATGGAACAGCATGATGGGAGACTGAAAGAGTAGGCTCAGAAGTAGATCCCGAAGACCACTCAGAAGATTCGGGGAGGGAACTACTAAAACAGTTGTTGGGACACTGGGGTTGCCTCCCGTCAAGGAGACACATGATAACCTCCCGCAAAAACTCAGTGTGTTCTTTAACGTGCATGGGATATGACTCTCCCGCACATGGGGCCACGGCTTTACGTCCCATTCGATGGACGGTGGCCTTTCCAAACCCATTGGTGTCCCTTACTGACCATGGGCAGGGCGGGAAGAACACTCCAGGAAAAGTTGATCTTGTCGCCAACTATTCCCGAATCAAAAGTTTGAATAGTATAGAATTTATAGAAAGGCGGTCAGGGAATTGTTGGAAAGGGGGAAAATTTGTTGAAAAATTGCAGTTTCGAGATAATAAATTTTGGAGGTGTTTTTGAAGACATAAGGCTCCAAAATTTTTAATGTAAAAAATTTGATTCTTGAAAGATTTGCTGTTTTAAAATTGTAAAACTACCAGCACAAAGCAAAAGTTTTTAAAGTAGAAGTTGCTGTTTAAAAAAAACTGATTTTTTATATTTTAATTTTGATCCATGCAAATGAAATTTCAAAATTGGCTTAAGAGTTTTTTGGTTTTTAGATTTAAGCCGTAAGTTGTTTAGCTTTTACGTTTCAACTAAGAATTTGTAGTCATTTTAAAGTGATATAAAATATACATTGATTTGATTAGGCATCAATGGATTTGCCTTTTGTTATTTAAGTATGTTTCTTTTTTGGAGAAGTAATGAAAGAAATGTTTTTGATTAGGGTTATGCCGAGTGAGCAAACTGTACTGTCCAAGAGACTTCAGCTATGTTCTTTGAAATTCGTGTAATTATTCTTTTATTATAATAAAGAGTTGTTTGAGGGCAATTCTTCAATTCTTGTTCAGCAATTTGTTTAGTGGACAGTTCTCTAGAGCTGCTAGCGTTGATGACGAGGTATAGGTTAATGTCTCGCATGGGCCCCCATGTAATGCCGACCTTGATTAACTTCTTAGGGATGTAGAGCCAGAAGGGGTGCAGTACTAAGAGTGATACCACAGAGTAGGAAGGTTACAGTCTCCACTCACGTACATTTCTGGTAATTAATAGTGCTACACGCGCCAGACTATAGAACTATTTTTACCTGTCGTGCATCGCGACTGGTGCCTCGTGTTTCAAGTTTTATAGAGCCTCCATCTTGCATTTCAGCTTACGTGTCTTTATTCCATGGTACAGTTTCTTTGTTAATTAAATTTTTGTTTAGAATCAAATTAGTATTATAGAGAACAAGTCCTTTCGCCATCGTAATGAACAAAACTAAATGTATGGTATGCAGCTTTACTAAGCAAAGACTGCACCGTTTTTCTACCGATCTTTCAAGGTAAATAATAATTCTTTAAGAGCTACTTTTGGTAGCATTAGTAAAGGTTTGCACCATTTCAAATGTAAAATATCATTTTTTTAAATATTTAATTGCTTTAAACATGTTTTTTCACAATGTGCTTTGAGAACCAATGTTTATATTATGTACGCAATGACTTATGTTGCCATTTGCTATCTTTAAGATACGGATTATTTTGCTGATCCAGATAGTATTAATCATAATTAGTGATCCGTTTATCATTAAGGCAAAGTTCTACTTATTATTCTATTTATAATGATCGCAGAAATTTTAGGAAAAAATTGCATCACATATAATTTCCAAAACAATTATAAGTTTGGTCTTGCTTTATTTTGTTTATATTTTGACGATACCTTCAAAACCAATATTTCGTACATAATGCCGAAATTAGGGTGGAGCAAGCGATCCCTGCCTTTGGGAACAGAACTCTATATGGTGAACAGACGACTTTTTTTAGAATTACAAAAAAATTATACGTTTCTCTACAGTTTACAGCACCTGTTAGCTTCTGTATTCAAGTCAGATATACAATGGTTTCATAAATCAATCCGTTACGATCAATTTCTAAGTTAGTAAGCTAGTCGAAACATCTGCTTTGACAAATTCAGTCACAAACGCCACACGAAAGCACTAGGCACAAGATTTTTTAAAACTGGTTTCAACTGTTAAATATATTTTTATTGATACAGTAGTTACTTTGATACCTTTCGGTTTTATTTGTATAAAAACATATATATATATTCAAATAATGCCTTCTTAATAGGTATAAGTCCCTTAAAGAGATGCATGTACGTGAGCTACGATACTGATGTTTTGCCCAACCATAATATTATCTCCTTATTGATCAATGGCGTTCAATAGAGCATCCATACCAGTTTTGCCTCTAGTATATTTACAGAATTATGTGCGAAAAACTGTCAGCCTATATATACCTATGAATATGTAACAGTTGCGTTTGAAGATAAAGTTATGTTCGAGCAGTATAGATTGTGCATTCTTATTATCCGATCAACCATCATATAATATTTATGAGGGTTGATATGAGTATACTCTTTGAACGATTTAAAGAAACGCCTTTTTATCATATTCAAGATCAAATTTTAGGGTCCATGACCTTAACACTTCAATGCTTGAAAATTTAAATCAAATACAACATTTTAACCCTTTCAGGACCATAAGGTTTCTAAGAGTAAATATTAGTATGTAACTGTTTATTTTAGTTTGTTTAGACGTAAAATAAATAAAAATCATAAGAAAAATACATAACAATGTGTAGTTTTTTTGGAATTTTATGGGAAATATTTTTCCCAATGGACTATAAAGGTCACACAAACTATAGTTAGGCTTATTATGCAATGTCTTTTATTTATTGGTTTATTAGAACAAAATGTTAACTAAAATAATACAAAATTATGAAACAAATTTACTATACAAAATGATGTGCTAATTATGATATTCTGCGAAGCAATTTCTTTTGGTTTTGAAGCAAAGATGGACATTGCACAGATGCAACATTATTGCAAAGATGGACATGGACTAAACGTTCCCGTTTACGTAATTGCGTTCGGCATACGTTCTATTTTGATATTCTGTATAAAAAATGCGGATAAGGTTATAATTAAATACGACAATCACCAATTTTAAAATGGGGAAAAATGTTTCCCTTAGTCGTGAATGGGTTAAAGCCCCCCCCCCCCAAAAAAAAAAGCTTGAAAACGAAACGTACTTCAACGTTTTGGTTAATTATTATTCGAGATACTGTTTTTTGAAAGAGAATAATTTATTAGTTCTCGTGTTCATTGAAATCCAAAATTTTCAAGTGAAAATTGTCTTTTTTTATGTATTAGTTTGATATAGATTGATCCTGCTGTAGCATTAAACTAAGAGCATCTGTATATATAAATCAGTGTATATAATAAGATCAGTGTTAAGAAACATGTTTAAAAAAGCTAGGCCATAAAGAAAAAGTGCTGTAGTGGTGTTGGGGAGGGGGGGAGGTTGATGTTTGAATAAATAAAAAAAAGTTTTGAACGCTATGGAACTGTCAATCTCTGATAACTTAAAGAATAACTGTAGTTATATTTTATTTATCTATAGAAATTTTTAATGCCATTTCAAATAGTAATTATATTATTTACACTTTAAATTCGTCGAAAGAGCATTCAAATATTTTGTTTATTTCTTTTACAGATCGACATGGCATTTCTCCAGGAGAAAATCTGATACACATCAGACGTAATAGGGGAGGTAAGATATATTTTTGTTCCTTATTTAAATATTGATTAACTAAAAATATGTGAAAATGTGAAAGATTGTGAGCATTGTTTTTGGAATACTTGCATTTGAAAGTAAACCTCTTTAACGTTTGACACAGCAGCTGAAATTAGAGCAGTAAACTGCTGATTATTAGGGGTATTAGTGGAAAAAACACAAATAAACCAAAATCATAAATAATAATAATAGTAATTCTGTTAACTGATAAATATAATATTCCTATAAATACGCTTCACACTGCTATCAATTTTAGAGAGAAAACTGTGTCTTGAGGTGAGTAGGGGTCGAATCCACGACTTCCTAATAATGAATAAAATGAGTCTCTATTTGAACATTCGATCAATTATTGATAAATCGTGAGATTGGAAATCTTGAAACTTTATCAGTGCCCAACGGGGACATATCATGATCAGCTTGGGCCCTGGTGCAAAGTTTCTTTATGGGTTAATCAATCCTTTTCTATATTTCTAAAGATTCTCATTTGGATATGCAACGAATAATTGGATTACTTTCCTAGAATGTAGCTTATTTGACCATAGAATTTAGCCTATTGCGCCTAATTAACCATTGATAACTAACGTCTGTGTTAAAAATGTACTCGCTCCTGTACGTTAAGTAAGTGCAGATATAATTTGGATACTCTCAAAGATATATATCGATAATATACAGACAAATATTTTAGGTATATAGTAAATATTTCCAAATAAATTTAATTTTTATTATCTTATTAGACAAGGATTACTGTGAATGAACACGTACTAGTTTTCTGATAAAAGTATTCCATAACATTATGTATATTCATGACAAATATACCATTTATAACACTTAATGGATGTCAGCAATCTGATTTAAGCTTGAAAAAGCCACTCTTGAATTCCATAATATGTCTCCAGAAGGAAAAGCAAATTCTTAAGCAATTTTCTACAGTTAAAAAATCTGGTCTCACCTAGGTGCAATTTCCATATGCAATTTCACAGAATCTCTGTATTACAAACAAATTTCTGCCTCCAAACATTTCACAGAAGACAGCCTGTAGTCCTATGGAATTTTTAAGCAAAACGTTTGGAAAATTTACATAAATACCTACAAATTAAAATAATTTTAAATACCCAAATTTTAATTTTATTAGATCAGCCTAGATTGTGACATTTTTTACTTTCATTTCAGCAAATGTGTTAACAATCTTCTTAATATGTAATTTTCGTGCTCATTCGTTTTTTATAAAAAGGCGTCTCGATAACCTTTCTTCTATCATTTTACTTCTGAGATATTTTTCATCATTTTCAATTTTGAAATGAACGTTCCAATGTTGCCACAGTTACCGGTGGCATTAAAAAAAAAACAAGGGAGCAGTATACACATATGAAAAAGCTGAAATAAGAAAGTAGTTTGAATAATCGTTAAATTTGCCACTTCCCTTAGCATTTTTACTGTTTCCTGTTTCAAGCTAGTCCTAACTGATAGAAGCAGAGCACCAAAGAAGGCGTTAAATCAAATTTATATTTCGTGTTGGGAAGCTCTGCAGCTTCATTTATCCCCCATCAGTTACTACTTAAAGCGTTTTCGGATGTAGGCAGACAAAGTTGTCAATGATCTCATTTGTTCTCTTAAAACACAGTTTTAGTACCATAAATGGCTCTGTAGAACGTAACATTTTAATATCTCGATTATCAGGACTATGGTGAGAACTTTATCAAGGCTATGCTGAGAACCCTCCATATATCCCACTGGAAATGTCATAACAACCCAACAATATTTGTAGTGTTTCCAGTGGCAGTTATTGGAGCATTCTGTGCAATAATCTAAATTTTGAAACAGCTTTCAACAGTTTTATTAATGCGTTTTGTATTAAAACCACAGCAAAGCCAATACCTTTTGATTGCGTGATTCGCAATTATTAGGGGTGGGGTTTGATTCAGTCAGTCGCGTGCCAAATAATCTGCAGTTTCCAGGTTCCAATCCCACCTGGATCTTCGCTTATCCTGTGTCCTCAGTGAGGACAGAGTCACCGATGGGCCTGGAAAGCTAGCAGTCTGTCAGATGGGACTTTAAGCCTAGGGACGTAATGTAGGAGAGACGTAATATGTGCAAGTTAAAGAACCCGCTGGATAGCCTTGATGGGAGGTTGGCAGCTGCCATCCCTGACTTTCTCTGAGTTTGGGTTTCCTGTGATCTGGCCATTTAGCCTATAAAAAATAAATAAATATTCCCTCAAGCAGATGCTTGGCCACGGAGGTGCCTGCCAGTTTAATATGCCACAGTAGAATGTGTGTGCGAATGACGGGACCTCAGCTTAGAGACATAATGACAAATAATAATTATTTGTACATAATGGGACAGCCCAATTATGTACAAATAAAAGTGCTGCTCAGAGCTAACGCAACAAATAAATATTGTTTGGTGATTAAGTGAAATATATAAATTAAAACTTTCGGAAATAACTATTTTTCTCTATGCGCCTTAAAAAGCAAAGCATACCGATCGTAAAATTGCCTGTTCCATATTTTCCTTTAGAAAACAGCTAAAAAAGTAAAGTAAATTTTAGGGCTTCTTTTAAAAAAATATATATATAATTTCGCTTTGTTGTTTGTCCGTCTGTAGACATAGAACTTTTTTGTTTATACAGATAAATAAAAAATTCTTTTTGTGTTAGGTAGGTATTAATAACATATTACGATTCGCATTTTTCGAATCTCACAAAAAGTAATAATTGCGCCCTCTAACGGTGGAAAAAGTTGAAAATTCCAAAATATCAAACGAATATTCCAAACTATGTAGTTATGTTAGAAGTTTGAAATTTTGATGCTGAAATGTGAAAGTTACCAAGTTACCATTGGCAACAATAACTTGATCCTTTAGACCCAGAGGGGGGGGAAGTGAATGCGACATTTTTTTTGTTTTAACAGAAAAGTGTATGTTTTTAGAGATAAATTAAAAATTCTTTTGGGTCGGACAGGTATTGATGAAATATTACAATTTGCATTTTGCAAATTTTCCAAAAGCTATAATTGCGCCCTCTAACGGTGGAAAAAATAAAAATATCCCAAAATTTAAAGCGAATATTGCAAACGATGTAATATGCTAGAAAATTGAAATTTTGATCGTGGAATATAACAGTCTGGAAAATTCGATTGACAACAATGATTTGATCCTAAGCCCAAGGTAGGTAAGAAACGGAACGGTTTTGTTTTAAGAGAAAATTGGAAATCTCTTTTTCAGTTGGTTACTAATGATATGTAATTTGCATTTTCAAGGGTAGTTTTAATTTATATCATTAGAGATCACTAAATATCGAAACTGCAAAACTTTACCGAATGTTTCAAGTGATCTGTTTACGGTAGAAATTTCGGCGTGTAGAGTTCTGTTATGGTCGAAATTCCACTGACAGCAATGATCTGCCTACTATTTTCAGAAAAGTGACAGAAAAGTGACTTTTTAAATTTAAGAACTAAAAGACAAATACTTTTTTATGTTTCATAATTACTAATAATATACTGCTATAAATAACCTCTCAAGCAGCAGCTTGTACAGAGGTTTGACAGGTGCCTGTCAATTTATATGCCGTAGTAGTAGGTCCATGAGGATGGCAGGACCTCAGCAGAAAAACAACATGAACATCCATAATTAAAACTTTTAAGGAGTGAAAAAGCAGGCAAAGGAAGAAATGAGATTTAAAAATGAGATTCCCATATGCGATAGAGGGAATATGCGTTCTTCTAGTTATTTTACATTTTCAATACCCTCTGACAGTGAAAATTCCAACTACTGTAAAATTGAGAAAATAAACTATTAATATTTTATTAGTACTTGTAAAACACAAAAACATGTTTTTCATTTATCTCTTAAAGCAGAAAAGTTGCATTTTTACCAACAGGACAAATCATTACTATTAGGGTAAACCACTTGAAAAACCAACCAAAAATATCAGTTTCTAGCAAAAATAGATCGTTTACAATATTTATTTAAAGATTTGTTATTTTCCAGCATGTTTCCGCCGCTAGAGGTCGCCTTTCGAGTTTTTATTTACCTCCTTTAGCACTCTCTAATACTGGAAATTCCACTGATGGGAATTCGAAAAATGTAAATATTAAGATTTTTGTGGAAAAAAAGTTTGCCGACATAGGGATTTGAACCCGCATCTCTCCAGGAACATGTCAGAGTATTCTAACCTGTTGAACTAACACCGGCTTTTTTCACAAAAAACATTTATTTATTTATAGACGTTTAAACGCTTACAGGTAACGCTGAGATTATTAAATATTGTTGAAATCATTAATATTTTGTTAGTGCCTGTAAAGCAATATATATATATATATTGTTTGTTTATCCTTTAAAAAAGTTTCATTTTCGACCCCCCCCCCTTTGGCTAAGACAGCAAAGTCTTGCTGCCATTGTAAACCTTCTGACCATAACACTCTCCTACAAAAATTTCAGATTTCCAGTGTAAATAATTTGTTTGCAAATATTCCTTTGAAATTTTAGCATTTTGCATCTTTTTCCACCGATAAGGGGCGCTATTAAAGCTATTGAAATTTTTTCAAAATTGCGAATCGCAATATTTCTTCGACCACCTATCCAACTCGAAAAAAATTTTTCATTTAGCTCTAAAAGTAAAAAATTGATTGTCTGTAGACAGACAGACAGACTAACATGTATTGGCAGAGGCAGACGACAAAGTGAAAACATTAGCTCGGTTTTCAAACGAACCTTAAAAGAAATGTTTTGTTGGTTTTCGGTTAGATCGTTTCACCTTTGCAGGCGATTGGCGTCTTCTGATGGAGTTTCTCGGGAAAAAATATTCATTAATTTATTTCTTTGAGTGAAATTTTTACACCCAAATGCAGCGCAGTGAGGCATTCATAAAATGTGACATTTGTTTGGGTTGTTTTACCTCTGAGCGGCACTTTTTTTGCACACGGTAGGCTAAATGGCCAGGTCACAAGGACACCGAAGGCTCAGAAAAGGTTGGAGGAGGGGATCCACTGGAACAGCTCTTGGGAGACAGATGGTAGCCTCCAGTCAAGGCCATCCAGCGTGTTCTTTAACGTGCACAGGGTATGACTCTCCCGCACACGGGCCACGGCTTAACGTCCCATCCGACAGACGGCGGTCTTTCCAAGACCATCGATGTCCCCTGCTGACTGTGGGCAGAGCGGGAAGTTTTGCGGAGATAAGTCTCAACGCTGACCCAGCTGGGACTCGAACCTGGGAACTATAGAATACGAGCCTGGCGCGCTACCGACTGAGCCACCCCCGCCCCAAAATATGACAGCTTTTATAGACAAAAAAAAAAGTTGTAGAAATATATAAAACTATAAGAACTGAGAAGTTTTAACTTGGTACATACACTAACTCATAGGCTTTCGTCTCACGGTACGACAAAAACATGGCGCCCATAAACCACGTGACTCATCAACCAATGGCAGTGAATTACCGAAATGGCCAGTCTCTAACTCTACAGGATCTCTACTCAAACCCAGGTCCCTTTTGTCAATAGCCAGGCGTGCTAAACACTCGGCCACGGGACGACTATAAAACTTTAGTTTCTCATAAGTAAGGAATTACGTATTAATTTACAAGGTACGTTTGGTGTTTGATATATAACGTATAACTAGGCTTTCCGTAATTTTTTTTTCCGATTTCTTATTTTCGTCTATAGCACAAACTACGGCAATAGCAAAAAAGCAAAACGAATTTTTGTGTGAATGAAAAAAAAAAAACAAATTTTCATAAAATTACGTATTTAAAGTTTTACAATTTTCTCCCATTTGCTTTTCATAGTTCGCTTTCGAAAATATAGTTCTGCTTTTGTAAATTTCGAATTGTTCCAGAGCCACGGAATATATTTCTTACCCCGTAGCCGAGTGGTTAGCATGTTTGGCTATTGATCAAAAGGACCTGGGATCGAGTCACGGGTAAGGCATGGAGGTTTCTGCTACTTTTCTGATGAAGTGCCGCCATCCTCCTGTCTGACCTCGGTGGTAAGCAGCTGATTGAGGTGGGGGGGATGAATATTATTTATTTTTTTAGATAGGGTTGATTTTACATGTCATGCGGGCACACCTAATATTATTCATTATAACACAAATCATTAGCAAACTAAACTAATTTTACTCTCCCTATTTGGCAGTGAAACAAATCATCAAGGATCGCCATATCTACAACCCGTTCACGTAAAAGACACAAGCTAACTGGCATGCGGAACTGGGGCGGGGGTGGCTCAGTCGGTAGCGTGCCAGGCTCGTAATCTGTAGTTCTTAGGTTCGAGTCCCAGCTGGGTCAGCGTTGAGATTTATCTCCGCAAAATTCCCCGCCCTGCCCACGGTCAGTAGGGGACACCGATGGGCTTGGAAAGGCCGCCGTCCGTCGGAGGGACGTTAAGCCGTGGTTCCGTGTGCGGGAGAGCCATACCCTGTGCACGTTAAAGAACACGTTGGATGGCCTTGACGGGAGGCTACCATCTGTCTCCCAATAGCTGTTCCAGTTGGTCTCCTCCCCCAACCTTCTCTGAGCCTTCGGGGTCCATGTGACCTGGCCACTTAGCCCATGGTGTGCAAAAAAGTGCCGCTCAGAGGTAAAACAACTCAACCCATGCGGAACTGTTCAGTCCTGAAACTTTCCTTTAGACCTGACGGCAAGACTATCGTTTGTAGGGACCTTAACAAATTTATAAAGCAGAATTGTGGGTAGTTTAGCTTTCTTAAATATTCACGAATTCATATGTTGAGTGAGCATATTGCAGGTAGCGATAGGAATTTAACAATTATTTTAAAACATATATATAAAATGGGGGGTGGGGTCAGGATTATCCAACATTTCCTATTCAAACAAGATTTGCTTATACCGATGTTTTCCAGTAACGCAACCCTCAACATAAGCCACATCGTATTGTCTTAAAAAATCAACTCTTTACCTGTAATAGAATGCAGGTTCCAACTCAAAATGAAATTAAACTATGATGCAAATTCTAAAAACAAACTGAGAAATAAAGAACGAAAATGCTGAAATGGAGAAAAGTTTAAAAAAATTTCGTATAAAAACTTCTGGCATGTTTCGAAATGATTGTTTAGAGTAAAATTATATAATTTTTCCGATGTTTCAGAATTTTCAACAGCCATTCAAGTAATAGGATTTAAATTTGAAAAAAATAATGAACGAAAAAGCTTAGTCGGGAATAGAAGCCCTCATTGGCTTAATTAATAATGAATTAATTTAATAATGATAAACAAAGTATGTGCCCATCTCATCTCGCGAGCATAGGGAACAAGAATGCATAATAGATTAATCTTCAAACTAGTGTATGTCAAGGTAAAGCTATTAAAGTAGCTGACTGAAGCCAAGCCCCAATTTCCCACAGGCATGTTAGACACTAGCATGTAGGGGTGCCAACATAACCGGGCACTATTTTTTAAATGCTACAGTTTATTTTTTTAAGTAAGAATAAAATTCATTACTTCTGATAATCCTAAATTCTTAAAAGAATTCTGATTGTGGCAGTATACACTCTGTTTCCAAACGTATTGGGATTCTATGTTATGTGAAAACAAAACCATATTCAAAGCTCGCTAACTTTGAAATTAAGTTTTTTTTATAGAAAAATGTTGCAGAAAATAATTGTAAATCTTAATCAAATTTATCACAATTTAGATTTTAGAAAATGTAGAAAAATGTTTTAAAGAGTTGTTGGAACTGAAATATTTGACAACCAATACTGCTGTTGTATTTGTCCTAAACACCGTTTTAAAACTGATGCAAAATGAATGACTTTACCCAAGCTTAAATATTACATTTATTTCAGTAAACGATTTGTGATAATTTCAAGGTGAATTCTTACGAGTAGATTTTCCATTTCTTGCAGCATTTTGCTACAAAAGCTTAATTCAAAGTTAGGGAGATCCGAATACAGTTTTTGCACCACATGAAAGTGTCTTAATATTTTTGATAATTACGTGTAATTAATCATTCTCAGAACGCTAAAGCGAGGGAATATTTTTTGAAATTTAAACTGATAATTTGATTGTATAATATTACTCCATATTGAATATAACAAGTTATATGTTATTCATAATATTAATTTATTATATTAATTTCACTATTTACGGAAAAAATTCTTTTATCATTACTTACAATTTCTACACTCATTTATTTTGATTCTTTATTTCCATTCTTCGTGGTTGTGAAAGAAAGAAAATATTTTATACGAAATTGGAAGAAGTATTGTTGATAATGGAGGACTACCACTTCGTGTGCCTAGAGGTGTATGAGGTGAAATTCGCCCCTGTCTAAAAAAATAAAAATACCCCCCTCCCCCTCAAGCAGTTGCTTGTCACAGAGGACAGACAGGCGGATGAGTGACCTTAGCAGAAAAACAACACAAACATCCATGTCTTAACCGGGCCTCGAACCCAAGTCCCTTTCAGCAATAGCCAAGCACGCTAACCACTCGGCTACAGGGCAAAAAGGCAAATGGGTGAAAATTGTAAAACATTAAATACATACACAGTTATATGAGAATAATATGACCACCCCCGGAATCACAGTTTACCCGCCCAGGCGCTTCACAGAGTGCGCATGACAAGGTCGACCACACGGAGATATAAGCGGCTGGCCAGGATAGATGAGTCATAGTGCGTAACATGAGCACAATGGGCAGAGGTATTGATTTGATGGACGTTCAAAAAAGAATGATCATCGGCTACTGCGCCAAGGGTTTGAAGCATCTCGAGAACAGCAGACTTCGTGGGCTGTAGTAAGGGTGTACCAAGAATTCGCACCTTGCGAGGTGCTTTAGTAAGGGTGTACCAAGAATTCGCACCTTGCGAGGTGCTTTAGTAAGGGTGTACCAAGAATGGACTGCTGGCACACCGAGTACCTCCAGACGTCATAACTGTGGAGTCTCAAAGGCCATCGACCCCAGATGATAACGTCGCCTCCATCGACTGGTAAAAGGCAATCGACTCGCAACAGTGTTGCAATTGACCACTCAAATGAACACTGGGGCACCCAGGTACATGGGTGCCCCAGTGTTCATTTGATGTGGTCAATTGTATTATGGAGAAATAGTAGAACTTTGAAACTTCCACCTAGGGGGACATTTATTGCGAAAAGCAAGATTCATTCCATGTTATGTGAATGAAAAGTCACATTAGAAGATCCCTAACTTTGTAAATAAACTTTTTACTGAAAAATGTCAAGAAAAATTAAAGATCTCACTGAAATCTCTTTAAATCTCAACTGGTGACAGTATTTGCTTAATATTTAATTACTGAAACTGGCATATTTAAGGCAGACGACGGAATTTTTCTAAAAAAAATATTTGTCCCGTAAATTGATGAAAATTGAAACCATCGTTGCACGAATTTCCAATATTCCATTTATTTCAGTGAACGATTCATTATAACAGTTCAGTTTCATCTTTTGTAATAAGCTTTTATGAGTAGTAAAATTTGCAACTAAATGTTTCAGAATACATCAGCCTACTTTCTGTTCATAACCTAACATAGGTTCTTTGCATTATTGTACCTTAATAGAATTGAGGATTTCGTTGATGGACAATTGCGTGATGAACGGTGTGGATTCAGAAGTGGTAGGAGATGTATAGATAAAATATTTTCACTTAGGCAGATTATTGAGAAACGTTTAAAGTTTCAGAAACCTTTGGTTACTAGCTTTATAGATTACAAAATGGCTTCCGATTCTGTTGATCGACATAATTTGTGGTTGATTGTTAGATCGTATGGCATACCAGACAAGTTAGTTAAAATGATGAAAGCTCTCTATAATAACACTGAGTCGTGTGTGAGAGTTGGCAAGGCTTGTAGCGATGTGTTTAGCATTGCTAATGGAGTTAGACAAGGAGTATTTTTCTCCTTTTTTTAGTTTGGTTATTGATTACGTCTGTGGAAGGGAATGATTTTGGCCTTAAATGGTTTAGAGATTTCAAAAACTCTGATTTAGATTATGCAGATGACTTGGCTTTGATGGCTAATGATGCTGATGTGATGAATTCTTTCATTCGAGCGATTCTGATAAGACTGGTAATAGAGTAGGTTTGGTTATAAACAGAGAAAAACTAAAGTAATGAAATTAGTCAGGCAAGTTGTGGTTCAGTTAATCTGAATAGTTCCATTCTTGAGCAAGTGTCTCAGTTTAATTATCTTGGGAGCTATGTGACATATACTGGTGATGTGCGGCATGAGATAAACAGAAGAATATGGAATCTGTGGAGAATGTGAAAAAATAGGCATATACAACTGAAGATTGAAATTAGGCTGTATAATAGTTTTGTTCTTTCTAAGGTTAATTATGATAGTGAAACTTGGACCCGTTGTAAGCAAGACAACAGGAAACTTAATGCCTTTGATTTTAGATGCTTACGCAGTATCTTGTGCTATATTGGTTTTTTGACTTTGTAATAATGATGAGATTAGAAAAAGGAGTCGGCAACCTCTTTGACCAGCACATTGCGCAGAAAGAGACTCCGTTGGTTTGACCATGTTGCCGTTATGCATACCTTTAACGAATAGGGTTATGTATCAGTAAAAGGGAGAGACCTAGGGTGCGATTGACAGACAATGTCAAACAGGCCCTTGCTAGAATTGGCCTACTGCGGCCAAATACAGCAGCTGTAGCTCAGGACAGACATGTGTGGAGAACAAAATTGCACAGTCAGGTTGGGACCTCTGTAGCCCATGGCTGCATGACGATTTTGTATGTTTGTATGTATGTGACATTTTTTCATAAAAAAACATTTAATTCCGAAGTCAAGGAACTTTGAATGTGGTTTTTCATTTACATAACATGGAAAAAGTCCCGTTACTTTTTGCAATACAGTGCATTTCGGGTCGAGATCTCCGGAAAATCCAAAATTTGATATCTGGTGTCTCATCCAAAGTCAAATTTCGACCAAACTGAAGTCTAAACATTCTAGAAAAGAGGAAATTGGTGCACAGGTTGTATTTATGAATCTTATACCTCGGAAACATGAAATTTCGCATCCGCAAATCTCTCGAAGTCACAGCTCAAATTTCGATCTGCTGAAAATGAATGCTTTAGGTATTTCGGATCGCATCTCTCAAAACGTTTCAAATTTTCAGATCCTTCAAGGTAAGAGGGAAAGTTTCGGTCAAACTTTAATATAAAACTACTACTAGAAGCGTGAAAATTGGTTTCTGGGGATATTTTAGATCATAGATCTCGGAAACGTTGCGGAAATTCGGATCAGGCAAGCTCTTCAAGGTCAAAGATCAAAGTCGATCTAACTATGTTAGAAATATGACAATTGGTGCCAGGGGATGCTCTTGGCAATATAAAAAATAAATAAATAAATAAATAAATACCCACTCAAGCAGCTGCTTGCCACAGAGTTCTGACAGGAGCCTCTCAGTTTATATGCCGTAGTAGAAGGTCTGTGAGGATGGCAGTACCTCAGCAAAAAAACGATACACACATCCATACCTTACCCGGGGCTCGAACCCAGGTCCAGGATCAGTAGACAAGCGTGCTAACCACTCGGCCAGGGGACGGTAGATTTGAGAAATGTTATGGAATTTCAGATTTGGTAGGCCATTTGAGGTCAAAGGTCAAACTGGGCTCTACTTACGTGAAAATAAGTGCTGGGTGATACTTTGGGCCTAAGATCTCAGAAATGCTTCTGTATTTCGATCTGTCTGTGCTAGAAACTTGAAAATTGATGTCTGGGGATATTTTGTGACATAGATCAGGAACTTTTACTGAATGTCCTTCGAGACGAAAGGTCAGATTTCCATTTAACTGTGCTAGAAAGGCAAAAATGAGTGTCTAGAGGCATTTGGGTTTGTTGATCTCGAAAGAATAAGAAATTTCGTATCCGACAGAACGTTCGAGGTGAAATATGAGTCGGGATGAGAATCGAGAAATTTAGTGTCACTCTAGAAGGAGAAGAATTTCTCACTTGAGATATAACTAGTTAATTCTCCTTTCTTTTGAGCGGTGGAGGAATTTTAGTAATACTACATTGAGAGGAAACTGAATACAATTCGATCCTAACTGTTACAGTTTAAGAAAAATTCTTCTTCCGATTTTATTTTGAGGTCGGGCATTTCTCGGGGGAGGGAATAAAAGTTGGGAGTCAAGACCTTGTTCTGTTTAAAGTCATGATGAGAAGAACATGCACAGAACGGCAAACAGTCAGGACTTAAAATAACAAATTCGGCATTTATGGTATCTGGAAAACTTTTGTAGGTCAATGGGCAAAACTTCAGCTAGTGACAGAACGATTTATATCGAAATGCAACTGATCATGCATAAAAGGAAAAAGGGATTACAAGATAAAGCCTATTCACAAATAATAAACTGCTGCGAAAAATCTTATTTGTCCCATCCTCCTTAGCTGAGCTTGATGTTACAAGTTGCTTTTTCCATTTCCAGGTCAAATGACCAATGGCCTTTGCTACGGGATACGTCACAGATATCTGCTTCTACCTTTGCTTTAAATTACTTTGTTGCGCTTTGTCATCCGGGAGATTAGCATCGGTTGTTGAATAGAAGTAATTTGAATAATAAGTATGATTAGTAATATAGAAGTTTTATTAATAATGGAACAAATATAAGAAGAACTGTTGATGCTGCTCTTTATATTGCATCTTAAAAAAAACAATTTCTCAAAAATTACTTTTTTTTGTCATTTTATGTTAAGAGTAGTAATAGAAGAATAACACTTATAATTGAAAGGAACTGGTTATTAATACGAAGCACTTCTCTGAAGCATGAAATTGTTTTTATCAGATCTCTGAAACACTTGAATTACGATGATTCGTCAATGGCCCGGATGACTCTTTTATTTACATCTAATCAGCATTTTTTAACACACAACTCGGCTGAATGATCAGTCACATAAGCTCAGAGATGAATAGAGGAAAGTGATCGATTCAATAATTCTTAGGAGATATCCAATGTGTTAGTTAATATATACAAGGTACTGGACCTAGGCTTTATATCCTATCGGACGGACGGTGGTATTTCGAAGACCAATGGTGTCGCCTTTCTCAAACAGGAGCAGAAAGGAGGGTTTTTTTCTTTGCCTCAAAAGTAGATGTTTGCCTTCAGAGGTCTGACAGGAGCCAGCAAGTATAATACGCCATAGAGAAGGTCTGCTGTAAGGAAGGCGAGACCTTTGAAGAAATACAACGCAAAAGGGAACATTCATGCCTCATGAGGACTCGAACCTGGGGCCCTTTGATCAGAAGACAAGGGCGGGGAACCACTCGTCTAGCAGAGAAAACTATCAGCATTGACTGACTGCGATTACAAACCTGGAGCTGTATAAACCGAGGCAAACCGCACCCATGCGCATTAAATAGGTTTTACTTTCAGGTTTCAGCCGTCGCGTGGCCGAGTGGTTAGCACAATTGATTACTGATCTAAGGGGTAAGGTTCGAGTTCCGGGTAAGGCATGGACGTTTGTATTGTTTTTCTGCTAAGGTCCTGCCATCCTCACAGACCTTCCACTATGGTATATAAACTGACAGGCTCCTGTCAGACCTCTGTGGCAAGCAGCTGCTTGAGGGGGAATTTATTATTTTAATACCTGTACCATGTTTACAAAGATTTAATATGTTACGGTGAAATTTTTAGCACAACCGTTTAATGACAATTTATTTCTAACGTATTAGGAAGATAAAAATAATATCGCTGACCCCTATGGATCCACGGTCCACATTTTGAGTCCTTTGGAAACAATGAATAGGGTTTTCGCAAATTTGTTAACTTCCTCCAACATAATACTTCACATGATGATGATATTGCGATTATTTTTTATCGTATCAAGTATTATTTCATTTCCTTCACTATTTCCTTTATTTAGAAACATATTTTTCAGGTTGTTTTAGTGTAGAATAAGTCGAAATCTGTACTGCAATTTACATTGCATACTATCACATGCTGGAATTGGGTTGGATTGTTAAGCATTTGTTTTCCCGATGTGCAAGAGAGCCATACCTTGTGCACAGGGGCGTAGCAATGGGGGGATGGGAGGAAGCTCCCCCGAAAGTAACTCGGAGTTGGCAAAATTCGAAGAGACTTCGTAAAATCTTGGTGAGTTGTGAAAATTTGTAATCTTTTTTTTATTAATTAAGGGGAATTGTTAAAATCGAGGCATCTTGGCAAATCAAGAGCAGTTTGGAAAATGGAGAGACGGCAAAATCTAGAGCAGTTGGAAAAATTCGAAGCCATTTAGTAAAATACAGGTGAGTTGGAAAAATATTGGGTAGTTGCAAAATTCGGAGTTACTTGGCAAAATCGTGGGGATATGTCAAAATTCGGACGAGATGTAAAAATTGGAGTCTTTTTTTCTGTAAAACCTATGGCGTGTTGACAAAATCGAGGCAACTTCGCAAAAATCTAAGAAAGTTGGCAAAATTCAGAGTGACTTTACAAAAATCAGGCGAGATGTAAAATTTGTGATTTTTTTTTCTGTAAAATTGCGGGGAGTTGGCAAAATCGAGGAAAACTTCGCAAAATACGGCAGCTGTGTCAAAATTTGAATCCACTGGGTAAAATACGGGCGAGTTCTGAAAATTGGGATTGTTTTTGTGAAATAAGGAGAGTTGACAAAATCGTGAAAACTTGGCAAAATTTTGGGGAGTTTGAAAAATTTGAAGTGACTTGGCAAATTCTGGAATGATATAAAAATTGGGATTGTTTTGCGAAATTAAGGAGAGGTGATAAAATCGAAACAACTTGCAAAATCTAGGAGAGTTGGCAAAATTCGAATCCACTTGGTAAAATACGGATCGAGAAAACTTTGCAAAATTTTGGGGAGTTTGAAGGATTTGCAGTGATTTGGCAAATTCAGGAGAGATGTAAAAATTGAGATTGTTGTTGTGAAATTAAGGAGAGGTGGCAAAATCGAGGCAACTTGGAAAAATCTAGGAGAGTTGTCAAAATGCAGGTGAGTTATGAAAATTGGGATTGGTTTTATGAAATTAAGGAGAGCTGGCCAAATCCAGGGGAGGTGTGAAAATTCACACTGACGTGCTGCAATTCATGCGATATGTAAATATCGGGATTATTTCTGTGAAATTATGGTTAGTTGGCAAAATTGGAATGACAAAATGCAGGAGAGTTGTGAAAATTGCCTCCCCCTACCCTCCTCCCCCACAGAAGAGCGAAAATATTGGTACGAACCTGACAGAGACATTAATTTCTCATTTGGCAAAAATTTGATCTTCGAGTTGGAAAATTGTCGAATTCTCCCCCTCCCCCAAACCATAGTCCTTCGCTACGCCCCTGATCCTGGGCTCGAAGACATGGCTTAATGTCCCATCCAACGTACGGCAGTCTCTCCAAACCCATCAGTGTCCACTACTGACAGTGGGAAAGGATGGGAGGGGTTGCAGCGATAAGTCTCGATGCTGATCCAGCTGGGACTCGACCCTGGGAACTACAGATGACGAGCCTGGCACACTACCGACCCCCACATTTTCGTAAAAGATATAACACTTTTGAGGAAGTGAATGTTGGAGCTGACTGTTCATTTAGTGGTTAGATCACTCTGGCAGGTATCTGTGGGTTCAAGTCCAGCACAGTCATTACTATGGAAAGATACCCTATATTTACTCAATGTGTGAGTAGTTGTCAGATAACAGTTAAAAATAACTAACGTTCTTCGGAAATTTTATATCATAACATATTTAAAAAAATGTACGTTATAGTTAAGCAATCTTCTGATATATTGTCATTTTTTCATAAATTCTCCGTTTTATATTAAAATTTTTTACAAATATTTTATATTCGCAAGAAGTGAACGATTTCTAGAAAATTATAAAGTTTAATAAAAAGTATTTATAAAGTATATTGAAAACGTTTAATAGAATTGTATCATACACAGGGGTGTTATTCAAAACATTTAATTGCCACAGTAATATAAATTAATCTATAATTCAAAAACATAAATTATTATATAAAAAATTATATGAAATATATTATGTAAATTATTATATGAAAAATTTAAAAAAAACTGTGTGCGAGTCTGCTGAGTGTGTAAGGAATGTACATGCCTGAAATTTCCCTTTATTCTCTAAATAATCTATATACAGGGCGATTCAAAACTCTTGGGCCAAACTTTAAGGAGTGATAGAACACACCTAAACAAGCACTTTTCGTCATACAATGCATAGTCGGAACTCAAGCGATGAAGCGCTAGAGGGCGCTTTCCAGTGAACACTTATAAGCGCTGGTTTTCGCACTCGTCGTCATTTCTACCGTGGATTGCAGAACGGATGGATTGTTTCACGAATCAGAAGAAGGCGGACATTCATTTCACGTATGGAGCTGCGAACGGGAATGCGAGGGAAGCCCAAAGACTGTACTGGGAGTGCTTTCCGACCAGATGCGTGCCTGATCGTAAAACCTTTCAGCGATTGCACTGGTCCGCAGCTCCATACGTGAAATGCATGTCAGCCTTCTCCTGATTCGTGAAACAATCCATCCGTTCTGCAATCCATGGTAGAAATGATGACGAGTGCGAATACCAGCGCTTATAAGTGTTCACTGGAAAGCGCCCTCTAGCGCTTCACCGCTTGAATTCCGACCATGCATTGTATGACGAAAGTGCTTCTTTAGGTGTGTTCTATCACCCCTTAAAGTTTGGCCCAAGAGTTTTGAATCACCCTGTATATTACAAAACTGCTTACCAAGTGAGATAAGTTGCAGTGCAAATCGTTGAATAAACTCGTAGTTATTATTATACTATTTAACAACCAGTACGGAGGTATTTCAACATTTTAACAACTGGTAACGCGCTTGGCTACTGATCTACGGGACTTGGGTTCGAGCCCCGGGTAAGGCATGGATATTCGAGTTGTTTTTCTGCTGAGGTCCTGCCATCCTCTCAGACCTTCTACTCTGGCATATAAACTGACAGGCTCCTGTCAGACCTCTGTGGCAAGCAGCTGCTTTCGGGGGTATTTATTATTTTTTATTTACAGCTGTACTGGTGCGTACTAGCTGAGTATCAGACTTGAACATACATATAAGCGTGTTTCTAACACATAAATGTACATATTAATATGTGGTCATAAAAATAAAAGATATCGATAATCTAATGAGAATTGTAATATATTGAAAGCATAAAAAACTGGATTAAGTCTTGTTCCATCCCAATTTTCATTCTAAAAGCTTTTTAAAGCATTTTACAGATGTAGTAAATTGCTGTGGATTTTTATTTGACAAAATTAACAGCAATTTTATTTCATTGAAAATTGATTTAAGAGATTTTCATAAAAAAAATCGCAATTTTCCATTTTGGCATATTTTACGCTATAATTCCCGAAATTTGGGAATTTTCTCAGGCTATAATAGAAGCACTGAATTTCATATTTTTATAACCAGTTCATATTTCTTAAGTAGTAGTAGTAGTGGGAGGGGGAAATATCACAGATACAAAGAGCTAAAAGTCATAATTGTATCCTTGAAGCTGTCTACTCAATAATCTTCATTAATACGTCCAAATAATTTTTGCATGCTTCAAAAATTATGCGGAATTTCCTTTCAGGGGATTCCGCATAATAATCAATAACCAAATTAAAGGGAAAAAGAGACAAAATACACCCTTGTCTAACTCCATAAATAAATACCCCCTCAAGCAGCTGCTTGCCAGAGAGGTCTGACAGTAGCCTGTCAGTTTATATGCCAAAGTAGAAGGTCTGAGAGGATGGCAGGACCTCAGCACAAAAGCGACACAAACAGCCATGCCTTACCCGGGGCTCGAACCCAGGTCCCTTAGATCAGTAGTCAAGCGTGCTAACCACTGGGCCACGGGACGGCTCCATTAGCAATGATAAATTGCTATAAGCCTTTACCAACTTTACAACCACACATGACTTAGCATAATAAGAAGTCACTATTAGAACACCAATTGAGCTATTGATGACACTGATAATAGAATAGGTTTGGTGATAAACAGAGAGAAAATTGAAGTGATGAAATTGGTCAGCAGGAAAGATTAAAATGATTTTCTGTATGGAATAACATTTTACGTTTTTAGAAAATAAATCTAAAATTGTGTAGATACGTCTCAATAGAGAAATATATTTAACAGTTGGAAAACGTTTTTTAAAAAAACGTATTTCTACTACTTTTGCATGCCGTTTACCACTGATTTGTCAAAGGAGGTGTTTCGATCAACTTCTTAACCTTAGAATGAACCAATGGGTTCTGTATCAAATGAAAATTTATGAGGTGAAGGGTATTCCACCATGTACATTCCCGCTGATAAGCTTCGTCTTAGTGGGATTTTTTATGTAATATAATTATAGATAATACTTGTTGAAAATAAATTTCAATTTGAATTTCCATCAGTGCCCACACATCTCGAAAATTTATACCAAAACTAGTAAAAGACACAGTGTACATTAAGGTTCAGAAAAAATTGCATTAGTGCAGGATTATATTCCTTATGGAAAGACATAAGAGGGTCCGAAGATGTAGGTTTTTTTTGCGGGGGAGATGTCTGAGAATAAGTCTTGAGTACGGTTTTTCGATTACTAAAATATTCCACCAGACAGGACAATTACTTAGTTGCCTAGGCGACTGCTCTATATTTGAAGTCAACGGTGGGCCATGTGTCGCGAGAGTTGGGTACATGGTGGCGTCCCCATTAAGGAGCGATTTAGAAAACGATGAGTGCCTGTAGGAGGAGTCATGGCTGCCAAAATATCACATCAGGTGTGGTAAAGCCTAGTCTGCAAAAACAGTTTTTTGTCATATTATTCTTCTCTGCCACTCCATGTAATACGGAAGGGAATGCGAAAAACGGTTCTAAAATTCTCCGCACAGACACTACACCAGACAGATCAATGGAAAACAAGTCTAATTTGCCAGGAGATGCTCTTAGTGACTGTTCTTCCACGGGTGAGAAGTAGCAGAGCAGTCCGATGATTCGGGGGGGGGGGGGGAGCAGTCTAATGATGTTTCAACCAGCCTTCTGATAATGCGAGAAAACATCAATTAATGATGCATAAATTCGCATTACAGCGTATGTGGCTTGACGCAGAAGCCGAAGAAAGGCGAACACAGCATGACGAACGAAGGGAACAACGCGAGACAGAAACTGAAGAAAGAGGAACACATCTCAAAGCAGATGAATGAAGGCAACAGCATGAACACGAGCTGCAGCAGATCAGGCGTATCCGATATAACAGGTGGGAGGGGGAAAGGAACTCCTTAAGGGGTTTTCAAGGCTGTGCAAGAAAAAAGGACTGCGTCAATTTCTATTATGTCACCTTGTCATGTGATCCACATTTGCTCCATTTACTGGGACTTTCTCTAAGGGAATGATTGCATCATTTTCTGGGTGTGCAACGATGGACAGTTCCAGTGGCAAACCATATGCAGTTGCGTGCCCAATTGAATGCTGTTTGGAAGTCATACCTCATGACACAATTAACCATCAGATTGATGGAATGCTGAGATGTCTACAGACTTGTATCTCTCCCGGGGTAGGTCTACTATTTACTATTGAATCTGCAATAAACGTATATACCTTGCTCTCTCCCGCACCGTGTTTTGCACATCAACCCACATAGCGTCCATCCTGTCAGTTTCGGGCCTATACATCACTCCCTTCGCGGTGTTACGATTTCCACCTTGAGCAGTGCAGCTCTCAATTCACCTCCTTTAGCTCTCGCTATTGCTACAGATAATAATGTCTATATAAAATTGGAACATGATGTGCACAATGGGAAATAAACAATAACAAAGACAAAAGGGCACCTATCCTTTTCAGTTCAAAGAAAATCGATGAGGCTCCTCACTTCACCCTCACTGGTGCCATGAACACACAGAACTGTCGCTCATTGGGAGCGTCACCTCTGTCTCTCCAACTCACGTATACGATAGTGTAGTGTGATTTCACTGAAGACTTCATCACATCATAGGGTGATTCTTCTCTCAGGAGGCTACACCTAATGGTCCAGTGCGGTAGACTATAGCAGGTGCCATTACTATTCTCTTCTCCATCCTCCCACGATTCCTGCCCTCCAGGAACGGCAGCATCTGGACACCAGTGTTCATGCAAGATGTATCCCCACATGTTAGCCAGCAGGTAAAGCAGTTGCTGTGTACAACTTTTGGCAACGAGTGTTTAGTTTCTCGATACTTTCCTCAAGTCTAGCTACTAACTTCACTTGACCTGAATCCTCGAGATTTTTGGCTCTGGGGCTATCAGCACAAAGTCGAGAAAACTTGGCAAAATCTTGGGGAGTTTGAAAAATTTTGAAGTGACTTGGAAAATTTAGGAGAGATGTAGAGATTGAGATTGGTTTTGTGAAATTGAGGAGAGTTGGCAAAATCAAGGGGAGTTGGAAAAATTCACACTTGAGTTGCCACGATTCAGACGAGATGTAAATATTGGAATTATTACTGTGAAATTATGGCTAGTTGCCAAAATTGGAAGTCAAATGGGAAAATGCAGGAGAGTTGTGAAAATTGCCTCAACCACCACCGAGTGAAAATCTAAATACGAACCAGAGACATTATCTTCTCAGTTGACAAAATTCGATTTTCGAGTCGGAAAATTCAACTATACTCCCTCTCTACGCCAATGCGTGAGGGCTTACAGAATTTAGCAAACGTGACTGTCTATCAAAATACAACTGGAGGTGGTCTGAGTTCCTCCTTTTCTCTCAGGAGTCGAATAGAAACAAACGTCCAGTGAGCTTCAGAGTCTCACTGGACAAGGCAGTCTGATGCCCTCTTCTACTTTTCACTCGGCTGGTCAGTTCAAACTTTAATTGGCATAGTGCTTAGGGAGACAGTGACTGCCCCGCAAGGCAGACTTTGTGTACTGTGTTAGCTCTAGCTGAGGCAGTGGTCAGCAGGGACTTCGCTCTTCGGGGAGCATGTCCTTGTATGAGAAGGCCTGGAACAGCTAGGCGGAGCCTGTAAGCCCCTTCTCTGTCCTATGTGTGTGCAAATGAAAAAAAAAATAGGAAAAAAAAGTTATCTCGTAATTAAAGGTTGGGTTGTTTTTCCTCTGAGCAACATTTTTTGCACACAATGGGCTAAATGGTCATGTCACAAGGACCCAGGAAAATTGGAGGAAGGAGACCCACTGGACAGCTGGTAGCATCCCGTCAGTGCCATCCAGCAGGTCCTTTAAAGTACACAGGGTATGGCTCTCCCGCACACGGGGCCACGGCTTAACGTCCCATACGACGGCGAGTTTTGCAGAAATAAATCAACACTGGCCCAGCTGAGACTCGAACCTGGCAACTACAGATTACGAGTGGCATACAAGCAACTGAGCCATCCCTGCCCCTACGAGAAATGGCAACAGAGGACAAATGGAACATATTTTTCGAGAAATATATCCTAACTTTTCATTTTAATGGTTTTGTTATGTTAGATTACTTTGGTTTTTAATCAGGTTCTCAAATAGATGTGAAAGTAAATTCCATCTCTTAAAGTTTCTTTACGAAAGAGTAAAAATGCTCCTACTAAGCTGTGCGATAATGATCCTTTAAGCTTAGGATTTTTCTGGAGCAGTGAATTGAAATGAAACATATCATTACGGTAAAAATGAAAATATTATAAGGATAGCAACATAATTCTTCTGAATAGAACATCAGAAAAGAAGTTTGTGGCTTCGATGTTAAACTTAAATTATCTTGGAGGGTATAGGAGGTAAAAAAAGAAATCTATTAGACTTTTAAAATTTTACATAATCTGAGTTCAAATTGGCATAAGCCACATCGACTTCTGTCTAGAGTAGAAATCGAACAATCTTGTAGTGTGAAAGATCCAGGACTATCAGATAATCAAATCCTTGTTTTCAGTAGCTTTCGACGCATTCTGTCGCTCTTTCATGCCACCTTTTCGTACCATTTGCCCAGAGAGCGAAGTTCTCTGGCAAGCGAGTGCAAGTGACGTGAGCTCATTTAACTCTTGGAGTGGCACGCAAAAGTTCCATTACTTAACGAATGTCGCCACGTTCTCTCGTGTCCCATCAGACTGAAAATACTGTATACACTACATTGTTAGACTAAATAAAATGTTGGTAAGAAACTGGAAGAATGTTTCTTAAAATTAATGAAAACGATATTACGTTATTTCCGCTATGTTTTCTAGACCAGATTTCGCTATTTTTGATCAATTAAGTTCTTTTGGGAGTTTTTTTTAAAACCCAGTTTAAAGAGTTTTTGGCATTCGATTTGCTAATAAAAAGAGCTTCATGATCAACTAAATTCAGTTAAGATTGCAATAGTGATCAAATAAGTTATAACTTATATACTACAAAGTGCTAATTCTTGAAACTACACCAGATTTTTTTTTAGTTTTATACGTTAAGTCAATACTTTGGGAAAATATATTGGGCAAATATACAAAAGTGTTGGGGAAATATAAGGATGAGAATTTATTCAGTGAATAGCACAGCAATCTCGTAATCTGATGTTAACAGGTTCTTATCTAACTCTGTGTTGAGATTTTCTCCACTAAACTCCTTTTTGCCCCTCGCGGAGGAACTTAAGACTAATGGGTTTGCATGATCGTCCATCTTTTGCATTGGATGTTCAGCCGCTGCCTTGTTTGTGCGAGGGAGTTCAAAAAGTTCTTGACATGCATCTGCAGAAGAATAACCATTGCACTTACCACAACACTTTTATTCCCCTTTAAAATACTCCCAGCATCTATGCAACTTTCAAACATCTGCTTCATTTCTGGAACGCTTTGTTCCTGTTCTGTTGGGGAATACCCCGCTACTCTGAATGAATGCATTTCGCAAGATCTTGCACCCTTGGAAAAGGCTTCCCATCAATCAGGCTCCTCTTTTTAATTTTTTCGAAACAAAAAAAAATCACATTTTGCAAGATTTTTTCCTGATCCCGATAGGCCATAACTTGCAGGGTTTTGTGAGCATTGCCATGAGGAAGGAGAACCCTTGACAAGCCTTTGGTTGGAAACTGATCTTTTATCTCCTTAGCCATTTCGAGCAAAGCAATGTTGGTGCGGTATTGGCCATTTAGAGTCATTTTTTCAGGTAAGATGTCCACTGCTACCACTCCTTGGGAATTGAAAACAATTGTTAACATCCTCTTCCTTGAGCGAAAGTCTTGTCGCAGAATTTGGGGACGAGGTTCATCATCCGCAACCCAAACATAATTGTCTTTCTGGGAGCCGTATAGTAATAAAAGCACGCCTCATCAGCTGTGACAATGTCTGTTAACCTTTTGGGGCCACTAGGTTCAAACATTACCAAGATCTCCTTGCACGAATCGACTCTAGCCCTTTTTTTGAAACAAGTGTTGTAAATAGGTTATAATAGGTAATTTCGATAACAGTGTTATGAATTTGTTGTGGAACGGTTGACAGCTGTCAGTAGACATACCGTCACAGCTGTTAGAAGCCTACCGTCAAAGCCATTCAGCGTGTTCATTAAAATGAACAGGCGATGGTTCTCCCACACACGGGGCAACGGTTTGATGTCCCATCCGACGGATGGCAACCTTCCCATACCCATGGTTGCAAACTGGAACATGGTTGCGAACTTCCCATACCCATGGTTGCGTATTTTCAGGCACGGTTGTGATGGTGGTGGTAGCGGAGGGTGGACCTAAATCTCACCTCTGGCCCAGCTGGCCAGGGTATAATGGTGTTTTCCATTCAGTTTTGTAATTCAGCTACTTAGTTGTACTTTTCAGTAATTCTTGTGAGGTTTGTTTGGCATACCCATATTTTTTCAAATGCATGTTCTAATTTTGTTGGGTGGTTATATTTTACAATAAGTGTCGTTTTTTCTTGTATAGCTGTATTTTACAGAAGGTGCTATGATTTGTTATGTAATTGTACTTTCTAATTAGTGGTGTGATTTGGATTTAAGTGTATTTTCACCAGAGCCTCATTAGCCATCAAGAGCTGATAATTTCCCGATTGATGATTAAGTGATTTTAGCTCTGTTGGAGGGAACATAAGAGTAAAAGAAATAAGGTCGTAGTTTCGATACTTTAAGTAAGAAGGAGAAATTATCAGCCCTTGATGTTGCCCGCCTCTCACTGCGTGGAAGTTGAGGTTGGATTTTGAGAGGCCCCACCACCCACCACTCTATGCTCGTCTGTTGGTTTTTGCGACGCATAGAACCTGAAAGACAGAGAGAAGAGTCCGTTAGAACATCGCAAGGACGTTTTGCTTATTCGTATAAGGATAATATATTGCTAAACTTACAAAACATAAACTTGTAACTAGGCAAAAAGTAGGGCGAAATATAAAGCTTGGATATAACTTGTTATTAAATGCATTGTATCTAATAAAGCAATAAAAAACAGAAAAAGTAGAGATAAAACGAAAGTTAAGAAAAACGTTAACAATGGGTTCTGTCGTAAAATCTTAGACACCCCTCGACAATTTTTCTTATTTCTGGAGTTCCAATGCGATAGATGGAATTATCACTGGTACTATCCTGAGCAGTGCGAAAGGATACTATCCTGATGGTCTTTAAAAAACTTTTTGAACTTGTTGAGCTCTTTCCTCAGCCTCAAATTGTAAACACTTGATTTTCATCGCAAAATTACGAAATCTGGCTATTTGAACTATTATGACCACTCGGCGAGCTTGTAAAATATTTCGATTCATTTAAATTTTTTGATTCTTTAATGGAGAAAAGTCAGGAATTTTGTCCACAGGTCAGGGAGGGTTATTAATTTTTTTAGCGCTCTGTTCCTACTACGGTGACTCTTCAAATCATTCTCTGATAAAGATATCACAAGAGAATTCAACACTTTTGCTGAAATTCTATCACTTTAAATCTTTCGATAAAGAGAATAAAATACTAAATTTTCAACACTCTACATAAACTTACTCTTTAGTATTAGGGCAATTCAATCAGTGTTCCCAACTGAACGAATTTTTCACAGAACCTGGATTAATTGTTCTTATTTTTAGATACGTTAAAGCAAATATATCAATTTATAGCTAGCCTTTGAAATATTTTGGAGAGTTATTCCAGTGAAAATATTTAAAAAACGGAATTTTCGTTAGTCATTATGCAGGATCTTAAAGCTTATTTGTAGAATAGTTTTTAAAAAAGTAATGTTTCAATTTTATTTAATACTGTAATAACAATATTGATTAAAAAAATGGTTCATTTGAAACAAAATGCCGAAATAAATTCTTCCATTAAAACTAATGAAATGAATTGCCACATACAGACAGGCGAAATTCTAAATTAATGAAATGCTTTCAATGTGAAATATTTTTCTTGAATTACAACATCCAGAATAACAATTTCCCCATTCTGTCGTTGAAGACCATGCAACAATTTACCTCTTGAGGTTCTTTATAAGGCATCTGTCTGGTTATCAGATTTTTAAGACAATTTCTTGGTTTGAGGATACAAAAGCTCGTTACAATATTCTCTTATTCAATTTAAATACAATTTTTACCAATGATTTTATGCCTTCCAGCCAAATACGTTAATCATCTCTGCCTATTGACATTAGTAATACAAATTAGGAAAACTATGAAACCACCTTAGCAAATGCTAAAATTAAATCATTTGTTTTTCAGCAAGAAATCAAAGTTCCCGAATCCATTACCTTTCTTTAGATCAACCTTTCGTTGGCAAGAGAGGGGACGGCATTAGGAAGCTTGTCTTTACCCTCTACCACTGGGATGTTAGTTTTCCCAGGATCTATCGGTGAATACTTTTTCTTCACTTTCAATCCAGATTTCAACTGTAAAAGATCAAAGTATTGAATCATAGCAGAAAATAAAAAAATGAGTATCATGGTATAAAAATAGTCTGCAAAATTCTGATGCATAAGGTAAAAAGAATTGAACGCTTCCCTCTTGAAATTGTAAAATCTAAAAAAAGAGAGAAATTGTAATATTAAATCTGAATATAGATAATCGAAACATACACTCAGTGTTCATTAAATTATGATCACTGCACTTCATGTTAAGGTTCGTAATCTGCAGTTTCCATGTTCGTGTCCCAGCTGAGCCAGTGTTGAGATTTATCTCCGCGACCCCCCCCCCGCACCCCCCCCCCCTTCCAGCCAAATACCCCGCAAATATCTCCGCACCCCCCCCCCCCGCACTGCCCACGGTCAGTAGGGGACATAGATGGGCTTGTAAAGGCCGCCGTCCGTCGGGTGGGGTGTTAAGTCGTGGTTCCGTGTGCGGGAGAGCCATACCCTGTGCATGTTAAAGACAGCGCCAGATGACCTTGACGGGAATCTATCATAATAGCAATTCAGCGGTTCCCCTCCCCCAACCTTATCTTATCCTTCGGGGACCTTGTGACCTGGCCATTTAGCCCATTGTTGCAAAAAATGTACCGCTCAGAGGTAAAACAGCCCAACCCAACTTCATGATAAGGGAACGGAAATCTAATTTGGATGCTTTATAACTTCTAAAATAAGCTTTTAATGGTAAAATATCCCTCGTGGTAAATTGCAGCATTTAAAAACTACATTTAACTAAATCTCGATTTCCAAAATTATGCATTCATTATTTAAATAGTTACGAAAGTTTAAACATTGAACAACAGCAACGCGAGACAAGAATTTACCTAAAAAGTTTAGATCTTTTATAAATAAACATTATTTTAAACCCTTTAATAAGAAAAGTGAACATTATAAAAGTTTATGTAATATTTTCAATCTTTCTTCAATTTTGCATAAGTTCCTTACGATTGCATTATTATTCACACTGTCATAACTCTCTCTATACTGAATGAATAATTGCGAAAATTGAGGTTTAGATAGACGTAGTTAAGACCTGCAGTTTATCATCAGTGATGGTTAGAGAGGATTAGATTGGCTACTGATCGGAGGGACCTGGGTTCGAGTCCTGGATAAGGCATGGATGTTTCTCTGCTCAGGTGTCGCTTTCCTCACAGACTTCATTCTTCACGTCTGCTTGAGAAATTTTTACTTAAGCTTTTTATGGTAAAATTAAACATATTTTAAAAGTTATGGTGAATCGAAACTTTTGCCTTGCCATAACATGGAGAGGAATGGCCATAATTCAACGAACACTGAGTGTATAGCAAACATCAGATTAATCAGATCTACATTAAACCAGCCGTTCAAGACAAAAATCACATGCGTTATATTCATTGTGTCTAATGTTGCCAACTCTGGCAATAAATAATAAATGGACAGCATTACAACAGTACTATTGCGAAATGAACTCGTAAAGAATCACGAGAAGCAAAACCATTATCAATGAACTCACCAGTTTTTTCAGAACTTTTCTTTTGAAGAAAGACTGCGACAAATAGGTTTTATCTCCGAGTCGTTGCTCGGGATCTTTCAACAGCAGCTTTCTTACAAGATCTTGTCTACTTGCATCTAAATCGAGTGGAAAGTCAGTGCGCCCTGCTGCTATTTCTCTAAATGCAAGCTTCCTGCAGGCACTGTCGTTATCCTTAAGACCGAGGAGTTTTAATTTGTACTTACAGGGGGAAATTCCATATATCAACTGATACGCAGTTATGCCTAAAGAATAGTAATCAGCAGCAAATGAATATGGTTTGGCATTCTTTTCCACACGATGAATCTGCACTTCAGGAGCCACGTAGTATGGTGTGCCACAATAACCTTTAAATGAAGTACCAATGGCAGACAATCCAAAGTCTATTACTTTTATCTTGCATAGATCATTTATCAATACGTTGTCACCTTTGATGTCTCTGTGAATAATATTTTTACCGTGAAGGTACTTCAATGCCATTCCCATCTGTCCCAAAATAAAATGAATTACATCTGTATTGATACGATACAGGGTTGGAAATTGCCTTAAGGTGACACTTTGGAAATGCTGAAAGAATAGGAAGTGCTTCTGCACATCTGAAGAAACTTGGTAATTAACATAATTATCATACTGGACACAAAGAGGATTCTCTTTTACACTTCGCAGGATTTTAAGTTCGTTCTTTACCATCTCATCAGTGCTAGTCTTCCCTGAAATTACTTTTGCTGCCAGTTCGATTCCCCGTTCTAAATCTCGAACAAAGTAAACGCATCCAAAGCCTCCTGCTCCTAATTGAGAGACCGATACCATATTTCTTTCAATGTATTTAACATCAACACCTCTGCTACTAATCTTTCCCCGTCTTTTTGGATAATCAGGAAACTGTTTCATTTTGGTTTCATTAATTTCCTCTATTGGACATGGACATGTGCATTCAATCCTCTCAAATACAGCTCGCTTTCTCAGGAAGCATTTAGACCGACACCACTTGGCATTCTGTTTAGCATCTTCTGTTAGTTCATTACCATCGTCTTCTTTTGTAAATGTCATGCAGCATAACGATGATGAAATGCCGCCTTTCGCTCTCTTTTTGCGAGAGAAACGGGACCTGAACCAGTCCCTCAATCTGCAGAATGTCATTACTATGTCCCCTCTCTAAAGCATATATATCTTATGCACTTTATAACACTTTAATTGACTTTGCCTTAACGAAACATATCTCATATCACATACTAATGATGCACATACCTCTCATCTTGTCAGAAAATCGAAATCGATTGAATCGGAGATCAGCTGGGAGCAGCAATGGTATCCCTGGCGACCATTGTTAAGCGAAACTTTCTTTGTTGACGAAGAAAACTAATTTGTTACGATATTACGGCATTGTTACTAACTGAAGGAAATACAGCCATATTATTTTAAACCGCTTATTTGCGTATTTCGGAAAAAAAGGAACATAAAGTCATATTACTAGAATATAGTTTCGTAAATAAATATAAATAAGAAGTTAAACTTTCCGGAGAAATGTTGATCATAAAAACGTTTTTCTGATATTATGTGAAGCAGTTTCTGTGGTTTATTTTTAAATCACACTTAAGTTTTAAAAGTTACCATTTATATGAATATCATTGCCATTAAATATTCAAGAAATATGTAGAAAATGAATGAATCGTATTTTTTAATTCAATATTGTAATGTAAGAAGTATTAGAAAAATATTTGATGAACCTTTAATACTTTTGGAATTTTTATAATTAATAATAATTGAAAACAAAACTGATATCTATTAAGGATTTAGAGATTAAACTATATAATATTCCTGGGCAGGTTCAAATCTACAGAAAATAAATAAAGGGCGGGGGGTCGGCAGAAAAACTCAATCGAAAGGAAAAACACAAAGGGGGGGAGGGATACTCTTTAATTTAATCGCAGTATAACATTTTCCCCTCCGTTTTAGGGGTACAGTCGCTCGAAAAAATATTCGAACACTATGGTTGATTACAGAATTCAGAAAAAATATCTGGCAACGATTTTTTTTAGAAATGAGTGATCTGGCAACCTCCGTGTCACGTGACACAAAGGCTGTCAGATCACTTATTTCTAAAATTTTTTAACAAATTAAAAAAAATTAAACTAAAACATATTTTTTTAAAATGGTTGCCAGATATTTTTTCCGAATTCTGTAATCAACCATAGTGTTCGGATACTTTTTTGAGCGACTGTACAGCAATCCCTTGATTAAGGCTGCCCTTTTGCGTCTAATTTCTAATTGATTCAGCAAAACAGAGTACTAAGTGCTAGGCTAGCGACGTATTTCCGTTAAAAAATATGTTATTTAGGTAAGTTCCGGACATTCCGATTGGTTGTTTCGATAGTTACGTTGTTAGTAGCGCAGGTAAAAACTTATAGAGCAGTATGTAACACTGCTGAAATATTTTAACCTCCATCTTTGAAATTTCTGGATCTCCACTTGCAACTTCTCCCTGGATTAATCCACTGCACGAAGTGGAAACGTCGCGAATGAAGTGATGAATAAACCCGAAACTGATAGGCCGGAAAGTATGAGGATCAGATGTGCGAAGGATCATAGATTTCGCTTATTGCAGATTCATCAGTGCATATTAGGCCCACCTTGGGCGGTCATATAAGCCTGTAGACGTCTCGACATTACCTTAGCCGGATGGTTAATGGCGTCTTCAGGTATGGTGTTCCAAACAGCATGCAATTGTACCAGGTTGGTCGTCGGAGGGAATTGGCGAACCATAAGGTCGGACACATGCTCGATGGCTGCTAGGGGAGTATGGAGGCCATTGCAGAATGTCCACACCTTGGAGACTATCCATCGTTGCACGTGCAGCGTGTGGGGTGGCGCTGTCTTGCTTCAGAAGTAATCCAGGCATGATGGTAGGAAGGGTCGTGCCACGGGATTAACAATGCCATCGATGGGATGTCTCGCTGTTAGCATGTTAGAAACATGGAGCCAGCTGCCTTATGTGATGCCACCCCATACCAACGAAGTATGGTGGCTAATGGAATAGGCTTCCTCATGTTGTTGACGACACCAACGCCATGCAGACAAACGGCCGCCTAGCATGCCGAAACAGAATTGGTACTCGACTGTGAACAACACTCTCCTCCCTTCCCTAGTCCAACGTTGCTTCACTCGACACCAGTGGAGACGGCATAACCGGTGATGTTGCTGCAATGACTGACTGGACGCCTCATCCTCATTTCTGCATCAGGCAAACGTTGTCTAATGGTTTATGGGGAGACCATGGCACCTGTAGCAGTCCGCAAATCACATTTCAGCACAATCGCTTTGGCGAAAGTGTCGTGAACATCCCTTCTACGAAGCAAGCAATCTTCACGTCCTGTGGTGTTGTGCTGGTCCTGTACCTGTCCTTCTTGCCATTTGATGATCCACGATGTTGCGTGAGTGTGCTCACATTGCACCCCATGCGTGTGGTGATCGGGTGCAGGGGTGGCTCAGTCGGTAGCGTGACAGGCTCGTAATCTATAGTTTCCAGGTTCGAGTCCCAGCTGGGTGGGTGTTGAGATTTATCTCCGCAAAACTCCCCGCCCTGCCCACGGTGAGTAGGAGACACAGATGGGCTTGGAAAGGCCGCTGAAAGTCGGATAGGACGTTAAGCCGTTGGCCCGTGTGCGGAAGAGCCATACCCTGTGCACGTTAATGAACACGCTGGATGTCCTTGACGGGAGGCTACCATCTGTCTCCCAACAGCTGTTCCAGTGGGTCCCTTCCCCCAACCTTCTCCGAGCCTTCGGGGTCCATGTGGCCTGACCATTTAGCCCATGGTGTGCAAAAATGTGCCGCTCAGAGGTAAAACAAGCCAACCCAAAAAGGTGGTGATCGCTCGAAGGCTGAATCTGCCCCTTCGCATATCGGCGATTCGCTCTCTCTCAGGTGTCAATTGCGCATAAAGAGTCTGCCGCCGTCTCCAAGTGTCCTCACTGTCATTGGAGCGACAGTGAAGCACTCCAACCTCACTGTCGCTCGTTCTGTGAGCTCGTGGGTGCCTGGTGTTTATCTACGGCTCGGCTGTGGTGTCACGTGTCCATTCTCTGCGGAACTTTGATCATTTCAGTATCTCCGATGACCGATGGCCTCCTTGCGATTTACACATCTCTACATCCATTCCTTCTTGGTGTTGCGATTTTCACTTGGAGCAGTGTACAGTCGCTCAAAAAAGTATCCGAACAATATGGTTGATTACAGAATTCAGAAAAAATATCTGCCAACGACTTTTTTTATTAATTAGTGATCTGACAACCGACACGAAGCTTGTCAGATCACTAATTTCTAAAAAAATCGTTGCCAGATATTTTTTCTGAATTCTGTAATCAACCATAGTGTTCGGATATTTATTTGAGCGACTGTACATTGTGGAGGTTAGAACGCGTTTCAATTCTGTCGAACCATCCCTTACGAGCGGTAAATGGCTCCACAAAAGGCTGAGCTTTTTTTTTTTCAGATTTTCATAAAGGCTTTTTCCTGAATGAGAGTTGACTTTAAGGAATTTTATGTCGGGTATTATCATCGATGAAAATATTTTGAAGTCTCTCCATTTCAGTCATAATAGTCAATTTGTTGATTTTGTTGCCTGCAGAGGAAGGGCTAACTCTTCCGCTGCTAAAATAATTGATTCTTTATATTTTTATAATTGTTCATACTCTTTTATTTGACTACATGATTGCACATATCGTCTTCTTGTTTTTCAAGAGCACACTAGAAGGTGAGATGCCCTTGTGCTCTTATCACCCCACCCATTGTCGCAACTTAAAAAACGACATGACTACGTATTAATTTTGTTCGAGAAAAAGGGCTAAAAAACGTGACGTGCGAAGTAAATGCATACCTGATCCGTTTTTAGGAAACCAAAGGATTCAGTTCTGTTGCCAGATCCATACCTGTTTATATTTTTTTAATATGTCGCAAGAGAGTTATAACAGCCTTCACAGCGAGCTGAAACAGCACTTGTTGTTGTGAGGTTGTAACACAATGGCAGCATTGTAACGAATTAACTCTAAGCGAACAGGGTTATACCAAGGGATTACTGCATTTGGAAAAATACCTTAAAATATACATATTTTTAACAATATTTCGACCCTATTACCGTTACTAGTATTTTGTAAAGTAGGTGGGGTAGGGCCCCACTAAATCCGTCCTTCTCCTCGTTATATTAGTTTCATCAGTTGTAGTTCTTACAATTGATCCCGAGGTATATAAGTTAGGGATACTTTATCAAACTTTGTACAGTCTGATATGAAGACGAATACCGCTGGATTGACTACATTAGTGGGATAGTGATAATAATTTCTCAGTAATGTTAATCTATAGATCTCATGCTTAAAATATTAAATTATTTACTAACGAATTTTACGCCATTTGAAAGATATAAAAAGTAATACCGTTAATATAATTGGTGATATGATGCATTTCTGGCTTTAATGTTGGCCCTATAACACAATCTGAGGTTATTTTGGCGATTTCTAAACATTGACTTCATAAATCCCCAGGGTAGATGAAATTACTACGGAAATGCTAAGAGCTGGGAATGTTTCGGTTACCACTTGGATGACTGAAATTTTGAATTTCTAAGAATTTTACCAGAGCTATTATCATCCCTATTTTCAAAAAAGGTGATCGCAGTTCTTGTGATAACTATAGGGGTATCAGCCTACTCTCTGTTCCAGGTAAAGTTCTTTGCATGATTGTGCTTAATAAAATTAAAAATCTTGTTGACAGTCAATTGCGTGATGAGCAATGTAGATTCAAAAGTGGTAGGGGATGTGTGGATCAGATATTTTCACTAAGGCAGATTCTTGAGAAATGTTTAGTATTTCATAAAACTTTGGTTGCTAGCTTTGTTGATTTCAAAAAGGCTTTCAACTCTGTTGATCGTCATAATTTGTGGTTGATTGTGAGATCATATGGTATACCAGACAAGTTAGTTAACATAATGAAAGCTCTCTATAATAACACTCAGTCGTGTGTGAGAGTTGGTTTAGCAATTGGTTTAGCATTACTTCTGGTGTTCGACAAGGGTGCATTTTGTCTCCTTTTCTCTTTAGTTTGGTTATTGATTATGTTATGCGAAATTCTTGTTTGGCCTTAAATGTTTTTACTAAAAGATTTTGGCTTTAAATGGTCTGGAGATACGAAAATTTCTGATTTAGATTATGCTGATGATTTAGTCCTTTTTGGTAAATGATGTTGATGAGATGAACTCTTTTTTTCGAGCTGTTGATGAGACTGGAAATAGAGTAGGTTTGGTTTAAACAGAGAGAAAGCTAAAGTGATGAAAATTGGTCAGGCAGGCTGTGATTCAGTTAATCTGAATGGTTGCAGTCTTGAGCAGGTGTCACAGTTTAATTATCTTGGGAGCTACATAACAGATACTGGTGATGTGCGGTATGAGATTAACAGACGAATAGGGGATTACTACGGGGACTTTTAAGAATCTATGGAGGGTGTGGAGAAATAGGCGTATACACCTAAAAACTAAAATTAGACTGTATAATGTTTGGTTCTTTCTAGGGTTAGTTATGGTAGTGAAACTTGGACACTTTGTGAACAAGATAACAGTGAACTAGATGCTTACGCAGTATCTTGAGCATCAGGTGTTTCAACTTTTAACTAATGATGAGGTTATGCAAAGGAGTTTGTAACCTCCTTTAAGCAGCATATTGTGCATGTAGAAACTCCGTTGATTTGGCCATGTTTCTCGTATGGATAATTATAGATAGGCGAATAAGGTTATTAACAGTGTGCCTAAAGGCCTCAGAAAGAGGGGGAGACCTTGGATGCGGTGGACATACAATGTCAAACAGGACCTTGTTAGAATTGGTGTGCAGTGGCCAGATGCAGCAGATGTAGCTCAGGACAGATGTGCTTGGAGAACTAAATTGCACGGTCTGGTTGGACCTCCGTAGCCCATGGCTGCTTGAGGATGATGATTAATATTTATTTATTAAAGATGAAAGTGATGTAAATGAATATGAGGATTGCTGGTGATAACTTAGATTTAGACAGTATATTAATATGCCCACAAATTCTGTACAAAAAACAATCTTACTCTTGGAATTCTAATGTTTTGCGTTCGAACGTGCAAAAGTCCAAAGGAAAAAAAAAGAAAAACCTTGGCTAACAAAAGGCGTCCCTAAGAAATTAAAATTTCGTTTTTAATCATAATTTCTAGTTATCACTCGTGTCTAACGAGCAGCGAAGAAACGTCCCCTACAATAGTTGCCACAAACAGAAAGCGTTTTGTGCATTTAAGATTTGAAAACGTTTTGGCATCTAACACCATATCAACATTGGATGTGGCCTCAAAGCAACTGATTGATGGGAGATCACCTCTACTGTTGCTAATGGCAACTGCAGTGACCAACCTCACATATTCCTGTTTTCTTAAGACTGCAGAATGTTCGGAAAAGTTCGAAACGCTAAAGCCGTTTTCTGTGTGATCATACGTGCGATGTTTCCTTTTCCACTTGTATCCAAATCATTGGAAAGTTCTTTCCTGAAATGAATATCGTCTGTATAGAAAAAAAACCAATATTAAAGTAAATTCTGATCTCACTCTTTCACAATATCCCTCGCCTGACCACTTTTCGCAATAATTGACGGGAAAAAGCAGGTGATTTTTAGCAGTGGATGGATCTTGACGCTTCTCCTGTCTTTTGTGAAGGTAACTAGTTTGTAAAGCACTTTACTGGGCATTGTCAACAACAGTAACAGGCTTTTGTACCTTGTTAGATGAATTTTCTTTATATTAGCAAAAGCAAATGTTTGTCAATCGAATATTATGTTCCATGAATACACAATTTTCTGGTGTCTCTTTTGAGAGACGCTTGCTTAGGTAAATGGTTTGTTTCAAACGTAATCATTACTGAATGAGATATGGGAAGAAATTCAACTGCATTCAGCCTGAAGGGATGTCAATGGTGAGGAAACATCGTGGCAGCTATCTGGCTGAATCAGTCGCAACTCTTTGTCTACTGCCTTAAGTCGGGTAAGTTTCGTCCAGGAATTTTGACTCTAGAAAATTGAATGTTCTTAGAATAAGCTGTGACTCTTTGTACAGTCGCTCAAAAAATATTCGAATACTATGGTTGATTACAGAATTCAGAAAAAATATCTGGCAACGATTTTTTTTAGATATTAGTGATCTTTGTGTCACCTGTCACGAAGGGTGGAACTGTACACGAAGGTTGCCAGATCACTAATTTCTAAAAAAATCGTTGCCAGATATTTTTTCTGAATTTTGTAATCAACCATAGTGTTCGGATACTTTTTTGAGCGACTGTACGTGTTGTGGGTTGTTTTACCTCTAAGCGGCACTCTTTTGCACACAATGGGCTAAATAGTCAGGTCACAAGAACCCCAAAGGTTCGAAGAAGGTTGGGGGAGGGGACCCATTGGAACAACTTGTTTGGAGAGAGATGGTAGTCTCCCTTCAATACCATCCAGCGTGTTCTTTAACGTGCATGGGGTATGGCTCTCCCGCACACGGAGTCATGGCTTAACGGAGGGCGGCCTTTCCAAACCCATTGGTGTTGCCTACAGACCGTGGGAAGGGTGGACTTGCCCACCTGGGATTCGAACCTGAGAACTGAATATTACGAGCTTGGCGTGATAATGACTTGGCCATCATCCCTTGTACAGGGCAGTCATACTCTGTGCACGTTAATGAGCACACTGGATGGCCTTAACTGGAGGCTACCATCTGTCTCCTAATAGCTGCTCAGTGGGTCCCCTCCCCCAACTTCCTCTAAGCCTTCGGGGTCCTTGTGACCTGGCCACTTAGTCCATTTTGTGCAAAAGAATTCCGCTCAGAGGTTAAAAAAAACTAATCCTGGCCAAATTATTCCTTATCCTGGCCTGCATCGTGTGCGAAGTTCCATGAAATATGACCATGTATGCGAAGTTCCTTCCTGACGTTGGTATTCTGCGTCTCTACCAAGTCCTCTAAAAGCCGTTAAGACATGGTGGGAAACAAAGTCAAGTGCCATTTGGATAAAAAGGCTGATCTTGACTGACTTCGAAAAGAGGCTTAGCGTTGTAGAGCAATGGGCAGGACCATCTGTGACGTAGGTGACAGAACTACTCAGCAGAATATCATGGGGCAAAATGTCCGAAGAGGATGGCAACGATCTCTAAAAAGGTCTGCCAATAGTGGTAAATGCGGGAGGAAAAAAGTCTCTGAGGGACAGGGACGGACTGTTGTTGGGCACGAACTGTACGGCAAAACAGAATTACTACAGTTCATCAGCTGAGCAGTGCTTCAAATATCATAGAACTGTGCGTAGGGAGTTGAAAACTTTGAAATTTGGGGTCGTGAGACGTACGACGACGTATTAGGTAAGTGCTCATGATAATTTAGCCAGGCAGTGTATTTGTTATCCTTTAATTTCTTTTAGCTAATTCGTCGTTTTTCTTCGTTACAATTTCTTTTTTATTTTTATTTTTTCTTCATTTTAATGCGAACGATTAAGGATTAAAGGGATGCAGATGGGATAGCGGATAAATAGGGGAGAGGAGCCTACATCCACTCAGATCAAGGATTAGCTTGTTATGCCTCATCATTAATATTCCCGCTTCCAGAAGCATAATTCGATTCTTTTCAATGGGTACGGATCTAGAAAAGAATTTAAAACGGGGTGGGGGGGGAGAGGCAAGAAACTCAATCGAGCAGAAAAATAGTAAAAAAAGGGGGGATGGGCAAGGACTGTTTCTCTTGCGCATTATAACCTTTCTCCCACTATTTTAGAGCTCTTTAAAAAAATATCTTGAAAAAAGCATGAAAACGTTTTAACTTTTTACCACCCTAAACCTTACTAGCATTGTCTAAGGAGGGAGAGGGACACTGGGCCCCTTCCTCCCCCCCCCTTAAATCCAGCCTTGCTTTTCAATTTGGTTTAAGAACTTAGTTTCTGCATTAAGCTATATCTAAAACACATAGAGACGATTTTCAGTTAGTGATTGATTGATTGATTAAGGAATCACGCTAATTCTAACTATGATCCAGAAATGGTAGAGCTCGGAGATCCGGGTCGTAGATCTCAAGGAAAATCCGAAATCCATGTGCTTCAAGGTCAAATATAAGTCATGCAGCGGTCAAGCAATGATATACGAGTTGGTACCGCAGGTCGTAGATGTTGGAAATGTTACGAAACTTCGAGGTCTTCGACATGCCTATGCAGGAGAGTGTGTACTTCAAGGTCAAATATAGGTCATGCAGAGGTCAAGTAATGATCTACGAGTTGGTACCGCAGATCGTAGATGTTGGAAATGTTACGAAATTTCGTATCCAGAGGAACCTTCGCGGTCAAAGGTCACATTTAGATCTATCGGTGCTAGAGAGCTTGAAATTGATGTGTGGAGTTATTTTGATCGCAGATCTTACAACGTTTGTCCAATTTTGAATGCGCTGGATACTTCGAGGTCAAAGGTCAAATATCGATATGCCTATGCAGGCGAGCTAAAATGTGGTGCATAGTTGAGACAGTCGGACTCAGATATAAGAGGAATTTTAAATTCTGTGTCAATATCAAGATGAAATATGGAAGGAGTGACGGACTTGAAATCAAGAGGTAGCTAAGGCATTCACCGATTTCTAGCATATAATACGTTTCGAAGTGTTTCAGTCTCTTTGTACAAGAATTCCTCCTACGTGGTTAAAGTTAAGAGCATCAGATTTACTCTGCAGCTTCCTCTTACAACAAAGCAAGGGATCTACAACAAGCAAAAGATCTAGGACCTCCAAATTCTGTATTCAGCTTCCTTATTTTGAATTCAGCAACTTAAAGAATCGTTTTCTCTCCATAGGTAGTGGGAATGTGAGGACTCTGCACAGAGCGTTTTCTCTTGATGTCCTCACACAAGAATTCCACCATTATAATTTAGATATTCTCGGCTTGAAAGAGACCAGATGGACAGGTAAAGGTCAGATTCTTAAAAATAATCTTAAATTTCTCTTTTCAGGGAGGGACGACAATAAGCATCACCAAGGCGTGGGTCTGCTTCTCAGCAGACACGCTAGTGATGCTCTTCTAGGATATGAGTGCATTAATGAAAGGTTTCTTACAGCAAAATTTCAGACAAACGTTAAAGACCTGAATGTTATCTGCTGTTATGCCCCCACTGAGGATGACGATGAGGATGAGAAGGATAGGTTTTATGGACAACTTCAGGATATTTTGAATTCTGTCAAGATAGGAGATATTACCCTTGTTCTTGGTGACTTCATTGCCAAAGTTGGTATTGACTCTGACCTTTGGGGAGGGGTGATAGGCCCTTTTGGTATTGGTAGCTGCAATGGCAATGGGCAACGTCTCCTACAGGTAAGTAAACTCAATGGTTTCAGAATAACTAACACTTATTACAAACACCGCCATTATAAATCCACCATTATAATTTAGATATTCTCGGCTTGAAAGAGACCAGATGGACAGGTAAAGGTCAGATTCTTAAAAATAATCTTAAATTTCTCTTTTCAGGGAGGGACGACAATAAGCATCACCAAGGCAATTGAATTCCTCCTACGTGTAATGATTTACCTACAGGTAAGTAAACTCAATGGTTTCAGAATAACTAACACTTATTACAAACACCGCGACATACATAAGTACACATGGGTTTCATCCGATGGGCTGCATAAGAATATGATTGATTATATATTAATTAACAGCAAATGGGATAGTTCTGTTAGGAATACCAGGTCATATAGGGGAGCTGAAATTGGATCTGACCATTACCTTGTTAAAAGTGTCTTGCTATTTAAACTTAAAAAGTTTTGTGCTAGGGTTAAAAAATTTACTTTTAATACTGAAGCTCTGAAAGATCCAGTTATAGCCAAAGCTTACCATGATAGATTACTTAGTCATTATGACAGTCATGGTATGCTTACTACTGAAGTTGAGGAAGAATGGGATCATTTTAAACAGGCTTTTTTGGACACTAACAGTACTCGTTTAGGAAAAAAGGAGCAGAAGAGACAGAATTATCTGAGTGATAAGGCACTTGAGCTTATTTCGGAAAGAGAGAACTGCAGGAATGTCCTTAATCAATACCCTACTAGTCCTAATAGAAAGCATTACACAGAACTTAATAAACGTGTAAAAGATCAGTTACCTGCAGATAAGAATCTTTGGCGTGATGGTTTGGCTGACAAAGCCGAGGAAGCAGGTAGACAGCACAACAGCAGAGAGCTGTACCAGATAGTTAATATTTTGTGTGGTAGAAAACGGACAGGTATACAGGGATTGAAGGATAAACAAGGTAAGGTTATAGAAGGTGAGGAATCTGTCATGGCTAGGTGGGCTGAGCATTTCAGTGATGTTCTAAACAATGTGGTTAGTTCAACTCCCATTGTTTGCAATGATGATAGATGCATTGGTGGCTTTAATGTTGGCCCTATAACACAATCTGAAGTTATTTTGGCTGTTTCTAAACTTAAACTTCATAAATCCCCAGGGGTAGATGAAATTACTACAGAAAAGCTTAGAGCTGGGAATGTTCGGTTACTACTTGGATGACTGAAATTCTGAATATCTTTTATGATAAAGGCATGGTTCCTAAGGATTTTACCAGAGCTATTGTTATCCCTATTTTCAAAAAAAGGTGATCGCAGTTCTTGTGATAACTATAGGGGTATCAGCCTATTCTTTGTTCCAGGTAAAGTTCTTTCCATGATTGTGCTTAATAGAATTAAGAATCTGGTTGACAGTCAATTGCGTGATGAGCAATGTGGATTCAGAAGTGGTAGGGGATGTGTGGATCAAATATTTTCACTAAGGCAGATTCTTGAGAAATGTTTAGAGTTTCAGAAAACTTTTGTTGCTAGCTTTTTTGATTTCAAAAAGGTTTTCAACTCTGTTGATCGTCATAATTTGTGGTTGATTGTGAGATCATTGGTATACCAGACAAGTTAGTTAACATAATGAAAGCTCTCTATAATAACACTCAGTCGTGTGTGAGAGTTGGTTTAGCAATTGGTTTAGCATTACTTCTGGTGTTCGACAAGGGTGCATTTTGTCTCCTTTTCTCTTCAGTTTGGTTATTGATTATGTTGTGCGAAATTTTGTTTGGCCTTAAATGTTTTTACTAAAAGATTTTGGCTTTAAATGGTCTGGAGATACGAAAATTTCTGATTTAGATTATGCTGATGATTTAGTCCTTTTGGTAAATGATGTTGATGAGATGAAATCTTTCATTCGAGCTGTTGATGAAACTGGTAGTAGAGTAGGTTTGGTTATAAACAGAGAGAAAACGAAATTGATGAAAATTGGTCAGGCAGGCTGTGATTCAGTTAATCTGAATGGTTGCAGTCTTGAGCAGGTGTCACAGTTTAATTATCTTGGGAGCTATGTAACAGATACTGGTGATGTGTGGCATGAGATTAACAGATGAATAGGGATTGCTTCCGGGACTTTTAAGAATCTATGGAGAGTGTGGAGAAATAGGCGTATACATCTAAAGACAAAAATTAGACTGTATAATAGTTTGGTTCTTTCTAGGATTAGTTATGGTAGTGAAACTTGGACACTTTGTAAACAAGATAACAGGAAACTAGATGCTTTTGATTCCAGATGCTTACGCAGTATCTTGGGCATTAGGTGGTTCAGCTTTGTAACTAATGATGAGGTTATGCAAAGGAGTTTGCAACCTCCTTTAAGCAGCATATTGTGCAGAGATAGACTCCATTGGTTTGGCCATGTTGCCCGTATGAATAATTATAGATTGGTGAATAGGGTTATGAACAGTGTGCCTAAAGGCCTCAGAAAGAAGGGGAGCCCTATGATACGGTGGGCAGACAATGTCAAACAGGACCTTGTTAGAATTGGTGTGCAGTGGTCAGATGCAGTAGATGTAGCTCAGGATAGACTTGCTTGGAGAACTAAATTGCAGGTTTGGTTGAACTTCCGTAGCCCATGGCTGCTTGAGGATGATGAGGATGATGAGGATGAAGGATCTGGACCCGCAACCTTTCCACAACTATTCGAATTGGAGACATTTCTAAGTGATTACAGCTAGGACAACTAAATTCGGATTAAAGAAACTTAAGAAAACCCTTCTTCGAGTTTCTTCTTAAAGAACGAACATCAAAGTCGTCTTGAAGACATTGATCACACGGGCGGACCACAGTTTTCCTAAACCGAATTCCAGTCTTGTGTTCAGTGGTGCCGCAATTGCATCGCCTGAGGCGGAGATTACTTTCAAGGGTTGTTTTATGGAGTTCAGCAGTCAATAGATATACACACATCGGTCACTGAATTAGAAACCCTTATGCAGATGTACGTAAACGTCACTTGCGCAGCGTATATGCAAAATATGTTGTCGCGTGCATCACCACGTGATGTAGGCAACTATTTAAGACTGCTGCTCGTCGGTAATCGTCAGTAGTATTGATCAAAATGTGAAAAACAAAGGATCTTTCGAGGTTCTGTAAAGGGCTTATTGTGGGTGCCCGTCTGGCTGGAGCGACGATTTTAAAAACAGCAGAGCTAACTGGTTTCTGAAAAGGTGAGATATCTCGGGCCTTTAATCAGTGGATAAATAACCCACATTGCTTGCGCGACGACAATCTGTTAAGAACGAGATAGTCGTCGTCTGCGAAGATTTTTACGGAAAACAGGATTTCCTGTGCGCAGAAATTGACCAAAGCATTCAATGAAGGCTGTCCCCGACCCATATCTCAGCGAACTATGCGCAGGGAATTGAAGAGGATCGGTATTAGCAGTCGCATGTCTATACGGAAACCACTGATTTCTGTGAAGAACAGGAAAGTTCGTCTACAGTGGTGTCAGGAACACCGTGACTGCACACTGGAAAAAAGTGATGTGGTCCGACGAGTCGCAGTATACCTTGTTCTGCATAATGGTAGGCAGAGAGTTTGACGGGAGCCCCATTGTCTTGTAAACACAATTCAAGGTTCTGGAGATGGTATCATTGTGTGGGGCACGTTCTGTTGGTACAGAACGGATCCCCTGATATTGCTGGAAGGTCGGGTGTCCTCCAAGGATTATCTGAACATTATTGCCAATCAAGTCCATCCTGCAATGTTGACTTTTTATCCAGCAGGTGACGGTTGTTTCATGGACGACAATGCTACTGTCCATCGCTCAAGATGTTCAGCAAGCATGACAGCAACTTCCACCATCTTCCCTGGCCACCGCAAAGACCGGATCTGAACCCCATTGAGAATGTATGGGACATGTTAGAAAAACAGATCCGGGAGCAAAGTCCTCTTCCGTCAAATCTGAGCCAGTTATAGGATTGTCTGGTGAACACCTGATATGCTGGAGATGTAAAGGTACTCACTCACCTTGTGGAATCTATGTCAAACCGCATACGTGCTGTAATTCGGGCTAAAGGAGGTCCAACTCAGTACTGAATAAAGGTTTCTAATTCAGTGGCCGGTGTGTGTACATGTGTAACTGGGACTTCTATTTATTATAATATAATGCCTTACATATCTAACAGGCATTACTTTTGGTACACTTTACGTATAGAGTAGATCCCACTCCAGTGTAGCAAGCTTTCATTTGGGGTAGAGAACTTAAGATTTTTATAAACAGAATTCCAGTCTTGTGTTCAGTGGTACCGCAAATGAATCGCTTGTGTTTTTCTTTCGACTACGGAAAATCTTGTGAAAAAAAGGTTTGATAGGATTTACGGGTTCGGAAGAATTTGCCATTTCTTGAGATACATCCCCACATCGGAAATTCCCTTTTCCCATGTAACTCATTGTGCCTGGCCCTCGCTGTCACAGGATCGGGGATTGACTCCAATTAGCAGCTCGCCAGGATCATCATTTGCCTCTCTCAGGTTCGAGTCCTAACCTAAGTGTTGAGATCACGGAACCGGTTGGGTTGGGATGTTTTACGTCTGAGCGGCACTTTTTTACACACCATGGGCTAAATGGCCAGGTCACATGAACCCCGAAGGCTCAGAGAAGGTTGGGGGAGGGGACCCACTGGAACAGCTGTTGGGAGACAGATGGTAGCCTCCCGTCAAGGCCACCCAGTGTGTTCTTTAACGTGTACAGGGTATAGCTCTCCCGCACACGGGCCCACGGCTTAACGTCCCATCCGACGAACGGTGGCTTTTTCAAGCCCATCGGTGTCTTCTACTAACCGTGGGTAGTGCGGGGAGTTTTGCGAGGTAAATCTCAACGCTGACACAGCTAGAACTCGAACCTGGGGAGATTACGAGCCTGGCCAACACCACCTAGAGGAGACGGCCGTACCACTCATTTGTGACGTCAGCATTACTGGACCGGACTGCCGGCAGAATAGATTGAGAGATAGCTTATCCTTGTTAATAGAACTTCCCATTTAGATTTTGAATATTCACTAATAAATCATTAAAATAATTTGTTTTCATATAATTAAAAAAGAAACCCACCTTTTTTTTCTAATTTTTTTTAGAGATAACTTTTTTTTTTGCTTTGATTAGTATTGATAAACCATTAATTACCGTTTCCGATTATACAGATAGCTTTAAATTATTATTTAGATAATAACACTGTTTAAATGTTCGGAAATTTCAAAACTTTTAACTAATTTTGCAAACGATCGATTAATGTATTGAACAGCTACTAAATTTTCACTCTTAAAGGATTCTAGAAGTGCGAAATATATTTAGAAAAAAACTACTTGTTACAAAATACCACAGATATCTATTTTTTTCACAAATATGTATGTATATATATATATATGAGGTCTAAAACATTATTTAATGAAAACAGTATGTTTCAATATTGCATATGTTAAGAAAAACAACCAACAAATTCCACATTGAAAAATACTTTTATTTACAATCTGAGAAAACAAATATATATAGGATACACATTACAATGAAACAAATATTTCATATCATTGTTTACTTTATTTTTAAGAAAATTGTGCAATTAAAACAGGAAAATTCACCAATCATATGGGAGAATTTTTAAGCAATATGAAGGAACTTAATATTGTACAATACTATTTAAATTGAAAAGGAAAATTTCATGATATTCCATTCATCCCAGTTGAACAATTGCATTCCACTCCTTCCGCCAGAAAAGAGTACTTTCGAAAAACGCCACGCATGCACAAGTATTTGCAACCGGTGCATGAAAAGCACAAGATGCAAATCAGGTGCGCTGAGCAAGTGCGTAGACGATTAAGAACAAACATTTAAAAACGCAGCCGAACCCGTTCATCGACATTATCGTGATAAGGTACATGATAAGTGACGTATTCGTGAAAGACATGGAAGACTACACATACGAGGAATTGGCGGATATGCATCTGATGTACGGCCAAGCAGGTGGTAATGGACGTGAAGCACAAAGATTGTACCGTGACAGATATCCGAATCGTCGTCGTATTGTGATTTTCATGGACTGGTTGTAAATATTTGTGCATGCGTGGCGTTTATCGAAAGTACTCTTTTCTGGCGGAAGTTTTAATTCCATGAAATTTTTAACGGCTAAAGATTGTTGTTAATCTTGCATGTAATTTTTCACGTAATTTAAATAATTAATTAATTTAATTAATACCACCTCAAGCAGCTGCTTGCCACAGAGGTTTGACAGGTGCCTGCCAGTTTATAAGCCACAATAAAAGATGAGATGATGGCGGGACTTCAGCATGAAAACATCACAAGCGTCCATGCCTTACGCGGGGCTTGAACCCAGGTCCCTTAGATCAGTATCTAAGCGCGCTAACCACTCGGTCACTATTATCCAAAATTTGATTAAATTTTTCGTTGTAATACACTTTTTCAATACATAACTGCAGAATCCTCAAGTAGCCATGGGCTACAGAGGTCCAAGATATGCAATTTAGTTTCCAAGAATGCCTATCCTGAGCTATGGCCACTATTGACCAATTTTAAGAGGTCCTGTTTGACATTGTCTGCGCACCGCATCCTAGGTCTCCCCCTCTTTCTGAGGACTTTAGGCACACTCTTCATAACCCTATTCGCTAATCTATAATTATCCATACGGGCAAAATGGCCAAACCAACAGAGTCTCTCTCTGCACAATATATTGCTCAGAGGAGGTTGCCGACTCTTTTGCCTAACTTTATTATTACTTATAAAGTCAAACCACCTATTGCCCAAGATACTACATATAAGCATATAGAAACAAAAGCGTCTAGTTTCCTGTTACCATATTTATAAAGATTCTGATTTCGCTATCATAACTAACCCTAGAAAGAACCAAACTATTAAATAGTCTAATTTTAGTCTTTAGGTGTATACTCCTATTTCTTCACACTCTCCATAGATTCTTAAAAGTCCCGGCAGCAATCCCTATTCGTCTGTTAATCTCATGCCGCACATCACCATTATCTGTTATATGGCTCCGAAGATAATTAAACTGTGACACCTGCTCAAGACTGCAACCATTCAGATCAACTGAATCACAGCTTGCCTGACCAATTTTCATCACTTTAGTTTTCTCTCTGTTTATAACCAAACATACTCTACTACCAGTCTCATCAAACAGCTTGAATGAAAGAGTTCATCTCATCAACATCATTTGTCAAAAGCGCTAAACCATCAGCGTAATCTAAATCAGAAATCTTCGTATCTCTAGAACAGTACTCTTCAAACTTTCTGATGTGGCGGGGCAGGCATTTTTTTTTCAGAGTGTCAGGGGACGGAATGCCAACTTGGAGGGTATTAGAAATTTTGAATTGAAATTTGTTTTGCCCAAAACATTAAAACAAGATATAATATTCAGTTAATAACAAGCAGAAAGCATATTGCCTCTGGTGAATGTAGGAATCTTGTTTTCAAAGAGAACGAAAGTTCTCTTTGATTACTTTTGCACTTCTTTAAAAGCTTTGTTTGAACAAATGGATAATTGAGAAAATGCAAATAGTAGTATTTTATTAGTACCTACATACGTTGATTAATACAGACACGTACTCCTGCATTTGTTGTATCGCTACGAAGCAAAGCGATACCACAGCACCTTCGAGGCGGCGACACTAATTTGTTTTTGCCTCCTCTGAAATAACTTTTTTCCCTCCCCTACATATAAAAACTCCTGCTAACTCCTGTTGTTAATACTTCTTGCAATTATTAAGCGAACAGTATAATACTGGAGCTTACTATTGATATTTGTTAACCTGTTCAATTTGTCTTTAAGAAAGGATCTTCAAATTCTTCGGGAAGGCGCTGCTGCGAAGAGTTTGTACTTCTAAGCAAATAAGAAAGTTTCATCACAATCTAGACCATAGATTCCCAACGGAGGCGATACCGCCCCCCAGTGGGCGCTGGAGCCTTCCATGGGGGCGGTAGCGGATCCAGAAGCAAATGGGGGGCGTTGAGGCAGTCAAGAGGGGCGGTCAAAAAATAAATAAATTTAATGGAATTTTCTGTGACAACCTTTTTATCTCTTCTATTCTGTGGTGCCTTCCTGGTGATTCTGGTCATCCACTACCTCATCCGTCATGTACAGCTTTTCAACTGCAGCTTGGACAATAAGTTCCCTGCTACCGCCTACTAGCGTACTGGTACGTCTGAAGTCGAATGAAATGGTCTCAAAAGTTCTCTTCAAGATCACAGATATCAGCTTCAATATGTTTTCCCACTCCAAGTCGCTTTGAATATGCTTTATGGTACGTAGTTACAATACCATCCCACGTCAGAACATAAGGTATAATACTAACATTACACTTGTGAATTAGGCTCAACTCATTAGCCAGCAGATCATACTTCCTCTTCTTTTCAACCTCTACTGTCTGCAGGTTATCCTGAGATGTTATTCCTACTTCAATAATTGTAATCTCATTCAATACCTTAACATACACTACTATATCAGGCTTATTACGTTGGACATGTGTGCTCGTCCTGATAGGCCAATCAACCTTGATGCAATAATAATATAATAATAATAAATTTATTATATTTAATATATTTTTATAATTTTTTTAATATAATAAAATACTTTGAAAATCCCTGTTTTTATGAATAAATATTTTATCTAGCTATGTAAATTATCTTATTGTTAGCGCGTTAATAAGCAATTTTAAATTAGCATTAGGTATACCTATACCTAATTTGTTTTAGTTTACGGTGACAAGTCCTTTCAAGTTGGTAGGCAAACACGCGATTCATGCAATTTAACATGTTTCGACAAGAATATGGGAGCTTGAAATGACTTGTTTACGGAGCAAGTGCGCCGGCATCGCAAACACACAAGTTAATGCGTGCACAAAATCAAATCTATAAAAGCGATAGCTCTAGGAATGTTTTATTATTTTTATGTGCTTCGCCGTGATAAATAGTCGTGAGTGATAAGTATTAGAAGTCATTATAAACATTATTTTTATAACTATCTATAAATCTGTTGAGAAGTTAATTTGTATTTGAAAATATCTGAATCTACATCTAAAAAGAAATGCCGGCAATACAGTATTGAGTATTTGAAATATGGATTTACGTACTCTCCTACAAACCAATCATTACCTATGTGTTTAATTTGCCGAGAAGGTTTTTCAAATGAAGCTATGAAACCTTTTTGGCTACAAGAGCATTTAAATAAAATGCATGCTGATAAGAAGAACAAAGATTTATCCTATTTTCAAGAACTGGAAAAGCAATATTTAAAACAGCCAACTATGTCAAACCTTTTTGCGTCGTCTTCTAAACAAGATGATGATGGACTACGAGCTTCATATAACGTTTCATTGTTAATCGCAAAAGCAGGAAAACCACACACAATTGGCGAGGAATTAATTTTGTCCACAGTCAAAGAGATATTAAAAACTGTTCATCATAAGACACCGTCAGATATCATCAAAAAAATTCCTCTCAGTAATAATTCAGTGCAAAGAAGAATAGATGAAATGGCAAAAGACGTTGAAATATCGTTATGTGATTACTTAAAGTCTTGCAAATTTTCCATTCAACTCGATGAATCAACTCTACCAAATAACGAAACTCTACTCTTATCATATGTACGATTTATAAAAGAAGAAAAAATTCATGAAGAGTTATTGTTTGCTAAAAATTTGGAATCTGATACAAAGGGAGAATCTATATTTAATACCATGCAAAAGTTTTTTCAAGAGAAAGAAATTCCTATTTGCAATATTTTGTCTGCTGCTACTGATGGTGCTCCAACAATGATAGGGCGTCATAAGGGTTTCATAGCGCATTTGAAACAGGCAGTACCAAATGTACTCGCTGTACATTGTATTTTATTATTCATCGTCAGCATTTGGTTGCAAAAAATTTGAACGAACGTCTGCATACGTCGCCCCATTACGTTATTAAAGCAATCAATAAGATTAGAAGCAATTCATTGAATGACCGATTATTTGGTAAGCTTTGTAATGAAAATGATGAAGATTACAATCGCTTGCTGCTGCACACAGAAGTACGTTGGCTCTTTAAAGGTGTTTGTCTGAATCGTTTTTTCAATCTATTTGACTCAGTACTGGACTTTCTTGAAGAGAGAGACGAAAAATTGCGCGAAAACCTGATTACGTCAAAAAATGACATCGCTTATTTGACAGACCTTTTTAAAATATTTAATCAAGTTAATTTACAATTGCAAGGTGATGAGTTGAATTTAATTAAAACAAAAAACGTCATAGCTGCTTTTGCGGGAAAACTTCTTCTATTCAAACGAAATCTAGGTAGAGGTGAATACAACCACTTTCCCACATTATCAGCAGTCTCTGCAAAACCGGAAGATTTACTTACTTACTGCCAACACTTGGAAGTTCTTCATGTTGATTTTACGGAGCGTTTCCAAGATGTTTTAAACATGAATATACCGAGTTGGGTTTTAGATCCTTTCGCAAACACAGATACTGAAGAATCATCAAATTTGGAAGAGGAACTCTTAGAACTCACGACTAACGAAGCACTCAAAGTAAAATTCAAACATGGATACCAAGAGTTCTGGCTTCAAAAATCAATACCAGTTCTTTACCCTGGATTGTGGGCAATAGTACAGAAGTTTTTAATCGCATTTCCTTCGTCCTATATGGCTGAGCGTGGATTCAGTGCAGTAGCTAATTTACTGTCAAAGAAGAGGAACAGACTACACATCACTGAACGTGGCGATCTGCGATTGATGTTAACGAAATTGGAACCCGACATTAACAAATTTTTAACACTCCACCAGCCTCAACCATCTCATTAATTTTTTTTATATATTATTAATTTTGTGTTTATCTCATTATTTTTTATTTCTTATTGATTCTGTGTTTATTTTTAAAATTTTAATAAACAATTTTATTGTACATTTGGTTTTCGTTTTATTAATTTCTGCTTTATGATTTTTAATAGAGAAATAAACAGATAAATTAGGTACAGATAATATGCAACAATATTTTAATATTTCATATAAAATTAACTATTATGGACTAGGGGAGCGTTGAAATTTTTGTTCTCTTCTAAAGGGGACGATGGTCCAGAAAAGGTTGGGAATCACTGATCTAGACGAACATCTTATAAATGTTCCCAAACAATGGTTGCTTTCCCCCTAAGTGCAATTTTCCTCCAAGAAGGTTTCTCAAGACCCGAATTAATATTCCATCATAATACCACCAGTTTGGGTTGGATTGTTTTACCTCTCAGCGGCACTTTTTTTACATACAATGAGCTAAAAGCCCAGGTCACAAGGACCCAGAAGGTTCAGGGAAAGTTGGGGGAGGGGACCCACTGGAACAGCTGTTGGGAGACAGATGGTAGCCTCCCGTCAAGGCCATCCAGCGTGTTCTTTAACGTGCATAGGGTATGGCTCTCCCGCACACGGGGCCACGACTTAACGTCCCATCCGACGGACGGCGGCCTTTCCAATCCCATCGGTGTCCCCTACTGACCGTAGTCAGGGCGGGGAGTTTTGCGGAGATAAATCTCAATGCTAACCCAGCTGGGACTCGAACCTGGGAACTGCAGATTACGAACCTGGCACGCTACCGACTGAGCCACTCCCTGCCCCTAACACCACCAGTGATAAAGAATCTCGTTTCCGGGTGCAGTGCACTGGATTCGTCCTTTCTACTCTTTCTCCATCATTACATCGCTTTCGAGGGAAATTTTGGCGACTCTTACACACTGCCCTACAAAGACATTAGAGAATTTCCATGTTGCCAATGAAAATTCAACTTCGAAGCTCATCTTCTATAATATGCGTTTAATGAAAATATGTGATTAAGAGATTAATCAAAGGTCGTAATCAAATCCATTCAAATCTCGATTTTCTTCTCTGTTCGTTCGGCATTTACAGAGTTAAGGAACCGAAATATTTCACAACAGTAATGAATGACAAGAATTTACCTCAGAAATTAATTAAAACTTAATTCCACATCATTTAATAAAATATACATTTTAGAAATTTGCCTAATGATTATTTCAATTTGACAATTCTGAATGTTTTTTACAAAGCAAAATAATTTATTGTTAAATATTCCAGCTTCAATAACACATAACTGTTGAAAATTAAGATTTAAATGGATTTGATTATGATTTTTAATTATCTTCTGTGACATTTTTTCCTATTAAATGCATATTTCAGAATCATATTCAGATTTTCAGAATATGTGTTGGGTCCCTCCATTGACAAAGCATGGGAATCTTCTAATATTTTGATACGACATTTTGTAAAATTTTTCATTGGTGAGCTCTCAAACCCACATTGTGTCATTTTTAGTGATATGGTAGCAAACAAAAGCCTCGTGCCATCGTTACTTCGACGCCACATACAGTCGCTCAAAAAATATCCGAACACTATGGTTGATTATAGAATTCAGAAAAAATATCTGGCAACAATTTTTTTTTTATAGCAATTAGTGATCTGGCAACTTCGTGTCACGTGACACGAAGGTTGTCAGATCAATGAAAAAAGATCGAAAGCGAAGAAAGAGATTTCAATTTCACTAATGCGTATTTTCAGTACAACGAAAATGATTGATCTCGTCGCCTAGGCATCATCATCACCCTTGGGCAGGGAGCTGTTGTTGACGGAAACAAGTTTTTTTCTTTTTGACAGTCCTTTGGATTCATTTCAATGTCCACAGGAACACTCTCATGCAAACACGCATCGAGATTGAAGTAAGCGTTGGGCAAAGGAAGAAAAATGTCGATTCATAAAATCACAGCCAACAAATCTTAGAATATTGCTTTGCAGAGAAGCATGCACAATGGTCTGTTGTTCCGTCAGAAGTTAGGTGGTTCGTAAGTGGAGAAATAATTGCCCTCTTGTTGAAGCTTACAGCAGCAATATTAGTTTGCATGAAAACAAAAACATATTTATTTAACAGATATTTTCTGAAAATTCAATGATAAAAATTAATCTCTTCAAAGTCTGAATACAGCAGTTGTCAATGTGCAAGATCGAGTTGAAACAATGATAAAGAAGTTCAGTTCTGAGCAGTTCATTTGGAAAATGATTCACACCAGTTCGTGGTAGGAAATTAACCAAATTTGCGCCACTGAGCTTAAGCCAACAAATCTGTATGCCAAAGAGGCCTTTGCACAAAATTCATTGTACCTTTATTTATAAAAGCTTATCATTTAGATATTAGAAGATTTTGAGATAATGAGGGATAGAAAATGGGATAGTTTTCGCTATTCCTAAAATTTCAATACGTTATTATTATTGTTTCAAAACTTGATCTTGAATAATATTCAATGTATTATGTATTACTTGTTAGTATGATGAACAGTTTAGGCTTAATCAAAGTAATTCGTATACGTTCGTAGCAAAAGAAAAGTGTCCAAAGGTGTTGGTATTTTTCATCAGGATTCAATAACATTCATCAAGTACAAAATGCAAAATGATGAAATCCAATTGTATTAAAAGATTTAGTTTAATCAAAGACAAGAAGCCAATTAAGTGCAAATTGGAAATGTTAGTAGGTGTCTCCTACCATAGATTTGCACCTGTGGAATCTAATTTAACAATCCTGGTACAGTTGCACAAAAAAAATCCGAACACTATGGTTGCTTACAGAATTCAGAAAAAAATATCTGGCAACGATTTTTTTAGGAATTAGTGATCTGGCAACCTTCGTGTCACGTGACACGAAGGTTGCCAGATCACTAATTTCTAAAAAAATCGTTGCCAGATATTTTTTTTTAAATTCTGTAATCAACCATAGTGTTCGGATATTTTTTGAGCGACTGTAAGTGCATTATATTCATCTAGCATCAGTTATTAGAGGCCCTGGTCTAGAAAAAAAATTAGAGAGAAGCTGAGCGAAAGTGACTGAACCGTTGATCTCTCGGTGACACATTTCTTCCTAAATACTGTTCATTTACCCATTTTTTTAAATTAATACTGTTCAGCATTCTTCAAGTGTTTTAGCTCATTTTCTTCTGCCTGCTTGCTTTTTCGCTTTGTTAACTGTCTGCAGAAATTCAACTTATTTTGTTATTAGAGATAATTAAGAAATTGTTTTTTGGTTGGAAAAGTTTGATGAATTGTTGCGAAAAGAATTTTTCATTTATATCCTAAGACAGAAGTGTTTACGCAAATCACTGTTGCCATGCAAACCTTTTGACCGTGGCACCTCTCCTCAGTTAGATTTGCGATGCACAAATATTTGAAATTTATGCTATAATTCCATCATTGCAAATATGTGCGTGCACCAGTGGTTTTAGAACCCATCCGGTTCAAGATAACATTTCTTCTGAACCCAATTAAAATCCTTATACTTCAACAACAGCGCAATAGTTGGGCTGTGTTGTTTTACCTCTGAGTTGCACTTTTTTGCACACAATGGGCTAATGGCCAGGTGAAATGGCAAAGATGGCAAACCTAATTTATGGATAAGCAGTGAAATGGCTAGGTAATCTTTTTTTTTTGTAAAATTAAAGGAAGTTGTCAAAATCGAAGCAACTTGGCAAATCTAGGGCAGTTTGGAAAATGGAGAGACGAAAAAATCTAGAGCAATTTGCAAAATTCGAAGCCGCTTAGTAAAATACAGGTGAGTTGACAAAATCGGGACAACTTGGCAAAATCTTGGAGAGTTGGCAAAATTCGAAGTGACTTGGTAAAATCTTGGGGAGTTGACAAAATTCGGAGTGACTTGGCAAAATCCTAGGAAGTTGGCAAAATTCAGATGAGATATAAAAATTGGGATTTTTGTCTGTAAAATTATGACGAGTTGATAAAATCTAGGGGCAGTTGACAAATTCGGAATGACTTTGCAAAATCTAGGGGCAGTTGGCAAAATTTGGAGTGACTTGGCAAAATCATGGAGAGTTGGCAAAATTCGTTGTGACTTGGGAAAATTGTGGAGAGTTGGCAAAATTCAGGTGAGATGTAAAAGTTGCAATCTTTTATCTATAAAATTATGGCGTGTTGGCAAAATCGAGGCAGCTTCGCAATATCTAGGAGAGTTGGAAAATCTTGGGAGTTGGCAAAATTCAGAGTGACATTGCAAAAATCAGGTGAGATGTAAAAATTTGGATTTTTTTCTGTAAAATTGTGGCGAGATGGCAAAATCTTGGAAACTTGGCAAAATCTAGGGCAGTTGGCAAAATTTGATCCACTTGAAGTACGGGCGAGTTGTGAAATTGGGATTGTTTTTGTGAAATTAAGGAGAGTTGATAAAATCGAGAAAACTTGGTAAAATTTTCGGGAGTTTGAAAAATTTGAAGTGACTTGGCAAATTCAGGAGAGATGTAAAAATTGGGATTGTTTTGTGAAATTAAGGAGAGGTGGTAAAATCGAGGCAACTTGGAAAAATCTAGGAAAGTTGGCAAAACTGGAAACCACTTGGTAAAATACAGGTGAGTTGTAAAAATTGGGATTGGTTTTGTGGAATTAAGGAGAGTTGGAAAAATCGAGAACTTTTGACAAAATCTAAGGGAGTAGGCAAAATTCGAAGCCACTTGGTAAAATACAGGGGAGTTGTGAAAATTGTGCCTTTCTTGTCCAATTAAGGAGAGTTGATAAAATTCGAAGTGACTTGGCAAATTCAGAAAAGATGTAAAATTTGCGATTTTTTTCTGTAAAATTACGACGAGTTGGCAAAATCTGGGACAGTTAGCAAAATTCGAATCCACTTGGTAAAATATAGGCGAGTTGTGAAAATTGGGATTTGTTTTTGAAATTAAGGAGAGTTGACAAAATCGAGAAAACTTGGCAAAATCTTGGAGAGTTTGAAAATTTTGAGGTTACAGCAAATTTAGGAGAGATGTAAGGATTGGTATTGGTTTTTTGAAATAAAGGAGAGTTGGCCAAATCAAGGGGAGTTGGGAAAATTAACATTGATTTGCTACAATTCAGAGAGATGTAAATATTGGGATTATTTCTGTGAAATTATGGCTAGTTGGGAAAATTGGAAGTCAAATGGCAAAATGCAGGAGAGTTGTGAAAATTGCCTTAACACTCCCCCCCTCACCCCACGGAGCGAAAATCTAGGTACGAACCTGGAAGAGACATTAATTTCTCAGCTGGCAAAATTTAATTTTTAATTTGGAAAATTTTTTATTTCTCACCCCTCCCCCCAACCAATAGTCCTTCGCTACGCCTCTGGTTTTATCTATCAGAAGCTCGTAACGCCTTCATATAGCGAAGAGAGGTGATCTTTGTTTGTGACTAACAAAACAACCCTGCAGTCACAATATCGAAAACCTTTCAAGTTTGCATCAGCCACAAGAATCACACTGAATAAAGCGCTAATTATCAGAATATTTTTTGTTAGCAGGTCTTATGCTGCTACTACACATTTCATGCCTTTAAGAATTTTCTTTGATACTTAGAAATAAAGTACCGATTATTAGAATATATATGATATAAAATGTATATTATAAATAAAGAGTGCAGATGGTAAAGTACCTTTTTCCCAACTAACGGTGACTACTCTAGGAGGCCATAGAGGTAAATGAAGCTCAGAAGGGGACAATGAGCAAAAAAAAAAGAATTGAATTAGATTACTCCAAACTTCGAAACTCTCTAACTTCTAAAATTAGATTTTTATGGAAAAATATCAAAGGAGACAAAGATTTGTGAGACAAAGAAAGTGTACGTAGATCGTGATATCCATTTATTTAGCATCAAAAGGGTTGTAAAAGCTGAAAAATTTAACAGTATACGCCACTATTAGTATCCTAAATGTTCTTTCTTTTGAAATTGGCGGGAAAACTTGAGAGGTTCGTTATTGAAAGTCGAAACATATTTGTATTTTAATAAACTATTTAATATCATTGTTATTTTTTCGTTTTTATTAACCTTAGAGAAGGATTATAATCATTAGGGATGTTGCTGTTAAATATTCCAGTTCCCATATTTCTTTGAATAATCCTATGTAATAAATACGCTATCCCTTGCAGTGTGTACCGAAGTCCGGTTGCCAGAGCAGAATAATTAACTACAAAGTCGAAATGTATTTTATTAGTTTATCAAAAGATTACTTTTCAATGAATGGCAACATGATTGCATTGTCAACAGTAAACAGTTAGTAAGTTGATTTATAATCGAGTAAAGTGTTTTATATCCCAGAAAGAAATTGCTCTAATGTCTAATTGCTCAATGCGACTACAATTCTAAAGCCATCACGATGCAATTGCCGCATTATGAGGGTTGCAAGCCAATTGCTTATAGAGACACCCCCCTTCCCCGCACACTGAAGCAATTAAACGGTTTTTTGCAATTCGATTTGTCTTCGATGTCGCTAGTGCTGCCTCCTTTAGGTAAATTGTAAATAAATGTACTTCATTCTTTTCACCGCCTCCTCTAGGACACTGCCTGTCGATTCGTGAAAAAAGCATGTTCCTTCTCAACGAAGTTTCTCGCGCTAGAGGGCGCTGATCGCCTAGTAACAACTAGAGGTCCTGTATAGTTAGACTATCATTTTTCATCTTTTACTGGAGCACTTTGTAAAAGGGGCCTTGGCCCCTTTAGCATCTGGTACACGAGAAAATTTGGCTGTGGGTGCTGTAGCTTCAGAAAGTGGGTACCGGCACCGTGAAGTACCGATAGCCCTACATTTTGGCGATAGGCATTTGGCCGCAGGCCGCCTAGTAGAGTATGAAATAACAGAATTATGGTGACGGAAAAGTGCTCAGTCAAAGTAATTAGTGGCAGGGGTGTGGAGGGAAGAGAGTTTCGATGTGTAAGTTCTTCTGGGAGTGAAGTAATAAAATGTGCGATCACTGTGTGGCCCTTGTTGGCAGGGAGTTGGCTGGTGCAATGCAAGGTCAAATGCAAAAATTGGAAATCGCCCCATTTGTAGTTGGGGGCAGGGGGCAGAAAAATTTGGTGGGGGTATGTAGAGGGGGGTGATGGGATAGGCAAAAAATTAGGGTGATAGTGTGATTTCCCTTGAGGGGGGGGAGAGAAAGTTCTTTTTTTCTTCTCTAAATCCTCCCTCTCTTGGTAGAAAAAATTCGGGGGTTTAGTAATTTGGTGGGGGGGAGATGGAATGGAGAGATATCATCGTCGAAAATTTCGAGATAATTGGTTAAAAATTGAGGCGTGGGGAGGGGAAAAGGTGTGTAGGTAGGTTAACATGATAGCGTGGTCGCTAATGCAGGGAAACCTAGCTCAGGAGTTGTGGTTTCAAAAGGCATATCATTTGTCATGGTTTATGCCCAAAAAGAAGTTTCAAAATGTTAAAAAAGAGTAAGATAGGTTATGTTATATTATAGTATAACCATTTTTAGATACTTTTGAGATTAGGAGGAGGGTTTAAGGGGTTTTTGTGACCATCTCGGTGATTGACTGCCATTGGTTGATCGAATCACGTGGTTTACGGGCGCCACTTTTGTTGTACCGTGAGACGAAAGCCTGTGAGTTAGCGTGTATACCTAGTTTAAACTACTTAGCTGTTATAGTTTTATCATTTCCACCACTTTTTTGTCTATAAAACTGTCCATATTTTATCAATGCTTCACTGAGCTGTATTTGGGTGTAAAAATTCCACTCAGAAATAAATTAATGAATATTTTTTCTAAGAAACTCCACCAGAAGACAGCAATGGGATGCAAAAAGCTAAACGTGCTAACTGAAAGACAACAAATAATTTCTTTTAAAGTTCGCTTGAAAAACAAGCTAATGTTTCCTATGCCAATATTTGTTCGTCTGTCAGTCCGTCTTTCTGTTAACTATTGTCTGTCTGTTTGTTTTTCCACCTGTCTGTCTGTCTATAGATAATCAACTTTTTTTTTACTTTTAGACATAAATGAAAAATTCTTTTTAAGTTGGATAGGTGTTGAAGAAATATTGCTATTCTCAATTTTGAACAGCTATTCTCAACAGCTTTAATTGCTATTCTCAACAGCTATTCTCAATTGCTATTCTCAACAGCTTTAATAGCGCCCTCAAGCGGTAGAAAAAGATGGAAAATGCTAAAATTTCAAACGAATATTGCAAACAAACTATTAACGTGGATATCTGAAATTTTGGTAGTAGAGTGTTATGGTCAGAAGGTTTACAATGGCAACAAGACTTTGTCTTCTTACCCCCAAGGGGGTGGGAAAATGAAACTTTTTTTATTTTAAGAGATAAACGAAAATTTCCTTTTTTGTTTTATCAACAAAAAATTTAATATTAATTTTTTTTCGAATCCCCATCTGTTGGAACTTCTACTGTTACAGAGTGCTAAAGGCGGTAAATTAAAACTCGAAAGGCTGCCTCTAGCGGCGGAAAGCTGTAAAATGCCGAATTTTTAAACGAATATTTCAAACGATCTATTTGTGCTAGAAACTTAAATTTTTGGTCATAGAGTGTAATGGTCAAGTGGTGTACACTAAATGTAAGGATTTGTCCCGTTGGTAAAATGCAATTTTTCTGTTTTAAGAGATAAATGAAAAGCATTTTTTGTGGTTTACAAGTACTAAAAAAATATTAATAGTTTATTTTCCCAATTATGCAATAATTCGAATTTCCACTGTCAGAGGGTACTGAATGTGTGAAATAACTAGAAGAACGCTTATCGCCTCTGACGCATATGGGAATCTCGTTTTCAAAGAAAATGAAGTTCTTCCTTTGTCTACTTTTTCACTACTTAAAAGTTTTAATTATGGATGTTCGTGTTGTTTTTCTGCTGAGATCCCACCATCCTCATGGACTTTCTACTATGGCAGGAGTGGGCAATTGTTTTCGTATCTACACTGCGCATGCGTATTGACGTGGCCGTCCTAGTGGAAAATACGAGACGAATCTTCGGTCAGGCACGGGAAGGAAATCTCGGTTCAAGGCGGATTTTTCTGACTGTCTTGGAGGGCCACAAAAAACTCTTAGCGGGCCGAATGTGGCCCGCGGGCCGCTATTTGCCCACCCCTGTACTATGGCGTATAAACTGACAAGTTCCTGCCAGACTCTGTGGAAAGCAGTTCCTTGAAAGGTTATTAGTATTTTTTTAATGTATAATGGGGGAAAATGCATATAATAGTATTTTATTAGTATATACAACATGAAAAGTATTTGACTTTTAGTTCTTAAATTTAAAAAGTTGCTTTTCTCTCACTCCTTTGAAAATAGTGGGCAGATTATTGCTATCAGTGGAATTTTTACCATAAACAGACCACGTGAAAGCTTTCGTTAACAGTTTTGCCTTTTGAATATTTAGTGATCTCTAATGACATTAATTAAAACTACCTTTGAAAAGGAGAATTATATTTCATTACTACCAATTAAAAAAGAGATTTCCAATTATCTCTTAAAATAAAACCGTTCCGTTTCCTACCTACGTTGGGCGTACGGGTCAACTCATTGTTGTCACTGGAATCTTCAATAGTCACATTCCACAACCAAAAAGTTGAAATTTTTAGCTTGGGTTGGGTTGTTTCACCTCTGAGCGGCACTTTTTTTGCACACCATGTGCTAAATGGCCAGGTCACAAGGACCCCGAAGGCTCAGAGAAGTTTGGGGGAGGGGACTCAATGGAATAGCTGTTGGGAGACAGATGGTAGCCTCCCGTCAAGGTCATCATGTGTCTTCTTTAATGTGCACAGGGTATGGCTCTCCCACACACGGACCCACGTCTTAACGTCCCATCCAAGCTCTTCGGTGTCCCCTACTGGCCATGGGCAAGGCGAGGAGTTTTGTGGAGATAAGTCTCAAACTGACCCAGTTGGGACTCGAACCTCTGGGAACTGCAAATTACGAACCTGGAGAGCTTCCGATTGAGCCACCCCCGCTCCTATGAAATTTCTAGCATAACTACATCGTTTGCAATATTCATTTTAAATTTTGGGATTTTTCGATTTTTTTCCGTCGTTAGAGGGCACAATTATAGCTTTTGGGAGATTTGGAAAATGCAAATTGTAATATTTCATCAATACCTGTCCAATCCAAAAAGAATTATTAATTTATCTCTAAAAACATACAATTTATCTGTTAAAGTAAAAAAATTTGCATTCCTCCCCCCCCCCCATGGGTCTAAAAGGTCAAGTGATTGTTGCCAATGGTAACTTCGTAACCTTCACATTTCAACACCAAAATTTCATATATCTAACATAATTACATCGTTTGGAATATTCGTTTGATATTTTGGAATTTACATCTTTTTCCCACTGTTAGAGGGCGCAGATATAACTTTTGGGAGATTCGAAAAATTCAAATCGTAATATTTCATCAATACCTATCCAACAGAAAAATAAAAAAATATTTATTTTTCTGTATAAAGAAAAAAATTCGAAGTTTACATACGGACAGACAACAAAGCAAAATTAGATATCTTTGTTTAAAAAAAAAATGACTTTTCCTTTTTAGCCATTTTCCAAAGTTCTTTTCAATCGTGAGCACAGAAATCTGTATCAAATATTATCGTTCTCTTTTCCGGAATCCATAAGTATCCGTGCAACACCATTCAGCTATGCACGCCAAACAATCCGAGCGACGACAAAACATGGCGTCCAATTTTGAGATGGCCAACCTCACCTATATAGAGCCTCTAGTAACAACAAACATGATACAACGTACAATTCCGTTGCCTTATTGTAGCTATCGTACCATACGTTTTTAAATTTATAAGTATTTTATTTAGTTTAGTTCCGTGAAAATCGTCATTTTTTTTGTTACGTTTTTAGCTTCTTTCATCATAACTTTCTGAAGGATCAGAAGTTCTGGCACAGTAAAAGGGGCTTGAGAATTCTATGAAAATCCATGGGAATAGTTATGGGGATAAGGTGAAAAGAATGTTTCTTGTGGTTTTTTGCGAAAATATGTGTGAAAATTAGAAAAAACGGGGGTGATTTTTCCCATGGATTTTCATAGAATACTCGAGCCCCTTTCACTGTGCCAGAATTTTCATTTATGCTGCTACTTATATATAAATTTTATTTTGGTTATAGAGAGTGATTTGTTAAAGGAACGAAGTAAATGTACAACTGGAATTGTAAGGAAAGAGAAAGACTAAGAAATTTGTGATATTCCCACTGTTATAAAATTAAGTATTATTACGTAGAAAATTTGTTGTGGATTCTTTGCTGTTAGTTTCGCATTGCATGATTAAAGATGTTACCCCTCAGTGAAAAAAGCAAAATATTTCAAAAGGACAAACGTCATTTCAGTTGTTGTATTGAGTATATTTCAGCATATTTCAGATTCATAATATTCAATGGTTATAATGATTTCATTTCTATATTTTTGAAAATGGAAATTCAAAGTTATTAGCAAGTAATTTCAATATGTGGGGTAATCTTTGCCCAATGACTGTGCTAAGTGATTTCACATCTCAATAGTGATTATTAGCATTCATATTACTTTTTAAATTCCCCAGTGACTATCATCTTAAGATTTCATCACTGATGATGCAATGTGAGTCACAGTAAGAGATTTCTCTCCAAACCCCACGAAGGACAGATCAGATGTAGTTGCTTAATTTGCTAAATAATAAATTATTATATTGCATATGAAATATATTTGAGATGAACTAAACATCTATGGTCCAATGTTTCTGATAGTTACGAATATTTTACCACCTTATATTTTATCTGTTCTGCTCTTAGTAGGAATGTCAGCATTTGATAATTTGTGTAGTGATTTAAAAATTACCACCATAAGAATTAAAAACAATGCTGTATGGTCTGAAACGTTTTGAGATCATTATCTTTAACAAACACACAAATAATAGCTGTCGTTATTAATAGGATGGACAGCTCTCATCCTTTTTTGAGGAAACCATTTAAAACAGTTTTCATTCAAGCTCACAAAATGTTTTCCCATTGTTTATTGGACTATTTATAAACTAAAGGTCTTTTTCTCGTCAGATATTTAAAGTAACTAAATATAATGTAACATCATTGAAAGAAATTATTTATTCATGATAATTAATTGCAAAATTTAGTAATTGATTCACCAGAGCAGCGGCTCGTAATCTGTAGTTCCCAGGTTCGAGTCCCAGCTGGGTCAGTATTGAGATTTATTTCCGCAAAACTTCCCGCCTTCCTACGGTCCGTAGGGGACACCGATGGGCTTGGAAAAGTCGCCGTCCATCGGATGAGACGTTAAACCGTGGCCTCGTGTGCGGGAGAGCCATACCCTATGCACGTTAAAGAACACGATGGATGGCCTTGACGGGAGGCTACCATCTTCTTGCTAGAAATTAAAAATTTGTCTTATGATCCCAAAGAAAAAATATTCCTTTAAAACTACTGTTAAAGACAACATGATGCATCCTTAACTTTTCAGCATTCCTTTGTAAAAAAAAAGCAATATCTGGAAAAAAAATTGATTAGTATATTCCTTTCAACTTGTACCATGCAAAGTTTAGTAATATTTGCCTGTAATAAATTAAATGCAGGTGCACAGATTAATTTAATGTAATAAATTTTGTTATAAATTTATAATGTTGTTATATAATATATTTTGTTTTAATTTATAATGTTGTAATGTTATAATGTTATTTATAATGTTGTTATATTATATATTATATATTTTGTTATAAATTTATAAATGTTGTACTAAATTTAATGCAGGTACACATTAACAGTGTATTTTTAAAAATACTTTCTAAATTCCCACTACATGTTTTGCTTAAAGTGATAATTAACATATGTTGCTTGAATAATTAAATATAACTTAATATTAAAAAAAGCACCTGAATGAAGTGGCGTTTAACAATTTATCAGTTCTTATTCACAGATGATGAAATGTCCATATTGGTGTTCTTTAATGGAGAGAGCTACTTTGATGTATTTTGCTATTTTAAATTTTTAACGTAAAATATACTTGAAATAAGTATACTTTTAGAAATTGCATTGTGTCTTTTATTCACAGAATATTACAGAAACAATTCAGAAATTTAATGTAAATATGGACAGATATTCATAATAAACATTTAACTGTTTCAAAACTAGGTATTTAAACAATAATTTTTTCTCCACTGCCACATTACTTTATGGAGACAATATTGAAAGCTGCACATAATTAAGTTCATATGGAAAAAATAGAAGAAAGGTTTTCAAAACTAGATGTCTGAAAAACAACTTGTAAGAAAATGATTAAGGCCACAAAGAAAAACCGTGAGCAGGAAATCGATTATTATTTAAAATTATATTGGTCTATAAGGTTAAGTATATGCTCTCCAAATATTTAATTGTTTTGAGACAAAAAAAAACAGCTTTTGAACAGTTCTGGGACAAAAAATAAAAGCAGCTCTTTAACAGTTTCATTTAGAAAAAAAAAAATCAATAAATATTCCCTCAAGCAACTACTTGAGGGAATATTTATTGATTAATAACGCCATAGTAGAAGATCCCAGACAGATTACGAGTCTCTGCTCTGGTGAATCAATTACTAAATTTTGCAATTAATTATCATGAATAAATAATTCCACAGTAGAAGATTCCCTCTCTCAATAAACATAGTTTCTTTAAACATCCCACTAACCATTTTCTTTCCATAGGTAGTTGGAATATGAGGACTCTGCATAGAGCTTTTTCTCTTGATGTCCTCACACAAGAATTCCACCATTATAGTTTATATATTCTCGGCTTGCAAGAGACCAGATGGACAGATAAAGGTCAGATTCTTAAAAATAATCTTAAATTTCTCTTTTCAGGGAGGGGCGACAATAAGCATCACCAAGGCGTGGGTCTGCTTCTCAGCAGACACGCTAGCGAAGCTCTTCTAGGATATGAGTGCATTAATGAAAGGTTTCTTACAGCAAAATTTCAGACAGGCGTTAAAGACCTGAATGTCATCTGCTGTTATGCCCCCACTGAGGATGCCGATGAGGATGACAAGGATAGGTTTTATGAACAACTTCAGGATATTTTGAATTGTGTCAAGAAAGGAGATATTACCCTTGTCCTTGGTGACTTCAATGCCAAAGTTGGTACTGACTCTGACCTTTGGGGAGGAGTAATAGGCCCTTTTGGTATTGGTAGCTGCAATGGCAATGGGCAACGTCTCCTGCAGGTAAGTAAACTCAATGGATTCAGAATAACTAAAACTTATTACAAACACCGCGACATACATAAGTACATATGGGTTTCACCCGATGGGCTGCATAAGAATATGATTGATTATATATTAATTAACAGCAAATGGGCTAGTTCTGTTAGGAATACCAGGTCATATAGGGGAGCTGAAATTGGATCTGACCATTATCTTGTTAAAAGTGTCTTGCAATTTAAACTTAAAAAGTGTGCTAGGGTTAAAAAATTTACTTTTAATACTGAAGCTCTGAAAGACCCAGTTATAGCCAAAGCTTACCATGACAGGTTACTTAGTCAATATGACAGTCATGGTATGCTTACTACTGAAGTTGAGGAAGAATGGGATCATTTTAAACAGGCTTTTTTGGAAACTAACAGTACTTTTTATAGGAAAAAAGGAGCACAAGACGCAGAATTATCTGAGTGATAAGGCACTTGAGCTTATTTCGGAAAGAAAGAATTGCAGGAATGCCCTTAATCAATACCCTACTAGTCCTAATAGAAAGCATTACAGAGAACTTAATAAAGGTGTAAAAGATCAGTTAGCTGCTGATAAGAATCTTTGGCTTGATGGCCTTGCTGACAAAGCTGAGGAAGCAGTTAGACAACACAACAGCAGAGAGCTGTGCCAGATAGTTAATGTTTTGTGTGGTAGAAAACGGACAGGTATACAGGGGTTGAAGGATAAACAAGGTAAGGTTATAGAAGGTGAGGATTCTGTCATGACTAGGTGGGCTGAGCGTTTCAGTGATATTCTAAACAATGCGGTTAGTTCTATTCCCATTGTTTGAAATGATGATAGATGCATTGGTTTCTTTAATGTTAGCCCTATAACACAATCTGAAGTTATTTTGACTGTTTCTAAACTTAAACTTCATAAATCCCCAGGGGTAGATGAAATTACTACAGAAATGCTTAGAGCTGGGAATGTTTCGGTTACCACTTGGATGACTGAAATTCTGAATATATTTTATGATAAAGTCATGGTTCCTAAGGATTTTACCAGAGCTATTGTTATCCCTTTTTCAAAAAAGGTGATCGCAGTTCTTGTGATAACTATAGGGGTATCAGTCTACTCTCTGTTCCAGGTAAAGTTCTTTCCCTGATTGTACTTAATAGAATTAAGAATCTGGTTGACAGTCAATTGCGTGATGAGCAATGTTGATTCAGAAGTGGTAGGGGATGTGTGAATCAGATATTTTCACTTAGGCAGATTCTTCAGAAATGTTTAGAGTTTCAGAAACCTTTGGTTGCTAGCTTTGTTGATTTCAAAAAGGCTTTCGACTCTGTTTATCGTCATAATTTGTGGTTGATTGTGAGATCATATGGTATACCAGACAAGTTAGTTAGCATAATGAAAGCGCTCTCTAATAACACTGAATCGTGTGTGAGAGTTGGTAAGGCTTGTAGCAATTGGTTTAGCATTACGTCTGGTGTTCGACAAGGGTGCATTTTGTCTCCTTTTCTCTTTAGCTTGGTTATTGATTATGTTATGCGAAATTCACTTCAAGGGAAAGTTTTTGGCCTTAAATGGACTGGAGATACGAAAATTTCTGATTTAGATTATGTTGATGATTTAGCCCTTTTGGAAAATGATGTTTTTGAGATGAACTGTTTCATTCGAGCTGTTGATGAAACTGGTAGTAGAGTAGGTTTGGTTATAAACAGAGAGAAAACTAAAGTGATGAAAATTGGTCAGGCAGGCTGTGATTCAGTTAATATGAATGGTTGCAGTCTTGAGCATATGTCACAGTTCAATTATCTTGGAAGCTATGTAACAGATACAGGTGATGTGCGGCATGAGATTAACAGACGAATAGGGATTGCTGCCGGGACTTTTAAGAATCTATGGAGAGTGTGGAGAAATAGGCGTATACACCTAAAGACTAAAATTAAGCTGTATAATAGTTTGGTTCTTTCTAGGGTTAGTTATGGTAGTGAAACTTGGACACTTTGTAAACAAGATAACAGGAAACTAGATGCTTTTGATTCCAGATGCTTACGCAGTATCTTGGGCATTAGGTGGTTCAACTTTGTAACTAATGATGAGGTTAGGCAAAGGAGTCTGCAACCTCCTTTAAGCAGCATATTGCGCAGGGAGAGACTCCGTTGGTTTGGCCATGTTGCCCGTATGAATAATTATAGATTGGCGAATAGGGTTATGAACAGTGTTCTTAAATGCCTCAGAAAGAAGGGGAGACCTAGGATGCGGTGGGCAGACAATGTCAAACAGGACCTTGTTAGAATTGGTGTGCAGTGGCCAGATGCAGTAGATGTAGCTCAGGATAGACTTGTTTGGAGAACTAAATTGCACGGTCTGGTTGGACCTCCGTAGCCCATGGCTGCTTGAGGATGATGATGATGATGATGAGTAGAAGATCTGTGAAGAATGCAAGATCTCAGCAGAAAAATGGCACAAACATCCATATATCATAAACATACGGTGCTCGAACCCAGGTCCCTTTGATCAGTACCCAAGCGCTCTAACCACTCGGGATTGTCATAAAATGGCATTTTATTCATTATTTCGCTGTATATTTATGAACTATTTCCTCTATCGGCATTACTAAGAAGATTTATCTTTTTCCATATTATTTAATAACTAATATTTTTGATTGTGCATCTTATAAATGCGTCAAAGACAGTACTTCATACATTGAAAGGAACTCTTGGAAGTCTAACTATAAAAAAATAAATAAATACCCCCTCAAGCAGCTGCTTGCCACAGAGGTCTGACAGGAGCCTGTCAGTTTATATGCCATAGTAGAAGGTCTGAGAGGATGGCAGGACCTCAGCAGAAAAACGACACATACATCCATGCCTTATCCGGGGCTCGAACCCAGGTCCCGTAGATCAGTAGCCACGCGCTCTAACCACTCGGCCACGGGACGGCTAAGATACTATAACTATACAGGACCTCTACGTATACTTGGCGGCTACTGCCATCTAGCGGCCAATGCACGAACTGGTCAGAACAGTATTTTTTTTCGCAATTTGAGGCGAAATTGACGAACAGTGTCGTAGTGGAGGCGGTGATTCTTCCAATGATGTCTGAAGTGAATGATCCTGTGATGGTGGAGCTGAGGAGACGAAATAATAGGACAAAAATAAGGAAACGATGGGCAGGTCCATTTCTGAAACAAAATTTATCTTCTGGATTGTATGTAGTTTCTCAAGAGGAACAGACTCGTGGTTCAGAGGAGGGTCTTCCTCCTCCCTCTCCTCAGAATGCTAATAATGATAGCAGAGGCAAAAAATTATTAAACTTATTTATATTTCATGCATTTTTCAAAAAACTTTTTAAAGACCTGCAAAACGGAGGGAGAAATGTTTTAATGCATTCGAAACCTAGTCTTTTGGGGGCCACCCACTTTTACATTTTTCCTGCTCGGTTTTGTTTCTCGATCCCCTCCTCGACAATTTTTATAGATCCGGGTCTGATTCAGAGTCACAAGGTTTTTTTATCTCGACTTTTGAAAACGAAGTAGAAAGAGTTGAGATTACAAAAAAATTCAAAATTGGTTAAAGTTGAAAACTTCATACTCTACTTAAAGTACGCTTATACGGTCTACTCAGTTTAATATAACTTACACCATTTATGTTTCAATATGTTTGTATGAACTTTCGGATTAATTCAACTGACATCACTCTTAGTAAATATTCCAGTTTCCAATTTATAAGCAGCGAATGGATATTGTTGATTATTCGAGACAGACGATATTGAGATATTTAATTTCATGTAGCCTCATTTTTCGTTAAAAAAACTGATTTACGAAGAGGCTCCGATTTTTAATCGAAATGAAGAATTTCTATTCAAATAAGGCGGATCTGCTCCAAATAAAATGACCACTGAATATTGTCCAATTTATTAAGAAGCAGTAAGGTGACCATATTTTTGAAAAGGGAAGGTTAAATCTTAACGTAATTTACGAAACGATTATTGTATCCAAATCTTTCAATTAGACGCTGGGGGGGAAGATGCATCTTTGATTTTAAGAGCCTTCCTTAGAAAATACGTTATTCAAATCTTCAAGTTAGGGAGTATAACTCATGCGCCCTCCTCCTTTGAATGTGCCAATGGAAGGAATTTTGTTAAGAAATTAAATTTTCTCCATCGGAAGAGTTCAAGGCTCCCTCCTGAAACACACCATTGCCCAAAAGCATAATATTTACAAAAAAAGAACAGCTTGCTTTGCGAGACTCACTCTCCATGGGATAAAAATTAAAACGAGACAGTCAAAACACATCAGAGGGAGGAAGAAATTTATCCAACCTCACTGGAATTTGGAACCAAATTATTTTTATGAATAATGTCGCAAAATTGTTTAAATTTTGAACTATGAAATTGTGCTTCTGCCCCTTACTTCCCGTAGATAAAATCGTTCTCTTATTTTTGCCGTAAAAGCAAAACAGAACCAGATATTCTCTTTTATTCCTCACAAAAAACATGCGGACAAATAAACGAAGTCTGATGAGTAGCGGTTGTTTTTATGCAGTGTAAAAATATTCAGACAGAATTGCATTACTCTATATGCGATAAAATCGGAAATCTTTAAAAAAAAAAGAGCTCTACTTGTAAACTGATACACGTTTCTGAAATCAGGTAAAGTAATTAAGGAATGTTCAGAAAAGCATTTAGATTATAAACAAAGCATGACAAAAACCCAAACTGTATGCAAGCAGTTAGAAAATAATCTAGCAGTAAAATGATATGAAAAAAATTATCTTTTTAATAAGGCTATAGAAGTTGAAAGATTTTATTTAAAATCATTTTTTCTGCATTGGAATTACTTGCCTGTTCGTTAAGGAAGAAAAAAATATTTATTTCAATCCTCCTGAATGAATAGAAGACAAAATAATTTCTACAGTAAAATAAAAAATTAGGGGGTATTATAATATTATACCCCCTAAATTTATAATATTATACCCCCTGTAGCAGCTTCTTGCCACAGTCGTTTGACAGGAGTTTATAGGCCATTGTAGAAGATCTAAGAGGATGGCGGTACCTTAGCAGATAGGCAACACAAATGTTTTACCCGAGGCTCGAACCCAGGTCCCTTAGATCGGTAGCCAAGCGCGCTAACCACTCGGAAATTGCATTTAAAAAAGAAAAATTTACTCAGAAGAATTTACAACATTACATTATTTATAAAGAATTTTTTTACAGCATTTAGTAAAGCATATTTTTCTGAAATACTGGCTTTTTTTAATACAAGTACACCCAATTCTGTTTTTCCACGGTAGATAGGTTTCCAAAAAAAAAACATGTAAAAAAAAAACTTACAGTGCATAGTCAAAAATAGAAGATTGGTTCCAGACGTGAAAACCCAGTACAAATAATAAGTTGTTTTCAAACATATCATATCAAAATCTTTAATTAAATCTTTATTGATTTTTATTCATTTAAACACATTTTTTATTTTAAAAACTTATAAAGATAATTATATGTACATATATATAAAGTAAATTATCCTTCATAAAGAAAATAATATGTCACTAATTCAAGAATACAGAAGTGTAAAAAAAATATGACTTGCATATGCTTATTAACTAGATTTTATTCGTTATCACTTTCTGACAATAGACGCATTCGTTTGTTTAAGACGAATTAAATCACTTTAGCCGTCGTGTTCATACTCCAATGTGTATCTGTGGTTGTTATACCCTTGAGGTATAATGTACTATTTGAAAATGTACTATGGTTGTTATACCCTTGAGGTATAACAACCTAGTACATTTTCAAAGTTAAAACTACTTCCAAAAATGTGACCATAAAAGCGGATCTTTGTTATAAATGTAAATTCTAGGAATTTTTTCTTCAATAGGAATATTTTTTCAGAATTAAATTCAAATGGAGATTTTTAAAAAGGCTCTGTTTGAACCGTATTAGATCAAAATAAATCGTGTAAAAACAGAATTGGGTGTATATTTTTCCAGTTAATTATTATTAATTAATAAACCATTAGACGAATTTCTTTTACCAGCAAGACATCGGACTTCGAGCATTTGCAAAATCTCAATAGTTATTAAGTAATTAATATATACAGTCGTATCAGAATAATAAGACCACCTACCATAGGATATGTATGGTAGGTGGTCATATTGTTCTGATAGGACTGTGTACGTCGATGCTGATAAAGGTTTGCGGATGTGGAAAGATCTTTTTCTATTTGCCCTAGAAGGAAAAACTATTAAGTGTTGCCAACTCACAAAGATGAAATCACGCCTAAACTTCATAAAATGGCAACAATGGATCTGGCATCTGTTCCCCGTCGGAAAAACAATATAAATATATTTTATTCTAGCAAGTTCCCCCCCCCCCCCGCCCACATCTTTCGGAATCTCGACTTGATATTGCCATTTGCAACTTGGATGCCAACCAATAACACTCTTTCAGATTTTGGAGCATCTACCACAATTATTTGCCACCTCACTGCCATACCTGACTACACAACCAGGGGCGTAGCCATGGGGAGATTGGGGGGGGGGGAGCCTCCCCCCCCAAGTAATTCGGAGTTGGCAAAATTCGAAGCGACTTCGTAAAATCTAGGTGAGTTGTGAAAATTTTTAATTTTTTTTTTTTGGAAAATTAAGGGGAGTTGTCAAAATCGTGGCAACTTGGCAAATCTAAGACAGTTTGGAAAATGGAGAGACGACAAAGTTTAGAGCAGTTGGCAAAATTCGAATACAGGCGTGTTGGCAAAATCTTAGGGAATTGGCAAAATTCGGAGTGACTTGACAAAATCGTGGGGAGTTGGCAAAATTCAGGTGAGATGTAAAAATTAGAATTTTTTTGTAAAATTATGGCGAGTTAGCAAAATTTAGGGAGTTGGCAAAATCTAGGGACAGTTGGCAAAATTCGGAGTGACTTGGCAAAATCGTGGGGAGTTGGCAAAATTCAGGTGAGATGTAAAAATTGCAATCTTTTTTCTGTAAAATTATGGCGTGTTGGTAAAATCGAGGCAGCTTCGCAATATCTAGGAGAGTTGGAAAATCTTGGGGGAGTTGGCAAAATTCGGAGTCACTTCGCAAAAATCAGGTGTGATGTAAAATTGGGATTTTTTTTCTGTAAAATTGTGGCGAGATGGCAAAATCTAGAGCAGTTGGCAAAATTCGAATCCACTTGGTAAAGTACAGGTGAGTTGTAAAAATTGGGATTGTTTTTGTGAAATTAAGGAGAGTTGGACAAATTGAGGAAACTTAACAAAATGTAGGGCAGCTGGCAAAAATCGAATCCACTTGGAAAATACGGGCGAGTTGTAATAATTGAGATTGGGTTTGTGAACTATAGGTGAAATACAGGATAATTGGGTTGGGTTGTTTTACCTCTGAGCGGCACTGTTTTGCACACCATGGGCTAAATGGCCAGGTCACATGGACCCCGAAGGCTCAGAGAAGGTTGGGGGAGGGGACCCACTGGAACAGCTGTTGGGAGACAGATGGTAGCCTCCCGTCAAGGACATCCAGCGTGTTCATTAACGTGCACAGGGTATGGCTCTTCCGCACACGGGCCAACGGCTTAACGTCCCATCCGACTTTCAGCGGCCTTTCCAAGCCCATCTGTGTCCCCTACTGACCGTGGGCAGGGCGGGGAATTTTGCGGAGATAAATCTCAACGTTGACCCAGCTGGGACTCGAACCTGGGAACTACAGATTACGAGCCTGGCGCGCTACCGACTGAGCCACCCCCGCCCCTACAGGATAGTGAAATACAGGATAGTTGACTAAAGAAAACTTGGCAAAAATCTTGGGGAGTTTGAAAAGTTTCAAGTGATTAGGCAAATTTAGGAGAGATGTAAACACTGGGATTGGTTTGGGGAAATTCGCACTGACCTGCTACAATTCAGACGAGATGTAAATATTGGAATTATATCTGTAAAATTATGGCTAGTTGTCAAAATTGATAGTTAATGACAAATAACGGTTAGTTGGGAAAATTGGAAGTCAAATGGCAAAATGTTGGAGAGTTTTGAAAGAAAAGAAAATTGCTTTAACCCCCCCCCCCCCCCCCTCCCACGGAGAGCGCTAATCTAAGCAAGTTTGCTCATTCGGCAAAATTTGAAATTCGAGTTGGAAAACTTTTGATTTCTCCCCCCCCCCCCGCACCCGTAATCCTTCGCTACGCCCCTGTACACAACATTCATACATATCTATAGTTTCAAACAAAAGAACTTTCCCTTTACTTTCTTTCCACACCACACGCTTAATTACCACTAGGCACTGATTGCTCTGCTTCTACCAATTTTCTTCCACTTACAGGAGGCCAAAAACCTGGTCGCCAAACTGTAGGTTTACTGGTACGCCACTGTGCTGGTTCCTATTCACTGTCTAATACAGAATCCACAGCATAATTTAGCTCGTCGACCAGATGATAAAGGGGCCAAGACCGCTTTTACAAAATGGTCCAGTTGAAAGAAGATGAAGGATGTTAGACTTACCACAATTATTCAATGAGTTATGGTTATTACAATCATCTCCGTTTTTTACGATAGATTTGGGATCGGATTTAAAATGATGCAATTACTTAGGGGTACTGGGTTCCTGTGGAGGTCTTGTTGTTCGCAATACCAGGCTCGTGACCAAATTTTCCCAAGTTCGAATACTAACTGTGCCTGTTGAGATTTATTTTGCTAAATTCCATTCTGCCCTGAGTAAAAAAGAGAACATCAGTCGACCTGGATAGGTCCTTTGGATAGGAAGTAAAGGGCCATTTTGTAAGTGGCCCCTACTGTACAGCCGCTCAAAAAAGTATCCGAACACTAGGGTTGATTACAGAATTCAGAAAAACTATCTGGCAACGATTGTTTTTTAGAAATTAGTGATCTGGCAACATTCGTGTCACGTGACACGAAGGATGCCAGATCTCTAATTTCTAAAAAAAATCATTGCCAGATATTTTTTCTGAATTCTGTAATCAACCACAGCGTTCGGATACTTTTTTGAGCGACTGTAGGAGAGCCATACCCTGTGTAAGTAAAAACAAAACATTCTAGATGATCTTCAGAAAGGCTCCCGTCTATCTCTTAACCTGTACAGTGAATCTTCTCATTTCGGGTCCTTAGGGGTCCTTGTGATCTAAACGTTTAACTCATTTAGTGCAGAAGCAAACCAACCTCTGGTTCGGTCATAACAATAATTAAAGAATATTAATGTGGCTTAGGTAATATTTTCGTAATTTGTTGAATGTTGAACCTTGTTTTACTTTCCTTAGATTAAAACTGAAGACGAAATTTTCTCTCAACAAGAATGATACAGAAGTTCAAAGTGTCTGCGCTTAACGTAAGTTTTTCTAAAAATTTCAGTTCCGATTTAAAACTAAAAGTATAATTTATTTTAATTCCGTCACAAAAATCTATTTCCATAAATGTTTAGCTAAATTAAAAGTTAAGGCTTTCTACGCATAATCATATTCGAAATAAATTATAGATGATTTTGATCATAACCAATTCAAGGCTATGGAATTTAAGAGCAGTTGAACTTAATGAAGGTATATTTTTCAAAGGATTTCGCATTATGTGCCACTGCATCAGTCAAGAAGAAAAGTAGCTCACAATTGTCAAAATATCTCCCTTATTTGCCTAGGAATATGTACAGTCACTCAAAAAAATATCCGAACACTATGGTTGATTACGGAATTCAGAAAAAATATCTGGTAACGATTTTTTTAGAAATTAGTGATCTGGCAACCTTCGTGTCACGTGATTTGTATGACGTGTATTTTTTTTTTTTTTTTTTGAGCGACAGTATGCCATATATCGGGGATGGTTCGTTATTAGGAGCCGGGCCACACCAACATTTCTGTACTTTATGCTAAAATATTATTCTGCATTAGAATGAATAATAAAAATCATAATATCCATGATATTTGTTTTTTGAAGCATTTTTCTCTTTTATTTCCATTATATTCTCATTTAATGAAATAATACTTTCGAAACTGCCTTACATCGACTTCAAAAACATTAACGGGCGAGCTCAAAATGTGCCGAGAAATTTCCATCATTTACCATGACAATGGCAATCTGGCAACACCACTTGGAACATCTTGTGAGTGGTTTGGGGTAGAGGCCCCTATATAGGTAGAGGTTGGCCATCTTAAAATTGGACGCCATGTTTTGTCGTGGCTCGGATTGTTTGGAGTGCAAGGCTAATGTTATTGCACGGATACTTGTGGATTCCGGAAAAGAGTAGGGTAATATTTGATACAGATTTCAGAGTCCACGATTGGAAGCACTTTAGAAAAAGGCTAAAAGAGAAAAGCCAATTTTAGGGCTTTTTTTTAAAGATATAATTTCGCTTTGTTGTCTGTTACGTCTGTAGACATCGAACTTTTTTGTTTATACAGAAAAAAAAAAATTCTTTTTGTGTTGGATAGGTATTAATGATATATTACGATTTGCATTTTTCGAATCTCCCAAAAATTATAAATGCGCCCTCTAACGGTGGAAAAATTTGAAAATTCCAAAATATCAAACGAATATTCCATACGATGTAGTTATAAATTTAAAATCTTGGTGTTGTTGAAATGTGAAGGTTACGAAGTTACCATTGGGACAATGGGTTACGAAGTGACATTTTCATTCCCCCACCCCGTCTAAAGGGTCGAGTAGACCCTTTAGACTGGGGGGAATTAATTTTTTTTTGTTTTAAAAGAAAATTGTATGTTTTCAGAGAGAAATTAAAAATTCTTTTTTGGTGGACAGGTATTGATGAAATATTACAATTTCAATCATCCGAATCTCCCAAAAGCTATAATTACGACCTCTAATGATGGGGAAAAAAATCGAAAAATCCCAAAATTTAAAACGAATATTGCAAACGATGTACTTATGCTAGAAATTTGAAATTTTTTGCGTGTAATGTGACAGTTTTGAAGATTAAATTGACAACAATGCGTTGACCCCTACATCCAAGGTATGTATAAAGCAGAATAGTTTTGTTTTAAGAGATAATTGGAAATCTCTTTTTTAGTTGATACTAATCAAACATAATTCGCAGTTTCAAAGGTAGTATTAATTAATTTATATCATTAAATAATAAATGAAAAAAATAAATACCCTCTGAAGAAGCTGCTTGCCACAGAGGTCTGACAGGAGCATGCCAGTTTATACGCCATAGTAGAAGGCCTGTGAGAATGGCGGGACCTCAGTAGAAAAATGACACTAACGTCCATGCCTTATCTGGAGCTCGAACCTGGGTCCCTTAGGTCAGTAGCCAAGTGCGCTAACCATTTGGTGGGAATCACTAAATATCCAAACGGCAAAACTTTTAACGAATGTTTCAAGTGATCTATTTATGGTAGAAATTTCGGCAGTAGCGTTATATTATGCTAGAAATTCCACTGAGAGTAATGATCTGCCCATTATTTTCAGAGGGGTGTGAGAAATGCAACTTTTTAAATTTAAGAACTAAAAGACACACTTTATATGCTGTATAATTACTAAGAAAATACTACTTTGTGCATTTCCCCCATCATACATTAAAAAATAAAAATAAATAACCCCTCAAGCAGTTGCTTGCACAGAGGTCTGACAGGAACCTGTGAGTTTATATGTCATAGTAGAAAATCCATGAGGATGGCAGAACCTCAGCAGAAAAACAACACGAGCATCCATAATTAAACTTTTAAGGAGTGAAAAAATAGGCAAAGGAAGAACCTCATTTCCTGTGAAAGCGAGATTCACATATGCGCCAGAGGTGATATGCGTTCTTCTAGTTATTTTACACTTTCAGTACCCTCTGGCAGTGAAAATTCGAACTACTGCATAATTGGGAAAATAAACTATTACTATTTTATTAGTACCTGTAAAACACAAAAAATGTTTTTCATTTATCTCTTAAAGCAGAAAAGTTGCATTTTACCAACACCCCTAGTTATAACGGGACAGATCATTAATTTTAGTGTAAACCACTTAACCATTACACTCTATTGTCAAAAATTTAAGTTTCTAGCATAAAAAGTCATTTGCAATATTCGTTCAAAATTTGGTATTTTTCGGCATTTTTCCGTCGCTGAAGGCCGCCTTTTGAGATTTTATTTACCGCCTTCAGCACTTTCTAACAGTGGAAATTCTAGCTGATGGGGGTTCGAAAAAGTAAATATTAATATTTTGTTGGTACCCGTAAAACGAAAAAAAAAAACATTAAAGGGATTGTGCCGTTTATATCTTAAAATAATAAAGTTTCATTTTCGCACCCCCTTTTGGCTAAGAGGATAAAGCCTTGTTGCCATTGTAAATCTTCTGACCATAACACTCTATTCCCAAAATTTCGGCTTACTAGTGTAAACGGTTTGTTTACAATGTTCTTTTTAAAATTTAGTATATTCCATTATTTTCCACCGCTAGAGGGCGCTATTAAAGCTATGGAAGATTTCAAAATTGCGAATCGCAATATTTCTTCGACACCTAGCCAACCCAAAAAGAATTTTCATTTATCTCTCAAAGTAGTAAAAATTTGATTGTCTATAGACGGACAGACAGACGAACAAATATTGGCATAAGCAGAGAACAAAGTGGAAACATTAGCTCGTTTTGCAAACGAACTTTAAAGAAATTATTTGTTGGTTTTCAGTTAGCACGTTTCACTTTTGAAGACAATTGCCGTGTTCTGATGGAGTTTCTTGGAAAAAATATTCATTAATTCATTTCTATGAGTGGAATTTTTACACCCAAATGCAGCGCAGTGAGGCACTGATAAAATATGGAAGCTTTTATAGGCAAAAAAGCGATAGAAAGGTATAAAACTACAAAAATTGGGAAGTTTTAGCTATGTACACACATACTAACACATAGGCTTTCGTCTTACGGTACGACAAAACATGGCGCCCATAAACCACGTGACTCAATCAACCAATAACAGTCAATCACCGAGATGGCCAGCCTCTAACTAACTATACAGGACCTCTAGTTTGGGGCAATTGTGAAGCTGCCCACAACATTACGCAGATAGATCATATCGCTGATTACGCCACCACCACGAGGTGATTATTGGAAACCCAGCAATCAATGGTAGCAATCCCAGCAATCAATCGTAGGCTATGCCTACGTGATATAGATGAAAAGATGAGTGAATAGATGAATGAAAATATTTTAATTAAGCATCCAATGCTAGATTTAAATATACTGTACTAAATATACTGTAGAAAGTATGGGCGGAACCCAAACGGCGAGCCGCTAGGTGGCGTTGGAAATGATATAAAAGGGTCGGTCCTCGCACCCAACGGCATTTCTACCGTGAATTGCTGAGAGGATGGCTGGTTATACTAACCACGAAATGGCGGATATGCACTTTGCGTATGGTGCGGCGGACGGGAATGCAAGTGAGGCACAGAGTATCTCCTCTCCTTCTTGTGTTCATTCTTTAAATGTGACAGTGGAAAACTACCTTTTAACTTCTCACCGCTTGCGTTCCGACCATACATTCTATGACGAATATTGCTCGTATAGCTGCGTTCTACCACCCCGTAAAGTTTTGCCCACTTTTTCAGATTCACCCTGTATAGTGAGGTGCCAGTTTATTAGGTATACCACCCCTCGTCACATAAATGGTTCATTCCAACCGGTGCCTACGTAATGGAAATGGCTGCCGATTTCCGCGAATCACCGTGTTAGCAAGCGCGCATAGGAAGCTTCAGAACTTGCCAGATGAGGGCAGCACCGTTCCGCGGTAAGCTAACCAAGCTAACCTATGCTAATGGTAAGTATATAACGATCTGGCTGAAGTCATATGTTAAAGAATCAGACAGATGGTTAATCAAATACAATAAACTAGAATCTTTTTCAGAGATACAACGGGAATAATCATTTAAACTGTCCATTACGAAAATTATGTTTAAAAATAATCGTGTTACAACTGAAAATTATTATCCATTAAAATCCGAAATTTTCAAGTTTTTACCCAATACTATTATTTAACGGTAATCCTTTAAAGATCAAAATTTAAATTTTTTTCAAAGCAATTCTTTATCTAATTTAATAATTTTAATTATTATTGTAATTAAGTTAAGGGAAGTTCATAAGCAATAGATTTAGGCAAGATTATTTTGATATTAATATTCCATTTTTTTAATTAAGCATGAAATGGAAAATTTGCTTAAAAATTAAAGATTAAAAGTAATAGTTTTTTTTAAATGCAATAGGCGCAAAATTTACGTTGCAGTACAGAATTGACTCTTTATACTTTCTTCTTTTTATTTCAATTACTTCTACCGACCTACAATGACCCTCCTGTTTATTTGCTTGTTTTAAAATAATGTTATTGTTTTACCATGTCAATTAACGATTTTATGTGAAGTAGTAGTTTTATGTAGTAGTTTTATGTGAAGTTTTAATTATTTTTCAGTTTAGAAGGATAAAAGGGGCTCCATTTAGAATATAGCTCTAAGGCTTTTGTTTAGAATTTTGTTCCAGGGCACCCATTTGGAACATGGCTCCAGGTCTCCAAATTGCTTAATCCTCTCTGGTTCATACACATATTTGTGCAGTTCACAAAGCTCACAAAGTGTTATAAACTTCAACATTCCGTTAGTCATATATGTACAAGACTGGTTTCAGAAGCGATGTGGGGAAGGGTTGGGGGGGGGGGGACAGGAGTTTCCGGGTTCCAAGAAAATGAGCGACATTTTTATTACTATACCTAGCACTATTTTTTTGAAGTAACACAATAATTGAATCAGTGAAAATTTTTTAATTGGTTGTAACAATATTATGCTCAAAGGAAGCTATAGCATTATCTTTCCACGTTATTTCAATGGGAATCTATGAAGCTCTATAACAGGGAGGGCCAAACTTTTGGACTCTGCGATCGACTATTAAGACAGAAAAACTTTCGTGATCGACCATAGTACAGTCGCTCAAAAAAGTATCCGAACACTATGGTTGATTACAGAATTCAGAAAAAATATCTGGCAACGATTTTTTTAGAAATTAGTGATCTTGGCAACTTCGTGTCACGTGACACGAAGTTGCCAGATCACTAATTTCTAAAAAAATCGTTGCCAGATATTTTTTCTGAATTCTGTAATCAACCATAGTGTTCGAATACTTTTTTGAGCGACTGTAGGTGGTCATATTATTTTGATACTAGATCGTGTGGGCTCACTCACGGAAATATTGAGCGTGTGCAGTTACCGTTCACAGCAAACTGGAGCGTGTGCAGTAACTGCACACACTCCAGTGTGCTGTGAACCGTAACTGGAGGGTGTACAGTTGCTGTACACGCTCCAGATATTTTTCCTGAATTCTGTAATCACGTGACACGAAGTTTGCCAGATCACTAATTTCTAAAAAAATCGTTGCCAGATATTTTTTCTGAATTCTGTAATCAACCAAAGTGTTCGGATACTTTTTTGAGCGACTGTACATACATAATAATGATTTAACACTGCTTGACCAGGGGGCGGGGGTGGCTCAGTCGGTAGCGCGCCAGGCTCGTAATCTGTAGTTCCCAGGTTCGAGTCCCAGCTGGGTCAGCGTTGAGATTTATCTCCGCAAAATTCTCCGCCCTGCCCACGGTCAGTAGGGGACACCGATGGGCTTGGAAAGGCCGCCGTCCGTCGGATGGGACGTTAAGCCGTGGCCCCGTGTGCGGGAGAGCCATACCCTGTGCACGTTAAAGAACACGCTGGATGGCCTTGACGGGAGGCTACCATCTGTCTCCCAACAGCTGTTCCAGTGGGTCCCCTCCCCCAACCTTCTCTGAGCCTTCGGGGTCCATGTGACCTGGCCATTTAGCCCTTGGTGTGCAAAAAAGTGCCGCTCAGAGGTAAAACAACCCAACCCAACTGCTTGACCAGCTTGTTACATTAAATAAAATCTTTTCCACCTAAAACTGGCAGCTACGCGATCGACCAAAGAGTCCATCGCGATCGACTGTTTGGTCATCTCTGCTCTATAACATCTAAAATATGCATTTAATAGAGAAATGTGTTAAAGATTGTAGACCCGTCAGGGCTTGGCTAGATTCTTTTCGAGCCGCTCGTGTGTGCACAAGGATACTTGTCTCTACCTTGTCAGGATGCTACTGCTATCTAGGTGGCCGATAAACACAAACTCAGATTTTACATATACACAATTGATGCATTTAATGAAAAACTGTGACTGAAATTAATGATAATCGAATTTATTTAAATCTCGATTTATCATCAATATTCGTTCAGTATTTAAAGAGTTATGGAACTGGAAAATTTAATATTAAATTATCTTGTTTTATAAAAATCATAATTATCTCACATCGAAATAATCATTAATACAACTTTTAAAATTTATATTTTATTAAATGATTTGAAAAAAAATGCTTATTATTTAAGTGTTAATTAATATCTGAAATAAATTATTATGACCTATTACAATTGTGAAGTATTCTAGCTTCCATAATTCCTTAAATACTAGACGAATGCTGTTGAAAATCGAGATTTAAATAGATAAGATTATGATATCGAATTTATTTTTAGTAACATATTTTCATTAAATGAATATGTTAGAAGTTACAGAGCTTCCAGGTAAGATTCCCATTCACATAACACAGAAATTCTCTAATATTGATAGGGCAGTGTAACTCAGTTCCGTATACTGTAGAGGTTTCTGCGATTCCAAAATATTATTTATTTAAAAGTGATCTTAGAATTTTTTTTCCAATTACCCATGTCATCGTTACGTTGCCAACATATTGACGCAGCCCCTTGTCTTGAAGATCCAGTTTGGAATAGATTCGATAGAAACTGAGTTTCGCTTCTGCAAAACATCACACAATACTGCATCATCGTTCACACTTCTAGTTAAAGACAGCAGAAAGTAGACAAAACAATAAATAATCACATACGAACAAATCCGTATCAGAATCCAATTGTGAAGCAAACGGTAAACAACGTACAGTCGCTCAAAAAAATATCCAAACACTATGGTTGATTACAGAATTCGTAAAAAAATCTGACAACGATTGTTTTAGAAATTAGTGATCTGGCAACCTTCGTGTACTGCACGGAGGTATGAATGACAGGAGACACCCTAACGCGCTTTCCCTGGAAGTTTATGATGCTGACGCAACAGGGCGGTAGCCATGTTGTTGCTTCCAAAACAAACCGTCTGCCGCTGCAATCAAGCCTACTTTTCACGTGCTATACTCAATTTTACTGTGCATTATATACGGGAAGATTATTTTTTTACGACTAAGAGAAAGCTCATTTAAGCTATTTTGAATTTATATTGCTTTTTTTCAATGCAATGAATATTTCCATACATAATTATTGTATAGCAGAACTATTTATGTATTTCGTTGAATACGACAATAACAAACAATTACAAGATTCTAAAAGTTTATTTATATTGCACTGATAACAGTAGAAAACATTTTATGGATAAAACATAAAGTTATGTATAATAGAAGCATTTAAACCGCAAAACATCACATTTGTAAGATTCAGAAAATAGCTATTTTATGTTTAAAAAACAATTCTGATTCCACAAGAATAAAAAAATTGCCTAACAAAACTAAATAAAGCCAATAGTGTAGGAGCCAAAATGGTAGATTTTAAAAACACTTTAAACTTTGGTGGAGAAATCATGTATAACACCTTAATCACGTATTACATTAAAATGCTTTCCAGTGATTTTTCACAATAGTAAAGATTCAACACCAAAAATATGTTAATAAGTTATGACACCCAGTATTAAGACAATTATGAGTGTACTGAATTTTCATTTTGACTTCAAAGTCAACAGGTAGCTCTGGATTTAATATTTATTGATAAATTAATTCTACTGTTTTATTTGGAGAATTTTTTGGTTAACTGTTTCCTTCTCTGACAACAAAGTGCAGAAAGTAATGCAAATTAGCTTAAAAATATGATTTATAACATTTAGTAATAACTTTTTAAATTTTAACTGCTGGAAGTCACTTGTAACCTAGTTTGAATTACATCATTATTAAAAACCTTAATTTGTAGTTATACTATTCATATTCACTGTTCTGATTGTAGCAATATGGGTGTTGTTTTGATATGAAGCCCCAAGATCTCAGGGCTTCATCTATACCACATAAGTAACCTTTAAGTATTGATTAGACATTTTTAAAAATTTGTACTGACTTTGTTTAAAATTTTATAATATTTCAGATAATGGATAAAGGTACAATCACATCTATCCAAGATATTTTTTGATAGATAAGTAACTTAACATCTTCTACAGACAAAGTGTGTCATCATCAAAATTCTTTGTTTTGTGATAAAGTCAAAAATTCATGAAACTAATCAAACAGAAACATTAGCAAAATTGTTATCTATAATGCTTCTCGTCTCATTTAATTTAATGGAAAGCTGAAATAAAAGATGATTTCTATGTATTGGCCATAAGCTGACAGTGCATTTTAGTTTACAGTCCAAAAAATAAAGCTTCTTTTCAAGAAATTTATTTAAATAAAACAGTACCGAACAGTAAACCATAGAATTAAGTTTGAAATAAATATGTAAAATTTGTAACACACCTCTAAACTCGTAAATGGAAAAAAAAATCTCTTGTGTTTTTTGTATTTTTCACACTCCCGATTTTTTGAGGTAGCTACACCCCTGAATTTGTGCTTATTTATAAATATATTGCTGTTGCTAATATAAGAAGTAAAAAAAAAGAACTAAAAATAAATATATACCAAAAAAAAAACAGATGGTGGCTCGAACCCACCACCTCTGTGTCTGTATTCTCAGCTTCACATCTCTCCCTCATCTCATGCACATTCTCCTCCCTCAACCAGAGTTAACAATCAATACAAAATACACAATTATTACAATCTCTCGAAAACAAAATCTCATAAGGATTGAAATACATCCTTCCTCAGCCACAAAGGAAAAATTCAAAATAATATCTGAAAAAACTATATGAAAAAAAAGCAACTAAAAATTATACTAAGCAAAAATAATAAAAATTCAAAAAGTATAAAAAAAAAACAAAAAAAAGGAAAAAATATATTCACAGGGTGAAGGGAATATAATATCCCTTTAACAAAAAAAAAGGCAACATTCCAGACAGTGGCTCGAACCCAACATCTCAGTGCCTGACTCCTCAGTCTCTCATACCCCCTTTATGTATGCCTAACCTCCCTTTATGTATGCCTAACCTACCCCTCAACCAAAGTAAAAATAAAATAACTACAAGCAATACACTCGCTATATTTAAATCCATACAGAATTGAATAAATTCAGTATTCACCTTAAAAGGGAAAATTTGAACCCTATCGAAAGAATTAACGAAAAGGAGAAAAGCATTACACTCTCCTCTCCTCTTTTAACTAAAATTATTTAAACAATTTGAAAAATTTTCACCCTAACTAATGATCGCTGTCACTCACCTATGACAATTTACACCAAACACATTAAGTTAATCTAAAAATAAATTCAAAAAGATAAGACTCCAATAAAAAAAGGGAGGGGGCATTTGAATAAAACCCTTAAATGCTACGCAAATTAAAAAAAAAGGAAGATTATATTTCTCACCTTATGAAAATACTTCATTGTAATTTACTTTTCCCTTTTTACACTGAACTTATTAGATCAGGAAGAGAGAGGAATTTAAACACTGAAACATTTAAACAAAATAATATCTAATACTTCCACCAAAAATAAAATAAAAAACAAAAAAGAAACCCCCAGGTATTTTAATCACCTCTATTTAAAAGTATGTAAATTCATCATCCATTAAATAGAATACACACTAATATTCAATTACAGCCAACAAAATGTTTTGACTGAGAAAGCCTGCAGAAGGAATTCTCGATAAGCGTAACATAAAATCAATCAATCAATCAATATAAGTACATCTTGACATTTATCACAGAGTACAATCCTAAGAAAATGAAAAAAATCTGTTAAAGAATCGAGGTTTGTAACTCGAAATAAAACTGATTTCAAAGCGGCGTAATTAGAACGTAAAGATACTGGTATCATTAATAATTAATTAAACATTATAAAAATGACGAACTGACCGATGAAAGGTAATTCTTGGTGTCTTTTTTGAAGGGCGATTCGGGCATCCAAAACGCTGAATAAATTAACATAACACAAATATCATATAAAATAATTTTTTTATAGCGCAAGACACGTTGTATTCCAACACTACTGATCAATGCTTTGAATAGAACAACATGGCCGCCGCGCAGTCGCCGTAGCATCATCTTCAAGTGCTTAGGGCCCCTCCTCTTTTCTTCCTACCTCCATGGTGTACAATACATGAAGGTTGCCAGATCATTAATTTCTAAAAAAATCGTTCCCAGATTTTTTTATGAATTCTGTAATCAATCATAGCGTTCGGATATTTTTTTGAGCGACCGTACTAACCTATATTGCTATGAAGCAAGTAGCTGCGGATAACCTATACTGCTACGCAAGCAAACAGCGGATCGCCAGCGCTAAGCGGACGAAAATATAACTAGCGCTGCTGTCGCTTCACGTCTTGAAATCGTCAGGCATTCCCATTACGTAGGCACCTTCCAACACGTAATACGTCCCGTGATAGTAGTGTGCGGTATAAATCAGGCAGACCAGTTCTTTGAGCATCAGTTAGAGTTGGATTGAGCATCAGAATGGGCAAAAGAAATGACCTGAGAGATTTTGAACGTGGCATGATAGTTGGTGCTAGGTGTGACAGTTCTAGAACCTTCCAGGTTCCGTCTTCCTCGGATTTTGGCGCATAACCGTTTCAAGGGTTTACCGAGAATGGTACAAAAAGCAAAAAAACTATCAGTGGTCGGCGATCCTGTGGACGAAAACAGCTTATGGATCAAAAGGGTCAAAGGAGACTGGCGAGAATTGTGCAAGCGAACAGATAGGCAACAACTAGCAGAATTAAACATTGATGTGCAGAAGATCATATCTGAATGCACCACATATCGGACATTGCGAATGGGCTACAACAGCCGGCGACCATATTGAGTGGCGATGTTGTCAGTGAAGAATACGATCCAGTGGGCTCAAGAGTATAGACACTGCACCATTGAGGACTGGAAAAAAGGTAGTTTGATCGGACGAATCAAAGTTCCTTTTGTATCATGCTGACGGAAAGATCAGAATTTGGCGCAAGTAACATGAGCCCATGTAACTATCTTGTCTGGTGTCAACAGTAGAAGCCAGTGGCAGCAGCGTTATGCTGTGGAGTATCCATAATCTTTGATGGATCTCCATGAAAGGATCTTTGATGGGATCTTTTGGCCAATCAAAGGACATCTGAACGCCACTGCATGTTTGAACATCGTTGCTCACCAAGTTCATCCCTTCATGGCTACAGTTCATCCTAACTCAGATGGACACATTCAGCATGATAATGCACCTGCTCACAAGGCACGTATCATCACCGAATGGTCCCAGGAACATGCCGACGAGTTTTCCTTGCTCCATTATCCTTCACAGCTCCCAGATATAAAAACTAACGTGCCTCTTTGGGATGAGGTGGTCAGGGCTGCTCGCAATGAGACTGTGCAACCGTCCAATTTGCAGCAACTGCGCAAGATAGTCATTATCGCATGGTACAATATTCCTGCACAACGCATCCGGCATCTTGTAAGTTCATGCCCCGTAGAATTCGGGCTGTTCTGAACGCCAAAGGAAACGCAACACGCCACTAAATATGTAGGTGTACCTAATAAACTGACATCTCAGTGTACAGGGTGTTTCAAAACTCTCTGTACAAATTTCAATGGGAGATAGGGAACACCAAAACAAACCTATATCGTTCATGAATGTATGTCCGCTAACGTAACTCTTCGGTGCTAGAGGGCGCTGTTTGGCGGCCTGCAATTGGCTAGAGGGGCGAAGTGGGAACGGTGTGTTTCACTTGTGTTTGCTGTCGGCATTCGTAAATCAGACACATTACATGTAACATGAAGTGTTTCACAACTGCTGAGATGGCTGACATGCATCTGGCATATGGGGCTGCCAATGGAAATGGAAGAGCTGCTGTGAGGTTTTTCCGACAGTGCTTCCCAAACAGACGTATGCCAAACCACCAAACATTTGTGCGTTTGCACCGGCAACTGCGAGAAACTGGAACATTCTAGGCAAATATGCATGACAATGGTCGGGAGAGAACCATGCACACTCCTGACATGGAAGAAGAGATCCTATGGCAGATTGAGGAGAATCCAGGTAAAAGCACTTGAGCTGTTGCTCGTAGCTTCGGTGTGAACCACAATCTCTTGTGGAAAGTGTTGTACGAACAACAGTTACATCCGTTTCATCGTCAGAAAGTCCAGACATTGCAACCTCAGTATTATCCTCTTCGTGTGGAATTCGTGCACTTGATTTTTTGGCTCATGCTCTCTTCTCAGATGAGTCCTCTTTCACACGTGAGGTGTGTTTAATGTGCACAATTCTCACATTTGGGCGCACTAAAATCCACACCTCACAATGGCTCGTGTTCATCAACAATGTTTCGCCGTCAATGTTTAGGCGGGTATCGTCCATGACATTTTGATTGTGCCATACCTGCTGCCTCCCTGACTCAATGGGCAGATTTATCGGTTATTTCTTGAAGAAGCGTTGCTGAGACTTCTGGAAGATGTTCCCGTGGCTATTCGCAGACGAATGTGGTTTCAACATGACGGAGTACCAGCACATTTCAGCAATGATGTGCGGGATTATCTGAATGCCACTTTTGGGGGCTGATGGACAGGCCGGGATGGACCCGTCGCCTGGCCACCAAGATCTCCCGATTTAACATGTATCGATTTCTTCCTCTGGGGACACATGAAGAACCACGTGTACGAGACTCCCATTGACTCAAATGAAGATCTCGTCGCAAGAATCGCTGTGGCCGCTGCAACTGTTCGCGAAATTCTGGGAATCTTTCAATATGTACGGCAATCAATGCTTCGACACTGTCATGCATGCCATGCTGTTGCCAGTCGGAACTTTGAGCACATTCTTTAAATAAACATGTTGTTCTGTTCACACTTGTTTCCATTCATTTAAGTGCCAGCTCCACCGATATTTCTGTCAGCGCCCTCTAGCACCGAAGGATTACGTCAGCGTTCACAGATTTGAAAGGTTTGTCTTGGTGTTCCCTATCTCCCACTGAAATTGTGGGGGCGTTGTAGTACAGAGAGTTTTGAAAGACCCTGTATGTAGATGATTGTGAGTGATTGACGGCTGACTGAGTTTTATTACGGAGGAAAAGTCCGAAAATATCGTTTTGGGGAGGATGATAATTCAGTTTCGGAGATGGTCCAAGAATTTAGCTTCAGGGGGAAGAAAAGACTCGAATAGGGTTTCCCAATTACTAAAATATTCCCCCCAACAGGAAATATTAAAATGATATTCCATATGAAATGACATTTTACAGTTGTTTGTTTATCTACTTTTAGTGTCGGACATAACGTATGGGGCTATAATAAAATTATACAAAGACAACTATTTTAGATTCCAAAGCAAGTAGACAAGCTGAAATTTAGTATGAGAAGACAGCATTTTCGGGGGGTGGGTCCGAGACCCCCCCCCCCCTCCATCGCACCCCTCTGGGTTCGTCCTTACTGTGGTATTCCTGAGATCGCTGCACGGTTAATTTGATCACGGAAGGTTGATCGTTTACTGATCTCAACAGAGGAATATACGATTCTTTTCCTCTCTTTTTGAGGCAGAGGTTCACTCAATTGGCAGCATGCCAGGCTCGGAATCTGCAGTTTCGTAGTTCGGTTCCTAACTAATGTCAGCATTGAGATTTATCCCTTCAAATTCCCAGTGAATGAAGAGAAACCAATAGAAAGTCCTCCAGCAGCGGGCCCGTGTGGAGGAAAATTATATACTGTGTAGTTTAAAGATTGACTTTGACAAGAAGTTTCCAAATGCTTTCTGACAGCTGGCCGGTGGGTTCCCTTCTTTAACCCGTCTCTGAACAATTGGGATCCTTGTGACTTGGCCATTTACCCCATTATGTGTAAAAAAAGTGCCATTCAGAGGTAAAACAACCCAACCCGGGGTGGACTGGCACTTTTTTTCAGGAACGCAGCTCTGAAGTCCATTTTTTCCCAAGATTTCAGTATTTATTCTGTTGATAATTCGTACGTGACACTTAAAATAGGTTTTCCCCAATTCTTCAGAGATTGTGTGAAATAACTATTCATTTTTTTTTTTGGTCCCAGGGGCCCGAGACCTCATTTTAGTGGTTTACAATTTTTTTCACCTTCATTCCTGTTACTAACAATCTCCAGGCTCCTAATATGTAATCGAGTCCATGGATTGGCTTTGGGCGAGATTTATGTAGAAATAGTTTTTCAATGATTAGAAGTTACTCAACGTTTGTAAATCTTTTTTTACAGGTTTCCAACGTGTTTACCTTTCACAAAAACCAGCACGGACAGTACGAAACAGGCGAGGGACTAGACGACATGTTGCTGAATGTTTTAGCAGAAAAACTTCATTTCAGGTGAGAATCCATTTAAGGTAAATGATCCGAAGATTCCCGTGCTTTCTCTGCCAAAAAAATGCAAATTAGAAATATACAGTCGCTCAAAAAATATACGAACACTATGGTTGATTACAGAATTCAGAAAAAATATCTGGCAACGATTTTTTTAGAAGTAAGTGATCTGACAACCTTCGTGTCACTTTCTGACAGCTTGCCAGATATTTTTTCTGAAACAATTGAACTATAGCAATAACGCTGAAAATTGATTCGCAATTGAGCTCTTTAAGTTCTTACCACAATGTTGTATCGTGAAGGAACATAAAGCGGAAAATTCAAATTTCCTTTGAAAAAAGAAATCCCGCAAAATTCCAAGCTTCTAGAAACCTAAAGTTGTTAGTGGCTATAAGGAACCTTAATTTTTACTGCTCACTAAGTAACTGATGGATCCTACGATGTAAAGCCTTAAGAGAAAGTTACTCACTGCACAAAGAGCAATCTAGAAGCTCTATCAGGATTGTCATCATTTCTCAGCAACCATTAAAGTAAAAAGACATGCTTGTTTGTCTGTCTATTTCTGTCTTCCTGGTTGGGTTGTTTTACCTCTGAACCGTACTTTTTTGCACACCATGGGCTAAATGGCCAGGTCACAAGGACCCTGAAGGCTCAGAGAAGATTGGGGAGGGGACCCACCTGGAACAGCTGTTGGGAGACAGATGGTAGCCTCTCGTCAAGGCCATTCAGCGTGTTCTTTAACGTGCACAAGGTACGGCTCTCCCGCACACGGGACCACAGCGTAACGTCCCATCTGGCGGACGCCAGTCTTTCCAAGCCCATCGGTGTCCCCTACTGGCCGTGGGCAGGACGGGGACTCGAACCTGGGAACTGTAGTTCCCAGGTTCGAGTCCCAGCTGTAGTAGCATTACGAGTCTGGCGCGTTACCGACTGAGCCACCCCGGCCCCTCTGCCTGTTTGTGGTAGCATTAACACGTCAGGAAATCGTGGTAGACGCTTCGAATTATATATTCATACGCATTATATATATTAAAAAAATATCCGAACACTACGGTTGATTACAGAATTCAGAAAAAATATCTGGCAACGATTTTTTCAGAAGTCACACTATTGATATCAGACAAGATAGTTACACTGTTGACACCAGACAACATAGTTACATGGGCTCATGTTACCTGAGAACTTACATGAGCTTATGTTACCTGAGCGCATGTTACCTGAGAAAAACATGAGCCCATGTAACTGTCTTGGTAACATGGGCTCATGTTACCAGGATAGTTACATGGGCTCATGTTTTTTCAGAAATCACACCGTTGACACCAGATAAGATAGTTACATGGGCTCATGTTACCTGAGTGTCCCTGATTGTCGTTCGAGTACAACTGTGGAATTTCATGACGGAATTCCGAAAGGGGGCTTGCTAGAAGCAGACGTATTTACCACGCTATTCCTGCAGAAAACGGTAATCGCTGCCAAAGTTGTTGTTGCCATTCACTACACCTTAACTCTGTCATAAAATATCATAACTCATAAATCGTCATAACAACTTTGAAATCTGCGGCGTTTGCCAGATCCCCTACATTCGCTAAGGAATTATTATTTAAAGGACAGACCTAACCTTTTAATCGAAGAAGGGATCAAGCAGGAGGAACCGGGGGGCGAAACTCGGGACCATTTAGTCGAGTATTACGGTAACCATAGTAACCAAAATCTGTAGGAAATATAAATCTCGATTGTTTGCAACGAAGCCAAGGATAACGAGAACAGGCGCTGACATCAGCAAGAACGTGAGAAACCCGGAATAATTCTTCGTGTTGTTAAAACTATGCTAAAGGGTTGGGGCAGGGAATGTTCACAAAACTAACTCATTCTGCGAAACAGAATATAAAAATTAAATGTGAACCCCCTGGGTGCGCTCGTGGCCATTCAGCTAATACAACACGAAAACACATGAACACACAATCTCTCGAACCCAGATCCTTGCAACTAAATGCCAGCACGATGCTACTGGGCCACTGCAGGCAAAAAAACTGTAATAAAGGAAACTTAAAGAATTTTTAAAGGCGCTTATCTCTGTGAACAAAATGTACAGTACACACACTGCGGAGAAATCATCCAAGAGAGAAAGAAATGTGCGACACTGTAAAAATCGCTGCCAGATATTTTTTCTGAATTCTGTAATCAACCATAGTGTTCAGATACTTTTTTAATATATATGTTACCGGCAATGTATGAAAAGCCGGCATTCTATAGAATACCTAGGCATTATATAGAATGACAAATACTATTTCGGCAAAGTATGAAAAAGGCTTTTATTGAAAAGATGCATGTGAAAATGTAAGAAGTACAAAATATAAGATACAGGATTTTTCTACAAAAAGAGAAAAATACCATTGCTGAACTACCGCCAGAAATATTAACATCATAACCTGTAATGAATCTGTCGTCCGCATTATAAAAAACGCCCCAAATGAGGTAAAGCCAAGTGAGAACGAATCAGTAAAGTGTTGAATATTCGAAGTTTGCAATTCGAGTTAGGATACTCGTATTTCACTTTACTACTTGTCAAATCTATTTCAGTGGAGTTCCGAGATGCTTGTGATATGTCGTTTTTTGATGACTTTTTTTAATCTGTTTTTTGACCTTAACTCTCTTTCTATGGAAGCTAGGGTTCTCAAACTTTGGGATCCCTATTGAGGCAACCCTCTTTTACACTCTTAGAACGCTAGGGGGCGCTTTTCCGAATGGAAGGGTGTCTTTTTGGTGTCCAAAGTAACCAACTACGGCGCTCTTTTTTACCGAAACTAGGGACTGGCGGATCTGGCAATCAGGGTGAGTCTATATATTTACTGGTCAATTCGAATTGGACTGAGTGCTCTGGCTCTCTGTTTGAGGCGAGCGTCGAGAGTCACGTGACTCGCATTGCGACATTAAACATCACTGCCGGGAGTATTTTATACTTTGCCGATTTGCCTTTTGGCATTCTATAGAATGCCTAGGAAATGTGTGAAATATGAATCGTTTCATACATTGCCGGCTAGTTTTAGGCATTATATACAATGCCTAGGCATTGTATAGAATGCCGGATTTCAAACTTTGCCGGTGACATATACAGGGTGAATCTGAAAAAGTGGGCAAAACTTTACGGGGTGGTAGAACGCAGCTATACGAGCAATATTCGTCATAGAAAGCATGGGCGGAAACCAAACGGCGAGCCGCTAGGTGGCGTTGGAAATGGTATAGAAGGGTCGGTCCTCGCACCCAACGGCATTTCTACCGTGGATTGCCGAGAGGATAGCTGGTTATACTAACCGCGAAATGGCGGATATGTATTTTGTGTACGGTGCGGCGGACGGGAATGCAAGTGAGGCACAGAGTATCTCCTCTCCTTCTTGTGTTCATTCTTTAAATGTGACAGTGGAAAACTACCTTTTAACTTCTCACCGCTTGCGTTCCGACCATACATTCTATGACGAATATTGCTCATATAGCTGCGTTCTACCACCCCGTAAAGTTTTGCCCACTTTTTCAGATTCACCCTGTATAATGCGTATGAATATATAATGCAATGAATATGGAGCGTGTGCAATTACCGTTCACAGCAAACTGGAGCGGTTGCGGTTAATGTTCACAGCACATTGGATCGTGTGAGCTCACAAAGACCTGGATCGTATGGGCTCACTCACGGAAATATTGAGCGTGTGCAGTTGCCGTTCACAGCAAACTGGAGCGTGTGTAGTAACTGCACACGCTCCAGTTTGCTGTGAACGGTAACTGGAGCGTGTAAGTTGCTGTACATGCTCCAGATATTTTACCTGAATTCTGTTATCACGTGACACGGAGGTTGCCAGATCACTAATTTCTAAAAAAAATCGTTGCGAGATATTTTTTCTGAATTCTGTAATCAACCGTAGTGTTCGGATATTTTTTTGAGCGATTGTACATTCCTTAAGCATAAGCTGATGTAGAGGAAAATTGATAGCCTCAATCATTTTTCCCAGTAATCATAATATGATCATGGAAAAATTTCATTTTACATTTTATTATATATCAAATAAATAGAAACGATTGTGACTGACAGGGGATCACGCTACTTCTAGCCATGTGGGAGAAATGGCAGAGTGCTGAAAATTTGCACCTAGGGGATATCCGAGTAGCGGTCTCGGGAAAAATTCTAAATGTGACCTCCGATTGTCCTTAATGGTCAAATAGAGACCAAACCTTGATCTACGACAGATAGAAATGTGAAAATTGGCCTCTTGGTGTTTCGGGTTGTAGGAAATGTTTCGCATCTGGAGGTTTCTTCAAGGTCAAAGGTTAAATTTAGATCTGCCAATGCCAGACGGCTAAAAATTGGCTCCCATAGGTACTTTAAGTTGTAAATCTCAAAAATGTAAAATTGTGGATGAATTAGGTCCTTCAATGTCAAAGGTCAATTATAGATCTACGGACATTAGAGGGCTAAAAATTGGTGCCTTGGGGCATTTTGAGCCGTCGATCTCAGAAATGTTATCAAATTTTGAATGCAATAGTTTGTTCAAGGTGAAAGGTAAATCACTATGCAGGTATCCAGTATAGGCATATCACCTGTGCTCACCTGTGCTGAAGACTTAAAATTGGTGAATATGGCTATTTCATTCAGTAGAAATCAGAAATAAAAGGAATTTTGAGAACTGGTGTCGGATTCAAGGTCAAATAGGGGTCGAAGTGACGGGCTTGAAATCAAAAGGTATCGAAAGCATTGACTGATTTCTAGTTTTATAAACAGAACTGAAATAAACTGAATGGACAAATTATTATATATACTCCAATAACAATATGCAAAGCAGAAGTATCACGCCCAGTCACGTAGGATGCTGTAACTGGCAATGCCTATAAACAGAATAGGTCTCTACGCATTGGAAACTAATCACGGAAAAGTAATAATGGGTAAAGGCAGCGACGTAAGTGAATTTGACCGTGGACAGAGAGTAAGTGCGAGGAAGGGTGGTTGTTAGATCACGGCACTTGATGAACTGTTGGGATTTCCACGTCAAATTGTTGCGCAGGTATGCCACGACTATGTGAAATACAGAAAAACCTTCAACAAGCGAGAGAAATGTGGACGTAAACATGCAATTGACTCTCGATGTGAGCGCAGATTCTCCAGCATCATTACAAGGAATACAAAATCATCCCGCATCATTACAAAGGCTACCGTGGAGCAGATAATATCGGAACTGAATGAGAGCGCATCCACAAGCTTATGCACAAAGATTATCCGTCATACCATGGAAAGAGTAGGCTATGGCAGTCGATGTTCACATCGTGTCTTCTTGCTGATTGCAAAGCACCGAAGATTAGGCTGCAGTTTGCAAAGGCCTATTTCAAATGTAGTGCAGAGTACTGGAAACACGTCATCTGGTCTGATGAACCACGGGTTCAACTCTATCACGCCAATGGGAGGGTTCGTGTGTGGCGTAAACCACATGAAGCAATGAACCCAGCTTGCCAAGTTGGGGTCATGTAAGCAATTGGAGGCAGTGTACCAGTTTTGGGTGAGTTTACATGGGCTTCCTTGTGGGCCCCTCGTACCCGTCGAGACTGTCACCGGCACAAGGTATGTGAACATCCTCGCCAACCCTCTACACCCGTTCGTAATGATTCTCTTTCCACACTATGATGTCATCTTTAAACAGGAGTATGCCACACCGCATACTTCCCGAGTGGCGACCAATTGGCTCCAGGAGCATTCAAGTGAGTTTACCACACTCGAATCGATCTTCGATCGCAGCCCCCCCCCCCCCGGGCAACTGTGAATGCTCTACGACAGGCGATCCTCACTTCATGGGCGGGGATACCACCTCATTGAGTCCTTACCAAGACGTCTGGAAGCTATTGTGAGGGCAAAAGGTGGAGCAACAGGTTATTAGGTAGGTGTACATAATAATTTGTCCATTCAGTCAGTGTAGTTGTTGTTTGTTGTTTTACCTCTGAGCGGCACTTTTTTACCTCTGAGTGGCACTTTTTTTTGCACACCATGGGCTAAATGGCCAGGTCACATGGACCCCAAAGGCTCAGAGAAAGTTGGGGGAGGGTACCCACTGGAACAGCTGTTGGGAGACAGATGGTAGCTTCCCGTCAAGGACATCCAGCGTGTTCTTTAACATGCACAGGGTATGGCTCTCCCGCACACGGGGCCACGGCTTAACGTCCCATCCGACGGACGGCGGCCTTTCCAAGCCCACCAGTGTCCCCTACTGACTGTGGGCAGGGCGGGGAATTTTGCGGAGATAAATCTCAATGCTGACCCAGCTGGGGCTCGAACCTGGGAACTACAGATTACGAGCCCGTCCCTATTCAGTGTAGTTTCGAGACTTAATGAATGATATTGCATTGCATTATGGGTTTTCATAAACCCTGGTTTATTCTCCAATTAATTACGTGTGTAGCCAAAGTAATCTTCATGTAGTAAATAATCCACAGGATAAGTCCTGTAGACATGGTACTCATGAAATGATGAGCTGAAAAAAATTTGGTTTTGCCATGAGTGGGATTCGAACCCACCTCTCCAGGAAACATGCCTGTTATGCTAACCACTACACCATCAATGGCTAATCTTTTCTCAGCTTATGTGATCTTATAAACCTTCCGGATTTCATTTATTTGATTCGCACTAGTGGCACCATCTATCCAGGAAGTGGACAACTCTGTTGCCTCAGTAGAGATAGAATTAATATTTGTCACTCGCGCTCAAGGCGTTAAATCAATAAATCAGTAGTAAATAATCACAGGATAAGTCCTGTAGACATCTTATCATTTCATGAATCTTCATGTATCGCTCATAGATATTTAAAAACACTATTAGGTACACAACTCTGTATCAAAGTATGTTATAATCCTCCATTTGAAGCTGATTCGCTGAATGCTCAGTGCTTCAAGAAAGCATCCTTGGCGTTCAAGGGGATTGAAACTGTAGGCGACGTTATTTCATCCAAGGCGATTCTGCCTACACTTTTATTTTAATATTAATCTAAAATAAATTTGCAACAAATCAAGAAAATAGAAAATTACTTTTGAATATCTTAGTTCACAAAATCATAATTTTTAACTGTTAAATTTTAGAATTGTTGAGAAATTTTCAAAGTGAAGGGTCTCTTGAGGTCAAAGGTCAATAAAGTTTTTTTTGGGTTGGGTTGTTTTACCTCTGAGCGGCACTTTTTTGCACACAATGGGCTAAATGGCCAGGTCACAAGGATCCCGAAGGCTAAGAGAAGGTTGGGGGAGGGGACCAACTGAAACGGCTGTTGGGAGACAGATGGTAGCCTCCCGTCAAGGCCATCCAGCGTGGTGTTTAACTTGCACAGGGTATGGCTCTCCCACACACGGGGCCACGGCTTAACGCCCCATCCGACGGACGGAGGCCTTTCCAAACCCATCGGTGTCCCCTACTGACCGTGGTTCAGGGCAGCAATAAAGGTTTACCAGTGTTAGAGAGCCGAAACAGAGTTTTTCTTTCATTATTAAAAATAATAATAAAAATAAATCATTATTGTAAATATTCTTTGATAGTATTTATAAATGGTATTTATGTTTTATATATTCATAAAAGCATCAATTGAAATATGAATATGCCGAGTCGCAGAGCGAATAAATCGAAAAGCAGTGCTAAAATAAAAAAAAAACTAAAATTTTAATCATATTTTAAAGTCTATTTTTGCTAGGAATTTTATATTAGCTTCTAGGGTACGATGATCAAAGAAATCATTACGTTAGAGATTTTTTATTCCTCGTGTAGCGATGTAGTAAATTGAGCTTTTTTTCCGTCTCAAGAGGTGAATGAAATGTTCTTTCTACGTTGGACAGAAACTAATAAAAGAATACTCTTCGCATTCGTTCAATACTTTGAATTTTCCTTCTCAGAGAACTCTCAAGCTGGCAAAGGACGAAACTTTTTCATTTGGAAAACGATCATTCCGTTTTCGATCAATACGATTGAAATTCCTGATGAATTTATAAAAGATGAAAAAGCGTGATTTCGGATTCTGTATTACATTGTGTAATGTTATTATGTTTTAAATAAAAATATTACATTAAAAGATTTCGGTTTTTTTTTTAATTAAAATTACGGGATTCAGGCCGTTTTTGCATAGTCCGGATTTCTGTTTTGGCTTCCTCAATTGGCAGACCTTCTTTTCATGGCATTATGAATGTTAATTCATACAATTCTTAACAACTTTTTAACTAATTCTAATTTATATTTACTCTCTCTTTTAAATTTCCAAAAGAAAAAAAATGTAGCTACTTCTCACAGAATTGTCTTTAGCGTTTATTTCAGTGGAGTTGTAATCCTCTCGTACGGAAGGCTAACACCAGTCCAGTGGCTCCGACTTTCCTAAGTTCGTCGAAGTGTGGGTAAAAAAAGTACCGCTCAGATTTCGGTTGTTTCACCTCTGAGCGGCACTCTTTTAGCATGCAATGGACTAAATGGCCATGTCGAGAAGGTTGAGGGAGGGGACCCACTGGACAGCTATTACGACACAGATGGTAGCCTCCCGTCAAAGCCACCCAGTCTATTCTTTAAGGGGCGGAGGTGGCTCAGTCCGTAGCGCGCCAGGTTCGAGTCCCAACTGGGTCAGCGTTGAGATTTATCTCCGCAAAATTCCCCGCCCTGCTCACGGTCAGTGGGGGACACCGGTGGGCTTGGAAAGACCGCCGTCCGTTAGATGGGACGTTAAACCGTGGCCCCCGTGTGCGGGATAGCCATACCCTGTGCACGTTAAAGAACACGCTGGATGGCCTTGACGGGAGGCTACCATCTGTCTCCCAACAGCTGTTCCAGTGGGTCCCCTCCCCCAACTTTCTCTGAGCCTTCGGAGTGCCGCTCAGAGGTAAAACAACCCAGTCTATTCTTCAACGTGGACACAGCGGCCTTTTCAAGCCTATCTGTGTCCTCTGCTGACCGCAGGCAGGAGGTTTTCGGAGATAAATCTCAATGCTGGCCTAGAAACTGGAAGCCTGGCGCGCTACCGGTTGATCCACCCCATCCCCGCCGCTCACAGGGGAAACAACAATGACCTTTTAACCTTGAGGGATTGGATAACGTAATTTTCCAGGGAAGTTCCTAAAATCAGACATTCAAGACGTCTTCCCTCCCCAACCCCACCCCCAGCACTGGAAATTTCCGGATACGCCATTTGCTTATTTTAGCTGTAAATGTAGTATCGAGGTGGTTGCTCTCTAGTTTAAATAACATTCCCACGATTTCTATTCCGGTGAAAAAATATTAACCACCTCTGCCATTGACACAATTGATTGTTCAGTTTCGTGGATATTGCAAGTGTTGCATTTTAATTGTAATTAGTTTCTAACTGGTGCTTAAATCAGAAGTTCAGAGAAATTTGCATCGGGTTAATTATTTGATTGACGAGAATTTTCGACAGCGAAAAGTAATAAAAGTTGCTTAACATAATATGAGAAATCTCTTTTGAATTTTTATTTAAAGCGAAAAGTAAAGAAGTAGTAGGGTCTATTTCTTTAGAACAAACTAACAGATTTACCCGGCGTTCCACAGGTCCGAAACCTTCTAAAATGCAGAGTTGATGACACTCCCCAACTCGTAAACTTTCGTTTGGCATAAATATCATTACAATCGATCTCCTCCCCCTCTGGGGGCGGTTCGTGGTTTTTCCCTCCTCGGACCACTTTTTGAAGGTACTAACCACGGATGGCCGTGATCACCCCCCAAGCCATACCATCTCCGAAATGCTCTGACCTAGTCGTCTGGCCATTACAATTTGGCACATGTCAAACTTACTTTAAGTCCGCTGCCTTTCCCATCTAAAGAACAAGAATAACAGCGATTAACAGAGGTCGGTATCAGGTGCTTTTATATCATTTCATGAACTTCACAAGCACCGTCGCTTACCTGCAGTTGCTTCGACTTGCATAAAGACGTGCTGGTCATTATGTTTTGGCTCTTCAGTGTATATTAAATATACAAGAGTGGATCATTCAAGTCGTGGAATGCCGTCTCCAACAATTTGCAGGCTTTCGTACGAGTTAATACAAGATATATGGCAACACATTGACTCTTCGAGAGCATGGAGTAATTGATGCATGTTGAAACACGTTCTCATACGGTATCAAAGAGCAGCAAAACATTATGAACTCAGTCTGTCGTTTTCTAGCTTTAGAAATGTGTTGTTTTTTTATGTGCGGGATATTTTTTTTAAAGTTATGGCTGATCTGGGAATTGATCAGCGGTATGTGATATGTTACTGTGCTCGATGAAGGTTACGTGGTGCACAGGTAGTAATCAAAATGACTGAAATATATGGAAAACAGTGTTTGGTTGTCGCATATCTGGTCGTCCCTCGGATCGCGTCCATCTGTGAAGTGTTTGTGGCTCTTGAATATCCAGTTTTATTTCAAGCATTGTTCTTCATAGAGTTGAGTCATTTCTGTGACTCTCTGTGCTGATGATAATAACATATCACAAACCTCTGCTCAGTTCGCAGATCCGCCATAGCACGCAGAAACAGACACACACCAAAACGAACACCGTTCCAAAGAGAGAAAACGACAGAGAAAGACTGTTTACTCTTCTGCTCTTACTTGCCACTGTATCGCAACACGTTTCAACTTTCACACATTCTGTCTCGCGCCCTTGAAGAGTCACTGTTTGCAGAACAGCCATTCCCGTTTGTACCTCTGAGAAAGATTCTAGTTTATTGTACTTGATTAGCCACCTGTCTGATTCTTTCTTTCTCTCGACTTGTCCTCGGATTTACCATATGACTTCGTCCAGATCGCTATATACTTACCATTAGTGTAGGTTAGCTTACCCGGAACGGTGCTGCCCTCATGTGCGCGCTTGCTAACACGAAGAATTGCGAAAATCGGCAGGCATTCCCATTTACGTAGGCACCGCTTAAACAATATCATAGACAAGTACGGGGTTGACTCAGTAGATGGCGCGTCAGTGAAGTTCCGAGTTTCGAGTCCCCAATGTACTTAACTTGACATTTCCTATTCTAGCCTGCTGAGAAAGAGGAATAATTAATTTTAAATTTTCCTCTTTTTCCGAAAGGTATGAAATTGTGCCAGCTGCAGATGGAGAATGGGGATCGAAAAAAGAAGATGGCAATTGGAGCGGAATCATTGGCATGGTAACAAGGAAGGTAGGTGGAATGCATTGCAAATAAAGTTTCGGATTGAAATCCAGTGAAAACACTACTGAACAACATTAAACAAATTTAGAGGAAAAACTGTCTATCTCCGGATGGAATACGAACCCACTGGGTTTCACTCCCCCGCCCCTTCAGAATACTAATAAGGTGAATGAATCGAAACACCATTCATGTTTATTCCATGTTACCTATTTCAGGTAATTTAAAAGACCTGTCAAACGTAATGTAATTTAAATATTTCAGGTAATTTTAAAGACCTGTCAAACGGATGGGAAAATTTATACTACAATGGAATTTCTTGTCCTTCCCCTTTTTTTACTTCTTTGTAGACTCCATCGAGCCACTTGGACCCCTCTTTTTTCTTTTTTCTTCATCCGGACCTGTTGACAGCAATGGGTATCTCATCCCCTCCCCCCTTTTACTACTTTGTAGACTCCATCGAGCCACTCGGCCCCCTCTTTTTTCTTCATCCGGACCTGTTGACAGCAATGGGTATCTCATTCCCGCCCCCCTTTTACTACTTTGTAGACTCCATCGAGCCACTCGGCCCCCTCTTTTTCCTTCATCCGGACCTGTTGACAGCAATAGGTATCTCATCCGGATCAAGAAAATATTTCCTCTATCTTCAAGAAGAATGCTTTAACTGAATTTCTGTTAAATCAGTATTAGATATTTGCCTTTTGAAACATTCGTAATAAAGAAGAGAAGGAATGATGCTCACTCCTGCGATGTTCATTTGCATTAATTAGGTAAAAATCCCCCCATCCACCTCACGGGAGGCGGATGGAAGGATTTTTTTCACGCTGCGCAATTCGCAATAATTTTACTCCGTTAAAAATGAGCAGATTTCTTATATAGTGTAAAATTTTTGAACTATTTTCTTTTATTTTTAAATGAACGTGATTTTTATGACATTTAAATAATCATTTATGTTTTGCCTCACTGCTTCTCATTTCAGTTGTGTAAATGACTTCCATTTGATGCAAAAGGTTCTTTTTAGATTAAGGTTGGGTTGGGTTGTTTTACTTCTGAGTGGCACTTTTTTTGCACACTATGGTCTAAATGGCCAGGTCACAAGGACCCCGAAGGCTCAGAGAAGGTTGGGGGAGGGGACCCACTGGAACAGCTGTTGGGAGACAGATGGTAGCCTCCCGTCAAGGCCATCCAGCGTGTTCTTTAACGTTCACAGGGTATGGCTCTCTTCCGCACACGGGGCCACTGCTTAACGTCCCACCCGACGGATTAGATTAAGGAACGCAGCGTCTCATCCAAGTGGACTGGGGACTTTCTAAGCCTATCGGCGTCCTCTACTGACCGAGGGCGGGAGTTTAGGGAGATAAATGTCAATACTGACCCAGGTGGGACTCGAACCTGGGAACTGCAGATTGGCGCGCTACCGACTGAGCACGTGCGCCGAGTAGACTAGGAAATATCCTCTGTACATGAAACTCAGGAAAGCTGGACGAAGAAAAAGAACAGTTTCCGTCGTAAATGAAATACGAACCCATCACCTATAAATATGCCAGGTATTAAACCTCTGAACTATTGCTGCTAACAGCAACAGTAAAACAGATGATCATATCATTTTACGAAATCTTTTTTTTTTCAATTATTGTATTAATTCAAAATTAATTGAAATAGGAGGGTTATTAAATCTTTCATTGAGTTGTGCTCATGATTATTTTTCTCTTAAAAAATAAAACTTTTGTAGCTTCCCCTTTTCTATTCGTAAATCTAATACATCCAAATGGAGTTTTTAATTATCGAAGCCAAAAAAGTCTGTAAGAGTCTCACTAGAGCAAAAACGTGTGTGTGTGGGGGGGGAGTCAGTGCTGGTTGGTGTAGCCAATGCTCCATCCGATGGCTGCCCCTCTCCAAACGACAACAGGGCGACCATTGCGACAATGAGGGCCAGCGAAGCATTCCTGTTTCGTGGAAAGTAAGTCCTGGGCTCGGCTGGCCAACAGTTCCAGGTATTACAGACTTTACACCTGACCCTGACCCCTGTCACATGATGGAGCGGAGAGCGGGATTCTCTCGCCGGCGTTGGAGACAAAAGAGGTCTTGGAAATGACGCAGGAAGTAAAACTGCCAGCTCAGGCTGAGTTTTAGCCTTGCTGTGTATAGGTCCTTGTATGTACATAATACATACAAAATCCTCATCCAGCCATGGGCTACAGAGGTTCAACCAGACTGTGTAATTTTCCTCTCCAGATGTCTCTTTTCAGCTATAGCTGCTGCATTTGGCCAATTCTAGCAAGGTCCTGTTTAACATTGTCTGTCCATCGCATTCTAGGACTCCTGCATTTTCTGATATCCTTAGGTACACTGTTCATAATCCTCTTTGCCAATCTGCAGCTATGCATACGAGCAACATGGCCAAACCAACGCAGTCTCTCTCTGCACACTATGCTGCTCAAAAGATGTTGATGACTCCTTCTTCTAACCTCATCATTACTTACAAAGTCTTAATGGTGGCCGAGTGGTAAGCACGCTTGGCTACTGATCTACGGGACCTGGGTTCGAGCCCCGGGTAAGGCATGGATGTATGTGTCATTTTTCTGCTGAGGTCCTCACAGACCTTCTACTATGGCATATATAAACTGACAGGCTCCTGTCAGACCTCTGTGGCAAGCAGCTGCTTGAGGGGGTATTTATTTTATTTATTTTTTAATGTCCAAGATACTGCGTAAGCACCTAGAATCGAAGGCATCAGTTTCTTTTTATCCTGCTTACAAAGGGTCTATGTTTCGTTACCATAACTAACCTTAGAAAGAACCAAATTATTATACAGTCTAATTCTAGTCTTTAGGTCTATAGGCCTATTTTTCCATACTCTCCATAGATTTTTAAAGGTCCCAGCGGCAAACCCTATTCTTCTCTTTATCTCATGCCACACATCACCAGTATCTGTTACATAACTTCCAAGGTAATTAAACTGAGACACCTGCTCAATAGTACAGCCTGAAGCACCATCTGTCTGATCAATTTTCATCACTTTAGTTTTTCTCTGTATAATCATCTGCATAATCTAAATCAGAAATTTTGAAATCTCTAGACCATTTAAGGCCAAAATCTTTCCCTTGCAATGAATTTCGCATAACGTAATCAATAACCAAACTAAAGGGAAAAGGAGACAAAATGCACCCATGTCGAACACCAGACCAATTGCTACAAGCCTTACCAACTCTCACACACGACTGAGTGTTATTATAGAGAGCTTTCATTATGTTAACTAACTTGTCAGGTATACCATATGATCTCACAATCAACCACAAATTATGACGATCAACAGAGTCAAAAGCTTTTTTGAAATCTATAAAGCTAGCAACCACAGGTTTCTGAAACTCTAAACATTTCTCAAGAATCTAACTAATCTAACTAAATGAAAATATTTGATCCATACTTCCCCTACCATTTCAGAATCCACACTGTTCATCACGCAGTTGTCCATCAACCAAATTCTTAATTCTATTAAGCACAATCATGCAAACAACTTTACCTGGAACAGAGAGTAGGCTGATACCCCTATAATTATCACAAGAACTGCGATCACCTTTTTTAAAAATTGGGACAATGATAGCTGTAGTAAAATCCTTAGCAATAACACCTTTATCATAAAAAATATTCAGAATTTCAGTCAGCCATGTGACAACACAAATGTTCCCAGCTCTAAGCATTTCAGTGGTGATTTCGTCCATCCCTGGGAATTTATGCAGTTTTAATTTAGACATAGCCAAAGTGACTTCGGAATGTGGATATAAGGCCATCATTAAAGCCAGTAATACATCTATCCTCATTACAAACGATGGGAGTAGAAATAATTACATTATTTAGAACATTTCTGAAATACTCAGCCCACCTAGCCATCACAGAATCTTCATCTTCAACCACCTTGCCATGTATATCCCTAAATCCCTGTGTACCTGTCTGTTTCTTCCCATATAAAATATTAACATTCTGGTACAACCCCCTGCTGTTGTGCTGTCTAACTGCTTCCTATGCTTTGTCAGCCAACCTATCAAGCCAAAGATTCTTATCAGCTGTTAACTGATCTTTTTCGTGTTTATTAAAGCTCGTTGGAATGCCTTCTCCTAGGACTAGTAGGGTGTTGATTCATATTAATTTTGCACTTCCTTCTTTCAGAAATAAGTTCCATAGTCTTATCACTACATATGTTAATAAATGTATATATTAATTTCCTAAGTCTAGTGTGACATTTATGCCACCGGTAGTATTCCTCATCCTGACAAGAGAGATAAATAACGTACAGTCGCTCAAAAAAAAAGTATCCGAACACTACAGTTGATTACAGAATTCAGAAAAAATATCTGGCAACGATTTTTTCAGAAGTTAGTGATCTGGCAATCTTCGTGTCACGTGACACGAAGATTGATAGATCACTAATTTCTAAAAAAAACGTTGCCAGATATTTTTTCTTAATTCTGCAATCAACCGTAGTGTTCGGATACTTTTTTGAGCGACTGTACCAATTTATACTGCTATCCACGGTAGTTCACTCGGCGAGGACGACACGGAACACGCACTTTACAGTAGATATATTATTAAACAGAACTTGTAAGGAGATAGATATGGAGTGACTGATTCTGAATGGAGGAACTTATCTATTTCCTTTCAAATAATGAGGTCGTAGCCAGAATTATTTTTCCAAATTCTGTAGAGTCAACTCCAACATTACAAACGTAACTTGAACACCTCTCTGGCTAGTTTTTAATTCGTGATGCTGCCCAGGGTTTTTCAAAGTATGGTCGCGACCCATACTATCAAATACTTTGAACACAAAATCATCTCTCCCCCCCTTCACGTTTAGAAATTTCTGGGTACTGAGTCTGACAGTTGCATCCCAAAATAATACTCCATAGAGAAGATATGTGAGGAAGGCGACACTCGTAGGAGGCTTTTCCCGTGGCACTTTCCCGTCACCACATTAATCCTCGCTCTCACCCTCAGTAGGAAAAACATCAGCTTCTTATATATGATCGGAACCCTTTTCTGTGCAGCCAAGATCATCCTCTCAGTCACGGGAAAAGCCACCTATATTTCATTTGAAAAAAAAAACAGTCGCGTTCCATTTAGAATGCTCTCTTGCGTCAGAGGTTCTCCATTACTGCACGAGGACTTTTCTCCACCCCTAGAAATGGGAGCTCATGAAACTAGCTTAGGAAGGTAGGTTCTAGTTCTTATCAAACGTCGGACACCCAGCATCAGCCAGATTTTAATTTCCTGTACGGGAAATGTACACGTGTCTGTTTCAATACTTCATGCGGTGGTGGCTGGCTTAGTTGCTAGAGTGCCAGACTCGTATTCTGCAGTTCCCTGGGTTGAGTCTCAACTGTGCCAGCATTTGACTCAACGGCGGGAACATGGCAGCATTTCCGTTAATCCTTATCCTGACCTCGGTAAGAAAGAAGATACCGATGGGCTTGGAAATGCCATCGTCATTGGACGGACATTAAACCTGGCTTCAGTGCATATGAGAGCCAGGCCCTGTTCACGCTAAAAACAGGCTGTACGGTCTTAAAAGGAGGCTTCCATCTTTCCTCTAACAGCTATCCACTGAATAGCCTTTCCGAGCCATCTCTGGGTCCTTGTGACCTGGCCATTTATTCCATGGGGTCTACAGTCGCTCAAAAAAGTATCCGAACACTATGGTCGATTACAGAATTCAAAAAAAAATATCTGGCAACGATTTTTTTTTCAGAAATTAGTGATCTGGCAACCTTCGTGTCACGTGACTTGAAGGTTGCCAGATCACTAATTTATAAAAAAAAATCGTTTGCAGATATATTTTTTTTTAATTCTGTCGTGGCCGAGTGGTTAGCACGCTTGGCTACTGATCTACGGGACCTGGGTTCGAGCCCCGGATAAGGCATGGATGTACGTGTCGTTTTTCTGCTGAGGTCCTGCCATCCTCTCAGACCTTCTACTGTGGCATATAAACTGGCAGGCTCCTGTCAGACCTCTGTGGCAAGCAGCTGCTTGAGGGGGTATTTATTTTTATTTTTATTTTTTAATCGACCATAGTGTTCGGATACTTTTTTGAGCGACTGTACCATTACTGAATCTGTTCTTTCCCCTGGGTTCTCCATCCAGGTTGTTCTCATGTGGCTGGAGATGGGTGGTGGTGGTGGTGGGGTAATTGCTTTATTTTCCTCGTAACTAACTGGTGTATGTTATGGAAGCAGAGTTGTATTATGAAAGACAATATGTACAATATTATGCACAATATCTTTTCGAAAATGTTTATCGAGGACCATAACTGACATAAGAATTAAAATTGCTAAATTCGGATGTTTAAATGGAACTAAGAGTAATTTTAAACATGTCTTTTCAGGAAGCGGACATGGGGATTACTGCGGTTTCTGTTTCGTATGAGCGTGCCCAGGCGGTGCACTTCTCTTTTCCGTATTACAGCGATGAGTCGACATTCGCCATGCGAGCACCAGCGCTCTTATCCAAGGACCTGGTCTTTGCTTACCCTTTTCATTTCCTGGTGAGTTGATTCTGAAATTCAACAGCTACATCTGGATAGCAAAAGAATACCTTTAATTTAAAACTTCTGAAAAAATTTATCGCCGACGCGGCGGGAATCGAACCCGCAACTTTCCAGATTCATACCAGAGTGTGTTACCATTACACCACGCATCGGAAGGGAAAACCTTTCAGAATAAGACCTATATATCTTTCAATCAGATGTGACGGACTTGGCGCCATCTATACTTCAGGTGAGACAACACTCCGATTGTATGGATTCTATGTATGGATTTTGAATCATGAACGCTTTAGCGTGATTGACCTTTTCATTAATATCTAAATCAATAGCAACAATTGGAAAGTTGCCTCTCCTGAAGTATAGATGGCGCCAAGTCCGCCACATCAGAGTGAAAGATAAAATAAATAAATACCCCCTCAAGCAGCTGCTTGCCACAGAGGTCTGACAGGAGCCTGTCAGTTTATATGCCATAGTAGAAGGTCTGAGAGGATGCAGGACCTCAGCAGAAAAACGACACATACATCCATGCCTTACCCGGGGCTCGAACCCAGAGTCCCTTAGATCAGTAGCCAAGCGCGCAACCACTCGGCCATGGGACGGCTAATATAGGTCTTATTCTGAAAGTTTTTCACATCCGGTGCGTGGTGTAATGGTAGCGCGCTCTGGCATGAATCCGGAGAGTTGGGGGTTCGATTCCCGCCGTGTCGGTGATAAATTTTCTTCGGAATGTTTAACTAATGTTGAAGTCTATTTCTACAGGTAATCTGTGTATTTACTGCGGATACTTTTAATTTTGTTCCTTTTAAATGGTTCATGCAAAAATGGAAGTTAAACAAAGCGATTTATTTTGATTCCTTTCTTGGATTGATTGAATATTCTTTTATTCATTTTAGTTATACTCTGGTTCCACTCTCGATATGACATACTTTCATTGGATGCACAAATCGTTACCTTCGGATCACAGAGTGGGACCTTCGTTTGCATATATTCAGGCGGAAATGAAATTGTGGAGAAAATATTTTTGCTTCCTGTGTATCTCGAGTTTGCGCGGTGGATACCGTAGCAAACTCCGAACACTATGGTTGGTTACAGAATTCAGAAAAAATATCTGGCAACGATTTTTTTTAGAAATTAGTGATCTGGCAACCTCCGTGTCACGTGATTACAGAATTCAGGTAAAATATCTGGAGCATGTACAGCAACTTACACGCTCCAGTTACCGTTCACAGCAAACTGGAGCGTGTGCAGTAACTGCACACGCTCCAGTTTGCTGTGAACGGTAACTGCACATGCTCAATATTTCCGTGAGTGAGCCCACACGATCCAGGTCTTTGAGCTCACACAATCCAGGTCTTTGAGCTCACACAATCCAATGTGCTGTGAACATTAACCGCAACCGCTCCAGTTTGCTGTAAACGGTAAATGCACACGCTCCAAGATTACAAACAACATATATTTGTAATACTCTTATTAACCCAAGAGCATCTAAGCTCATGTAGGTTAATTTACAAATTATTTAAATACATAATTTTGGCAACACTGACACTCAACTTTACATAAAGAAAAAAAATATATGTACAAAAACAACAGGGAATTTATAAAAACGAATTAATTTTTTTTTACTTTAACACTGAAAACAGGCTGTCAGCATTTGTAATGGTCATTAGATAATTAGCAGTGAGAGATCTGAAATGCATAAAATTAGTTTCATTTCGAATTATAATCCATAAAGAATTAAAAATTTTAGGGGCCAAATAATCAAAGTGTTTGTGCATAATTTCTTTTTTTGCAAGTGGTAACAGAAACCTTTTCCCATTATCTCGCATATAATAATTTGTATAATGCAGCACTGCATTATTGTTTTTAAAGAAGTAATTTAATGTTCTATAAACAAATAAATGTCTCAGTGGAAATACACCTGAAATGGTATACTTACAAAAGATGGTAACAGTTTTATATTTATTTGGTAAAATTTGAAATTTAAATTTATTTTGCATTGAGATTAGACTCCTTAATGATGAAATATATGTTCCTCCCCAACTTGTAATACCATACTGTATAGCAGACTGGACCCAAGATTTGCATAACATTATTAACATTTTATTACTGAGGATTTTTTTTAAATAATAAAATTTATATAACATCTGTCTAAGTGTGTTTGTTACTTTTCCAATATGCATTTTCCAACTTAGGGAGCTATCAATATAAACGCCTAGGTAGAGTAGACTTTGAACCTGTTCAATTTCTTCACAGCAACAAGCTGAGTAATTATTGCATGAAAATGTATGCAATTTTGATTTAATCAAATTTGGATTGTATCGTTTCTTTTTTAGGTTAAATAGAATATACTTAGTCTTTTTCGTATTTAAATATAATCCATTTAAATCCAACCATTTCATCACACATTTTAGATCAGTGTTCATGTTATAAAGGAGATTTTCCAGAGAATTAGCACATAAAGTTAATGATGTGTCATCTGCAAAAGTGTTAATATAGCTATTTATTTTTAATTTGCATAGATCATTTATGAATATCAGAAACAAGGTTGGTCCCAGGACTAAACCTTGTGGTACGCCACATGAAATATGTTTTGGGTTACTAAGTGTATTAAAAAGACTAACACATTGCGTTCTGTGCTGTAAGTAGTCTTTAAACCATTTTAATACAACACCACGAATGCCAATATTTTCTAGTTTGCTAATTCAAATTTCGTGATCAACGGTGTCAAAAGCTTTCTCCAAGTCCATAAATACGGATAGAGTAAATTGATTATTGTCTATGGAATGAAACACCTTTGACGTATAATTCAACAATGCAGTTTCTGTACCTCTACCCTTACTAAACCCAAATTGGTTTTCAGACAGAAAATTAAAACTATCTAAAAAATTTATCAGTCTATTATTAACTAGTTTTTCTAATATTTTTGAAAATATTGGGAGAAGAGATATCGGTCGATAATTCTTAAAATCGTTTTTATTTCCCTTTTTGTAAACTGGAATTACAATAGCTTTCTTCATTAAATCTGGAAAAGTTCCAGTTTCGAAGGATAAATTACAAATGTGAACCAATGGTTGAATCAAGTTAAAAGAACATTTTTTAACAACAATAATGGAAATATTGTCATACCCAGCAGATTTTTTATTTTTAAATCCTTTTATAATGTCAGTCAATTCCTTTCTACAAGTTGGAGCTAAAAACATGGATTTGACATTTTTACTCATATGGCTATTTTGATTTCTTATAATCCTATTCTTTGACAGATTTACTGCTATATTTACAAAGTATTCATTAAATTGGTTTGCCAATAACTTAGCATTTTCAGTTGAATCAGAACCACTTTCTAATTCTGGATATTTATTTTCTACCTTCTTCTGGTTTATTATCTCTCTTATCAATTTCCACTGCTTTGATATATTTCCATCACAATTTTGAAACTGAGTTGCAAGGAAACTGTTTTTTGCATCTCGTATTTTATAATTTATTTGATTTCTAAAGTTTTTAAAGCTACTTTCGTAAGTTTCATTTAAAGGGTATTTTTTGTGTTTTTTATATAGCTTATCTTTTTCTTTTAATAAGCTCAGAATTTCGGAAGTAATCCATGGCTTTGCTGATTGTGATTTATTTTGAATTTTTCTTTCTCTAGTTGAATCTTTAATTATGAGATTAAATGTGGTTAAAATTTTATTATAAGCTTCATTGGCATCATTAAGAGTTAATACCTCGTCCCAGGATCATTCACTTAAAAGCCTGTTCAATAAAGTATAGTCTATGTAGTGATAAAGAATAGGCTCTGTATAATTATCACACTGAATATTCATATTATTGTTAAAATGAACTGTTAAGGCAATGGGATAATGATCAGTCACTGCTAATTTAACAATACTACTCTTGAATGAACTTTCGATTTTGCTTTTAACTTAAATGTGATCTAAACAAGTAGAAGATATCATACTTTCTCTGGTCGGTGAATTTACGAAACTTTGAAAGCCATTTGATGACAACAAATTTAGATATTCATTTGTGTAGTGATCGTTTCCTAGTATATCTATATTTAAATCACCAATTACAACAACTTCGCTTTTATTATCAAATGATAAGAGTAGTTCCTGAAATTCTACTAGGAATGTGGTAAGTGGGATACAAAGAGATCTATAGATACATACGAAATATTGCTGATAATTTTCCAGATAAATAGCAATATATTCAGCTGAACTTATATCATTAAATGCAGTTTGCTTGACTATTAAAGAACTTTTAACGTAGCAAAGTATCCCACCAGATTTATTGTAATCTCTACAACAATGGAACATATGATAACCATCTATTTGATACAAATTTAACTCGTATGGTTTGATCCATATTTCAGAAAGTATTAAAATATCCGTCTTACTATTTAAATATTCAAGAATAGCTTCTAGCTGTTCAAATTTATTTCTTAAACTTCATTGCATTATATATTCATACGCATTTATATATATTAAAAAATATCCGAATTCCGTGTTCGGATACTTTTTTGAGCGACTGTACCTACTATTCCAGCAAGGCTAATTGGAGTGTTGTGTTCGCTCTAACTGAGGCAGTGGTCAGCAGTGACTTCGGTTTTAGTAAAACATGTCCTCGTATGAGAAAGTTAGAAATCTTCTCTGTCCTTTATGTTCAAATGAAAAAAATGCTCTCAGAGGTAAAACAATCGAACTATTAATGATTGCAGAGGTCTCTACATATGGTTTTTTTTCCTTAATTAAAATTTAAGTTTCCAACAACAAATTCAACAGTTGAAATGAAACACTGAACATTGAAAACATTGAAAGTGACTTCCTTAGAAAATGCTATCAGAAGCTATGTTAGCCTTCGAACACTTGCTGTTATCATTATTGGATTCGTGTTGTTTTATCTCTGAGCGGCACTTTTTTTGCACACCATGGGCTAAATGGCTAGGTCACAAGGACCCCGAAGGCTCAGAGAAGGTTGGGGGAGGGAATCCACTGGAACAGCTGTTAGGGTTGTCTTCGTGTCACACACGAAATTGCCAGATCACTAATTTCTAAACAAATCGTTGCCAGATATTTTTTCTGAATTCTGTAATCAACCATAGTGTTCGGATATTTTTTTGAGCGACTGTACCTGTATCGTTAAGAGAAACCAAAATCCTTAGTATCTCTTAATTAAATATCTGCATAATTAAGAGAAACCATACCCCTTAGTATCTATAATTAAGTAAAGAGAAACCAACGTGCTTAGTATCTGTGAATTAAGCATCTGCATTAGTAAGAGACAACAAAGCCCTTAGCATATGTAATTAAGTAAAGAGAAACCACAGCCCTTAGCATATGTAATTACGTAGAGACCAAAGCCCTTAGCATATGTAATTAAGTAGAGAGAGACCAAAGCCCTTAGCATATGTAATTACGTAGAGAGAGACCAAAGCCCTTAGCATGTGTAATTAAGTAAAGAGAGACCAAAGCCCTTAGCATATGTAATTAAGTAGAGAGAGACCAAAGCCCTTAGCATATGTAATTAAGTAAAGAGAGACCAAAGCCCTTAGCATATGTAATTAAGTAGAGAGAAACCAAAGCCCTTAGCATGTGTAATTACGTAGAGACCAAAGCCCTTAGCATATGTAATTAAGTAGAGAGAGACCAAATCCCTTAGCATATGTAATTAAGTAGATAGAGACCAAATCCCTTAGCATATGTAATTAAGTAGAGAGAGACCAAAGCCCTTAGCATATGTAATTAAGTACAGAGAGACCAAAGCCCTTAGCATGTGTAATTACGTAGAGACCAAAGCCCTTAGCATATGTAATTAAGTAGAGAGGGACCAAAGCCCTTAGCATATGTAATTAAGTAGAGAGAGACCAAAGCCCTTAGCATATGTAATTAAGTAGAGAGAGACCAAAGCCCTTAGCATATGTAATTAAGTAGAGAGAGACCAAATCCCTTAGCATATGTAATTAAGTAGAGAGAGACCAAAGCCCTTAGCATATGTAATTAAGTAGAGAGAGACCAAAGCCCTTAGCATGTGTAATTACGTAGAGACCAAAGCCCTTAGCATATGTAATTAAGTAGAGAGGGACCAAAGCCCTTAGCATATGTAATTAAGTAGAGAGAGACCAAAGCCCTTAGCATATGTAATTAAGTAGAGAGAGACCAAAGCCCTTAGCATATGTAATTAAGTAGAGAGAGACCAAATCCCTTAGCATATGTAATTAAGTAGAGAGAGACCAAAGCCCTTAGCATATGTAATTAAGTAGAGAGAGACCAAAGCCCTTAGCATGTGTAATTACGTAGAGACCAAAGCCCTTAGCATATGTAATTAAGTAGAGAGAGACCAAAGCCCTTAGCATATGTAATTAAGTAGAGAGAGACCAAATCCCTTAGCATATGTAATTAAGTAGAGAGAGACCAAAGCCCTTAGCATATGTAATTAAGTAGAGAGAGACCAAAGCCCTTAGCATATGTAATTAAGTAGAGAGAGATCAAAGCCCTTAGCATATGTAATTAAGTAGAGAGAAACCAAAGCCCTTAGCATATGTAATTAAGTAGAGAGAGACCAAAGCCCTTAGCATATGTAATTAAGTAGAGAGAGACCAAATCCTTTAGCATATGTAATTAAGTAGAGAGAGACCAAATCCCTTAGCATATGTAATTAAGTAGAGAGAGACCAAAGCCCTTAGCATATGTAATTAAGTAGAGAGAGACCAAAGCCCTTAGCATATGTAATTAAGTAGAGAGGGACCAAAGCCCTTAGCATATGTAATTAAGTAGAGAGAGACCAAATCCCTTAGCATATGTAATTAAGTAGAGAGAGACCAAAGCCCTTAGCATATGTAATTAAGTAGAGAGAGACCAAAGCCCTTAGCATGTGTAATTACGTAGAGACCAAAGCCCTTAGCATATGTAATTAAGTAGAGAGAGACCAAAGCCCTTAGCATATGTAATTAAGTAGAGAGAGACCAAATCCCTTAGCATATGTAATTAAGTAGAGAGAGACCAAAGCCCTTAGCATATGTAATTAAGTAGAGAGAGACCAAAGCCCTTAGCATATGTAATTAAGTAGAGAGAGATCAAAGCCCTTAGCATATGTAATTAAGTAGAGAGAAACCAAAGCCCTTAGCATATGTAATTAAGTAGAGAGAGACCAAAGCCCTTAGCATATGTAATTAAGTAGAGAGAGACCAAATCCCTTAGCATATGTAATTAAGTAGAGAGAGACCAAATCCCTTAGCATATGTAATTAAGTAGAGAGAGACCAAAGCCCTTAGCATATGTAATTAAGTAGAGAGAGACCAAAGCCCTTAGCATATTTAATTAATTAGAGAGAGACCAAATCCCTTAGCATATGTAATTAAGTAGAGAGAGACCAAATCCCTTAGCATATGTAACTAAGTAGAGAGAGACCAAAGCCCTTAGCATATGTAATTAAGTAGAGAGAGACCAAAGCCCTTAGCATATGTAATTAAGTAGAGAGAGACCAAAGCCCTTAGCATATGTAATTAAGTAGAGAGAGACCAAAGCCCTTAGCATATGTAATTAAGTAAAGAGAGACCAAAGCCCTTAGCATATGTAATTAAGTAGAGAGAGACCAAAGCCCTTAGCATATGTAATTAAGTAGAGAGAGACCAAAGCCCTTAGCATATGTAATTAAGTAGAGAGAGACCAAAGCCCTTAACATATGTAATTAAGTAGAGAGAGACCAAAGCCCTTAGCATATGTAATTAAGTAAAGAGAGACCAAAGCCCTTAGCATATGTAATTAAGTAGAGAGAGACCAAAGCCCTTAGCATATGTAATTAAGTAGAGAGAGACCAAAGCCCTTAGCATGTGTAATTACGTAGAGACCAAAGCCCTTAGCATATGTAATTAAGTAGAGAGAGACCAAAGCCCTTAGGATATGTAATTAAGTAGAGAGAGACCAAATCCCGTAGCATATGTAATTAAGTAGAGAGAGACCAAAGCCCTTAGCATGTGTAATTACGTAGAGACCAAAGCCCTTAGCATATGTAATTATGTAGAGAGAGACCAAAGCCCTTAGCATATGTAATTAAGTAGAGAGAGACCAAATCCTTTAGCATATGTAATTAAGTAAAGAGAGACCAAAGCCCTTAGCATATGTAATTAAGTAGAGAGAGACCAAATCCCTTAGCATATGTAATTAAGTAGAGAGAGACCAAAGCCCTTAGCATATGTAATTAAGTAGAGAGAGACCAAATCCCTTAGCATATGTAATTAAGTAGAGAGAGACCAAAGCCCTTAGCATATGTAATTAAGTAGAGAGAGACCAAAGCCCTTAGCATATGTAACTAAGTAGAGAGAGACCAAAGCCCTTAGCATGTGTAATTACGTAGAGACCAAAGCCCTTAGCATATGTAATTAAGTAGAGAGAGGCCAAAGCCCTTAGCATATGTAATTAAGTAGAGAGAGACCAAATCCCTTATCATATGTAATTAGGTAGAGAGAGACCAAAGCCCTTAGCATATGTAATTAAGTAGAGAGAGACCAAATCCCTTAGCATATGTAATTAAGTAGAGAGAGACCAAAGCCCTTAGCATATGTAATTAAGTAGAGAGAGACCAAAGCCCTTAGCATATGTAATTAAGTAAAGAGAAACCAAAGCCCTTAGCATATGTAATTAAGAGAGAGAGACCAAAGCCCTTAGCATATGTAATTAATTAGAGAGAGACCAAATCCCTTAGCATATGTAATTAAGTAGAGAGAGACCAAATCCCTTAGCATATGTAATTAAGTAGAGAGAGACCAAAGCCCTTAGCATATGTAATTAAGTAGAGAGAGACCAAAGCCCTTAGCATATGTAATTAAGTAGAGAGAGACCAAAGCCCTTAGCATACGTAATTAAGTAGAGAGAGACCAAAGCCCTTAGCATATGTAATTAAGTAGAGAGAGACCAAAGCCCTTAGCATATGTAATTAAGTAGAGAGAGACCAAATCCCTTAGCATATGTAATTAGGTAGAGAGAGACCAAAGCCCTTAGCATATGTAATTAAGTAGAGAGAGACCAAATCCTTTAGCATATGTAATTAAGTAGAGAGAGACCAAAGCCCTTAGCATATGTAATTAAGTAGAGAGAGACCAAATCCCTTAGCATATGTAATTAAGTAAAGAGAAACCAAAGCCCTTAGCATATGTAATTAAGTAGAGAGAGACCAAAGCCCTTAGCATATGTAATTGAGTAGAGAGAAACCAAAGCCCTTAGCATATGTAATTAAGTAGAGAGAGATCAAAGCCCTTAGCATATGTAATTAAGTAGAGAGAAACCAAAGCCCTTAGCATATGTAATTAAGTAGAGAGAGACCAAATCCCTTAGCATATGTAATTAAGTAGAGAGAGACCAAAGCCCTTAGCATATGTAATTAAGTAGAGAGAGACCAAAGCCCTTAGCATATGTAATGAAGTAGAGAGAGACCAAATCCCTTAGCATATGTAATTAAGTAGAGAGAGACCAAAGCCCTTAGCATATGTAATTAAGTAAAGAGAAACCAAATCCCTTAGCATATGTAATTAAGTAGAGAGAGACCAAAGCCCTTAGCATATGTAATTAAGTAGAGGGAAACCAAATCCCTTAGCATATGTAATTAAGTAAAGAGAGACCAAAGCTCTTAGTACTATTATGGCCATCGTACCTGAATTCCGCTTCAGTAACTACCACTTCCTTTAAAGTGATATAATTTACTTCTGCTTATTCGTGATTTAGGTGTGGCTGTTGATCGGATTATCTCTTATGCTCTCTTCGTGGCTGCTTTCCTTGTTCGATAGATATGACCAAAGCAGAAAGAAGCAGAAAAGAAATTGGAATCTCTCTCAATGGGGAAAGAACCTGGAAATACTCGTCATTATGTTCCTTGGACAAGGTAATTGAAAATATATGAAACTACTCGTCATTTAGGAAGTAATGCCCAAAGGTTTTTTTACAAATTAGTATTTATAATATTGGCATTGTTACTTGTATAATATACTTAATGACCCTCAAGACCCACAAGTTCCGCCTGAAGCACTACCTGCATTGGGATAATGTCATGTTGACCGCTATCTAAGTGACGGGGACATTGTACTATTTGTTGTGATGTTATGCCACGGTCTGTAAATGGTAGCTAGGTAGTCACTGGAAGGAGAGCTATGCACCAATCCCCTGTGATGATGCATAGAACCGGCCAGGCCTAGCACCTAATGTCCGACCCCGCCTTCTCGTGGTGCGGACCGTTAGTAACTTTCAAAAGAGATACTCTCTTGTGGAAGTGAACGGAAGGGGAGGGCTGCCAGATTAGTGTGGCCTACTGATCTGGACAACTATGGCTACTTTTCTTTTTTTTTCTACCCTGCTGAGGAGTGGTCAACCACACAGGGTCCTGGTGCTGACCATATAAACCCACTGGACTGGACAGATATATGGCTCTGAGCTTGATTATGGATCCTGATTTTGCTGCACTGGTGGGCTTCTGTGGAGGGAAAATCTTCCGCTGTGTTTTCTGTTTGTTTGTGGGTTGACAGCCCCAAGTGAATAGATTCACAGGATATGTTTATCAGCTGGTGGATAATCCTGAGCAGAGGTCATCGCAGGCACCTGAACTCTTTGCTTCTATTGGCATCGTCAAATTCTACATTGGAGGAAGTCTTCCAGTGTAGATGGCTTCAGCCTTTAGTGGTGGGGGAACGGGTCTTTGCCCCATGTCTGCGATTAGGGGGCTGTTTGATATTGTTGGCCCTACCAATCTCAATAAACCTAATTTCTTTAAACATCCTACTAACCATTTTCTCTCCATAGGTAGTTGGAATGTGAAGACTCTGCACAGAGCTTTTTCTCTTGATATCCTCACACAAGAATTCCACCATTATAATTTAGATATTCTCGGCTTGCAAGAGACCAGATGGACAGATAAAGGTCAGATTCTTAAAAATAATCTTAAATTTCTCTTTTCAGGGAGGGACGAAAACAAGCATCACCAAGGCGTGGGTCTGCTTCTTAGCAGACACGCTAGCGATGCTCTTCTAGGATATGAGTGCATTAATGAAATGTTTCTTACAGCAAAATTTCAGACAAGCGTTAAAGACCTAAATGTTATCTGCTGTTATGCCCCCACTGAGGATGACGATAAGGATGAGAAGGATAGGTTTTATGAACAACTTCAGGATATTTTGAATTCTGTCAAGAAAGGAGATATTACCCTTGTTCTTGGTGACTTCAATGCCAAAGTTGGTACTGACTCTGACCTTTGGGGAGGGGTGATTGGCCCTTTTGGTATTGGTAGCTGCAATGGCAATGGGCAACGTCTCCTACAGGTGAGTAAACTCAATGGTTTCAGAATAACTAACACATATTACAAACATCGCGACATACATAAGTACACATGGGTTTCACCTGATGGGCTGCATAGGAATATGATTGATTATATATTAATTAACAGCAAATGGGCTAGTTCTGTTAGAAATACCAGGGCATATAGGGGAGCTGAAATTGGATCTGACCATTACCTAGTTAAAAGTGTCTTGCAACTTAAACTTAAAAAGTGTTGTGCTAAGGTTAAAAAATTTGCTTTTAATACTGAAGCTCTGAAAGACTCAGTTATAGCCAAAGCTTACCATGATAGGTTACTTAGTCATTATGACAGTCATGGTATGCTTACCACTGAAGTTGAGGAAGAATGGGATCATTTTAAACAGGCTTTTTTGGACACTAGCAGTACTCTTTTAGGAAAAAAGGAGCAGAAGAGGCAAAATTATTTGAGTGATAAGGCACTTGAGCTTATTTCGGAAAGAAAGAACTGCAGGAATGTCCTTAATCAATACCCTACTAGTCCTAATAGAAAGCATTACAGAGAACTTAATAAACGTGTAAAAGATCAGTTAGCTGCCGATAAGAATCTTTGGCTTGATGGTTTGGCTGACAAAGCCGAGGAAGCAGTTAGACAGCACAACAGCAGAGAGCTGTACCAGATAGTTAACGTTTTGTGTGGTAGAAAACGGACAGGTATACAGGGATTGAAGGATAAACAAGGTAAGATTATAGAAGGTGAGGATTCTGTCATGGCTAGGTGGGCTGAGCATTTCAGTGATGTACTAAACAATGCGGTTAGTTCTATTCCCATTGTTTGCAATGATGATAGATGCATTGGTGGCTTTAATGTTGGCCCTATAACACAATCCGAAGTTATTTTGGCTGTTTCTAAACTTAAACTTCATAAATCCCCAGGGGTAGATGAAATTACTACAGAAATGCTTAGAGCTGGAAATGTTTCGGTTACCATTTGGATGACTGAAATTCTGAATATCTTTTATGATAAAGGCATGGTTCCTAAGGATTTTACCAGAGCTATTGTTATCCCTATTTTCAAAAAAGATGATCGCAGTGCTTGTGATAACTATAGGGGTATTAGCCTACTCTCTGTTCCAGGTAAAGTTCTTTCCATGATTGTGCTTAATAGAATTAAGAATCTGGTTGACAGTCAATTGCGTGATGAGCAATGTGGATTCAGAAGTGGTAGGGGATGTGTGGATCAGATATTTTCACTTAGGCAGATTCTTGAGAAATGTTTAGAGTTTCAGAAACCTTTGGTTGCTAGCTTTGTTGATTTCAAAAAGGCTTTTGACTCTGTTGATCGTCATAATTTGTGGTTGATTGTGAAATCATATGGTATACCAGACAAGTTAGTTAACATAATGAAAGCTCTCTATAATAACACTGAGTCGTGTGTGAGAGTTGGTAAGGCTTGTAGCAATTGGTTTAGCATTACTTCTGGTGTTCGACAAGGGTGCATTTTGTCTCCTTTTCTCTTTAGTTTGGTTATTGATTATGTTATGCGAAATTCACTTCAAGGGAAAGATTTTGGCCTTAAATGGGCTGGAGATATGAAAATTTCTGATTTAGATTATGCTGATGATTTAGCCCTTTTGGCAAATGATGTTGATGAGATGAATTCTTTCATTCGAGCTGTTGATGAGACTGGTAGTAGAGTAGGTTTGGTTATAAACAGAGAGAAAACTAAAGTGATTAAAATTGGTCAGGCAGGCTGTGATTCAGTTAATCTGAATGGTTGCCGTCTTGAGCAGGTGTCACAGTTTAATTATCTTGGGAGCTATGAAACAGATAGTGGTGATGTGCGGCATGAGATTAACAGACGAATAGGGATTGCTGCCGGGACTTTTAAGAATCTATGGAGAGTGTGGAGAAATAGGCGTATACACCTAAAGACTAAAATTAGACTGTATAATAGTTTGGTTCTTTCTAGGGTTAGTTATGGTAGTGAAACTTAGACACTTTGTAAACAAGATAACAGGAAACTAGATGCTTTTGATTCCAGATGCTTACGCAGTATCTTGGGCATTAGGTGGTTCAACTTTGTAACTAATGATGAGGTTAGGCAAAGGAGTTTGCAACCTCCTTTAAGCAGCATATTGTGCAGAGAGAGACTCCGTTGGTTTGGCCATGTTGCCCGTATGAATAATTATAGATTGGCGAATAGGGTTATGAACAGTGTGCCTAAAGGCCTCAGAAAGAAGGGGAGACCTAGGATGCGGTGGGCAGACAATGTCAAACAGGACCTTGTTAGAATTGGTGTGCAGTGGCCAGATGCAGTAGATGTAGCTCAGGATAGACTTGCTTGGAGAACTAAATTGCACGGTCTGGTTGGACCTCCGTAGGCCATGGCTGCTTGAGGTTGATGATGATGATGATATGCAACCACGGCAATTCCCGGTTCCGTCTCACGACACTACCAAGTTATGAAAAGCCATGACTATCTAGAGCCGGGGTCAAGAATGCGCCATATAGACGTACCTCAACCCCGGCCTCACATGGTAGCAGTCCTACAAAAGGAAAGCTAACCATCGGAAGAAACCTATTATTTAATCTGTTCCCCGGTTAGCCATGAACAAGGATATATAGATCCAAGTTCGCTCGGCACCAGGTGCAGACTCTTAGTAAGGCCCAGACTTTTGTGAGGGCTCAGGCCTACTAGGCGAGAACGTTCAGCCGAGCCCTCGAACTGCTCACCCAGAGCACCTGATAGGTGAGGTCTAAGACCCCGTCACCGTTCAACCGGAACATCCAACCGGTCGGCGGCGTCCTCGACCTCGGTTGGTCTTGGCTATGTCCAACCGGGGACCCATTCCGGCCGGCACAGCCTTCGACCGGGTTGCTGGGCCCGAAGCCCCCCACCACGCCAAGGTGGTCCCCTATCGGGGTCGGGGGGGGGACATACAGTACCGTATAGGTAAAGCACAGCCCACGAAAATCTAGGATGATCAGAACTATAGAAGTAAAGCTCGATCCACGGCGTAACCCGCTGCAAAACCTGGAGTTTAATCTAAGTCCCGGGTCGCCACAAACAAAGATATAAAGATCCAAGTTACCTCGGCTCCCGTGTCGGGAACTCTTAGTCCGGCCCTTCCGTCTTGGCCTGTCTGACATGAGCAACTCTAGTGAGCAGGCCTTCAACTTCATTAAGGCCCTCAAGTCCCCTCACCCTGACAAGGTAGTTCCCTATCGAGGGAGGTCACTTGTAAAATATAAAAGTATCTCACATCGTCATCCCAGAGGTGTCGCTGCTGTACCATTAAGAAAACATGGCTGCCTTCATAGACATCCGTCGAACTGAATTTTTGGTGAGGAGTTAAAAAGGCCTTGGAAGTAGACACAAGCGATTACAGAATAATACTAGCAGATTTAACCGACGTTGCTCGCATCTGAAATTCTCTAAAATATATAAGTAGATGGCGCTCTCCACGTCGTAGGCTTTCATTAGCATAAAACTTAATACGATTTATTCCCTCCACCGCTCCCCTCCCCCTCCGCAAAAATTTTCTTCCCCGCTTTTGCAAACCCTCTAAAACAATGCTTCTCAATGTAGCGTGTGCTGGTGCCGATCAGTAGTGTGCTTCCAGGAAAGAAAGTTATGTTTTCAGAAACGAAACATCGATATGCCTTTTCTTTTTTTATCACTTTACTAAAAAAAATGAAATATTGTTTTCACTTCTGTCCGTCTCAAGACAACGAGGGGCGGGGGTGGCTCAGTCGGTAGCGCGCCAGGCTCGTAATCTGTAGTTCCCGGGTTCGAGTCCCAGCTGGGTCAGCGTTGAGATTTATCTCTGCAAAATTCCCCGCCCTGCCCACGGTCAGTAGGGGACACCGATGGGCTTGGAAAGGCCGCCGTCCGTTGGATGGGACGTTAAGCCGTGGCCCCGTGTGCGGGAGAGCCATACCCTGTGCACGTTAAAGAACACGCTGGATGGCCTTGACTGGAACAGCTGTCTCCCAACAGCTGTTCCAGTGGGTCCCCTCCCCCAACCTTCTCTGAGCCTTCGGGGTCCATGTGACCTGGCCATTTAGCCCATTGTGTGCAAAAAAGTGCCGCTCAGAGGTAAAACAACTCAACTCAACTCAAGACAACGAAATTTTTTACTTTTAGAGATAACGTGAAAATTCTTTCTGGATTGGATAGGTATTAAAAAATTTACGGTTCGCACTTTCCAAACCTCCCAAAAGTTTGAATTGCGCCCTCTAACGGTGGAAACAGTTGAAAATTGCAAAACTTTAAACAAATATTGCAAATGATGTATTTATGCTATAAATTTGAAATTTTGGTAGTGGAATAAAAAAGTCATGAGGTTTGCACTAGCAACAATGAGTTGACACTTTGACCCAAGGGTGGGAGAAAAATGCAACTCTTTTAAAGATAATAATTGATTGTTTAGAGCTAAATTGATTTTTATTTCCAAATTTAAATTAATTGCACAATATTTATCTTTAAGGAATTATTTATTTTTAAAATAATTTATAACACATCCACCTGATAACGTGTGGATCCACCTTTCGTCCTCACAACAGCAGCAACACATCATGGCATGGACTCTACCAGGTATTGGAAACGTTCGGTGATATTGCGGCCCATGATTCCAGAACAGTCCTTTGATAAAGCGAGGAGATTGCCGGTGGCGGGCGGGTTTCGGGCTTCAATTCATCGCTGCACTTCATCCACAAATGCTCAATAGGGTTCAAATCTGAAGAGAGAGATCTGCCACTCTAGGGTTGTGAACTCAGTGGAATGCTCCTGCAACCAGTTCTTCTCCAAATGGCAGCAATGAGATGTGACATTGTATTGTTGAAAGAAGGCATCTTGCTGTGGGAAATGGATAGCCATGAATAGGTATAGGTAGTCGGCGAGTACCTCAACATAACCTTGTGTGCTAATAGTGATCTCAATACGTACAAGGGACCCCAAGGTGGTCCACGTAACATGCCCCAGAATATTATACTCCTCTACTAGTCTATGGCACCCCAACTTGACAGTTAGTTGGTGTCTATGGACTCATGTCGTCTATGCCACCACGCAAATTCCCATCAGCGTGTTGTAGTTGGAACTTCAATTCGCCAGACCAAGCTACCCATTCCAATCTTCCATAGTCGATTGGTGATGTTCGTTTGCCCACTGCAGCCTTCTATCTCGGTGATGTGCTGTTAACAAGGGTACAGTCGCTCAAAAAAGTATCCGAACACTATGGTTGGTTACAGAATTCAGAAAAAATATTTGGCAACGATTTTTTTTAGGAATTAGTGATCTGGCAACCTTCCTGTCACGTGACACGAAGGTTACCAGATCTCGACACTGGCCCAGCTGGGACACGAACCTCGAACTGCAGATTACGATCCTAGTGCCGCTACCGACTGATCTACTCCACTCCACTCACTTTGAACATCAACAGCCCACTTATAGCCACATTTTCCCCAGCAGCTGAAGTTCTTTCCGATTTTGATGTAGTCTTGGTACAGTCGCTCAAAACCGAACACTATATGGTTGATTACAAAAATTCAGAAAAAATATCTGGCAACGATTTTTTAGGAATTATTGATCTGGCAACCTTCGTGTCACGTGACACGAAGGTTGCCAGATCATTAATTCCTAAAAAAACGTTGCCAGATATTTTTTCTGAATTCTGTAATCAACCATAGTGTTCGGATACTTTTTTGAGCGACAGTATACACGGGTCACAGTTGAATGCAGAAATCCCATATGTTCTGCTGTAGCGAATATGGAGCACCCCATCTTCCTCTCAACTATCTGCCCACGATCGACCTCGCTCAGGTCGCCGTGTTTAGCCATCATAATAGTCACGGGTATGCTACTTAGCAGTTAGGTATCTGATTTATTTATAGCCTGCAAGGGACTTTGCCTGGCCACATCACTGTGATGGAGTAAGGCAGATACCCATCCACAAGATGGGTACAGTGTAGAATAAAATGTGCTTTCATCGTATTACTCTTTGCACTTTTCGAATCTCCCAAAAGTTAGAAATTTTCAAAGAGAGCACAATTCTAAGTTTTAAATTAATGCTACTAGCGATGTATTTACGTTGAAAATTTCAAATTCTTTGGACATCAATCTGGTGGTATTATGTAAAGGTTATGAAGTTTGCATCTGAAACAATAAGCTGTCCCTTTAAACTTGGGTGAATGGGAAACGCAAATGCTTGTTTTTAAGAGAAAATTGGAAACTCTGTTTTAGTTGGATTGATATTATTGAAATATTATAATTTGAATTTTTCAATTCCTTAGCGGGTTTTAATTTACATTCTTAGAGGGCACTAAATACGGAAAAGGCGAAACTTTTAATGAATATTTCAATTGATTTATTTGAATCAACTTTTTAAATTTAACCAATGAAAGACAAATACTCTTAACGGTGCAGAAATGTTAATAAACTATTACTTTTTGCATTTTCTTAGTTATCTATTAGCTCGAATTGACACTTTTAATAAGCGCAAAAGTAAGCAAACGAAAAATTTCATTCTATTTGAAAACGAGATTCCCATATTTGCCAGAAGCGATATTCTTCTTCTTATCCTTAATAAAAATAAAATAAATACCCACTCAAGCAGCTGCTTGCCACAGAGGTCTGGCAGGAGCCTGTCAGTTTATATGCCATAGTAGAAGGTCTGTATAAATATCACGTTTTAATGTTATCAATAAAAAATTATTTTTCCATTCAAAATTTTTAAAAACTTTCAAGTTGGCAACGCTACTGATCCCAGGCACACTGGAAAAAAAAATTCCATTCCGCCATATCAGAAGGTTTGAGAAACACTGCTCCAAAGTGTCGACTCCCACGTCACAAGCGTTCAGTGGCATAAAACTCATTATGCTCTATTTGTCCACCTTTCCGCTTCCACTGAGAAAAATGTTTTCCCCCATTTTTAGGGGAAAGGGGTCGGGTGGGTGATTAACCTTGTGTGGCTGTGTCGCAACAGTAGTGCTCAACCTCGGTCGGTGTCACGCCATGATCTGGCTGGATAAACAGCCGACAGAGCTTCCTGCACCCGGCCCTTATTATAGCCAGTACACACATCTACCCGACCTAACACAATGCAAAAAAAATTGTTGATCCGCCATATCAGAAGGTTTGAGAAGCACTGTTCTAAAGTATATAGTAAGTAGCTGGCACTTCCCACGCCAGAAGCTTTCATTCGGAATAAAACTCATTACGATCGCCCCCCCCCCCCCTCTCGGCACTTTCTATATAAAATTTTTATTATTCTCCCTTTTTAGTGGAGGTCTGAAACTCTCTGAAGTATATAGTACAGAGATGGCACTCCCCACTTCAAAGCTTCAATTTGACGTAATACTCATTACAACCGATTCCTACCCTCGGTACAATATTTCTACTCCTCTTTTGGAGAAATCTGAAGCTGTCTATAAAGTCTGCTAATTCAATGTCTATGAGAAACGGCGTTTTTTAACTGCTGTGGGGATTTCGAGAAATTCAAATTCAGTCTTCAAGTGTATGAGGATTGTTTTGAAGCATTACACATTTGAGATATCCCCAAAGGAAAAATTCTGGAGGAGTAAAATCTAGCGATCTTGGGGGCCACAATTTTTTTGAAATCAAATGATCACCAAAAAATTCCTGCAACATGACCATTGTGTCATTTGCAGTATGGGCGGTCGCGCCATCTTGTTGAAACCAACACTCTCGTTCATTCACATCCAATAGTGCAATAAACTGTTGGATGAGGTCGCGATAAATTTCATCAGTTACAGTTGAGTCAAAAAATTAAGTCCCTGTCACACGACGACGGGAAATTGCACATCAAACACCAATTTTCCGTGCGTGTAATGGTCGTTCGTGAAAAGTGTGAGGATTTTCACTGCTCCATATTCGACTGTTTTGATTGTTCACGTACCCATCCAAGTGAAACGAAGCCTCGTCACTAAAATAAACAAGGTCCAACACCTCAATTCCATTTTCATCATCAAAAGAACGAAACCAATGACAATACCGTAAACGTTTTTCATGATCTGGTTCTTTCAGTTCATGAAAGACACCAATGCGGTAGGCATGAAATTTTAACTTCTTTTTAGCCCTGAAAACAGTAGCTGGTGACAGTCCAACCTGTGAAGATAACTTCCTAAAAGATTTTCTGGGTGAGCGAATTAAACACTGAGGCACATCAAAAACTTCAGTAATTAACAGCGATGGCCGGTCTGGGCTCTTTCGATCCTGTACAGACCCAGTGTCACGAAATTTATCATTCAAACGAAATATTGTCGACTTGTTGGGAACTGCAGACTGAGGAAATTTCAAATCAAACTCCTGTCTCACACGTTTGTAAGATTTGTACACACAGTAAGTCTCAAAAATTAATACACGTTCGTTTTTGGAAAACGACATAGCTGACACAAAGGAATGAATGCTCCAGTGAGACTAGCGCGTGACAAGGTCATTTCAACTGCTAAAGGCTATTAACCTTGAGTACAGTTAAAGCCAACTGACTAATATTATGGCATAAAATGTACATGCGCGTAAGTTCTACTCTCTTATATTTAGGGTTGCGTCCTTTTTGAAACACCCTGTATTGGATGATTTTTGAAACACCCTGATAGACTGATTGACTGACAGGAGATAACGCTAACTCTAACTATGATGCAGAAATGGTACAGCTCTGAAAATTTCACCTAGGGTTAATCCGGGTCGTAGATCTCGAGAAAAATCCGAAATTCAACCTCTGACATGCCTTTCAAGAACAAATAGAGGTCAAACCTTAATCCATGAGAGATTTCAGAACGCTAGTAACAAAAATGCTTAGAAACGCTTTAGAATCCCTCCCCACTTTAGACGCTAGTAAGTAAAATGCAGTCGAAATTTTTAAACCTTATGCACCTTTAACACATTTTCGAAGAAATATCTTAAAGACCTCTAAAACGGTGGACAAAGTGTTATACTGCAATGGAAATCTAATTTCTTCCCCCCCCCCATTCTTTTTTTTAGTATTTATTTTTTTATTTTTTCCTAGATCCGAGCCTGACGATACACATACACTCAGGGTTCATTGAATTATATCTAACTACTCCATGTTATGTCAATGAAAAGCTAATGTTGATGCTTCTGAACTTCTAAAATTAACTTTTTGTGGTAAAATGCCACTGATGATAAATTGCAGACCTAAACTACATCTATCTAAATCTCGTTTTTTAAAACCATTCACTCAGTATTTAAAATAATATGAAAGTTTAAAACAAATTAACAACTGCAATGCTATACATAAGAATTCGCCTCAAAAGATAATTAGATCTAAAAAAGAAACTTACAGCATTATTTTAAACTATTTAATAAGAAAAGTGAATATATAAATATTTATGTAAATAAGTTCTTGAACGTTCGTCAATTTTTTATATGTTCCTTACGAATTGTCATCACTGATATTAATTATTCAAATTCCCATAACATTTTAAATACTGAATGAATAACTTTAAAAATCTAGATTTGAATGTAGTTGACATCTGCAATTTATCATCAGTGAAATTTCAAAATAAAAATCTTACTTTAGAACTGGCGTGTCCAACCTTTTGACTTCCCTGACCACATTGAGTGAAGATTTGACCTCCCTGGGTGAAAGAAAATTGAAAAAAAAATTGAGTGAAGATGAATTGTTTTGGGCCGCACATAAAATATATATTATAGTAAATGTATACGAATAATAAAACTTCATTTTTTTTCTTATGTTATTATTCTTATGTATATTATTTCTTATGTTATTCTTATGTTATTCTTTTATTATAAAATTAAATAAAGGGAAACATAAAACTAGTGGGATATCAAAAACTCACTGAAAATCACATAATCGTGTTGAAAGCTTATGTTGTAAACACCTGAACTTTATGATTTTGTGGGCCGCTTATTAGCTGTCCGGGGCCGCGGGTTGGACACGTCTGCTTTAGAAGTTATGGAGGTATCGAAATGAATTTTTCATTGGCAAAACATGAAATGCAGTGATAATAAATTCGATGACCACTGAGCGTATTTCTCAAGAATATTTTTTAAAACACTCTAGAACGAAGGAAGAAAAAAGATATTTTGAAAAACATATTTTGCAGAATTTGGTAGAAAATAATTTCTGAAGAAATATACCGAAACAGCTTTCAGGTCCGTTCCGGTTCAGTCTGGTCTCTTCCACCCAGCTGATACTGCTTCGAAATTTTATTTTATCTCTAGAAACAAAATAAAGGTTAATGTCTCCTATAAACAGACAGACGACAGTGTGAAAACGAGCGTTTCCTTGAACCCAGATGAAAAAGCTGCCCAATTTGAAGGTGCAAGTGATTATTGCTTTCGATTCATTTAGTGGTTAGAACTAAAAAATGGACATTAGTTACTACGACTTAAATATTAATATTATGACTGAAAAACAGGATAGGGCTTATGTTGTAGGTGTAAACGGATGACAGAAGTAAACTCTTCCGATGCACTTTGTAGAGGACGATTAATTAGGCCAGTTAATTACTCTTCACCCCCTGAAGGTGGGTGAAACCACTGATTCGTGGGTGTTTACACCCATGCTTAGGTGTACTTCAGACTTGCTGTGCCAAATGTAAATGTAAGAAGATGAAATAAACGAATGCCCAAAGCAGAGGACGTCACACTGTTTATTTACATTCACACATACACCGAAGAGCCAAAACATTATGACCACCTGTCTAATATGTTGTTGGTCCTCCATGTGCTGCCAAAACAGCTCTTCCCCGAGACATGGATGCTATAAAATTTCTAAAGGTGACTTGTGGAATCTGGTACTAACACGTTACCAAGAGATCCTTTAACTCTTGAACGTGATTGAGCAGCCGCAGATCATATATGATGTTCCAACACAAACCACAGATCTCGATTGGACTGATATCTCGGGAATTTAGAGGAAAAGGCAATACTTGAAAGCCTTCCACATGTTCCACGAACCATTCTCGAACAATCCAGATAGTGTGACATGGTGCATTATCTTGCTGAAAGAAGGCACAACTAGAGGGATATACCATTGCTATGAAAAGATGTACCTGGTCTGAAATGATGTTTAAGTAGGTAGTAGACGTCATAGTTTCCCATATGAATGACTGGACCCAGGGTTTCACAACAGATCATTGCCCAAAGTATTACACTTCCTCCACCGGCTTGTTTTCATCCCACAGTGCATCATGGTGCCAACATTTTCCCAGGAAAACGACGCTCACGTACCCAGCTGTCCACCACATGGTGCAACACGAAACGAGATTCATCGGACCAGACGACCTTCTTTCAATCATTCAAGGTCCAATTTTGATGCTTGCATGCCCACTGTTGGTGCTTTCGATGGTGAACCGAGGTTAGCATGGGCACTCGGAGTGGCCTGTGGCAGCCCCGTTTCCAGCAGGGTTCAATGTGCTATGTGTTGTGACACATTACGCCCATCGCCAGCATTCAAAGTATGGGCAAGTTGCACCACAGTATCCGTTCTGTTGGCTCGTATCATACGGGATAGCCTTCGCTCACTTCTAGAATCTATGGGCCGTCGTCGGCCCACATCTTGCCTGTGGTTCATGGTTTTCCCTTCTCGGACCACTTTTTGAAGGTACTAACCACGGCTGACCGTGATCACCCCACAAGCCTTACAGTCTCGGAAATGCTCTGACCCAGTCGTCTGGACATTACAATTTGGTCTTTGTGAAACTCATTTAAGTCCGCTGCCTTTCCTATCTGAACAACAAGAATAACACTGGTTAACAGAGCTCAGTATCAGGTGTTATTGACACCGTTTCATGACTTCACACTCGCCGTCGTTTACTTGCAATTGCTTCGATTTGCATAAAGATGTGATGGACATAATATTTTGGCTCTTCGGTATATATGTACTTATTGGAATGTGCTTAATTCTGGGGGTCTTAGCTGCGCTCAAGATTTCTCAGAATGGCTTTACAGATGTGCATATAGACTTTCTGCAATCAGCTTAATTTAACCTGAATGCTACTTCACTTCTACAGGCATTCAGGTTAAAATCAGCTGATTGGAGAAAGTCTGCGACTTTTGGACCGACCACAAAACTCTGCGAGAGGATATTTTAATTCCTGCTTACACCACTTGGTTCACAAAGAACTATACCCTGTTCGGCACTTTTGGACGACTTCTCTCATTCGGCAATTGGCTTTAGACGAACTGTCTCATTGGACGAATTGTTCCATTAGACGAAACGTCTCTTTAAACCTATTGTCCCCTTTAGACGAATCGGCATTGGACAAAACGGCATTAGACCAGTTGGCGATAGACGAATAGTACCAGACCCTGTTCACACAGAACCGAACCCTGCTCCTTTAGGGTTCACAAGAAAGAGCTACGTCACTTGGACGAGCTCAAACAAACGATCTCTCCGTTTGTCACCAACACTCATCTTTTTGTTCGTTTCCTCGTCCCTCCTCTTCGTAAACTCGCACCCAGTCCCTCCGGCTATTGACCGATGCGCAATAAAACCATTTGCTGGTACTCAGTTTCTGGGCATATTGGAAATAGCCGAGCTTGACCTCGAATGAGCCACATTCACATTTAGGAAACTACATTTATAACATAGATATATACAACAACAATAAATAAAAAAATAAAATAAATTAGAGGGACAGGACATCTCATTTCGATGCATTTTAAAAACACAGACCATAAGAAATAACTTTTCAAAAAATTGTCGTGTCTACATCAATTTACAGCCAAGAAATTTATCTGTAATGTCTTGCTCTAGGCCTAATTTATGTCAGAAACAATGTGCTTATACCTTAGTAGTATTGTACCAACCGACGGATCCCCCACTAGTGCTTTCCCCCCTATGACGTCACCGACCGGAAATTGGACCGTGTTGGTCCACGTTGCCTTCTGAACTTTGACCCTTATATTGCAATCAACAGGAAATTGATCCTGGCGTTGCAACTGTCGTGGCATTAATAATTCATAATTAATAATTCGTAATTAAAAATTCCTCCCCCTTTTAACCCATGGTGCTATCTAGTTTTTAACTCTAATTTTAAGTCCTCCTTCTCGAATAGCCTCGATTTTTCTTTATTTCAGACTAACCTTTTATTTTAAACCCTCCACTTGCAGACCCCCTGGTTGACCTATATTTTAAGCCCTACCTATATTTTAAGCCCCCTCCTTCCCTCGGATTACAAGCCTCAGAATAATTGCACAGAAAAGGATGATTACAAGTCTCAATTGTAAAAACACCTCCAAAAAGACCCCCTGGTTGACCAATATTTTAAGCTCTACCTATATTTTAAGGCCCCTCCTTCCCTCGGACCGGCTGATGCACGCCTCAGAATAATTGCACAGAAAAGGATGATACAAGTCTCAATTGTAAAATCAACTCCCAAAGTTGTATTCTTATTAAACCTCCCTCCCCTTAAAAAACTAATCGGTGGTGTCCAATACGTATTTTAGTACATCTCCTGTATTTAAAAACTCTCTAGGTATTCATCTGAAATTTTACAAGACCACTCAACTCTTTCTGAATGACAACGGTCAGAATGCCTAATGCAGCTCTCTAAATAAAACTTTCTTTAACAGAAAATCAACTCTCAAAGTTGTATTCTTATTAATTAAACACTCACCAAAACCACACATCCCTTCTATTAAAAGTTACCTCTATTAAAACTTCACAAACTCACGTCCTTTTACAAGTTCTCTAAACATGTTGTATATTCTCTGTATTTATTCCTTATAATTAAATACTCATCAAAAATTCTCTCACCTTTATTAAAAAATCACTCCACGGTCGTAATAAAAAACAGTTTTCTGTAGATGGGTTTCATCAAAAAAAAAAAAAAATCCTCCCCCTGCAGTGAGATTCGAACCGACTATCTTGGGCTCGATAGCCGGACGCACTCGACTATGGTTTGTACTTAATGTGGCCTAGATAGGTGTCGAACGGGTCAGACATTTCAGATATTAACCTAGTACGTTTTTTACAACCTTCGTATTCTTTATAACTAGTTTTTTCTACGTATTTCTTATAATGAACCCGATAGTCCTTTCACATTAACATATGTATTTTTTATAACTCACGTATTTTAAATCCGTTTCAGTAACACTTATTTCTTTTAACTCCGTGACTGTTGGCTGTCGCTTACTAGGACTATCCACAGTAACTATTTTTAAAAGACTGGCCCGCAGAAAATGCCGATGGGTTAAAAATTAATAAAAACTGATTATACTCGTCACGATGAAAAATATTGAGGGGTAATAGGGCCGACCTAAAAGACTCAGTGTTCGGATCCTCACCCTGGACAACGTTTCACTGACGGATGGTTAAGTCCTGTGAAATTATTCCAAACGGGGAATCACAAGGGTTTTATTAACGAATGAATCTTGGATCTGTGCTGCTTCCGTGTCAGGAGCACTGCCCTACATCGTGAAAACCCACTAGCACTCTTTATCGTGGATTTCGGACTCGATATTTTTCCAAGTCCCGAGACGGTTCTCCCAATTCTATCCTTTACGATACAAGGGCGTTTCAATGTACCCAATGTAGACAAACCCTTTTGAAATGACGCGTCCTAAACCTCCAAGTGCTGGGCTTATTAAAATTAGTCTCCATCGGGTTGGTCCCGTCAGATATCTGTGTTTCCACGTAGTAATGCTACACTGAAGAAAAGTCGGCTAAAAAACCGTCTTTAACATCGTTTGCGTGCGAACGTATACCGCATCACGCTGTTGAAATCGGGTAAAAAAAATAACTTTTTTTTTGTACGCAGTAGAATGTTCAAAGTACGTTGCAGTTACTGTTGCGTAAAAACTTTAGTTCCATCACGAATGCACGTTAACGGTGTAGGGGAACATTAGTTTTAGCAAATACTTCAACTATAAAAAAAAATAATACAATGTCTCACGCACCCTTTCAACTTACCTGCACTAATCCACTGATATTTTATTTGCAGCTGGACTGATAGTCAAAATTTAGCAAATATTACAAAGAATCTCTCAATTGTAAAAATCAACTCTCAAAGTTGTATTCTTATTAATTAAAACCCTTTCTATTAAAAGTTACCTCTATTAAAAATCTTTTGCTATTCATTTTGCCAGGACTGCTAAACGATTCCCTTTTATTAAACTTCAATTCTTTGGGATTCATTTTTTCCAACCCCGTTAATCGATCCCTTAGTAAATAAAAACTCTCACTCACCTTTATTAAAATCATCCAGCGCTCGTAATAAATCAGTTTACTCTAGATGGGTTTAATCGGAAAAAAAAAATCATTCCATCGCTAGCGTACCTCAACGTTAATTTCGGGAAAAAGTCTCATCGGATCCAAGGTCCACGTATTTTACTAGAAGAATGACACAGTAACTGTTCCAGAGAAAAATTAATAAAATTTGGTTTAAATTATTCGTAGGACTTGTATATAAGATCTAGCTTTAGACGCTCACCAGCCTAAAAGTTTACAAAGACTGTTTTCAGTGTATCGGAAATCGTACGTTTCCTGTTGACATCCTTCAGATCGTTTATTAGGGGGTAGCAACAGCACTTTCGCCACATCACACGATATGGTGCAATCCTTTTTCAGCTGGAAGGTCAAATGTCCAGCGCTTCACTGTGTCTGCATTTGACACTGATATGGTTTAAAAATAGATATTTCCTAGAATCCACATTGCCTTCTCAGATTGGACTTTGAACCCTATGTCGCAATCGACCATATTTTAAGTCCTCTTCATAGAACCCCTGGTTGACTTATATTTTAAGTCCTCTTCTCGAATTTTCTTGTTTTTCCCCTGTTTAACCCATATTTTAAGCCCTCCCCTCTTCATAGATCCACCTATATTTTAAGCCCTCCCCTCTTTAAACCAAATCAGTTTTTGCGCATTTAATCGGTGTCATCCAACGTCCATACTATTTTTAGTATGTCTCCTGTATTTTAAAAAAAAATATTGGCTTTCGTCGCCGTATTTGAACGCGCTACCTCAGTACCGATAGCTGAAGCGTCATCGCCAAGGCACGGATTTTTGCGGAGATAAATCTCAACTCTGGCCCTGCTATCCGCTCGACAATATTTGCTACTGATAAAACGATTTCCTTCATTAAAAATAAAAACTAATTAAATAATGGGGTATCACTGAGAAAATACTGGGAAGAACAAACTGATTTCGTGCTAAAACATCTCCAGATTTCAGCTTACTTGAAAAACTATTGTTAGAAATGAACCAGTGACTTGAATCACTCAACTTCCATAAGAATACACAATTATGGTACAGTGTCGGGAAGAAATATGTTTCAACGAAATTCAATTGCATGTATTACGATCAGAAAAATAATTTAGTGGACAAAGTTTAAAATAGTTATTAAATGGTACCTTACAGTGCAAGTGCGCTTCAGGCGAAAAGCCTCCCCTTCGAACACTGCACCCCGTTTTTCCGAAGTAACTGCGTCACAAGTCTTCCTACATCATCCCTAAACAGAGAATCGGATTCAATGTGCAAGAAGATCAAGACCTCATTTGAAGGAGCACATAGTGGATACTGTACTCCATAGTGAAATGAACATTGGCCTCTTGTGGGACCTAGTTATATCCCTACTCCAAGAGAATTACTAATGAAAACGTGCTATTGTTAATGTATGTAATTCCGACAAAAAATGTTTTGTCTGTTTTAGCCACTTTGTATCCTGCAATAGGAAACACTGAACACCTTAACAACTATATACATTTAGAAGAAAACACATCAGGTCTAATTTTCCCTTTAACAATAAATCAAATATCTAAATTCGAAAAAATTAACATTTCTGTCTGGATACGAGAAAGAGATGTTCCCACTCTACATCACACCATTCAGATTTAAAGCGCACGCAAATCTCCTACTGTTATCAGACGATGAAAAGCAGCATTATTGTTCCATTAAGAATTTGTTTCTATGAAATTCAAAGGGAGAATGCTGTTTTCCATATTATAGGGAATGCAATTAATACATTCCTTGCAGATGGCTGTCCTTTAGGTTATGAAATAATCTTATTAGAACGCTTAAAATTGAGATGACACACATTAGCTCCTCGGAGAAGCGCTAGCGGGTTATACCCGTGTAATGAAAATATTCATTCGACATAAAAAAAAACCTACGCCAATATCGCGTACACTGACGTGCTCCTCTTAGCTGATGTGTTTGGTGGCAGATACTGACCCCTGCTATGTTTACGCAGCTCCTGCCTTCATACCTGAAGATGACAAATACTAGAGTTGATAACCTTACAATGTACCTTTTTGGAAGGCATACGAGGAGGAATTTCGGTGATATGCAGACAACGAGCATTTAGAATGAAAAACTGATTGCAAGTTTGCTTTACTGTCATACAAAAACCTGAAAAGAGATGAAATGGGTAGTACTTTACCCATGATACACCATGTGACTAGGTCGTTAAATCAAATTACATGCATAAACGAAAATTAGAAAAACAACGAAATGCTTGGTAAATTCAATGAGAATCACTAAAATGTAAAGAGTGTTGGAATATCTGTAAATGCACACACATTTCAGTGGATAGGTGAATATTTTCACAATTCTTTGGAAGTGGAAGGCACAATATCTGTAAAACATACTGTGACGAGAGAGAAAGTATAAAAATGTAGTGGGATGGTTGTAAAAAATCGCTTCAAAACAGAAAATTACAACGCAAATACTGAAAGATAGAAAAAAACGACTATTCGACGGTTATTCCAAACTGCTATCTCACGCTCTTTTCAGATTTCCTAGTTCTATAGTTCCCTGGTACGTAGCGCATAAGTGTGGGTGTAGTTGGCTATTTTTCGTTGCAAACACAAGTTGTTTTCACTATTAGTTATTTTTCCTGCATGAGAATACACATTTCTATACTACATTGCGTACACACGGATGGACGAATATCACAAAATACTTTGCATATAGAAAACATCAGCAAAGAACCACAGAAGTTTGGAAATTTAAAATCTGAAAACTCAGTGTTGATAAGAAAACAACAATATTTTCAGTACTTCCATGAAAAGTTCGGTCCCAGAATCGATCCGCTAGACCTAACTTTGCATTCTCTGACTTCAACCACCGATAAAACGTAATGTAAGCTCTCTCGTCGGTTATCCCAAGTCGCTATCTCTTTTCAGAGTTTCTGGTCCCCTCGGTACGTTTGAATAAGTGCATAAGTGTGGGTGAAGATGGCTATTTTTCGCTGCAAACACAAGTTTTTCGACAAAGATAGGGTGTTTCACTACAATCTAACACGGGATTTCATGTGTGTTTAGTTATTTTTCTTGCATGAGAATATTTCTAATCCTTCTCATAGACAGCAGGTTAGTTACTTCGGATCTAACAAAGCCAAGGTTTGAGATCCATAGTAAGACATGAACGTTTGTGTTGTTTTCCTACCAAGATCCCGACATCCTCTCACCCCCTTCTACTGGGTCGTATGAAAAAATCCTGTAACTGTTACGACAATTAGCTGCGTGAAGACGTATTTATTTTTAAAGCAAAGACACACTAATTTCGGACTCGCTAGCTAGAGAATGATATATTAACTTGCTAAAGTTTGATTTTAATGATCAGATAGTGTATACATCACCACTTTTTTAGTTCATACTAATATCTTCTAACTTTCAAAGGAAATATTGTCTCATTATAAGCGATTTCATACAAAGAGATACGCACTCTATGCTTCACATTTAAATCTATAGAGGTAACGGATCACTGCCCATCGAACACATCTGTGAAAAACACGCTATGATAGGGTTTGAGGAAGATTTTTAGCCCATGGGGGTGCTGCACTGCAGGAAAGCACATTATCTTTGATATCAGAACCTACATGAAAGTTATACTGTTTGGGTTTGAGAAAGATTCTTTAGTTAACGGGGCACCGCATGAATAAGTGCATAAGTGTGGGTGAAGACTGCTATTTTTCGCTGCAAACACAAGTTTTTCGACAAAGATAGGGTGTTTCACTACAATCTAACACGGGATTTCATGTGTGTTTAGTTATTTTTCCTGCATGAGAATATTTCTAATCTATCTCATAGACAGCAGGTTAGTTACTTCTGATCTAACAAAGCCAAGGTCTGAGATCCATAGTAAGACATGAACATTTGTGTTGTTTTCCTACCAAGGTCCCGACATCCTCTCACATGAAATATTACTGTACTAGGATCTAGAAAAATTACTATCCATTACATTAATTTTTTTATTACATTCATGTATTTCACCCCATTTTCTTGTCAAGAGCTAAAATTATTTGATGAATGAACGACAAAATATCTTCAAATGCAGTGGACGCATGACAGAATAACTTCAAAATAAGTTCCAATAGCTGAAAAAACAACTGTAAAAAATTAGATAAATACACACCGGGAAAGACAGAATTGCTTTCAAAACATTAAAATACCCTAAATGTGTGGCTGAATCACCTCCAAATATCTCCAGCACACTTTTAAAGGAAATATTGTCTCATTATAAGCGATTTCATACAAAGAGATACGCACTCTATGCTTCACATTTAAATCTATAGAGATAACGATTACTGCCCATGGAACACATCTGTGAAAAAACACGCTACGATTGGGTTTGAGAAAGATTTTTAGCCCATGGGGGTGCTGCACTGCAGGAAGGCACATTATCTTTGATATCAGAACGTACGTGAAAGTTATACTGTTTGGGTTTGAGAAAGATTCTTTAGTTCACAGGGCACCGCATTACACTAAAGCACACTGTCTTGTACGTATGTCTGTCTGTATGTTTGTTTCTCTCTGTGTGTGTGTGTGTTTGTGTCTATGTGTAAATATGTATGTTACTACGAAATGTGTGTACGTGTAGATGTGTGCATATATGTCAAGATGTAACTGTGTCTGCATGTTTGTTTCTCTCTAGGTATGTGTGTGTGTGTTAAAAAATGCGTTTCAGTGAATCGTGTATGTGTGCGTATGTGAGTGTGTGTATGTTCATGTATGTTAATATGTTTCTTTATATGTATATGTTTTCGTGCGTATGTGTTAAGATGTCTGTGTGCACATAGTCGTTTCTCTGTATGTGTATACGTCTTCATGTTTGTTTCTCTCTCTCTGTGCGTGTGTGTGTGTTGAGGTGTATGTATGTGTTTCATCTTTATGTGCATATGTTATCGTATGTGTGTGTGTGTGTTCACATGCAAGAATAAACATATTGTCTTACGGACACTTGCTTGCTACAGAACAAGCTAACAATTTAAAACGAGACTTGTGGTTATGCAAAATATTTCATGTGTGCGTATGTGAGTGTGTGTGTATGTTGATGCATGTTAATATGTTTCTTTATATGTATATGTTTTCGTGCGTATGTGTTAAGATGTCTGTGTGCACATATTCGTTTCTCTGTATGTCTATACGTCTTCATGTTTGTTTCTCTGTGTGTGTGTGTTAAAGTGTCTGTATGTGTTTCATCTTTATGTGCATATGTTATCGTATGTGTGTGTGTGTGTTTGTTCACATGCAAGAATAAACATATTGTCTTACGGACACCTACTTGCTACAGAAGAAGCTAACAATTTAAAACGAGACTTGTGGCTATGCAAAATATTTCATCACAGATCTTAACTTGAATACTCATATTTCAGGAGATGTAAGGATTTTTCTTCAGCACGTTCGAATATTTTTTGAACACGACTGTCTTACGTTACGTCTTACGTTACGTTTCCTGTCAGATGTCTCGTAACGAACAAAGCGTGTGTTCTGCTAATACAGAAGAGGACATTCAACCGAGAATATTTCAAACTTAGAATAATACGACATCCTGATGCGTTAAGAACGAAGTGGAGGGATACTAACAGCTAAAACACGACCTGAAGCGATCGAAATCCTGTTGTTTCGCGCAAGGGGACGAAGGGTGATAAAACGTAATACTACTGAAAAAATCCAGTTGTTTCAAAAAAGAGGTCTCTTTTTTGAAACAATTATTATTTGGTGGCCTCTTTTTTGAAACAACTGGATTTTTTCAGTAGTATTACGTTTTATCACCCTTCGTCCCCTTGCGCGAAACAACAGGATTTCGATCGCTTCAGGTCGTGTTTCAGCTGTTAGTATCCCTCCACTTCGTTCTTAACGCATCAGGATGTCGTATTATTCTAAGTTTGAAATATTCTCGGTTGAATGTCCTCTTCTGTATTAGCAGAACACACGCTTTGTTCGTTACGAGACATCTGACAGGAAACGTAACGTAAGACGTAACGTAAGACAGTCGTGTTCAAAAAATATTCGAACGTGCTGAAGAAAAATCCTTACATCTCCTGAAATATGAGTATTCAAGTTAAGATCTGTGATGAAATATTTTGCATAGCCACAAGTCTCGTTTTAAATTGTTAGCTTCTTCTGTAGCAAGCAGGTGTCCGTAAGACAATATGTTTATTCTTGCATGTGAACAAACACACACACACACACATACGATAACATATGCACATAAAGATGAAACACATACAGACACTTTAACACACACACAGAGAGAAGCAAACATGAAGACGTATAGACATACAGAGAAACGAATATGTGCACACAGACATCTTAACACATACGCACGAAAACATATACATATAAAGAAACATATTAACATGCATCAACATACACACACTCACATACGCACACATGAAATATTTTTCATAACCACAAGTCTCGTTTTAAATTGTTAGCTTGTTCTGTAGCAAGCAAGTGTCCGTAAGACAATATGTTTATTCTTGCATGTGAACACACACACACACATACGATAACATATGCACATAAAGATGAAACACATACAGACACCTCAACACACACACACACACGCACAGAGAGAGAGAAACAAACATGAAGACGTATACACATACAGAGAAACGACTATGTGCACACAGACATCTTAACACATACGCACGAAAACATATACATATAAAGAAACATATTAACATACATGAACATACACACACTCACATACGCACACATACACGATTCACTGAAACACACACACACACCTAGAGAGAAACAAACATGCAGACACAGTTACATCTTGACATATATGCACACATCTACACGTACACACATTTCGTAGTAACATACATATTTACACATAGACACAAACACACACACACACACACACAGAGAGAAACAAACATACAGACAGACATACGTACAAGACAGTGTGCTTTAGTGTAATGCGGTGCCCTGTGAACTAAAGAATCTTTCTCAAACCCAAACAGTATAACTTTCACGTACGTTCTGATATCAAAGATAATGTGCCTTCCTGCAGTGCAGCACCCCCATGGGCTAAAAATCTTTCTCAAACCCAATCGTAGCGTGTTTTTTCACAGATGTGTTCCATGGGCAGTAATCGTTATCTCTATAGATTTAAATGTGAAGCATAGAGTGCGTATCTCTTTGTATGAAATCGCTTATAATGAGACAATATTTCCTTTAAAAGTGTGCTGGAGATATTTGGAGGTGATTCAGCCACACATTTAGGGTATTTTAATGTTTTGAAAGCAATTCTGTCTTTCCCGGTGTGTATTTATCTAATTTTTTACAGTTGTTTTTTCAGCTATTGGAACTTATTTTGAAGTTATTCTGTCATGCGTCCACTGCATTTGAAGATATTTTGTCGTTCATTCATCAAATAATTTTAGCTCTTGACAAGAAAATGGGGTGAAATACATGAATGTAATAAAAAAATTAATGTAATGGATAGTAATTTTTCTAGATCCTAGTACAGTAATATTTCATGTGAGAGGATGTCGGGACCTTGGTAGGAAAACAACACAAATGTTCATGTCTTACTATGGATCTCAGACCTTGGCTTTGTTAGATCAGAAGTAACTAACCTGCTGTCTATGAGATAGATTAGAAATATTCTCATGCAGGAAAAATAACTAAACACACATGAAATCCCGTGTTAGATTGTAGTGAAACACCCTATCTTTGTCGAAAAACTTGTGTTTGCAGCGAAAAATAGCAGTCTTCACCCACACTTATGCACTTATTCATGCGGTGCCCCGTTAACTAAAGAATCTTTCTCAAACCCAAACAGTATAACTTTCATGTAGGTTCTGATATCAAAGATAATGTGCTTTCCTGCAGTGCAGCACCCCCATGGGCTAAAAATCTTCCTCAAACCCTATCATAGCGTGTTTTTCACAGATGTGTTCGATGGGCAGTGATCCGTTACCTCTATAGATTTAAATGTGAAGCATAGAGTGCGTATCTCTTTGTATGAAATCGCTTATAATGAGACAATATTTCCTTTGAAAGTTAGAAGATATTAGTATGAACTAAAAAAGTGGTGATGTATACACTATCTGATCATTAAAATCAAACTTTAGCAAGTTAATATATCATTCTCTAGCTAGCGAGTCCGAAATTAGTGTGTCTTTGCTTTAAAAATAAATACGTCTTCACGCAGCTAATTGTCGTAACAGTTACAGGATTTTTTCATACGACCCAGTAGAAGGGGGTGAGAGGATGTCGGGATCTTGGTAGGAAAACAACACAAACGTTCATGTCTTACTATGGATCTCAAACCTTGGCTTTGTTAGATCCGAAGTAACTAACCTGCTGTCTATGAGAAGGATTAGAAATATTCTCATGCAAGAAAAATAACTAAACACACATGAAATCCCGTGTTAGATTGTAGTGAAACACCCTATCTTTGTCGAAAAACTTGTGTTTGCAGCGAAAAATAGCCATCTTCACCCACACTTATGCACTTATTCAAACGTACCGAGGGGACCAGAAACTCTGAAAAGAGATAGCGACTTGGGATAACCGACGAGAGAGCTTACATTACGTTTTATCGGTGGTTGAAGTCAGAGAATGCAAAGTTAGGTCTAGCGGATCGATTCTGGGACCGAACTTTTCATGGAAGTACTGAAAATATTGTTGTTTTCTTATCAACACTGAGTTTTCAGATTTTAAATTTCCAAACTTCTGTGGTTCTTTGCTGATGTTTTCTATATGCAAAGTATTTTGTGATATTCGTCCATCCGTGTGTACGCAATGTAGTATAGAAATGTGTATTCTCATGCAGGAAAAATAACTAATAGTGAAAACAACTTGTGTTTGCAACGAAAAATAGCCAACTACACCCACACTTATGCGCTACGTACCAGGGAACTATAGAACTAGGAAATCTGAAAAGAGCGTGAGATAGCAGTTTGGAATAACCGTCGAATAGTCGTTTTTTTCTATCTTTCAGTATTTGCGTTGTAATTTTCTGTTTTGAAGCGATTTTTTACAACCATCCCACTACATTTTTATACTTTCTCTCTCGTCACAGTATGTTTTACAGATATTGTGCCTTCCACTTCCAAAGAATTGTGAAAATATTCACCTATCCACTGAAATGTGTGTGCATTTACAGATATTCCAACACTCTTTACATTTTAGTGATTCTCATTGAATTTACCAAGCATTTCGTTGTTTTTCTAATTTTCGTTTATGCATGTAATTTGATTTAACGACCTAGTCACATGGTGTATCATGGGTAAAGTACTACCCATTTCATCTCTTTTCAGGTTTTTGTATGACAGTAAAGCAAACTTGCAATCAGTTTTTCATTCTAAATGCTCGTTGTCTGCATATCACCGAAATTCCTCCTCGTATGCCTTCCAAAAAGGTACATTGTAAGGTTATCAACTCTAGTATTTGTCATCTTCAGGTATGAAGGCAGGAGCTGCGTAAACATAGCAGGGGTCAGTATCTGCCACCAAACACATCAGCTAAGAGGAGCACGTCAGTGTACGCGATATTGGCGTAGGTTTTTTTTTATGTCGAATGAATATTTTCATTACACGGGTATAACCCGCTAGCGCTTCTCCGAGGAGCTAATGTGTGTCATCTCAATTTTAAGCGTTCTAATAAGATTATTTCATAACCTAAAGGACAGCCATCTGCAAGGAATGTATTAATTGCATTCCCTATAATATGGAAAACAGCATTCTCCCTTTGAATTTCATAGAAACAAATTCTTAATGGAACAATAATGCTGCTTTTCATCGTCTGATAACAGTAGGAGATTTGCGTGCGCTTTAAATCTGAATGGTGTGATGTAGAGTGGGAACATCTCTTTCTCGTATCCAGACAGAAATGTTAATTTTTTCGAATTTAGATATTTGATTTATTGTTAAAGGGAAAATTAGACCTGATGTGTTTTCTTCTAAATGTATATAGTTGTTAAGGTGTTCAGTGTTTCCTATTGCAGGATACAAAGTGGCTAAAACAGACAAAACATTTTTTGTCGGAATTACATACATTAACAATAGCACGTTTTCATTAGTAATTCTCTTGGAGTAGGGATATAACTAGGTCCCACAAGAGGCCAATGTTCATTTCACTATGGAGTACAGTATCCACTATGTGCTCCTTCAAATGAGGTCTTGATCTTCTTGCACATTGAATCCGATTCTCTGTTTAGGGATGATGTAGGAAGACTTGTGACACAGTTACTTCGGAAAAACGGGGTGCAGTGTTCGAAGGGGAGGCTTTTCGCCTGAAGCGCACTTGCACTGTAAGGTACCATTTAATAACTATTTTAAACTTTGTCCACTAAATTATTTTTCTGATCGTAATACATGCAATTGAATTTCGTTGAAACATATTTCTTCCCGACACTGTACCATAATTGTGTATTCTTATGGAAGTTGAGTGATTCAAGTCACTGGTTCATTTCTAACAATAGTTTTTCAAGTAAGCTGAAATCTGGAGATGTTTTAGCACGAAATCAGTTTGTTCTTCCCAGTATTTTCTCAGTGATACCCCATTATTTAATTAGTTTTTATTTTTAATGAAGGAAATCGTTTTATCAGTAGCAAATATTGTCGAGCGGATAGCAGGGCCAGAGTTGAGATTTATCTCCGCAAAAATCCGCGCCCTGTCGATGACGCTTCAGCTATCGGTACTGAGGTAGCGCGTTCAAATACGGCGACGAAAGCCAATATTTTTTTTTAAAATACAGGAGACATACTAAAAATAGTATGGACGTTGGATGACACCGATTAAATGCGCAAAAACTGATTTGGTTTAAAGAGGGGAGGGCTTAAAATATAGGTGGATCTATGAAGAGGGGAGGGCTTAAAATATGGGTTAAACAGGGGAAAAACAAGAAAATTCGAGAAGAGGACTTAAAATATAAGTCAACCAGGGGTTCTATGAAGAGGACTTAAAATATGGTCGGTTGCGACATAGGGTTCAAAGTCCAATCTGAGAAGGCAATGTGGATTCTAGGAAATATCTATTTTTAAACCTTATCAGTGTCAAATGCAGACACAGTGAAGCGCTGGACATTTGACCTTCCAGCTGAAAAAGGATTGCACCATATCGTGTGATGTGGCGAAAGTGCTGTTGCTACCCCCTAATAAACGGATGTCAACAGGAAACGTACGATTTCCGATACACTGATAACAGTCTTTGTAAACTTTTAGGCTGGTGAGCGTCTAAAGCTAGATCTTATATACAAGTCCTACGAATAATTTAAACCAAATTTTATTAATTTTTCTCTGGAACAGTTACTGTGTCATTCTTCTAGTAAAATACGTGGACCTTGGATCCGATGAGACTTTTTCCCGAAATTAACGTTGAGGTACGCTAGCGATGGAATGATTTTTTTTTTCCGATTAAACCCATCTAGAGTAAACTGATTTATTACGAGCGCTGGATGATTTTAATAAAGGTGAGTGAGAGTTTTTATTTACTAAGGGATCGATTAACGGGGTTGGAAAAAATGAATCCCAAAGAATTGAAGTTTAATAAAAGGGAATCGTTTAGCAGTCCTGGCAAAATGAATAGCAAAAGATTTTTAATAGAGGTAACTTTTAATAGAAAGGGTTTTAATTAATAAGAATACAACTTTGAGAGTTGATTTTTACAATTGAGAGATTCTTTGTAATATTTGCTAAATTTTGACTATCAGTCCAGCTGCAAATAAAATATCAGTGGATTAGTGCAGGTAAGTTGAAAGGGTGCGTGAGACATTGTATTATTTTTTTTTATAGTTGAAGTATTTGCTAAAACTAATGTTCCCCTACACCGTTAACGTGCATTCGTGATGGAACTAAAGTTTTTACGCAACAGTAACTGCAACGTACTTTGAACATTCTACTGCGTACAAAAAAAAGTTATTTTTTTACCCGATTTCAACAGCGTGATGCGGTATACGTTCGCACGCAAACGATGTTAAAGACGGTTTTTTAGCCGACTTTTCTTCAGTGTAGCATTACTACGTGGAAACACAGATATCTGACGGGACCAACCCGATGGAGACTAATTTTAATAAGCCCAGCACTTGGAGGTTTAGGACGCGTCATTTCAAAAGGGTTTGTCTACATTGGGTACATTGAAACGCCCTTGTATCGTAAAGGATAGAATTGGGAGAACCGTCTCGGGACTTGGAAAAATATCGAGTCCGAAAACCACGATAAAGAGTGCTAGTGGGTTTTCACGATGTAGGGCAGTGCTCCTGACACGGAAGCAGCACAGATCCAAGATTCATTCGTTAATAAAACCCTTGTGATTCCCCGTTTGGAATAATTTCACAGGACTTAACCATCCGTCAGTGAAACGTTGTCCAGGGTGAGGATCCGAACACTGAGTCTTTTAGGTCGGCCCTATTACCCCTCAATATTTTTCATCGTGACGAGTATAATCAGTTTTTATTAATTTTTAACCCATCGGCATTTTCTGCGGGCCAGTCTTTTAAAAATAGTTACTGTGGATAGTCCTAGTAAGCGACAGCCAACAGTCACGGAGTTAAAAGAAATAAGTGTTACTGAAACGGATTTAAAATACGTGAGTTATAAAAAATACATATGTTAATGTGAAAGGACTATCGGGTTCATTATAAGAAATACGTAGAAAAAACTAGTTATAAAGAATACGAAGGTTGTAAAAAACGTACTAGGTTAATATCTGAAATGTCTGACCCGTTCGACACCTATCTAGGCCACATTAAGTACAAACCATAGTCGAGTGCGTCCGGCTATCGAGCCCAAGATAGTCGGTTCGAATCTCACTGCAGGGGGAGGATTTTTTTTTTTTTGATGAAACCCATCTACAGAAAACTGTTTTTTATTACGACCGTGGAGTGATTTTTTAATAAAGGTGAGAGAATTTTTGATGAGTATTTAATTATAAGGAATAAATACAGAGAATATACAACATGTTTAGAGAACTTGTAAAAGGACGTGAGTTTGTGAAGTTTTAATAGAGGTAACTTTTAATAGAAGGGATGTGTGGTTTTGGTGAGTGTTTAATTAATAAGAATACAACTTTGAGAGTTGATTTTCTGTTAAAGAAAGTTTTATTTAGAGAGCTGCATTAGGCATTCTGACCGTTGTCATTCAGAAAGAGTTGAGTGGTCTTGTAAAATTTCAGATGAATACCTAGAGAGTTTTTAAATACAGGAGATGTACTAAAATACGTATTGGACACCACCGATTAGTTTTTTAAGGGGAGGGAGGTTTAATAAGAATACAACTTTGGGAGTTGATTTTACAATTGAGACTTGTATCATCCTTTTCTGTGCAATTATTCTGAGGCGTGCATCAGCCGGTCCGAGGGAAGGAGGGGCCTTAAAATATAGGTAGAGCTTAAAATATTGGTCAACCAGGGGGTCTTTTTGGAGGTGTTTTTACAATTGAGACTTGTAATCATCCTTTTCTGTGCAATTATTCTGAGGCTTGTAATCCGAGGGAAGGAGGGGGCTTAAAATATAGGTAGGGCTTAAAATATAGGTCAACCAGGGGGTCTGCAAGTGGAGGGTTTAAAATAAAAGGTTAGTCTGAAATAAAGAAAAATCGAGACTATTCGAGAAGGAGGACTTAAAATATAGCTCAACCAGAGGGTTTGCAAAATCGAGGTTTTAAAATAAAAGGTGAGTCTGAAATAAAGAAAAATCGAGGCTATTCGAGAAGGAGGACTTAAAATTGGAGTTAAAAACTAGATAGCACCATGGGTTAAAAGGGGGAGGAATTTTTAATTACGAATTATTCATTATGAATTATTAATGCCACGATAGTTGCAACGCCAGGATCAATTTCCTGTTGATTGCAATATAAGTGTCAAAGTTCAGAAGGCAACGTGGACCAACACGGTCCAATTTCCGGTCGGTGACGTCATAGGGGGGGAAAGCACTAGTGGGGGATCCGTCGGTTGGTACAATACTACTTACCTTACTGTCTTGTTCTAGGTCTAATACCTGTCAGAGACAATGTACTCATCTCTTTCAGATCCATATTTCAATTCTGACTTATCTGTTTCACTAATCTACTTTTCAATTTCTTTCTCAGGTGCCTACAAGAGTTTTCAGCAATCAGTGGCAAGAATTTTCGTTTTCTTCTGGTCTTTATAGAGATCTGTACTTGTGTTTAGCTACACAGGCATCCTCCTATCCTTCCTAATGGTCCCTATGAGAGAACCTTACATCAGGACTTTGCTTGAATTGAGAGAGGCTGTCATAAGAGGAAACGTTCGCTGCTTAGCCTTTAAAGGCAGGATGCAGCTCGGTCAATTATTGGTAAGTCTTCCTCTCTTACTAATTGTTTGGGGGTTATTATTTTCTGATGACTTTGTAAGTATTTTAGTGTGACACACGAGAACGGTGAAACTGAATTTGCAGTGGTTTTTTGCATCACGCATTATTTATATATTACAATTTTAAGTTTACCTCCTCACATAGGGGCGGGGGTGGCTCAGTCGGTAACGCTCCAGGCTCGTAATCTGTAGTTCCCAGGTTCGAGTCCCAGCTGCGTCAGCATTGAGATTTTTCGCCGCAAAATTCCCCGCCCTGCCCACGGTCAGTAGGGGACACCGATGGTCTTGGAAATGCCGCCGTCCGTCGGATGGTACGTTAAGCCGTGGCCCCGTGTGCGGGAGAGCCATACTCTGTGCACGTTAAAGAACACGCTGGATGGCCTTGACGGGAAGCTACCATCTGTCTCCCAACAGCTGTTCCAGTGGGTCCCCTCCCCCAACCTTCTCTGAGCCTTTGGGGTCCTTGTGACCTGGCCATTTAGCTCATGGTGTGCAAAAAAGTGCCGTTCAGAGGTAAAACAACCCAACCAGGAAGACAGAAATAGACAGACAAATAAGCATGTCTTTTTACTTTAATGGTTGATGAGAAATGATGACAATCCTGATAGAGCTTCTAGATTGCTCTTTGTGCAGTGAGTAACTTTCTCTTAAGGCTTTACATCGTAGGATCCATCAGTTACTTAGTGAGCAGTAAAAATTAAGTTTCCTTATAGCCACTAACAACTTGAGGTTTCTAGAAGCTTGGAATTTTGCGGGATTTCTTTTTTCAAAGGAAATTTGAATTTTCCGCTTTATGTTCCTTCATGATACAACATTTCGGTAAGAACTTAAAGAGCTCAATTCCGAATCAATTTTCAGCGTTATTGCTATAGTTCAATTGTTTCAGAAAAATATCTGGCAAGCTGTCAGAAAGTGACACGAAGGTTGCCAGATCACTAACTTCTAAAAAAATCGTTGCCAGATATTTTTTCTGAATTCTGTAATCAACCATAGTGTTCGGATATTTTTTGAGCGACTGTATATTTCTAATTTTCATTTTTTTTGGCAGAGAAAGTACGGGAATCTTCGGATCATTTACCTTAAATGGATTCTCACCTGAAATGAAGTTTTTCTGCTAAAACATTCAGCAACATGTCGTCTAGTCCCTCGCCTGTTTCGTACTGTCCGTGCTGGTTTTTGTGAAAGGTAAACACGTTGGAAACCTGTAAAAAAAGATTTACAGGCGTTGAGTAACTTCTAATCATTGAAAAACTATTCCTACATAAATCTCGCCCAAAGCCAATCCATGGACTCGATTACATATTAGGAGCCTGGAATTGTTAGTAACAGGAATGGAGGCGAAAAAAATTGTAAACCACTAAAAGGAGGTCTCGGGCCCCTGGGACCAAAAAAAATGAATAGTTATTTCACACAATCTCTGAAGAATTGGTGAAAACCTATTTTAAGTGTCACGTACGAATTATCAACAGAATAAATACTGAAAGAGACTGTTACTATTACCCTCATAGTTTAGTGCACTGCAATGCGTGAGTTTTACCTCTCTCTGAACCGAGGGCAGCATACGGGAAAAAATAACCATATCTCCAAAAATGGGCAAAATCAAAAGATGTTTTTGAAATTTTGCTTATCATAGGCAATTTTGCCTCCCTCTGGAGTATGGCTCTCTGGGCCATACTGCTCTCTGCTCCGCTTGATCACCCTTAGTTATGCCTCTGGCCTTGGGCGTCGGCAGAAATTATTTAAGGGAGTGGGCCAAAATGGTTTCAGAGGGGGCAAAACAACAAATTAGCATGAGCCATTGTAAAGGACGGATTTCTCTCCCCCTCCCCCCACTTTCTATCGATGGAACATGAGCATAAGGCTTTTTGGCACGCCGTTCCCATGATGCTGAGAACTGGACTGCCCTGTGGTTTAAAGGTAGAGTGCTCTAGCATGTATCTGGAGAGTTGCAAGTTCGATTCTCGCTGCATCAGCAATAGCTTTTTTTTCGCATGAATATTTATTGAATTCTATATCTACAAGTAATCTCTTTACTAATTCTATATCTACAGGAAAATCTATTTATTGAATTCTATATCTACAGGCAATCTATTTACCAATTCTATATCTACAGGTAATCTATTTACTATGGATGTATTTTTCATAAACAACACTTGGAGCGACTTGCTCATTAACATCTAAATCATTAGCAACAATTGGAAAAAGCATAAGATAATAAGTTGCCCCTCCCGAAATGTAGATGGCGCAACTGCCACATTCAGTGAAAGATTTATAGGTCATGTCATGGAAGTAAACTATCGTCCGATAGTTGGTTTAGCAGTAGAGCGCTATAATAGGTATCTGGAGGGTTCGATTCCCGCCCTGTCGGCAATAATTTTTTTTCAGATAAATATTTACAAGGAGATGTCCGGCGGCCAAAGGTAACCAACGACGTCAAACTGGTCAGTCACGGCGGCAGGTGATTGGTGAGGTCAGCGGAGGTCACCTGATAGGTACAGTCGCTCAAAAAAATATCCGAACACTATGGTTGATTACAGAATTCAGAAAAAATATCTGGCAACGATTTTTTTAGAAATTAGTGATCTGGCAACCTTCGTGTCACGTGACACGAAGGTTGCCAGATCACTAATTTCTAAAAGTAGATTACCTGTCCAGAAGATTTCGTCGTTTCACGTGACACGAAGGTTGCCAGATCACTAACTTCTAAAAAATCGTTGCCAGATATTTTTTCTGAATTCTGTAATCAATCATAGTGTTTGGATACTTTTTTGAGCGACTGTAGATGCTGGCTGCGGCTACAGAACTTTGAAGGAGAGAGAGAGCGCTTTTCTCTCTCTCTGCATGCTTGATACTCAGCTATCCCTTGTTTTAATAAACGAGGTTGTGTCTGCCGCATGGTGGCCAGTGTACGCCTGAGTTTGGTTTGGCGGGATAGGCAACCATGTTGGATACGGGGCCACAGTATTGGTCGCCCTATTTGTGTGTGAATATATGTATAAATATATGAAATAAATATTTAATTCAAAGTCGTCTTGACGACTTCGACTTAACACCCACACGAAAGCGAAACGACCGCAAATAGTAGCAAATAGGTGTCGGCAGGAAATGACTTTCACACCGTTCATTAATGGGCGCAGATTTAATGAGAGCAATCATGCACATATATTATCATAATACATTTAAGAATGCTGGAAAACACGACGCAAAAGAAAAGAAATTTTTGTTGCAAAAAAAGTAACATTTTTCATATTAATAAATAAAAAAAGTTTATAAAAATAAAAGAAAACGTAAAAAAAATCAAGATTATATATCGTTAAGGAAAAATTATCAATGTTTGTTACACTTCATATTATTCAACATAAATCAGTTTTTCGGTAAATTTTCCAGGGTGGTGGAGACAGGATTTTTCAGGACATTCTAACCACATGGTTGGTGCGACCTAACGATGCAAACAGTTGAGAATCATTACTGCACAATAGGGCCGGATGAAGGATACCCTATGCACGTTAAAGAACACGCTGGATGGCCTTGACGGGAGGCTACCATCTGCCTCCCGACAGCTGTTCCAGTGGGTCCCCTCACCCAACCTTCTCTGAGCCTTCGGGGTCCTTGTGACCTGGCCATTTAGCCCATGGTGTGCAAAAAAGTGCCGCTCAGAGGTAAAACAACCCAACCAACCCGGATGATGGAGGTAAGACAGTAAGGGTAATGGAGACAAAATATTATTCAACTTGTGCAAAATTCATGTATTTTTCATGAAATATTTTATAGATTTAGCAATGGCTACCTCTTTAACGGAGGGGGGAAATAGTATGCTACAGTTCAGTTTAATTTTTTTTATCGATTCAGGCTTTCTACACATTACCTATTTATGTACCAAATTAAAATCAGTACTAACACTTTCTAAGATGGTTAGCTAGCAAGCGTACTATGTTATTGTCAAATAACCAAGATTCGGAATCATAGGTGTTTTAATATTTACTTGAAATTTCTGCTCTAAAAAAGATTGTCATTTAATGAAATATTTTGGAATGAATCTTACAGAGTGCTGAAGGAGGTCTGATGAAGGACTTCGCTGATAGCATTCGTCGTCATCCTGAAGATATTGTATCGACAGAAGATGAGGGTTTGCAGCTCCTGAGGAAAGAGAGACGCGCCCTAATCTCTTCGCGTCTCTATTTTGATATTCTCTTCCACAGAATCGGTCCAGAAGATTTCGTCGTTTCTAGTGATTTGTTGGGACCAAATCCTTTCTCTGTCTCCTTTACGAAGGACTTCTGCTGCATCAAGAAATTCAACACAATGTAAGTGCTTAGTGTAAGTTAGCTTCGCAAATTGGTATTGCGAATCTTTGACAATGGATCACCAGTTAATTGCATTTTCAGTTCGCATCAGGAATAGAGGATGTCTGTAAGTCCCGACAAGTTCACCAATAGGCTTGAAAACTGCGATGTGTACGTGCATTATATTACAAAACAATAGCCGGATACTTCCATGTCAGCTCCAAACTCCCAATCTGAAGTTCCCAGGTTCGAGTCCCATCAGGAAGCGTTAAGATTTATCTCCACAAAACTCCACATCCTGCTCTCGGTGAGAAAGGGGACACCGATGGGCATGGAAAGACCACCGTCCATCGGATGGGACATTAAGCCTTGGCCCCGTGTGTGGAAGAGCCATAGCCTAGGCATGTTAAAGAACACTGAAAATCCTTGACAGGAGGCTACCATCTGTCTTCCAACAGCTGTCCAGTGACTGATAGTCCCTGTCGTGATCCGTGATGGCGAATGATTAACCACTCTATAGTAGAGGGCAATCAACTGGTCTCTTACTTAAATTCACCTTACTAAAGTGAAATAATATGTTCGCAGATTGTTACACCCGTACCGACGTATACATCAGACTTGCTGCACCAAGTGATGTATAGAGATATGTCCAACAATTCATGCACGAGAGTTGTATAGGGATGACACAGTTTATTTACGTTTATATACAATCAAGTGCTGGGGACGAGCTCCACTCTGTAGGTCTTTGCTGCTACAAACAATTATGCAATGAGGTGGAGAACCGCACTTTGCAGATTCTCGCTTTACCAACCTCAAACTCGGCGAAAGGATATCCAACCCTTGCCTACAATGTGGTTCACACAGAACTCACCTCAGTTGCACAGAACTGTACTTGGTTCACCAAGAACCGAACCTTGATTCTCACATAGATCCTAACCCTCCCTTTAAGGATTTTGTTTCAGTAAGAGCGGCATCCCTTGACGTGTGTTCAAACGTCCTTCCTGTTTGACAGCGATGCTCAAGACTGTTGTTTACTATTACCTGGCTCGTCTCCAGAGCTCACACTCGTGCCCCAGGCTAGTTGTAAATGGCCGTAAAAGGAGTTTTGGACTCGGCATGTGCAGGCAGCCAACTCAGACCCGAAAACAACGTCTATGAGTCACATCCCCCCAATAGCACATCCAAAAACACAATACATAAAAATACAAGAAAACAAGAACAACACATTAAAAATGCAACAATAAATAAAATTAAATAAATTAGAGGGGCAATGCAACACGTCTCTTCCCCTAAAGAGTTTTATTAGTTTTTACCATACTTATAAAACTCATGCCTTTTATCACTCTAATGTCAATAACACCCAGCTTGACTGGTGAACAATGTTCCCAGCCAAAGACTGCCCAGTTAATTTACTTGGAGTGAACCAAACGTCTCTGCCGCTCAGATGCAATTAACTTCAGTTCACTTCTCTGAATGCTTGTAGGCTCGGTGATCTTAACAGTCTGAACAGAGCATCTCCCCAAAGTGAGTCAGGTGAATGCCGTCCCTTCTCATTTTGACACCCCTATGAGTTGCCAGCTCACCCCTTTCCATTGCAACCCCTAACCTAATTACCAACATCCCCAGGAATTTGTACAGGCAGCAATCACGACAGGGCGTCAACATTGCAATGCAATTTTCCATGTTGATGAGTGATTATAATATTATAACGTTGAAGGGCCAATGCCCATCCCTTTAATTTCGGCTCCTGTGAATAGCTCTTTGTCACCAGCTTAAGCGGATTATAATCCGATACCACATAGATCGTTGCTCCAAAAATCAAATTTTCAAACTTCTTCAGAGCCCATACAATAGCGTAAGATTCCTTTTCTATTGTGTTCCATCGAACTTGGGTTGGGGTCAATTTCTGAATGGGAAATGCCACTGGGTAAAAATTTCCTTCTAGATCTTTTTGTGATATATAAGCTCCGACCACAAAAATCAGAAGAATCACAGTCCAAAACAAACGGTTTGCTACAGTCCAGCACATATTTCGCAGGTGCATCAAAAGCTTCTGTTTCAGTGCCCATTCTTCGTTTTCCGACCAAGGCAGCTTTGACGGGACTCTCTTGCCATTTAATGCCTTCAGTAGCCGCGCAATCTTGGCATAATGCGGGACGTACTCGCAGTAGTAACTGCAAAAGCCGAGAACACTTTGGAGTTCCCTTTTATTAGTCAGACGGGGCAAGTTTTTAATGGCCGTTAGCTTCTTAGGATACGACTCTGTGTTCCCTGATTCCACTATGTGGCCCAAATATTCCACTTTCGGCTGAACAGAGGTGCATTTATCGATGTCAGCGGGGAAGCCGATATTTTCCAATTCTTGTAGCACTCTATCTAAGTGAATAAGATGTTCCTTCCATGTTTTTGAAAATATGGCCATCATCTATGTAAGCACATGAATATTACTGGTGTTTGTCCAGTGTGTTATTCACAACTCTTGTGAAGCAAGCCGAACTGTTCTTTAACCCAAAGGGTAAAACAGCCCACCTATATTGCCCCTTATGGGTGATAAATGCCTACTTTCTTCTCACAACGGGATTTGCCAATAACCACGAAGCAGATCTATAGTTGAAATATAATGGGCCCTTCCCATCTGAATTATCTTTTGTTCTGATATAATTATCTTTTGATCTGAAAGTATCTCCCCATCTGAAATATCGTTTTGAAAATATGACCACCATCTATGTAAGCACATGAATATTAGTGGTGTTTGTCCAATGAATTATTCACAACTCTTGTGAAGCAAGCCGAACTGTTCTTTAACCCGAAGGGTAAAACAGCCCACCTATATTGTCCCTTATGGGTGACAAAGGCCTACTTTCTTCTCACAACGGGATTTGCCAATAACCACGAAGCAGATCTATAGTTGAAATATAATGGGCCCTCCCCATCTGAATTATCTTTTGTTCTGATATAATTATCTTTTGATCTGAAAGTATCTCCCCATCTGAAAGTATCTCCCCATCTGAAATATCGTTTTGAAAATATGACCATCATCTATGTAAGCACATGAATATTAGTGGTGTTTGTCCAATGAATTATTCACAACTCTTGTGAAGCAAGCCGAACTGTTCTTTAACCCGAAGGGTAAAACAGCCCATCTATATTGCCCCTTATGGGTGATAAATGCCTACTTTCTTCTCACAACGGGATTTGCCAATAATCACGAAGCAGATCTATAGTTGAAATATAATGGGCCCTCCCCATCTGAATTATCTTTTGTTCTGATATAATTATCTTTTGATCTGAAAGTATCTCCCCATCTGAAAGTATCTCCCCATCTGAAATATCGTTTTGAAAATATGACCATCATCTATGTAAGCACATGAATATTAGTGGTGTTTGTCCAGTGAATTATTCACAACTCTTGTGAAGCAAGCCGAACTGTTCTTTAACCCGAAGGGTAAAACAGCCCACCTATATTGTCCCTTATGGGTGACAAAGGCCTACTTTCCTCTCACAACGGGATTTGCCAATAACCACGAAGCAGATCTATAGTTGAAATATAATGGGCCCTTCCCATCTGAGTTATCAGCCCTGCAATGTCCTCCATGGGATAAGAGTCTGTCTCCGTGCCAACATTAAGGGCATAGAAATCAACGCATAATTGAAGAGAGCCATCCTTCTTAGCAACACAGACAATGGGATGGGCATGCGCACTGGCTGCAGGCTCAGTGATTCCTACTTCGAGAAGTTCCTTAATTTGCATGTCCACCTGCGACCTAAGGGTTTCAGGTACTCGGTAGTGGTGTTCTTTCCAAGGGACAAAAATCAACTTTCAATTTAATTTTATGTTGACTCCACTCGAGCTCTGCCCAGAATTCCTGAAAAGAAACCCTGATTCCTGCTTGAAATATTATTTAACTGATGCTGCTGGTAGCCACTTAATCCATGCAAATTATGCTGCTCAATCCTATCGCTGGGGTTCGATCCCCCCCCCCCCCCTCTATCTCTAAACGTAGGAACATATCTTACTTCTCTAAAGTCAGAGTCATCCCCAAAAATGACTCCTGTACCATTTATTCTAGCCCAGTATTTCCGCAATTTGTTGATACGTACATGTCTTATTTCCGTCTTCCATCTGTACTATATGACTTACGGAGAATTCTTTCTTGTTACAGTTCCCGGTCCCATCCATCTCGAATCAATTTTATTATTGTCATTAGGAGTCATGAGCAACACTCGGTCCCCCCACTTCAAATTGTCTACGAGGTAGATTTCCTCTTATAGTACTCGGCGAAAGAGGACTGTTGACGTTTTGCAGTAAGACTTGCCTCGGCAGCTGCCTTCTCAAGGCTTTCTTTCTAGTTCTGCAGATATTTCACAGCTGCTTGCGCTAAGCCTAATGGAATATATGCTTCTCCTGCCGAGGTAGATTTTAATATACTAAGTGGCCCCACTGGGATTAAACGGAGCTACTCCGGTTGTGCAATTAGGGACCTCCCGGTATGCCAAAAGTAAATATGGCATATGCCGGTCCCATTGCTTAGGTTCTTCCCTGATCACATTTTGCATAGTTTTCTTTAAAACCTGATTCCATCATTCGCAAAGTCCGTACGCCTCAGGGTGCCACACGAGGTTGACCACCTTGGGGAAGATCCAATCACTTTTCAAAATTCTTGGTTCAGTTGAGAGGGAAAGTTTGAACCCCTATCACTGGCTATTACATTAGGTATATCTATCATTAATGAATATATCCAGTAGGGCTTTAAATGCAGCCTTCGCAGTCACAGATGTCAATCAATCGGCTTCCAGCCATCTCGTGCAATGATCTACTAAACAGAGTACGAATTTATGACCTCTTGCTGAAGCTGGGTTAATAGGTCCAATTATATCTAGGTTCACTACCTCAAAGGGGAGCTGCGGTCTGGCCACAGGTGTGATAGGAACCCTATGCTTTGGCTTTACTGTGCCGACATTTAATTCACGTATTACAAAACTCTGTAATATCTTTCTTTAAAGCAAGCCAGAAAAAGGAATATTTCACTCTCTCCATACTTCTCCTTATTCCTAGGTGGGATCTGAACACCTGCTCATATATTCTAGTTCTAGGATATTTCTGCATCTGGTCCGGGGAACCACCATTTGCATCACCTTGTCGCCTGTAATTTTATCTACCCTGTATAATAATTTGTCCTTTATCACATATTGGCCCTTCTTTTGCTTGACCTGCTTCCATGTACCTATCAGAGTAGGGCAATTCCACTGTTCCTGCTTGAAACAACTTGCCTCAGCCAGTTCCCCCTCCTCTTGTTCCATGTAGGTATCCTGGATATCTTCTTCTTTTATCCGACCTCGAGTTTCTTCTATTATCGATTCTCTTGCACTGTGTTCAGCTCCGCTCTCGGTTTCTTCAGTGCCTGCATTCTCCTGCCTGTCACCTCCTATATCTGAGTGACAACGACTGTCCACTGCTCCGATAAAGGGAAACATTTGTATCAGTTCTTTTTCTTCATCTCGGTTTACTCTACCGTGATCGTCATATAACCAATGTGTCATCCTCATCTCTATTATCTTACTCATTTCCTGTTTCTCCTTACGCCCATTTCTTATTATATTCTGCCAAGTGCTTGGGTTGGGTTGTTTTACCACTGAGCGGCACTTTTTTTGCACACCATGAGCTAAATGGCCAGGTCACATGGACCCCGAAGGCTCAGAGAAGGTTAGGGGAGGGGACCCACTAGAACAGCTGTTGGGAGACAGATGGTAGCCTCCTGTCAAGGCCATCCAGCGTGTTCTTTAACGTGTACAGGGTATAGCTCTCCCGCATACGGGGCCACGGCTTAACGTCCCATCCGACGGACGGCGGCCTTTACAAGCCCATCGGTGTCCCCTACTGACCGTGGGCAGGGCGTCTGCCAAGTGACTACCTGGACATCTTGCTTCCCATTAATGCCCGAGGAGCGCTCCATTTCCGCCTGTTTCTGCCTTTTTCTCTTATGTAAATACTCCTCCTGTACAGTCGCTCAAAAAAATATCCGAACACTACAGAAATTAGTGATCTGGAAACCTTCGTGTCACGTGACACGAAGGTTGCCAGATCACTAATTTCTAAAAAAATGTTGCCAGATGTTTTTTCTGAATTCTGTAATCAACCATAGTGTTCGGATACTTTTTTGAGTGACTGTACTTCCCCAGGGCATTCATAACGCACATTAACTCTTCTTGTCCGTCTCTAGCAGACTCTTCCAGGGCATGTAAACTATCCGGCATAATCAACATATCAGCACTCAATTCTTCCACCATCGCACACAAAATTTCCCACTTTCCCCCATATACTCCTGCCTGACTTTCATCGGCAGCCGGCTTGAGAGGGAAGTGATTAATGGAGCCTCCAATTTGCCTCCGAAAGCATTCATAGCACAATCTTCGCCTCCGACTTCTTATATTTCTCTGAGACTAAAGAAACTTTTATGACTGAAACCTGAGCTCCAGAGTCCACAATAGCATTAAACATCTTCACTCGAACCGTCGTTAAAGACTCAAAGCCGTGACATGGATCCCTACATCTCCGCCTTTCCGTGTTGTAGTTTTTCAATCTTGCTTCTCGTTCTAATGTCGTCATAAACTGGTACCCAACTTTTGCAATAATGACTCCCCATCACTCTAGCGCCGACTCGTGAGTGTTCACATTAAACTCTCTGGCCACTTTCGTATTCTTGTTACACTCCTTAGCCAAATGACCTTTCTGGTTACAGATGTAGCATGATCTGAAAGAAAAGCTCTTATTCTGTTTTCTTTTAAAACCATTATTTTTGTTTTCCGCCAATCTGTTTTGCGGGCTCGAATTTTGTCCTAAATTCCTTTGACTAAAATTTAATTTCGTAGCTGACTGGCCAAATCTGTTTTCTCTATTTTCTGATTTAAATTTTTTACGAGAATAAATCTTGCAGGTTCTTTGTGCCTGCAAAAAGTTCTCTGCAAACTTGGGCAATTTCGTGGCAATTTTTCCACGATCCATTATCCTGTAACATGATACGATTTTTTGCATCCGGTGGTAATAGATCTTTAATTTTGTCGGCTAATATCAATTTTTTTAATTTTTCGAACACTTCCCGACTCTTCATAAAATAATTCAAGTGACTCTTCATTCGAGACGAAAACTGAGTCCAAGTTTCCGTAGAGAACTTAAACATCGAATCGAATTTCCTTTTATACTCCAACGGAGCCAATTGGCTGTCTTTTAACAACATGACAGATTTAATTTTTTCGTAGCTTTGAATTTCCTCGTCACTAAGAAAAATAAAAATGTTTCATGTTCTCTCCCCTAGCAAAGGATACACTACCAATACCTTGCAAGTCCTCCGTTATGTCGTATCCTTTAAACAACTTCTCTATCATCTCGAAATAAGCTGGTAATTCTTCCTGTTTTTTCGGTAAAGGATAGTTATTAGGGTTTAGAATTTTCTGAAGCCTTTTTTAATTTTAGATCTCCCACATCCACTGAACTTTGATTTCCTCCGCTGTTGTTATTTGTCCTCTCTATATATAATCATGTAAGTTCCATTTCCCTATCTAATCTTCTTTGCTCTCTTCTTTCTTCTCTGTCTCTTTCTTCTTTCTCTTTTCTATATTCCATAGGCTTGTAATTGGTAGCTAGGCATAAACTGGAAGGAGAGCTGTGTAACAATCCCCAGTGATGATGCACAGAACCGGCCAGGTCTAGCACCTAATATCCGACCCCGCCTTCTCGTGGTGCAAGCCGTTAGTACCTTTCAAAAGAGATATTCTCTTTTGGAAGGGAAGGGGAGGGCTGCCAGTTCAGTATGGCCTACTGATCTGGTCATCTATGCCCACTTTTTTTTCTTTTTTTTTCAACCCTGCTGAAGAGTGGTCAACTTTACAGGGTATTGGTGATAACTATTTATACCTACTAGACTGGACTTGCTGCACTGGTGGGCCTCTGTTGAGGGAGAATCTGCCGCTGTGTTTTCTGTTTGCTTTCTGGGTTGCCAGCCCTAAGTGAACAGAGGCATGAGATACCTTATATCAGCTGGTGGATAATCCTAATCAGAGGCTATCGCAGGTACCTGAACCTCACTTAGCTAGTTGGGCATCGTCAAGCCTAAATTGGAGTAATGTGTCTCAGGCAGGTCATATGGCTCTTGAAAAAGTCCATTTGAAAAGGTGGTGCCTGAAGTTCCTACCAGCATCGGTGACTTCAGCCTTTAGCAGAGGGGGGGAACAGGTGTTTGCCCCAAGCCTGCGAACAGGGGGCTGTTTGATATTGTTGGCCCTGCCTATCTCAATAAACCAAGTTTCTTTAAAAATCCTACCAGTCATTTTCTCTCTGCAGAAACGTGGAACGTGAGGTCATTACATAGAGATTATTCTCTTGATGTCCTGACTCTGTAGTAAACTGTATAAAATAACTGACAAAGGAATTCTGACAAAAAGTAAATAGTAGTAAACTGACAAAGGAATTCTAGGCTTGCAAGAGACCAGATGGACAGGTAAAGGTGAGATACTTAAAAATAACTTTAAATTTCTCTTTACAGGGAGGGAGGATGGAAAGCATCACCAAGGCGTGGGTCTGCTTCTCAGCAGACACGCTAGTGTCTGCTGAGAAGCAGGAAGTGATGCTCTTCTAGGATATGAGTGCATTAATGAAAGGTTTCTTACAGCAAAATTTCAGACAAGCATTAAAGTCTTGAATGTTATCTGCTGTTATGCCCCCACTGAGGATTCTGATGAGGATGAGAAGGATAGGTTTTACGGACAACTTCAGGATATTTTGAATTCTGTCAAGAAAGGAGATATTACCCTTGTTCTAGGTGACTTCAATGCCAAAGTTGGTACTGACTCTGACCTTTGGGGAGGAGTAATAGGCCCTTTTGGTATTGGTAGCTGCAATGGGCAACGTCTCCTACAAGTAAGTAAACTTAATGGTTTCAGAATAACTAACATTTATTACAATCACCGCGACATACATAAGTACACATGGGTTTCACCTGATGGCTGCATAAGAATATGATTGATTATATATTAGTTAACAGCAAATGGGCTAGTTCTGTTGGGAATACCAGGACATATAGGGGAGCTTAAATCGGATCTGACCATTACCTTGTTAAAATAGTCTTGCAACTTAAACTTAAAAAGTGTTGTGCTAAGGTTAAAAATTTTACCTTTAATACTGAAGCTCTGAAAGACCCAGTTATAGCCAAAGCTTACCATGATAGGTTACTTAGTCATTATGACAGTCATGGTTTGCTTACTACTGAAGTTGAGGAAGAATGGGACCATTTTAAACAGGCTTTTTTGGAAACTAACGGTACTCTTTTAGGTAAAAAGGAGCAGAAAAGACAGAATTATTTGAGCGATAAGGCACTTGAGCTTATTTCGGAAAGAAAGAACTGCAGGAATGTCCTTAATCAATACCCTACTAGTCCTAATAGGAAGCATTACAGAGAGCTTAATAAACGTGTAAAGGATCAGTTAGCTGCTGATAAGAATCTTTGGCTTGATGGTTTGGCTGACATAGCCGAGGAAGCAGTTAGACAGCATAACATCAGAGAGCTGTACCAGAGAGTTAATGTTTTGTGTGGTAGAAAAAAGACAGGCATACAGGGATTAAAGGATAAACTAGGTAAGGTTAATAGAAGGATCAGGATTCTGTCATACCTAGGTGGGCTGAGCATTTTAGTGATGTTCTAAACAATGTGGTTAGTTCTACTCCCATTGTTTGCAATGATGATAGATGCATTGGTGGCTTTAATGTTGGCCCTATGACACAATCTGAAGTTTTTTTTGGCGATCTCTAAACTTAAACTACATAAATACCCAGGGGTAGACGAAATTGCTACGGAAATGCTTAGAGCTGGAAATGTTTCGGTTATGACTTGGATGACTGAAATTTTCAATATCTTTTATGATAAAGACATGTTTACTAAAGATTTGTGTTCCGATATTTTTTTTGAGCGACTGTACATATTGCTTTTGAAATTTCTCCATTTCGCCAATCATGAACTAGAAATAAATCGAAACGATATTAATCTCGACCAACTATTGAATATAAGGAAACTCTTTGAAGCATTGAATTCTCAATTCAAATCTGTTTATGAGCCATCCGAAGAACTGGCTGTCGATGAAATAATAGAAATTTAAGGGTCATGTCTTGTTCCGCCAGTATATTACGAAGAAACAAAAAATGGCTACACATACGGTATAATATGCAAGTATATATGGGAAAAGATAATTTAATTATCTAGCGAGGTATGTAACAGATATTGGCGATGTGCGTCACGAGATTAACAGACGAATATGAATTGCTTCCGGGACTTTTAAGAATCTATGGAGAGTGTGGAGAAATAGGCGCATACACCTAAAGACTAAAATTAGACTGAATAATAGCATATAAACTGACAGGCTCCTGTCAGACCTCTGTGGCAAGCAGCTGCTTGAGGGGGTATTTATTTATTATATTATTAATAGTTTGGTTCTTTCTAGGGTTAGTTATGTTAGTGAAACTTGGACACTTTGTAAACAAGATAACAGGAAACTAGATGCTTTTTATTCTAGATGCTTACGCAGTATCTTGGGCATTAGGTGGTTCAACTTTGTAACTAATGATGAGGTTAGGCTTATAACCTGCTTAAAGCAGGTTGCCGACTTCTTAGTCGGCAACCTGCTTTAAGCAGCATATTGTGCAGAGAGAGACTTCGTTGGTTTGGCCATGTTGCCCGTATGAATAATTATAGATTGGTGAATAGGGTTATGAAGAGTGTGCCTAAAGGTCTCAGAAATAGGGGGAGACCTAGGATGCGGTGGACAGACAATGGCAAACAGGACCTTGTTAGAATAGGTGTGCAGTGGCCAGATGCAGCAGATTTAGCTCAGACAGACTTGCTTGGAGGATTAAATTGCGCGTTCTGGTTGAACCTCCGTAGCCCATGACTGCTTGAGGATGATAATGATAATGATGAAAAATTTAGGCCAGAGAGAGAAAAAAAAATCCATTTTGTAGTTGGTTTTAGATTATTTTCAAAGTTACGGAGCTTTGGATACGGTTTTCACTTCATATAACATAGAAGTATCCCATTACATTTGATAATGTAGTGTCTATCCCAGACCTGGGCAAACGTTTTAGCCGAAGGGCCGAATTCAAAGCTGAAATGGAAGGGAATATATAATCAATAATGCATGTAAAACAGGCGAAAAAAAAATCTAAAGAAGCAAATTATAATTTTAATAAAATTAATTATTCATATAAGAATTTGCTTCCCCGAAGTTGGACTTCTTTTCCTCTATAGGTTCCTTTTTTCCTTTACAAATTTAACTTACTTGTCTTCAGTAGCTCACGAGCTTCACAAAAAGAAGTGATGCGCCCATAGTTTGTCCAGCCTGGTCTATATATTCTTTTAATGCTGGTATCTAAATTATTTTGGCGCCCATAGTTTGTCCAGCCTGGTCTATATATTCTTTTAATGCTGGTATCTAAATTATTTTGGCGCCCATAGTTTGTCCAGCCTGGTCTATATATTCTTTTAATGCTGGTATCTAAATTATTTTGGCGCCCATAGTTTGTCCAGCCTGGTCTATATATTCTTTTAATGCTGGTATCTAAATTATTTTGGTGCTCATAGTTTGTCCAGCCTGGTCTATATATTCTTTTAATGCTGGTATCTAAATTATTTTGGCGCCCATAGTTTGTCCAGCCTGGTCTATATATTCTTTTAATGCTGGTATCTAAATTATTTTGGTGCTCATAGTTTGTCCAGCCTGGTCTATATATTCTTTTAATGCTGGTATCTGAATTATTTTGGCGCCCATAGTTTTTCCAGCCTGGTCTATATATTCTTTTAATGCTGGTATCTAAATTATTTTGGCGCCCATAGTTTGTCCAGCCTGGTCTATATATTCTTTTAATGCTGGTATCTAAATTATTTTGGCGCCCATAGTTTGTCCAGCCTGGTCTATATATTCTTTTAATGCTGGTATCTAAATTATTTTGGCGCCCATAGTTTGTCCAGCCTGGTCTATATATTCTTTTAATGCTGGTATCTAAATTATTTTGGTGCTCATAGTTTGTCCAGCCTGGTCTATATATTCTTTTAATGCTGGTATCTAAATTATTTTGGCGCCCATAGTTTGTCCAGCCTGGTCTATATATTCTTTTAATGCTGGTATCTAAATTATTTTGGTGCTCATAGTTTGTCCAGCCTGGTCTATATATTCTTTTAATGCTGGTATCTAAATTATTTTGGCGCCCATAGTTTGTCCAGCCTGGTCTATATATTCTTTTAATGCTGGTATCTAAATTATTTTGGCGCCCATAGTTTGTCCAGCCTGGTCTATATATTCTTTTAATGCTGGTATCTAAATTATTTTGGTGCTCATAGTTTGTCCAGCCTGGTCTATATATTCTTTTAATGCTGGTATCTAAATTATTTTGGTGCTCACAGTTTGTCCAGCCTGGTCTATATATTCTTTTAATGCTGGTATCTAAATTATTTTGGCGCCCCTAGGCATGTGCCTAACGTCCTCTATGAGGAATCCGACCTTGCTCATACGATCACTTATAAAGGATTTCAAAATTTTAATTTATCAAAGTTCCTCTAGCTCATAAATCATGCCTAGATCAGAACCTATTGTGTTTTTATTAATATTAAAAACCTCAAATTATTTCCGGATGTAAAGGGACATTGTTTATGCCCAGTTTTCATGTCTCATTACAGGATCCTTCGCATTCAAGCAGCTGGACTCTATCAAAAATGGATGCAAGATATGCTCTTTCATCTTCAATTAAAAGTAGACAGGAAAACAGATACAGGTCATGTTCGATCTCTCTCTACAAGCGACGTCATCGGAGCCTTTTGGATACTTGTTCCAGGTTATGCCCTGTCAATCACCTTATTAGCAGCTGAGAGAGGAATCTATCGGTATTATAAGAGAGTCGACATCCGCAATGATATTTCTTAGTCATTTTTATATTAATAAGATATAATAAATGAATTTCTTTCACGGATCAAAATCTATTTAGTCATGTTTTCCTTATGCACTGCCTTGATATTTAAAGGGAATACTGCAGTATAAAAACTAATTCAAAATGTCGATATAATGTTATCAAAAATATTGCAATAGATATGTAGTCACTGAACATGGCATGTAAATGAATGTTGTGAGTAGTGGCAACTACTCTTTGGTGTGTTGCCTCCTGAGAATAGAAATAGGTTGAGAGAAGCTTCGCTAAGTTTCTGTTGCTAGGTTGCCCTCCAGTGACGTCCTAAGTTGGGTCGATGAAGAGTTCGACATCCTAGGTTGGGCCCTACGGAATTTATTGATTTTTCCCCTCTCACTGTCGCTGGAGAGATGGTGTTCCCACAGGTGGTCTCTAAACGCGATAGCATCAGCGAAAATGTCAGTATTGAAAGCTAGGTTAACGGTCCAGATTCTATTGCTCTTATTTTTTCTTGAGTGTCATTCCTATACTGGGTGGCCCCTCATTCAAGAGCGAGGTGCTTTGAGAAGGATTGGGAAACAGACCTATACTTAGGAAACGTAACAGCCCCTACGACAATGCTCTTGAAGGAAGTGTGTCTCTGAATAGTCGCTGTGGACGAATTGCTTCGTGGGCAGCTCTGTTGACAAAATAATTATAGTCGATGTTACCTGCTACTTAGACAGGTACGCCTAATAATAGGGAGGGTGACAATGTCCTTCCTGGTTCCTGCAGTAAGGGTTGCGTTGTTCAAATCGTAAACGTGAAAATAAGCACGAATATAACAGCCCAAGGAGTGTGTCTCCGAACATCGCCCATCCCTGTATCTGATTGTTGACGAAAAAGTCCCGTAACTCACGTCACCAAAGGAAAGGGAGGAAGAAAGTGTTCGTTGGATGTCGGGTGCAGTAGCTAATACAAGTGGCTGTACAATAAACCAGGGCGTTGAATGACATAATGTGAGAGCGCTAAAGGAGGTGTGACAGAAATGTTCTGTCGAGAAATAATTATAGGGGACTGACAGTTAGCCAGGTATGTGCACTGATAACAATGTCCTTTTGGGACGCTTCTTATTCGGGGGTCCTTCAAGGGGGCGTAATGTCCATTCGGAAGGGTCATTACTTATTACCAAATCTTACCCAACGACACATTCCGTTTAACAGAAGGGACGCTACTGACAATGAATGGGAGTCTTGGGTTGGCAATAAGAAAGCGGTAATCGTTTAGAGAAGCCCCAAGGGAATGTCTTCCCGTCCGTGCATTGCTCCATTATAATAGAAGCGGGGGAGGTAATGAAAACCCCTAACTCACGTCGGGGAGAATGCCACCGTTCACCCGCCGTACACTTGCAAACAAGCGGTTTGCAATAACAAAGACGGCGTGGAAATACAACAGTTATACGAAGCATTAGCAGTAGGTAAGACTCCGGGGCATCGAAAGGGAACTGCCTTCACTTAACGCGGACCAAGTTTGACAGACACATCAACAAACTTCAAAATAGATTTAAAACACCAGACAAGGAGATTTTTGTATAACTCAAGACGAAGAAGGTTTTTATTAAATGTGAATAATTTGAAACAAACGTATAGAATAAAAGTGGAATATACTTACGCGTTTTACGAAGAATTAATTTGTAATCAGGCTTTTAGAACGATTAACAGGTTTACATAATGCTTCAAAAGAGATGCAAAGGACAAAAGTCATAACAAAAATGCAAAAGATGGAAACGTTTAACCAATAAAGTAAAAAGGCATAAAGGAGTCTTTGGGAAAAAATCACGACCGAATGTAAGGAATGCAAAATAGAAACTCCGTTGAAGATTAAAAACAGGGCAATCAAGTAAAATATGTTTAACGGAGTCACACTTAATCACCCTACGTAATAAAACTGACTTTTCCTGTGAATTGCATTACTGAAAAGATTTTAATCCCCCACTGCAACTTCCGAAATAGTGTGGTCTACGGTTTGAAAAAGAGGCTGATTTTACCCTGCAGAATCATTTCTTACGAGCCCAAGTGCATCAGGGGAGTGCATACGGGTGAATTTACAGTTTTGATTTAATTCATATTTCGCAGAGGAGACAAATAGTTTTTCAACATAACACATTTGATATAGAGGTGACATAAAACTTCGGTACCGAAGCAAAAGTCTAGTTAAAATGCAAATGACGGAAACATTAAACCGAAAAGATAAAGTATTGGATATATATAACAAAAATGCAGGAAATCGAACGGTAACATATCCAGTAAAAAAGTATAAAGGAGTCTTTGGGAAACATATCCTCCTGGAAGGTAGCAAAATAAAATCTCCTTTCAAGATTAAGAGCAGAACGCTCAAGTAAAAATATGTTTAATGGTGTCATACTTAGGAGCCCGGGGTAATAAACAAATGACCGGAAAGAACTACCTCCTAGCGAAAACATGAAGGTTTCAAATTTATTTCACACTACCAGAGACGTAATTTAAAACTTATAATAATAAAAAAGGAATAAACGTTTTTCCAAAGTAAATAGACAATTTTTAAATTCAAAACTCCTCAGGAGCCAAAGCGCATTTGTGGAGATATTAAGAAAACATAAAGAAGCAGACATATAATAAACCCGTTAACAATACGACTCAAAAAGTATATTTAGACACTATAATCATGCAAGGCATAATCACTATAACAAATTTTCTACATTTTGCTCGAGTATCCATTTCATAATTAATTTTTTAAAAACATTTCTTTATTTTTCTTTCATTCTTATGTTACGTTATGAGGTTTGACAATGATCTCAAAACGTATTGATTATGGTGTTAATAAAATTGATTTTCCCCCCCCACTGTCACCTACATTACGTTGGGCTCTACATTTTGAAAGACTAATTGATTTTTCCGTCAAAATCATTCTTCACGAGACCAGCGAATAGGGGAAAATTTTGATTCATATTTCGCTGGGGAGTCAAATAGGTATTTCCCTGCAACACATCATCCCATGGGCTAAAAATCTTTCTCAAACAGTATAACTTTGATGTAGGTCCCTGTGTCGAAGACGGAGTGCTTTCTCTGCAATGCACCACCCCATGGGCTAAAAAATCTTTCTCAAAAAGTATAACTTTGTTGTAGGTTCCTATATCGAAGAAGGAGTACTTTCTCCCAACGCTCCACCCCAAGGGCTAAAGAATCTTTCTCAAACCCATTCACAGCGTGTTTTTTCGCGGGTCATTATCTCGATAGATTTAAATGAGCAAATGGAGTGCACACGTCTTTGTACGAAATCGTTTATAATATTAGCTCTAAAACTGAACAGAGAAAAGCGAAGGCTCTCTGGTTAAATATTTAGACGATAATACACTCTCTGATCGTTAAAATCGAACGCTACCAAGGAAATTAATATACTGTCAGATGTTTGGTCTCTACTAACACGGTGTAAAATACGTTTACCTACTAACAGCTCAATCAGGAGAAGACATAATTATTCGATGTAACGATTTTGTAAAACAATCGAAGAATTGTAACTATGTTGCAGAAAGCACTGGCCGAGGTGTAATTGCTTCGCTGCACTTTATACTGTAGATAAATAAATAAAACTGCTATCCATGGGAGTAAGTAAAATTTTCCAATCAGAGAATTGTAAATTGCTAATATTGAGATTACAGAAAAGAGTAACTTTCAAAACATTTATTTTAGCATTCGCGGTTAACAATAAATGATAGTCAAAGTTTAAAACATATTGCGCAAAAAGGAGGCCACGGGGTCCTTTTTACCTGGTTTCTCTCTCTCCGTAGGTAAACGGCGATGCTATTTTTGATGAATACCAAACAAGGTGGTTTCATCTAGATTGTCGAAACAATTTTGCAGACTTAAGTTATACTACCTTACGTATTTATGTTTAAAGATATTTTGCCACTAGCTTCATTACCCAACGTATTAAAGTTCAACACTCAAAAAATTTTAGGTTTTGCGTACCGCGTGGTCCATGCCGTTCGCTCGCACCTTCTGCCTCGCTCGGTGGCTACTGCGACGCGCTTGCGCTGACGAAGGGGTCTAGGAAGGTGGTCTTGGGAGGGTGCAGCCTGCCTTTCAAACGTTTGATGGCAACAGGGGATGCGCCTAATGGAAGTTTGACGCGAAATTCTCTCCCTTCTTACAGTGTGGTTCTCGCACAAGGTAAAACTTGGTAGAACATAAGATACTCGTTGTCGCTAGTAGTTTACTTCCGAGAAGAAAAGTGCAAGTTCGGGATATTTAAAACTTCTTTGAAACTTATATGTGCGTGAACTTTCCTTCACAGGGGATGAAAGTAAACTTGGTTAAAAAATAAACACCCCGATAGATAGCGGAAAGAATAAACAGAATTACGGGAAACCGCGGTTGCCAACCTAGAGAATGTAGTATTATATGTCATTTCATGTAAAACTTTTCACGTGGTACAGTAGAACCACATTTTGTTCAAGAGAGAGATAGCCTTCGGTGTAGTGTTTATTTCTAAGTAGCAAATTCTTAAAGACATAACAAAATATATTCTGATAATTGACAGCGTGATGTAAGTTTTTCGCAGGCACATGTACTTGGTTTAAAATAAGTTTCTCATTCGTAACATTTGACAGTTATAAAATAATGATTAAGGTTTTTAAAAATCGATTGTGCTATTGGAAATTTTCACTTTAAAACGTTGTAAATTTTCATGTTGTTCGCTAAGCTTTCTTCCTTAATACATTTGGAAAACGTATAACATTGCAAACGGCTTAATATCCTTTTTACACTAGCCTTAGAAAAGCGTTTCTTCTTCATTGGAATCTCACATAACCATAGAGAACAGTAAATCGTATGTTACACATCTTTTAAGAGCAAAAATTAGGTTTGTTCTTTCATATTTGTCTCTTACCACATCGACAAAATGTAATTTGAAATGGTAGCAATCAGTTAGTTCACTAAACACAATGCGTATTATCCAAACAGTGTACCATAGACCATTCACGAAACCCTCAGCTAGCTAGTAAAGACACACACAGTTGAACAGTTAAGTTCATGTCTTTTTACTGAAAGCATGTACAAAAGTGATTCGTAACACTTATGTCTAGTTCACTTGCGACGGGGGGAAATAATCCTTTGCATGTTTACGAATTGCAATACGGAAAAAACATATCTCTCTCCAGTGTTAAGCCACCCAGTATAGGAATGACACTCAAGAAAAAATAAGAGCGATAGAATCTGGACCGTTAACCTAGCTTCCAATACTGACATTTTCGCTGATGCTATCGCGTTTAGAGACTACCTGTGGGAACACCATCTCTCCAGCGACAGTGAGAGGGGAAAAACCAATAAATTCCGTAGGCCCAACCTAGGACGTCGAACTCTTCATCGACCCAACTTAGGACGTCACTGGAGGGCAACCTAGCAACAGAAACTTAGCGAAACTTCTCTCAACCTATTTCTTTGCTCAGGAGGCCTTTTCAAGGGCAACATGCCAAAGAGTAGTTGTCACTACTCACAACATTCATTTACATGCCATGTTCAGTGACGACATACCTATTACAATATTTTTGATAACATTATATCGACATTTTGAATTAGTTTTTATACTGCAGTATTCCTTTAAATAGCAAGGCAGTGCATAAGAAAAACATGACTATAAATAGATTTTGATCCGTGAAAGAAATTCATTTATTATATCTTATTAATATAAAAGTGACTAACAAATATCATTGCGGATGTCGAATCTCTTATAATACCGATAGAGTATAATAATACCGGAAATCTCATTTATGCTACTACTATAACAGTAAATCTGAAGTAAAAAAAAGTGATACAAATGTAAGCAAAAACAATTAGTGACCCTGAAGATTACTTTCCTCTGGTTGCGAATTATGTGGAAAAAAAGAAATTCACAGCAGTAAACTGTCAAGATTTGATATCCTTGTGACCAATGCATTGTAAACGCTGAACCATAATGGAAACGTCGGATTACCAGCCCCCTTCCCTATATGAGTAATTTGGTTTTGCTTACACAAAGTTTGTGTGGTGGTTTTGCTTACATAAAGTGGTTTTGCTTACATAAGGATGGTCCCACCTGCTTAGAAGCTCACGAGTCACTAGCATGTAGAGTATTTTTAGAGATAACTTTGAAGTTAAGAAACAGGGAAATTTAAAATTCCGATTCTGAGGCATTTCTAATCTGAACACTGTGAAAGTTCTGCAATCATCAGTGACGTATTTTGAACTTTTGACAATACTCACACACCAAACACTCGCAAAAGATAAATGTGTTGCATTTTCTATCCATCTATCATTTTTTCCCTACTCAAATCGGAATTTTCTCTAGTAATTTCCATAGTTTCAAAATATTCCCACTCTTGGCTTTTTCCACAAAAATAGATTGATTGGTGTACAAATGTGACAAATGATTAAAAAGACTATTAAATATCTTACAAAAGACTGAAATTCTAAACATCATATTTTGCGTCTGTTGAACAGAGTATGAGCAGAATATGTATATATATGTAGAATGCTTAAAGATGTCTTATGTAGGGATATTATTTTTATCTCAGTCATTACAAATCAGGTTTTTTAGGAAATTACTTATATTTTTCAGTAAACAGCTGAAATTATTAATTACATGGTGAATTTTGCTAATTTTCATTTCATTCCGTTTAATGTAGGAGAGCATATTATTTTTTATCTCAGTCATTAAAAATCAGATTTCTTACGGAATTATCTGTATTTTTACACTTGAAATAAGTGGTAAAATCGCTTAATTTCATTGCATTTAGGGAAAAAACATTATTTTCACCTCTGTAATAAAAAAACTCTTCTTTTAGGGAATTAAATGTATTTTTTACTAAACAGTTGAAATAAGTGGTGAAATCGCTTAATTTTCGTTTCAATGCATTTAATGATGGAAAACGTTATTTTCACTCCTGTAATTAAAAAAAACTCATTTTTTAGGGAATTTTCTCTTTTTTTTATTTAAAAAAAAATACCCCCTCAAGCAGCTGCTTGCCACAGAGGTCTGACAGGAGCCTGTCAGTTTATATGCCACAGTAGGAGATCTGAGAGGATGGCAGGACCTCAGCAGAAAAAACGACACACACATCCATGCCTAATCCGGGACTCGAACCCAGGTCCCTTAGATCAGTAGCCAAGCGTGCTAACCACTCGGCCACGGGACAGCTTTTTTTTTTAAATCACTTAAATTATATGGTTAAATTCTCTTAATTTTAAATGGATTTAGGGAAAAACATTATTTTTAATTAAATCATCATTGTTTTTTGTCGTGGAAATATTCCAAAGTAAAACAATTATTAACTGAGCAATTCGAATAACGGTATGAAAATCCAATTTTCTTTACTTACTCATAGGAAATATAAAATTCACCTATACTCCTCTATATTATATAATGTAGAGAAATTATCCTTTTCCCGTATGTTATTACTGAAAAGTATTAATGATCAGTAAAATCTGCTTTAAAACACTTGATAATAAATTCCTTCATCGCCAAATGGCTGATGCAATAATTTCGATTATTTCTCTGTAAAAATCTACGTAGTGAAAGATTCCGTCTCTGCGAAGCAAAAATTAGAATTTCATCCCGTACTGATAAATTTCTCATAAACACAGCACTCAGCGCATTTATTGAAGTCCTAGCACTTTTGAGAGGCGATTGCTTTAAAAAAAAAACGTTGATTTCGAGGAGGCTCGGATCCGGTAACAAGCAAGCAAGCGAGTTACGATAACTTCGAAAGGAAATCATGTGTTTTCATCACTTCTTAATACTTGAGAACGTCTCTACATCGCGAAATTATAAGTAATATGTATTGAATTAAAAAAATACGATTCATTCATTTTCTACATATTTCTTGAATATTTAATGGCAATAATATTCATATAAATGACAACTTTTAAAACTTAAGTGTGATTTAAAAATAAACCACAGAAACTGCTTCACATAATATCAGAAAAACGTTTTTATGATCAACATTTCACCGGAAAGTTTAACTTCTTATTTATATTTATTTACGAAACTATATTCTAATAATGTGATTTTATGTTCCTTTTTCCCGAAATACGCAAATAAGCGGTTTAAAATAATATGGCTGTATATTCCTTCAGTTAGTAACAATGCCGTAATATCGTAACAAATTAGTTTTCTTTGTCAACAAAGAAAGTTTCGCTTAACAATGGTCGCCAGGGATACCATTGCTGCTCCCAGCTGATCTCCGATTCAATCGATTTCGATTTTCTGACAAGATATGAGGTATGTGCATGATTAGTATGTGATATGAGATATGTTTCGTTAATGCAAAGTCAATTAAAGTGTTATAAAGTGCATAAGATATATATGCTTTAGAGAGGGGACACAGTAATGACATTCTACAGATTGAGGGACTGGTTCAGGTCCCGTTTCTCTCGCAAAAAGAGAGCGAAAGGTGGCATTTCATCATTGTTATGCTGCATGGCAGTTACAAAGGAAGACGATGGTAATGAACTAACAGAAGATGCTAAACAGTATGCCAAGTTGTGTCGGTCTAAATGCTTCCTGAGAAAGCGAGCTATATTTGAGAGGAATGAACGCACATGTCCATGTCCAATAGAAGAAATTAATGAAACCAAAATGAAACAGTTTCCGGATTATCCAAAAAGACGGGGAAAGATTAGTAGCAGAGGTGTTGATGTTAAATACATTGAAAGAAATATGGTATCGGTCTCTCAATTAGGAGCAGGAGGCTTTGGATGCGTTTACTTTGTTCGAGATTTAGAACGGGGAATCGAACTGGCAGCAAAAGTAATTTCAGGGAAGACTAGCACTGATGAGATGGTAAAGAACGAACTTAAAATCCTGCAAACTGTAAAAGAGAATCCTCTTTGTGTCCACTATGATAGTTATGTGAAATACCAAGTTTCTTCAGATGTGCAGAAGCACTTTCTGTTCTTTCAGCATTTCCAAAGTGTCACCTTAAGGCAATTTCCTACCCTGTATCGTATCAATACAGATGTTATTCATTTAATTTTGGGACAGATGGGAATGGCATTGAAGTACCTTCACGGAAAAAATATTATTCACAGAGACATCAAAGGTGACAACGTATTGATTAATGATCTATGCAAGATAAAAGTAATAGATTTTGGATTGTCTGCCATTGGTACTTCATTTAAAGGTTATTGTGGCACACCATACTACGTGGCTCCTGAAGTGCAGATTCATCGTGTGGAAAAGAATGCCAAACCATACTCATTTGCTGCCGATTACTATTCTTTAGGCATAACTGCGTATCAGTTAATGTATGGAATTTCCCCCTGTAAGTACAAATTAAAACTCCTCGGTCTTAAGGATAACGACAGTGCCTGCAGGAAGCTTGCATTTAGAGAAATAGCAGCAGGGCGCACTGACTTTCCACTCGATTTAGATGCAAGTAGACAAGATCTTGTAAGAAAGCTGCTGTTGAAAGATCCCGAGCAACGACTCGGAGATAAAACCTATTTGTCGCAGTCTTTCTTCAAAAGAAAAGTTCTGAAAAAACTGGTGAGTTCATTGATAATGGTTTTGCTTCTCGTGATTCTTTACGAGTTCATTTCGCAATTGTATTGTTGTAATGATGTCCATTTATTATTTATTGCCAGAGTTGGCAACATTAGACACAATGAATATAACGCATGTGATTTTTGTCTTGAACGTCTGGTTTAGTGTAGATCTGACAAATCTGATGTTTGCTATACACTCAGTGTTCGTTGAATTATGGCCATTCCTCTCCATGTTATGGCAATGCAAAAGTTTCGATTCACCATAACTTCTAAAATATGTTTAATTTTACCATAAAAAGCTTAAGTAAAAATTTCTCAAGCAGACGTGAAGAATGAAGTCTGTGAGGAAAGCGACACCTCGGCAGAGAAACATCCATGCCTTACCCAGGACTCGAACCCAGGTCCCTCCGATCAGTAGCCAAGCCCTCTCTAACCATCACTGATGATAAACTGCAGGTCTTAACTACATCTATCTAAACCTCAATTTTCGTAATTATTCATTCAGTATATAGAGAGTTATGACAGTGTGAATAATTAATATCAGTAATGCAATCGTAAGGAACTTATACAAAATTGAAGAAAGATTGAAAATATTACATAAACTTTTATAATGTTCACTTTTCTTATTAAAGGATTTAAAATAATGTTTATTTATAAAAGATCTAAACTTTTTAGGTAAATTCTTGTCTCGCGTTGCTGTTGTTCAATGTTTAAACTTTTGTAACTATTTAAATAATGAATGCATAATTTTGGAAATCGAGATTTAGCTAAATGTAGTTTTTAAATGCTGCAATTTGCCACGAGGGATATTTTACCATTAATAACTTGTTTTAGAAGTTATAAAGCATCCAAATTAGATTTCCGTTCCCTTATCATGAAGTTGGGTTGGGCTGTTTCACCTCTGAGCGGTACTTTTTTTGCAACAATGGGCTAAATGGCCAGGTCACAAGGTCCCCGAAGGTCCCCTACTGACCGTGGGCAGTGCGGGGGGGGGGGGGGGGGGTTGCGGAGATATTTGCGGGGTATTTGGCTGGAAGGGGGGGGGTTGCGGGGGGGGGGTTGCAGAGATAAATCTGAACACTGCTCAGCTGGAACACGAACATGGAAACTGCAGATTACGAACCTTAACATGAAGTGCAGTGATCATAATTTAATGAACACTGAGTGTATGTTTCGATTATCTATATTCAGATTTAATATTACAATTTCTCTCTTTTTTTAGATTTTACAATTTCAAGAGGGAAGCGTATCAATTCTTTTTACCTTATGCATCAGAATTTTGCAGACTATTTTTATACCATGGTACTTTTTTTTAATTTTCTGCTATGATTCAATACTTTGATCTTTTACAGTTGAAATCTGGATTGAAAGTGCAGAAAAAGTATTCACCGATAGATCCTGGGAAAACTAACATCCCAATTGTAGAGGATAAAGACAAGCTTCCTAATGCCGTCCCCTCTCTTGCCAACGAAAGGTTGATGTAAAGAAAGGTAATGATTCGGTAACTTTGATTTCTTGCTGAAAAACAAATTATTTAATTTTAGCATTTGCTAAGGTGGTTTCATAGTTTTCCTAATTTGTATCACTAATGTCAATAGGCAGAGATGATTAACGTATTTTGCTGGAAGGCATAAAATCATTGGTAAAAATTGTATTTAAATTGAATAAGAGAATATTGTAACGAGCTTTTGTATCCTCAAACCAAGAAATTGTCTTAAAAATCTGATAACCAGACAGATGCCCTATAAAGAACCTCAAGAGGTAAATTGTTGCATAGTCTTCAACGACAGAATGGGGAAATTGTTATTCTGGATGTTGTAATTCAAGAAAAATATTTCACATTGAAAGCATTTGATCAATTTAGAATTTCGCCTGTCTGTATGTGGCAATTCATTTCATTAGTTTTAATGAAATAATTTATTTCAGCATTTTATTTCAAATGAACCATTTTTTTTATCAATATTGTTATTATTAAACATAATGGAAACATTACTTTTTTAAAAACTATTCTACAAATAAGCTTTCAGATCCAGCATAATGACTAACGAAAATTCCGTTTTTTAAATATTTTCACTGGAATAACTCTCCGAAATATTTCAAAGGCTAGCTATAAATTGATATATTTGCTTTAACGTATCTAAAAATAAGAACAATTAATCCAGGTTCTGTGAAAAATTCGTTCAGTTGGGAACACTGATTGAATTGCCCTAATACTAAAGAGTCAGTTTATGTAGAGTGTTGAAAATTTGGTATTTTATTCTCTTTATCGAAACATTTAAAGTGATCGAATTTCAGCAAAAGTGTTGAATTCTCTTGTGATATCTTTATCAGAGTATGATTTGAAGAGTCACCGTAGTAGGAACAGAGAGCTAAACAAAAAATTAATAACCCTCCCTGACCTGTGGACAAAATTCCTGACTTTTCTCAATTAAAGAATGTCAAAAAATTTAAATGAATCGAAATATTTTATAAGCTCGCAGAGTGGTCATAATAGTTCAAATAGCCAGATTTCGTAATTTTGCGATGAAAATCAAGTGTTTACAATTTGAGGCTGAGGAAAGAGCTCACCAAGTTTTTTAAAGACCATCAGGATAGTATCCTTTCGCACTGCTCAGGATAGTACCAGTGATAATTCCATCTATCGCATTGGAACTCCAGAAATAAGAAAAATTGTCGAGGGGGTGTCTAAGATTTTACGACAGAACCCATTGTTAGTGTTTTTCCTAACTTTCGTTTTGTCTCTACTTTTTCTATTTTTTATTGCTTTATTGGATAAGGATTTCATGCACAATGCATTTAATAACAAGTTATATCCAAGCTTTATATTTCGCCCTACTTTTTGCCTAGTTACAAGTTTATGTTTTGTAAGTTTAGCAATATATTATCCTTATACGAATAAGCAAAACGTCCTTCCAATGTTCTAACGGACTCTTCTCTCTGTCTTTCAGGTTCTATGCGTCGCAAAAACCAACAGACGAGCATAGAGTGGTGGGTGGTGGGGCCTCTCAAAATCCAACCTCAACTTCCACGCAGTGAGAGGCGGGCAACATCAAGGGCTGATAATTTCTCCTTCTTACTTTAAGTATCGAAACTACGACCTTATTTCTTTTACTCTTATGTTCCCTCCAACAGAGCTAAAATCACTTAATCATCAATCGGGAAATTATCAGCTCTTGATGGCTAATGAGGCTCTGGTGAAAATACACTTAAATCCAAATCACACCACTAATTAGAAAGTACAATTACACAACAAATCATAGCACCTTCTGTAAAATACAGTTAAACAAGAAAAAACACTTATTGTAAAATATAACTACCCAACAAAATTAGAACATGCATTTGAAAAAATATGGGTATGCCAAACAAACCTCACAAGAATCACTGGAGAGTACAACTAAGTAGCTGAATTACAAAACTGAATGGAAAACACCATTATACCCTGGCCAGAGGTGAGATTTAGACCCACCCTCCGCTACCACCACCATCACAACCGTGCCTGAAAATACGCAACCATGGGTATAGGAAGGTTGCCATCCGTCGGATGGGACATCAACCCGTTGCCCCGTGTGTGGGAGAACCATCGCATGTGCATTTTAATGAACACACTGAATGGCTTTGACGGTAGGCTTCTAACAGCTGTGACGGTATGTCTACTGACAGCTGTCAACCGTTCCACAACAAATTCATAACACTGTTTTCGAAATTACCTATTACAACCTATTTACAACACTTGTTTCAAAAAAAAGGGCTAGAGTCGATTCGTGCAAGGAGATCTTGGCAATGTTTGAACCTAGTGGCCCCAAAAGATTAACAGACATTGTCACAGCTGATGAGGCGTGCTTTTTTTACTATACGGCCCCCAGAAAGACAATTATGTTTGGGTTGCGGATGATGAACCTCGTCCCCAAATTCTGCGACAAGACTTTCGCTCAAGAAAGAGGATGTTAACAATTGTGTTCAATTCCCAAGGAGTGGTAGCAGTGGACATCTTACCTGAAAAAATGACTGTAAATGGCCAATACCGCACCAACATTGCTTTGCTCGAAATGGCTAAGGAGATAAAAGATCAGTTTCCAACCAAAGGCTTGTCAAGGGTTCTCCTTCCTCATGGCAATGCTCACAAAACCCTGCAAGTTATGGCCTATCGGGATCAGGAAAAAATCTTGCGAAATGCGATTTTTTTGTTGTTTCGAAAAAATTAAAAAGTGGAGCCTGATTGATGGGAAGCCTTTTCCAAGGGTGCAAGATCTTGCGAAATGCGTTCATTCAGAGTAGCGGGGTATTCCCCAACAGGACAGGAACAAAACGTTCCAGAAATGAAGCAGATATCTGAAAGTTGCATAGATGCTGGGAGTATTTTAAAGGGGAATAAAAGTGTTGTTGTGGTAAGTGCAATGGTTATTGTTCTGCAGATGCATGTCAAGAACTTTTTGAACTCCCTCGCACAAACAAGGCAGCGGCTGAACATCCAATGCAAAAGATGGACGATCATGCAAACCCATTAGTCTTAAGTTCCTCCCCGAGGGGCAAAAAGGAGTTTAGTGGAGAAAATCTCAACACAGAGTTAGATAAGAACCTGTTAACATCAATTACGAGATTGCTGTGCTATTCACTTATAAATTCTCATCCTTATATTTCCCCAACACTTTGGAATATTTGCCCAATATATTGACCTAACATATAAAATTAAAAAAAAATCTGGTGTAGTTCCAAGAATTAGCACTTTGTAGTATATAAGTTATAACTTATTTGATCACTATTGCAATCTTAACTGAATTTAGTTGATCATGAAGCTCTTTTTATTAGCAAATCGAATGCCAAAAACTCTTTAAACTGGGTTTTAAAAAAACTCCCAAAAGAACTTAATTGATCAAAAATAGCGAAATCTGGTCTAGAAAACATAGCGGAAATAACGTAATATCGTTTTCATTAATTTTAAGAAACATTCTTCCAGTTTCTTACCAACATTTTATTTAGTCTAACAATGTAGTGTATACAGTATTTTCAGTCTGATGGGACACGAGAGAACGTGGCGACATTCGTTAAGTAATGGAACTTTTGCGTGCCACTCCAAGAGTTAAATGAGCTCACACTCACACAATGAGTTGCACTCGCTTGCCAGAGAACTTTGCTCTCTGGGCAAATGGTACGAAAAGGTGGCATGAAAGAGCGACAGATTGCGTCGAAATCTACTCGAAACAAGCAGTTGATTATCTGATAGTCCTGGATCTTTCACACTACAAGATTGTTCGATTTCTACTCTAGACAGAAATCGATGTGGCTTATGCCAATTTGAACTCAGATTATGTAAAATTTTGAAAGTCTAATAGAAGATTTCTTTACTTTACCTCCTCTACCCTCCAAGATAATTGAAACTTAACATCGAAGCCACAAACTTCTTTTCTGATGTTCTATTCAGAAGAATTATGTTGTTATCCTTATAATATTTTCATTTTTACCGTAATGATATGTTTCATTTCAATTCACTGCTCCAGAAAAATCCTAAGCTTATAGGATCATTATCGCACAGCTTAGTAGGAGCATTTTTACTCTTTCGTAAAGAAACTTTAAGAGATGGAATTTACTTTCACATCTATTTGAGAACCTGATTAAAAACCAAAGTAATCTAACATAACAAAACCATTAAAATGAAAAGTTAGGATATATTTCTCGAAAAATATGTTCCATTTGTCCTCTGTTGCCATTTCTCGTAGGGGCAGGGATGGCTCAGTTGCTTGTATGCCACTCGTAATCTGTAGTTGCCAGGTTCGAGTCTCAGCTGGGCCAGTGTTGATTTATTTCTGCAAAACTCGCCGTCGTATGGGACGTTAAGCCGTGGCCCCGTGTGCGGGAGAGCCATACCCTGTGTACTTTAAAGGACCTGCTGGATGGCACTGACGGGATGCTACCAGCTGTCCAGTGGATCTCCTTCCTCCAATTTTACCTGGGTCCTTGTGACATGGCCATTTAGCCCATTGTGTGCAAAAAATGTTGCTCAGAGGTAAAACAACCCAACCTTTAATTACGAGATAACTTTTTTTTCCTATTTTTTTTTCATTTGCACACACATAGGACAGAGAAAGGGCTTACAGGCTCCGCCTAGCTGTTCCAGGCCTTCTCATACAAGGACATGCTCCCCGAAGAGCGAAGTCCCTGCTGACCACTGCCTCAGCTAGAGCTAACACAGTACACAAAGTCTGCCTTGCGGGGCAGTCACTGTCTCCCTAAGCACTATGCCAATTAAAGTTTGAACTGACCAGCCGAGTGAAAAGCAGAAGAGGGCATCAGACTGCCTTGTCCAGTGAGACTCTGAAGCTCACTGGACGTTTGTTTCTATTCGACTCCTGAGAGAAAAGGAGGAACTCAGACCACCTCCAGTTGTATTTTGATAGACAGTCACGTTTGCTAAATTCTGTAAGCCCTCACGCAGGGGCGTAGAGAGGGAGTATAGTTGAATTTTCCGACTCGAAAATCGAATTTTGCCAACTGAGAAAATAATGTCTCTAGTTCGTATTTAGATTTTCACTCGGTGGTGGTTGAGGCAATTTTCACAACTCTCCTGCATTTTCCCATTTGACTTCCAATTTTGGCAACTAGCCATAATTTGACAGTAATAATTCCAATATTTACATCTCGTCTGAATCGTGGCAAGTGTGAATTTTTCCAACTCCCCTTGATTTTGCCAACTCTCCTCAATTTCACAAAACCAATCTCTACATCTCTCCTAAATTTTCCAAGTCACTTCAAAATTTTTCAAACTCCCCAAGATTTTGCCAAGTTTTCTCGACTTTGTGCTGATAGCCCCAGAGCCAAAAATCTCAAGGTTTCAGGTCCAGTGAAGTTAGTAGCTAGGCTTGAGGAAAGTATCGAGAAACTAAACACTCGTTGCCAAAAGTTGTACACAGCAACTGCTTTACCTGCTGGCTAACATGTGGGGATACATCTTGCATGAACACTATGGTGTCCAGATGCTGCCGTTCCTGGAGGGCAGGAATCGTGGGAGGATGGAGAAGAGAATAGTAATGGCACCTGCTATGGTCCACCGCACTGGACCATTAGGTGTAGCCTCCTGAGAGAAGAATCACCCTATGATGTGATGAAGTCTTCAGTGAAATCACACTACACTGTCGTATACGTGAGTTGGAGAGACAGAGGTGACGCTCCCAATGAGCGACAGTTCTGTGTTCATGGCACCAGTGAGGGTGAAGTGAGGAGCCTCATCGATTTTCTTTGAACTTAAAAGGATAGGTGCCCTTTTGTCTTTGTTATTGTTTATTTCCCATTGTGTACATCATGTTCCAATTTTATATAGACATTGCTATCTGTAGCAATAGCGAGAGCAAAAGGAGGTGAATTGAGAGTTGCACTGCTCAAGGTGGAAATCGTAACACCGCGAAGGGAGTGATGTAAAGGCCCGAAACTGACAGGCTAATGACAATTTTTCCTCTATATTATTCTAACTACATCAGTGATCCCCAAACTATGTTTTAAAGATCGCACATAGCTCGACTGATTTTGTGCAGTACAAAGCCTTTCTCTTTTAACAAAATGGGTGTTGTGAGGATTAGGATAAATAAAATCATACTGAAAAGTACTTTAAATAAATGATGAGGAACAATATAGAGAAAAAGAGAGAGAGAGAGAAAAATAGAGCCTCAGGCAATTTCTTTATTCTCTCTAAATTTAAACGTTTGAACATATGCCTACACAAATTTATGTTATTTTCTCTAGCCATCATAATAAGCTTCATGATTTAAGGTAGCCCACTGGATTAAACCAAAGAACTAGTTTTTCTGGTCGAGAGTACATTACATATTACATTCTGAGCAAAGCAGGGATCACAAGAGTAGAGTGAAATCAGCACTGATTACTTAATTTATAATTTATTAATATGCTACTACAGCAATTTCAATTCATTACTGTTTATTTCTTCTGCATATACAGTCTTGGTTTGCAAAACATATATATATATAACATAATAAATAGTACTATCACCTATCAGACAGCAGATATTTAATAGATTATACATTTTCTAGAATTCTTGCATTTTTAGATTGCTTACAGTTTTGCTGTTGATCTTTTCTGTTTGCAATTATAAACTTTGAAAATGAAACATCCACATAATTCAATTTACACATACTAAAAATAAGCTAGACAGTAATCTCTGCTGATTTTGATAGTTTCCTGCCATATTTCTAAAAACTATTAACCAGTAATCATTTTAGCCAATACAATAAATAATATCACACTCATATATAAAATCTCAATGTATACATATAATCTCCAATAATAATCCCAACAAATTAGAAGAACCGTGTTATATTTTAAAATTATTAAAATAGTAACCTAAAACCTTAGTTAGTATATAATAATACAAAATACAGATTTTATTATAAAAACATATTAACAAAAAAATATATATATATATGTAAAACTTTGTCAAATAATTCAAATTAATATTATATCACATGTTTCTAAACTTAAAGATATTTGTTTCATATTTCTGTTACCATTGACAAGTTATTTTAGGTTTGATAAGGGCTCTACAAAATGCAAATTATGCCTTGAAACATACTTGAAAAGTCAGTTGAATTGTTTTATACCTGAGCAGAAGTTTGTTGATTAAGCAAATGACCAGCACAAAGCCACAAGCAAGACCTGGTAATAAGAACTGAATGAAAGCAAGAGCATAAGCTAGCTGAATAAATGTAAAAAATTTGCTGCACTTAAATTTGTGCAAACAACAAAAACAAAAAAGAGATATAAAGCAAAATTATTTTCCTTAAAGAAAAAAATATTAGTTTCTTCACTACTAATTTAGCATTTTTGTCTTTTTATTCAATACTGGGTAAATTAATATTTCAACCCTTTGAATCTGCCCAAAGACATGCCCAGAATTTTGTATTAGAGATGGAAAGGAGCAATGCTATTAAACATGTTTCTAAATTTAAGGGGTTGGATGTCACATGCCACTGTCTGACATCTTTGTAAGACTTAGCTAATTTTCAGAAAACAAAACACAAACAAGCTAATGTTTTCACTTTGTTGTGCATTTGTCTGTCCAACTGTAGACATTCAACTTTTTTGTTTTCAGAGATAAACGAAAAATTCTTTTTGGATTGAATAGATGAAATATAACAATTAATATTTCTCAAATCCCACCAATAATAGCGGGTAAACATGGAAAGTGGCAAAACTTAAAATATATATGGCAAATGATCTATTTATGCTAGATATTTAAAATTTGTGTCTTGGATTGCAGTGGTCAAGGAATGTGCATTTACAGCAGTGATTTGCCCTCTTCACCCCCCCCCCCCTCCTCTGGGTGTTGGAAAATGCAACTTTTTTCTTTTAAAAGATAAATGAAAAACTCTTTCTGCTTTATAGGGATTAATAAAATATTACTATTCACATTTTCCCAATCATCTATTTGTTCTAATTTCCACTGTTAGAAGGTGGCTAAAGTTGGAAAATGAAAAACTTCTTTCTCTTTGAAAATGAGCATCTCATATTCTCCAAAGGCAATATGTATTCTTCTAGTTTGAAAACAATAACAATTTAAACTTTTAACAACTTTAACTAAAATAGTAAATAATCACTTCAGATATTGCTTTTCTTTTCACATTCAAATATACACTTTTCTTTGGGGTGGGGGATCCACATCACAACCCCCCCATCCCTCACTGTGGGTTCCACACTGGATCAGCTACTGGTTAAAATTGCTATTGTTCATTACCCAGTTTTTTACGATAAAATTAGTTATCATAACGATTAGGCTTTACATAAAATATACAGAATATAACCTAGCATTTAGTATTACTATTATGTAAGCTGAATTTGCCTGAAAAAGATTGATTCCATTTTCAAACAAACAACTTAATTTTGAAAAAATAATCGTTGCACATAAAATGAACAACAGTTTAATTCATTTTGAAGAGCTTTGATTTCAAACATCACTAGCTGCATAAATTTTCTTCGGTAAAACTGCACAATCAAGATTACACAAAATAGCCATCTATGCTGTATCAGTGGTATTATTACTGTTATTGAATATTCAACATCAGTGGTATACCTAGAATGTTCTAATGGGAGGAGGGAGGGTATGTTTGAGTCTCCGATTTTTAGTTACTGCCTTTGAAAATAGGTTATTCAAGTCTTCGAGGATGGAGGGTAATAATCCCATAATTCTTTGGATATGCTACTGTTCAACATTTACTGAAATGGAAAAGGCACTTTGTCCTAAAAGTTTTAACTGTTGTAATAAGCTAATGTCAGATAGACAAATACTGATCAAATTATTGACAGTGTATTCAAAATTGAAATGCTAATAATAGAGAGTTGTGCTATTATTTATAAAGTGAAGCTATTTACAGATTACAAACACCTAACAGTAGAAATTCTAAAGCTTTTAAAATCATAGTAATGGAAAAATATTCACACACCAAAAATATTTTGGAACCAACAAAAGAAAACCATTATTTGAAACTGCTAAATGATCCTAAGTTAATGAGTTTATAATACCTCTACTATAATAATTCTAAAACAATGTGAATATTAGAGTAGAAAAATATATAAAATTTATTAAAAATATAAACATTTAATGCATTATTGGAATGTATTTCAAGTCATTACAAACCCTTTGGATCTAAGTAGGATTATTTAACCACAACAAGGGAATTCCTCAGTCTTTATTGGATGTATGGGATGGGCCAAAAGGCTCTACAAAATTGAATTAAAAAACAAAACAAAACTACTTACTTCAGAGACAAACAGAAAGCTGCATTTGAAAGTTCAACTCAAGAAGATCTCCCCCTCCCCCCCAACACACAAAGTTAATATAATTCAATGTGAGCATCCTTTGTAACCCAAAGCACATGTAATGAAGTTCAGGTACACACCATGTATGTCCCAACATGCCTTTCTTAACTGATACAGTTGCATCACTGATATGTTTTCAGGTAATCAACACTTCAGACACGAACTTTTTGTCTTTGACATATCCCCAAAAGGAAATACCGAGGTTAATTCTGAGATATGCTCAATACCATTGTCAGACATGATGAATCAGCACTTTTTTTTTGATAAAGAATACTGCCAGTTTTAGGAAATATTTTGCCATGCTCTGATGCTGCTGTGGGATTGTGGGTCTTCAACTATCTGCTGAAATTTCTCTATACCTGAATACCTGATTTGGCTTCCAAAAACCAACCTATGCAATTTGGCTTCCAAAAACCAACCTATGCAGGTAGCATTTTCCTGTGGATTTTCCATTTTAAAATCTGACCTGTTCTTGATACCAATGTTATCTCTCATATGCTAAAAAACCTTTCTCGAGTTGTACTATCAACTTTAGCATACAGCATATCTTTGCAGTATTTTTTAAAATTCAATCTTTAAATTGTCCAGCAACTTTTGAACTGCTCTGTACTCATTCTGCCATATCAATATGTTTTGATCATTTCATGGTCAAAAAGATATATTACTGTAATGAATAAATTTTTGTTCATGAATAATTGATATTAAAGAAATGTTGGACATTGATTTTCTGATCAAACAAGTTCAATTGCTTATCTTCTTTATGTAAGGCTATCAACATTCTTGTCCTGTAGTTTTTTTTCTGTAAAAAAAAACAAATTTTTTTTGTTGAAATAAACAATTTCTTACCTTCCGTTTTTATAATTTCCTTCTGTTCACATTTCAAAACAAAGCTTTTCCTCTACAAAGACCAACAAAACAGTATTGTGGTTGGAAGATCCGTTTTTATGCAAAATCTATCCGTTTTTAGCAAATGAAATAAAAAAAAATGGTTTAGGGAAACTTCAAAGCAGCTCTGAACAGGATTGGAAAGGGAGCCCCTGGGCAGTTCTTAGAGGCAAGTGGAAGTCTTTCAAAGAGCCATTTTTTTCAACTATACACAAATACAACTTTCTTACCCTTTCACTACCACTGAGAATACACACTGTCAGGTCAAATTATTATGAACACTGCATTGTGTATGAAGTACTATGAAACATGCCAATGTATGCAAATTTCCTTACTGATATAAGTATTCAATGTCACTACAAAGTCATAAAAGCTGTAAAGGCATGGTGAAAAGCAAACCCATGTGAAACTTGGATAAAAAGCTGACTGACTGAAAAAGGGGGCTCATTGTTGGAGCATGATGTGCAGGAACATCAATAATGGAGCTGCTGGGGCTCAGTGGAAGGGCACAATATCCCAAGTGTACAGATAATGGCAATGGCCTAAAAAAAAGTCCACCAATTGTGGTAAATGTGGGAAGAAAAAGACTCTATAAGACAGGGACAGATGTTTGTTGGCACAAACTGTAAGCAAAACACAGCTGCTACAATTCATCAGCTGATATGGCCACTAGCAGCATTTCAAAACCCATTTCAATAAGAACTATGCATAAAGTATTAAAAACTTTGAAATTTGGGAACTATACCATGATACATACAATGAAGTATTAGGTAGGTGTTCATAATAATTTGGCAAACTAGTGTATGTTCATAGTGGTAGTGAAATATCTTATACTTATATCATCCCTCTAAAGCTCTAAATTGATGCTCAATATAGGTGACTGTAACTTGTACACCTGTGGCCTACTGTATTGAAAATGCACTTAGATATTTGAGTATTAATGAGTAAAAACTTCAAATACATATTTACTATCTCAATTGTAAGTGAAAAATAACAGTTCTTTTAAAGAACTTTCATAAACTAATATATTTATTTTCATTAATTGCTTTTACATCAATTAATGAGTTAGTTGGTACAACATAAGTAGACATTTTGGCACCTGGGGCAAGTTTAACTAAATGAAATACAAGTCTGTAATCTTTTTTCCAAACAAGGGATAGCTACTTTCAACTTGCCCTGGCTTAGTTACGCCACTGAGTTGGCCCATTTTATTTTATACAGTTTCATCCTATATAATACTGACCTTATCACACCACATCACTACTTAGACATGATATGACCTCATATTATGAATAACTATTATAAAAGCATGCATTTATATAATGGATATCAGGAGAAACTCATAGATTAGAAACATATATTTTGAAATAAATTTAAAAAAATTCTCAAATTAATTGCTTGAAATTTGGTATGCAAGCAGTAACATTTATCTTTAGTTAAATGTGCTTAATGCACCAAATTATAAAACATCACGTAAAAAAAACACACTAAAAGTTAGTAATGTTAATTTCTATTACATTATTAGAGGTAGTGGAATAAAGCTGACAAATCAAATGGAATTTATTACTATATCTTTAAAATCATTCTAATTTTTCTCTACTTTGCAAATGATGAAATCTTATAAAATCATGGTCCTAATAGTTTGTACAAAAATTTTCATGGGCTTAACAGAAAAATTATTATGACAAATATTTACATATATCAAGGTGCTACAGGCAGATTATTTTCTTTATAAATTTCTCTGCTCCCAGAAACCCCTTAGGAATGTTCCTCCTACATCTGAACAAAAATACATTTACTTCTTTTTCTGTACAGCATCTTGACCTGCAAAAGAAAAGAAGATGCTAGTAACTCCCTATAAATGAAATATAGAGGAATGAAATCTGAATTTTTAAATGCAGAGCTTTGCATAAACTGTAGGTTATAGAATCAAGAAGAGGCAATTGCACAATTTTTCATTGGGCAGAAGCATCGAGAAGAAATATCAAAATGTTATACATGTATAAATATTTCAATTTCATATGTTTCTTCCCTATTCAATATGAAGTTTAAAAGTACGATACTTCTATTTCATGACTCTGAATTTCAAATGGACACATTTCTTCCTCCATGAGAATTCCATGAAAAATTGTCAATCCTTCAAGTTATAGACATTTATTAGAGTTAAGTAGTCAAGTTAATTCAATCAATCTATTAATTGCAAAATTTATTTTCTGAAATTTTATTTATATTTTTGCAAAACATTGATCACCAATGATCCGCAAACTACGACTAATGTATTATTTTTTAAAATTATTAATTATTAATAGGTATTTCCACACATTAAATATGACATTGAGATAGATATTGCAATAATATTGGATAATCTGTACATTATGCAATATTATTGCAATTTATTTCTGTTCCCTTATGTCTGATATAAATTAGTTCACATCCTACTTTATGTAGAGCTGAAGTACTTCATCAAGTCCATTTTTCTTTGGAATGATCACAAAGTCCAGTAGGAATCAGTGAATATTTTCAAGCACTTAAAAGCAAGTGGGGCAAGGGGGGGGGGGGGGCAGCAGAACCTGCTCCAGGAGTCATAAACTGAAAGTGTGTTATAGTCATTGCACAAAACTCTTGTGTGGTAAGTTTTCCTTTCTGATTAATTGGGAAATTTTCTGGAAATTCTCAGAGTGATTTTTATGTGCACATTATTTGGTAAATTCAACTAGAGAACAATTACCTGCAACAATGAGAAAAGTATTAAATTATTCTTACTATGTGGGGGTCTGCACAACTATAGAGCCAAGCATATTTCATGCCAGTGTATCAAAACTAAAAAAATTCATGCACACCACTCATGTTTTTTGTACTATGATACAGTGAACACCACCACAGTCCATCATCTGTCCTCTGGATGAATCATTTTATGGTGGATTTTGTGATTGCCATAAAAAATATTGTACTTCTCACTGATGATGAAAGCACTTTTGCCATGCCATAAGGTAGACTTGAATAATCTCTATTAGTCATATATGTATAATAAGTAATGCTGCATAATTTACAACTGCAGGGAAGGTTTAATTTCCTATTTTTTGTTTCTGCATACTTAAGAGTTAAAAAAAAGCCAAAATATTTCAGAAGTTTAGATTAAAGTTAAATATATATTTCAATGCCAATAAAATGGGAAAAACAGGGTATTTCAAAACTGTACTAAAAAATTTCGCAGGTGACTTTGTAAAACTCCTTGACAAAACATGAATTTTTCCTCTATCTTGCATAGTTTGTAAGTGAGGATGTGCTACACATAAAAACGTGACTGATGAATAAACACTGGTTGAACAAATTTCACAGGTGAACTCCATACACTAAAATAAGAAAACAATTTTCTATAAAGTTTGAAAAAAAGAGAATATTTAATACAGTGGAAGAGTTTACAGTCACTTACAGTTCAGTGAAATAAGACAAAATATTACTGATTTGTAAGTTTGTTTATATTAATTTTTTAGTTTGCTACATTTATAGCAGCTGTTCAAATTTGCACATTGACCTCTGTACACAAGACATAAAGATGTATAATTTATTGGTGAACACACTCAAAGGTCCCAGGGCTTTGTTAAATATTATTGTAAACAACTTGAATGTGAAGCAGAAGTTGAGTCTCTTCTTCAACTAGGGTCTAGTTGTAATGCTCCAAAGATTAATAACTTTTTAAAATTTAGACCTTTTACCTGATCCAATTTATTCAAACTCCGGATAGCTTAATCGGGTGCCAGGCAATAATAACTTGCCAAATAAAGTTGAAATCATCATCATCATCATCCTCAAGCAGCCATGGGCTATGGAGGTCCAACCAGACCATGCAATTTAGTTCTCCAAGCAAGTCTATCCTGAGCTACATCTACTGCATCTGGCCACTGCACACCAATTCTAACAAGGTCCTGTTTGACATTGTCTGCCCACTGCATCCTGGTCTACCCCTCTTTCTGAGGCCTTTAGGCACACTGTTCATAACCCTATTCGCCAATCTATAATTATTCATACGGGCAACATGGCCAAACCAACAGAGTCTCTCTCTGCACAATATGCTGCTTAAAGGAGGTTGCAAACTCCTTTGCCTAACTTCATCATTTAGTGGTTCAAAGTTGAACCACCTAATGCCCAAGATACTGCGTAAGCATCTGGAATCAAAAGCATCTAGTTTCCTGTTATCTTGTTTACAAAGTGTCCAAGTTTCACTACCATAACTAACCCTAGAAAGAACCAAACTATTATACAGTCTAATTTTAGTCTTTAGGTGTATACACCTATTTCTCCACACTCTCCATAGATTCTTAAAAGTCCCGGCAGCACTCCCTATTCGTCTGTTAATCTCATGCCGCACATCACCATTATCTGTTACATAGGGTTCGGTAAATATTTGCCAAGCGTTATTATCGAGTGGTCTGTAAATGGTAGCTAGATAGTCACTGGAAGGAGAGCTAAGCACCAATCACCTGTGATGATGCATAGAACCGGCCAGGCCTAGCACCTAATGTCCAACCCTGCCTTCTCGTGGTGCAGACCGTTAGTACCTTTCAAAAGAGATACTCTCTTGTGGAAGTGAACGTAAGGGGAGGGCTGCCAGATTAGTTTGGCCTACTAATCTGGACAACTATGGCTACTTTTCTTTTTTTGCTACCCTGCTGAGGAGTGGTCAACCACACAGGGTCCTGGTGCTGACTATATATACCAACCTGAACGGAATTATGGTTCTGAGCTTGATTATGGATCCTGATTTTGCTGCAATGGTGGGCTTCTGTGGAAGAAAAATCTTCCACTGTGTTTTCTGTTTGTTTGTGGGTTGACAGCTCCAAGTGAATAGATTCACAGGATATGTTTATCAGCTGGTGGATAATCCTGAGCAGAGGTCATCGCAGGGACCTGAACTCTTTGCTTCTATTGGCATCATCAAATTCTACATTGAACGAAGTCTTCCAGTGTAGATGGCTTCAGCCTTTAGTGGTGGGGGAACGGGTCTTTGCCCCATGTCTGCGATTAGGGGGCTGTTTGATATTGTCGACATTCGCTCTATCAATAAACATAGTTTCTTTAAACATCCCACTAACCATTTTCTCTCCATAGGTAGTTGGAATGTGAGGACTCTGCACAGAGCTTTTTCTCTTGATGTCCTCACACAAGAATTCCACCGTTATAATTTAGATATTCTCGGCTTGCAAGAGACCAGATGGACAGATAAAGGTCAGATTCTTAAAAATAATCTTAAATTTCTCTTTTCAGGGAGAGATGACAATAAGCATCACCAAGGCGTGGGTCTGCTTCTCAGCAGACACGCTAGCGATGCTCTTCTAGGATATGAGTGCATTAATGAAAGGTTTATTACAGCAAAATTTCAGACAAGCGTTAAAGACTTGAATGTTATCTGCTGTTATGCCCCCACTGAGGATGCCGAAGATGATGAGAAGGATAGGTTTTACGGACAACTTCAGGATATTTTAAATTCTGTTAAGGAGATATTCCCCTTGTTCTAGGCGACTTCAATGCCAAAGTTGGTACTGACTCTGACCTTTGGGGAGGAGTGATAGGCGGTATTGGTAGCTGCAATGGCAATGGGAAATGTCTTCTACAGGTAAGTAAACTCAGTGGCTTCAGAATAACTAACACTTATTACAAACACCGCGACATACATAAGTACACATGGGTTTTACCCGATGGGTTGCATAAGAATATGATTGATTATATATTAATTAACAGCAAATGGGCTAGTTCTGTTAGGAATACCAGGTCATATAGGGGAGCTGAAATTGGATCTGACCATTACCTTGTTAAAAGTGTCTTGCAACTTAAAAAGTGTTGTGCTAAGGTTAAAAATTTTACCTTTAACACTGAAGCTCTGCAAGACCTAGTTATAGCTAAAGCTTACTGTAATAGGTTACTTAGTCATTATGACAGTCATGGTTTGCTTACTACTGAAGTTGAGGAAGAATGGGACCATTTTAAACAGGCTTTTTTGGAAACTAACGGTACTCTTTTAGGAAAAAAGGAGCAGAAGAGACAGAACTATTTGAGTGATAAGGCACTTGAGCTTATTTCAGAAAGAAAGAACTGCAGGAATGTCCTTAATCAATACCCTATTAGTCCTAATAGAAAGCATTACAGAGAGCTTAATAAACATGTAAAGGATCAAGCTGCTCATAAGGATCTTTGGCTTGATGGCTTGGCTCACAAAGCCGAAGAAGCAGTTAGACAGCACAACAGCAGAGAGCTGTACCAGGCAGTTAATGTTTTGTGTGATAGAAAACGGACAGGTATACAGGGATTGAAGGATAAACAAGTTAAGGTTATAGAAGGTGAGGATTCTGTCATGGCTAAGCGGGCTGAGCATTTCAGTGATGTTCTAAACAATGTGGCTAGTTATACTCCCATTGTTTGTAATGATGATAGATGCATTACTTTCTTTAATGTTGGCCCTATAACACAATCTGAAATTATTTTGGCTATTTCTAAACTTAAACTTCATAAATCCCCAGGGATATATGAAATTACTAATGAAATGCTTAGAGCTGGGAATGTTTCAGTTACCACTTGGATGACTGAAATTTTGAATATCTTTTATGATAAAGGCATGGTTCCTAAGGATTTTACCAGAGATTTCAAAAAAGATGATCGCAGTTCTTGTGATAACCATAGGGGTATCAGCCTACTCTCTGTTCCAGGTAAAGTTCTTTCCATGATTGTGCTTAATAGAATTAAGAATCTGGTTGACAGTCAATTGTGTGATGAACAATGTGAATTCAGAAGTGGTAGGAGATGTGTGGATCAGATATTTTCACTTTGGCAGATTCTTGAGAAATGTTTAGAGTTTCAGAAACCTTTGGTTGCTAGCTTTGTTGATTTCAAAAAGGCTTTCGACTCTGTTGATCATCATAATTTGTGGTTGACTGTGAGATCATATGGTATACCAGACAAGTTAGTTAACATAATGAAAATCCTTTATAATAACACTGAGTCGTGTGTGAGAGTTGGTAAGGCTTGTAGCAATTGGTTTAGCATTACCTCTGGTGTTTGACAAGGGTGCATTTTGTCTCCTTTTCTCTTTAGTTTGGTTATTGATTATGTTATGCAAAATTCACTGCAAGGGAAAGATTTTGGCCTTAAATGGTCTGGAGATACGAGAATTTCTGATTTAGATTATGCTGATGATTTAGCCCTTTTGGCAAATGATGTTGATGAGATGAACTCTTTCTTTTGATATTTATATATATGTAATAAGATGGATCCAAAGTCAATCATCAAATATGTATGCATTTCATCAGATCAGACAAATTTATTTTTAAAAAGTGAATTTTTTTAACATACCAGTTGGTCAAATTCTTTTGGATATATTGGTAATCAACTGACATGTAAGCTTATGTTAAATCGATTAGTTTGAATCAAATTTTGCCACCAAATGTGCAAATTGTGAATGCCATATGAAATTGTCAGATAAGGAAAGGCGAGCGTTTGCACAGATTGTACAATGGAAGCACAAGACTACGGCACTACAAATGACAGCAGAGTTGGACACCAGTCAGAATGATCCTGTTTCTGTCATAACAGTTCGTCAGGAACTTCATCGTGCCAGTATTTATGGCCGTGCTGCAATCCACAAACCTCTGATTACTAACATCATGCAACAAAACATATAAAGTGGTGCAAAGACATAAAAACTGGGATGCTAAAGACTGGCAATGTGTCATCTGGTCTGATGAATGGTACTACACATTGTTTCCCACCACTAGTAGAGTGTATGTCTGGCAAAAATCTGCATAGTCATACCACCCTGACTGTGAAGCATGGAGGTGGATCCCTATGCTGTGGGGTACCATATCATGGCATTAGTTATTCTTCAGGGTCATGTCACATCTGCAATGTAAGAATCCATTCTCAGGGGCCACCTGCACCCAATGTTGTGGGCATTGTTTCCTAATGACCATCCCTGGTATCAAGTGGATAATGCACACGTGCATTGTGCAAAATGTGTTCAGTTGTGGTTTGCAGAGCATGAGGATGAGGTACAGCACCTACCCTGGCCACCTCTATCTCCAGACCTCAATATTATTGAACATTTGTGGGAATATCTGGAGTGCAAGGTCAGATTACACTTTCCACCTCCAGCATCACTGGTATATAAATAATATATTTTGGGATTTATGAAGTTGGGCCATATTTTACAGGAAGAATGGTCTCACATTCCATTACTGTATGTGAATGACTTATATAAGTCTATTCCATGTCGAATTACATCTGTTCTGAATACCAGAGGTGGGCCTACAGCTTATTAAAAAAGTGTTCTCCACAAAGAGTACATGTTTCCATTATTTTGATAAACCCCTGTATATAACACAGTTAAATTAAGGGAAAAAAATTAAACAACTCTCATTTGCTGAGACAGCAGAAAGCTCTCTCAGATGTTACAAATCAAAACCATAACTTTAACTTTACTCTTGGCTGCAGCTTCGAATTTTCAAGGAAATCAATTTCATTCATGCATAAGAATTCTAGCAGGTTAGATGCCATAATATTTTGTCAATAATTGCAGCAGAGGTAAAATGCAGTAAAATTTAAATCATTATTTAAATAACCTTTCAGCTTCTATTATAGTAAAAAACTCACATTTAAAACATTCTAACAAAATACAAATTTGTAATTTGTTTAGAATAACTTACTAATATTTCCAAGGTTTTTTTTTTGGTAAGTTTGAATTGTAGTATATAGATGTATCTCAGGGAGGTAAACATGGTTAAAGAAGAACTTTTATGGGTGATCACTGGTTATGGAATGAGGAAAAATTCCATAACAGATTCATTATTGTGGTAGAATCATGTTAATTTAATGCTTAGTCAGCACCCTTAGTCTATGGATCTGTATGCTATTTAGGAGTTGATTAGGTGCATGGATATGATATTGTTATGAGAGGGAAACGAGCAACAATAAAACCAGAACAAGTATACCATCAAATACTCCTGTTATGCCTCAGCATGAGAATTATATCACTAATTTATTGGTGAAGACTAACTAATATAAAATAACCTAAAGACTAACTTAATATATTTTGAATAATATGAGTAAGAGATAAAGATAAGAGTTGAGTGGTTTGTTTGAGAAAAGTTCAGTAGCTAGTTTTTGAAAAGATTCAAGCATTATGGAACTTAATTTTGGTGGCAGTAATGTGTTGAAGAAGTCTGCTAGTGGAAAAGCAAAGAGGATTTCGTGTCGGCAAAGTATGCAATGTGAAATATAGAACTGGAACAGTAAACTTTGGTAAATTATAGGTATATTGACAAAGATAATTGTGTTGCATATTGAATGTTTTAATAAGATTCACTTTATGCTTTGGGTACAGTTCGTAAGAATTATAAATATAACTATTTGAAATATAATTAAAAAATGTGAACCATTCTTTTGATGGTTTAACCATACTGATGGTAAGCAAATTTGTGTTTAGTTGAAATTGATATATATATATGTGATCTAATTATCTTGGAAATAAATTAGTTCATTTTTAATTTGATTGGTAATTTGATTCTAACTCACCCTCAGTTTTATATTAAAATTGTAACAATATAATATTGGGCACTGATACATTTGCTTGAATTATAATGTTGCTAATGGTATTCTGTAAATTTGTGTTCATTGTCTGTAATGACAAGATCATTTATCCATTAAAAACAGTTTATTCCACAAGAAGCTGTCCAGAAGGCTTAGTGATTGCTTACATTTCCATACTACATTTAGTCTCCATGGTTTGTTAATTGCCAAAAAGAAGCGTCTTTTCATGAATTTGTATCATTTGGACTAGTTGTCTTTGACTGGATTTTCTATGATGATGTCACAAGGCAGCTCCATTTGACACTTAAAATCGAGGTAAATAATTTAATCTCTAGGACTTAACAATTTTTCTGAAGAAATTATAGCAACAAGTAAATGAGTTTTAAGTCATTACAGATAGCCAATGCAAATATGCAAAATCTATTATTAATAATATCATTAACTCAACTGCATAACTATGCAATCCTGTATGAATCATATCTGTGCCATTACATCAACTCAAATCCCAAGCAGCAACAGAGGTTTGCATTTGATTTCTTTGAATTTTAGCATTATATTTAAAACAGGTTTATTTCCAATGCAATAAAATGATTTCAACAAAAAAAAAAGGATTGGCCGGAGAACCAATACCCGCACAGGAGGACCACTCCACAGTTATTAACCCCTTTGTGCAGAAGCTCACTAGCTTGTGTTAATAGCAAATTTATCGTTGAAATGCAATAGGTCCTGTAAATATTTCCCACCTCCCAACTAAAAAAATACACCCTCAAGCAGCTGCTTGCCACAGAGGTCTGACAAGAGCCTGCCAGTTTATATGCCATATATTAGGTGAGACCTCTGCAGAAAAACAAACAAACATCCATGCCTTACCCAGGCCCTTTTATCAAGCACTCTAACCATTTGGCCATTATATATATATAGAATCCCTCTTATCTGGCCCTTACGGGACCAGGTAATGGGACCTGGCCAGTTAATCTGAAAATTGTGTCAGAAAATAAATAAAAATGGCAAATGACAAAAATACTAACTGTATTATATTTTAATAAATAATTTGTTGTACAATATTAACAATTTACTCACACTCACTTGAAAAAAGTCTATGATTTTCTTTTGTTTCTTGGAACTTAACTCTTTTTTACCTGCAAAGATTTGCCATTTTTTAATAAACATCACATCAATCGCAGATGAGGCCTGTTGTGTTCAATGTATCTTACTGCAACATCAAAAGCTTCTTTTCTTTCAATATTCTTTCCCTACTTTCCCTACTTTCTCTTCTTCGTTTCTTCTCCCTTCCCTTCTTGGCAGACTGCATTGATAATTTCATCATCATTCAGTGTTTCGTTTTCCAACTGTTCATCAGCTTTTAACCATTTTTCAATGTCATCTTCTTCAAGTGTGTCACATCCAGGCAGCAGTTTAAAGTCATTAAGCAACGATATTGTCATTATCGGTCATATCTTCGGCAGGCACAGGCTCAATCGATACTTTTGTGTTGTCTTTGGTACTTTCTACACAGTTTTCAACTTCGGGCCAAAATTTTCTCCACGACTTCACAAATGTTGTATGAAGCATTTCTTCAAAAGCTCTTGCCAACATATAGATCACATCCTTGATACTTATTGTTTTGAAAGCATTTAAAATTCATATTCCGTCATTTTCAGTTCGCTGTAGAATTTCTGAAAGAAGCTTTCTCCTGTATTGCCTTTTTAAACTTACAAGCACAGCTTGATCCATTAGTTGCACTAAAGATATATTAGGTGGCAAAAATATGACTTTTATGTTTTCAGAAATGAGTTCGCTTGGGTGTGTTGGGGCATTGTCAAGAATGAGTAGGGCCTTTACAGGCATTTTAAAACTTGTCAAGTGGTTTTTTACTTTTGGAACAAACTCTGTAAAGAATCACTCTTCAAACAAATATGAGTCTATCCAAGCAGAATTTTGAGCTTTATAGTAAACTGGCAGAGCAGCTAAATTTAAATGCTTGGGGTTTTGCTGATTTCCCAATTACAAAAAGAGGAAGTTTGTGTGTAACTTGCAGCATTTGTACACACAGCCACAATGATTCTTTCTTTGTTTTAAATCCAGATACTGAGGTTTCTTGCACTGTCACAAATGTTTTTACTGGAAGAAGTTTAAAATTTAACTCAGTCTCATCCACATTGTAGATCTGTTCTGTGCATATGCCTTCTTCTTCAATAAGCATTAAAAGTTTTTCTGAAAATTCCTTTGCTACTAAAGGATCAGCTGACAATTTCTCACCACAAACACCAAGGTAATGAACACCATGTCATTTTTCCAAAGAGAAAGCCATCCCTCGCTTGCTGAAAAATCTCCCCCATTATCGATTTTAGAATGAAGGATTAATGCTTTTTCTTTCAAGATTGGCCCACTGATTGGTGTTCCTTTTCGATACTCTTTCATAAACCATACCAAAGTGCATCATCGACAATTTCATTTTTCGGCTTTTTAAGAGTGAATTGAGAAGAAAGTATTTTTTCAGACTCGACTTGAGTGCAAAAATCTTGTAAAGGTTTTCTATTCCTTCTCCAGTCATTTACCATGCTTTTACCAACACCTAGTTCATCATAAATATGATTTACTGGATCAACCTTGTCAATACGTTCTAATGCTTTTAATTTCATCTCCATCCTAATGAGATTACACTTATGTTTGCACCCACTCGTACTACACAATAATTAATAGATCACAACACACTCCTGTATACGCACTGTACACTGTAATATTCACAAGGAGGAACTGAAGAAAACATGTACTGTACTAGAAACAAAACATGCAGCGACTTGCTTCCACTTAAGGGAACAACCAGTTAAAGTGGAGGCTGATTGAGCTGAGACCGGATAAGAGAGAGTCTACTGTATACATATACTTACTAAGTGAAAAGAGTTGGCATATGAAACTCTTTCGACTACTGAATATAAATAATTATAAACTCATAATCAAGTTATTAATTAATACACCTTTCTAAGCCAATCCATGCTTTCTTTCTCACTGTGAGCAGAGTACTGATTAGCAATAAAATCGCAATTCAGGCCCAGTTGGGACTCAACCTGGAAAAATGTGATTGTGCACCTGGAGCACTATCAGCTGAGCCATGACCACCTGTGCATAGTTTGTTTCTCTGTATAAATATATCCTGGACCCACCTGTTTAGGAGCTCATAAACTGCTACTGCCTAGTACTGATACAAAAAGAATAAAAAAATAAAAAAATTGCTATGAATTAGGTGGTATGAAAAAAAAAAGGGAACTACTGTTTTACACAAATTTAAATGTTAATACTTGAAATAATTATTTGCAAAAAATTGGTTGTCCTGACTGAAATTCGAACCCAAGTTTCCCAGAAGCATGCTGGGCATCTTAATTGCTGGACCATCAAGAGTCCAGAGATTAAGATGGTCCAGCATTAAACGATGGAGACACTGAACAAACAGTCGTCATCATTGTTTAATTGCTGAAGTGTATTGACCTAGATCCAAGACGGATAATCTTGTCGTGGGTGATGAAACACCTGCTATAGAGATGACCATATTATGTTACAAAATGTTATTTGTAGAGTGTTTGGATACTTGTTTGTTTGACTGTTTTCTTATGCACTCAACCCCCGAAAGAGCTGGAGGCAACAACCTCTGCATGACCTTTCCCTTCACTCTTGAAAAAGATTATAAACTATGTTTTTTTTTTTTCATTTCTTTCATTTGCAATATATAGGACAGAGAAGAATCCTAGAAGCTACTCCTAGCTTTTACAGGCCTTTTCATATAAGGACATGCACTACTAAGACCGAAGTCATTGCTGATCACAGCCTCAGCTAGGCTAACACAGCACACAAAGTTTGCCTTGCTGGAACAGTGGTTACCTTTCTAACCACTATGCCAGTTAAGGCTTTTATAAGCTATGTGTGAACCTACTTGGGTGAATTTTTCTACTCCTAAACAATAAGAATTAAGATTACCAAGCTGGTATACAGCTTCCTCTCATCATGATTTAGAGCAACATAAGGGTTTGGATCCCAACAATTTATTACCTCTCTCCATCAAATTTATGTATTGCTCGCTCAACCTTAACTTAAGAAATGTACATTTTTGGTACCTAATATTATTCCCCCACAAGTAAAAAATGGGGAGGAATTTCCTTTAAACAGTAAGAGCTATGGTCACAGAATTCGGTATACAGCTTCTCTTCATAGTAGATTAAAAAATATAAGAATCTTCCCTCAACCTTTCTCTACCCCCCCCCCCCCCCAAAAAAAAAAAGTTTGGTTCAAAGCTACCGCTCATCACTGCTTTAAGCAACATAAGTTGCCCCCAACCTTTATCCTCCCCAAAAATGGAGAAATATTGGGTTGAACCAAAAGTTTGTTCGGATTTTCCACAAGAGATGTCACTGGACATGATCTGCACAACCATGTGCATAAAAAAGTGTGTGCTTTCGACAGGGGACAGTTGCTAGCATGTTCTGAAAAACAAATCCTGCAGATTGAGTGAGTGATATTCGCTTGGGGTCAATTTGAAAATGGAAGATATGAAGGTGCATTTTAGCCAACTTCTTTTTTTTCAAAAGGATAAAAACGAAATACAAATAAAAAAAAAGATTTCTGAACCGCGAATTTCTCCCTAGAAGATGCCCTACGTTCAGGAAAGCCTTCCATGTTTGAGAACTACCAAATTTCCACATTAATCCAAACTAACCAACATAGCATAACAAGAGAGATTGTTGAGGCACTAAAAATACTGCAAATATCAGTTGTAAGGCATTTGCAACAGCCTGGATATGTGAATCAGTACAATTGAGTGGAAAAAAATTTAATGGACTGCATCTCTGCTTGTGATTCACTCCTATAATGCAACAAAAAAAATATTTTTGAAGTGATAAGTAACGGATGGTGAAAAATGGATCATCCAAAGAAAAAGATCCTGGAGCAAGTGAGATGAACTTTCATTACTGCAACCCAAGGCCTGGCAGCATCCAGAGAAAATCATGCTCTGTGTGTTGTGGGATTGGAAGGAAATCCCTTCATTATGAGCTCTTGCCAAGCAATCATATGATTAATTCAGATTAGCACTGCTTGCAGTGTAACGCTCCAAACAAATGCAAAATACTTGAAGTTTTTATGCTCCGGATAGCTTAGACGGGCGCCAGGCAATAATTAACAAATTGCCAAAAGTAGAATAAGTTGATAATAAGTTGATTTAGGGTTCAAATACCAGCGAGCGTTAATGAGTAAGAATCAAAATGATTGTCAAGTAAATATAATTCAAAAATCCTTAATTCGCGTTGCTCAAGAGAAAAAAACTGTACAGACTCAAAAGGTTTATAACAAAACAGATTTATTTCCAAAATAATTCAACTCACCAAGACATCAATGAAGAACACATAACTCCAACTCCTGTGCTACACGCATGGTGCTTGGTGCTACGCACCTTGTGCTTGTGCACTTACTTGTGCTTAGTGCTTCTCTCTACTCCCCTACTGCTTAAGCTCACGTTGGCGCATTTCCAAAATAATTCAACTCACCAAGACATCAATGAAGAAACTCATAACTCCTGTGCTACACGCACTGTGCTTGGTGCTACGCACCTTGTGCTCATGCACTCACTTGTGCTACTCCTTCTACTCCCCAAGTGACTCGCAGGCCACTGGTTTTTGACAATGAGCCGGCACATGCCGGGAAAGACATTTGCATACTATGACGAACGACGCAAGCTATGACGCAAGAGGGGGCGTGTCCTTTGCACGCGCTTTAACAGTACAGTCGGAAGATCGGAGTTGCGGCGCATGCGCAACTCCTAGAAACTTGAAAACGAGTGCTGTGATGCCAAAAAGGAAATAAAAAATCCCCAAAATGATAAATATAACGTAAATTAAACAAAACTGGTTAAGGTAAAGCAAAAGTGAACGATGGGGCATCACAGCAGTAGGGTCGAAAAGGCAGAGATCAATGAAAAACATCCGGAATTGGTGAATTGCAAAGGGGTTGTGTCCCACCATGACAATGCAAGACCACATATGACCTCCTGGCAAAAATGGTTTTCAGTTAGGCCTCCATGCTTTGTGCCACCTACCATATTCGTCTGACATCCTCAGATTACCATTTGTTCCAGTCACAGTTTCAATCTTTAGAGGTCATCAAAAACCACCTTGATTAGTTCTTTAACAAAGAAAAAAAAAAAAAAATTCTACACCAACAAAATAATGAAGCTGCTCGACAAATAGCTTAAGATAATGAACAAAATGGTGGATAGATTATTGATTAAAGATATTTTTTTACTATTTAATATTTGAGTTTGAATTATTGCCTAAAATCTGAATGAACTTTTGGTTCAACCTAAAATGTAAATGATATCAAGCTTAATAAGCTACAGATACTTGACAGAAAAACGGAAGCAGTTCTATGTTATCTGAATAGAAAATTACATTCAGAGCTCAATAACTTCTTCAATATGATTTTTAATGAAAAAATATGTCCAAAGATAAATGTCTGAATTTAATCTATCTAAATATAGATTTTAAACAATATTTGTTCAGTGTTCAAAGAGTTGTGAATGCTAAAATATTTAACAGGCTACAAAAAATTGACTCCGAAATTTAATTAAAATAGGTTAAGAGATCAGAAATCATAGTTGACTCTGCCAGTACTCTACTAGAGTCAACTATTATCTCTGATCTCTTAACTTGTTTCAAAGTTTCAATTAAATTTTGGAGTCAATTATTTGCAGCCTGTTAAATATTCCATTCAAGTGTTCACAACTCTTTGAACACTGAACAAATTTGTTTAAAACTGAGGTTTAGAAAGAGTTAATTGAGATCTTTAATTTATCTTTAGGCATATTTGTCATTAAAAATCATATTGAAGAAGTTATTGAAATCTGATTGTGATTTTCTATAGAGATAACATGGAATTGTTACCACTTTTCTCTCCAGTACCTGTATATCTCAAATGAAAGCTACTGACAGAAAGTGTATCATGGACCCTTCTTTCTGCCCTTTTGGGGAGCCCAAAGGGAGAGGAAAAACTCAAGAAAGTTGACCATAATTAGTTTTATGTGAAACGAAATTTTGCAATGTGGGGTGTGTTACTACTACATATTTTGGAAAGTTTAAGACCTGGGAAATGCTAGGTATGTCTTCTAACATCAAATATTTTCAGTATGAAAGTGCCAATTTAAAGTTTCAGATGTCATATTATTAAAAACAAGTCTTCCCAACAATAACAAGTTACAATTCCATGTATCATTATTAGATATTATTATTTATGGGAGGGAAAACATTAAAAAACTTACCCCATACAAATAAGTTTATCATTTCTCCAATTATATACAATAAAGCAATTAACACGGCCAAGCCTGTGAAAAATACCATCTTCATACTCCAATTTAAGACTGCAAGAACTGGATACACCCATATATCTTTTACCATGGCCAAGTACAAGATCCTGAAAGTAACATTTTTTATTTATGCTGTTAATTAAGTGATTTAAAAAATTTATGACAAGAAAAAATTTCACTCTTTAGATAATTTGAAGAAACAATGCAATCAAACCTAAATATCTTGGATGTCACATCCAATGACCTCAGACAAGCAGTAACTAAATGTAGTTACTGCTTGTCTGAGACCATTGGAATGGCATTGGAATGTACTGAATTATTTGCCATCTTAATCACTAAATGTGAAATATGATTTTCAGCTCGCTTGAAGAAACTTCTTATGGTTGTCTGGTTTGACTTCTATAGGTGACTATATATTCTCAATAGCATGACACTGTATCCTCTGGAGTGGGGGTTGCTCAGTTGGTAGCATGCCAGGCTCATAATCTGTAATTCCCAAATTCAAGCCCCAGCTTGGACAGCATTGAGATTTATCTCTGCAGAACTCCTACACCCTGCTCTCAGCCAGTATGGGTCATCGATGGGATGTTAAGCCATGGTCCTGTGTGTGGGAGAGCCGTACCCTGTGGCATGTTAAAGAACATGCTGAATAGCCTTGAGGGGAGGCTACTATTTCTCTCCCAACAGCTGTGCAGTGTCAAGGTTGTGAATGATATATGCGGCAGACACATGCCATATAGATGGAAAGTATTTCCTTACAAGTAATACAGTTGATAAATAATTAATAAACTCGACATACTTGGTATTAACCTATACTATTAACCATACAATACCTGGATCGGAGCTCTCGCAGACAATATTTTGTTTTGTCTCAACATGGGAAAAGCAAAGGATTTATTTGATTTCGACAAAGCCAGATTGTTATGACAAGATGCCTTGGTAAGAGCATCTCTGAAACAGCAATGCTGGAAGGCTGCTCATGCTATGCAGTAGCTACTACCTATCAAAGATGATTCAAAAGAGGTGACACTTCGAACCATCAACAAGGCGTGGGCTGGCCACGCCTCATTGATCAAGAGGTCAGTGCAGGCTAACTCGTCTTGTCCGCAGCAATAGGAGAGCTACTGTGGCTGACATTACCCATAATTTAAATTGTGGTAAAGGGTCCAATATGCCTGAACACACAGTTCATCATAAGCTCTTGGATATGGGTCTCCGCAGCCGCAGACTCATTCATGTACCATGCCAATGCTCACAGCTGTTCACCATTGTCAACACTTGCAGTGGGCATGCAATCATCGACATTGGACCATAGAAGACTGGAAGAGAGTCGCATGGTCAGATGAATCCCATTTTCTGTTATACCACGTGGATGGATGAACTCATATGTGACGTTTACCCATGGAAGCCTTCTCACCTGGATGCACTGTGGGACAGATCCAGGTGGCTGGAGGGAATGTGATGGTCTGGGCAATATTTTCTTGGGGAACACTTGGACCAATTATCCCTGTAGAGCAAACTCTGACAGCTGTCACCTACCTACACATTGTGGCTGACCAAGTACATCCCTTTATGGCGACTGTATTCCCTGGCAGAGATGGCGTCTTTCAACAAGACAATGTCCCATGTCACACTGTGAAGAAGGTTCAGGAATGGTTCCTAGAACATGAGTAATTCCATATATTGCCATGGCCCCCAAATTCGCCAGATATGAATCCTATTGAGCATCTGTGGTTTGAGTTGGAGAAATGGGTACGAGCAGCATTACCCTAACCATGTAATTTACAGGAACTACGGGATCTTCTGTTGCAGTCATTGTACCAAATATCAAGCGACACCTACCAACATCTTGTTGAATCTATGCCTCATCGGGTGAGAGCTCTTTTGGTGGCAAGACGAGGACCTACATCATATTAAGTAGGTGGTTTTAATGTTTTGGCTGATCGGTGTATATAGATAATAATATTAAAATATTATAATTCATTATAACTGATATTTTTAATTCCAATATGAAAAAATCTATATATAAAAATTTATTATTCAGGGTTGGGTTGGGATGTTTTACCTCTGAGCGGCACTTTTTTGCACACCATGGGCTAAATGGCCAGGTCACATGGACCCCAAAGGCTCAGAGAAGGTTGGCGGAGGGGACCCAATGGAACAGCTGTTGGGAGACAGATGGTAGTCTCCCATCAAGGCCATCCAGCGTGTTCTTTAACGTGCACAGGGTATGGCTCTCCTGCACACGGGGCCACGGCTTAACGTCCCATCCGACGGACGGTGGCCTTTCCAAGCCCATCGGTGTCCCCTACTGACCGTGGGCAGGGCAGGTAATTTTGCGGAGATAAATCTCAACGCTGACTCAGCTGGAACTCGAACCTGGGAACTAGAGATTACGAGCCTGGCGCGCTACCGACTGAGCCACCCCCCGCCCCTATTATTCAGGAAGCAGAGGTCTGATAATAGCTCGTTAGATTAATACAACATTGAGAATGTGATGTTATCAGGAGGTCATGGGTTCATATCCCACCCGGCTCAAGACAATTTTTCCTCTAAAATATATATCGACTTCAGAGTGGTAATTTATAGGTTAATACCAAGTATGTCGAGTTTATTAATTATTTATCAACTGTATTATTTGTAAGGAAATACATTCCATCTATATGGCATGTGTCTGTTGCATGTGGCAAAAATTGCCTGAACACTCCCTACATAGGAAGTAGGTTGAAATGGTTCATATCATCAATTAGAGGAGATCTTGATCGATGACGGGTAGCTCAGTGGTCCAGAGCACCTGACCTGTTATCAGGAGGTTGTGGGTTCATATCCCACCTGGCTCAAGACAATTTTTCCTCTAAAATTTAAATCGACTTCAAAGTGGTAATTTATAGGTACCAAATATGTCTTCTTATCAACCAAGTATGTCGAGTTTATTAATTATTTAACAAACATTTCATAAATAAAATGCTTCCTTAAATTCCACCAGGGGAAAAATTAAGATCAATAGATAAAACCCCTAGCCTGGCAACACTTTTGTAACACAGTGCATACTCTTCTGTGATATTTTGGATTACTTTCAAAACTTGCACTTATCTACTTAAAAAAAATGAAATGCATTTGCATTAACAGGTTCTTGGAAGGACCTTGGCCCAATGGGGCTGTACTTAGTATGCTCCTGCTACTTAGCATTAAAATGAAGTTTTAAGATCTATGAACAAAAATAACAAAAGATGTTTACTAAAAATATTAAAGAGAAAAAGATTGGTGAAATTCAGCCTTTTAAACTTCTATTCCTGTAAAGACACAGCACTGCAAAATCCACCTGGTAGAGAAGACTACTCAAGACCTTGTACTTGGTCACTTCCTTTTCATCTTCCCAAATTCCTTTTGTGGTCCCTCAGGAAATATTTCATTGGCTTTGTTGGCAGAATCAACAACTATTAGGTAGACCAGAATGAGTGTAAGGAAAAAAATTTGCTCTTCCATTCTTTTATACAGGGTGATTCAAAACTTATCATTCAAATTTCGTGGGGAGGTAGGGAATACATCAGGAAACCGATTTCACATAGGAAAGTATGCCCGCAAATGTACGCATGCGTATGTAGAGGGCGCTGTGTGTACCCAACCAGTGTACAGCTTGCCCGACCACTCTCGCTGTCATCAGCGATAGCTTGGCCACCCAGGTCACCTGATTTATCGCCCATGGATTTCTTTTTGTGGGGGGCCATGAAAGACCACGTGTACGAGACCCCCATCGACAGTGAAATGGACCTTGTTGCACGAATAGTGGCCACCGCAGGCATTGTCCGTGATATGCCAGGCGTTTTTGAAAATGTTCGGGCGGTCAATGCAACAGTGCTGTGAATCCTGTCTCCGTGTAAATGGTCGCAATTTTGAGCACCTACTGTGAACCTGTACTTTACCTTGTTGGAATAAAAGTCACATTCGTTACCACTTAACTGTACTGTTTCCTTGTGTTCACTTTACTTGTCCATTTTGTTCATGTAGATGACGTTTGCGGACATACTTTCCTATGCGAAATCAGTTTCCTGACGTATTCCCTACCTCCCCACGAAATTTGAACGATAAGTTTTGAATCACCCTGTATATCTATCTGAGACCTTGTTAGTCTCAAGCAATTTAAGCCACACTTGTAAATACTGAATACCAACTGCCACAAGATGGTATCCTATTATTTGATTTTGATTCGATTTTCATCTGATTTAATTGAAACAAAAAATTCGATTTGTGGTATTACATGACAAAATCAACAACCTAATTGAAAGGCAGTTGCAATTAGGTACAGTTTTAGAATCACAATTGGTCAATAGTGCAATTGTTTGTTAATTTTGGCACCACTATTAGTATTATTATACTTTGCTCCAAGAACTTCACAAAACACTCCATAAATGTCCTTTTAGATTCCCCCATGGGGAACAAATACACACACACACACAAACAGCCTTATGAAAAAAACCCTATCTGGCAACACTTTTGTAACACAGTGCTATTACTCTTCTATGATATTTTGGGTTGCCTTTAAACAATTGCAATTATTTACTTAAAAATGAAATGTATTTGCACTAAAAGGTTCTTGAGGGGGAAGGGGATATACCTGGATATGACCCAGGTGAGCCATCTTTCTTCTTGATGAGATTCATAGGTTACATTCAGGAACTTAATGATGGTCCCAATGTCTTGGGAATCCATGTCCCTTATATTGACCAGTTTTCCATTTCTGCCTGTTTGACTACGAGAAGTCACTGAGATAATAAATGGATGGGAGGAGTGCCACTAGTGTTTATACAATGCTGTACAAGGTTGGTTCCACCATAACCAATTGACTCAGATGGGATGTCAGGAAATTCACTTAATTTTTTGGCTCTTGCAGTCTAATCCTGGATAAAGGTGTTTATTTGCTTCTTCCCATAGTCAACTGGATGGTATTGAAAGTCCTTTGATGTTCAGTTGATTTATTAGCTTCTTGACTGTTGGTGGCCTGTAAATGGTAGCTAGGCGTAAACTGGAAGGAGAGCTGTGTACCAATCCCTAGTGATGATGCACAGAACCGGCCAGGTCTAGCACCTAATGTCCGACCCCGCCTTCTCGTGGTGCAGGCCGTTAGTACCTTTCAAAAGAAATATTCTCTTTTGGAAGGGAACGGAAGGGGAGGGCTGCCAGTTCAGTATGGCCTACTGATCCGGTCATCTATGGCCACTTTTTTCTTTTTTTTCAACCCTGCTGAGGAGTGGTCAACTTCACAGGGTCCTGGTGCTGACCATTTATACCTACTAGACTGGACTTGTTTATGGATCCTGGATTTGCTGCACTGGTGGGCCTCTGTTGAGTGAGAATCTGCCGCTGTGTTTTCTGTTTGCTTCTGGGTTGCCAGCCCTAACAGAGGCATGGGATACCTTATATCAGCTGGTGGATAATCCTAATCAGAGGCCTTCGCAGGTACCTGAACCTTACTTAGCAAGTTGGGCATCATCAAGCCTAAACTGGAGTAATGTGTCTCAGGCAGGCCATACGGCTCTTGAAAAAGGCCATTTGAAAAGGTGGTGTCTAAATTCCTACCAGCATCGGTGACTTCAGCCTTTAGCGGAGGAGGAACAGGTCTTTGCCCCATGCCTGCGATCTGGGGGCTGTTTGATATTGTTGGCCCTACCAATCTCAATAAACCTAATTTCTTTAAAAATCCTACTAACCATTTTCTCTCTGCAGGAATGTGGAACGTGAGGACATTACATAGAGATTATTCTCTTGATGTCCTCATGCAGGAATTCCAGCACTATAACCTAGATATTCTAGGCTTGCAAGAGACCAGATGGACAGATAAAGGTCAGATTCTTAAAAATAATCTTAAATTTATCTTTTCTGGGAGGGAGGATGGAAAGCATCACCAAGGCGTGGGTCTGCTTCTCAGCAGACATGCTAGTGATGCTCTTCTAGGATATGAGTGCATTAATGAAAGGTTTCTTACAGCAAAATTTCAGACAAGCATTAAAGACTTGAATGTTACCTGCTGTTATGCCCCCACTGAGGATTCTGATGAGGATGAGAAGGATAGGTTTTACGGACAACTTCAGGATATTTTTAATTCTGTCAAGAAAGGAGATATTACCCTTGTTCTTGGTGACTTCAATGCCAAAGTTGGTACCGACTCTGACCTTTGGGGACGAGTAATAGGCCCTTTTGGTATTGGTAGCTGCAATGGCAATGGGCAATGTCTCCTACAGGTAAGTAAACTCAATGGTTTCAGAATAACTAACACATATTACAAACACCGCGACATACATAAATACACATGGGTTTCACCTGATGGGCTGCATAGGAATATGATTGATTATATATTAATTAACAGCAAATGGGCTAATTCTGTTAGAAATACCAGGGCATATAGGGGAGCTGAAATTGGATCTGACCATTACCTTGTTAAAAGTGTCTTGCAACTTAAACTTAAAAAGTGTTGTGCTAGGGTTAAAAAATTTACATTTAATACTGAAGCTCTAAAAGACCCAGTAATAGCTAAAGCTTACCATGATAGGTTACTTAGTCATTATGACATTCATGGTTTGCTTAATACTGAAGTTGAGGAAGAATGGGGCCATTTTAAACAGGCTTTTTTGGAAATTAACAGTACTCTTTTAGGGAAAAAGGAGTAGAGGAGACAGAATTATTTGAGTCATAAGGCACTTGAGCTTATTTCAGAAAGAAGGAACTGCAGGAATGTCCTTAATCAGTACCCTACTAGTCCTAATAGAAAGCATTACAAAGAACTTAATAAACGTGTAAAGGATCAGTTAGCTACTGATAAGAATCTTTGGCTTGATGGCTTGGCTCACAAAGCCGAGGAAGCAGTTAGACAACACAACAGCAGAGAGCTGTACCAGATAGTTAATGTTTTATGTGGTAGAAAACGGACAGGTATACAGGGATTGAAGGATAAACAAGGTAAGGTTATAGAAGGTGAGGATTCTGTCATGGCTAGGTGGGCTGAGCATTTCAGTGATGTTCTAAACAATGTGGTTAATTCTACTCCCATTGTTTGCAATGATGATAGATGCATTGTTGGCTTTAATGTTGGCCCTATAACACAATCTGAAGTTAGTTTGGTTATTTCTAAACTTAAACTTCATAAATCCCCAGGGGTGGATGAAATTACTACGGAAATGCTTAGAGCTGGGAATGTTTCAGTTACCATTTGGATGACTGAAATTTTGAATAACTTTTATGATAAAGGCATGGTTCCTAAAGATTTTACCAGAGCTATTATTATCGTTATTTTCAAAAAAGGTGATCGCAGTTCTTGTGATAACTATAGGGGTATCAGCCTACTCTCTGTTCCAGGTAAAGTTCTTTCCATGATTGTGCTTAATGGAATAAAGAATCTGGTTGACAGGCAATTGCGTGATGAGCAATGTGGATTCAGAAGTGGTAGGGGATGTGTGGATCAGATATTTTCACTTAGGCAGATTCTTGAGAAATGTTTAGAGTTTCAGAAACCTTTGGTTACTAGCTTTGTTGATTTCAAAAAGGCTTTCGACTCTGTTGATCGTCATAATTTGTGGTTGATTGTGAAATCATATGGTATACCAGACAAGTTAGTTAACATAATGAAAGCTCTCTATAATAACACTGAGTCATGTGTGAGAGTTGGTAAGGCTTGTAGCAATTGGTTTAGCATTACTTCTGGTGTTCGACAAGGGTGCATTTTGTCTCCTTTTCTCTTTAGTTTGGTTGTTGATTATGTTATGCGAAATTCACTGCAAGGGAAAGCTTTTGGCCTTAAATGGACTGGAGATACGAAAATTTCTGATTTAGATTATGCTGATGATTTAGCCTTTTTGGCAAATGATGTTGATGAGATGAACTCTTTCATTCGAGCTGTTGATGAGACTGGTAATACAGTAGGTTTGGTTATAAATAGAGAGAAAACTAAAGTGATGAAAATTGGTCAGGCAGGTTGTGATTCAGTTAATCTGAATGGTTGCAGTCTTGAGCAGGTGTCACAGTTTAATTACCCTGGGAGCTACGTAACTGATACTGGTGATGTGCGGCATGAGATTAACAGACGAATAGGTATTGCTGCCGGGACTTTTAAGAATCTATGGAGCTTGTGGAGAAATAGGCGTATACACCTAAAGACTAAAATTTGACTGTATAATAGTTTGGTTCTTTCTAGGGTTAGTTATGGTAGTGAAACTTGGACGCTGTGTAAACAAGATAACAGGAAACTAGATGCTTACGCAGTATCTTGGGCATTAGGTGGTTCAACTTTGTAACTAATGATGAGGTTAGGCAAAGGAGTCTGCAACCTCCTTTAAGCAGCATATTGTGCAGAGAGAGACTCCGCTGGTTTGGCCATGTTGCCTGTATGGATAATTATAGATTGGCGAATAAGGTTATGAACAGTGTGCCTAGAGGCCTCAGAAGGAGGGGGAGACCTAGGATGCGGTGGGCAGACAATGTCAAACAGGACCTTGTTAGAATTGGTGTACAGTGGCCGGATGCAGCAGATGTAGCTCAGGACAGATATGCTTGGAGAATTAAACTGTGCTGTCTGGTTGGACCTCCGTAGCCCACAGCTGCTTGAGGATGATGATGATGACTGTTGGTGTATGCTATCAAGTCATGGTTCACATATGGTAAGATCTTTTTCTTCTTTCAGCATCTAGGTGTAATGTTACGTTCATCACTCTGATGGGAATCTGCTCTTGGTCTACTTTAATCAAAGCCCTTGCCGGCAGGATTTCATGCACTAATATTTTTCTATCAGGGGTATCACTGATCCCCAGCAGGAAGAACTCAAAATATCCACTCGATGTCAGCAGACTAAAATTTCAGTTCTTGCAGGAATCTTGGTGTCTTTCAAACACAAGGCTGTTGGCATTGTTGATTTGTTATCAGATGTTCTATTAATGAGTTGAATTTCTTCAGTTTTATAAATTAGCACAGCTTGTTTTAAATTTATGCCAAAGTAATGCTTTCTTAGGAAGTGCAATCCAAAGAAGCACTCATCGTGGATGTGAGCTACATAAAAGGATGGTGTACAATGCAGACACTAATTTGGAGGTTCAGTTTCACTGTCCCATGTACTCTCGCATGATCTCTAGTTAATGTCTGCATGACAATTTCAGGACAGCAGGATACACATAGGCTGTGCTGAAATTATATCAATTTCATCATTTGTTACACCAGTTAGAGCGAATATGTCCTATTTCCTACATTTATAACAGTGAAGACTGGTTGATGCTTGTGGAGGATTATTTTTAGTCATCTTGTTGAGTGCAGATATAACACTGTTACTGAATTCTTCTACATCACAAGCTTTAATTAGTCTCTTCAGCTGTTGCTATTCTTAGACAGACAGGAGTGCTGAGAAGCCTGCCTAACACACCTGAACTTTATAGCATGAACTAAAGCTGATTTAAGAGATGCAGTCAATCATCCATATCGGTTATAGTCTCTGGATCACTGAGGGGCTTTCACCTTGATGTAAATGCCTTGTGTCAATCAAACTAACTGAAGCATTTATAACTCTGTCACTGGAAGACTTGAACTAAGTGCTTCTTAGAGAGACTGAAAGGTAACTAGTCTTATAGGCTATAACTTCAAATTGGGAGTTTATTAACTGATCAGGATGAATAATCACAGCATGGAGATAGTTTTGTTTTACTTTTTACTCCAATTAGTGTGCAGCATTTTCACTATAATAATTATTTACATTTGTAATTTATCTTGAAAACTCGTTTTTGTTTATTTGAATGTCAAACAATTTAATGAAACATTTTCTGTTTTATTATATTATATTAACCACTATTTATATTATCCTATACACCATATTTCTGATTTCAATGCAATGTATTGTTCATCTTCTTTTTATATCAGACATCTGAAACTTCAGACCATCATTCTGATTTTCGATTTCAGACCTCATTTCATTATATTGATGTTTAATTACATGTTTTGGAATTATTTTCATCACTTTGGCCAGCTTTCTTGGCTCACTTCAGTAACTAATTTACTCAGTTTATCCATTTTATTACTGGCACACACACCAAATTGTTGCAAATTTATCAGGCAGGAAGGCTGAATTAGTATACAGACAAATTTTACTTATAATATTTAGCTCTGTCAGCAACAAGAATTCAGTTATAAAAATAATATGATATTAAACTTAAATAACAAAATATTAATTATAATAATTATTAGTATATTAATTTTATATACAAATTATAACCAATACATCAGACACTAATAATTATGAGTATATAGTACTTACATATTATTAAGTAATTAGCTTTAGGAACTTATCCTTAGAGAACTGCAGTTAACCCAGGTCACCACATTTTCACCTACATTTTAGGGGCAGGTAGTATTGGTAATCTGCAGTTTTCAGGTCCAAGCCCCATCTGTGCTGGCATTGAGATTTATCTTGGCTAAACCCCTTCTGTGCTCTCAATCAGAAAAGGGACATTGATAGGTGTGGAAAAGCCACTGTCCATGGGATGGGATGTAAAGTAATGGCCCCATGTACAGGAGAGCCATGTCGTGTGCAAGTTAAAGAACATGCTGGATGGCCTTGACGGGAGGCTTCCATTGTCTCCTAAAAGCTCTTCAGTAGGTCCCTCTTCCCTTGACTTTCTCTGAGCTCTTGGGGTCCTTGTCAACTGGCCATTTAGTTCATAGTGCTGCTCAGAGTAAACAACCCAACCTTGTTTTCATGTTACACACTTTAGCACATACTTCTTGTTAATGTTTGCAAACATTAAACCTAACAACACAAAAAATTGTCAAAGACACATACGTTTCTGAAATGGGTGCAAACTCGAGGTCTTTCTTTTGGCTTAAATTAGTCATTAATTGATTTTGTTCTGTAACATTTATTAGTTCCTCAAGTTTCATACTTGTAACAATGACACTCATGCTGTTAGAACCACAGTGCTGTCAAGCAGCAATAATTGTTTTAAAATTTGCTAGTAATAGCCTGATTAAAACAAGTATCGTTTTAATTAGGCTATTACTATTTTATGTATTTCATCTATTGTATATACTGACTTTCCTAATAAATGAATGAGAAGTTTTTTAAAAAAAGTACAACTACAGGAGATGCAAAATATGCAAATAGTGTCAGAACAAAGAAGTAATAAGTGAAAATATACAAAACCAATACTGGATATGGCTTAATAAAGAACTAAATCAGCTATTGAAATCTATGAATGTGAATATACCAATAATATCTTAACAATCCATACTGAATTAAGTAAAAAATAATTGTGACAAAAACAATCCTCAAGGTATGAAATTACAGAAGAAGAAAACAACAACAACAAAAAAAAAAAAAAAAAACTCAGCAGCAAGGGCGGATGACTATATAGGAGAGATACATAGAGAATTTGTGATATGAGCTAAGGAGCATAAATAAGATATTGCTTTGGGAAAGAAAATACAGGTTTGGTGAAAGTGAATAAAAAGATTCCCAAATTTAATATTAAGGTTTGGAAAAATGATATATTCACCCCACAGTCCGTTACAATTAGATATAGCTGAACAGCTATATATCTATTAAAATCATGAAAGATGTATAAATGAAGAAATCTACACACCTCCATAGGAGTGGAGATTGTTGCTGGATTGGGGTGACAGTACACAAGTAATTAACAGTGGTAGGTAATAAGAAAAAATAGGGAATGGAACAGACTGGCACATGCACATAAGTATGCAATAAACACATGAGGAATTGTAGGATCATACATAGGTCCATTTTTTCCAAAGAAGCCATCAAAGGTGGATGGTGAAACATATCAAGAGAAACCTTGAGGATATACATGAAAACTTAAGGTGCAAAATAGTTTTAATGTTGATTTATTTGAATTTTTTAAAGATGTAATATTTTACACCATTCAATAAAAAACAAAGTTTTTTTTTTTAATAAAGTTTTGTCAAGGGAAGTTGGGGTTAAACCCCCCTCAGAGTAGTGGTGAAGGGGATTAAAATGACCTTGACTAAATAGTCCTCCCAACCATAGCAGATTTCCATGCCAAAGAAGTCCTTTTGCTTACATATCCAAGGTTTCATTCATTTTTCAGGAAACAATAAAAGTTCTTTTTTTTTTTTACTGGAAAACAAAGAAGTAACTACATGTAAACTAATGAGATGTCAAAAAAAATCTGAATGCAACAAGTTGTAAGCCAGCCATCATCATAACGATGTAGCATAACTACAAAAGAACAATAATGGCATAAATCTATGGAAATAAAACATATATCTATCTGCAGTAACAAGCTAGGCATCGTCACAACTAGCAATGTAGCCTATGAAAGATTGATAAAAAAAAAATTAAAAAATACCCCTCAAGCAGTTGCTTTGCCACAGAGGTCTGATAGGAGCCTGTCAGCTTAATACACCATAGTTCAAGGTGTGTGAGGATGGTGGAACCTCAGCAGAAAGACAACACAAACATAAATGCCTTACCCGGGGCTCGAACCCAGGTCCCTTTGATCAGCAGCCAAGGGTGCATAACATATAAATCTATGGGAATTAAATCAAAATAGCTCTATCTATAGCAGCAAGCCAGACATCTTCATAAAACTAGTGATGTAGCTTAACTCTGAAAGATTAATAATGACATAAAAATATATGGATATAAAATGAAAACAAATCTACAAAAATTAAAATGAAGGTTTAATTAAAAAAGTATTTAAAAATACTAACAAATGGAGGTAATATCTAATGTGCAATGCAATCGGGCTCATGCTGCAAACAACCCAGTATGAAAACCATTGAGGTCTAATTAAACAAGCCAGTCCTTGCACTCTGCTGTGACCAAGTTTGCTTGGTTTTGGTTTCAATCTCAGGAAATGATGCATTGAATGCTGGGATAAAAGAAAAAAATGATAATAGTAGAAATACTGAAATAGGTTTAAAGCATAAATGAGAGAGTAAAGTTATATATTTGTGCATAATTTGTATTGTTTCCAAAATCCTCCAATTTTAAAAATAGTAATTCTTAGTTAATTTTTAGGAGACTTTTAAAACTTCAACACAAAATTGAGTTTGCAGTAGTTCAGATCAAACTTATGAGATTAAATCAAGAGAGAGCTTCAGTGCAGAAAAATGAAATCACAGCTTAAAAATATATTCAAGAAATGAAAAAAGTGTTACTTTTAAGCTTGAATTAAGCATGTAATGAAATTTTCGAATGGCAATTTCTGTTTTAAAATAATTGAAGTTTCATGTGCTACACTAAAAACATAGCCATCTTGGGACTCTCATTTTGGATTTTGTCAAGATGTATAATAAACAGGGACCCTGGAAGGGTTAAAGATATCAGTCTAATGCACATAATTTTTTTTTTTTATTTTTTCAAATTTGGAATGTGAAAAGCTGATTTGACATATATTTTATTGGGAGAAAGATTAATGGGAGACAGATTAATGAAAGTAGTTTGAAAATAGTTGGAACAGATGCCTCACTTATGGAGGAAAAAACAGGGAATTTTCTTTATGAAGCTAAACTTCACAAAAGAGCCTGGTATTAAGTTACAAAGGCTTTTCTGTACAGTAGTAGTCCTGTATAGGAAAGGGAATTTGGTGCATAAATTGAGTAATGCACTCCATTTTCATCTAATGCTTAAAAGAACTCATTAATCTCAGCTAGCTCTGGTAGTGCTGGCCTCCGCATCAACTTACCAGTAGTAAAATCTGATTTCTGGGGTTTTTTTTAAGTTGCTTTAGTGATGGCATACCCCTATGATGTGGGCCCACTGATGAATTTGTTTCAGCATGTATGCTGCTGTGTAGGGAGCCCCTTATTGGAGGCTAATTTCACCAAGAACTTATTACACCTTGAATCTTGAATAATCTGAAAGTGTGGTGTATTTGAAATCTGACTTTATTTCTTTGGTTGTCAACAATGTGTTCAAATCTACAGTACAGGATGCATTATCCCAATATGTGTGTTTTAGCTAATAGCATTTGTTGAACATCTGTTGCTGCCTAAGAATTGCCTGACCCTTTTATCTGGTGAACTGGAACATGTGCTAATTATCTTGAAGACCTACTCAATCAAAAACACAATGATTAACAACTTACAGAATGATGGGACATAACCCTTCCTTTAGTAATAATGTGTTCTAATATACTAATTCTGCTTCAATGCAATGGAAATTGAAAAAGATATGCAGATCTTGTCAAATATGTATGAAGAATACAAATATATGAAAAAAATCAACAAATATATGAAAGGTTAAATGAACATGGACAAAATGTTGACAAGAAGCATTCCTACACAATCTAGTCTAGTAAATTCATCACTGAAGGATATTTCCCAGATTTTTGGAATTATTACATAGGCAAAGGCAATTCCCAGTTGTACTGCAACAAATGGCTGCACACCAACTATGGGGAGAATGCCATAATCTCCACTAACAACGCCAGGGCAAGACAGTGCCACAAGGACACAGCTCATCCATGGCTACCTATGGCAAACAATCCTATAGAAGGAAGGTTCATCCATTGTCAAAACCTAAATTTAACCTGTTCCCCAGTTAGCCACAAAAATGGTATATAGAACCAAGTTGACTCGGCTCCTGGGGTGGAGACTCTTTGTTTGGCTTTTCCATCGATAACCCTGCCAACCGAGGATTTTTTCCAGTCGCAAGCCTTCAACTTCATCCTCTCCATCAGTGCCACACACCCGCTGCCCCCAGAAGCAGTCTGTATCCCAACTTCACTGAGGCTGCACCAATGAGCCCACTGGACCAGTGCCCCCTAACACCAGTCCGCAGTACTCTCAGCCACAGCCTCGCTGGAGGGGCTGTGAACCTAAAGCTTCCCTGAGCAAGTGAATAAGTCCACTAGACTGGCCTCTCCCAAACCAGTCTGTAGACCCTCACAAGCGCTGCCACCAAAGGCCACATCCCATCGTGCAAATGAGGAAACAACAGGCCATGACCCTACTTCACAGAGGCACCATTAAGCTCCCCCCCCCCCCCCCCCCACCACCACCACGTCAAGGTGTTTCGCTATTGGGAGGGGGGGGGGCATAATTTGGGAATGGTAATACATTAGCATCAACACTGAACCGTAGACAGCTCAAAATTGTGTAAAACAAATAAAATTATTGCCATTGCGTGCCAAGCTCATTTCACTAAGATTTTCCTTGGGGCCATGTGACTTTTTCCTTTAATTGTCATCATTTCCACCTCTAAATGCCATTTTTATGTTAGTTATTTTATCACTTGTGATGTTAACGCTGCATCATTCATATATAAATGGTGCAGCCCCTCATGAAAATGGGCAAACTAAAACCAGTCTTACTATTAGCATCATTCATAAATGAATGACGTGGAATTCAATGTGCTAAGAGACAAAAAAAAATATGCTGTATCAATAAGGAAACATTTCTGCTACTAGGAATATGAAAAAGAAAGTCTGTAATATGCAAATTATATATTCTTTAAAATATAATAAAAAATATACTGTACCACAATATATAGATAGCACCAATTGAAAGAGTTACAGTGAATCCAGCTTTTCTAGATGGATATGAATGCTTCAACATAATGGTTTCTATTAACAGAACAGGTACAATCACAGTATGCTAGAAAGAAATTAGATATTTATGTATAATCATTACTGCATAACAATAACATTCAAAAGTTAATTAATATCAGGCCTGGATCTAATGGGGGGGCATGCCCCCCTCCATTCAGAGTGCTAGTAAGGGTAATGGAGGACAAAACATAACAACATTAAAAATCCAGTCTCTTGGCCTCCACCCTCCAATCTCATTTTTTTTTTCTAGAACTGGGCTTATTTAATATATATAAGTATACATTTCTAAGTTTGGATTTACATGCACAAGAAATTGTCTGAAAAGTACTAGAAATAATTTAAAAATGATTTATAGATGATGATTTTATGCTCTAACAAATGATTCATAAAATTATGCATAGCAATCATAACTATTAATTCATAAATGCTTTCAAGGCAGAAAAAACTCTTCAAAAGCATTCAAACTTTTAGAACCTACAGTAACATGGTGAAAGTTATTAAACAATATATAAGGAAATTTTATAGTGAATTCAAACTTGAAAACTGTTTGCAAATCACATTATTAGTTCAAACTATATATACAAATTTTTAGTGACCAAATTGCAGTGGGGAGGAGAGAGAAAACATAAGTTGTTAAAAGAGAATTTGAAAATAGGTCAGTGAAGAATTCACACAAGATTGAACACAAAGTAGACAATCCACTCATCAGCATGCTGTGACTTGTGCGGCAATCACTCTCTGTCTGCACGAACCTGCTAAAGATTTCCACTGTTCCAACCTCTTGCAAGTGACTCTTCTTCTGTACTGTTAGACAATGATGATATCAATCACCTTCCCCTCCTGCTGGTGCCTGTAACTGTAGAAGTTCTGCAGCCATCATCATGACTAGTGCAATGGTTCTCAACACCATTGCTGAAAAGTTGGACTGAGTGATTCCTCAGACTTTGCTGCTGACGCATCTCCTTTTGGCAAGTGATATTCCTTGAAACCTCTATGTCTTACTCCTCTGATGCCAGACCACCAGGGACTCAGAAAATGATAGGGAAAACCAATTAATCATCTTATGTACTCTTGTGAGCTCTCAGAATTGCATGTTAAAGAAAACTAAATAATAAACATAAAGAACAAAGTATTAAATAACTATAATATATAACTGATGCTTAAAGTGCTAAAAAATAACAGTAACTTGGGCAAGTGAAGCCCACAAGATTCACTTGTTTTCTAGAGGCAGCACAGGCTTAACATTGAATGGGAAAGGCAGCTTTACTTAAATACCATCTGACTAGTCTTGTACTTAAGTCTGTGTGATTAATAAATGCCTTAATTATTGTTAACATTTCATATGCCAGCTTCACTGCTATAGATGAGTATTCCTTTATCTAAGAAAGGAGTGCAGGTTAACATCACTGTGGTCAGTCAAAGTTCTTGTGTTAGGGAACTGTGTCAAAAATATTATGGGGTGGGGTTGGCTCAGTCGGTAGTGCGCCAGGCTCGTAATCTGTAATTTCCAGGTTCGAGTCCCAGCTGGGTCAGCATTGAGATTTATCTCTGCAAAATTCCCACCCTGCCCACAATCAGTAGGGGACACCGCTGGGCTTGGAAAGGCTGCTGTCCGTCTGATGGGACGTTAAGTCATTGCCCTGTGTATGGGAGAGAGCCTACCCAGTGCACGTTAAAGAACACACTAGATGGCCTTGACGGGAGGCTACCATCTGTCTCCTAACAGCTGTTCCAGTGGGTCCCCTCTCCCAACCATCTCTGAGTCTTCGGGGTCCTTGTGACCTGGCCATTTAGTCCATGTTGTGCAAAAAAGTGCTGCTCAGAGGTAAAAGAACCTAACAACAACCAAACAAAGCAAAAATATTAATTTAGTATCATGTCCATAATGTTGGGTTGGGTTGTTTTACCTCTGAGCAGCACTTTTTTTGCACACCATGGACTAAATGGCCAGGTCAGATGTCCATAATGTAGTGTTAATTATTAATCAAAGGAGAGAAGCCAATCAAAAACTTTAACCTCCTTCAGTCAAATTATCTCCTACTTAAAAAACACATGCACATACACAAACAAGCTTGCAATTATGTGTAATGCTAAAAGTAAAAAGATTTAAAACATCTCCAGCTGGTTGTGCATTTTTTTACCATTCACTCATTTTTTATTTCATTTCATTTGGGGAATGGGGCATCTCTCTGACAAATTATTTATTTATCCCCAATTATAAAAAAAAATGCATGAATGTTTATGAAATAGGCATAACCAGACAGAAGATGTTTAAATTTTTCTACCTACAAGTATTGCAACATAACTGTGAGCTTGTTGCTTCAAAATCAGGCCATTTATAACAATATTTATATTTTTCTTTGAAGAAGCCAATTAATTACAGTTTTATCTGCTTTTTGGTGGTTAGTCATTCTGAGGTATTTGCAATCACCTGACAATCCGATTCCTCAAAAGAGGACTGATTTGTGATCTCTGTTCCTGAATTGTATGGTTAATTCAGGTTATGTTATTTAGACACCTTTTCAGTGCCTTGTAGTATTGACATCTTAAACTCTATGGAGAATTATTTTCTTCTTTAAATCACAATCTTCAACAAAATGCTTGAGGAAGAGATTGTATTTCATTTTCAAAAGCAAAAGTTAAGGCTTGATGCTATAGTGACTGAGCAGTGTCCATGGGCATGCAATAGTGAGAGTGAGAAGCAAACTGATCATGTTACAACATGGCTTACTTACTAATACATTGTCTGCCTACAACAAACTTTCAAAACATTAATTCAATATTTTTATGACGGAAGTTGGAAAATGAAATGTTTTGAACAATCTATAGAAAAAATACTATTTGCATAAAAAAAGCTGATTTTTATTTTATAACAAATTTGTCCTTAAATTTAGATAATTATATGGAAATTAAATAACACATGTAGGTACATAAAATTGGTGGAACCTGATTAAAGCTGAAAAAATTGAGTTTTGCTGTGAGTGGGATTTGAACCCATGCTTCCCAGTTACATGCCAGGTGTTGTTTTCTTGACTACTAAACTATCAGTAAATGTTTCTTCACCTAATGTGACTTATAAACTTTCCCAAATATTGTTAGATTCACTCGTGGCACCATCTACTATTGGTGACAATGTTTAGTGGTCAAAAACATCCACATGTAACTGGAAACGTGGATTCGAATCCCACACAGCAAAACTCAGTTTTTTCAGCTAACTATTCATGAATACCATGTGTACAGGATATCTTCTGTGATACTCTACCATTGAATCATTGGTGGAACTTTTAAAAAATCTTATTCTGAAGGTGTTTCTCATAATATTGGTGCTTGTTGTAATGAACTTTAACTGTAACTACGAAAACTTTTCTGACATCTAATTAGATATGAAAACACCTTAACTTTTTATGTTAATACAGTGGTTCCCAAACCATGGGTTGCGACCTCAAATGGGGTCATCGGGCAGTGGTGAGCTATGAAAATTTTAAAAAGGGAAAACAAAAAATCACGTCATCGTGTCCTGCACAGAGATTTGTTTGCGTAAACGTGTAACGATCTTTCGTTTGTTGGGTTAGCTTGTTGTGAGGTCCAGGTTCATGTGCAGTTTGATGATTGGCTCTATGGAATGTGGGAATAAACAGAATAAATGTACATGAGGCTGGCATTAATGAAAACTCAACTGCGAATTTTTAAGCTTGTTAATGAGTTACAATTTCAATCATCACATTAAATATGTCGTAAGTTAACATTATTTTGAATTATATCATACTGAAAAATTTATTTTCGATGTGTTTTCATTTACCCTATTAAAAAGCCTATTTTTAATGTATTGGGATCGCCGGTCACTTTGCCTCTATAAAATGGGGTCGCGACTCGAAAAAGGTTGGGAACCGCTGTGTTAATAGACTTATATTTTACATCATGAATATTTTTGATATTTTTGTTTAGGGATCAAAATTATACAATAAAAATTTCCTACATTATACTTTTGATTGCATTCATGGATACTTTGCAATTGTATGAAGTTATTTTAACGTTCATACAGAACAGGGTGTAATTAATATAGGAGAATGAGAACTCTTATAAGAAATCAACCTGGAATAACACTTCCAAATTTTAATAACTCAACTGTTGGATACCCAGGATTTCGGGCAATATTTCTGCTGGCCACATGGGACAAAGCATTGGGAAACCGATGTGCAGTTCCCTTTCTGTGCTCAACTTTAAAATTAAAGTCTTGCAGGAGAACACTCTGTTCAATGCATCCTGGTGTCACGGGAGCCACGTCAACTTCGATTCTCAATATCCTTGTTTGTGGCAACCCAGGACGAAGATTATAGTTAAGTTTAGCCAAAGGCCGGACTTTACTTCTATAGTACTGTTCAGCGGCGATGGTGAATAGTGGTAGAATGTGGCATTATCTCGATAGATGTAGTGCAGTCTCTGAATTGCAGAGCATCTGGGTTTTGTTGCTAATCATATTACCTATTCAATGCATTAGGCGTCATGGGTGCCTCGTCAACTTGGATTCTCAACATCCTTGTTTGTGATGACCCAGGACAAAGATTATAGTTAGGTTTTGGCGATTGCTGGACTTTACTTCTACAGTACTGTTCAGCCCCGACGGTGGAGAGTGGTAAACGTGGCATCTCCCGATAGATGTAGTGCCCCGTGCAGTTTTTAAGTATAGCATTTAGGATATACTGTGCAGTCTCTGAATTGCAGAGCATCTGGGTTTTGTTATAAATTATATTACCTGTTCAATGCATTAAATGACCTGTTTGACCTGTTAGAGTTCTGAAACCACTGTAAAGCAGTATGGTCTGTTATGATAGTTATGTCAGAAGTATCTAATAGAACTATAAAGTCTTCCAAAGCCCATATTACACTAAAGCATTCCTTCTCCATCACAGTATAATTTCATTCTGTATGACTTAAGATTCAGCTGACAAACATTGTCACGTGTTCAAATTGGTTAAGCATAGCACCGATTATCGCATCTAGGCCTATCAAACATTTGTATAAGAATTATTTTAATATCACAAGTTTTTTCTCCACATTATTACATATAGGCAATTCAATTGTACCTTCTGGAAAACAGTGCTTGGTTCCAGAAGCTAAGTTCAAAGGACCATAGGACAACTGCTGCAGTTTCAAATTACTACTGCTAATCTTATCCCAAACCTTCTTATGAAAGCAAGAAATGTCAACCCCAGTATCTATGCAAACTATAAATTCAGTATTGTTATGATAAAGCTTCAAAGAAGGAAAATTCAACACATTATGTGTGCCAACAGTGGCAGGACTTTATTTGAGGAACTTTGGCCTTTTGCTACAAATATCCTAATTCAAGTTTCCCAACTTGCTGTAACAAAATATTTCAGTCTGTCCTAATCATTCACAAAATTGAGTCTTAAAAATTCTTTGGTTTTGGGTGCAAAACGTTTTGGCCTAGTTTAGTCTTTTGAAGATTGCCATGGAACAAATTCATATTTCTTACTTCCAGGAATTCCCTTAAGGGCAACACAAATTGTGATAATACACAGTTACTAATATCAATTTCAGCAGCATCAACATTAATATACTTGGTATAGCTCTACTGTGCTCCAAATAAGTTTTTCAACATTTTCTCCTTCATGTTGTGGTTGTGAAAAGACCTCCATGCTAAACATGTATAATCATCATAAGGAGGATAGAATCTTATCTATCTTAAAGGCTGCTCAATATTCTATCTGTTGTCGACAGCTGACATTGTTCCACCATTGCTTGGCACATCCACTTAAAAACAAAATACTGCACGTTACTTTTCTGGTATATGGAACTTTATATATATCAAAGTGCTCTTCCATGGACTTGATAAAGATACATGATGATCGATATTTAGAGCCATCAAACCTTATGTCAGATAAAGGCCAATGAACTGCTGTCCTATACCTAAAAACTGGATCAATGATTCATCGTTGGGGTGGCTGATAGTATTCTGTTCTTTCATTAGTTTCTGAACGAACATTATTTGGAACACTCTTTTTAAAGACTAAATGTTCATTTGCTGATCTAACCACATCAGCTAAGTTTAGATTAGGGATTGTTGCTGTTCTCCTTGCAGGACGACGTTCATTAAACAAGTCTTTTAAAAATTTTGCTTCTTCTAATAATTCCTTCAACCTTTTCATTACTCTTAGTACAACTTCAGGAGTCAATATGGTGGAGTCAGCTAAATTTGTGGCAGACATGTTGGCACTACGCAAATTTTTGACCTATCAAATTTAGACCTTTTTCTCTTGAGCAGAAGTTAATTAAGTAGCCTTTCACTCAAATGTTGCTTACAGCTATTACATTTTAACAAGTGCTCTTAACAACACTCAGCTATCTAAAGCTTATACTAAGCTTGGCAATAAAAATTGCTTATCAAAAGTTTATGTGTCCATACACTGTTCAATTACTCCAAAAGCGATAAAATATAGCTCCAAAATAGATTCTATATTCTTTACAAGGAGTTTGCACTTCAACTTTTAATTGATTTAAATACTATTAGCTCTGCAAAATAAAACCTTGATTTGCAAATGTACATCTTATAGTATCCTATGTATATCATACCTTCTACTTCTGGGGGTGGAGGTGGCTCAGTTGGTAGCATGCCAGGCTCGAAATCTGCAGTCACCAGAATCATTCCAGCTGGATGAGATTTAAATTTATCTCCACAAAACTCTCTGCCCTACCCATGGTCAGTAGGGGACACTGATGGGCTTGGAACAGCTGTCGTCCATTGGGTGGGATATTAAGCCATGGCCCTGTGTGTGGGAGAGCCATACCCTGTGCACATTAAATATCATCTGGATGGCCTTGACAAGAGGCTACCATCAGTCTCCCAACAGCGGTTACAGTGATATAGCATGGTTGGGAGAGTGAGTCCCCTCCCCTCTGAGCCTTCAAAGATCATTGTTACCTGCCATTTAACAAACTGTGTGCAAAAAAATGCTGCTCAGTGGTAAAACAACCAAACTCAACCTTCTATATGTGCTTAGACAGCCAGGTGCCAAGACACTATTGCCAAGATTTTTCTCATTGAGACGATTCTGTTTGTGTGCCAGGAATTTTTTCCTTTCATCGCTACTGGCATTAAACTCTATTTAGTCCTTTTTAAATTGGGGTCACTCCTTTTCCTATGTGCAAAACTAAAAATAGGCATCACATTTGCCTGAGGGAGAAAAATTTTTTACTCACCTTTAGCTGAAAAATAAAAATATACAAAACAGATATCCAAAAGTTTCTTACGCATTTCATTTAAACATAATACTTCTTCAAAAGAAAGATAATATTACATAGTACTGTGAGGTTTCCTTTATAGGAGTTGTTTGCCTATCTGTGAGACTGCTGTTGCTGCTGCTGGGCTGGTCCATTCAATATTTGGGGTAATACGAAGGCTCTTACTGTTGAACAGGTGTTCACATCTTGCTATCTTTCTAGTCTTTTTTCCATTTTTCCTCATCTATCAGTAATCTCCATGGTGGTGGGGGGAGGGGTATTATAATTTCATCGTTAATGCATTTTTCTTTATTCATGTAAATCATTAATTGTTCAGCTATATGCAATTTATAATTGATAGTTGGTGTTGCTATTATTTTAACATTTTTGAAATTTGGATGAAAGTCCCTTTTTCTTGATCATTATCATCATCCTCAAGCAGCCATGGGCTACGGAGGTCCAACCAGACCATGCAGTTTAGTTCTCCAAGCATATTTGTCCTGAGCAAAATCTACTGCATCTGGCCACTGCACACCAATTCTAACAAGGTCCTGCTTGACATTGTCTGTGCACTGCTTCCTAGGTCTCCTCCTCTTTCTAAAGCCTATAGGGACACTGTTCATAACCTTATTTGCCAATATATAATTATCCATATGGGCAACATGGCCAAACCAATGGAGTCTCTCCCTGCACAATATACTGCTTAAAGAAGGTTGCAAACTCCTTTGCCTAAAATCATCATTAGTTACTAAGTTGAACCACCTAATGCCTAAGATACTGTGTAAGCATCTGGAATCAAAAACATGTAGTTTCCTGTTATCTTGTTTACAAAGTGTCCAAGTTTCACTACCATAACTAACCCTAGAAAGAACCAAACTATTATACAGTCTAATTTTAGCCTTTAGGTGTATACACCTATTTCTCCACACTCTCCATAGATTCTTAAAAGCCCCGGCAGCAATCCCTATTTGTCTGTTAATCTCATGCCGCACATCACCATTATCTGTTACATAGCTCCCAAGATAATTAAACTGTGACACCTGCTCAAGATTGCAACCATTCAGATTAACCGAATCACAGCATGCCTGTCCAATTTTCATCACTTTAGTTTTCTTTATGTTTATAAACAAACCTATACTATCATTTTTTCATCAACAACTCGAAAGAAAGAGTTCATCTCATCAACATCATTTGCCAAAAGGGCTAAATCATCATCATAATCTAAATCAGAAATTTTCGTATCTCCAGACCAATTAAGGCCAAAATCTTTCCCTTGCAGTGAATTTTTCATAACATAATCAATAACCAAAGAGAAAAGGAGACAAAATGCACCCTTGTCGACCACCAGAAGTAATGCTAAACCAATTGCTACAAGCCTTACCAAATCTCACACACGACTCAGTTTTATTATAGAGAGCTTTTATTATGTTAACTAACTTGTCTGGTATACCATATGATCTCACAATCAACCACAAATTATGACGATCAACAGAGTCGAAAGCCTTTTTGAAATCAACGAAAATAGCAACCAAAGGTTTTTGAAACTCGAAACATTTCTTAAGAATCTGCCTAAGTGAAAATAACTATCTACACAACCCCTCCCACTTCTGAATCCACAGTGCTCATCACGCAATTGCGTGTCAACCAGATTCTTAATTCTATTAAGTGCAATTATGCAAAGAACACTCCCTGGAACAGAGAGTAGGCTGATACCCCTATAGTTAACACAAGAACTGTGATCACCTTTTTTTTAAATCTCTGGTAAAATCCTTAGGAACAATGCCTTTATCATAAAAGATATTCAAAATTTAAGTCATCCAAGTAGTAAACTTCCCAGTCATCCAAAACATTCCCAGCTCTAAGCATTTCTGTAGTAATTTCATCTATCCCTGGGGATTTATGAAGTTTAAGTTTAGAAATAGCCAAAATAATTTCAGATTGTGTTACAGGGCCAACATCAAAGAAAGTAATGCATCTATCATCAATACAAACAATGGGAGTAGAACTAACCACATTGTTTAGAACATCACTGAAATGCTCAGCCCACATAGCCATGGCAAAATCCTCATCTTCCATAACCTTACCTAATTTATTCTTCAATCCCTGTATACCTGTCAGTTTTCTATCACACAAAACATTAACTATCTGGTACAGCTCTCTGCTGTTGTGTTGTCTAACTGCTTCTTTAGCTTTGTCAGCCAAGCCATTATCAACAGCTAACTGATCCTTTACATGTTTATTAAGCTCTCTGTAATGCTTTCTATTAGGACTAGTAGGGTATTGATTAAGGACATTCCTGCAGTTCTTTCTTTCTGAAATAAGCTCAAGTGCCTTATCACTCAAATAATTCTGCCTCCTCTGCTCCTTTTTACCTAAAAGAGTACTGCGAGTTTCCAAAAAAGCCTGTTTAAAATGGTCCCATTCTTCCTCAACTTCAGTAGTAAGCTAAAGCATGACTGTCATAAGACTATTACAGTAAGCTTTAGCTATAACTAGGTCTTTCAGAGCTTCAGTGTTAAAGGTAAAATTTTTAACCTTAGTACAACACTTTTTAAGTTTAAGTTGCAAGACACTTTTAACAAGGTAATGGTCAGATCCAATTTCAGCTCCCCTATATGACCTGGTATTCCTAACAGAACTAGCCAATTTGCTGTTAATTAATATATAATCAATCATATTCTTATGCAGCTTAGCGGGCGAAACCCATGTGTACTTATATATGTCGCAGTGTTTGTAATAAGTGTTAGTTATTCTGAATCCATCGAGTTTACTTACCTGTAGGAGACGTTGCCCATTGCCATTGCAGCTACCAATACCAAAAGGGCCTATTACTCCTCCCCGAAGGTCGCCAAGTCAGTACCGACTTTGGCATTGAGGTCACCTAAAACTAGGGCAATATCTCCTTTCCTGACAGAATTCAAAATATCCTGAGGTTGTTCGTAAAACCAATCCTTCTTATACTTATTGGCATCCTCAGTGGGGGCATAACAGCAGATAACAGTCGTCTTTAATGCTTGTCTGAAATTTAGCTGTAAGAAACCTTTCATTAATGCACTCAATATCCTAGAAGAGCATCACTAGTGTGTCTGCTAAGAAGCAGACCCATGCCTTGGTGATGCTAATTATCATTTTAAGTTATATTAACACAGCTAACATGATAAATAGTTTAATAAAGTCACGATAAGTGCTGTTACATTTAATTCTGTTTATAAGTTATCTTATCTCAAGTTATGAGAAGTGCAATAGTTGTTATTACAGGTAATTGGAATGACCCTTAGTTATATTGTACTAACTAATTATTAAACTTACAGACAAGTCATATATATATAATTTTAAACAGGTTGTAAAATCATAACAGACCTATAAGTATAACAAAATCAGTTACCACTGCTTGATGGCTGGTACATCTGCATTAAGAATGTTTGTGTGATCAGCAGAAGGTAGTTGACATCACATTGTTAACAATTCTCTGCTACCAGTCCTTATGAAACATAGAGCTGTTGTAGATGTTATCATATACTTAGTTGTATGCTGTTATGCCATTAATACATGCTCAACATGAGGTTGTAAAATATTGCATAGTTGTGATGACATTGCATTCCATGATATTAACCATATGCCTGATGCTGTCTATTGTTAGGTACTTATAACTACTGCTGACAATAGGTGACTTGTGTACTACTTATTACTACTGCTGACAATAGGTATTAACAACCATTCATAGGAGTAACACCTTCATCATGAGATAAAATAGATATTGTTCATAACTAATGCATTAAGTTGAGTAGTTGGCTTATTTTGATGTTATATTCACTAAACAGCTTATATCTCAGATAGTCATTGGCACATAATGTTGGTGATTCCACTGTTGCACTCTCTCAATTCTTAAGAGTAGAGTAGTTCTATTAAACATTCTAAAATGGTAAAAAAAAGGCTGACTTACATTTAAAATTCGTTAAAAACTCATTAAAAACATTGTCAAACCTGCTTCCTGATGGTATAGGAGCAACGTTTTCACAATCTTTTCCTGTTTACGGCATTTTCACAGAGCCTGCACCACGAGAAGGCGGGGTTGAACATTAGGTGCTAGGCCTGGCCGGTTCTATGCATCATCACAGGGGATTGGTGCATAGCTCTCCTTTGAGTGACTACCTAACTACCATTTACAGACCTTTTTTCTTGATAACAAATAAAAATAAATAAATACCCCCTTCAAGCAGCTGCTTGCCACAGACATCTATCAGGAGCCTATCAGTTTATACACCACAGTAGAAGGTCTGAGAGGATGTCAGGACCTCAGCAGAAAAACAACCATGCTTTATTTTTTAGTGCCATATTTTCTTTATTATATTTTTTATGTCTTGTTTGTGCTCCTTTATTTGGAATTTGATGGTCCTTTTGGCTTTTTCTATGTGTGGTATAGTATTCTCCAACCATTTTCACTGCATCCTGATCTTTTCAATTTTTGAATCTGTCTAAGCACATGTAGAAGGGATATTATTAGATAGACATTTGAGAATCAAGGTTTCACATTATGGAGCTAATAGTGTTTAAATCAATTTCATTTCATTGAACATTTTAAGGATAAACTTTCGTTGGACAAAGCTGCAGGATATCTGAAACACAGTAGAACAGTAGTTCCCCACTATGGTAAAGAAAGGATGGAGCCACAAGGATTGACCTTTACCCTGGAAGGTCAGTAGATCCTCAGGCAGATAAGGAGCCAGGAATAGCAGTGCTGAAATATTCAGTACCTCTGACCTAATATCATGTCAAGCTTCTTACTCAACTATTAATGGCAGCTTAGTTTGCTGTTAAATCTAGAAATGCTAGCACCAATGACTTCTCAAAAATTTATTAAACTTGGACAATCACTTTACTTAATAAATATTTGCAACTCCAAAATCTTAAATTTTCTTAACATAAAAAAATTAACTGAAATTATTATAAAAATTCAAAACTGAATATCACAAAAGTTTAAACACATCAAAATGCTCAAAACTTTCAGCAACATTTTTATATCTTAACAATGATTTTTCTCAAAATCAATATCTGGGAATCAAAATTAAATCTGATTTTATCTCTTACAGCGACTTTTAAGAAATACAGATACAGAATAAAACTGTCAAAATATTATTGCAGCTTCTTTACTTTTTAGAATTTTATATAATCTCTTTTTCAGGATGCCAAAAATTTATATCTTAATCAACCCTGTTTCAGGGCACCGTAAATTTTACCATTCTGTAATGCTCCCAAATTTTAATACCTCAACTGCCAGATACTCAAGATTTCAGGTACCAGGCAATAATTCACTTGCCAAAAAATTAGGGTTCTTTTGTTCCTGGAGCATAAATGGCAAAATTTCATCTAAATTTCTGAACCAATTACCTTAACTAAATCTACTAATTCTGCTCAAGAGAAAATAATTCGAATTAAAGGCATTATCAATAAAATAAAATAGTTATTGAAATTAACTCACCAAATATACAGATCCAATTACATAAACATCAATCTCTTCATCTCAAACTCAACTACAACTAAAACTACTACATGACTCTTACTCTTCATGGGCGGGGGTGGCTCAGTAGGTAGCACGCCAGGCTCGTAATCTGCAGTTCCCAGGTTCGAGTCCCAGCTGGGTCAGCATTGAGATTTATCTCCACAAAACTCCCCGCCCTGCCCACAGTCAGTAGGGGGCACCGATGGGCTTGGAAAGGCCGCCGTCTGTTGAATGGTACGTTAAGCCGTGGCCCAGTGTGTGGGAGAGCCATACCCTGTGCACGTTAAAGAACACGATGGATGGCCTTGACGGGAGGCTAATATTGTCTCCCAACAGCTGTTCCAGTGGGTCTCCTCCCGCAACCTTCTCTGAGCCTTCGGGGCCCATATCACCTGGCCATTTAGCCCATGGTGTGCAAAAAAGTGCCGCTCAGAGGTAAAACAACCCAACCCAACCCTTACTCTTCATCTCCTCACTATCAACTCTTCTCTCCCTCAAATATTACCAACTTCTACTAGCTTAACACTGGCTTAAGACAAATGCTGTCATATGCCTACAAACAAGTCAGTGAGCCACATTTGCATAGTAATTGTGCATTAGTGATGATGCAAGCAATTGTGATCTTGAGACTCACTGTGGTGGGTGCTTAGTGATCATCAATCCAAATGAGTTCCTGATCAGCAACTCAAGCCAGTGGAAAGGAGAATCGATGATGGTTCAAAGAAAAAAGGTAAGGATCCCAAATAATAACTTAAATGTAAATAAATTAGCTGGTTAAGGAACATTAAAGTGAATGGTGAATTATTACACTGGCAAATGTTTTAATTGAATGATTGGAATAGAGAAGGAGGTTTGAAGTGAATATATCCTATATACAGTTTCTGTACTTTTGCATCATTTTAAAAAGGAAAAACTTTCTCTGGTAAAATTTTTTTTTACCAGAGAATTCTTTGCCTTTGGGTTTTTTACCCAAAGGCAAAGAATTGTTGTGCTTTTTGGAAGAAGGTAAAGTGCAGCAAATGCTATTAAATATACAGGGTGATTCAGTTAAGCGTGTACAAACTTCTGAGAGGGGTAGGTTGCACAAAGACGAATTGGAATCATATAGCAATGCAGGGTCAGTAATGGCATCAACATGTGTTAGTGTACAGAGAGGACGTGAATGAAAGAGCAGCATGCAAGTGAACAAAATGCTTTTTATTAATCACAATAGGTACATTTTTGAAATGCACAGGGGTCACAGAAGGTGTTCAGAGTTGCAACCACGAGCTGTAACAGGCCTGACATTGTCAATGCATGGAATCACTTATAGTCTGGAAGATTCCTGGGTGTCTCGGACTTCCGAGGCAGCTATGGAGATGCATGCAACAAGGTCCTCAGCACTTTCAACGGGGGTGTCAAACACCAGTCCTTTGACGTAACCCCTGAAAAAGTAATCAAGACATGATAGGTCCGGCGATCTTGCAGGCCAATAAATGGGACCACCATTACCCGATCCACTGTTGTCCAAATGTCACGTTTAAGTGTTGACACAAATGGGCGGGGGCCCCATTGTGCTGGAACCACATTGCACAGCGCAGTGACTGAGGGACCTGTTGTTCATCCAAAAGTTCTGGCAAGACATACTCTAGAAATATCCGGTAACTCATTCCATTCAATGAACAGGCATGAGGTATGGGCCTATTAAGTGTTCCCCGACAATGCCGGACCAAACATTTACAGCAAAACGGTTTTGTGCTGCATGTAGCATGGGGGTTCTTCACTGCCCACGCATGCGTGTTATGTGCATTGAAGCTACCTTCCTGTGTAAAGCATGCCTCATCTGTGAAAAGCACAGAAGAAGGAAATTGGGGTTCTGCTGCACTCTTCTGCAGGTACCATTGTACAAATGCAATGTGCTGTGGGTAATCCTCAGGCTTCAGTGTCTGGACGCACGGCACATGATATGGATGCAATTGGTTATCGTGCATAATCCTCCATACGGTGGATTGGGAAAGACCGACCCGGTGAGCGATTGCTCGAGTACTGGCACTTGGAGTGTCTTCTGTATGATGTAGCACATTCTCCTCTATGTCAGGGGTCCGTGCCCATCGTTCCCGACTCCAGGCAGGTCTCTGGAAGGAACCAGTGTCACATAACCTCTGATGCAGCTGTGCAAACATCTGGTGGTTGGGAGTACCGTTCCTGGTACATGAGCACAGCGGATTGCCCATTGCAGTCTGCAACCCTGTATGCGAGATGCATATTGGCCAACTCCGCATTTGTGTAATCGGCCATCCTTCTACCTCTGCGGGTGGTTTGCGAATGACGGTTACCTGCGGGAAGGATGCCGTGCAGTCCCACAGCCATACAATGCCATCTACTGCGTGAAGATGCCGTTACCGACCCTGCATTGCTATATGATTCCGATTCGTCTTTGTGCAACCTACCCCTCCCAGAAGTTTGTACACGCTTAACTGAATCACCCTGTATTAGGTTACCTACAGTTTCTGTACCTTTCGAAGGGCAATTTTTTTTTAGGATGAGCATGGAGAAAGAGAGAGAGAACTTGCAAAGTTTTAAATTAAATAGAATAGGAAAGGGGTAAGTTGAAAAACGTTATCAGCCACACACAAATATTAAAAAAAATAATATTAGTTAAAGATACAATTTGATATACACTAATGTAAAACTTTGCGTTACCAGAGACTATCTAAATTTTGAGCAGGTATAAAAATCCTTTCCACATTAAAATAAAAACTTTTCTATTACCATCTATATGGGTTAAATATTAAAAATGGTGAGCCAGATAAATTGGAATAAGAATTTGAGCAAAATAAACTTGGTTTACATATATCTATCTTATAAGACAGCCCTTTACAACTCTCTTAAATTACATATGATGACTTAGACACCTGGCTACATGAAATTCATTGGGTTTACAGGGAAAAATAACAATCTTGGATCACATAGAAACTTGTAGTTGTGAAGTCAGGATGGTGAGAAATAGGCAAGTGTAAAATAAAAAAACTTACACCATCTCCTTCATGAATTCAAAGTCAAGACCTCTTGGTCAATGCACAAGTTGCTCTACCAGTTAAGCTAAGGTGATTGCACTTTCACTCTTGCTTGGGTAAGGTGTGAAGGAAACAGGTATTGAATTTTTATGTCCTGTTAGTTCAAAAGGAAGAAGCAAAACCATGCACTTTTTAAACTGATTAGAAACTGGTTAAGTTTTATGTAATAGATGCAAAATATGAGGTGCAATCCTCATATCTTGCATCCAGTTCCCAGACTATACTGATAAAAAAAATGTAGGCTTACCTTATGTTTTAATCACTGTTATCCCCTTCAAAGCAAGCCCAGCACTTTTCCCACTGCTGAAAACAGTTCTGAACCTCCTGTTTTAAGATATTGTTCAGTACTTCCTTTGATTCTGCCTGAATCACTTTGACACAGTCAAATTGTTGACTCTTAAAGTGGAATTTCATCTTGGGGAACAGGAAGAAGTCATGTGGGGGTAGTCTGGTGTGTAGGGAGGGGGGACCAGTTCCTTGGGTGCTATTTTCCTTGATGGTTCAGCATCACACTCTCCCTCAAATGCTTAGGGAACTTGATGTAGTAGTGTTGATTTGCTGTCTGGCCTGTAAGAACAAACTCACTGTGCACAATTCATTCCACATCAAAAAAGCAAATCTTTCTTTGGTTGTGGTGAAGTAGGAATCTTCCACTGGGATGATTACTACTTTGTTTCTGGGTCATATCCATAAACACAGCTTTCATCATCAGTTATGATTTTGGAAAGGAAGTTTCAGCACTTTTTGACTTGCCCTGAAGGTTCTGTACATAGGGAACTGATGTTGTCTTTGGTACTGAGTCAGCAGTTGAGGCACAAATTTGGCTACAATCTACCTCATGTTGAGTTGCTCCAATAGGATCTGGTGGCATGATCTATGTTAGTCCAAGAATCCCACAGATGTCAATTGTATAATGGTCTGCCATTACAACAGAGAACACATGCACTTAATCATAACATTGCTTTTCGGGGCTAGTCAGAATCCCACAGATGTCATTAATTGTATCTGGTCTGCCACTACAACCGAGAACACATGCACTTAATCATAACATTGCTTTTCAGGGCTAGTCTCTTGGCATTGTGAATTAAGTCATCACCTCTCAGCAGTGCTTGCTGACTTCCCTCAGGGTCTCAAGTTTGATCCCAGCAGTGGGAAGCCTCATCTTGGCATGATGCATTCTATTCTCCAAACAGAGCTGCCCAAGACTGATTTGGCTAATAAACAGTGATGTTCGGAGGTTCAGAAAAGATTTCTCTCATGAAGCGAGAATTAATTAGATAAAAATTAATGAGTTAAATTCGGATGTTGGTCCCCAGCTCTGTACCTAGATGGCAGCATGAATAAAAAAGATGGTATTGGAACTTACCTTGTAAGAGGACAGTCACAAGAATGTGACTGGAATAGCATCAGTACACTTACAGAGGATGGCTCCCTTCCACTTCATATGTGGCCTCACTGGTGAAGATGTTGAACCTCAATATTTATCTGACCTGTAGAGGCCCTTTGAGATGATTTGCCAGAGATTTGGAGGAATTTATAAGGAGGATTTAAGAAAAGATTTACGGGGGATTTATAGAGTTTATTTGAGAGATTTAGGGAAGGTGTCACATTTGTTTCTTCAATAATTGTAGGTTTGTGGGATTTAAATTATTAGGATTTAATTAATGCAACAGGCACTAGCCACTTTGCCTGAAGAAGTCCCGCATGCATCCAGGTACGAAACATGCGTAAATTTGAAACGGGAATGGCAGACGATATGTCTTTTAACGTTTTAATCTAGTGCTTTTGCTTTATTTTTAACCTGCACTGATATATGCTCGTTCATGGAATGTGAGCGACGCAAACTTGGAAATATACCTGAAGCCTGATTACACTGGACAATGACAAATTGGAGTTGCTTCCTGAGCTTGGGTATATCACAACAATGAGTCTGCTAGAATTTCCAAGCATCAAAACTACTGAAACATATCACCTCTAAGATCAACGTAGTTCTGGACTGGCATCTGGATATATATATACAACGAACGTTAATACTTGTGAACCAACAGCATATGTGCTACATTTATATGATCACTTCTAAGATTACATCCATCTGTGCTTGCATCCAATAACGAAGATGGCACCAAAATATGGATCATATCATACCACTTTACCAGCTGTAGCCAGCAGGACTTTCCATGAAAAATGGTAACGTTATGACTATTACTGTGAACCTTTATTGATTAAAGATAGCTGTAAGTTCTGTCATTCAATGGTAACTCATACAATGACTATTCATGAGATAGTCATTATGTAATTGTGATTACTCCTGAGCTCACTCCCATAAAACAGCATAAATCGTGGATTAAATATTGTTTTAACTTTATTGCTGTGAACTTATAATTAATTATTAATTGGATTTTTAGAAAATGTACATAAAACATTGGTGTAAAAAATAACAGTTATAATTACATAGTTACATAATCTAGTTTAGTTACATAATCTACTAAAACCTAGATTATTTATATTTCATGCAAAAAAATTCAAATTAGAGCTTTTGAAAAAAAATTTTAAATTAAAAAAAAAAAGTGATAAGTGAATCAAAATTGTAAGATTTTTAAATTAATAAATTAAGTATGATTTTCTGTAATTGTCTGTTTTTCCTAGTCATAGACATATGAATAGAATGAAAAATATTAAAAAAAAACCCTGACATTTTCTGTGCAGAAAACAATTAAAAACCCATCAGGCAAGTGGTTAAAGGCCAATTTCTTACAGTTTCAAAGATGTGCCATTCTTCAGGATGTTAATTGGAATGTACACTGGTTTCCATAAATTAATGAAAAATGAGAAAAATCACAATAATTTGCCAAAAAATTGTGTAATCCTAACCAAACTTATTCATGTAACCAGTAATGCCGAGTGAGCATATCATATGCAAATTAGTGTAGGTAGCATCAATTTGCATAATCGGATAGTGGCATAAAAACAGGTGTTTGGAGTGGATCTTTATTTTATGTTGTAAATGCAAGTAAAGAAATTCGAAATAGTCATTTTGTAGGAATGACCTCGAGACATCACTGCCAAATGAACTGCGGTGGAGAGCTAACGGTCGGCTCGAAGCAGGCCAAAGTCAGTCAGACGAGGCACAATGGCTGAATGTGAGTCCTTCTGTGGTCCATACACTGTGGAATCAATTTCTTAGCATGGATTCCACATCTTGGAGGTTTAGCCGAGGAAGGGCTAGAGTTACGATTGCTGTACAAGACCAATATCTGTGATTAACAGCAAGAAGGAGCAGGATGTCTACTCCCTCTCAGCTACAATCCTCTCTTGCAGCAGCCACTGGGATGGTTTTATCAGTTTCTACTGTGCATAGAAGGCTTCATGAGGGAGGTCTGTATGCTAGAAGGCCAGTAATTTTTATACCCCTCATGTCATGTCACAGGAGAAAGCAGTGGAATTGGGCATGCATGCATGTTAACTGGACAGAAAAGCAATGGAGGTCTGTACTCTTGATATTGCTTGAGAGATGATTCAGGACAGATTAGTCCAGATATTGCTTGCAGAGTGATTCAGGACTTTTTTTGATATGGAAAGAACGAGGTACCTGCTATCATCGCAATAACATCCGTCAAAGAGACAGTTACGGCAAGGTAGCTTATGTGTTTGAGATGGCATTTCCTTAGGTGAACACACAGACCTCTATATGTTGATGAGTGGGAACTTCAATTCTCAAAGGTATAGAGATGACATCCTGGAACCTTATGTACATCCTTACACTGGTGCAAACATGTGAAACATTAATCTTAAAAGATGATAACGCTCATCCACACGGAGCTTGACTAGTGGAACAAAACCTTCAAGAGGAGACCTTTATGCACATGGAGTGGCCAGCTCAATCTCCTGACCAAAATCTGATTGAGCATGTGTGGGATGCTCTAGGGAGACATGTTGCTGCCCTCAACCCGTCACCTGAAACAAAGGGGAGCTTATTACTGCTTTAAAGGAACAATTCTCCCTACTCAGCTGATTCACAACATCATAAACAACATGGAACATCATGTCATGCTTGCATTGCTGTAAAGGGTGACCACACTCCTTATTAAAGAACTTTGTTAATTGCATTCTGACACTTCATTTCTGGATAAAATTTAATTCATCACAATTACTTGCTGTACAAAAAAAGTTAAATTAAGATCAAAAGGAGTGCATTACATATCCTTTGAGCAAAGTAAACTCCATGTTATGATTATCATGCTCTTAACATAATTTCCTTTGTTGATACAATCTAAGAGCTCTCCTTTTCATATAAAGGGGCTATAGAATATAGGAAATTATAGTTACCAGTTTTTAAGTGAAGTACTTGATGGTTGTTTGCTGGTACAGGTACAGGTAGCTTTACATTTTCTTCTGTTGTTGGAAGAGGATTTTAGCCAGACTTGGTAAGAGGTTGTCGTCACCACTACTGCTGCATTTTGATGCTGGACTGACAAATCTTGCCTTGTTGTAAACTGATGTTATTGGCACTTGGCACAATTGTATCATTACTTCAGCTTCTGTATACCAGACCTTTGATTAATAACTTGATATTATGCCTCTCAATAGAGGTTCTCACTGTTATTACTGTTATTCTTGCACATCACCAAGACTTAATATATAACTTAAAACTCATTTAAAATTCTTTAAAACAAGTTTAAAACCATAAGCCCCCCTCCATCAGCTATGTGTTTCACCAACTTTCACATAATGGCATCCTCAGGCTCCTGTATTCTGATGTTAAATTAAAATAATTAAATACCCCCTCAAGCAGCTACTTGCCACAGAGGTCTGACAGGAGCCTGTCAGTTTATATGCCACAGTAGAAGGTCTGAGAGGATGGCAGGCCCTTATGCGAGTTTAAATATATGCCTCATTATCATGCTCATTGTTTGTACGCATCTGCTCGTGCAACAGGATATTCCATGCCAAAGGCAGGGGTGGAATCTCTGCGTTGCATAGTTTATTTTATTATGTGAATTAATGTGAATTAACATATTTTCAGCATAGCAAAGTTGGTATTTTGTTTGTGGTGTTGCTAATGGTTTATATGTAATGTGCTCTATTTTTATGTCATTATTTAGAATTGTTTGAGTTAATGCTGCATTAGGTTGTTTATTTTTAATATCTGTTTGATGTCCCAACATTCTTTGTTTGAATGCTCGATATGTTCTCCCTATGTAGTTATTTTTTTTCCATTTAATTTATTTGTGGGGTTGGGAATTTTAATTTCATACCCCCCCCCCCCCAGTTGGTTTTGTTTGGTCTCTTTCGTTAATTACAAGTTTTTTGACAGTTTTATTCATGGTGGTAATTGCATATCATATTTTTTCAAGATATTAATTAATTTAACTTTTATGTACAGCAAGTAACCATGATGAATTAAATTGTATTAGCTGTGACTTGTAATTTATAGTAATTTATAGATCATTTTTGGACAAGTTTCTGTGTTAATTTTTTGATGAAAAATATTTTATGCCATTCTGAAACTAGCATTGTAATTGATGTTTTCATCAAATTTCATTAAAATCATTCAAGCAGTTTTTTGTTTATCATTTTTCTGAGTTTTCCTTAATTTATGAAAACCAGTGTACATTGGTTTTCTATAAACTGTAGTTTCACATTTATTCCCATTTTGGGTAATCAGAATATCTAAATAAGATAACATTTATTTTTTTTTTCGAATTCATGTGTAACTGTGCTTAGCATTATGCTATTTAAAATTTCTAATAATTTCTTTAATTTTTCCAAATCATGATTCCAGAATCTTTCTCTTATAACTTTATACGTTAAAGTTCTTGTTGGCCAATTATAACTTAAAAAACTGTGCCATCCACCTTATACTTTTAAAGTTAAGGATAGGTAGATAGTAGTAATGCTGATTTATCTAATGTCATTTACTTTGCAACAGTGATTATGTGATAGTGAATTTTACAGAGAGAAATTTTTAGCAGCCAGAGAAAAGATATATACCAATGTGAGAGGGAGAAACAAATTGATAACACTATGTGTGATTTAAATGATAATGTAATGATATTTAAGATGACAATTGTTTTTTCTCTTGTAAATATTTTATTATTATAATTTTTCACATTTTTAATAGTAACAGGCCACACCACAGAATCCCCCTCTCTTTTCACTCTTTGCAAGGAGATTTTCCAAACCTTGTCCATGGGAAAACCTGATATTTCACAATAAACTTTCAACCAATTCCTTTGCAAAGGATTTAGAGCTAATGATGAGCTGAAAAAAATTTGGTTTTGTCATGAGTGGGATTCAAACCCACGTCTCCAGGAAACATGCCTGTTATGCTACCTCTACACCACCACTGGCTAACCTTTTCTCAGCTTATGTGACCTTATAAACCTTCCGGATTTTATTTATTTGATTCGCACTAGTGGCGCCATCTATCCAGAAAGTGGACAACTCTGTTGCCTCAGTAGAGATGGAATTAATATTTGTTACCCATGCTCAGGGCGTTAAATCAATAAATCAGTGGTAAATAATCACAGGATAAGTCCTGTAGACATGGAACTCATGAAATGATGAGCTGAAAAAACTGGTGGTGTAGAGATAGCATAACAGGCATGTTTCCTGGAGACGTGGGTTCGAATTCCATTCATGGAAAACCAAATTTTTTTCAGCTCATCATTTCATGAGTTCCATGTCTACAGGACTTATCCTGTGATTATTTACTACTGATTTATTGATTTAACACCCTGAGCATGAGTGACAAATATTAATTCCATCTCTACTGAGGCAACAGAGTTGTCCACTTCCTGGATAGATGGCGCCACTAGTGCGAATCAAATAAAATCCAGAAGGTTTATAAGGTCACATAAGCTGAGAAAAGGTTAGCCAATGGTGGTCTAGAGATAGCAAAACAGGCATGTTTCCTGGAGACGTGGGTTCGAATCCCACTCATGGCAAACCAAAGTTTTTTCAGCTCATCATTTCATGAGTTCCATGTCTACAGGACTTATCTTGTGATTTATTTACTACTGATTTAGAGATACTTTGTTACAATATCTTATTAACAAGGTTTTATTTTACACTAAAAATATGAATGCAAAAATAATGTGTATGTAAAAAAAGTATTAAATCTAAATACTGGAGGTACTCACTGATGTATGATTCAACCAAGCAGGAAAGATGAGATCCAATGACTTAGGAAATATCAAATCTCGATTTATTATGAAGAGAGTCCAAAATACTATTGAAACAAACTGAAAATGAAATCAAGACAACAGATTTTATTAACATGTGCAGTCAGCTGTAAATGAAACAAATGATGACACACAACTCCATTATTAATTTAGAAATAACTAATGGGGCATTTATTTTTTATAAATAAAAACCTATAAAACAGACATAATGAAGAAAAAATTAGAAGCTTATTTTTCTAAAAAATCGGAATGACATACAATAGATATTGTGTACACTTCTATTTTATGGAAATATTCTACAAATACAACACAGTTTTGTTAATCCCAATGAATACTCACAAAGTTCTGTTTAGATTATTGGGTGTTAACAATAAAATGAGGCTAGACAAATAATCTTTTTCATTATCTGATGCAGAACAAAATTATCATTTTCACATAGGAATTCTCCTGACATAGCAGGTGTCTTGATTTTTCTTTAAAATGGAACATAATCAGTGTATTCTCAATATTATATTTTCACTGAATTTAAAGTGTTTGCTTACTGAGTCTTAATTAGTAAAATATATAAATGCTAATACCTAATCTTTGTTTTAAACAAACAAATTAAAAAAAAGAGGTACCCCAAAGCAAGTGTCTGCTTGTGCTGAAACTTTTCACATGCAATGAGAGTGTAAAGATAAAGTGATTAAAAATTTACAGCAACACGGCTCTGTATTGCATAACAATGGCTCTATAAGCGTAACAGGTTAGTATGTAGTACAGCCACCTCTGGCAGATACATGCCAATATCTGGTGTGGCATTGAGTAAAACAACAGTTGGACTTTGTCCTGTGGTAGATTCTGCCATGTGCACTCTAACTGCTGCACTAGTTTGTTCACATTCTGGGATGGCTGCAATACACATCCCATATGTGCTCGATTGGTGACCTGGCTGGCCATGGGTTGGGTTTTTTACCTCTGAGCGGCACTTTTTTGCACACAATGGGCTAAATGGACGGGCCACAAGGACCCCGAAAGCTCAGAGAAGGGGGAGGGGACCCACTGGAACAGCTGTTGGGAGACAGATGTAGCCTTTCGTCAAGGCCATCCAGTGTGTTCTTTAACGGGTGCAGGGTATGGCTGTCCCACACATAGGGCCATGGCTTTACGTCCCATCAGATGGACAGTGGTATTTCCAAGCCCATCGGTGTCCCCTACTGATTGAGGGCAGGGCGGTGAGTTTTGCGGATATAAATCTCAACACTGACTCAGCTGGGACTCAAACCAGGGAACTGCAGATTACGAGCCTGGCATGCTACCGACTGAGCCACCCCCACCCCACTGGACATGGGAGGGTTTCAAAACCACAGAGACATTCACAGGAGAGGCGAGCTGTATGTGCCCTAGCATTAATGTGTAAATGGCCCCCAGAAGATGTGACAGCAAAGACAACATGACTATTCACAGGATGCCGTCAACATATTGCTGTGCTGTTAAGGTACTCCGTGGCATTACTAGGGGGAACCAGTTGCCATAGGAGATGGCTCCCTAGATTGTAACACTAGGTGTGATGGCCGTGTCCTTAATCAATACCCTACTAGTCCTAATAGAAAGCATTACAGAGAGCTTAATAAACGTGTAAAGCAGTGATTCCCAACCTTTTCTGGACCATTGCCCCCTTTAGAAGAGAACAAAAATTTCAATGCCCCCCTAGTCCATAATAAGTAATTTTATATGTAATATTAAAATATTGTTGCATATTATCTGTACCTAATTTATCTGTTTATTTCTCTATTAAAAATCATAAAGCAGAAATTAATAAAACGACAACCAAATGTACAATAAAATTGTTTATTAAAATTTTAAAAATAAACACAGAATCAATAAGAAATAAAAAAATAATCAGATAAACACAAAATGAATAACAAATGAAAAAAATTAATGAGATGGTTGAGGCTGGTGGAGTGTTAACAATTTGTTAATGTCGGGTTCCAATTTTGCTAACATCAATCGCCACGTTCAGTGATGTGTAGTCTGTTCCTCTTCTTTGACAGTAAATTAGCTACTGCACTGAATCCACGCTCAGTCAAATAGGACAAAGGAAATGCGATTAAAAACTTCTGTACTATTGCCCACAATCCAGGGTAGAGAACTGGTATTGATTTTTGAAGCCAGAACTCTTGGTATCCATGTTTGAATTTTACTTTGAGTGCTTCGTTAATTGTGAGTTCTAAGAGTTCCTCTTCCAAATTTGATGATTCTTCAGTATCTGTGTTTGCAAAAGGATCTAAAACCCAACTCGGTATATTCATGTTTAAAATATCTTGGAAACGCTCCATAAAATCAACATGAAGAACTTCCAAGTGTTGGCAGTAAGTAAGTAAATCTTCCAGTTTTGCAGAGACTGCTGATAATGTGGGAAAGTGGTTGTATTCGCCTCTACCTAGATTTCGTTTGAATAGATGTTTTCCCGCAAAAGCAGTTATGACGTTTTTTGTTTTAATTAAATTCAACTCATCACCTTGCAATTGTAAATTAACTTGATTAAATATTTTAAACAGGTCTGTCAAATAAGTGATGTCATTTTTTGACGTAATCAGGTTTTCGCGCAATTTTTTGTCTCTGTCTTCAAGAAAGTCCAGTACTGAGTCAAATAGATTGAAAAAACGATTCAGACAAACACCTTTAGAGAGCCAACGTACTTCTGTGTGCAGCAGCAAGTGATTGTAATCTTCATCATTTTCATTACAAAGCTTACCAAATAATCGGTCATTCAATGAATTGCTTCTAATCTTATTGATTGCTTTAATAATGTAATGGAGCAACGTATGCAGACATTCATTCAAATTTTTTGCAACAAAATGCTGACCAAAGAACGTATAAGGAAAAGAAGTTCAGCTTTGACAAAGTGTAAGTGGCGACCTCAAGTGGTATTTCGATTGGTATCGTGCATTTGTTTAAGCTGGGAAGCAAAAAAAGGGGCAAAGGAATTATGCATCAAAAAATTTATATTTTAAAAAAGGAAAAAAAGTAACTGCACTTTGTATTTGAAAAAAATAATATGATTTTAATAAAGGTTTATTTTCTCCATTGGAATTATTTTTCGTTGAACCAACAATTATTAATTGAATGGATAGAGAAGATTTGAAATTAGCCTGAAGTTAATTTATAGAATAAATTATTACAATCAGAAGCTTTCTTGGTTGCATAGAAACAGGAAACAGAATTGATAGTAATATACTCTGCAAGGATATCAATGGGAAATTATTACATAGGAAAAGCGAAGAGAATGGAAGTTGACAGTAACATGTAATTACAAAAGCGTTCATACCCTGTAATGCTCGTTTCACCTCTACGCCAAATGCACGATACTCGATTTTATATTAATGTCTATGGAAGTTTAACTTCTTCTCCCTCTACATTCTTTGTGCTGACGGTGAATAATACAATGTACAGCGAGTACATTTGGTACTGCTTATTTCAAATGCGCTATGAAACCCTTATGATGCCCTGTCATTGCTGGAGTACCATCAGTAGCAGCAGACAAAATATTGCAAATAGGAATTTCTTTCTCTTGAAAAAACTTTTGCATGGTATTAAATATAGATTCTCCCTTTGTATCAGATTCCAAATTTTTAGCAAATAATAACTCTTCATGAATTTTTTCTTCTTTTACAAATCGTACGTATGATAAGAGTAGAGCTACGTTATTTGGTAGAGTTGATTCATCGAGTTGAATGGAAAATTTGCAAGTCTTTAAGTAATCACATAATGATATTTCAACGTCTTTTGCCATTTCACCTATTCTTCTTTGCACTGAATTATTACTGAGAGGAATTTTTTTGATGATATCTGACAGTGTCATATGATGAAGAACAGCTTTTAAAATCTCTTTGACTGCCGGCAAAATTAATTCCTCGCCAATTGTGTGTGGTTTTCCTGCTTTTGCGATTAACAATGAAACGTTATATGAGGCTCGTAAGTCCATCATCATCTTGTTTAGAAGACGACGCAAAAAGGTTTGACATAGTTGGCTGTTTTAAATATTGCTTTTCCAGTTCTTGAAAATGGGATAAATCTTTGTTCTTCTTATCAGCATGCATTTTATTTAAATGCTCTTGTAGCCTAGAAGGTTTCATAGCTTCATTTGAAAAAACTTTTCGGCAAATTAAACACATAGGTAATAATTGGTTTGTAGGAGAGTACGTAAATCCATTTTTCAAATACTCAATACTGTACTGCCGGCATTTCTTTTTAGATGTAGATTCAGACATTTTCAAATACAAATTAACTTCTCAACAGATTTATAAATAGTTATAAAAATAATGTTTATAATGACTTCTAACACTTATCACTCATGACTATTTATCACGGCGAAGCACATAAAAATAATAAAACATTCCTAGAGCTATCGCTTTTATAGATTTGATTTTGTGCAAGCATTAACTTGTATGTTTGCGATGCCGGCGCACCTGCTCTGTAAACAAGTCATTTCAAGCTCCCATATTCTTGTCGAAACATGTTAAATTGCATGAACCGCGTGTTTGCCTACCAACTTGCAAGGACTTGTCACCGTCAATCTATTCTAAACTAAAACAAATTAGGTATAGGTATACCTAATGCTAATTTAAAAATGCTTATTAACGCGATAACAATAAGATAATTTACATAGCTAGATAAAATATTTATTCATGAAAACAGGTATTTTCAAAGTATTTTATTATATTAAAAAAATAATTATAAAAAAATATTAAATGTAATAAATTTATTATTATTATATTATTATTGCATCAAGGTTGATTTGCCTATCAGGACGGACACACATGTCCAACATAATAAGCCTGATATAGTAGTGCATGTTAAGGTAATGAATAAGATTACAATTATTGAAGTAGGAATAACATCTCAGGATAACCTGCAGACAGTAGAGGTTGAAAAGAAGAGGAAGTATGATCTGCTGGCTAATGAGTTGAGCCTAATTCACAAGTGTAATGTTAATATTATACCTTATGTTCTGACGTGGGATGGTATTGTAACTACGTACCATAAAGCATACTCAAAGCGACTTGGAGTGGGAAAACGTATTGAAACTTATATCCAATCTGTGATCTTGAAGAGAACTTTTGAGAGCATCTCAGTCGACTTCAGACGTACCAGTACGCTAGTAGGCGGTAGCAGGGAACTTATTGTCCAAGCTGCAGTTGAAAAGCTGTACATGACGGATGAGGTAGTGGATGACCAGAATCACCAGGAAGACACCACAGAATAGAAGAGATAAAAAGGTTGTCACAGAAAATTCCATTAAATTTATTTATTTATTTGACCGCCCCTCCTGACTGCCTCAACGCCCCCCATTTGCCTCTGGATCCGCTACCGTCATATGGAAGGCTCCAGCGCCCACTGGGGGGCGGTATCACCCCCATTGGGAATCTATGGTGTAAAGGATCAATTAGTTGCTGATAAGAATCTTTGGCTTGATGGCTTGGCTGACAAAGAAGCATGTAGACAGTGCAACAGCAGAGAGCTGTACCAGATAGTTAATGTTTTGTGTGGTAGAAAATGGACAGGTATACAGGGATTGAAGGATAAACAAGGTAAGGATCTAGAAGGTGAGGATTCTGTCATGTCTAAGTGGGCTGAACATTTCAGTGAAGTTCTAACAATGTGGTTAGTTCTACTTCCATTTCTTGTAATGATGATAGATGTATTGGTGGCTTTAATGTTGGCCCTATAACACAGTCTGAAGTTATTTTGGCTATTTCTAAACGTAAATCCTGAGGAGTAGATGAAATTATTATGGAAATACCTAGAACTGGGAATGTTTCGATTACTACATGGATGACTGAAATTTTGAATACCTCTTATGATGTAGGCATGGTTCTTAAGGAGCTATTATTATCCCTATTTTTAAATAAAGGTGATTGTAGTTCCTGTGATAACTAAAAGGGTATCAGCCTACTTTCTGTTCCAGGTAAAGTTCTTTGCATGATTGTGTTTAATAGAATTAAGGAACTGGTTGACAGGCAATTGTGTGATGAGCAATGTGGATTCAGAAGTGGTAGGGGATGTGTAGATCAGATATTTTTACTCAGGCAGATTCTTGAGAAATATATTTGCTTACTATTGAATATAGAGGTTTCAAAAACCTTTATTTATTTTCGTTGGTTATTAGCTTCATTGATTTCATAAAGGTTCTGAAGCTGGTTCTGTAGATAAAGCAACAAGAAAGGCCATCAGTTTAGCCATAAAACAAGTAATAATAAAAGATCAAAATCAAGGGTTTAGTGTTAAGTTAATTTGTAAAAAATGTAGCATGATTAGGGACCACTCCAAATAGAATAATTAAGAACAAAGAGGTGCTGGAAAAAATGAAAGTGATAGATCCCTCAATTAGACTTTTTAAAGGGAGAGAAATAATTGTTGAAATGGAAAGACTGCTAGAAATATGGATTAAAGAAAAGCAAATGAGAGGTGATTGTTTCTCAGTCTTTATTTGTGAAAAGGTAAAGACTATTTTTAATGAACTAGTTAGTGAATCACCTTCTTCATCAAATGCTTGATTCACGAGTTTATTGCCTCTCATGGTTGGTTCGAAAGGTTCGAAAAGAGGTCAGGTATTAAGTGTTGTGAGGCATGGGAAGACTGCCAGTGCCAACGAAGAGGCAGTAGAAGAGTTCAAAACCCGAGTTTGCACAACTTGTGGAAGAGGAGGGCTTATCTTCCTCAGCAGGTCTTCAATGTGGATGAAACAGGTATCTTCTGGAAGAAGTTGCCAAGAAAGACATCACAAAAGAGAAGTCCAAACAAAAAAAAAAAGAGAAGGCCACAAGCCCATGAAGAACCGCTTCACTCTGCTCTGTTGTGGGAATGCCTCTAGAGACCTTAAAATCAATCCAGAACTACCTCAAATTCAACAAACTCCCTCTCAAAGTATTGGTTATTGGACAATGCCCCTGCTCATGACCTTGAACTGGCAGCGCACATTAGTGTGAAGTTTCCTTTTGTCAACATTAATGGACCAGCAGGTCATTGTCAACTTCAGGAAGATCTACACAAAGCTGATGTTTGCTAAATATCATGAGCACATATCAGTTCTGAATGGCCCTACCCTCAGTGAATATTTAAACAAGGAGTACTTGAGGCTGTTAGAATGGTTGTAAAGGCATGGAAAGAGGTAATCACAACCACTGCTTGGTGCAATCTGGTTGGAACTCTGCATGGAAGAAACTGTGGCCCTCTGTGATCCATGTTTTGAGGAATAAAGCAACCATGAAGCTGAAATTCTCTACTTTGGGCAGGCAATGGAATTGGAAGTTGATTCTGATGATGTGTAGGAACTTCTTGAAGAACATGAGAGGGAATTAAATGCAGCAGATCTCCAAGAGATGGCAAAGGAATCTGAATCTGACAGTGGTGAGCAGGAGCCAGAGGAAGAGAGAGCGACTGTCTGTACTGCACAGATAAAACATTTCCTGGAATGTTGGGAGGGAGTTAAGAAAATTGCAGCTTTCCATCCTAACATAGAGGAGATAGAGTTAACCCTTATCATGTTGCAGCCCGACGAATTGCTTTCATTTTTCCTATTCTCATGGTTGGAGAGCGACGTTTCACTCCTATAGTACAAGGTTGTGAAAAAAAAAATCTTTTCAAATAGAAATCTGAATTTTTTTCAACTGTTTCTAATTAAATATCAAAAATAGCATTTAACTTTTTGCATTCCAGATGCTTTTTTAGTATGATTGCAGCCATAGCAGCGCCTATTGAGTGCAAAGGGTTTTAAATCTATGATATAAATTTTTTACCTGTTGATTCCACTGTAAAAATTATGATAAAGTTTAAAAATAAATCTATTTGAGTTGGATGCACATGTTGAGTAACCTTCAGTCACAGTAAACAGCATCAAGTAGTGTTGATTCAGTTCATGCCTCTATTCTGCCGTAATGTGCTTAGATTATTGATCGGTTGTGTTTCCCGCTCTTTTCTGCTATTTATAGCTCTACTACAGTTGCAATGCTTTCTAAACTTTTAACATAAGGATATGGATTTTTTTTAATACCGGGAACTACACACATCAACTTTTGATCAATATTTTAGCAGACTTTCGATTTTAAAGACTTTTTTATTTACTTCAGTGCTTCCAAAATTATTTTTTATTGCTTCTCAAATGGATACTATGATTATAAACAACAATTAGAAATGATCAAAAGTGAAACTGCTGGTAATCAGAGAAAGCATTTGGATTACCCAGAGTGCGATTTTTAAATGGTAGGACTTTATTTATCAATATTTTTAATCATATTTAAAGCATACAAAACAAATTAAGGTCAGGAAATTGCAATTTTTAACCAAAATTTCTGCCAGAATTTTTGAATTAAACTTTTCCATAATAATAAAGCGGCTCGTCATCAAGTTCAGTGCATCAATTAAACCTTAAATGCTTTGAAACACTTTAAAAAAAATTTTGTTTTCATAGTTATTTATCACTTTTCTGATATATTTTTAATTTCTTATTTAAATTATCTAGTTTTTAAAGCAAAATTATTTTTATGACACTGCTTTACTTAGGCTTAGAGAGTTAATCTATTCATTAGTTTGCTAATCATCAAAACTAAGAATATGCATTATATGCATAAATCACTAAATAATTTAGAAAAAACGAAATAAAAATAAAAGATTTAAGCAATAATCGAAATATTATGAACTGTTTATATTAGAATAATAAAATAATATAGAAAAACATATATATATTTTTGAAATTTTACCAAAGATAAAATAGGAAAAATACAGTAAAATTTTGCAATGTTAAAAAAATTTTCTTAAAAAATTTAACTTGCCATTTTTTTCTTCTTCAAATTTTTGCAATTTTATTAAATACAGTTAAATGCTCTTTCCTTTGGTATATAACATGACATATTTCCATTCATTAGTTATTTCAGGATGAGGTCCTAAAGTTATTTATTTTATTTTCTGAAAACACTTATAATAAGCACTGTAGCCTATTTTAAAAAGCTATTGAATGAGAGGAAAAAACAGAACACCCTACACAGTTTCTTCACACCTCTGGCAAGAGATTCTTCTTCAAACACAAAAGAAGGAAGCACCATTAACCTGAGATTCCTTCTGCAGAAGAAAAGGTACAGTACATAGAAGAGCTCCCTGACACTTGTGGGAGATTCTTCTTCCCAACACTAATCCTTCTCCTCTTAACCTCACCTCTCCATCACCCCAAGCTTAGTATGTACAAAGACAAATAAAGCTGTTTATTTGTTATTATTTGTTTATTATTCAATTTGTATGTGTAATACATGTTAATATGCATAAAAACATTAGTCATGAACTTAAAAACATTTACAAAGCCTTAAATTAATAGCTTTGAGGGCAACAAATTTTTACTTCTGGGTCTCTGAAATGGATTATCTAAAACACCATTGAACATGTAATTCATTTAACGTCACCTTTGGTTAACATCACTTTTCCCAGAACAAATTAGTGATGTTAAACATGGGTCACTGTAGTTTGATTCTTTCTAGAGTTAATTATGATAGTGAAACTTGGACTCTTTATAAAAACAAGATAACAGGAAACTTGATGCAGTATCATGGGCATTAGGTGATTCAACTTTGTAAGTAATGATGAGATTAGGCAAAGTAATCAGCAACCTACACACAACAGTCACTGAATTAGAAACCTTTATCCAGATGTACACAAACAAGCAGTGTATATGCAAAATCATCACTTGTGCAGTGTATATGCAAAATATGTGGCCATGTGCATCACCATGTGATCTAGGCTACTAAGTTTATTTAAAACTGCTGCTCATCAGTAATCGTCAGTAGTGTTGATCACAATGGGAAAAACAAAGTATCTTTCGGGGTTAAATAAAGGGCTTATTGTGGGTGCATGTCTGGCTGGAGCGACAATTTTAAGAACAGCAGAGATGACTGGTTTCTCAAAAGGTGAGATATCTCAGGTTTTTAATCAGTAGAAAAATAATTCACATTGCTTGTCTGAAAGATGTAAATGGGGTGCAATGACAATCTGTCAGGAATGAGATCACAGTCTTCTGAGAAGGCTTATATGGAGAAACAGGACTTCCTGTGTGCAGCAATTGACCAAAGCATTCAGTGAAGGTGGTTCCTGAACCATACCTCAGCAAACTATGTGCAGGGAATTGAAGGGGATCAGTATTAGAAGTTGCATGTCTATATGGAAACCACTTATTTCTGCAAAGAACCATAAAGTTCACCTATAGTGGTGTCAGGAACACAGTGATTGGACACTGTAAGATTGGAAAAAAGTCATGTGGTCCAATTTGTTCTGTACTAATGGTAGGCAGAGAGTTTGGCAGCAGCCCCATGAAGCAATGAACCCAGCTTGCCTCATAAACACAACCCAGAGTTCTGGAGGCAGTCTCTTCAAAAGTGTCATGGTGTGGGGCACGTTCTGTTGGTACGGAATGAGTCCCTGATATTTGCTGGAAGGTCAGGTGTCCTCCAAGGATTATCTGAACATTGTTGCCAATCAAGTCCATCCTGCAATGTTGACTTTTTATCCAGCAGGTGATGGCTGTTTTATGGATGACAATGCTACTTTCCATTGCTCAAGATGTGTTCAGCAGTGGCTCAGTGAGCATGACAGCGACTTCCACCATCTTCCCTGGCCACCACAAAGCCCAGATCTGAACCCAAGTGAGAATGTATGGGACATGTTAGAAAAACAGATCCAGGAGCAAAGTCCTCTTCTGAAGAAAAAAAATCTGAGAAGAGAAAAAAAAAATCTGAGCCACTTAAAGGGCTGTCTGGTGAACGACTGGTATGCTGGAGATGTAAAGGCACTCCAACACCTTGTGGAATCTATGCCAAACTGCATAACCAATAATCCATGGATATAACATTGGTGAACTGTTGCCCATCGCTAATATATAAATATATATATATATTTGAAATTTTACCAACATTTTATGTATTATGCAGTTTGGCATTATGTTTAATGTTTGGCATTATGTTTTGCATTATGTTTTTATGGCTGCAGTTTGGCATTACGTTTTTATGTTTAATAAAATAACATAATTTACCCCCAACTAGCATAAGTGCTGTTGTTCCAGTAAAGGAGATCCAACTCTGTATCGAATAAATGTTTCTAATTCAGTAGCCAGTGAGTGTACTTTGAGCAGCATATTGTGTAGAGAGAGAGACTGTTGGTTTGGCCATGTTGCCCACATGCATAATTATAGATTAGCGAATACGGTTATGAAGAGTGTGCTTAAAAGCTTCAGAAAGAAGGGAAGACCTAGGATGAGGTGGGCAGACAATGTCAAACAGGACTTTGTTAGAATTGGTGTACAGTTGCCAGATGCAGCTCAGAATAGATACGTTTGGAGAACTAAATTGCACTATCTGATTAGACCTCCATAGCCCATAGTTGCTTGAAGATTATGATTGTCTGGCAGGTGATACTTCAGTTCCTTTTTGTTTCAGATGATGTTCATATCACTGTTCACAATGACTACCCTCTTGAGCAAGTTTTTCAATTTAATTATCTTTGGAATTGCATAACAGATTGCAGCATGAGATTAATAGAAGAACAAGTATTGCTACTGGGACTTTTAATAATATGTGGAGATTCTAGGAGAATTGGCATATACACTAAATGCTAAAATTAGCTGTATGATAATTTAATTCATTCTGAAGCTGGTGGTTTGACTGTGTAAGTCACTCACAGCATAGTATAGTGTTTTATGCAATAACTCAGATTCTGGCCCACAACCACTCTGAAAAGACCTCAGTTGCCCATCCCTGATGTAAGTAATGATAAGGTTGGTGTTGTTAGAATTCTTGAACCTCTGAACCCATAGCTGCATGAAAATTGTATGTCTGTTTCTATGCAGGTATATAGGCAGGCATGTTTGATAAAAATAAATAATTGCATACTGTGCCAGATCTAGGGGGGAAGCAAGGGGGAAATGTTAATAAGGGTAAAAGAGGCAAAAATTATTTATATTTGATTCATTTTTCAAGGAACTTTTGAAAATCCTGTAAAATGGTGGGGGAAATGCTATGCTGCATTGGAAATCCAGTCTCTTCCCCAACCCCCTTTTACATTTTTTCAGCTCAATTTCTTTCTCCCTCAATTTTTTTTTCCTAGATCCAGACTGAATACATATGTCTATTTTCTGCTGTAGAAACATACCATTTTGGGCTACAACTGTCGCTGGCAACCCAGTGAGGCCAAATCCAAATTGTGATCTCCACAAATTGTTAAAGTAACAATCCTATTCTGCAGCTCATTTATTCGGTAAAACATGTTTAAAGTTGCACATAGTGTGGTAATCATCTTGCCATGACTTTTTGCAAATTTATGGTTTTAATACAATGGGTTCAAACAAAAATTTTGAAGTTTTCATACACTATGAGTTGCAAATTACGTGATAAATTATGCGAAAAAACACTGAAACAAAACTGATTCTTCCAATTGAGAAAAGCTAAGTGAATGAAGGAGGTAAGAAAACAGGTTAAAATACACAAAAGTAAACAAGCTCATTTGCTAATATGAAAATTAGCTCTGCAAAATTACAAAACCAACATTTGATATTGGTTTCACTATCTAGTTCTTAAGTGAAATGGCATAACCAGTACAATTAATTATATATTCAGGAAATATTCCAAAGAGAGTTTGTATTATGTTATCTAAAACACTATTCAAGATTTGGTATTATATATATATACCAAACTTTAAATTAAAACTTTTAAGAATTTTTTTTTTGTCCTAATCACCAATAACAGCTCTCATTACTATATTTCTGTATTGGAAATTTAAACACAAACTCTATGAAAAATGTACTGGAAATGGCAATATTTTATTTAACAGTCTGAAACTAGATAATATAGGTTAATTTTTTTAGTCACATATTTTACTTCTATTATCCCTTTTTATCCTTCAGAAAAGCTGATCTTGTAAAAATGGCTGTTTAAAATACCAGTGATCAACTTTTTCAGGAATCACATGAAAACAGGGAAAAATTACTTTCTGATACATACCATACCAAGAGGCATAGCTACTGCAGCATACATCTTATCTCTCAGTTTGATTAAAATTGAATTGTACTGGGATGAAGGCTTTTGCAGGTCTATAGATGCACAAAGTCCAAAAAACAAACATTGTAAAATCTGAAAATACATATATATTTGAAATACAATAGAAAAAGTAAATATTTTGATAATATTAACATAATTTATAACAGCAGTTTAGAAAGAAATTACTGCTACATATGATGGCATTACAATACTATATCATTATTACTGCTTTAATTCAAAATATTACACATGAAAAATTATTGTTGCAAACTAGCAAAATTTAACAAACAGATTTAGGTAAATTCTATTAGGCAAACAGAAACACTGTATAGCAGTATTTTCAAATTCAAACTGGTTAGAAGACCATGATTTTTGTTCACATAATACTTTTAGACTACACCTAAAGATCAAATGTTTAATCATTTACAGCAAATATAAAAGCATTTCAATAAGAGAACAAAGTGTAAAGATCATAAGGTTCCCTATTTAATTTCTGCTGAGAGCAGTTATATACATAATATACAGGAAATGTCCCCAGATGTGTATCATTTTCCCATGTATTCACCAGACTTATTGAGACACTTATTGTAATGATCAATCAGCTTATCAATGTCTGTTCAATAAAAGGATGTGTCCTAATCCTAAAGCCATTTTGTGACTTCCTGTTTGATGGCATCATCTGATGAAAAGTGTCATCCTTGAGATGTTTCTTCAGCTTCCCACACAAGAGAAAACCCAATAGCAACAGATGTGGACTGTATACATTCATATTAGACTTCCATGGGGCAAGAGGCTGCTTGATGAGTAATTTTTTTTTCTTTTGAATAGGTCTGGATTGGATATAACATTGGTGAACTGTTGCCCATCACTAAGAGGGTAGGGGTTGGCTTGGTCAATAATATGCCAGGCTCATAATCTTCAGTTCCCAGGTTTGAGTCCCACTTGTGTCAGGGTTCAGATTTATCTCTGCTAAACCCCCACTCTGTCCTTCGTCAGAAATGAGACACTGAAGGGCTTGGAAAAGCAGCTATTTGCCAGATGGTATACTAAACAGTGGCCTTGTATGCAGGAGAGCCATACACTGTGAACATTAAAGAACATACTGGATGGCCTTGATGGGAGGCTATCATTTGTTCCCTAACAGCTGTTCAGTGATCTCTTTCCCTAACCTTCTCTGAGCCCTTGTGATCTGGTCATTTAGCATATTGTGTGTAAAAAAGGGCTGCTCAGAGGAAAAGAACCTAACCTCCACATGCTTTTGTTCTTATACACTACAGTCATATGTCCATTTCTCACATGTTGCACTGACAGGATACTCAAGCCATACACAGCCACAACCTATTGATGATTTATACTGGTTGGTCTTTTGTGCCTACAGTAATCAAATTACTGTTTGGATTTCCAACTTTGTATGCACCAGAGCTGCCAATCTTGCATGATGAAAATTACGATTTGGAAGAATGAAAAATTGAAGGAAATAAGAACACTTATGAAAACTAATAAATTCCCATATTTTGCAGAATTTATGCAATATATCAATTATTAATCAATGAATCAATATGTATTGATTATTATAGTTATTAGTGATTAAAATAAATTTACATAATATATATTTAAAAAATATCTGATCACCTTGTGAGTCTTGATCAGTTACAGGTGAAAACATATTGCCTTCCCATTCAAACAATCTGAGTTTAGCAATGATCATTTTATGCTACCCATTAACTGATTATGAATTAATTTTCCTATCTTATAACAAAAAGATTAAATCAGTTTAGTTACATTTTTGCAGACCAGAAAATCTATGGCAAGCTAACTTTTGATATTAATGAAATTTAACTTAATTGCTAATAATTAACAAATGTAGTGAGCATCATCAACATTCATTAACAATAGATCAATAGGTATATTGCAAAAGTTAACATTACAATGCAGAGAGAGGAGCAACAATTATTTTGTCCCTTTCACCAATTGTTACCAGCAGTGGCAAGCTTCATATGCAGCATGGGAAATGGTGCTCCCCACAGCCAATTCAAGACAGCACAGTGGAGAGAGCTCAGTTAATGTACATAAATAATTGTACATTCTTTTGTGTCTTTCTCTGCTCTTCACTTGGTGAATTTCTCTCTGTGTCAAGTCTTTCAGATAATTTTTGCTTCTTTTTATCATGATGAACTGCACAGTAGCAAATTACATAAGTAATCCTTCGAAGAATAAGAAAAGCAATGTTTCACATACATTCGAATTAGAAGCAAAAATTAGTATGAAGTGGGTGCTGCATTGTTGGCGTAAAGATAAATTTGATGCGCACAAGCTAAGATATGTTGTTAACCTTTCTCAGATGCTTGTTAAGATCAATCGCCTGTAAGATTTATGAAGCAAATTCTTAGGATTAACTATTAAATGTAAATTAAATGATAACGCCATTCCAGATTTAAAAAAAAACCTGCCATGTAAAAAATTCAGTCTTGTTACAATGACTGATTCTACTATGACCAAACGATTGTTATCTTGCAAATGACTAAATGATAATTGGAATAAGAAACCGATCGCTCTGAAAACCACAACAGTAAAAAAGTAGCATTATCTCAGGTAATCGATAATTTAAAGACATTGGCAACAGTAAAAAAGTAGCATTATCTCAGGTAATTGATAATTTAAAGACATTGGCTTATTATTTACTGATTCATTTATTTAATACTGATTCATTGGAATAAAAGCTTATAACAATGTGTCATAGTTTATGCATTAGAAAGTTACAACAGCAGTTTCAAATTGCTAATAAAAACTAAATAAAGTCAATGGGAAAATCTCTGACTTGCAAACAAGATTACAATCAAAGCAAATGCAGTGGAATAAACATAAATAATTAAAACAAAAAAAAAATATATTTTCTGTTGATAGATTTCTTTTCGTTGAATAACTCCAAGAAAAATTTTCTTAGTAAATTAAAAACTGTATTTACACCAGGTAACATTAAATATTTTTTGGAAGGGATAAAATTTAAACTACTACTCATGGCTACAAAAAATTATATTTCTATTATTTTCATTATGATCATTAACATAGCTGTTAAAAAGATAAGTTGAAATAAAGATTCGGTGTTTTAATTTGATCGAATTTAATTTTAAGAGCATGATCATAATAATTTCTCAGATCATCTAATAGAAATTCTATAGTAATTTGATATAAATTACTATAGAATTTCTTTATTAATTTTTTTTTATTTATATCTAATATTAACTTTTGAGAGCAATTACTTAAATTGGAATTATTGCTGTTAGTCAATTTCCTTAACTCTAAATAGAGAATGAATATTGTTAAAGATAAATTCTCTATTTAGAGTTGTTATATTTAGGTTTATTTATTAGTTTTATTTAGGTTGAAATAGATTTCAGATCTTTAAATTGTCTTCAGTCACATTTTTTCAAAAAATGATTACACTGGTTTACAAGGTTTTTATAAAGGTACTGATCCACAGGTTTATATTTAGGTTTATTTATTAGTTTTATTTAGGTTGAAATAGATTTAAAATAATTTAAAATTCTCTGTCATTGAGCAATACAATTTCAGAGTTTATCCTTCAAACTGTTTGAATGTTGAAAGTTCTTAGGTGAAAACTCTCAGAAGCTTTTTGGAGCAGAGAAGCGCTGTCTCTGCTCCGAAAAGCTTCTGAGAGTTTTCTCCTAAGAACTTTCAACATCCAAATAGTTTGAAGGATAAACTCTGAAATTGTATTGCTCAATGACAGAGAATTTTAAATTATTTTAAATTAATTTTTGAGCAAGAAGGTCTTTTAATTGTATACTTGAAATAGATTTCAGATCTTTAAATTGTCTTCAGTCACATTTTTTCAAAAAATGATTACACTGGTTTACAAGGTTTTTATAAAGGTGCTGATCCACTGCAGTGCCGCACTGTGTGTCATAGTGTGCGTACAAAGAGTTTCTTCTGGTGTATCGTATACAGCAAACACGCACAAATTGTTTACACACCCAAGCAGACAGTGCACAAACTAAAAAGAACATTGAGCGTGCACTCTTTAATCTGGTGGATACAACGACCTTGTATGCACACAGTATTTATGCACTCCAGTTTAGATTTGGCCATCGAAGCGAAAACAATTTGTGCACTGTCTTTGTTCATTGAAACAAATTTTTCTATTTCTATAAGTATTTGTAAATTGAGTGGACCAATGAAAAGATTATTAATTTTATAAAAGAAATCGAAATTCGACCTGTAATATGGGATTTATCTTATGTAGATTACAAAAATTGCAATAAAAAATACGACACAAATTAGGAGTTAAGTGAAAAGTTTGACTGCAATACCACAGAAGCAGTGAGGAAATTCGTGCAAAATTTTTAAACCCATTCAGAGGATCAATTTTAAAATCTTCCATGATTTTTTGGTTGATTCATGTTGTTGTAGGAACAGCCGCACCCATACACGCGGTTTTGCTCTACGCTTTCTTGTTAAACTACCTAAAATCACACAAGCAGCAAAAGTAACTAAAACGTCCTCCTCAGTTAACATGTGGATGATGGTGACTACTGAATTGAAGCACAAATAATTTGCAACTTTTGTGCACGTACATTTTCTTTGCGAACAGTGCAAAACAGTTCACAAACTTTCTGTTTTAGGTGGAGACAATCAATGTGTACAACATTGAGGCTCATTGAGCTGCACAAATGTTCATGCAAAACGTGTGCTGCACAGAATTGCGGTGGAACAGAATCTTTACATGAACAATTGTAGATGCCTTTAACTATTTTTCAGGTGCTGATTTCAGATCTGGCCTTAAAAAATGGCTAGCACATCACGTTTTTAGTTAATTTCACTCCTATCTCCTATACCAACACCTCCAGGCAACTGGGAGGATACTAGATATTTTACTTTTTGTATCTGGGAACACTGACCGCCAAGTGGAAGAAAACATGTAACAGTAACCTAACCTCAGACTGCCATTCTTGTTGTTTTCACTGTAGGAGGAACATGTGCTGTACGTTGAAGAGAGAATTTTGGCATTTAAATGCCACAAAGGCTGCATCACGGATGTGCCAGATAAGTATACATACATATACATACAAAATCCTCATGCAGCCATGGGCTACAGAGGTCAAACCAGACTGTGTAATTTTCCTCTCCAGACGTGTCTCTTTTGAGCTACGGCTGCATTTGGACACTCTAAGCCAATTCTAGCAAGGTCCTGTTTGACCTTGTCTGCACATCGCATCCTAGGTCTCCCCCTTTTTCTGATACTCTTAGGAACACTGTTCATAATCCTCTTTGCCAATCTGCAGCTATGCATATGGGCAACATGGCCAAACCAACACAGTCTCTCTCTGCACAATATGCTGCTCAAAGGAGGTTGGTGACTCCTTCTTCTAACCTCATCATTACTTACAAATTCAAACCACCTAATGCCCAAGATATTAAGTAAGCATCTAGAATCAAAGGCATCAAGTTTCTTTTATCCTGCTTACAAAGGGTCCATGTTTCACTACCATAACTAACCTTAGAAAGAACCAAACTATTATACAGCCTAATTTTACTCTTTAGGTGTATACACATATTTTTCCATACTTTTCATAGATTCTTAAAAGTCCCAGTGGCAAACCCTATTCTTCTATTTATCTCATGCCGCACATCACCAGTATCTGTTACATAGCTTCCAAGATAATTAAACTGAGACTCTTGCTCAATAGTACAGCTATTCAAAGAAACTGAAGCACCATCTGCCTCACCAATTTTCAATACTATAGTTTTTTCTCTGTTTATCACCAAACCTACTCTATTACCAGTCTCATCAACAGCCCTAATGAATGAATTCATCTCATCAACATCAGTAGCCAACAGGGCCAAATCATCTGCATAATCTAAATCAAAAATTTTGAAATCTCTAGACCATTTAAGGCCAAAATCTTTCCCTTGCAAAGAATTTCACATTACATAATTAATAAATAAATAAAATAAATACCCCCTCAAGCAGCTGCTTGCCACAGAGGTCTGACAGGAGCCTGTCAGTTTATATGCCACAGTAGAAGGTCTGAGAGGATGGCAGGACCTCAGCAGAAAAACGACACAAACAGCCATACCTTAACTAAACTAAAAAGAAAAGGGGACAAAATTAACCCTTGTCTAACTCCAATAGCAATACTAAACCAATCGCTGCAAGACGTACCAGCTTTCACATACGACTCAGTGTTATTACAGAGAGCTCTCATTACACTAACTTATCAGGTATTCCATATGAATTAACAATCAATCACAAATTATGTCGATCAACAGAGTCAAAAGCCCTTTTGAAATCTATAAAGCTAGCTACCACAGGTTTCTGAAACTCTAACATTTCTCAAGAATCTGCCTAAGTGAAAATATTTGATCAATACATCCCCTACCACTTCTGAATCCACACTGTTCATCAAGCAGTTGTCCATCAACCAAATTCTTAATTCTATTATGTATAATTATGCAAAGAACTTTACCTGGAACAGAAAGTAAACTAATTCCCCTATAATTATCACAAGAACTGCGATCACCTTTTTCAAAAATTGGGACAATGATAGCTCTAGTAAAATCCTTAGAAACATCACTTTTATCGTAAAAAATATTCAAAATTTCAGTCAGCCATTGTGACAACACAAATGTTCCCAATTCTAAGCATTTCAGTGGTGATTTCATCCACCCCTAGGGATTAAAAAAAAATAAAAAAATATAAATACCCCCTCAAGCAGCTGCTTGCCACAGAGGTCTGACAGGAGCATGTCAGTTTATATGCCATAGTAGAAGGTCTGTTAGGAATGAAGGACCTCAGCAGAAAAACAACACACACACACACACATCCATGCCTTACCCAGGGCTCAAACCCAGATTCTTTAGATCAGTAGCCAAGCATGCTAACCAGTTGGCCATGGGACAGTTTTAATTTAGAGATAGCCAATGCGACTTTGGAATGTGATATAGGGCCATCATAAAAGCCAGTAATGCATCTATCCTCATTACAAACAATGGGAGCAGAAATAGTCACATTATTTAAAACATCTCTGAAATGCTCAGCCCACCTAGCCATTACAGAATCACCACCTTGCCATATTTATCCCTCAATCCCTGTGTACCTGTCTGTTTATTCCCACATAAAACATTAACAATCTGGTACAACACTCTGCTGTTGTGTTGTCTAACTGCTTCCTCTGCTTTGTCAGCCAAGCTATCAAGCCAAAGATTCTTATCAGCTGTTAACTGATCCTTTACATGTTTATTAAGCTTGTTGTAATGCCTTCTTGTTAGGGCTAGTAGGGTGTTGATTCATATTAATCCTGCACTTCCTTCTTTCAGAAATAAGTTTCATAATCTTATCATTAAATAATTTTGTTTCCTCTGTTCCCTTTTACGCAAAAGAGTATTGTTGGTTTTAAGAAATGTCTGTTTAAACTGATCCCATTCTTTCACAAATACAGCAGTACACAAACCACAGTTATCATAATGACTAAGTAGCCTATCACGGATGTTTTGGTTATATTTGGATCTTCAGATTTTAGAATCAAAGAAACACCCGTATTTCTTCAATTCTAAGATGCCATCGATTCTAAGACGCACCCCATTTTTAGAGATGTTTATATAGGGAAAAGAGTGCATCTTAGAATCGAAGAAATACGGTAATTTTCTTAACCTTAGCACATTTCTTAAGCTTCAGCTGCAAGACACTTTTGACCAGGTAATGGTCAGACCCAATTTTGGCTCCCCTGTATGCTCTAGTATTCCTAACTGAACTAACCCATTTGCTGTTAATTAAAATATAATACACTAAGTAATTACCACTTTTAAGTCGATTCAAATTTTTAGAGGAAAAATTGTCTTGAGCCGGGTGGGATACAAACCCACAACATTCTGATAACATGTCAGGTGCTCTGGACCACCGACTGAAGACTGGCCCAAAGGAGATGTTTTTATTCCTGGAAAGAGTAATGTGATGATTAAGCCTCTAGTTGACTCTTGTAATGTTCTGCTCCCACCACTACACATCAAACTGGGGCTTATGAAAAACTTTGTAAATGGACAAAACTGGTAAAGGGTTTTTGCACTTGAAGGAAAATTTTCCAAAACTAAGTGATGCCAAACTCAAAGAAGGGATCTTTGTTGGTCCTCAGATCACAAAGCTATTGAATGTCTGTGGTCCAGGGTTTTCTGGGGAATCACAAAAAAGAAAACTACCATCAGCTCATTCAAGATCTTCACGAAAACTATGAAAAACATGGCTGCCGAATGTCTTTGAAGATCCATTTCTTGCACTCACATCTTGACTTCTTTCTCAAGAACTTAGGAGCTGTCAGTGATGACCAAGGAGAAAGATTTCACCAGTATATCTGAACCATGGAGGAGATACCAAGGCAGCTGGTACCCAGCAATGATGGGTGATTACTGCTGCTTCTTGCAGAAGATACCTCAGCACATAAAAGACAAAAATGAACTTCTTGTAAGTATAAAAGGTCCTTACCCATGTTTTCCCTATTCTGGGTTTCAATATTATTTCATTTGTTACTTTATACTCAGTGGTCTATAACTATGATGTTTCTAATTTTTTTCATTGTAATCATGCAATTAATTAATTAATTAATTAATTAATTAATTAATTAATTAATTAATTAATCAATCAGTTTTAAGTTTCAATTTAATAGTCACATTTATTTTCATTCCCAAGATATGGGTATTCATTGAAATTTGAAATACATCAATCTCTAAATTAAAAAAAAAACTGTACCTGCTGCAGATTATTCAGAGCCATATTTGAATTCAGCATCTGAAAATTAGTTAAAAACATTCTATTTGACCAATGTTATAAAAAAAAAGTTTCAATTTATTTGTGTAGTGTTATTTAAGATGTTCCAGAGTTCTGTATCTCAGTTATTATTGACATAACACAGAACTGTACCTAATATAGTGGTTGCTGAGTGTGGCATTTTAAAAATAGGGATAATAATAGCTCTGATAAAATCCTTAAGAACAACATCTTTATAATAAAAGATATTCAAAATTTCAGTCAGTCATGTGATATCGGAAACACTCTCAGCTCTAAGAATTTCAGTATCTATAACAAAAGTATCTATAACAAAAAGTATCTATAACAATAAATATTTTCTTGATAGTTAGATAGACCTCTAACACTTAAAAAACAACTGAAATTGTAATTTTACACTTTTTCTGCCAACAGAAATCTATCTTACCATATGCTTCTATACGTTTTGTTTATCTTCGTCTCCCCACTGTGACACATCAAAATGCCTAATCAATGGGGATGGGGGTGGCTCAGTTAGTAGCACGCCAGGCTCATAATCTTCAGTTCCCAGGTTCAAGTCCCAGCTGGGTCAGCATTGAGATTTATCTCTGCAAAATTCCCCGCCCTGCGCACGGTCAGTAGGAAACACCGAGGGGCTTGGAAAGGCTGCCGTCCATAGGATGGGATGTTAAGGTGTAGCCCCATGAGCAGGAGAGCCATACCCTGTGCACATTAAAGAAAATGCTGGATGGTCTTGACAGGAGGCTACCATCTGTCTCCCAACAGCTGTTCCAGTGGGTCCCCTCCCCCAACCTTCTCTGAGACTTCGGGGTCCTTGTGACCTGCCATTTACCCCATGGTGTGCAAAAAAGTGCCGCTCAGAGGTAAAAAATGCAACTGAACCCTAGCCAATGATCATCAAGAAATGCTTCCTCATGGAGCGGCACCACCACCTTGCCCTTCATTCACTCTGTGTGAGGATGGTGAAACCTCAGCAGAAAAATATCACAAACATCTATGCCTTACCCAGGGCTCAAACCCAGGTCCTTTTGATCAGTAGCCAAGCATGAAAACCACTCAGCTATGGAATGGCTCATGTGTAGATTACAACTTCTTATTTCTAGTTAATAACATCCTAAATGATGCTAATAACTAGAAGAATAACATATTGCCTCTGGGAATTTGGGATGCTTGTTTCCAAAAAAAAGTGTTTCATTTTCTGGATATTGAGCCCTTTAACAGTAGTAATCGACACTAATGGGTGATTGGAAATGTAAATATTAATATACTCCCACCCTAAACAATGTAAAAAAAAATTTTTGTTTATCCCTTAAAATGGAAAAGTTGTGTTTCTCATCACCTAGGGTTAAGGGGCAAATCAGACAGTGTATATAAAATTAAATTATTTATTTATTATTACTATAATAAATTATGGAAGTTTTTAAAATTAAGCAATAATCTTTTAAATATGAAGAGCAACTAGTCAAATTTTAGCAAAGAGTATTTTAATTAAAATGTGCATGAATGTATATTCAGGCTGTCAATTTTCCCATATTCCTGTTATCCTGCAAAAATTATACTTTTGTTAGTAAGTTATCTGAGTATCAGTTCTTGATCAACATTCTACTAGCAGAATTTCTAATTTCCAGCATAAATATATTATTTGTAATATTATTTCAAGTTTTGCATTTTTTACATTTAGCACCTTCTAAAAATGCAAATTAAAGTTTTTTGGCAGATTTAAAAACTATGAATCACCATATTTCATTAGTACCTATTCAATCTCCCAAATAAATTTTATCTATTTCTTAAAACAAAAAAAAAAGTTTGTGGGGGTGAATAGAAAAATGGCTGCTGCCAATGCAAACCCCTTGATCACACTCCACAACTAAAATATCAAATTTTTCCACCATCAGAGGTCACAATTAAAACTTTTGGGAGATTCGAAAAGTGTGAATTGTAATAGTAGGGCAATTCATAACTAGGCACATTTTATTATCAACTTGAGAAATTATTATTATAATACAAATAATAACCTTACTCGGTGAAATATAAAATGTCATTTTCAATAGTTTGTAGCCATCTGTTGGCATACTGTTTGATTCCACTTGAATACCATGCTTGGTCCTTGGAGGTGAAAAACTACTGACATCTGTTTTCAACACCCTGAAATGTTTGAAAATGCCTGTCTTGAAGAAAATGAGCATAGAGTGAAAGAGGTATAGTCAAAAGGAGCTAGGTTTGGACTTACACTGGGTGAAGAAGAAGCTCAAATGCCAGTTCCAAAGCTTTTCTTTGGTTCAAAGTGCAGTGTGCAGTTTTGTGTTGTCTTGTTGGAGGACCTGATGTCTGTTTACCAATCCTGGTAGTATTGAAGCACCACAGAGTGCATGCGATCCAGTTGTGTTGAATGAAGATTAGCATTGATGGCACGTCCATTTGGAACCAGTTCAAAGTGCACTATACCCTCAAAATTCCACCAAACACACAGCATTGCCTTCATTTTGAATCGTCCCCTCTTTGAGACTCCTGAACTCTAAATATTTCTCAAGGATCTACCTAAGTGGAAAAATCTGATCAATACATCCTGTATCACTTTGGAATCGAAAATTGCTCATCACACAGTTGTACCTCCTTGTACCTTCAAATTCTTATTTCTATTAAGCACAATAATGCAAAGAATTTTACCTGGAATAAAACGTAGGTCGATACCCTTATAGTTATCAAAATAACTACTATCACATTTTTTAAAAATAGGGATAATAATAGCTCTGGTAAAATTCTTAAGAACAACACCTTTATCATAAAAGATATTCAAAATTTCAGTCAATCATGTGATATCAGAAACACTCCCAGCTCTAAGCATTTCAGTATTCATATCATATACCCCTACAGATTTATGTAGTTTAAGTTCAGAGATAGCCAAAATAATTTCAGACTGTGATACATCTATCCTCATTACAATGGGAGTAGAACTAACCACACTGTTTAGAACATCACAGAAATCCTCAGTCCACCTTGCCATGACAGATATCTCTCCATCCCTGTCTGTTTATTCCCACATATCTGCCACCTAGGTATCTCCTCTGTTGGCCAAGATATCAAACCAAAGATTCTTATTATCTGTTAATTGATTCTTTACATTTTTAAGCACTTTGTAATGCTTTCTGTTAGGTAGTAGGGTGTTGATTAAGATTATTCCTGTAGTTCTTTCTTTCAAAAATAGGTTCCAGTGACTTATCATTGAAATAAACTTTTCTTCTATGCTCCTTTTTACTCAAAAGAGTACTGTAGTTTAAAGAAAAGCCTGTTTAAACTGATCTCATTCTGTCACAACTTCAGTAGTAAGTTAACCACAATTGTCATAATGACTATCATAGTAAACTTTGGCTATAACAGGATTTTTCAGAGCTTCAGTGTTAAAGGTAATATTTTTAACCTTAGTACCACACTTCTTCAGTTGCAAGACACTATTCTTACACTTCAGTTGCAAAACACTATTAATAAGCTAATGGTCAGATCCAGTTTCAGCTTCCTTATATGACCTGTTATTATTAACAGAACTAGTACATTTTCTCTTAATTAATATATAATCAACAATATTCTTATGCAACCCTGTGGTCAGCACGAAGACCCTGTATGGTTGACCACTCCCCAGGAGGATAGAAAAAAAAAAATTAGAAGTAGCCATAGTAGTCCAGATCAATAAGTCATGCTAATCTGGCAGTTCTGCCATTCTGTTCCCTTCCACATGAGAGTATCTCTTTTGAAAGGTACTAACGATTTACACCACGAGAAGACAGGGTCAGACTTTAGTTGCTAGATCTGGCTGATTCAGTGCATCATCACAGGGGATTGGTGCATAACTAGTTACCATTTACATTCAACCCAAAATTTAAAATTTCTAACATGATTTTATTGCTTGCAATATTTATTTAAAATTTTATCAGTTTTAACTTTTCTGCTGTTAGAAGGCACAATTATAGCTGTTCGAAAATTCTGAAAATGTGAATCATAATATTTCATTATTACCTATCCAACCTAAAAATTAATTATCTCTAAGAACAAAGAAGTTTAATGTCTACAGATGGACAGGCAATCAGAAAGGAAAAGAGTGGCACTTTTTCTACTGAAAATAAGATAGTCTGCTTTCTACCACCAAGAATTGATGTCATGCTAGATATGAGGGTTGTTCAAAAAGCTCTTGACATGCATCTGCAGAACAAAAACCATTGTGCTTACCTCAATAAAACTTTTACTGTCCTTCAAAGTACTACCCTCCACATCTATGCAGAGTTTCAGACATCTACACCAATTCAGGAATGCTTAGTAGTACTCTTGTTGGGGAATACTTCACAACTCTGAATAAACACATTTTGCAAGATCTGCAGCACCCTTGAAAAAGACTTCTCACCACGTTCCTTTTCAATTTTTAGAATCAACTAAAAATCACATGGTGCAAGATCAGGTGAATATGCAGGATGGGGGTAGCTGTTTTTTTATTCCTGCTTCAGATAGGTTGTACTTTGCTGGGTATTGTTAGCACTGGAATTGCCATGAAGAAGAACCTTTGATATACCTGTTGTTGGACACTGCTCCTTCAATAATAGAATGTTGGACACTGCTGCTCTAATAAACTTAGTCAGTGGTGTTGCCAACACAGAGACCAGTAGCATAACTATGCCAATCAATGTAGCCAATGTGGTGTTATTGGGGTCCTTGCCTGAAGGGGGTCCTTGAACTTTAGGAAAAACATTTCTTTTTAAAACTTTAATTTTAATCATTCTTTTGCAAAAACGTTTTAAAGCTATTTTCGTTATGATGGAAATTTTAATGTGAATGATACTTAGTCCAGCTTTCTATTAATCCATTGGTGTGCAGTGAAAGTTGAAAAGATTCAACTATCATTTAAATTATCATTTTAAGTTAAAACAAACATAGGTTGCAATAAGAACTACTCATAGATGTATGAAGTGATAAACTGATTCTGCTTCTGTTTCGAGCTTTATAGTACTATCTTTGATAGTCTCTTTAAAAATGAGATTCCCATATGTGCCACATGCGATATGCGTTCTTTCAGTTCAATGATAAATTCAACAAAGAGTTTGAAACATTTTATGCTATACTTAAATGGAAAAAATAATTAAACAGTATATACAATATGGGTTCAAACAAAAGCCTAAATCCACTTTAAAGATGCACAAAAAGAATTAAATATGAAAAAATTAAAAAATACTCACTAGGTTCCAGTAAGTTAGATATTTTAATCTTCCTGCAAAATGTTCATGGCTTTTCTTATACGGAATTGGAGGAATAAATTCATAACTTATAATGGAATATAAATATATCAGACACATAGATCCGTGAAAGGATACTTGGCCCAGCTTTCTATAATCCATTGGTATGCAGTGAAGTCAAAAAGATTCAACTGTCATGAAATAATCTGAAATTCAAAATGACTGTCAGTTATTGCAATGTGGATAACCATTCAGTGGTACACTTGGGTCTCACAGACCTCAAAAAAAAAAAAAAAAAAAAAAGGGGGGGGGGGGGGGGGGGCTCAGTTGGTAGTGCGCCAGGCTCGTAATCTGTAGTTCCCAGGTTCGAGTCCCAGCTGGGTCAGCGTTGGGATTTATCTCCGCAAAATTCCCCGCCCTGCCCACGGTCAGTAGGGGACACCGATGGGCTTGGAAAGGCCGCCGTCCGTCGGATGGGACGTTAAGCCGTGGTCCCGTGTGCGGGAGAGCCATACCCTGTGCACGTTAAAGAACACGCTGGATGGCCTTGACGGGAGGCTACCATCTGTTTCCCAACAGCTGTTCCAGTGGGTCCCCTCCCCCAACTTTCTCTGAGCCTTCGGGGTCCTTGTGACCTGGCCATTTAGCCCATGGTGTGCAAAAAAGTGCCGCTCAGAGGTAAAACAACCCAACCCAAACAATTCCAAAAAAAATTGTTATTGAACAATTACTAAAGACAAAAGGATGATCTTGCTCTTTTTGGTATTCTATCAAAAATTTCTTCCAATAACTGAAAACTGTGTATTTGACTGGCTCAAATTTTGCGATTGAAGTTTCAACAGCTTTTGTTTGCAATAAAATTGGTCAGGTCTACAGAAACCTTTAAGCACCATATTTGTGGTTTTTTTAATGTACCACTGGAGGGTGGAAGTTAAGTTTTACAACAATTGGAACATGATACTTAATCAATCTTGGAAAAACTTTGACATCTTCTAGGTCAGAGAAACCAAGAAGAATTCATATAATTTTTGTCAAACAGGGTATGCCACTGAGGTAGAAGCCAGGCTCTCTGACCATTGCATCAGTTTATCTAATACATACAGGAGTTTATCAAAATAATGGAATACCAATGAGAACTGGAGTACATGCAATGCACCTTACACATATCACAGGAATGACATTATCCGTGATGTGAGGTATATAAAGGGGAGAAGCACGATGTCAGCATCACTTAATAATGCCATAGATGCAGGTGAAATAGCTGTTGTGGTGTAATTGTCGACAATGTCACATCTCAGTGACCTCCAAAAAGGCATGATCATTGGTGTGTGTCTTGCAGGAGCTTCAGTAAGCAGAACAGCAGAAATAGTAGGTGTAACACAAGGAACTGTATCGATGATTTTAACTACCTATAAAAAAGGACAGGGCATTTCCTCCAAATGTGCAAATTGTGCATGCCATACGAAGTTGTCAGATAGCGATGGGCGAATGTTGGCATGGATTGTACAATGGAGCACAAGACCACAGCATCGCAAATAGCAGCAGAGTTGAACACCAGTCAGAATGATCCCATTTCTGTCATAACAGTTCATCGGGAATTTCATCGTGTCAGAATTTATGCCCGTGCTGCAATCTACAAACCTCTGATTACCAACATCAATGCAATGAAACTTGTAAGGTGGTGCAAAGCATAAAAAACTGGGATGCTAAAAACTGGCAAAATGTCATCTGGTCTGATGAATTGTGCTACACATTGTCTCCCACCACTAGTAGAGTGTATGTCTGGTAAAAACCTGCAGAAGTGAACCACCTTGACTGGTTCCGACTATGAAGCATAGAGGTGGATCCTTGATGGTGTGTACAATTAAAAGACCTTCTTGCTCAAAAATTAATTTAAAATTCTCTGTCATTGAGCAATAAAATTTCAGAGTTTATCCTTCAAACTATTTGGGTGTTGAAAGTTCTTGGGAGAAAACTCTCAGAAGCTTTTCGGAGCAAAGACAGCGCTCCGTCTTCAGTGAAGTGATGTTATGTACTGATGTTGGGTCCGTTTAGACAAAGAGCTTCTTTCCACATGTCGTGTAGGGTGATTCCAGTGTCTCGGTTGCAGGTGGGGACGGACGAGGTCATTATTTCAATAGCCTTGCGGACTATGGTTCCGTAGAAAGTGGATGCGCGCGCAAGAAGTGTGGCGTGCTCCCAGTCTATTGTTGCCGTGTGTTGCACTGCTAGCTCAGAGGCGGCCGTCGTTAGCTTCTTTTGGCTGACATCAGTTTTGTGCTCCGCGAACCTTTCTTGCAAAGAGCGAATGGTTTTGCCGATGTAGTACACAACGGAATTATCCGTCAACTGTAGGGGAAATCGGTATACGCCCTATTTTTGAAGAAGGCTATATTTGTCCCTGTCCCTTTTGACTAATTTCTTCAAATTTGGAGCGGGGCTGAAAACAATTTTTATACTATGGGCTCTGAGTAATTTGTGGACCGATTCACATAGGACAGGGACGTAAGAAATGGGTCCGGCAAAAATAGTACGCTCGGGGTCGGTGATTGGGATGAGAGCCGAATCTCTTCTGCTTTCGTTTCTATATTTGCTGATAAGCAATATATAATAGCATTGGTGTCATTCATGAACTGAAAGAACCAGACCATGAAAAATGTTTACGGTACTGTCGTTGGTTTTGTTCTTTAGTTGATGAAAATGGGTTGGGTTGTTTTACCTCTGTGCAGCACTTTTTTACACACCATGGACTAAATGGCCAGGTCACATTGACCCCAAAGGCTCAGAGAAGGTTGGGGGAGGGGACCCACTAGAACAGCTGTTGGGAGACAGATGGTAGCCTCCCGTTAAGGCCATCCAGAGTGTTCTTTAACGTGCACAGGGTATGGCTCTACTGTACACAGGACCACGGCTTAACATCCCATCTGACGGACGTCAATCTTTCCAAGCCCATTGGTGTCCCCTACTAACCATGGGCAGGGCAGGCAGTTTTGCGGAGATCAATCTCAACGCTGACCCAGTTGGGACTTGAACCTGGGAACTACGGATTACGAGCCTTGAGCTACCCCTACTCCCTGATGAAAATGGAATTGAGGTGTTGGACCATGTTTACTTCAGTGATGAGGCTTGGTTTCACTTGGATGGGTATATGAACAGTCGAATGTGTGCAGTAAAAATCCTCACACTTTTTACGAATGACCATTACATGCATGGAAAATTGATGTTTGGTGCAATTTCCCATCATGTGATAGGGCCTTTATTTTTTGACTCAACTGTAACTGGTGAAGTTTATTGTGACCTCATCGGACAGTTTATTGTTCTATTGGATGAGAATGAATGAGATGACGCAATTTCAACAAGATGGCGTGACCGTCCATACTGCAAATGACACAATGGTCATGTTGCAGGAATTTTTTGGTGATCATTTGATTTCAAAAAATTTGTGGTCTCCAAGATCCCCAGATCTTACTCCATATTTTTTCCCTTGGGGATATCTCAAATGTGTAGTGTTTCAAAACAATTCTCATACACTTGAAGACTTGGAGGCTAACATTCAAAGAGAGATTTTAAACATAAGAAAACAAACATTTATGAAAGGTGGCTGCAAATGTCATGAAACGGGTACAAACCTGCATCAAGGTTGCAGCCCCCCCCCCCTCCCTTGATAGGGGACCACCTTGACATGGTGGTGGTGGTGGTGGTGGTGGGGGGCTTACAGTGCCTCTGTGAAGTAGGAGTGGCCCACTTTCCTTTGGCGTACTTGCGTACGCATGGCTTGGTGCCGAGAAGTGGAGGGTCTGTTGAAAGGGTTTTTGGGTGGGCCCGATTAGGCAGACTCATCCTGGCACCTGAGAAGGTTCATTGCAATCCTGCTATGGGTGCACCTTGTGCGCTGAGAGGGCTGCGGATCAGCTTTATGGAGAGGTAGAAGTTGAAGGCTCGCGACTGGGAGTGGGATCCTTGATCAACGGGCTTATCGATGGAGAAGCCAAAACAAGAGTCTCCACCTTGGGAGCCAACTCAACTTGGTTCTATATACCATTTTTCTGGCTAACCGGGAACAGATTAAATTTAAGTTTTGACTGATGGATGAACCTTCCTTTTATAGGATTGTTCGCCATAGGTAGCCATGGATGAGCTGTGTCCTTGTGGCACTGTCTTGCCCTGGTGTAGTTAGTGGAGATTAAGGCATTCTCCCCATAGTTGGTGTGCAACAATATAAAATATAGTTGGTGTGCAACAACAAGCAATATGTTGCGGTACAACTGGGACTTGCCATTACTTAATGTATATCCAGGTTGCAGGAAATCAAGTTTAAATAGAAAAATACAAGAGATGGTTGTGTCCTTTTTGAAACACCCTGTATTAGGAGGGTTGTTGTTCAAAGTGTTAGCTCAACTGTTTCGTAATGTTATGGGAAAATTATTCGGAAGTAGGAGTTTGGTAATTTTTGTACTGTGTGAGTGGGAGGGATATTTTAAATAAATTACTTAGAGTGAGGATTGAAGGGGAGGGGGTCAGAACTATTTTTAATCGTATTTTTGTATTTAGTAGGGTGTAGTAAGTGTTTAGTTGTGAGTATGGAAGAAAATGGCACGTTTGGAATAAGGAAATGAAGTGGTAAAAAGTTTTTAAAGTGGTGTTAGTATTTCAGGAGAAGTTTTTGAGGAAATGTGTATAGTGGGTTTTCAGAGAATTCTAATATAGTGGGGGCAGAGCATGGCAAAAGAAGTTTTTGTGTGTGGGAGTGAACATGGCAGTTGCAATGTGCATGTGTATTTCGTTATAGTAGTTTGAGATGAATTGAGTGGTTGTTAGTAGTTATGTATAATATAATTATTATTGTGTTATAGTGATATATATCAATTTTGTTCAATATGTTTATTACATTTTTAATGTTATTAATATAATTTCTTGGGAATGGTTGGGTGGCATCTTTTTTTACATAAAAATTTTTGATGTAGAATGTCAATGCTGGAAAATTGCAGTTCAGAATGGAGACAGGAACACTAAACCATTATTTAGGGATTTATTTTTGTTTAGAAATGTGAATTGTTCTTTAAAGGATGGAAGGTGGTTTGTAGTTTTTCCAATAGCTTAATTCAGTGGGTTTATGTATGTTTTTATTACTACTTCTGGTTATGAATATTAATAATGAAAAAATATCTCTTCAAGCAGCTGCTTGTCACAGAGGTCAGACTTTACTGCCAGTTTATACACCATAGTGGTAGGTCTGTGCAGATGGTGGGACGTCAGCAGAAAAACAACAGCAAACATCTATAGTACTGATATACACATTTATTATTATTATTATGGAATTGAATATTTATTTTTATTACTGTTTGTGGTTAAGAAGTTCAGTACGGATATTTAATTGTTGAAAATGATGGGTATTAATAGTGATTATACTATTAATTATTATAAACTAAATATATTTGATTATGGAACTGAATATTTGCTTTTATTTTTCTTTATTACTGTTTGTGGTTAAGAAGTTTAATTCAGATATTTAATTGTTGAAAATGATGGGTAATACATTAATGGCTGCAGATATGTAAATAAATAAATAAGTACTCCCTCAAGCAGCTGCTTGCCACAGAGGTCTGACAGGAGCCTGTCAGTTTATATGCCATAGTAGAAGGTCTGTGAGGTTAGCAGGACCTCAGCAGAAAAACAATGCAAACATCCATGCCTTATCCAGGGCTCGAACCCAGGTCCCTTAGATCAGTAGCCAAGCCCGCTAACCACTCAGCCAAGCATTATTATTTTTATTTTTGTTTAGGATGGTATTATTTAGTTCTGGGGGCTTTTTTACAATTCGGATTGGTGGTGCACTGTTTCTGATTTTCTTGTTTTGTGATATGTGTTATCTCTGATGGCATTATTTACTTTCGGGAGCTTTATTTATAATGCTGATCAGTGGTGCATTGTTCACGATTGTGTTTGACATAAACTCGAGTTATCGTTATCATGGTAACAAAAAAAAATAAATTTTTTTTCTAGAAATCCCTGTTTGAGTTAGGGTTTGGGGGGAGGGAGGAAGTTGTGGAAATAATTGAAAAGGACTATTTTGTAATGCTGTGTAAAAAAAATGGTGGCCAAGGACCATAATATGGACTATTGCCATATTTATGCTATTGTTTGTGGTCTGATATGGTGCGAGATGTTTTGCATATTATATGCAAAATTTCAATAATTTTCTAGTTTTAGGATAAAATGATTTTGATGAAATGTATGTACAATAGAAGAAATAAATAGCCTTTATTTTTTAGCTGTCAGAAAATTTAAAATCAAAAAATATTTTAGTCATATGCACATTTTGTATTGAGTTCCACATTTTTTCAAACCAGTTCTGCCTCACATATGTATAAATCTTGTAAGTTCACAAGATACTTTAACTTAAAATTTCTCTTTGTTAATCAACTCTAAATTATAAAAAAAAAATTAGAAGTTTGAGATTAAAGAATGAGCGTGGATTTCCAATGTGCTATATGACTGAAAGATGGCATCACAAATCATACTTGATATTTGAAAGCTTGTAACTAAGAGAATGAATGAACCCTACACTGGGTTGTTCTGTTCGGCAAAGGTAAAAGATGAGAAAAAGCAGTATTTTCTTATTACTTAATATAAATTCCCAACTCTAAATTTGAAATGAATGTCTGGAGTTATATTGGAGCCTTGCAGAGATTAATATATGAATAAAGAAAGATTTAAGAATGTGTTTTCCTTAATCAATACTTTGCTTTAAAAATTAATGTATAACAGAATATTTTAAATGAGTTGGGTTGTTTTACCTCTGAGCAGCACTTTTTGCACACAAAGGAATCCAAAGACTCAGAGAAGATTGGGGAAGGGGCCCACTAGAACATAGCTTCCTGTCAAGGCCAGCCAGCATGTTCTTTAACATGCACAGGGTAAGGCTCTCATGCACATAAGGTCATGGCTTTATTGGTGCCCCCACCGCCCCACTGACTATGGGCAGGGAATTTTGTGGAGATAAATCTTAATGCTGACCCAGCTGACTTTAACCTGGGAACTACAGATTACGAGCCTGGTGCACTACCAGCTAAGCCCCCCCCCCCCCCCCCTTCAGCATTTCAAATGCTTTTTATGATGATATTGATAATCATGTAGCATCTTGCCCCTATTTTTTCTATAAGCAATGGGTATTATATTAAAATAAAGATGGTTAAAACAGTAAACTTATTTTTCACTTTCATAATAAAATTTATAGGGGGAAAGTGAGGAGGGTCAAAGCTGCATTAGTCACTGACTTAGATCTGGCAGATTATAATTTCTAAATTTGATAATCAAATGTAAATAGGTGTCAAATGTAAATAGGTGAATCACACGATATAATGAAAATATAAGTAATTGTCAGGATGCTTTTTTGTAAAGGGAATTAGTAGAGAGGCAAGTTACGAATTTTGACTCCTCGTAATGCATCCGTCATTAGGTGCTAAAAATTTTAATAATTCTCTGTTCCCAAAGCTGAAAAAAATTTATATATATATTGAAATGTATACGGATACAAATATATCTATAGAATATTTTTATGCACATAATAATTCGTTCAATGTGCTAATTTAGGTTTAACCAATGTTCATCTTTCCACGTACATTTTTGTACTAGGGAAAAATAATAACACTCGGGTATAAAACCAATCTTTAAACGCAAAAATTACACTTAATGCTCAACTACAAATGAATGATGCTGTTGAAATACATTCAAAAATACTTTTTTTAGTATTACACATTTCTCTGTAAAGCTTAATATAAAATGGCTACTTTAATAAATCATGGCGTTCAATTTTGTGTTGTTTACAAATTCTTCACCGAAAGAATTTAAACTATTCTTACCTTGGAAAAGTTAATATTTAAAGAAGTGATATGCCTTACTCTTTAATATATGAATATCTTTAATATCAAAATATACTTCAGCATCAAAGTTTACGTGATCATGAGGTAACACCTCCACGTGCTATCTCCTTCACAACAAGCGTATCACCTGACAACATGGCGGTAGGGATATCCTTCAACCTCGTTTGCGATTTGGCGGGTGTATAATGACGTCATCGCTCAAGGTTGTACACAGTTCGCCGTAGACGGATACCCAGCTCCGAGGGCTAGAATTTTTTTGTAGATGTTAGCGTTTTAACTATTGTTAAAGGTTTCTGCTTCGATATTGATCTTTACTAGTAACATTTTAAGTATTTTAGTTTCGTCCTTTGTAATAGAGGTGTATTAGAACCAAATGTTCAACAGTGCGACGAAGAGTATGTGGGATTTTCCCTCTTCTCGCTGTGAACTGGGCTGATCGAAAGCAACATTGGAATCTCCTATCTCGCTGACGATGCCACGTCGAAAACAAGGCCAAAGCAAAGAGAGTAAGTACTGAGCTGTGCTTGACTGTCTGGTTTTGATCAGCTCCATTTATGTGAGCAGTATTTTAAGAATGTTGTTTTACAAGTATATTGAGATTTAGAATCGTAATTTGTTTAACTTTCTCCACCTGTTGTTTGTAGTGATGTTTAAGAAGACTTGAGAAATTGTGACCATGTCATATGGGGAGTGTGTATCAATTGTAGTTTGCTTATTCAGTATCTTAATAGAACTTGTGCGGTTGATTCAGAATCCATTAAGTGGTCGATGGCCCTGTGTTTATAATTTAAATTTGCACTACTGGAGAATTTGATGTTTTTATTTTAGTGCTGAAGACGTTCTGATGTTTTTCTTAAATAAAAAGTTTGGTCTTGACACTTCTCAGTGCAATACTAATCGACTATTAACTAGAAATATAAAAAAGCCTTTATCGTAAAAAATACCATCCAAATATCGTGATATTTTAAAACTGATTATTCAGGTTTCTGAACAGGTGTATCTATATTAAAGTTATATCTGCTGTAGAAAACTATATAATAAACACGTGTATTAAAATAAACACGTGTTTCATTATTATGTTTCAACCAGATTCAAAATAAATTCTTATAGATTGAATACTTTTTTTTTATGTTTTAAGTCAGACTGAATGCAAATGCAAGCACCAGTTAAAAAAAAAGTTGACTTAATCATCTTAGTTTTGTAGAAAACATTTTTTTGATAAGTAAAATTTTTTTATTAACCTTTAAAGGTTATGTGGGGTCATTATGATCATAGTGATTTTATTTTTATTATGTTTTAAAATATATTGAATACTGAATTTTGCTAATTTTTAATGTTTTTGTAGATTCTAAACATTGCTAGAAATGCATTTCTTTTAAAAGATAATTTTTTTTATTTAAAAAATAATCTTCAAGTTTAGGAATGTGGGCCAGCATAATTTTTTTTAATTAAAAAATAAAGTTCAAGTTTTTTGGGGGGTCAACATGACCCCATGTAGCCTTCCATGTAATTTTTGTAAAAAAAAATAGTTTTTCAATATTTAATGAAATTTGCAATAGGAACTTCCACATTTATCTCCTGAAGGAAGGTTATGCTTTCCCAATTTTTGTTTTAATTTTAAAATGACTTTTGGATCAATTTAAAACAAGAAATATAACCTAGGATAATTTGTCAATTTCCTTGCAGTTAGCAGACACATTCTTGAATAAGAATATCACATTATTAGGAATAAAAAACCTATCTGCTTCAAATGTAACTTGCCAAAAAAAATATTGGATGTGGCCGAGTGGTTATCACGTTTGGCTACTGATTTAAGGGACCTGGGTTTGAGCCCTGGGTAAGGTATGGATGTTCATGTTGTTTTTCTGCTGAGGTCCTGCCATCCTCACAGCCCTACTATGGCATATAAACTGACAGGCTCCTGTCAGACCTCTGTGGCAAGCAGCTACTTGAGGGGGTATTTATTTTTTTTTATTACATGGTTTCACCAATAAATGGACACATGTCCTATGTGGCAAAACAGTATAAAGCTGTAACCCTTACATCATTGCATCATGATATAGATGAGAAAGGGGAAAAACTAGGTATTATGCCCCATTTAAAAAAATCACTCATCAAGCAATTGCTTGCCACATAGTTGTGATAAGAGCCTTTAGTTTAATATGCCATCAAGATCTGTGAGGAAGGCAATACAGCACAATGAGCACTATTACAGCATGACAAAAGATGAGGTAAACTGAGCAAGTTGTATTTCACCTATTCATGTCAGATGCCAACAAGAAGGTGGCCTTTTGGACTCTTCTATGGACTACTAAATGTGCTTTCAATTAATATCATGATTTATCTGTTAGAATATAAACCCTAAAATGTTTTGAACAGGCATTGTTTGATGAATGTAGGAAAACTCATCTCAATATCTGTTCAACTATATATTAACAGTTGTTGATATTTTGATTCTGAACAAATATTTAAACCCAGACAAGATGGAATTGGTTTATGTGAACTGGCAAAAAGACCCAATCAACCAACACCAGACAGGGCATTCTCCAGTGTGAGAAAGATGTGTGGACTGATCAAGAACAAAAGACAATAAAATGCCTTCAGAATGCTCCGAATTTATGTGCAAGGGATATTTGACAAGTATTTTCCTACATAAATTAAAATCTGCTTAAAATACTGTAAACTTTTAAGATTTTTTTCTCACTATTAAAGCAGGTTAAAAGTTTTAATTATACATAATAATAGGTCCATGGCTGAATGGTTGCATGCTTTGCTATTGATCAAAGGGACCTGGGTTCGAACCCGAGGTAAGGCATGTCTGTTTGACTTTCTGCTGAAGTCTCACCTTCCTCATCAGCCCTCTGTGGCAAGCAGTTGCTTAAGGGGGTATTTTTTATATGTATATAAATAGATACCATGTGAATTTTAGTAAAATTTTCATATGTAACTAAAAGATTAGTTGGGGTCATAATAACCCCATCTTAGCCTTTCATATGATATTTACTCGCATATAATTTTTATCCCTCTTAGAAATAATTTTAATTTCCATAAAAACTAGTTAGAAATTAAAATTTTGATGTAATTCTAAGAAAACATACAGCTGATTTAAAAAATATTTAATAATGTACAAGGAAATGAACTGTAAGAGGGGGTAAATATATATAATTCTTAACCAGTTATTACAAAAATAAATTATTAAAATTATGTGTAATTAATACGTTAATATATATTATTGAATGTATTTTCTGCTCTTAGGTAAAAGGCAGTGCAAAGAATGCAATACAATGAATAGACACTATAATTTTAACTTTCAATGCAAAAATATATTTGGTAGTGTTTTTGTTTTTTGTTATTAACCAAGTGTTGTCAAGCACTGTAATTCACCATGTTTGATATATTTACATTTTGATTTAATGATTGCAATTGAAGGCATAGTGGTCTTAGGTAGTTCTTTTAAAGTAAGTAGTGGTATTAGAGGGTCCAGTGGTTAAAATGGTTTATCCTAGGAGTCTAAGCAAATGTAGGTGGGGCATCCAAGTGGCTAAATGATTTTTTTTCTTAATAAAAAGGTTACCATCACAATGACCCAGTGTTTTAAGGGAAAAAGAAATGAACTATAATTGTCGGCTTCTAATTACAGGTGAAAATTAAAGGAGAATCTTACCAGCCTAATATACATATGGTGCCTTTTATGAGGTAATTTTTTTTCCTCTACAAGACAGTTAAGTATGCAATCAGTACTTGTACAACAAATTCTGTTAGCATAAAGTAAATTCCTAAAATGGGCCAAAATCAAAAGAGTAATGTGGATACATACATAACCTCATGTGTCCATAGGTTACAGAGGTCCAACTAGACTATACATTATAGTTTTCCAAAACATCTGTCCTAAGCAACAGGCTACTGCATTTGCCAACTGCAGGCTGTTTATAACAATGCCTCTTTTTTCATTGTCCACAGACTCTCTGCCCCTTTTCCTTAAGACTTTAGGCACACTGTTTATAATTTTATTTTGTCTGTCATTCTGCATGCAGGTAGCAGCCAAACCAAAACAGTATCTGTGATTCATAAAGTTCTGCTTAAAATAGTTGATTCCAGGTTTGATTTCAATTCAGGCAGTTGCTGCAAAAAAAGTAAGTCATCGACATATTAAATTTTCTTGAAATTTTTATTGAGCAAAAAAAATAGGAGAATGTGAGTTTTTTTATTGCTAAAAAAGTTACTTGCTGAGATATTAATATTTGAGAAACAGAAAAATTGCAATTTTTGAATGTAGGAATAATATAAAATATTCCAAACAATATCTTGAATAATTGAGTTTATTTTATTTTATAACTATTTCTTTTTTATATTCTGACATCTTCTAGAGTCTATGACAATAGCAGAGTTTTCAAAGTGGAAAAATAATAAAACATTAAAATTCTCACTGACACCAACCTGAAAAAAAAGATTTTTTTTTTATAATATGTATGTAACCTTTTTACAAAGGGCATTTTCCACTTTTGTTCATAATTTTTTTATGTATTTTTTTTAAATCTTGCATATTACACAGGGATCTTACATATTACACACATATGATCATTATATGCAAAACAAAAAACTTTTTAGGTACCAAGTTTTATCCATCTTACATGAAGAGTAAAGTTTTTATGGTTTGTATTTGTTACATATTTGCCTTCTAGAGCTCCAAGTTATACTGATCATTAACTAAGGGAAGTCCTCATTCCATACTCATTCTGTTGATTATTAGGATGGGGATTCTCCTCTTTACAGTCAATGAGAGTTTATATATCTTTTAAAATTTCATTTTAAATATTAATTTTTCAAATAATTTTAACCATTAAATCATGTTTTTTACCCACCAAAATCTAACCATCACCTAAATTCACATTGTTCTAGTGCTATATCAATGCTTACTGCAAAAATAGGGGTGGGGGTGACTCAGTAGGTAGCGTGCCAGGCTCACAATCTACAGTTCCCAGGTTTGAGTCCCAGCTGGATCAGTGTTGAGATTAATCTCCGTAAAACTCCCTGTCCTGCCCACAGTCAGTAGGAGACACCGATGGGCTTGGAAAGGCTGCCATCCATCGGATGGGATGTTAAGTCGTGGCACTGTGTGTGTGGGAGAACCACACCCTGCACACATTACAGAACATGCTAGACAGCCTTGACAGGAGGCATCCATCTGTCTCCTAACAGCTATTCCGAGTTCCCTCCCCCAACCCAGCTGGATCAGCATTGAAATTTATCTCCACAAAATTCCCCGCCCTGCCCATGGTCAGTAGGGGACACTGATGGGCTTGAAAAGGCTGCTGTCTGTCGGATGGGATGTTAAGCCATGACCCCTCGTGTAGGAGAGCCATACCCTGTGCATGTTAAAGAACACGCTGGATGATCTTGACGGGAGGCTACCATTTGTCTACCAACAACTGTTCCGGTGGGTCCCCTTCCCCAACCTTCTCTGAGCCTTTGAGGACCATGTGACCTGGTGATTTAGTCCATAGTGTGCAAAAAAGTGCCGCTCAGAGGTAAAACAACCCAGCCCGAAAGCCCTCCCCCAACCTTTTCTGAACCTTTGGGGTCCTATGTGACCTGGCCATTTAACCCATGGTGTGCAGAAAAGTGCCGCTTAGAGGTAAAATAACCCAACCGCAAAAATATTTTTTGTTTACTATGTTAGAGCTTGTTGCTTGTTTCAGGCCTTGAAATAGCATGTTTTCATTAACTGCAAATACAGGATTGCAGTACTTCTAAGAATATTCCAGTTGCTAAAATGAGAAGAGTTAAGTGGGTTTGGATCTGACCTGGCTAATGACCATTTTTCCTCTATATTTGTTTAAGGAAAACTTGCTTAAACCATAGAAACATTGATGTAAAATGAATAAAATTGTCTCACGCAGACAGTATATTTATAGCAATCACATGCTGTCAGTGTGATGTGCAACAAGACAGCAAAAATCAGTGTAATGTTCAACCATTTATAAAATAGCTTTAAGGAAGTGGAATATATTTTTAATGGAATGAGTAGAACCACTAATTTTATATTATTTTAATTATAAAATCTTGAATGCAAAAATAATCTAACTAGACTACTACTATATATCACATTCAATACCTATAAAATAGAAATGTAATTAAGAAAGACAATTAGTTTTCAAATAGTGTGTTTGTAAGATTTCTGCATTCAAATAATTTGTTTAACATGTTTCCTAGTTTTTGCTAAAAAAAGTTAGTTTTGAGAAAATCTAATGCCAAGACATTCATAGTCCTGCCTATCCAGAAATGAATTGGACCTTCATTTCAGATATTATTTATATATTCAAACCATCTAATAACCTAGATGCCATATAAGTATCTTGAATCTAAAGGCATCCAGTTGCCTGATATTTTGTTTATGGTCCAAGTTTACTTCCATAGCAAACCTGAAAGAGGACAAAACTCTCAGGTAACCAAAAATGTTTGTGTGGTTTTTGAAGGTAAAATTAAACCAAACATAAAAAGTGAATAACAATATTTTATTTAGGATAGTAAACACCAGCATAATCTATAACCATTTCCCAATGAGATACAAGTTTTTAAATCCCATTCAAGTAGAACTCCTGATATTTAGAAGTGAGGAAAGCAACCAACTCCATTTCCAGTGCTTCTTGGTTTTGAAATTGTCAGTTGCACGTGTGATTGTCCAACACCAAAGAAAGATGGTAGTCAGATGATGCGATGTCTGGGGAATATGGAGGGTAGCGTAGAATTTCCAAACCAAGGCTGTGTAGCTTGTCTTGGGTCACTCGCATTGTGTGAGGGTGAGCAGTTGAAAGTCCTGAAAGACTTACAATGCCTTTGCAATGTGAACAAGTGTAGGCTGTTTTTGGAGCAGTGCATCTGCAACCTGTTGTAGCTGTGCTGAGTAGGCATCCACAGTGATTGTTTGATCAGTGGCAAGAGACTCATAATGAATGATATCAGCTGTAGTCTACAAAATTTTCTGTTGATGGATCCTGGGCTTTGGTGGGTGTGGTACAGTTTCACTGTATTATAATCAGTGATACAAATGTTTGGTGTTCTTATAGATATTTCATTGCATGTCGAAACTTGTCCAAAAATGGCTCATTCCTATGGCATGAAAGCAGTGACGATCAAATTGTAAGCTGCTGGAGTTTGTTGTCAGCAGTCAGTTCAGGTGGAACCCATTTTTCTCAACTTCCAGACTTTTCCTAGGTGAGGTAAATGCAAACGAATGGTTTCCTCACTTACATGGAACCTTTCTGCAAGCTCTTGGCATGTTGGACATAATCAAACTCAAGGCTGGCCTTCAGTTCATTGTCATCAATGACTGTTGGTCTTCCCTCACATCTTCAAGTGTCTCATCACCTGACATAAATTTTCTGAACCACTTTTGGGTTGTATATTCTCTCACTACGTTCTCTCCAAATGCCCTATATATCTTTTGGGCTGCTTGTGCCGCTTTAGTTCCCAGTTTGAACTCAAAGTTAGCAAACTCAAATAACTGTATTCAATACAGACATGTTTTCGTCACCCTTCCCAATTTCACCGAACTGCTTTCACACTTGCTGCACATCAACTGACTCAGCGTGCCATGAGCTTTCAACTGTGAAACTGAATTGAAAAACTACACAAACTTATCTGGTTACCTGATATAATCCTGATTTTAGTTTATACACCTACAGGTAATGGGCAAAACAAAAAACAGAAACAGCAATGTAAAATCACTAATACAGAGTTGAACTGCTATTCCATTTGCTGACTTGCCATGTGAGTCCAGTTCAGCCTGTATACACTGAGTCAGATAACAGTGTCTGGAAATCAGCAGGATGCATACAGTGCCATTTGTTCACAAGAAACCTGATCAAATCGTGCTTGCTTGAGACATCATTCCAGAAGTTCCCATAGGTTTTCCAGCACATTATCTGGTAATTGCAGTGGTCATGGTATGTGAAAATGTTCAGTCTCATGCTCCTCAAACCAGTGGGTACCTAAGTGTGCTCTGTGGATGGGAGCATTGTCATCCTGAAATATAGTTCTCTATCTTCATGAAAAAAATGCACCATTGGATGGATGAAGATGATCACTCAGGACTGTCAAATAGGGATTGCATTAATTTTGTCTTCTAATGGAATGAGTACCCAAATCATGATAAAAGAAAGCACCCCACACCATTACAGAAGTGCCAGAACTCTAACAGTAGGAAACAAACAATCAGAGTTGTAAGCCTCCTTTGGTTGGCACCACACATGCATTTGTTGGAAACAAAGTCTAGGATGATTCATCAGACCATATCACATTCCTCCACTTCTTGTGCTCTTTGCACCACTGGACATGATGACTTCCACTTATAGGTGTGATGAGTGGTTTGGGAAGTACAGTTTGACTCTGATATTCAGCTCTACAGAGTTCTCAATGTATAGTTTTTGACGAAACTGATGTCTCACATCCTACTCTGAAATCTGTGCACAACTGATCAGCTGTACCTCGACTGTTTCACCTTTCACATCACACCAATGCTTGAATGTCGAAATTCTGGAGTATGCACTTTTGGCCACTGTTGCCTTTTGCAGATGATGTCTTACCTTTTGATTCCATGCAGACATGACCTTTGAAACTGTCCTTCATGAAACATTAGCAAGTTCAGCTATTTTAATGACTAAAGCTTCTGCCAAAAGCACTCCAACAACATACCCCTTTCAAAATTGCTAAGATCTTCTCTCAATGACATAGTACCAATAATTGCATGAAATTATGCCAGGTGTCCTTTATAGACAAGATGCTAAGCATGCTGGGATGTTATTTGCATGTTTCATGCCTTAGTGGTATGCAGATGCCACTGTTTAACATAAATCAAATCCTTTCCCAAACCTTGGTATTTCTATTTTTCTGTCCATTACCTGTATTTTCCCACATTCTTCACAGATTCTTAAAAGTTCAGTGACAATGTCAAATTTCTTTACTATATCCCACACTGAAAATATCTGTTGCATAACTTGAAAGATAAATTGAAAAACTTCAAGGGTGAAAACAATAAATAAGTTGTGATATTAAGGCAAGCAGTCCTTATATATGAAAGCAATTACAAAGAAGTTGATACAATTAAACTTTATATTGGATTAACCTGCACAGATTTTGCTTCAAAATATTATCACACACTGGAAATACTACCTACATATTTCACATATAAACTTTTGAGCATATATAAATTTTAGTTGTAGGAGGTGGTCTTTGTATTAAATGAAGGCTTGGTTCATTAATATGTTTCTTATATAATGAAATTTGTTATTTTATCTATTTTTAAGTTTATTTTTATCATTATTATCAGTGATGGTTGGTCCATAGAAGCATTTGTAAACCTTGAAATAATTAGTTGAAAAAAATTGGTTGTCCTGACTGGGATTTGAACCCAGGTCTCCTAGAAACATGCTGGGCATCTTAACTGTTGGATCATCGAAAGCTAACCATTTTTCCAACAAAGTGACATATAAGCATTCCTGCAATTTTGATGATTCGTCAGTGGCACCATCTATTATCAGGAATCGGGCAGTCAAGTTGCTACATTTAATGGTAGTAATATTTGTCACTCATGCTCACAATGTTATACGAATAATTCAGTAATTTTCATAGTAATTTTTTTAACTAATTATTTCTTCTTGTCTACAGGATGTTTTCTTGTGATAATTTATTACTAAATTATTTGTAAACTATTATAAAAATTAAAAATTATATTATACATGCTGATTTAGAATTCAATAAATACTTATGTGAAAATAATTATGATGGTGCAGGATTTGAACCCACGACTTTCTATATACATACCAGAGTGCTCTAACCACTAAAACCAACCATCAGGTGATAATTTGTTGCCACAATATGACCTTTATATCTTTTGCTGAGTGTAACAGACCTTGTGCCATCTATAATCAGGAAGAGCAACTTATATTTCCAGTTGTTGCAGTTGAATCAGATGTTAATGAGGAAGTCACTCATGCTTTAGCAATATTAATGAAAAATCAATCCATAGTAAATACCATTGGCAATAATTGTTTCCACATAAGCATTTATTGAATTCTATATCTACAGGTAATCTGTGTATTTACTATGTATTGATTTTTTTTTCATTAATAATGATTAAGCATACGTGACTTCTTCAGTAACATCTGATTTATTAGCAACAATTGGAAATATGTTTCCTTTCCTGATTATAGATGGTGCAAGGTCCGTCACATTCAGCGAAAGATATAAAGGTCACATTGTGGATACAAATTATCAGATGGTGGTTGGTTTAGTGGTTAGAGCACTCTAGCATGTATCTAGAGAGTTGTGATTCAAATTCTGTGCCATTGGCAATAATGTTTTCAACATAAGTATTTATATCAATATATTTAATTTTTACTATTTAAATACATTATGACAGGCTCATTTGCACTTTGTATTATTCTTGGACTACAATGCCTCAAGTGAGAGTCTAGAAGCAAACTTGAATTTTCTTCTGAAGCACTTATATGGGAGTAGAGAGTAAGGCAAAGAGGGGAAAATGTATGTGGGCAGCAAAGTCAGTAAAATTTGAACTGCCTCTGGCTGCCACAGATTTTTTCAGCCAATGCAGGTATAGAATGGTGAGAGTTCAACTGATTATTCTTGGCCAATAATGCTACAATGATAACATACATTTTATACAACAGTTAAAAGTATTGAAACCATAAATTTAAATAATTAAGTTGCTTGCCGAGTGGTTAGTGCACTTGGCTACTGATATAAGGGACCTGGGTTCAAGCCCCGGGTAAGGCATGGCTGTTTGTGTCGTTTTTCTGCTGAGGGCCTGCCATCCTCTCAGACCTTCTACTATGGCATATAAACTGATAGGCTCCTGTCAGACCTCTGTAGCAAGCAGCTGCTTGAGGGGGTATTTATTATTTTTTTATTCTAGCTCTTGAGCCCATTGTTATAAAGATGGGTTTATAATTACAATTCTTTACGATTAACAATTTTAGCAAATATGAAAGCCAGTGTTTGTGTGAATTTGCCACAAATTCAGCATAAAGTTTAACATTAGTTGCTTCACCATTCACTGATATAAGAGTGTAATTTAAAAACTGAAATTGCATTATTCGTTAGCATTTATTAAAGTGCTTAGTTTAAACTTTGTTAATCTATAAAAAGCTAATTTAAAGGCATGGTTTCACTCTACTAGGTTTTTAAATACCCTATGGCCAACCTTTTCAAATTTTTGCTTTGAGATTAAAGTATCTTAAGTTATTCATTGCTTTAAGTAGTGGATACTAGAAGCTATTTTGATCCATAGAATCTCAACGGCATAATGACACTTCAAATGGCAAAGCCTTACATGCTGATATTGTCAAGAAATCGGATACAATAGAGCCGTGATATATACTCAAACCTGAAAAAAAAAAACTCCTCATGGTATACTTTATGGTGCAGCCATAACAGACAGATACAGTACTGTGCGAATTAGTTGGGACAAGCATCATGAAGCTACATAAGGAGACAGGGTCCGTGGACACGTCCCGTAAAGAACATTGTGGAAGAAAAAGAAAACCCACCCCTAGAGATGATAGTCTAATTCGAAGAATTAGTATCATAGACCCGAAGAAGACCAGTGGAGACATCAAAAGGGAGATTGCATCTTATGGGGTTAATATAGATGCTTCCACCGTAAGTCGCCACCTTCTGCAATGTGGCTGCCGGGCTCGATGCCCCTCCAAAAAGCAGCTATTGACACTTCATAGTGAAAAAGGCTATCCTGGGCAAAGAAACATCGAGACTGGACTGTGGAGAATTGGGAAAAAGTGATATTTTCTGACAAAATCCACTTTGAGGTGCATGGCTACAGGTCAAATTTCATCCGCCGCTCACCTGGAGAACCTCTTCGATCCGGCCACATCCAGCAATCCCCCAAACACCCACCCAAGGTCATGTTTTGGGGATGCGTCACAGCTTCCGGGTCATAGACGTTTCACCCCATTGAAGGAATGATGGACAGGAAAAAGTACATAGGTGTTCTGGAGGCGAAAATGGTCCCAACACTTCAGAAGCTGTTTCCTAACGGGGATGGGGTATTTCAACAGGATCTGGCTCCACGCCACAATTCTAAGCTTGCTAAGAGCTTCTTTACCCAGCAACATTTGAAGGTATTGGAGTGGCCAGGAAATTCACCCGACCTAAACCCCATTGAAAATTTGTGGGCCATTATTAAAGCGTGCATATCTAAGACGGATTGCACGACGAAAACCAAAATGATAGAAAGTGTCATGAAAGTGTAGTACCATGACTCTGAAGTGAAGGATTGTTGTTGTTGTTGAACAAATCTCCAATTTGAATCTTCTTATGTTCATGAAAACTCCCGAACACAAACTCATTCAGTAAAGGAAGTAGATAAAATAATTGAAGTGAAGGAGATGTGTGGAAAGCTAGTGGCATCAATGGTTGAGGGGGTGAAAGAAGTGATTACAGCTAAGAGGGATCACATTCATTATTAACTACACTATTAAACAAATAAATATTTTTGTTGTGCCTTTGTTACTGCATTTTCCTATTGTCCCATCTAATTTGCACAGTACTGTAGATGTTAGCAGAATCAAAAAATGCTGGTAAGTTGCCATCGAACATATGAAGTTGGTGTTTTCATTGATGTTAATGTCTGCTTTTCTCTTTGATGTCTTGACATACTCACACTTGAAGAAACAATAGATGGTGGTTTAGTTATTGTGCAGAAACCATTTATTAAATTTCTTGAAGTGTGAGTGGGCCAGTCATCAGATATCAGTAGAAGAAAAGCAGACATTGACATCAATTAATCACTATTTTTGTATAATTGGCAAATATTGTATTATAATACTGGTATTTTTTTAGTCTAAAAGCCATCTATTATGACTGCATCTCACAGTATACCACGAAAGGAGTTAATTCCACTTCAACTAACATCTGAATGTGTGAATATCCATTGTCCGTGTCAAGACTTATCTAACTTAAGTGCTTGATAATATCAGTATGCAGAGCTTTACCAGTTAAAAGTTGCTCTGAAGAGTCTACAAATCAAAATGGCTTCTAATATCCATTGTTTAAATCAATTTGCTTCAAAATATGTTAAACTCGTGCGCTAGACAAATAGTGCCAGCATATTTTGCATGTAATCTTTTGAGCAAAAAAAGCACTTATTAAGTACACAGCATCTAACCACTTGGCCACAAGAAAAGTTAATAAAAAACCAGGATTTAAATCTTTTCAGAGTCATCGGAAAAAGTGGTAGTTTGAAATGCCTATATTCATTCATGTATTGCACTTACAGTATTGATTTTAGTATCACAACACTAATAAAACATGGGAGATTTTATTGACATGCAAACATTTGCAGTATATGATCCCTGTGCATCCAGTATCATTTGCAGATGACCGAATTCTCCAAAATTGTAGCCAGTGTTTTTTTAGTTATTGCCTTCCACAGCAACTGTGATTTCTGCTTTCAATTCTTCAACAGTTATAAGGATTATTTCTGAAGACAGGCATCAGGAATCCCGATAAGAAATAATCAAAAGGATTCAAATCTGAAGAGAATGATGACCAAAATCATTCAGGAAATGCAACATATCATCACATTTATCTTTATAGGTACATAGATGAAAGAAATCTTTGCTACATAAAATTTCAGTATATAGTTTTTTTAAAACAAATATTGCACATGTTTGTATGTATATATAATAATTGCACAAACATTATCTTCTACTACATTTGTATCCTCTTGGGTGGAAAATGGTTAAGCATTTGTGATGAATGAACTATAATGCTCGCTTTATGTAGTTGTATTGTGTTTGTGTATGTTCCTAAATGACAGGAAAAAAGAACGAAATTGCCTTCATTTGTATAAGGCCAATGATAATTATTTTTAAATCATGTTGCAGACCTCACTAAAGATTTTACCATATTTTTGGAAAAAAAAAAAAGTTTTCCAGAAAAACAGATTTATAAGCAAAGTAGGTGCACAAATAAGCATCTTATGATTAGCATAATTAATATAGTAATTGCTTAATATCAGAATTAAATTTGAAAAAATGAAAGGGATATAGAAATGCATTTATAAGCGCAATAATAAGTTATTTATAAAATGAACATGAAGAAAGTCCATTGCCCAATTGAATTCAGTCAGCTGTTCAGGGTATCAACGTAATACAGTAATTTCCCCTAATATTGTAGTCATCATAAGGAAATGTTTAGTAATCCGGAAGATATACCTCCTGTGTATACCTCTGTATAAAATAGCATTTTTGACTACTGCTGTATACAGTATTTTTTTTTCATCTTTTAGCACATATATTTTTTGATATTTTTAAAGTGCTGAATGATGATAAATTATTTACTTGATTATCGCATACACACAGACCATTGGTTTTCAAGCAGAAACCAATGAAAGTTTACTTTCAAGCTATAAAATTAAAGTCATTAGTTGTTACTTTGCATTTCATACATAGCTCTGTTGTCAACAAATACATTGAGAAGGTTGACTAGATGAAACAGATTTATGGATGTTTTTTGAGTAGGGGACCAGACATCCTCTTTTCTGGAGACAGTTCTTGGATGGAAAGCTCTGTCCCCAACAATTAAATCTCCTAGAATTTGTTTTTAAATATTTAATTAACTGTATATCATGAGCAGATATTTTATTAATAGAAAAAACTAGTGGCAACATGGTTATAAAAAAATTCAGTTAGTAATGCAGATGACTGAAAAATTGAGGTTGAATTTTTAAATGAAAATAGTCAATTGTGAGCTATCAAACTAAGGTGACTAGGCATCCATGGAAAAGGTGTCTGATCAATCTTCCAAAATGAATGTTCACAAGCCCCTAGATTTTTTACTTTAAATCTGATCATCCTATCTTTGAATAGATAGTCACACAATAAAGTCTTCAGTTATTGAAGGATTGTATATTTGAATAGCTTGTCTACTACTGCCTCTCATAGTTTCTGTATCTAAGTGTTGTTTGTAAGGTTGGAGAATGCTGACAACATGCCACTGTTTACAACCTAGGTTCCTGTGGCAATCCTTGCAGTATTGTCAGGTTCTATGGTAAGCCTCCTTAACACCTGATGATGCTGTGTTTATCAAAGGAAACCTCCATCATAAAGTATATAACAAGTTGTCAAATCATCTCCAACCTATCTACCATATGACTGAATGCAGTAATATTGGAGCAGCAGATAAGTTACTCAAGCATATCATCCTTCAAAACTGAGGACTTCACTCTGTGACTGTGTACTTGAAGAACATGCTAGTCTGTTCTGACTTATGTAATATTTCTGTAACAATATTTTGGATTTATTTGCTGACTACCAAACTATGCACACTAGACAAACTTAAACTAGCGATTTTAATTTTGGTTTGAAAGTGAATATTTTTATTCGTTTAGTAATTTGGCTGTGATCAATTTAACTTGATATAAACATGAACCTTAATCTGATCAGTTTAAATATTTGGAATTCATAAACACTCATTCTACTATTTTGTTTCTCCCTGAAAGTGGTTCGAGTCCCAGCTGGGTCAGCATTGAGATTTATCTCTGCAAAATTCCCTGCCCTGCCCACAGTCAGTAGGGGACACTGATGGGCTTGGAAAGGCCACCGTCCGTCGGATGGGACATTAAGCCATAACCCTCTGTGTGGGAGAGCCATACCGTGTACACGTTAAAGAACATGCTGGGTGGCCTTGAAAGGAGGTTACCATCTGTCTCTCAACAGCTGTTCCAGTGGGTCCCCTCCCCCAACCTTCTCTAATCCTTCGGGGTCCATATGACCTGGCCATTTAGCCCATGGTGTGCAAAAAAGTGCTGCTCAGAGGTAAAACAACCCAATCCTGAAAGTAACGTATACAAGTCCATTCTGCTTCCACTATATTACCATTGCTGCTTTAACACAAAAATTAAATATAACACATATCCAACCAACAATTAATAAAACTGTTTTATTAGTACAATATTTTGCATTTATTAACAACAAGTTTTCAATATAACTTCCCAGTTGTCTTTAAATTGCCATATTCCCATATAGTACGAGGGACAGACTCCCTTAAAGGGCTTTTCTTCAGCAAATATGATATAAACTTTCCTGCATGTTATTTGCTTTGCTTGTGGTACCAACTATGTTGGGAAATGGACAACCAAATAGCCTCATGTGATGGAATTTAATGTTTTGTACACAGGTTCATTACATTAGCACCCCTAGCACGTAACTGGGAAGCTTTGGTTCGAATCCTACTCATAGCAAGACTAAATGTTTTCAGTTTTCACTATTTCATCAGTGCCATATATGCAGGACATCTCCTGTGATGTGGCAACTGTAGTCCTGTCTAATTCCATTTGTAATGTTAAACTGTGAAGGCTTTAGTAGCTCTCCCACATGATACTGTGTTGTTATAGAAAGGGATCATTATGTTCTAAATTTTCAGATATCCCATCAAAAGCTTGAAATGTACATAACTAGTAATTACAGGTGTCTGAAGCTTCAAACAATTTTTAAGAGGCTGCCTAATTGAAAAAAAAAATTGCTTAACCAATACCACTTCTAGAAATACACTGCTCATCTCCTCATTGTATGCCCATGAACCAGAGCACAATTTTACAAAGAACTTGACCGGATACAAGATGTAGGTATACTGATACCTCAGTAAATTTCACAAGAATGCAATTTCTTAGGAACACTATCACAGAAAATATTCATTACTTCAATGGGCCACATGGCATAGAAACCATCGCCATGCAGCATTTTGATAGTAATATACTCCCCTTATTGACTTTTATAGCTTTAATAAGAAACTACCGAACTAACTTTAGATCGTAGTATAAGATCAACATTATAGTTGTAAATACAGGGTGGTTATAATTAAACTGACAGTACTCAGAGCGATGTAGAGAAAGATGTTTGTAAAGGAATCTTGTGGTGGAGAAGATCTGTGTAATTCCATTCACCAATCAAAATGTGCTGGAAACGTAATACGGCATGGTCCACGGTTGTTTGAAACGTGTCTTGGGGAATGGCTGCAACATGTGTTATTCTTGTCTTTAGTTCAGCAAGTGAGTCAACATTGCCTTGGTAAACTCGGCTTTTTAAATAACCCCATAACCAAAATTCGCATGGATTTAGGTCGGGGGAATGTGGTGGCCAAGCATTGGAAATCGTTGGAGAAATTATTCTGTCCTCACCAAATATGGTACGCAACAATTTTATTGCCTTATGTGCAATGTGGGTTGGTGCCCCATCCTGCAGGAAGATTATGGAGTCTAAGCAATTTCTTTTTTGCAAAACCGGAATAATCTTGCGGTGGAGAAGATCTGTATAACGTGGTCCATTCACCAATCAGGCACAGGGCCTTGAGGCTTGATCTCAACGAAAAATGGTCCGATTATAAAGTTTGCAGTAAACCTGCACCATTCAGTTACATAGTCGGAGTGTAAGGGCACATCATGCAGATGTGTAGGTCCCCATGTTCGGCAGTTGTGCGTATTTACTGCTCCATGTAGGGAAAAATGCACCTCATCGGTCAATAAGACTTTTGAAGGCCACATGTCATCGAGCTACATCCTCAGCTCGCTAGAAATCGCAAAGTTTGTGCACTGTTCAGGGTCACGTTGTTGCATCTAGTACAACCTATGAATTTTATAAGGATACCATTTCAGGATGGACTGTATAATTTTATAATTTTATATACAGTTGACCACAGAATTTGCCAGGATACCTATCTCTCACTAACTACGGGCAACGTCTTCCACATTGCTTTCTGTAACAGGCCACTGGCCTCTACCTGGAGCCACACCCAACTCGCCTGTTTCTTCGAATTTCTGTATCATATTCTTCAGTCCATTTAGCAACAAAGACGGTTATATTCGCTTAATGCAGCGGCGGCATTACTGACGTTTTGGTAAAAGAGTTTCACTAGCAAAGACCGGTCCTTGCAGATACCCACGGTTCCTAGCGATTCGGCACATCATTTTGACACAACGCAGTACCGGGCCGGGGCCCATACCTGCTTCGTCTAATTTGATGCTAATAGCGATTGGCAGTTGAAAATTAAAACAGCCAAAGCTGTGGCAGCACATACTTTGGCTGTGCACAAGCACAGCAACAAAGCACAGACTTCGGGCCAAAGCTGTGGTGGCTCGCCGGGACATCGGATGTCTCTGAGAGTGACCTAAGAGGGGAGGATATGTAAGGTAGGAAAGTGTGTGAAACAGGGGTAATAAGAAACGCATGTGAAGTTTAAATTATATCAAAATTATATCAGCTCTGAAGCCTCCTGACATTGCTGTTGGTAGTATTACACCACACTGGTGGGGTATATGTCAGGACTGGCCTCAGAAGAGTCATAAAGAAATAATTTCTTTTCTTGAGACAGTTGCGAGCTCCACCCTACCACGGGTGCAAGTTTACATCTGTTGTAGAATTTATGTAGATCGCGCGAAGACAAGTGCAGTACCGGGATGGACCCTTACCTGCTTCAACTGGAAGAAAAAAAAGTCATTGATGAATGCAAAATATTCGGTTGGAGACAGATGCGATAATTATCGCCCCTGAAAAATAGTAAGTGAACGGATGTATAAAAGAGAAATTGAAATCTAAAGTAGGAAAAGAAGCAAGATTTGAAAGTCAATGTAAAACGACAAAGACAAGTCTGAGGGTGGAAGTGAGGTTTCTCTGTGGTACAAAGGACGTTTCGGTGAGTTACCGGTACTTCGGAAAGAAAAAGAAGTAAAAAATACCACCACAAACTCAGGAAAAAGCTGCAAAATTAGTCATTCAAAAGCTTGATTAAGGGAATTGTGGAGACCCGTTAAGCCAGTTTGTTCGTAAATAGTCAGAAAATCGGCACATTGCTCCAGTATAAAGTTGGGCTGATAGCAGAATTCCACGATGTATTCATAGAATTGTAGATAGTTCGGTAAAATATGGCTCCGAGGGTCAAGAGTCCTTTTTAAAGTTAATACCTTTTCGGGATGTCGTCCAGGGCCTTGATATCATTTTTTGAGAGATGAAAAGTAATTCTCATTGTCTGAAACATCACTAGCAATGGTCGAAAAATTTATAGGAGAAGATAATTGTTGAAGTAGAAGGTGTTGATTTGAGCAATAATTGGGTCAGTGAAATGAGGATTTGTTCTTTAGTGGGCTCTATATTTTCGTTGTTGGCTGAGGTTGGCTTATCACTTTCACTTAAAATTTCTTCTTGGTCTGTAGGCGGGGGTAAAAGTGGTGAATGAGCTTTGATTGATTCAAATTTATTAGACACTGCTGCAGCAAAGGATTTCTTTGGTTGGACAGAAGTTGTACACGATTCAGCATAATGTCCAGGCAGTTTGCATCTTCTACAAAGTTTGATAATTCCGGGATGGAATACTGTGGCTGTAAAAACGACTATAAGTAGGAAGTTAGGAATATTTTTCTTTAAATCAATTTTCAGGATTCTGTTTCCAGTTTTGATTTTGTTGAATTTTCTTTATAGTATTTTTCGGAGATGTCTTGAACATGACCAAATTTGGAAAGTTCAGAAGAGATTTCTTCGTTAGTGATAAAGAAAGGCAGGAGATAATTACCTTCTTAACTGAGGAACCAAGAAAGTAGAAAGGAATTTAGGTATCATTTATCAGTAGCAATTTATGCTGAATCAGGGTTTCAGTTGCATCTGTCGTAGCTAAAGTGATGATTGCCACTGCGCAGTTTATTTCTTGAGCTACCCGAATTACGTCATCAGATTGAAGTAACGTTTGGATTTCAGCTAAAACTTCCTTGATGTCTAACCGTTGTAGGAAGAAACGAAAAGATCGGCTTAATCTGGAATTTTTTAGTTGAAACATGATGATGACCGAAGTTGTAGCAGAAAGTAAGCCTCATAAAGACTGACTTGAATTTGGTAAGATGGCGGCGAACAAAGGAATGTTCCCGCTAGACGAAACTGATCGATGAAGGACGGAGCTAATGAAAGACACTACCTCTCTTTACCGTAGGTAGTCTGATCTCATTCTCGAACGAGTCTGATCTCATTCTCGAACGAGTGTGATGTGGATCTGTCCTGGGAATATCAAAGATCAAAATTGACTATTCGCAGTACCAGACTTGTGTCTATACCTGCTTTAACGGAGTTATACCATAGGCCATTGACGAGAATAAATGACTGAAGCGGCAGAGACTGCTTATGATGAATAGGGAAAGGTGGGAAGAGGCAAGAGAGAATAAAGGAAACGAGAAGAATTAATATGTGGAAGTATTGTGGATCGAGGTAAAATGTTGTAAAGGAATGTGATCTGACCAGAAGCACTGGAATGAAGGGGCCCAATGAAAGAGCGCCATCTGTCCACACTTCATTCATTCTTCTTGTAATCTTAAAATAGTTTTAGGCCGTTTATACTTATTCGAGGGAAAACCTGATAATTGACAGAATCCGGAATAAGTTGATTGCTGTGATTAGCGGCATTATCAAAATATGTGCTTGCCATTTTTTTTTCATGCCCTGTAGAATTGATTCACAATCGAGATCGCGATGAATAATGGAATTACTAACGAACCAGGGTACTGCTACAGCTGATCGAAGTATCTTATTTTGAGTGGCTTGTAATCTGGCTATATTACTTTTAGAACAGGCGTCCCAAACTGGTGCTGCATAAAGTAAAATAGACCGAATCTGTTCTGTTTGTATAAATATGATGTAAATATTTCTAGTCTTAAGTGTTAAACAGTCTGGACTTATCGAGAGAAATCGCTAGTCGGACGGAAAAAAATGATGTCACCCACGTCTGTCATGGCCTTATGTGAGCGAAGTTCATGGCCAAGATCAGGATTTTAGGCAATGAATTCTGGCCCACAGGAATCAAAAAGAGGAGTTTCTGGTAGGGAAAGCGACAGTCTTTTATTTTTCGTTCAAAGCCAAAGGAAAAATATCTGGATGTTTCTTTAAATCGTTATAGGTTAAGTTTCACCATTAATTTTTTTGGCGAGGTATCCCCCATATTGCGGGGCCTATCAGTACGCCTTTGAGTAAGTAGGTTAAGATGGCCGGACGATCGGCCATGGCGACACGGCTCCGAAGACACCATATGTGCTTAAAAATATATTTATTTCTGCCGAGTTTCCGCCATCCTCACAAACCTATGACGTATAAACTGATAGGCTCCTGTCAGACCTCTGTGTCAAGCAGCTGCTTGAGGGTGTATTTATTATAATAGACAAAGTAAATTTTTATAGTAGCTAATAATCTGGGGGCGGGGGAAAAAACCCGTTTCGTCCGGTATCATATTTATTGTCACACCGGCCGTAGGTTTAGTCTCTATGAGATATTTTCTGCACCCGTTTCTATCAGATATAAGCTTAGAAAATTTCCAATAAAAATTGCCATATCATGATCTGTTCTTGACAAATATGTAAATTAACAAAAATTATTGAATTTGCAGGTGTGCAGTGATATTACAGTGTCATGAGGGGATAAAATGTTACAGATCATTGATATCCAAGATTAATATAGTTGCCATGGATACATTTCATGACATATAGCTTCAACATTGTCAGATCTGTGATGAAAAAATTATTCCGTGATTTTGGAGGTCCCGTGATCCATAGGGGCGGGGGTGGCTCAGTCGGTAGCGCGCCAGGCTCGTAATCTGTAGTTCCCAGGTTCGAGTCCCAGCTGGGTCAGCGTTGAGATTTATCTCCGCAAAATTTCCCGTCCTGCCCACGGTCGGTAGGGGACACCGATGGGCTTGGAAAGGCCGCCGTCCGTCGGGTGGGACGTTAAGCCGTGGCCCCGTGTACGGGAGAGCCATACCCTGTGCACGTTAAAGAACACGCTGGATGGCCTTGACGGGAAGCTACCATCTGTCTCCCAACAGCTGTTCCAGTGGGTCCCCTCCCCCAACCTTCTCTGAGCCTTCGGGGTCTATGTGACCTGGCCATTTAGCCCATGGTGTGCAAAAAAGTGCCGCTCAGAGGTAAAACAACCCAACACACAACCCGTGATCCACTATCATGAAACTTTTCAGTCTTTTCTTCTGATAATGAAACAATATTGGATTTCAGAGCAATAGGCTTTAAAATTCTGATAATGGAACAATATTGGATTTCAGAGCAATAGGCTTTAAAATTCAAACCTATACCTCAGCATGCACACAAATTAATAGAGTGGTGAAATGCTAGAGTAACTGATCTTTTGTAACGATAATCTCGATAAGTCCAGACTGTAACTCTTAAGACTAAAAATATTTACATTATCATAATTTTCCCTATTCCTTTGCTGCTCTTGTATAATTTTCTGCAATAGAGGGGAAAATGAATCATATTTAAAATAATTTAGTAATTAATAATTAAGAGCGGTAGCTTTCATCTCCGTTACAAGGAAGTCTTATTTTCGAATCAGGAAATAATTCGCACTTTTGTAATTGAACATAGTGCAGCAATCCGTTTCGAACGTAGATTGTTTTTCTAGATAATTGTTAATACCAAAAAGAAATGCGCGAGGCTCGCTAGAAATGCTCATTCATATTTTGATCAGTTGCAAGTGAAGGGTTATTCTTTATCTCTTCTATACAAGTTGAATACGATCTTAGTTTAGGGCCATAGGCTTTAAAATTCCCACTGTTTGTGGGATTTTTCTGTTGCATACAGTGAAAAATAAAGGTTGTATCTTCTAGAAAGATCAAGAGGTATATTTTTTCCTTTTTCCTCGTTAAAGAAGATACAAGGAGATTCAACTTTTTGCTTAATTATTTTTTCCGATGAAGTGAAGGCCAAGAGTCAACCGCAACCTTCAAATCACTGTAAACTTGTAGACCTTTGACCGCTTGTTCCAAGTGAAGCGCATACTTGTCAGAATTCTATCTACAGTTGACAGCCTAGAATCGAGAATAGTAAACGATTTGCATGCTGCAAAGTTTATAAATAAATTAAAAATTTTTAAAAATACCAATATTTCCATATGCGCCCTAAAAAGTAGGAAATAAAATTAAAGCATATCGATGGTGCAATCAGTCACTGAATTTCTATTCACTGCAAAGGGAGATAGGGCGCAGATTTTCCTACTCAACAAAGATTGCCGGCGCCCTGTCTTCCTTTGAAGCCAATACGAATTCAATTGATTGATTGATTGATTGCACCATCGATATGCTTTAATTTTATTTCCTACTTTTTAGGGCGCATATGGGAACTTAGGTTTTTAATTTAATTTATATGCTTTTGCAATGAAAATTAACAACCATGTGTTAAAAATCGCCGTCCCGAAATAACAAATTAATTTTTTTAGCTTCTCATAGTGGAAAAATTGCATTTTATTGCCTTTTTTTAGTAGTTTTGGGGTTTTATCAGATTAGCATGAATAATGATAAATCTCGATTTTTTTCAAGTGTTGAAAAAAATCGAGATTTATATGGTAAAGTCTGAACGTCGGATCCCTGACATGTTATTTCTCTATGGGTGCTTGCAATTTAGTGTAATAAAATAATGTAATCCATTCCGGGCGAGTGGCGGGCTGCGACTGATTTGCTTCTAACTGCATTTTGTCGCCAGGTTTGATAGTTTTCACTGGACAAGCCCAATGTAAACTGTTGAAAAATTTATTTATGTTTTAAAGAGCTTTGGACCCCCGTAATTTCCTAGCTACTTGATCATGAGATTCCTAATCTGGTACAAGAGATTCTCGTGCTATCCCGTTTTGTGTAAAAATTTCAAGTTTATACGTATCATAGAATAGATTTTGAGACTGATCACTTTGTTTTCCACATTTTATCGTTTAAAATTTTAACAAGTTTCATTTACCGTAACTTCTCAAATTGTTGACTGTCTGATCCTGAATTTCTCATGCCGAAGAATTGCGTTAAGAATTCTAGTCTCTACTTACGAAGAACCCGAATTCGAGTTGAAAAGAATTTTTATTTTCCCATTTCATATATGACTTACGATGACTTTCAATAGGAAATTTGCTTGTTTCTTAGTATTAAGCTTATAATTTTCAACGATTAAGTGTAGTTGGCTATAATCAAATAATACCTTGTCTATTGTCACAATGTGTTCAGCTGAATCGATGCACAATGCCAAGAATGCTTTTGTCGATCTGAGTCTTCCGTTTTGGTCAAAATATATATTGACTGGCTACATGTTAAAAGGTTCATAGCTGTTAATGGAGGACTTCACAAGGACTCAAGAGCTCAGAGAAGGTTAGGGCAAGGGAGCACACTGGACAGCTGTTAGGAGACAGATGGTAATCTTCTGTCAAGGCCATCCTGCGTGTTCTTTATCGTGCACAGGGTATGGATTTCTTGCACATGGGATCATATCTTAACGTTCCATCCGACTAACGGCGGCCTTTCCAATCCCATCGATGGCTTCTTTCTCATTGAAGGCAAGAGTGATTAGCGCAGAGGATCATTGAAGGCAAGAGTGATTAGCGCAGAGAAATCTCAATGCTGGCACAGTTTGGAACTCGAACCTGACGGATCGTCGCCTCTCTGTGTTAGAGGATTTTAGCCATTGTTGAAAAATAAGTTTGATGTTTAAGATTCAAGGAGGCTGTATGGTGGAGAACCGCGTGCTAATGAGTCTAGGTGAAGCGTAAAGAGCTCTAGGTAAGTCATCATGCAGGGGTATGTTGCAGGGCTCCAGAATGCTATTGTCGAATTTTGGCTAAATCGCCAAGGTCGTTGAAGTCATTGAAGGCAAGAGTGATTAGCGCAGAGAAATCTCAACGCTGGCACAGTTTGGAACTCGAACCTGACGGATCGTCGCCTCTCTGTGTTAAAGGATTTTAGCCATTGTTGAAAAATAAGTTTGATGTTTAAGATTCAAGGAGGCTGTATGGTGGAGAACCGCGTGCTAATGAGTCTAGGTGAAGCGTAAAGAACTCTAGGTAAGTCATCATGCAGGGGTATGTTGCAGGGCTCCAGGATGCTATTATCGAATTTTGGCTAAATCGCCAAGATCGTTATTAAAATCCAAAGTAAATGTAACATTAAACTTTAATTGAAACGTTAAACATAGACAATATTTCATTATAAGGATTGTGCAAAAATGTAGTATAAATAATTCGACCAAGTGAAACTTAACTGCGTAAGTATATTTTTATCGTCAGATCTTTCTGCTTACATTTTGAGAGCCTGTTATCAACTTTTTTTTTAACTAAGAACGTTATAGTTGCGAAACCCCATTTTTAAAATAAATTGAATGAAAACTGCAGCTGATCTAATATGCTATTACTAAATATCACATATTTGTAATATTTATATGTATTGATATCGATTGCACATTATTATACGAATACTGTGGGCTTGAAAAGGCCTTAGTATTCGATGTCCCTTCCGTCCATCGGATGGGACTTAAGTTTCATTTCTGATCTCTTAATAAAGGAATTCAACAAAAAATTGAAAAGGATTTTTTTTAGAGTTTTCATTTAAAAAATGGGAATTTGGTCAAGTGGATTTCTTATAAGATTTTCTTGTAATTTTAAAAATTCAATTTTATTTAGTTCTGCCAAATCAGAGCACTATTCCAAATTTTGTGCTTTTTCGTTTTTGGATAAGGTTTCTGTAGAAGTAACCCAATGATAGGCTCACTCATCCTTTTTTGTTTCCTGGCACTTCTTGTTTCAAACTGTTTTAATTCTCTCAGTCAAATAGGAGGACAGTATTTGATTTCATGACTGTATTTGGTTTTATGAGAAGCATATGCCATTTTTCTGGCATAGCCAAACTTATACATTGCTTAAGTTAGTGCTTCTGAAAGTGGTGGTCCTCACTGAGCTGCGAGGAAAGAAATGCTTCTCCAGAAACATAACCTTGATATGCCGTAGCACCACAATCCCCACGGTCCAACAAACGTTCCTCAAAGTAAGATTAACTGAATAGTTTTAATTGATAACATTTATTTACAAGAATAATAGAAAATAGTAATTTATTGCATTTAAAAAAATTGTCATCTAACAAATATTTATACTAGCTACAGCCGGTAAACGAGTATACTTGTACAGTTACGTCACATCCCTTGCAGATTTTACCTTCTCCATTCACGGAACTTGTTACAAGAAAAATCCATAGCTGACAGGAAATCCACCGTGGTTAAATGGTTCCTGATCCCCCATAGCCGCAATGCGATTGGTTGTTCTAAACGGCATTCTAATATAGGTAGGTACTTGGTGTTTTAACAAAACACAGGGTGACACCGGAAAAACCCGTGTACCAAATTTGGGGTCTATCGGTCAAGTATCTGGAACCACAGGACGCCGAAATCCCCTAAAACGTAGATAAAGCAACAGTTTTCATAATATAAGCCATCGGCAACATTGAGCACCAGCGCGGTGGAGAAACGTCAGTATGCCGTAGAAGAAATGCATTCTCAACCGGTGGTTGTTCGCCCTAATACGCCCTTTAAATTTTATTGTTTCCACTATAATGCAATCTGTCTCGCAACAACTTAATAAAATATCGCCCATTTTCGATGGGGCAGTGAGATCTGACTCTTCTAGACTCAATTCTTTCAGGCTAGTAAGAACAAGGAGATAAATCACGGTCGTTTAACATGATCCCGAGGTGCGCGCAGCCTGAGGAGGTTTATAGCAAAAAAAAAACATAACTTGTAGGGTCTAACCACCTGCTCGTCGCTACCGCTATGTAATTGACTCTGTAATTGTTCAAGTTTAATTCCACTACGATTACATTAATCTGGATCATTATGAAGGATTACTGACAAAAGAAAATAGTTACGAATAAAGCCTCCTTACGGCCTGTACACCTATTGAGTTCTGATCACGTGTCCCACTATTGAAAGAATTTAGAAGTCCCTGCCATAGATTAAAAAAAAAAACTGGATTACCGAATTTATTGAAATATGGCACTCAAAAGAATCATGGAAAATAAATTTGAAAATTAATTCTAATGAAGAAAATAACAAATACTAATAAGTACTGATTAGGAAGACATTTTTGTTAAACGTTTAGAGAAAGGTTTTGTTAACAACTTGCTATTTAAATCTTTAATTCTGAAATTTTTATATACATGTTAATAAAGGTGAATTCCTATATATCTGAATTAGTACAAATAAAACATACAAAATAATGCTACATTAAAGTTTATTATTACTGCTGAACTAAAATTTTTGATAAAGATCTTGAAATAGAACTTGCATTTTACATTTCATTAATAATGAAAATTATTTTTCGAACCTAGGCTGTTTTCTACTAATCGGTTGCTCTCACTCCCACGATTTCAGTTTTGTTTAATATTGCGACAAAGAAATTGTAATGTTAAATATGTTTTTAAATTGGTAAACTATTGCAGAATTGCTTGGTTTTTGAGGTATTGTGTAGTTGCATCCTGAATTGCTTAGTTTTTGAGGTATTGTGTAGTTGCATCCTGAATTGCTTAGTACCTATACACATAACCTTAGATTCAAGAATGAATTGGTTGGTTTTACCTTTGAGCAGCACTTTTTACACACAATAGGCTAAATGGCCAGGTAACAAGGACCCCGAAGGCTCGGAGAAGGTTGGGTGAGGGGACCCACTGAAACAGCTGTTACGAGACAGATGGTAGCCTCCCGTCAAGGCCATCAAGCGTGTTCTTTAACGTGTACAAGGTATGGCTCTCCCGCACACGGTTAAACGTCCCATCCGACGGACGACGGTCTTTCGAAGCCTATCGGTGTCCCCTACTGACTGTTGGGAGGGTGGGAGGTTTTGCGAATAAATCTCAACGCTGACCCAGTTGGGACTCCAACCTGGGAACTGCAGATTACCAGCCGGGCACGCTACCGCCTGAGCCACCCCCTTCCCGAACGAATCTGTAGAAGCTGAAAGAAGCCAAGTTCTATCATTATAGCTATGGTGACCATATTTGTTTGGAGAAAATAAAGGACAAGTCAGAAATTGTTTCATAATAAAAAAAAAGCAGGTTGCGTTTATTTGCTTCACTAAAATTTAAAAGCTTTATAACCTTTATTATAAAATATAAGCATATACATAGCATTTTAAACAATCATATTATTACTTAAAAATTTTAATTTTGATACTTTTCACAAGGATGAACTTTTCTAATCAGGTTTGTGTTTAAAAAATTCGTAAAACTGTATACAATTCATGTCAAAGTTGCATTTGGTATAAATGCATGCTTTCAATGTTTCGATTTTTAATTGGGTTTTTCACTGGTCCACATATTTTTCATACTCTTTCAGTGGGGGCATAAGATCCAGGGAGACATAAGCAAAATGCAATGATTTTTAAAATGTTTTTAAAAGACACGTGTTTATCTGTGAAATATTTAAAAATTTCAACCCATTTACGTTGGTTAAGCCGTCCCGTGGCCGAGTGGTTAGCACGCTTGGCTACTGATCTAAGAGACCTGGGTTCGAGTCCCGGATAAGGCATGGATGTGTGTGTCGTTTTTCTGCTGAGGTCCTGCCATCCTCTCAGATCTCCTACTGTGGCATATAAACTGACAGGTTCTTGTCAGACCTCTGTGGCAAGCAGCTGCTTGAGGGGGTATTTATTTTTTTCATTTATTTATTACGTTGTTAGGACTCGTCATTTTGTCGCGATTCTTCGATTTTTTCACTGGTGACATATCTTTTAATACACGAAACTTCATCAAATAGTTCGCCGTCATTGATATTTAAGTTCCAATGACCGGAAATGTACAGAATGATAACACCAAGATGCTTCTTTTAGTGCTAACTGTTTTACTTTGTCATCGAAAATTTTGCTAACAGGAACGTGTTTAACGATTTACTCGGTGAAGCACTGACTTCAGCTTCTTTGTGTTTTGATGTCTGTAAATGCTGCGTAATTGCTGATCTGCCATTATTCGCTATAGTAAAATTTGCCGAACATTTATTACATTTGACGTCACTATCCGTTATTCCTCTTTTAATTAAAGGCCAATGTTTTGTTGAAAACATACCACCAACGATTTGTTGAAAACATATTTTCTTTTGAGTGCCATGGCAATAGGTCTACAAAATAAAAATTAATATGTAATAACAAAAACAATATTAAGTTTTACCTACTCGAACATACAATACGTTTTGAACGAACTCCCTACGTGAAGAATTAATGTTGAGCCAAAGTACACCAGTGACAACGCAACGTCGCCACTTCAAGACGTCCGCTCACTCTTACCACAGCTTCTACACTACACACACAGTCAAGTACAATATGTACACACGACATCAACGACGTAGCCATAGATGCCTAGTCGCTAGGGAGTGCCAATGAAATGACAGTTTCATGTTTCTATGGGCCGTGTGCTGCGCACCTGGGTTTGAGCCCTGGATTAGGCATGGATGTCTGTGTGTCGTTTTTCTGCTGAGGTCCTGCCATCCTCTCAGATCTCCTACTGTGGCATATAAACTGACAGGCTCCTGTCAGACCTCTGTGGCAAGCAGCTGCTTGATGGGGTATTTATTTTTTAGATATTGGTAAAATATTACTATTTGCATTTTCCCAATCATCCATTAGTCGAATTTCGTCTGAAGTTAGGAATCAAAAACCTCATTCTCTTTGAAAATGAGTATCATATTCACATTGTATATATGACGATATGTAGTTTTAAAAAAATCTATTATCCGTCAAGCAGCTGCTTTCCACAAAGGTCTGATTGGAACGTGTCAGTATAATGCACCATACAATAGAGATGTGCATTGAAGGCTAGACCTCAGCAGAAAGAAACCCCTCCCCCCTCAAAAAAAACAAAACCCGTACCTTATCCCGAGCTCGAACCCAGGTCCCTTTGATCAGTATCTGCACACGAGCACGTACCAAGGATTTAGTTTTTTTTAGGGGGGCGGGGGGGGGAGATATCTTTTGTAAGAGGTGAGATCCGAAAAATCGGGCAGGAAAGGTTAAAATGATATTCTATATGGAATGAGATTTGATAGTTGTTTATTTTTAATCTTTTTAGTGTCGGACATATAAAATATGGAGCTAAAACAAAATTATACAAAGACAACTGTGCTGTTTTGGTTTTCAAAGCATGTAGACGAGTTTGAGATACCCCCTCTGAATACGTTCCTGCACTCAGCCACTAGGTTTCTAGTTTATTAATATAAAGGAAATGTTTTAAATATCAGAATTGGACAAATACTCTTGAAAATGCCCATTGTTCCCAAGCTTTCCAGCATTGATTTATATACATATATTTATAAGTATGCGATGTATGTAATAAAAATAGCATTTTAAACTATGTTGCATGCCAATTGAATATTAAGGGGATTTAGAAGGATATGAAAGAATTATGAACAGAAAGTATCCGTTTGGAACACCGTCATAAATGAAGCTCATACCAGAAAATCCTGGGGGCGATGAATCCAAAACTAAACACTGGTGGAACGTCAATCGATGTACGTAAATAGTTGTACTTAGGTTTAAATTTATACATTTTGATATAAGAACGAATTTAAGAAAATATATACAGAAATTAATTTTCTTACATCATCAGAAATTTATTTGCTCTAAAATTTGAAGGTTGGAGGTGAGAGAAGCCCCGGGCTCTTGGGCCACACGTCTGGAGATGTGCCTAGTCGCTATTATAATACACTTCGAAACCCAAAGGTACATTTCAGATCATTGCGACTCGAACTCCAGCTCTCAACCTCCTATCATCAAATTCGACTCGCGAACCGTGTGATGCACTTTACGTTTCTTCTGTAGGACTGCATGAACCTGCTGACCGCAACGCTGCAAGTGGAAAGGGTAAGGAAAATTATTGATCGTGAACGGCAAGGAGCAGTGCAAGCTGGTGTTTACTAACAGATGTACCAAAGACGGTCGATATTACGCAAAACTGCCGGTTCAAGGGTCTTCTCTCCTTCTTGTACACTCTGCCTGCTGGTTGTATCAGGTTCAACATCTGACGAAAGAGTTCCATGGTCGTTGATCGAGACCTGAGGGTTAGTTCTTTCTAATGCTCATGCCTTTGCTCCACCATGACGTCAGTTAGTTCGCGTCACCGCCCGAGAGGTCTGACTAGTTCCTGGCTTTCTGGGTCGGGACATACCAACGCTGTGCGTGGGGAGAACCTGGGTGGCTCTTGAAGGTATTAACTGGCGCACTGCTCGGTGCTGGGGAGCTGGTTAGTTTTTCTTCTCTCTGTCCGATATTCTTTCAAAACCTTGTTTGTTCAAAAAATAACATTTCGAATTTTGTTATTTTTCTCATTTTGCTTATTGGATTGAGGTTTGCAACTATTGCACTAACAAGCAATTGCTCAATTATAAAAAATGTTTTGGAAGCAGAAATTTTCATTGAATATATTTATTAGAAGTGTTACTTCATAGTCTCAGGATAAAAAGAAAAAGTTGAAATAAAATTGGCCAAAACGATAGCAATGAATAGTAAATATTTTTCATCGTAAAGTGTGACCAATCGTCTATCTAGGCACAAAAGTGAGCTTCCTCTAAGCGTGTTAAATCGTTTCATATGTTTTTTCGATATTCATAAAATTTCCATCCTCAATTCTTGCTATCCATTTATCTGTCATTTTCTCCCCACAGTTTCATGAAACACGAGGGAATCTCGTTTATTCTTCGGTTTTCCTTCATTTGACATGAATGTTTTTGCCTTTAGGCATTTCTTAGATATTGGTTTTTCATTACCATTAAACGTCCAATTGTATTAGGTAAATTAATGGATTTTTAAGCCTGGTTTACCAAATCTATGTTTCGCTCATATGTTCGTTGTGGTCAGTGGCGTTAGTACCTATTCATATTTTTTTTCCTAAAGTTCAAGGGGTTTGATGCCCGGAGCATCAAACCCCCTTGAACTTTAGGAAAAACATTTTTTTTTTGTAAAATTTTTTTGTGTAAATGTTTTAAAACTGTTTTGGTTAAGATGGAAAATTTATTGCAACAGTTGTTATGCTATACTTAATTCATAAAAATACAAATCGAATATCTTTGCTGAAAAAATTGAGTTTCGCCATGTGTGGGATTCGAACCCACGTCTCCCAGCTACATGAGATGAGAAAGAGGTAGCCATTAATAGTTAAGTGGTCAGAATACCCAGTACATAACAAGGAAACATGAGTTCGAGTCCCACTCATTGCGAAATTCAATTGCTTCAGCTAACTATTCATAGTTCATTTTTATTTTATTAAATATATTCAACAACATTGTACTTTTACATACATTGTTAAAGATATAATTTATTTGGATTTATATCTTTCATTTGCAGTAAATAAATACGTTAATTATACCATTTTATAAAAAATTTTAGGTTTTATATATATATAAGTTTGGGTAAAAATAGAGTCCATATCCTCTAGTTAAGCTACTGGTTGCGATAAACTAACATTTGACGTTTTTATACTTTCATTAAAGTAATGTGTTTTTTAACATAAATCATTGATTGAAACCACTTGAATGACATTATTTCAGTGTGATAATTTGAAAATGACATTCGGTGGGTTCGTATAAATAAAAATTCGTATGTTCAGTTTTATTGGCAAAGCATAATCTTTTAAGACATTTTCCAGTCATACAGACTTATTATCTTTTTTGCCCTTATTACCCTTACTAGTATTCTCAGGGGGGAGGGGCATCTCTCCCAGATCCGGCCTTGATTACACTGGTGCTCAAAAGTTATGCCGATTTTTTGCGTATCTTGTGCAATAATTGAAAATAAATAACAGAAGTCAGATTTATTTTTTGCATTAAAAATGACGCTTAGTTCAAATCTGTACACGAAATTTGCATTAAACACAGTCGTGCATGCAAAACAGGTTAGTATAAAATACACCTGATTTGTACTTGAGCTTCAGTTCGTGTTAGAATCTTGACGTAACGACCAGAAGAAATCTTTTCAGTGAAGAAATGAGGTGGCGAGCAATCGGGGGGGGGGGGAGCTTGAGGCTGGACAATGTCAATCTGAGGTAGCCACATGGCTAAATGTGCGTTGCAAGCCGCCTTTTTTCCAGCAACAAGCAGACATGTTGCTGGAAGTCCTAGGGCCTGTCCAATCACTTAAGCTAAATCCAATAGAACATATTTGGGACGCTCTAGGACGACGCATCGCGGGTCGCAATCCTCTTCCCAGGACCGTCCAAAAGCTCCGATCTGCACCCGGCCATGAATGGCAGTTACTCCGTCAAATTCTCATTGGCACCCCTGATTTTCAGCATGGCGAGTCACCTTTGCTTACATAAAGTTGTGAAGGAAGGTGGCTGATATTGAGGAATTCTTCCAAGTGGTTTGTATTCTCGGGCCACTGTTATTTGCTTTGCCGACATGAACTAAGTAATAAAAAGGGTTATTAGTTTCAGTATTAGATGCAATATGCCTATTAATTATAACCTTTTCACACGCTACTACCATATGGCAAATGTAGAATATAAAAGTTCATGCCAATGAAGACATCAATTGTACAGAATAGGCAAGTGTGAAAAAAAAAATCGTCAATTGTAATTGACGTCATATTTATATTTCTGTAGTATTGTCATCAGTTACATTAATGACTGAGTTTCTGCTCGGAAGTCCAACATCACCCATCTTCGTAACTTAAACAAAGTAGGAATCAATACCTTAGTTCAAGTTGTAAAACAATTGGCATCTAACCAAGAGTACCTTATTCAAATCCATATCCATTAAGCTGTGGAGAGGAATTTTGAGTTTTCTCACTTTCCTCTTCTATGCATTTGTAATCTGTAGTTCCCAGATTCGAGTCCAGTGTGTGCAACGTTGAGATTTATCTCCGCTAAATCCCCACCCTTCGGTCAGAAAGGGCATACCGATGTTTTTGGAAAGACAGACGTCCATCGGATGTGACGTTAAGCCGTGGTACTGTTTTCAGGAGAACCGTATCTTGTGCACGTTAAAGAAAATACACTGGATGGCCTTGACGGGAGGCTTCCATCTGTCTCTTAACACTGTCCAGTGAGTCCTTGTGACCTGACCATATTTAAACCATCGTGTGCAAAAAAATGCCGCTCAGAGATAAGACAATCAAAATCTATGTCTGATGCCAATCATTGGACTTTGCATTTAGGACTTAAGCCTACCATCATTTACCTATTATTGGTGGTACAGATTAAATTTACTCATTGTGCAGTTTATTGAATCTGGTAAGCAGTTTTGGAGAAGAAATTTTAGTCTTTCTTAAGTCTTTCTTTAGTTGCGAACCACTTCAAAATTTTACCAAAAACTGCGAACCACCCTTAAAAATCTGCATATTAATTTTAAATTAGCTGCTAGAGTATATATAATAGTAGCAACAGAGGTGTACACCTGTGGAATCTTATTATTTCAACAATACATACTATGCTAGTCGTTTAAGTAAGCGACGCAATGAAATAATTAAATAGTTGTAATCTTGTCATCTCTGCTAAGTTCGACTTTCTTGTAGATCTTTGGCTTATTATACTGAGAGACCCCTTTGCCAGACCTCTGTGAGAAGTAGTTGAGTAAGAGGTAATTAATTCTATTTTAAATATCGTCTTCGCATATATAAATACTGGGCAGGGAGCATTACTTGCCATACCCTAATTGCAATTTTGACAGCATTAGTTTCCATGTCAGAGATTTATCTACGCTAATCCCCACCCTGCCTTCTGACAAAAAGGCCACATCGATGGTCGTGGAAAGGCAGCAGACCATCAGATGGGACATTATTCTATGGACATTATTCATAAAATCTAAATCTTTATTATTATCATAAGAGGCTGTGCACGTTAAAAACACGCTGGATTACCTTGACGGGAGGCTACCATCTGTGTCGTAATAAATGCCCCGTGGGTCCCCTTTCCCAACCTTCTCTGCTCTTAGGGTCCTTGTGACCTAGCCATATAGCCCATTGTGGAAAAAAAAGTTTCGTCTTAGGGGTACTATTTTCAGTGACATTTACCACTGTCGCAAAGCTCAGCACAATAGTCAAAAGCTGAGTTGGGTTGTTTTATCGGCATTTCCCCCCAAAAAAGACTCAATAGTTCTGATTAAATAAAAATAATACTCCCCTCAAGCAGCTTCTTGCCATAGAGGTCTGACAGGAGCCTGCCAGTTTATACACTTAAGTAGGTCTGTTAGAAAGGAAAGGCGAGACCCCAGAAGAAAGACGACACAGACATCCATGCCTTAACCGGGGCTCGAATCCAGGTCCCTTTGAAGTAGCCAAGCATCCTAACCATTCGGTCACGATACATTTCGAATATCATCACATCTTAAAACTTCTTTATCAGCAGTGCTGATCAGTGGCTTAACTACATAACTTCGCACATTTTTCGCAAATAAGATTACATTATGAAGCTTTTGCATTTTTAGCTCGTTTTCAAAAAAACGAGTTACTGTTTCTACTTTGTTCGTCTGTAAACATTCAACATTTTTCTGTATTTAGACATAAATTTGAAATTCTTTTTGGATTGTATAGGTCGTGACGAAATTGTAGAATTCGCACTTTCCGAATCTCCCAATAGTTTTAATAGCGCCCTTTAGTGGCGGAGAAAGTTTGAAAATTGCCAAACTGTGGTTACCTAACATTTTGGGCCGAGTTGGGTTGTTTTACCCCTGAGTGGCACTTTTTTGCACACCATTGGCTAAATGGCCAGGTCACATGGACCCCGAAGGCTCAGAGAAGGTTGGGGGAGGGGACCCACTGGAACAGCTATTGGGAGACAGATGGTAGCCCCCCCCGTCAAGGCCATCCAGCGTGTTCTTTAACGTGCACAGGGTATGTCTCTCCCGCACCCGGAGCCACGGCTTAACGTCCCATCCGACGGACGGCGGCCTTTCCAAGCCCATCGGTGTCCCCTACTGACCGTGGGCAGGGCGGGGAATTTTGCGGAGATAAATCTCGACGCTGACCCAGCTGGGACTCGAACCTGGGAACTACAGATTACGAGCCTGGCGCGCTACCGACTGAGCCACCCCCCGCCCCATTTTGGGCCGAACGCTCCACTTCATGTCAATCTATGAAGTACTCAATATTCTGTTTAATCTATTCCACAGAAAAACTAAAAAAAATGCCCCCACACACTCAGAGGTGTTCACCGCTCCCTTTGTAACCACTACTTTGAACGAATATTGCAAACCAATGGTGGAGTGTGATTTTAATGGTGAAGTGTGAGGTTCAAGGAATTTGCAATGACAGCATCTATTTGCATCCACTCTTCTGTGGGACGCAATTTTTTTGTTTTAAGAGAGAAATGATTTGTTTGTGTATTTTAAAGATTCTAATAAAATAGAAATAGAGTTGGGTTGGGTTGTTTTACCTCTGAGTGGCACTTTTTTGCACACCATGGGCTAAATGGCCAGGTCACATGGACCCCGAAGGCTCAGAGAAGGTTGGGGGAGGGGACCCACTGGAACAGCTGTTGGGAGACAGATGGTAGCCTCCCGTCAAGCCATCCAGCGTGTTCTTTAACGTGCACAGGGTATGGCTCTCCCACACACGGGGCCACGGCTTAACGTCCCATCCGACGGACGGCGGCATTTCCATGTCCATCGGTGTCCCGTATTGACCGTGGGCAGGGCGGGGAATTTTGCGGAGATAAATGTCAACGCTGACCCAGCTGGGACTCGAACCTGGGAAATAGAAATAGAGAGATGTTCTAATAAAATACTGCTATTTGGCTTTATCCATTAGTTTGAATTTCCACAGTTAGAGAGTGCAAAACTTGGAAAATGGAATAATTATTATTCTCTTTCAAAACGAATTTACCAGGTGCAATATGTATTCTTTTAGTTATTTAATGCTGTAAGATCATTTGAAAGCGCGATTGTCGCATGCAAATTCTCTTCTCTCACCTGGCCTCGGGTCTTGCTCACTCGGCAGTTACTCAAGTTTTGCTGATTCAGGAAAAAAAACAGTAAGTAACGCGTAACAGTATGCCAAGCGAAAAGGAAGTGCTGCATAATTTTTTTGTGAAATTCTTCTTAAATTGTTTGCTTGAACTTGGATAATTACATTGGGCTGATTGGATTGAGTTCTTGGAATGCCTAGAAATTTCGGCCTTAATCCTTAAAGTGCCAAGAATGGGGAGTGGCTCAATTGGTAGCACGCCAAGGTCGTAATCTGTATTTCCGAGCGTCGAGTCCAACCTGGGCCAACGTTGAGATTTACCTCTGCAGAAATCCCCCTTCTTCCCCCCCCCGCCCTTTCCTCGGTCACTAGCGGACACAAATGATCTTGGATTGTTGGGTTGTTTTACCTCTGAGCGGCACTTTTTTGCACACCATGGGCTAAATGGCCAGGTCACATGGACCCCGAAGGCTCAGAGAAGGTTGGGGAAGGGGACCCACTGAAACAGCTGTTGGGAGACAGATGGTAGCCCCCCGTCAAGGCCATCCAGCGTGTTCTTTAACATGCACAGGGTATGGCTCTCCCGCACACGGGGCCACGGCTTAACGTCCCATCCGACGGACGGCGGCCTTTCCAAGCCCATCGGTGTCCCCTACTGACCGTGGGCAGGGCGGGGAATTTTGCGGAGATAAATCTCAACGCTGACCCAGCTGGGACTCGAACCTGGGAACTAGAGATTACGAGCCTGGTGCGCTACCGACTGATCCACCCCGCCCCGATGATCTTGGAAAGACCGCCGTCAGTCGTGACTCCGTATGCGAGAGAGCCATTCCCTGTGTACGTTAAAGAACACGCTGGACGCTGTATTCTTTTAGTTATTTAATGCACTAACACGTTGGTCTTGATGGGAGGTTACCAGCTGTCCGGTGGGTCCTCTCTCAACTTCTGAGCCCTCGGGGTCCATGTGACCTGGCCATTTAGCCCATTGTGTGCAAAAAAAAGTGCCTCTCAGAGGTAGAATAACCCAGCCACCTGGTTTCTAATAGCTGTCCCGTAGGTACCCTTACCCCCAACTTTCTCTGAGTCATCAGGGTCCTTGTGACCGGTCATTTAGTCCATTGTGTGCAAATAAGAACCCAGCCAAGAACTGAAATCCAAAATCTTATCGTGAAGTACGCTGAATAATAAGGTAACCTGAATTCAACGAACACAAGCAAATATAAGCTAGGGTTGCCAGCATTTTCACAATGAAATACAGGGCAGTGAATCCCCTTGGGAAGGGGGGGGGGATAAAAAGTTTTTGAATTAAAATATATATTTATTTGGAAAATTTATAACAGATAATACATTCAGTTAAGAAAAAACAACAACAACAAAAAATTTCATTCAAATGTATTTAGATCACAATAATTATTGTTAAATGTTAATATAATAATAAATACCCCTCAAGGAGCTGCTTGCCACAGAGGTCTGACAGGAGTCTGTCAGTTTATATATATATATGCCATAATAGAAGGTCTAATAGGATGGCAGGACCTCAGCAGAAAAACGATACATCCATGCCTTACACGGGGCTTGAATACAGGTCCCTTAGATCAGTAGCCAAGCGCGCTAACCACTCGGCCTAGGGACTTTTTCTTAAAATTGTTCCGCAGATATTTCGGACATCGCCAAATTTTGATGTCACACCCGAAAACACATGCGCTGCAAAAGAATTAGAACCCCGTATACTGAGAGGCGGATTAATATACGGTATCTGAAGGACTCAGGCTCAAAAGGTTCGTTCGAGAGGCATTAACTGTTGTGTAGGGGAGAAGTGTGGGTACTCAGTCTAAAAACATTTTTCCTTTTAGGTATGGGAAAAAATATACGTAGTTAAATAATTTGAATTACAGAAATGAATAAGTGGAAATTTTAATATGCATTTTATAAGTTTTGCACATACTAATAAAATAAACAAAAAGTTATAAAAAAAAATAGGTATTTTTAAAGTTTTTAATTTATATCTTCCTATAGGGCCCTAAAAAGCAGAAAATGACTTAAAGCGATCGATGGTGCAATTGGTCACTGAATTCGTATTCGCTTCAAAGGAAGGTAAGGCGCCGATTTACCTACTCGATAAAATTGCCGGCGCTCTATCTTCTTTCGAAGCGAATACGAACTCAGTAACCGATTGCACCATCGATGTGCTTTTGGTCATTTTCTACTTTTTAGGGCCCTATAAGAAATAGGTATTTTTAATTTTTTTTTTGTTGTCACTAAAAACAACTACCTTTAAAAGCTTTGATATACGATTCATAAACATCGGGCATATTTACCCCTCATTTGGAGTTAGGTTTATATGATTAGTGACAAAACCCAGATGCTCCACAAGAATGCACTAGATCTATCGGAATAATGCCACGTTTTACCACTATCTACCGTCGTGGCTGAACAGTATTATAGAAGTAAAGCCCAGGCTTTGGCAAAACCTAACTATAACTTCTTCCTGGGTTTAGTTAGGGATATTGCGAATCCAAGTTGACGCCATTGGAGTTAGGTTTGAGGTAGTCCACGACATTGAAGATTCAAGCTTTAATTTGAGATAGGACTCGCTAATGTCGACCCTCACGGAAGTCCGCCCCCGCCACATTTTATCAGGAGGGAATAGTGGGGGCGAAATTCGAAATAGTTTACGATCGTCATTATACGAACTTGCATTTGACACCTAACTCTCGTAACTGTTCCCAGCTGGGTCAGCGTTGAGATTTATCTCCGCAAAATTCCCCCGCCCTGCCCACGGTCAGTAGGGGACACCGATGGGCTTGGAAAGGCCGCCGTCCGTCGGATGGGACGTTAAGCCGTGGCCCCGTGTGCGGGAGAGCCATACCCTGTGCACGTTAAAGAACACGCTGGATGGCCTTGACGGGAGGCTACCATCTGTCTCCCAACAGCTGTTCCAGTGGGTCCCCTCCCCCAACCTTCTCTGAGCCTTCGGGGTCCATGTGACCTGGCCATTTAGCCCATGGTGTGCAAAAAAGTGCCGCTCAGAGGTAAAACAACCCAACTCGTAACTGTAGGCTCTCGCTTTCCGATGATATAGTAGAACGACTTTAAGATTTCCCGATTTTAAGGGGGGAAGAGAGCATGTGGGGATCATTTTTTTTATAAAAAGCATCACAAGCCATCATTCGTCACATAGCTCGTTACTTTTCGCACTCGCATTCAGGAGATATAGAGGAACAATCATTTTCATATTGTCCCCTTTTTTCGGGAAGAAAGCATGTGGGGGGGGGGGGGGGTCAATTTTTGTAGTCCATGACATTCCCCGCTCGGAAGATATAGCTTAAGAATATTTTTCACATTTCCCCCTTTTTTTTGGGGGGGGGGGGGTGAGAAAGCACGGAGGGCAATTTTTATAGCCTATGACACTCCGCGCGTCGCAAGCTCTCATTTGGCGCATAAGATATTTTCTACGTCGTGTTCGAAATATATGGTGGAACGTTTTGTCAAATCGACAAACCGACAAATGTCAAAGCCAAAAGCAATAGGAAGATAGGTAAAAATAAATATCTGATTTTATTTTGTTATAATCTGCCACTGGGTATACCTAATATAAAAGATTCATTAAGTTAATTTATTGAAAAAAAAAATCATGGACTTTAAAGGAATTCATCCATTATTCATTTAAAGTTTTCTCATCCATATCAGTAATACGTTGAATATTAATTTTAAAAATAAGTTCCTCAAAATAGTCTATCACAATTAATATTTTTATTCAGATTTGATATATTCATTATACTTTCCAGGTCAGAATATCGTATCTCTGTGATGACAGGTTTAGGCCATATTACGTATGCACGAGTCAATGATTCCTCCTTGCACAATTAACTGAAATTAGTAGGAAGAATCTACATTTGAATTCGAAGGAGGAGGTCCTGTCATTTGAACAGTGGCGGTTCATTGTATGCACGCAGATTGCATCGTCAACTTGCTATAATCACTGAGTAATTCAAATTTGTTTGGTTCATTGTAATTCATTCGGTACGTAAAGCAAAATGCGCAACTTTATTCATCATTAGAATGTTGCTATATTGGGGCATCCAGTTCACTTACAAAACCGGGGTCGCCACGGTATTAGAGGTTCTGTCGACTTGGTGGAAAAGTGTAATCAGTGGCGTATCCAAAGGGTTATATTCCCCTTACGCTAATTAAAATCATAAAATGAAAAAAAATAAGTACGTAGGATGCTGAATCCCCATGATCTCTCTCCCATCCTTTTCCTATAGTTCCTTTATTCTTTATTGCATTAGTATGTGATTGCTGAGTGACCAAAAAACCTATCTCCAAGGTAAAAAAAGAGTGCATTTGTGTAACTGAATGGTTTTATATCACTAGTGACGTCTTAATCACTTTCTCAACAATGCATTCATTAAGAAATTAATCAGAGACTTGAGATCTGGGTTAAATGACTGAATACCCATCGTTCTAATAGCATCAATACTCACAAATATATACAGTATTCGGTGTAGCTTTAATGCACTGTCCCACCAAAACAATATATCATCACGTACTTCTAGAGTGCTGAAACAAGCTTTTACAATTAAGGTTTCAAATTTACTAGCTTTCGAAATACAGAACTAAACCGTAAATTCCGACGCTCTCGGTGGTCAAGCCAAAAGCTCTCCTCTCCGTTCATTCTTGTAACATAAACACAGGGAGATCTCTCCACAGCTACTCAACTCTAAAGCATCCCGCGGTGCATTGTACGAGTTACGACATGGTCCCAAATTCCCCTTTACAGTGCTAAGGGAAGCTATTAAAGGAGGAGGGGAGATGGAATTGCGGATGGGAACATTTCTGATAATATTCTATCAAGGAAGACCAACTGTGCTATCAGGAATTACTTTATCTAGCGTATTGAATTAACTACAGAAAGACTAATAAAATTTAAAAAAAAAATGTGTTTCCCCATTGAGATTTAAATAGTTTGTTATATTTCTGAGAAGGATACGGATGGTATGCCGTTTTACGTATTTTTTACGAGGCGTAAGTAATGGACCTATTTTTATTATTAGGTTTTCTTTGGGGTGACTGTTCAAATCTAAAAGTACGTAAAATGCAAATCTTTCATAAATTATGGCTGCATTAACCCGTTGTTGGGGGCGGGGGGTGGCTCAGTCGGTAACGCGCCAGGCTCGTAATCTGTAGTTCTCAGGTTCGAGTCCCAGCTGGGTCAGCGTTGAGATTTATCTCCGCAAAATTCCCTGCCCTGCCCACGGTCAGTAGGGGACACCGATGGGCTTGGAAATGCCGCCGTCCGTCGGATGGAACGTTAAGCCGTGGCCCCGTGTGTGGGAGAGCCATACCCTGTGCACGTGAAAGAACACGCTGGATGGCCTTGACGGGAGGCTACCATCTGTCTCCCAACAGCTGTTCCAGTGGGTCCCCTCCCCCAACCTTCTCTGAGCTTTCGGGGTCCATGTGACCTGGCCATTTAGCCCATGGTGTGCAAAAAAGTGCCGCTCAGAGGTAAAACAACCCAACCCGTTGTTGTCTTACGACTTTATAAGCTCACATATACTGGCATTTCGTGTGTGCTGTACCTGATGATTCATTTGAAAAACTATTATGAAATGATTTTCTGTTTTTTGAAAAACAAAATATTTTAAACATCAAAACTTTTATTCTCAAATAAATCTAAAAAACAATCAGACTGCCCTTTAAATGTCTCCAGTAAAGATCAACAGCAGGGAAGTGTTAATTTTCTTGTTTCAAGATTGTTAGAAAACGAAATAATCACTGCAAGTATTTAGAAACAGGTATTTTTAGGAGTAGAAAGTAGTTTTAGTTCAGTTCCAGCTGTTAGGGGGATAGCTATGGAATTTCTTAGGCCAGCGCCATCCAAATTTAATATTTCTCAGTTTTAGTACCATCAGATTTAATTTCGGATTGTATTTAAAGCTCTCCTATTTGAGGAACTAGTAGAAAATTCCTATTTTTATTTTTTTTCCAAGGTTGTTTTGCTGAGATTTTGCCTCTCACAATACTTTTTCTCCTACTGATGATTTCGTTAGTCTCACAGGTCTTGCCTGTGACAAATTTACACTGAATTCTACGCAATCTTGTCATCCTTATAACATATAGCTGATGGAGGAGTATCTGTTTTTTTCCTGTAACCATGGGAGCAGCGATATTCTCGTGAACGAAAACATTTTTCTAGGAAAAGTGTGTCTCACTACAGTTGTTTCCATCTTTACAAAGTTAGAGTACATGCTTACTCAGTGCACTATAGAGCTTCTTGTTTCACTTAAAGGACAAACATCTTGGTGTTTATGTAGCCAGCAAAGTCCTAATATAGCAGTTTCCGATCTGTCCATAATGAATTCGCCATAAAAACTAGCCGTACTACTGTTGGCTGGTTGCTCCACACTTGGCAGCTGTTTAGGCACGCCGTGTCACGTGACTCGGCAGCTGCCGGCCCTGAACCCAATGGCAGGTGGGGGCTGCAATGGCCCGGGCCAGAAGGCTTGTTGGGCACGCAGCCACAGCGGCGCCACCAGACGTGGCTTCGGGTGGTGGCTGGCTCTGTGGCCTCAACAGACTGCACGATGGCTTTCAGAATGTCTCGCGAGGTTGGTGGGTATCCCCGGGCGGTACTCACGCAACTTGGTTCCTCATACTTGGCGCTTTACATCAACACCACCTGATTTCTTTATGCATTAAAATTTCAGTTTTACTTTTTTTCCACTATACATATGGATATAATAATCCCTTTGCTATAATTAGCAACATCTTAGAGCTTTTACCGAGAATGGCTTTTCTTTCTTCGAACATACTTGTTTTATTTATAAACTTTGGAGTTGTAATACAAAGAAACATATCTTGAGATTAGGTACTTTCGATTATACAGATCACTAACTGCCCAACTTAGTTTTAGAACTAGTTTTAGTCTGCAATTTCGTTTACGTTAAATCTGTATTTGAATTATTGGCGTCAAGAACATTTATGAAAACTTAAAAAGCATTTTTAAAAACTTGTCAAGGAAAAGACTTGAATAATTATTTTTACGGTAGGACCCCGATTATCCAGCCTTTGTTTTATCCGACATTCCACGTTCTCCTAGTTGAGTCTTCGCCAAAACATCGGAGAAGTCTGTGTTTATTCAAGAACTCCTAAACGCTGAGCTCAAGTATTACCAAATTCGGTATACAGCTCATCTCATTGTAAATTAGTGGAACGTAAGGATTTGGACCTCATAAAATTTAGCCCCCACCTCCGCAAAAAAAAAAAAAACCGCAAAATGTATAATAAATAAGCGAACGAATTCTTAATAATAGTCCTCCGTTGACGTAATAATTAAGCCATGTTCACATGAGACTCGCCCACTGATTGACTATTCGGTAGTGATGTGATGTCCTTTTAACAGTTTTGAAACAATTTATGCGTTCTGCGTTTTTAATGTCATTCATATTTATCCGACATTTTCGGTTATCTACCGATCCTTCGTTCCAATTTAAGTGGGTCGGAGGTGGCCGCTTCGTAATCTGCAGTTCCCAGGTTCGAGTCCCAGCTGGTTTTGCAGAGATAAATCTCAATGCTTACATTGAGATTTATCTCTGCAAAACTCGCCGCCCTGGGACATCGATGAACTTGGAAAGGCCGCCGTCTGTCGGATGGGATGTTAAGCCGTGGCTCCATGTGAGGGAAAGCCATACCCTGTGCACGTTAAAGAACACGCTGGATGGCCTTGATGGAAGGATACCATCTGTCTCCTAACGGGTGTCACAGATCCGGAGAGCTCAGAGGTTTGGCTCCATCAAACTTCTGAGTCCTCGGGGTCTGTGACCTGACCCTTTAGCACATTGTGTGCAAATGAGTGCCGCTCAGAGGTAAAACAACTGAACTTTGTTGAAGCAAAATGAATTGGCCCTAATAAAGTGGTCAGTGAGTGTAAGTACTTTGGGAACTTATTCTGAGGAATTTACAAGGAGCATTGCAAGACCAATAAAATTGCGTAGGTAAGGCGTATAACAATGAGGAAAGGTATTCATATTATATTTCTATCAGTTATGGAGAGGTTAGTATGGCTGATTGGGGATCTGGGTTGAGTCTCGGGGAAGACTTGGATTATTTATGTTTTCTTTTTTGTTGAGATCTCGCCTTCGTCACAGATCTTTGTAGCATATCATACTGATAGGCTCTTGTCAGACCTCTGTGGCAAATAGTCTCCGTGAGATGTAATTGTTTTTTGTATTAATAATATTTAGAAGAATAAGATTTAACCCTCTACTACTCAGATTTTTCCTTCTTGTGTCAAAAAAATAGCAAAAATACTTGTTTATATGAACCTAGAAAGTAAATTGATTTGTTGAATTTCGCCTTTATTGAATTTTATTTGTGACTCTCAGGTCATAATGGACCTTAACGATGACTTCATGTTGTCCAAAAATTGTTCCTGTTATAAAATATGCATAGAATATTTTTTTATTCAAATATAAGTACAGAATTGTAAGGGAAAATTAAGAATCAAATGTCCAAAGATACAAATGCTTAAAAATCGCAGGAAACGTAGAGTGACATAAATAATTTTACATCTTGCATTTCTACTTTCAGTTAATCACTGGTAAAAATAGGTTTTATGAAGCAGCTTTCCTGGTTATGTGTGACAGACTAAAAATCACGTTTCCTATTTATTCCCACATCAGATTAATTGAAATTATAATTTGTTTTGCTTGTCTAGATTTTCTTCATTGTCATTGTCATGTGCAAGAAAGAAACTTTAGTCATGCATCTTGTGATGCAATGTTTTCCAACAGTGAGAGAAATGGTGCTTGGCTTCATATGGTTTGTCCTGTTGGAAGATTGTCATGCATTACTTTAACATGCACTTTCACTAACGGAATTCCCCGTTCTGCCCACGGTCAGTAGGGGACACCGATGGGCTTGGAAAGGCCGCCGTCCGTCGGATGGGACGTTAGGCCGTGGTTCGTGTGTGGGAGAGCCATACCCTGTGCACGTTAAAGAACACGCTGGATGGCCTTGAAGGGAGGCAATCATCTATCTCCCAACAGCTGTTCCAGTGGATCCCCTCCCCCAACCTTCTTTGAGCCTTCGGGGTCCATGTGACCTGGCCATTTTGCCCATGGTATTGCAAAAAAGTGACGCTCAGAGGTAAAACAACCCAACCCACTAACGGCTAGTTCACTTAATACTCTGTAAAAAGGCTCTAGATATTTTAATTTGATTAGGAAGCGAAAGTAACAGAAATAACATTTAGGTGGGAAGTCATCTATGTTATAAAAATTCTTGACTTCATCTGTATTATATATGTAATTTTGTGCACCGACCCTTTATAATGCGAGATCTCAGAAATGTGACTGCTCTGACGATAATTTTTGAACCAGCCCATTTAAGATTTTGCATAGATTCGACCGTTGTTTTCAGACTTTTAAAACGTTTACACTTTTGCGTAAGAAATGGTGTTTTATACGGAAATTTAAGCCTGTAACAGTGTTTCTTCCACGCAACGCCCTCGACAATGAATGTTAATGTGACTCTTGGCAGATTTCCAACAGCACACATAGAAGTGCGAGCCACTTCCTTGGTTTGTTGGAAAGTTTTTCTTTTGGTCTTTTAAACAGATTTGGATACTTCATAATTTTTTTAAGTACGTGAACGCTTTATTTCAATTTTTATAAACGGTTTTCCCGTGACACTCCGTGTTGCGTTAAAAATTTCAAGTCCCTGCCTACAATAGAACTTGATTTTGAATATTTGCTTCCTCATATATCTCTTGCCATATTATATTGATATGCTGCTATTTGAAAACTATGGTAAGCAATTGCTTAAGGGCTATTTGTGTTATTATTTAACGCGTCAGAAACAATTGAAACGGGAATTTACTTGCTAGTAGCATTAATAAAGACAATTTAACTGACAACTAGAACACAGAAAAAGTTGAGCGTCGCTTTTTTATGACGTTTTATGCTTTTATAAACATAATTATTAAGAACACGCTTGAAATCCATACCTACAAAATATGTAACATGCATATATCAGCCATGTGCGGTTGTCATTCAAATGATTATAGTTCCTTTTCTGTCATGTTATGAATCTTAGCCTGTATTGGATGTGGGATTCAAGACCTTGTGTAATCAAATATTTTCATCTTCATCAAGTAAGTCACATTTATTGAAGTACCTATGTTGATTGATATCTGTGATAAGCAAGACTTTCCTGTACATATTTTTCTCTAACATTCGGTAGGAAATCCATCTTTAGTTGTGCCTAGAACATCGCCTTTTTTTTTTTATCTTCCCCTTGAAATATGATTTAGAGATTAATTAGTATTTATCTAAATATTATGCTTCAAAAGAAAACGCTTAGGCTAATTTTATTAATATTTTGCCTTACGTGTATGGGTTTAAAAGCTTTGAAACCATACTAAGAATATTTATGATCTCAGTTCTTTATGACCATATTGGTTTTAATATTTATTAAGCTCTAAAACTAAATCAATGTCAAAACAAAATAGGTTAATCTAAAAAAAGGGGCCAATGTGTTAATTTGAAACTTATGAATGCTAAATAAAGAATTTGATTTTTGTGAAACCCTCATGCCACCTCGCCTTTCATTTATCATTTGCCAGTTCACCTTTTAACAATAATTTCATTCATAATTGAATAGAAAAAATTTCGCATCCCCCTTGGAATGTTTTCACGTTTCCCAATTTCGTAACTCCCTATCTCGAGATTGTTCTGGTCTATTTCTTACGTATAAACGAACGCAAACGATGTAAAACGTATTAACGCAAACGAATTTCCTGAAACTCATGAAAGCGTGTCCTTTTTTTTTCTTGTGGTACTTTTATTGCTAAGTAGAAATTCTCAAATAATTGATCATTTTTAAGTTATTACAAAATAAATTGGCATAGGAACAAATGGACTGCGTCAGATAAAACCACGTTTCAAACTGAGCGCTTTGTTTCACTTTCGACCGACGATGCGTGGATAAGAATGAAACCAATCGGTAGGTCATGTACTAAGTACTGCAGTCTCGGTTGGAGCTTCGGAACCTCAAGTTACGCAGCGAGCTCTTCCTTGGCTGTTCACAAACGCATTGGTCACAGGGCCTAAGGGAATCTTTAATAATTGCAATTTTATTCACTTGTTTATGCCAAAGCCTGTGTTAACAATAGCCTAAAAAGCTTGGCGTCTGATAAATGAAATTTCAAGCCGTGGATCCGTGTGCGGAAGAACATATCGTATGCATATTAAAGATTTCAGCTTTCAGCTCTGAGGCCTCGGATCCTTGTGACTTGGTAGTTTATCTGGTTGTGCAACAGAATAAGTGTGCTAGTCATGACTGAATGACTTATTTAAAAGGTCATATTTTTCGGCTCTTATTCATTGTCTTGTGTTAAGTTAAACGTAAAACAAAAATATTTTGGTAACATTAATGATACCAAAAATGCAATCATGCATCAATGCATGATTTGATAACAAAATGCATCATGAAATCCCAAAATGAACTACGTGTAAAAACGTATTTTCAGTATGTTTTTCCCTTTGGCCAGTAGAAATCGTGAAATCTTCCACTGCGTAATCGTAGTGCTTGTTTACATTAGGAACAGCAATATTGGCATCTGTTTGGGAGATATTTCTCTTGTGCTAGGTGACTTCAATGCTAAAGTTGGTACTAACTTTGCCCTTTGAGCTGGAGTTTTAGGTCCCTTTGGCTATGGTAGTTCCAATGGCAATGGGGAACGTCTCCTAAAGGTAAGTAAACTTACGGTTTTCGAATAACAAACACATATTACAAACATCGGGACATTTATAAATACACATGGAGCCCTGATGGGTTGGTTGCACAGGTGTATGATAAATTATATTTTACTTAACAGCAAATGGGCTAGTTCAGTTAGGAATACCAGATCATATAGGGGAGCCGAAATTGGGTCTGACCATTACCTGATCAAAAGTGTCTTGCAGCTAAAGCTTAAAAAATGTTGTGCTAAGGTTAATAAATTTAGCTTTAACACTAAATGTCTGAAAGATTCAGATATAGCCAAAGCATGCCATGATAAGCTACTTAGTCATTATGACAATCATGGTTTTCTTACTGCTGAAGTTGAGAAAGAATGGGATCAGTTTAAACAGGCATTTCTTGAAACCAACAGTACTCTTTTGGGTAAAAGAGAACAGAAGAAACAAAATTATTTGAGTGATAAGGCTATGAAACTTATTTCTGAAAGAAGGAAGTGCAGGATTAATATGAATCAACACCCTACTAGTCCTAACAAGAAGGCATTGCAACAAGCTTAATAAACATGTAAAGGATCAGTTAACAGCTGATAAAAATCTTGGCTTGATAGCTTGGCTGACAAAGCAGAGGAAGCAGTACTCAAGAGGTTGTACCAGATAGTATTCTGTGTGGGAAGAAACAGGTACACAGGGATTGAGAGATAAACATGGTAAGGTGATTGAAGTTGAGAATCTTGTGATGACTAGGTGGTCTGAGCATTTCAGAGATGTTTTAAACAATGTGATTATTTCTACTTCCATTGTTTGTAATGAGGATACATGCATTACTGGCTTTTAATGTTGGCACCATGGTCATTCTGAAGTCGCTTTTTGGTATCTCTTAAATTAAAACTCATAAATCTGGGGCGGATGAAATCACCACTGAAATGCTTAGAGCTGGGAACACTTGTGTTGTCACATGGCTGACTGAAATTTTGAATATTTTTTATGATAAAAGTGTTCCTAAGGATATTTACTAGAGCTATTATTATTCCTATTTTTTTTTTAAAAAAAAGGTGATCGTAGTTCTTGTAATAATTATAGGGGAATTAGTTTACTTTCTCTTCCAGGTAAAGTTCGTTGTATTATTATACTTAATAGAATTAAGAATTTGGTTGATGGACAACTGCGTGATGAACAGTGTGGATTCAGAAGTGGTAGGAGATGTATTGATAAAATATTTTCACTTTGGCAGATTCTTGAGGAATCTTTAGAGTTTCAGAGACCTGTGGTATAGCTTTGTTGATTTCAAAAAGTCTTTTGACTCTGTTGATCAACATAATTTGTGGTTGATTGTTAGATCATATGGAATACCTGATAAGTTAATTAGTGTAATGAAAGTTCTCTATAATAACACTGAATCGTGTGTGAGAGTTGGTACGTCTTGCAGCGATAGGGTTTAGCATTGCTAGTGGAGTTAGACAAGGGTGCATATTATCTTCTTTTCTCTTTTGTTTGGTTATTGAATATGTTATGCGAAATTCTTTGCAAGGAAAAGATTTTGGCCTTAAATGGTCTAGAGATTTCAAAATTACTGCTTTGGATTATGCAGATGATTTGGCTCTGTTGGTTAATGATGTTGATGAGATGAATTCTTTCATTAGGTCTGTTGATAAGGCAGGTAATAGAATAGGTTTGGTGATAAACAGAGAAAAAAACTAAAGTGATTAAAATTGGTGAGGCAGATGGTGCTTCAGTTGCTTTGAATGGCTGCACTCTTGAGCAAGTGTCTCCGTTTAATTATCTTGGAAGCTACGTAATAGATACTGGCTAAAATTAGACTGTACAATACACTGGTAGAAATTGAGAAAAGAACACATTAACAATTGAAACGTAATATATGAGATTTATTTAGTAGAAACAAGTTGTTGAGAAAGGACAGTGATCACACGTGTGAAGTGATTCAATGATCATTTTACCTTTTAATGAGTATTACATTTTACAGAAGGCACATTTTAATAAGGTGTTGAACCTCCTCGAGCAGTAATACAAGCTTCCAATCTGGTATGCAATCGGTCGTACAAATGCTGGTTATCACGCTGAGGAATACCATTCCATGCACTTTCAACTTGGACGTCTAATTCAGCGATGGCCATTGCCTTCCGCCGAAGTGTCTTTGTCTGAATCAGTCCCAGACATGCTCGATTGAAAACAAGTCCAGAGAGCGTGCTGGCCAAGAGAGTTGGTGCACTGCCTGAAGAGCATGTTGAGTTGCCCGGGCGGAGTGTGGGCAGCGTTATCCTACTGGAATATCGCATTTGGGGATTACACTCAAATGTGACAAGACAACCGACTGTACGATGTCGCTAACATAACCTATATATAACATATGTATTGCTATTCAGTGTACCCTGTACAAATACCAGACACGTACGAGAGTGATAGCTAATCGCTCCCCACACCATGATGCTGGCGTGGGCCCTGTGTGTTGCTGGTGGATGCATGATGGAAGAAGCCACTCACCTTGTTGCCTTCGGATGTGTATACGACCATCAGACACTCCTAAGCGGAATCGGCTTTCATCACTGAATCCACAGATTGCTATTCTTCCATCCAATGAACTCGTTCTTGAGACCACTGCAAGCGTTCTCGACAGTGAAGAGGTGACAGTGGTTACCACTATGGACTGTGTGGCACTGTGCACTGTGTACATGCCACTGGCATGTGCGCCCACAGTCCTGCTCCTAAAAGACGATTGCGTATCATTCTTGTAGACACCCTTGGTACGACAGAAGATCGAATTTGTGATACCATAGCAGTCCGCTCTGCTACCGCCGCCCTCCTGATATGCCGATCCTCGTGTGCATCCGTAACTCTGTGTTGCCCTGAACCATGTCTGCGAGTGTGCGAATGCTCTTCAGACCATCGACGCCACCATTTAACCCCTGCTCATACCTCTCGTCCAATGCAGTGTGCAATTTGATGAAAAGACCAACCTGCTTCCCGAAGACCCACTATACGACCTCGCTCATACTCCGATAACTGAGCAAATGTTGTGCGCCTGCATCATCTAGGCATGGTAGCTTCTTCAAAGAGCACTGAGCAACATGACACAAACAAATAGCTTCTTTCTTCATGCCCTAGTCTTTAAATACGCGCTGCGTACATTTGCATGTTGTCGTCCTCTGTGACGTCATTATTTCATCCAATGACTTTCAATCTTGGATTACGGTTTCTGCTGCCCTTAACTCTTAATATATAATATGACGTTCCTAAAGGAATTCCTTCTGGGTGTCCTTTTTTCAATTTTCTCCAATATAGTTTGGTTCCTTCTAAGGTTAGGTATGGTAGTGAAACATCAACCCTTTGTAAACAGGATAACAGAAATCTTGATGCCTTTGATTCTAGATGCTTACGCAGTATCTTGGGCATTGAGTGGTTGGACTTTCTATTAAATTAACTTTGTGTTAATTAAGGGGTTCGATTTTGTGAGTCGTGGCTGGACTTTAAGTAACTGATGTTATTAATTACTTAACGTTGTTAGACTTTGTGAGTAATGATGAGGTTAGGAGAAGGAGTCATCAACCTCTTTTGAGCAGCATATTGTGTAGAGAGAGACTGCGTTGGTTTGGCCATGTTTTCCGTATGCATAGCTGCAGATTGGCAAACAGGATTATGAACAGTGTGCCCAAAAGCTTCAGGAAAAGGGGAAGACCTAGGATGCGTTGCAGACAGTATCAAACAGGACCTTGCTGGAATTGGCCTACAGTGGCCAAATGCAGTAGCTCTAGCTCAGGACAGACAGCTATGGAGAGCAAAATTTGTACAGTTTGGTAGGACCTCCGTAGCCCATGACTGCATGTGGATTTTGTATGTATGTATTAATTATTTAGTTCCCTCATAGAGCCTCATCCAGAATTTTGTAAGGAGGGGGGAGATCGTTTCATTAGTGGAATGATTTAAAGGGGAAAGCCATTCAAATGACTTGGTGATCTAAGAGGGGATTTGACTCTTTTTCTGACTGTTTTGAAGAGAGATGGGGGTTGGTGCTCTACGTAGTAGAAAGTTTCACAAGCATAAATTTCCCATAAGGATGGCATAGTATAAAAAAGATTACTTCAAGGGAGTATTGTCAATCGTTCTTCCTTTTGATATTTTTTCCTTCTTTCTCTCCAATGAATTTTGTAAAAGTCTTGTAAAATTTTGTCAAGTGAAGAAATATACGTGAAAATATAACATTTTCTAATTTAATTCAGCAGTTTCGTAATCACATGAGACCGAGGGTTGGCTCAGTCAGTAGCACATCAGGCTCGTGATATGCAGTAGTTCCTAACGATGAAAGCAGGTCAATTCCAAATTGAGGTATCTAAAGCCTTAAATGCAGGCCCGTAACCAGAGGAGGGTGGCTCAGCCATACTAGGACTCCTGTAAGACCCTTATAGCAAACTCTTTAGTCTGTTTGAATCTTTTAACGTTTGCTATTTTATAACACAAGGATTCATTTGCATTAGAGATGTCAACGCAAACATTTGTGGTTGCTCGCTCGCTAGTTTCGACTCATATTTTATCTCAGGCTCACAGATCCAATTCTTATTTTCAGAAATATTCTTTGGTCGGCAACTCCAACAAATACTAAAGCCCTCTTCCTCCTGTTGCTTTCGGCTGCTTATGTGTGCTTAAATGTAACATAAAATATCCTTTGAAGACTTAGAGGCAATTTTAAGAAATAGGAGTTGGGTTGGGTTGTTTTACCTCTGAGCGGCACTTTTTTGCACACAATGGGCTAAATGGCCAGGTCCAGGTCATATGGACCCCGAAGGCTCAGAGAAGGTTGGGGGAGGGGACCCACTGGAATAGCTGTTGGGAGACAGATGGTAGCCTCCCGTCAAGGCCATCCAGCGTGTTCTTTAACGTGCACAGGGTATGGCTCTCCCACACATGGGGCCATGTCCCATCCGACGGACGGCGGCCTTTCCAAGCCCATCGGTGTCCCCTACTGACCGTGGGCAGGGCGGGGAATTTTGCGGAGATAAATCTCAACGCTGACCCAGCTGGGACTCGAACCTGGGAACTGCAGATTACGAGCCTGACGCGCTACCGACTGAGCCACCCCCGCCCCCAAGAAATAGGAGAGGCTAGTCGTAGACCAAGACATTGTTCTCCCAAGATCACAACTATTCAAGACGACTGCTGTCTGTCTTTAACAGTAAGACGACGTAGGAAATGACCGCTAGGCAAACTGTCTCGCGAGCTATTGCTCACAGGGATAATATAATAGTTTCAGGGCATACAGCAAGGAGGCTGCACGAAGACCGATTGTTTTGCCCCGTCATTCCCTTCAGCCGGTACCGTAGTTTTAGTTTTGCTCCCCGACATTTAAAAAAAAAAAGAATATCAAGCCATTCATTGAAATCGCAAATATGCACCCACACAGAAGAAAAAGATACACACCTATTCACTAAATAATCTAATTGATTATAATAATGATATTTTTCTGGCTCTATATATTATTATCGAAGATATTGTGTAATATTTTTATTTAATTTTGCGCCCTGTGCACCTGTTGCAACTGCCTAGTTTCGGCACTGTCTTCAACCGAAGAGCTCGTTTGACATGGTGCAGACAATATATCTGTTTTGTGCCTAGGACAATAGGCAAATGTGCATATTGCGTCATCGCAGATGAATCCAGATTCAGTTTGAACACTGATTATCGACATGTGCTCATTTGGAGAGAACAAGGAACTCGCTACAATGGCTGTATAACATCAGAAATTTTCAGCAGCCATTTTGGCGGCGGTAGTGTGATGTGGCCGCACATGTTTCATATCTTTGAGAGAGACTGACTGCCAGAGATATAGAAACCAGATTCTTCCACTTAATAATGAAGCTTTTCAAGGGTGTTTTTGAACCAGTTCCCCGAGGCAGTTGAATCCACATGAATCCAGTTGAGCATGTGGGGCACGCCCTGGGAAGGTGAATCGTAAGGGTCCACAGCCTCATTCCCCATCCCATAACCCTTTTCTAACTCTCAGACCTGCTCTTATGAAGGATTGAGCTTCATCATCCCAAAAACTTATCAACCGTCTTATCAGTAGTGGAAAAATGCTGGATTTTTTCATTTTTCCCATGTTCTTATTAGTTACCTTACAATACGTTTCCATACGACATTTAAATGTTTGCTGCAAACTGTTTTGAGTTTCACTGTTGTCCATTATCCTTTAATCTTTAGCATCTGTGTAAATTTGTTAAGTCTAGCTTCTAATTTTTCCAGAGGAGCTACCTGCAAAGGAAAAAAGGAAATCTTGAATGCCCTGTGGCTGGTATATAGTAATTTGTTAGTATTAAAATTAAACTCTGTGTCCACCCTTGTACCTTTCGGGTCCCATCCATATATTTGTCTGCCTTTTAATGTGACATAGAGTTAGCACCCTTTCCTTCTATATCAGTCTTCTATTTTTGGCAAAAAGTCGAATATTGTCAAACCTGAACATGTATATAATATTTTATTTCGGATTTCATATATATATAATATTTTACCTAATATACATCAATTATTTTGTTAAATTATTATATTTATTATTTTACATAGATTTTAATGTTTCTCTAAAAGACTGTTAAAAAATATGAAATCCAGGCTCATAGCAAAATTTATTAGAATAGTATATAAAGTAACATAAGAAAGTGAGTAGTGAAAACGAAGAACAAAGTAATGAAAGCACACCTTTATATATTAAAATATAGTTATCTGGAGCTCAGATCCACTATCCCCACCGCATACTTTCTCTCCACAAATATGGTATAGTAATCTGACAAGTTAAAGTCCCAACTGTGCCCGCGTTGCGATTTATCTCCGCTAACTCGTTAATAATTTATCCTGTTCTGCTCTCGGTGAGAAAGGGGACAATGATGGGCTTTGAAAGGCGCATCTGTTGGATGAAACGTTAAGCCGTGGATCCGTGTGCAGGAGAGCCATACTTTTTGCACGTTGAAGAACACTGAATGGCCTTGACGAGAGGTTTCCATCTGTCTCCTAACAACAGTGTAATGAATCCTTCCTCTTATACTTGGGATCCTTCTGCTTGGCCATTTAGTCCGTTTTGTTTGCGCAAATGCGCCACTCAGAGGTAAAACAATCCATTTTCCCAAAAAATTTTGAAGTTAGTGGCAGAATGTTGTATACAAATGTTTGCTCCTGTACCTAGATCCCTTACGAAAATTTTACAGCTGCCATTATGCATAAACTCATCTGAAGATTCAGGTTCGAGTCCCAGCTGGGTCAGCGTTGAGATTTATCTCCGCAAAATTCCCCGCTCTGCCCACGGTCAGTAGGGGACACCGATGGGCTTAGAAAGGCCGCCGTTCGTCGGATGGGACGTTAAGCCGTGGCCCCGTGTGCGGGAGAGACATACACTGTGCACGTTAAAGAACACGCTGGATAGCCTTGATGGGAGGCTACCATCTGTCTCCCAACAGCTGTTCCAGTGGGTCTCCTCCCCCAACCTGCCCAACCTCTGAGCTTTCAGGGTCCATGTGACCTGGCCATTTAGCCCATGGTATGGCCGAGTGGTTAGCACGCTTGGCTACTGATCTAAGGGACCTGGGTTCGAGCCCCGGATTAGGCATGGATGTGTGTGTCGTTTTTCTGCTGAGGTCCTGCCATCCTCTCAGATCTCCTACTGTGGCATATAAACTGACAGGCTCCTGTTAGACCTCTGTGGCAAGCAGCTGCTTGAGGGGGTATTTATTTTTTTTTTTATGGAAAAAAGCGCCGCTCAGAGGTAAAACAACCCAATCCATCTGAAGATTCATAGAATTTTAGTATAAAACATTTAGCTGGTAGAAAAATACGTATGAAATATGCATAAGCTTTACAATGCAAATTTCCGAAAAGCTTATTCTTATTTAATCTAAATTTTTCTCTCAGGTAATAAAGTATTGAAATAATTTATCATTTCTATTATTAAATAACAGGTCTTTGAAGACTTCGGTTTAAAATAATGTATTACTTTCGGTTGATTGATTTGTTTAGCTTGATACTTCTTTGAACATTTTCTAAGATTTCGAGTACAACGTTAGTGCAATCCTTTGAACTCTGTCTGAGTATTTAAACCCTGGAGCTCCGAAATAACATTATCCTGCTTCGAAACAAGTTCCAGAGGTTCGACCTTGTGTCACGTGACACCTTGGGCGAGTTCATTGTCTCGATTTTCAGGCGGGATATTTACTGGGTAATTGCCTTTGCGAGGAAGGGATGACTAGTTCCGTTGAGAGAGAGGATAAGATTAAAATTATTTCTCCGTATTTTCCGGTTCCCGCCCCACGACCAGTTTTGGTTTTTGCCTTTTTTTTATTTAAATCACCATCACTGCTGAAGTTTTCGAGCCTGCCTGTTTATGTTGTTCAATAAATTCTCAAAAGTGGTTTTTTATTAGGAATGGATCTCATGTGTTGTCAATAGGGAGTAACATTCAGAACCCAGTCACTTCTTAAATAAACTTTTAGTTGAAAAATGAGACTGAATATAAAATTAGAGATATCAGTTAAATCTTATCTAAATCGTGAATTTCAATAATATTCGATACATATTTAAAGAGTCGTGGAGTCTAGAAAGCCTAACACAGCAGTAATAGTCAAAATAATTTATTAAAAAATTCAAACATTTTTTTTTCAAGACTTTTTTTAAGTTGTTTTGTTAAGTTTGTTAAGTACTTTGTTAAACGTTTCACCTCCCATAACTTCTTAAATATGGAGCGAATATTGTTGGAAAGATTTAGATTTAAGATCTTAAATTCGTCTGTAATTGCATTTTTACAATAAATTCTGTTTAAATTCTAAATCTAGGTTACTGAATTCTGAGTCTAACTGCTTATTGAGAAAACGTATGTTTGTTTCCAATAAAGTGGCCAATAAGTCTAGTGTATGATCTGAAATTTTTAGAAACATCATCTAATACAGTGGTTCTCAACCTTTTTAGCTGTGGTAACTCCTGAATTGCTGACCAGGTCCCTAAAGTTTATTGCAGGGTTGTGGAGTACGCACAGAAATTCCGATTCTGATTCCTCTTTTTAAAAAATGATGCTCTGGTTGGTGCATTTTTACCAGAGAGAGTCACTAAAACTAAATATTCAAAAACAGCAGACTTCGTCGGAACTCTCAAAAATAAATAAGCATTGAAAAATGAAAAATATTTTCAGAAAAGAAAAAATTAATGGCATTAGTGTCTGAAATGGGAAACGTGTTTATTATTTAAGTGGTTTAACCACCATAGCTGCCATTGACGTCACACACAAAAGCATATTTTATGAAAATTTTCATTGAGGTCGGAGTCGGTAAAAATATTCCGACTCCACTACTCCACAGCACTGGTCGAAAGTTAATTGTGTAGACATAGAACAATAATTAGAAAGGGGTGATTTTCGGTTTTTTGATGTAAGTACTCTATTATAGTGTAACCAAAAAATAAACGCTTCGCGTTTATTAAAAAAAAAAGATGCAAGTATTATTCAGACACCAAATAAATAAAATAAAAATAAATACCCCCTCAAGCAGCTGCTTGCCACAGAGGTCTGACAGGAGCCTGTCAGTTTACAATGCCACAGTAGAAGGTCTGTGAGGATGGCAGGACCTCAGCAGAAAAACGACACATACATCCATGCCTTACCCGGGGCTCGAACCCAGGTCCCTTAGATCAATAAAAGAAAATTAAAATTAAACTTACTGATGAGAGAGACCTGCTTCGTCTGGTTTTCGGCGATTTTTCTGAAATTATTAATTCCGTTTTTGTGTCAAAGCTGTGACAGCGAATATCTGCTGAAGCATCAAGAATATATCATTTAGAACCTGAATGATTTTTCCAATTAGTCGGTAAATATTTTACACAAAATCAAGCACTTATTCCGCTTAAATTTTTAATTTTTAATTCAATGCGCAAGGTCCTGTTGGTATATCTCCAAGTGTACCTCCAGGGGTTGCGTACTCCCGGTTGAGAATCATTGATTCTAATATATATTAGATATATTAGAATTAGATAAAAAATTAAATTTAAACAGTTACTTTATAAACTGGAAAATACAGAGAGAAAAAAGATACAAATATATAATATAGATTCTAAACTTTATATTCGACGAAATGAAAGGTCAAGAATATTTAGAATTAGAAATGCTGATGATTTAAATTTGTTGAAGTTAATACTGAAAATTATTATATTTAAGTAAACTTTAATGAGTAACAATATTACTAATCAAATTTTTACTTTAAATACGGAGACGCATCTTGATCTCAATAATGATATTTCAGATTCTAGTTATAAAGTTCATAAAATAGAAAATGTTTATGAAAGAGAATTATATTTTTGGGGTGGAGGATTACAATTAATAATGGAAAATATAAGAAGTATGGAAAAAAAATTTGACCATTTTTTGCTCTATTTCAACTTAGTAGATTTTAACCCTGAAATAATACTCCTAACAGAAATTTGGATAATTGATGATGAATTTCAATTATATACGATACCTGGTTATAAAATATATCATAAATGTCAAAATCAAATGAGATCTGGAGGGCTAATTATTTTTCTGAAAGAATATATTACAGTATATGAAATTAATACGAATTTTATTAGTGCTGATATGCTGGAAATTAAATTTAAACTTAATAATATAATTTTTATTTTAATGGTATTTTACAGATTATATTCATACACTAAGCAAAATTTTATTAATGAATTAGGAAATAAATTACAAACTTTTAATAATAATAATGTTATATTATTAGGAGATATTAATATTGACTTAAAAAGTAATGATAGTATTAGACATGAATATATTAGAGTAATTCTGTCAAATGGTTTTAAGCAGTGTCATGAGGAAATTACTAGGGAAGAATCAAAGACATATCTTGATCATGTATTTATAAGAAGCATTGCTGCAAATAATGTAAATACTTATATTATTAAGCAGCACATTACTGATCATTATTTCATAGGTTTAAACATTCAGTCTAATATGAACAAAAGTATGGAAATTTTAAAGAAATTAAAGAAATTGTTGAAGGACAAAGACTGGACTGAAGTTGAAATGAAAAAAGATATCAATAAATCTTTCGAAATATCTTTATTGCAATTACAAATATTAATTGAAAAATCAAAATACACTATACAAGTAAAACGGAAACAAAATAAATTAAAACCTTGGATTTATACAAAAAAAAGATGGACTTATACAACCTATAAAAAAAAGAAGTAATTTGTACAAATTGGGAAAATTCAGCCTTTTAATACTGATTTAAATAATTATTTTAAAAAGTATCGAAATTTACTATTAAAATTAATCAGAGAAACAAAGTCAAATTATTACACCAAAAGATTATTAGACAAATATGTCAATATAAAGCAACATATACAAATAATTCCAATAGAAATAAAAAATTAATAATACTATGTATTATTCTAATGGAAATCCGATTCTATTAGCTGAAAAGTTTAATAATTATTTTACAGAAATAATAGAAAACTTTGTAACCGAAATTCCAGAATACACTGAACAGAAAAAGGATAAGATATCTGTTTCAATGAATTCGATTTTCATAGATTACTTAACAGAATATGAAATTAATGAAGTAATTTCTTCTTTACAAATAAGAAAGGCGACGAGAGCAGATTGCATATCTGTGGAGATAATTAGAGAAATAAAACATATTATTTCAGCTATTTTATGTCATGTCTATAATTTATCTTTGCATTCTGGATATTTTCCAACAGTTCTTAAAATTCAACTATAGTACCCGTTTACAAAGATGGCAAACATTTAAATATTAATAATTACAGACCAGTAGCTTTATTGTCAGTGTTTTCAAAAACATTTGAAAAGCTAATTAAGATTAGACTTTTAAATTTTCTAAACAGAAATAATTTTTTTTTCAAAAAATCAGTTTGGGTGTAGGAAAGACACTGGAACAGAGGATGCTATATTAAAATTAGCATCTTCAATCTACAGTGCAATAAATTAAAATTTAAAAACAGCAGTAATATTTTTGGATATAAAGAAATCGTTTGATTCAGTTTCACATGACATTATATAAACTTGAGAAAGCAGGAGTTCGAGGGACAATTTTAATATGGTTTCAGACATATTTAAAAAATAGAACTCAAAAGGTTAAAATAGGGAATTAATACAGTAATGAAAAGAATTAAATATGGTGTTTCGCAATGGTCTGTATTAGGTCCGATATTATTTAATATTTTTATAAATGATCTTTGTAATCTGGAACTAAAAGGAGAATTAATAGCATTTGCTGATGATACTGCTCTAATATATACAGCAACTACTGAAAATATTTTGATTGAAAAAATAAACCAAGATTTATGGAATATCAGAAGTTGGTTTATGAAAAATATGGTGTTTCTAAATTTAGAAAAAACTATATATATATATTCGATTGAGAAAAAAATCAGAGATAATTTGAAAATGAAATTATTTTATCATACACTTAAATGCATCTGTACTGCAAGCTACTCCGCAAAATTCCCCGTCCTGCCCATGGTCAGTAGGGGACACCGATGAGCTTTGAAAGGCCTCCGTCCGTCGGATGGGACGTTAAGCCGTGGCTCCGTGTGCGGGAGAGACATACCCTGTGCACGTTAAAGAACACGCTGGATGGCCTTGACGGGAGGCTACCATCTGTCTCCCAACAGCTGTTCCAGTGGGTCCCCTCCCCCAACCTTCTCTGAGCCTTCGGGGTCCATGTGACCTGGCCATTTATAGCCCATGGTGTGCAAAAAAGTGCCGCTCAGAGGTAAAACAACCCAACCCAACTGCAAGCTACTAGAAAGTGTTGAGTGCTATAAATACTTAGGAGTACATATTGTAGTAAACTAACTTGTAATAAACACGTTGATTCTTTAATAAAAAAAACTTAGATAATACAACAATTATTTTATATCATAAATTCTGTAAATATTACACTTTTAAAACTAATTTATAATGCATGGGTTAAATCTCATTTAACATATGGATTACTTTCTTGGGTGGAGTATCACACCGTAATATTAAACCATTAATTAAGACTCAAAATAGAATAATTAGATGCATTTTAAGGAAAAGAAAATATAATGTTAGACACTTTTATTCTGAATTGCATATATTACCTTTAAAAAAATTATACATATACAACAATATCATTATATATCTTAAAAAGCATTGGAATGAAAGTGATATTAGATATACAAATTATAATACAAGAATAGCTAAACCAATCTTACTTTACCTTTTTACTAAAAAAAACATTATACAAAAACATTATATATATCTTTAGCACCAAAAATATTTAATAATTTACCTGGAAATCTTAAAGGTGAAACTTTCACTCTTTTAAAAGGAAGTTGAAAATCTGGATTTTTGAATATAACGATATTGAAAAACTTCTTTAAAAATTGTTAATAATCTTTATTTTGGTAGGTATACGTTTTGTGTTTTTGAATTTCTGTCTTTCATTATTTTGAAAATAGAATGGAAAATAATATCTACAAAATTTGTATTAAATTTTTTGCCTTTTTCGAAATGTTTTACCAAATTGTATAAACCCACATGCGAGTTACTTGAACTCTTATGGTTATTTTCAATGTTCCTAAAATTGAATACATAATTTTAAGAAAATATGTTATACAAAATTCTTTATATGAAATGTATAACTTGTCTATTCAATGGGAATAAATGTCTATGTCTAATATATTTAGACGATTGTGAACGATGGCTGATAAGGGATCACGCTAATTTTAAACTATGATGCGGAAATGGTAGAGATTTCAAAATTTGGATCAAGGGGTAATTGGGTCATAGATCTCGGAACAAATCCGAAATTTGACCTCTGGCGTGTCTTTTAAGATCAAATAGAGGTCAAACCATGACGAAAAAAATTAAAGATAATTTGAAAATGAAATTATTTTATTATACACTTGAATGCATCGGTACTGGTTATTCATGCAACTGGCGTCAATTATTCAATATTTTTGGTGCTAACTATACTAGAGGGCAAAAAATTGGTTCCTGGAGGTATTTTGAGACATAGTTACCGGAAAATTTTGGATGCGATGGTACTTCGAGGTCAAATGTTAAAGTAGTTATACTGGTGGTTGAGGGCTAAAAATTGGTGCCTTAGGTTATTTTGAGTCGTAGATCTCAGAAATTATGGCAAAGTTTGGATGTGATAGGTCCTTCTAGGTCAAAAGTCAAATTCCGATATATAGCGGTGCTGGAGAGCTAAAAATTGACGAATATGGCTATTTCTGTTGGTAGAACTCAGAAATGAGAGGTACTAAGTCGGAGTGATGGCTAGAAATCAAGAGGTGCTGAAGGCACCACCATTTGATTTCTAGTACATACTCTTCAAACAGCATAGACTACGGAAATCTAACAAGACTAATTTAGTCCTCCAAACACGTCTGTCCTGAGTTAACAGCTATATCATTTGACATTCAACCTTATTCGCTGGCGGGCCATTTTCCGATAACGAAAGCAATACGCAGTCCACTTATCGTAACAGAAACAACCCATGGGCCAGAACATTGATTGGGAATATTGATTAAGTAGTATAAAAATATTAGAAATAATAGCCCAACGTCGCGTTTAGATAAAATTATCTTGTAAAATGAACACAAATACTTTTATCATTAATGTGCTGATTTGACTTATGGAGCTTTCCCAGAATTTTTCTGTAAAAATGACATAAATAGTTTTAAATTCAATGCCATTTCCTATCCAGTGTTAATCCTTCTGCATTCATTTGACAGGCAGGACAAATTATTTTCGCGGGATGTAGGTTGTACTTCCATGCATTATATCATTATCTTGAATCAATGAAGAATCTTCTAATATAAATACTTGTGGTAATTCATTCCCTAGACCAGTGGTTCTCAATCTTTTATGCTTCACGTGCCCCCTGGAAATGTGTATGTAACTGGCGTATCCTTTATATAGATAGATAAAATTATATAGTGTAATAATGCCAACTTGGCGACTTTTGAGCTCTCACGGCGTACCCCAAAAAAATTTACCGCCTACCCCACGTTGAGAACCCCTGCCCTAGACGGTGGACAAAGCATGGTAGCGTGATTGAGTGTTCGAATGATTGTTTTTTTTTAACGTATTGCATTTCATAATAATTTTCCACTCTGTATTTCATTAAAAATTCGAGTCTCTACTTATGATAGAACCAAAGTTTAAAATCACTTGTTTTTTCGTTTGATAGGAGGGGGGGCTGTTAAATTTCAACGGAGAGTTTTCTTATATAGTAAGAGAATTCTTATTGATATATAATTCATGATAATTTCTAGCAGTAAACATGATGCGAGTACTAAATTGAAAGTGTTTCGAAATTATTCAATTAACTGTGGAGGTGTATCATTACAATCTCGCTATGACCACGCAGTGCATAAAAATTAATTTCTCAAGAGGTAAAAGATTGTAAATCTTGTTAACCGGATGTAAAAAAATGTGAAATTTTTTAGATAAATTTAGCGAGCACAAATGGTACTTTTTAATTTTAATACATGTAGCCATCTGTAGAGCCCAGCGCAGATGCAGATATCCGCATATAAAAGCTATCGGCGGATAAAAGATAAATGTTAACGAGGATAAAATCCCGGATAAAAGAACTCGATTCTACTGCGGATAGTGGAAAAAATCTCGGATTTGATAAGATCTGCAGGAACATGAGCAAATTTACTGCAATATTTATGACTGACGTGAGTGAAAAAGCTGTTTGAGATAACAGGAAAAAAAAGCCTGATTTGGAAATTCATTGACGATATTCACTTTAAAGATGAAAAACTAAAAAGGTGCATTGTAATAAGCTACAAATTAAAAAAAAAATGTAGAATGTGAAAGAAATGATCTCTTTGCTGACAAAGAGGATATAAGTTAAAGAAAATTGCTGTAGTGTTACATAGAAAACTGAAATTAAATCTTCGAAGATTTCAGTGATGGAGATCACGAAGTTTGCGTAGTTCGATGTAGAGAATGCTGGGTAATAAAAGAAGTGTCTTACCAGTAATCGCCGATAACTGCATTTAAAAAAGTAAAATTAATCAGAATTTTGGCCTTTTTTTTTTGAATTGCCAAAGTACATTTAAGTAAATTTTTGTCTAATGTTTAGTAATGTATATTCTTCTAAAATGCAGGCTTTATTATTTTTATCCCAGTATATTTTTGCAGTTAATTATTTGTCAGTAAACTATTACACTGATTTCATTTGCTCGGAGACATACTCGACGATTATTTAAGTAGCCAATATACATGGACGCTGATTTGCGGATGTTGATGCACTTTCGTTCTAGCCATCCATGTGTTGGGTCTTATAACGTCTGCTAAACTTATAGCCCTCATTTCTAAATTAAAGCAGACGTATGAAAAAATGTGATCTTAATACTTATTAAACATTTACATTTTTTTAAATATTTAACAACTTTGATCTGCACTATTAGTTTTACATAAATTTATGTCACGTTTTTAATAACCCTGAAAGTTACATTTCAAACTGACGTTAAAAACTTTGCATTCTCTTAGAATGCATGTTTGAAACGTTTGATAGTGGTAAAAAAAATAATTTTGCAACATAACGAATGTAATCAAAATGGGTGTGAGAATTTAACGAAAACAATAAACTTAACAAAATTTCATAAAAATTGATGTAATATATAATATAAAACGTTAAATATGCAGCAACGTAAGTAAATCAAAGTGTTTATTTTTAAATATTTTCCCCAAGGCTGAAAAAGATTTTTTTTCCTCTTGAAGAAATGAAACTTCAAAATACTGGCGCCCCTAGGCAAGTACCTCCGACTCAGGAGGTAACATTCTTGGGGTAAATTTAAAATTAAGGCTTGGTGAGATTGGCTAGACATTCTCTTTAATGTACGAAAGAGTGAAGAACACCTTTTTATTAGTTTTTCCATTACTTAACAGGCAACACATTTCCTTTCCTGTGCATCGGAATTACTGAATCTAGCTGAAAAGCCACAGGAAATGAAATCCCGAATGCAGCTTAACAAGAAGTGCAAAAGATTAAAAATTATCACGCATACAATTTGGTTATTGTTTATCAAAGCAATTACTACTTCTGATAAGTGTCCTTATTACGTTACAACTTGGGATGAATTTTTTTTTTTTAATCTTTTTCTTATTCAGTTGAAAGTCCTTACATTTTGAAACAACCACCTTTTGAGTGCTCGCTTTTAGTACTGTGCTGAATTAAACAGGCATTAAATTGAAAAACTTCCGTAAAAATGTAAAGTCTGGAATGTGGATCTTTAATTCTAACAGTCGGTTATTAGAAAAGGTTTACACTAGCCAATTTTCGTTTGAAACTCGAGACAGAATATCCCAATAGTTTGGGATGATTTTATTGCAGAGAATCGTTGATGTGGATTGTTTTGCTTCTGAGCTTCACTTTCTTTTATATATAGTGGGCAAAATTATATGGTTGTAAGTATCCCAAGGGCTCAGTTTGGGAAGGGATTCAACTGTTACGAAACAAATGGACGCTTCCCGTCAAAACCATCCAGCGTATTTAACTTTCATAGGGCATGATTTCTTGCACGCTGGAAAGTGTTATTGTTTCATAAATCGTTCAGTGAAATGAATGTTAGAAATTTTTGTGTTGATTCTTTCAACTTTCTGTAATTTAACGCAAAATGCGGAGTCTTAGCTTAACGTCACATCCTACGGAAGGCAGACTTTCCAAGCCCATCGATGCGCCCTCTTCTTACTGAAGACAGAATGGAGTTGGGTTGTTTTACTTCTGAGCGGCACTTTTTGCACATAATGAACTAAATGGCAAGGTCTCGAAGACCCCGAGGGCTCGTAGCAGGTTAAGGGAGGGGACACATTGGACAGCTGTTAGGAGACAGATGGTACCATCCAGCGTGTTATTTAACAATGCACAGGGTATGGCTCCCCCGCACGGAGCAACGGCTTAACGCCCCATCCAGCGGATGGTAGCCTCTCCAAACCCATCGGCCTGCCCTACTGACTGTGGGAAAGGCTGGGGGAAATTTGCGGAGATAAATCTCAACGCTTCCCCAGCTGGGATTCGAACCTGGGAACTGCAGATTACGAGCCTGCCGCGCTAACGATTAGATTCAACAGTGGTCAGATTTAAATCGTAGCGCTCACTTGCTCTGTGGACTGCAAAGGGTTAATTGTGAAAGAAAGTGAGCTGTCATAAATTTAGATTTTGGATGTAATCTGGCATCAGACAGCCGCACAAAATGCTGATAGTTCTAGAAATTGTGTCAGTCGTTTATTTGATGATAGTTTAGTAAGCAATGCTCCAAAAGATTTTCAGTCGGATTTTTATCTAAAGACCTGGTCTGCAGATTATTTTGCGAAATTCGCTTCACTATCTACTATAACGCTCTATTATCAAAAGTGTCTTTAATTTTTGAAAATTAGACCACAAATGTTAACTTAAATATTTAAGAACTTAAAATAATTAAGAAATACTGAAAAAAGCACTGAAAGTGTCTTTTCAGTGTTTCTTAATTTTTATTTATAAGGGTTCCGCTCTTAAAGGTTTTATTTTCATAACTCTTTAAATATTAAACGAATATTGTTGAAAAATTGGAATTAAAAGCGTCTTGGGTTGAGAGCTTCAGCTTATTTCCAATATTCTCACGTAAAAAGCTTATTTTTAAAGTTTGGAAATTTCGAATGTACCTTTCCATTTACATAATATGGAAGTATTCGAACACTTTTGATAATATGGGGTGTAGCGGACTATAATCAGTGATGGCCTTTTTTATACGATGTTATTCTGATAATTAGATTTATCAGAACATATTGAATACCTACAACTGCTCGATTGCTCAACTGACGAGTTGCATTTAGGTTGTTTTACCTTTGATCGGCACTTTCTTGCACACAATGGTCTAAATGGCCAGGTAACAAGGATCCATCCGCTGGACATTATTAGGAAACAGATGGAAGAGGGCAGGGATCGCCGTGACAGGAAGGCTCTCTTCAACATGTTCTTTAGCGCGCATAGGCAATGGGTCTCCTGCACACTGGACTACAGCTTAACACCCCATCACATCCGACAGACTAGTATTTCCAAGTCCATCGCATGGAGGGCATGTGGGGGTTTGCCTAGATAAATCTCAAGGCTGACGCAGTTGCGACTCGAACATGGGAACTGCACATTACGAGCTTGGCGCGCTACCGACTTAACCAACTCCGTTCCCAATGCAAACATGAATAGATGTAATCAAACAGTGGAATATTCAGTGTAGTACAGTACAGTTTCGATATGAAGACTTCTGTACGAGTCTGCAGATCGAAATTCTGCACGCGGTGTCTAAGCGATATGTGCACTAGCAAGCTTAAAATAGTATTTCTTCATGTTTCTTTGTATGTGTACCAATACAACGATAAAAATAGATATTTCTATGCTTGTCATATCACTCTTCCTGTTATTAGGATGCTTCCTGATAACAGCAGAGAATTTCAGTAATTTAGGATGTGATTCAATGAATGTTGTTTAATCGTAAAAGACCGGGACTTGAAAATGTTTTTTTAGTTACTCAATATAAGGTTCTGGATTTCAGATACAGTTTTGCTGAGAAACAGTTAAAAACTATCTATCGCAAATCCGTTTATTGTTAGAATATCGGAAAGTTTTTAATCCTTTAACCAATGCTGACCCCCACCCCCGCGCCGTTTTCCTAACTTAATTGAATTATAGGAACACCCATAATAGAGAAAACCAGGAGACCAAGTTGTGATGTCATCATAGATAGTCCTATGAGCAGTCACTGCATAGATAATTCTTATTTTTTTATTTCTGTTTTTATTAATGGTGAATTTTTCTATTTTAGTAGATTTATGATACGGAAAAAACATGATATAACTCTATTGAATATATTTAAATACATATATATCATTTCTACTTACTTTTTTTTTCAGGTATTGTTAGACCTACTAAAATAAATATTTAAATATCCCCTCAAGCAGCTTCCTGAGGTTTCACAGAGGTCTGCCTGCACAGAGGTCTGACAGCAGCTTGTCATTTTATACGCCATAAGTAGGTCTGTGAGGATGGCCAGACCTCAGCAGAAAAAGAACACAAACATTCATGCTTTACCCGGGGCTCGAACCCATGTCATTTTGATCAATAGCCAAACACGCTAACCACTCGGCCACAGGACCTACTATGACGAATTAAACTGGCAGGCTCCTGTCAGACCTCTGTGGCAAGCAGCTGTTTGAGGGGATTTTTTATTTATTTATTGTTAGAAACAGTCATTTCATCTCTAAAAAAGACTTTCGACTTAAGTTACGAGTTTTTCTTCAGTTTTTTAAGTATGCTAGAGCAGTGCTTAATATGTATGCCTGCCGATTTCCTTTAAATAAGGGAAGTAGTGGAGCATTTCCTACTCCACCAGGGGCGATTTCACTTAGATTTTGGCACTAGCGTATGATTTTTCGAGCACATGTTTTCGAAAAAAAATTCACTGGCTCTCAAATTTAGACAAAACCTCTCTGGGAAAATAAATTGGAAGCATTATAAATGCTGCAGTCCGTTTCCTATTTGTACCGTCAAGGAAATTTTGCTTATGTTTTGGCGCTAGTGGAAAGTTTTTCTATCGTACATGAATAGAAAAACGATACGCTAGTGTTAAAAATATAAGCGATATTGGCACTAGTGGAATTAAAGCAAAATGGCCCATTACTTTCAATGTTTAAAAAAATCGGCAGCATGATATCCGATCTATGTATGGAGCTTCAGTTTACTCAGTGCACTAATTTTTTTTTAATTTCAACACGGTTTCTACGACCCCATGTTATGTGAGAGGGAAGCAAATTTCAAGGCTTTATAACTTTTGAAAAAGCCGTCCCATGGCCGAGTGGTTAGTGCGCTTGGCTACTGATCTAAAGAACTTGGGTTCGAGCCCTGGGTAAGGCCTGGCTGTATGTGTCGTTTTTCTGCTGAGGTCCTGTCATCCTCTCAGACCTTCTACTATGGCATATAAACTGACAAGCTCCTGTCAGACCTCTGTGGCAAGCAGCTGCCTGAGGGGGTATTTATTTTTTTATATAACTTTTGAAATGAGTTTCTTACTGAAAAATGTAATTGATGTTAAAGAGGGGGCCGGGGTGACTCAGGTGGTAACGCGCTAGGCCTATAATCTGCAGTTCCCAGGTTCAAGTCTCATCTGTGCCAGTGTTGAGATTTATATATATGACCCCTTATTGGAGGCTAATTTCACCAAAACTTACACCTTTAACCTTGATCTCTGCTAACTCTCGACCTGCTCTTGATGAGAAAGTGGACACCCATAGATTAGAAAAGGACGCCGTCCGTAGGATTGTTGTGTCGAGGCGATCTCCTAACAGATGCCCAGTGGATCCCCTCTCCCAACCTATTCTGATCCCTTAAGGGTCCTCGTACCTTGGCCATTTAGCCCATTGTGTGCAAAAAAAGGTGCCGCTCAAAGGTAAAATAACAGAACCCAAATAAGTAAAAGATCTCAATTTTAATCTATCAAAATTTCGATTTTCAACTAAGAACATTTGGTCTGTAGTTTACGATGACGGATCGATCTATTGAGGTATTATAAACCATTAATGGTACACACGGTGTAATCAGTAACACTCAGGCAGACCAAGCGAAAGAACAAATTACGACAAGTCCTTGATTTTTATGATGTAATCGGCCCTTTTTTCTTTGGCGAATTTCAAGATACATTAGCTTATAAATGCAGTTTTCTGCTTTATTTTTGATTGCCTCTTTTTTAAAATTACTTTTAATACCATGTAAATATTTTGTTATTAATTGCTCGTGCGAAAAATTTACATTGCCCGTTCGCGTATTCATAGCATTTCTTATATTGCATTGTTTTGGTGTGAAATAGTGCTGGTAAAAAATGTATTTTCTTCTACCAAACTGTAACGCATAATAGTACCGTATAGTAAGAACAGAACTACAGATTAAAATGGTTTCGTAATGCTTGTTGCCAGATGGGCTTGGAAAAAGCCGCCATCCGTCTGATGGAACGTTAAGTCTTGGCCCCTTATGCAGGAGAACCATACCTTATGTGCGTTAAAGAACACGCTGGATGACAATGACTACAGGTTTCCATCTGTCTCCTGATAGTTGTCCAGTGGGTCCCCAGGTCTGTGACCTGGCCATTTATCCCATTGTGTGCAAATGTGCCGCTCACAGGTAAAACAATCGGTTGCCAGCGAATGTAAGCACTTTTGATTTCGTTTTCATCGTGTAACATTTTTGACAGTCTTTAAGCCTTTCTTTCCGTATTGGAATTTTTCATGCCGGTGAAACTGCGAACAGTGCTGATAACGCGAAGTTACCGGAAATAGAGGATACGCAATAGTGTTCCCCACATTGTACCAAGATTGTACTCGACATTAGCTTTCTTCATGTCCAACAATCTAGCAACTCTTTGCTTCGGTTGGTTCAGGCGATATCAGTTCATAGCAGCAAGCGTGTTTCCGTCCTCTTCGGAAGCATTATTGGTATAAAGGGAAGGACTTCATGACATCTGCATTAGTTACGATTTAAATGATGTCAGTGAACTGGGAAACTTTCCCATTATAGGAAAACGAAGCTTTAAAAAAAAAACTCAAGCAAATGTTACAACTGTGGCAAGATTCAGAAAGGAAAAAACGAATCTACAATTTCTTTTGTTCTAAATGAGTTTATTTTTAACCATGGCTGTGCGACTTGGGGCCGTCGAGCAATTAAAATCTGCGACTCTCCACTGAATAACTGACGAGAACTTAGAAGTTGGTCAGCACTGCTCAATACGATTTATTTAACACCAATCCAAAAAATTGTATATCACCCGTTTATATTATTAGAGTTAAACAATTTGGCGAGAAGAAAACGAGCGCCTTATTTCGCAATTTGTACTTCGCAACTCCTTCAGATCATACCGAGAATTTCGCAATTCCCTCATATCAAACCGAGTGCTCTCAGTGTCGAGTTCACCTCGATTTTGACGTCCTGCACCTTGGAAATTGGGGCTTCTGAATTTTTTTGCTTCTTTTAAGAATGTGACATTTTTTTTTGCGTGTGTGTCCGTGTGCATTTGAATATGACCTCGCAATCGTGACTATGCGGGAGCCCATTCAGACTAATAAATTAGGTTGTTTTATTTATGACTGTTACTTTTTCGCACACAATAGGCTAAATGGCTAGGTCACAAGGGTTCAGAGCTGGTTATGGAAAGAGAATCCACTGACAGCTGTTTGGAGATAGATGGAAACCTCTCTAGGATATCTTTAATGCACATAGATTATGATTTGGAAAGGTCGTTGTCCGTCAGGTGAGAAGTGGATCTGTGTGCCGAAGAGCCATAATCCGTTCATGTGAAAGAACAGGTTTGATGGCCTTGACGAGAGGCTACCATGTCTCCTAACAACTGTCCAGTGGTCCAACTGTCCCCTTCCCTCGACCTTCTTGGAGTCCTTGAACTCCAAAAAGAACCACCAAACTCAGTGTACTGCTTTCTCTAATCATAACTTTACTAGGTTTACTGCTTTCTCTAATCATAGCCAACGTTAGGGTCTGGACCCCCAAAATTTTCCCTCCCTTCAAAAAATTACAAAATATCCCCTTTACCGTGATACGAACTGCTTCTAAACGGTAAGTGCTCGAACCTCGAATTGCAGTGTACAACTTCCTGTAATCATAACTTAATGTAATTTTAAAGGTTAGAACCCTTAAAAAATTTTCTTTCCTCAACCCCCCCCCCCCCCAAACCTAAAAAGTGGTATGAACTGTTTCTAAATGATAAGAAGAGCACCAAATTCAATATACTACAGTTTTCTTAAACAACAACTAAAAGTAGTATTTGGCCCTCAACATCTCCCCCCACCTCCTCAAGAAATGGCTCCTTGGAAGTTCTTTGGAATTTTTCTCTAGAAAAATTGGCAGAGATTTCTGTTAAATGGTAATAGCCATGATTATAGAATTTCCTATGCGACTTCCCCTCATAATAGATTTTAAAAGGAAGATCATGAAAGGAAGAAGAAAGATTTCTTTCCTGTTTCCCCATAAAAAACCCCATTATCAAATACCGAGGGAAAAGAAATTTTCTTAAACGGTAAGAACTATGACCACCGACATACAGCTTCCTTCTCATCATGGCTCTAAGCAATATAAGGGTTGCCTCATCGTCCCCCCCCCCCCCCCACCGAAAAATAGAGGGATTTAAGTAAACTATTATCAAGCCTAACGAATTTCTTAAAACGAAAGGTTTCATTTCCTTTACCCCATCCGGTGGTAAAAGGGAGAAATCATTGCTGTCGGCATAAATCTCTTGATCATCAATTCCCACGACCAAAATTTTTTTCGTTAAAATTTTTCGCATTTTTCAATTTCTACATTTAGGTGGCACTATTGAGGTTTTTATTTTCGGCCTTTAGCATTCTCTACCATTGAAAATTCGAGTTAGTTGATGGTTGGAGAAATGCAAAAAATAATATTTTACTACTACTATGTAGCACACAATGAATTTTCATTCATCTCTTAAAAGGAAAAGTTGCATTTTACCACTCCCTTTGGGGTGAGTAAGGGAACAAATTAAAGCTGCCTTTGCAAACCTCTTGATCCCCACATCCTATCACCAAAATTTCAAATTTCTGGCACAGATGGACTGAGAGATTTGAAAAATACGAAGGTAAGTTATATCAATACTTATTAAAAGCGCTAAATAATTGTTAATTTATCTGTAAAAAAAAAGTTAGCACTAGATATCGGATAAACGAAGTTCTTATATAAGTCTATTATTGTATTTGATTCGTCATATCTGGCTATTTCCACCTTGTTTTATTTGGGTTTTTTTTTTACCTGAGTTCGAGTCCCGGGTAAGGCATGGCTGTTTGTGTCGTTTTTCTGCTGAGGGCCTGCCATCCTCTCAGACCTTCTACTATGGCATACAAACTGACAGGCTCCTGTCAGACCTCTGTGGCAAGCAGCTGCTTGAGGGGGTATTTATTTTTATTTTTTATTTATTTGGGGGAAGCTCAGTCGGTAGCGCGCCAGGCTCGGCCAGTAGGGGACACCGATGGGCTGTGAAAGGCCGCCGACGTGGGACGTTAAGCTTGGCCTTCTGTGCACCTTAAAGAATACGCTGGATCGCCTTGACTGGAGACTATCATCTGTCTCCCAACAGCTATCCTTTCCCCAACCTTTTCTGAGCCCTAGGGGTCCTTGTGACAGGCCATTTAACCCATTGTGTGCAAAAAAGTGCCATCATAAGTAAAACATCACATCTTTTTTAGTTAAAAAATTCAATTACTTTTCTAATAAGCAAAAATTGGAGATAATGAAATGTATCTGATATCCCGAAAATAGTTACACGGATGGTCGCGCTGGATCTGTAATACCCATTCTTTATAATTATCCTGTTAAGGAATTAATGGACGGATCTAAGCGAAATTGCACCAATGTATAATAAAGGAGCGAGTTGATACTGAAAAGAAATTGGACATACCTAGTGTCGTTTAAAAGAAATTCAAGATACAAAACCATCTGGTAATAATTTGTAATAAATTATATTATTTTAGAATTATTGTTACTAAATATTATTTTTGAACTCACGCTCAATTTCCATTTATTAAAAATATGGCATCTATAACAGCAGCGGAACAAAACTATCATGGCTAATTACCTCATCCTTATTTGACGACGATAGCTAAGCATAGAAAAATGCGTAAAAATGATCCCACAGAGCTGGCCGGGTGCGCCACTGAAGCATTTGCTTTCGAGCTAGCGTTACCATTAACTTATGCGTACGACAAAAAAGTTTCTTGAAAGGAAACTCGTGACAACGCCCAGTTTTTAGCTCTTAGATTTTAATTAATACCTTATTTTTAATGGGTACTTACGTATTAACGCCACCGCAGCAGAAGTTGCGGTTATGCGCCAATAAAGAGCAGTAAGTACCGATGTTTTTTCTGTCAGATTTTTGTTTGGGGATTTTTTTTATAATTCAGTCGGCAGTGCACTGTTTCCGATTTTCATGTTTTTTGGTTTGTGTTGCCTGGGAGGACAATATTTAGTTTTGGGGCTTTTTTATATTTCAGTCGGCGGTGCACTGTTTCCGATTTTCATGTTTTTTGGTTTGTTCCCTGGGAGAACATTATTTAGTTTTGGGGCTTTTTTATAATTCGGTCGGCGGTGAATTGTTTCCGATTTTCATGTTTTTTTGATGTCATTAAATAATGTTCTCCAAGACAACACAAACCAAAAAACATGAAAACTGGAAACCGTGCATTGCCGACCGAATTATAAAAAAGCCCCAAAACTAAATAATGTCCTCCAAGACACCACAAACCAAAAAAACATGAAAATCGGAAACAATTCACCGCCGACCGAATTATAAAAAAGCCCCAAAACTAATAATGTCCTCCCAGGGAACAAACCAAAAAACATGAAAATCGGAAACAGTGCACCGCCGACCGAATTATAAAAAAGCCCCAAAACTAAATAATGTCCTCCCAGGCAACACAAACCAAAAAACATGAAAATCGGAAACAGTGCACTGCCGACTGAAATATAAAAAAGCCCCAAAACTAAATAATGTCCTCCCAGGCAACACAAACTAAAAAACATGAAAATCGGAAACAGTGCACTGCCGACTGAATTATAAAAAAAAATCCCCAAACAAAAATCTGACAAAAAAAACATCGGTACTTACTGCTCTTTATTGGCGCATAACCGCAACATCTGCTGCGGTGGCGTTAATACGTAAGTACCTTTTAATGTAACAAAAAAGCAATTTTTGAGATTAAGATCGAAAAAATAAACGCTGTTTGTTGCTGTTTTTAGTAAGCAAATTCCGATTTTATTCAGTAATTGGAAGTCTTTGAATTATTAGCCTGTCTTATTCCAGGTGTATATACACTGTCGCAGAGTCTTCCTTGTTAGAGCGTTGCACGCAGCTACTGGGTATACCTCAACACCCAGCAATGGCAACAACACGTCACTTTTCAGGGAACACTTCAAGACCAGTTTCCTCCAGTCTTGGAAGCACTCACTTTCCTCGTGCACAGTCATGTGACCCGAAGCTACGCAGCTGGGATGATTAAGTCACATTACACACAATAGGGAGTATTCCCCGAACTCAGCGAAGCTACAGGTTACCAATGGGAAGGTCGGTCAACAGCGCTTATGTCGCGATGACTGCCATTGGTGTGAATCCATCTACAATAGCCGTAGCGAGATCGTTACTTGCCACTCACTGCTTCCTTAATGAGAGTAATAAATAGGGGTAAAGGTAGCATCGTGATTTATGTGAGCTTTTAGTTTATTTCCAGGCTCAATAAGAATTATGGAAATGCCATAACTTATGTCTGTTTTTCATTGCGATTTTTGTGACTTTTCATATTTTTTTCATTCTTGTTTACTGTTCTGATTAGAATTCTTACAAACAATTCTGAATCCTTAATCCCAGATTCAGTGTCTGTATTGAAACGGATAACAAACGACTGGCGAGCATTTTATTATTTTTATTTGAAATTAAATCGCTAAAAGGGTTTTTTTCTAGTAAATGGTCCCATCTTCAGTAATATTTGTCCTGTTAGCGAACTGTATATTTTTAGTTCCAAGTGCACTATAATTCCCCAAGAAATTAATATATATTGCGATATTTAACGATATTTAAAGTATATTTAAATAAAACTTGTTCTTAAATCTAAATAGAAATTTAGTAATATACATTGAGATCATTACATTTTATATTGAGATCACTAAAGTTGACGTAAAGTACTGATATGAGATTGCTTTTGTTGATGGAAAGTATTGATTTGAGATTACCTTTGCCGCTTTGAATGGTCGATTTTCAATCATCACGGTCACTCAATTTTGGCAATTGTGATTTCAAAATCGGCAAGGTAACTGCAGTACGTTCTAAAGAATTAAGTAATTACAATATAAAGAAAAAGTTCAGGAATGGAAATAATTCAAAGATTGAACAACACTTTAGCGTGTGAAGGTCATGAAACGGTATAAATAACACCTGATACTGAGCTCTGTTAATCAGTGTTATTCTTCTTCTGAAGATGGGAAATGCAGCGAACTGAAGTGAGTTTGACAAAGGCCAAATTGTAATGGCCAGACGACTGGGTCAGAGCATTTCCGAGACGGCAAGGTTTGTGAGGTGTTCACGGTCAGCAGTGGTTAGTACCTTCAAAATGTGGTCCGAGGAGGGAAAAACCACGAAACGCCGGCAAGGTGTGGGCCGACCATGGCTCATCGATGCTAGAGGTGAGCGAAGACTATCCCGTATGGTACAAGACAACAAAAAAGATATTGTTGCGCAACTCGCCCGTAATTTGAATGCTGGCGATTGGAGTAATGTGTCACAACACACAGTACATCGAACCCTGCTGAAAATGGGGCTACGTAGCCGCAGCCCGCTCCGAGTGCTCATGCTAACCTCGGTTCACTGTCGAAAGCGCCTACAATGAGCACGCGAGCATCAAAACTGGACCTTGAATGATTGGAAGAAAGTCGTCTGGCCAGATGAATAAAATCCAACTTTCTGGTATATTCATTTTGGAACATCCTGTTTATATGTTTATATTATCATCATCATCATCCTTAAGCAGCCATGGGCTACGGAGGTCCAACCAGACCATGCAGTTTAGTTCTCCAAGCATATCTGTCCTGAGCTATAGTCGCTCAAAAAGTATCCGAACGGATTAAATTCCGTATTGATTACGGAATTCAAAAAAATATCTGGCAACGATGTTTTTAGAAATTAGTGATCTGGTAACCTTCGTGTACGTAGGTTGTACACGAAGGTTGCCAGATCACTAATTTCTAAAAACATCGTTGCCAGATATTTTTTCTGAATTCCGTAATCAACCGTAGTGTTCGGATACTTTTTTGAACGACTGTACATCCGCTGCACCTGGCCACTGCACACCAATTCTAACAAGGCCCTGCTTGACACTGTCTGCCCACCGCACTCTAGGTCTCCCCCTCTTTCTTAGGCCTTGAGGCACATTGTTCATAACCCTATTCACCAATCTATAATTATTCATATGGGCAACATGGCCAAACCAACGGTCTCTCTCTGTGCACAATATGCTGCTTAAAGAAGGTTGCAGACTCTTTTGCCTAACCTCTTCATTAGTTACAAAATTAAACCACCTAATGCCCAAGATACTGCGTAAGCATCTAGTTTCCTGTTATCTTGTTTCTCCCTCTCTACCATTACCCCAACACATCACTTCTTTGTAAACTTCAAAACTGAAACAAAAAACTTTGAAATTAAATCGCTAAAAAGGTTTTTTTCTAATAAATGGCCCCATCTTCAGTCCCCATAGATTCTTCTTACAACCAGAAATCACCACATTAGCTAATATAAAACTGCCCAGAAAACTGACCTTAACTTTCTATCGCCTAAGAATTGGCTTTGTTGGCCTAAATTTTTATCTAAACATAATAAAAAAAGCAACTACAAACAAATGCCCAACTTGCAAAGTTCCTGAAACCATTCAGCATGTCATCTTAAACTGCTCAAAATTCACACATGAAAGAGATATACTATTTAATAAATTAAAAAAACTGCCACTTACTGATTTTACTTTGCCAAACCTACTTGCCATTCCAACCTCTCAAACTCAAATAAAACGCCTACAAGAACTCTTTCTTTTCCTTTCTGAAACTAACTTGTTAGATAGATTTTAGTTTGTTGTATTTTTTTACCTTATCAATTGTATATTTTTCTCTCAGATTTATATAGTTCAAAATTTTGTATGGGTAGGAGGTGCTTGTTCACCAATGTCCCAGTAGCATGTAAGGTCTAAATAAATAAATAAATAAACACAGCGTCCAAGTTTCACTACCAAAGCTAACCTTAAAAAGAACCAAACTATTATACAGTCTAATTTTAGTCTTTAGGTGTATACGCCTATTTCTCCACACTCTCCATAGATTCTTAAAAGTCCCGGCAGATTGGTGGGGGTGGCTCAGTCGGTAGCGCGCCAGGCTCGTAATCTGTAGTTCCCAGGTTCGAGTCCCAGCTGGGTCAGCGTTGAGATTTATCTCCGCAACATTCCCCGCCCTGCCCACGGTCAGTAGGGGACACCGATGGGCTTGGAAAGGCCGCCGTCCGTCGGATGGGACGTTAAGCCGTGGCCCCGTGTGCGGGAGAGCCATACCCTGTGCACGTTAAAGAACACGCTGGATGGCCTTGACGGGAGGCTACCATCTGTCTCCCAACAGCTGTTCCAGTGGATCCCCTCCCCCAACCTTCTCTGAGCCTTCGGGGTCCATGTGACCTGGCCATTTAGCCCATGGTGTGCAAAAAAGTGCCGCTCAGAGGTAAAACAACCCAACCCGGCAGATTGGCAGCTAATTCAATAAATAAAAGAATAATAAATAACTTTCGAGCAGCTGCTTGCCACAGATATATGACAGGAGTCTGTCAGTTTAATACGCCATAGTAAGAAAGCTGAGGAAGGCGAGACCTCAGCAGAAAGACAATAGAAATATCCATATCTTACCCGGACTTGAATCCAGGTTCCTTTGATCAATAGCCAAGTGCGCTAACCATTCGGCCATAGAAATCAGTAAATAATGTAAAGTGCATTTTGAAACACGAATTTATAACTTACACGTGCAACAAAGAATTCCTTGCTCCTTAAATTTTACTCTCCAACAGTTACAGTTTTAGAAATTAATTATTGTTATGGCGCATTCTGTTAACCGAGTCGATTAATCTGATTCAGCTTCGAATCTTCATTGTCCTTATTTTGAAAATTTCTTCGCTAACCCCGCTCTTCCATCGTTGAGACCTAAAAGCTGGGGCGGGAGTGGCTCAATCGGTACCGCGTTAGGCTCGTAATCTGCAGTTCGAGTCCCAAATGGGTCAGCGTTGCGATTTAGCTCCGCAAAATACCCCGCCCTGCGCTTGGTAAATAGGGGACACTGTTGGGTTGGCAAAGGCCGCTCGCTATACGTCGGATGTGACATTGAGCCATGGCCCGTGTGCGCGTTGGGTTGTTATACCTCTGAACGGCACTTTTTCGCACACAATGAGAACATAACCCCGAATGCTCAGAGAAGGTGGTAAGTGGTGGGTAACTTCCCACCAAGACCATCCAGCGTGTTCTTTAACGTACTTAGGGTGTGGCTTTCCCGCACATGGGGACACGGCTTAAGGTTCGATCCGACGGGCGGTAGCCTTTCAAAGATAATCGAAATTTGGAAATTGATCTATGCAAGCCCATTGTTATCGGGTCCAATTCTACTGTATAGTAGAATTGACGTCGTTTTCCTACTGACCGAGGACAAGGTGGGGAGTTTTGCGGAGATAAATCTCGACACTGACCCAGCTGGGACTCGAATCTGGGAACTGCAGATTACGAGTCTGGAGTGCTACTGACTGAGCCCCCCCCCCCCCCCCAAACCCCTCCATGTGCACATTAAAGTTAACACGCTGGATGTCCTTGACGGGAGGCTTCCACCTATCTCCCAATAGCTGTCCAGTGTTCTCTCCCCCCAACCTTCTGTGTGACCTGGCCATTTGGCGCACTGTGCAAAAAAAGTGTCTCTCAGAGGGGGTAAAAATAATAGTTTTTATTTAAAAAATATGGTCTATATAGATGAATTTTTATAAAAATCGATTTTGTTGCTCAGTTTTGTGTGCTGGCGGGGTTTTTTTTGCTTTCAAGGAGGAAATATCCATAGATGGCATAGCTCACAATGGCAGTGTTATGCTATTATCTATTATATAACGTGCCAAAAATAGTAACTCAATAATTCGTGAACTTCTCCTTCATCGGGGTAAAAACCATTTGGATGAAATATCTGAAGCAGTCAACCGAAATCTAGTTTTCTCCGCTGATTCGACTTGGTTCTTGAGTGTTAGATGATATATCTGTTACAATCTGCGATAGCTATCGATTTAGCGAAAGGCTATTTATTAGACTGGAAGGATTGAAAAAGTCTTTTTTCTAATGCATCATTCGTCTTGCAAAATCTAGTGTTCTTAATGTGTGGCTTTGGGCTGCGCACAAATGTTTGGGGTCTAACGAATATCGACCCCCCCCCCCCCCATGACTGAAATGTGTATATTGTAAAGGCTGTATACCAAATGCATGCGCAATTTTTGATTCTGTTTATTAGTTTAATTATACTGTACGTCGAAGTAGTCTTTGCGTAAATAAGTCAGTTGTAAATTATTATTTTTAAAACGATCTTTTCCATTTTAGTTTTCGTATATTAAGCACCATTTTCTGTCTCTGATGAAATTGTAGCCAGACCTGTGTTATTTACATCAGTGGTTTTCAAACTTTTATGCTTCACGTACCCACTGGAAATGTGTATGTAACTGGCGTACCCCTTGTATAATAGATAAAACTATAGTTATAGTATAACAATGGGAATAAAATAAAACATTAAATTTTGTATTCATAAATAACATATCGATAAACACAAAAAATGACATAAACGATTTAACAAATCTTATAAAATTATAAACATATTACTGGGTAATCAGTGAAACAGCTCTCACTGCGTACCCCACGTTGAGAACTCCTAATCTCTATAATAAAAGATGTCTGTCTGCCTGTGGCAGCCATAACTCGTCGGGAAATCAACATACACGCTCCAAATTTTCAGAGAATGTTTCGAGTTGTGGTCCTGATTGCAGTGCCAAATTTCAAGTCGAAAATCCAAAAGGGGGTGGTTTGCTAGAAGCAAAAATATTTACCATGCTATTCCTACGGGAAACGAGAATTGCTGTCAAATTTACTGTTGCCATTTACTGCTCCCTAACTATGAAAGTAAAGAGTTGAAATAGCATTTAATTCTTCTATAGACCCAGCCATTTATCCCATTGTGCGCTAAAAAAGGGAGCTGCTCAGTCAACAATTCTGTGGTGCAGCAAGTTTGCATGCTTCGCTGTTAGGGCATATAACATTGTATTGAAGTTACCCTAGGATGGCCTTCAAGAAACATTTTTGTTGTTTTGGACCCATAATTGCCACTTCCGTTTGACTTTGACTTGCTGTCATTTTCCCGATTACCTCTACCTTAACCCTTTCGGATCCTTTTTGCATAATTATGCACAGTTATTTCAGAAGTTTGTACGAGCAATACGAACATAGATAAATGATTCCTAACTCGGGTGATTAAAAATAGAAACTGATTCCTCAAATCCTCAAATATTTTTAATTTCTCATAAAATTAATTCAGGTGCGAATGGGTTATAAATAATCATCCAAACGGTATCTTTGTGACATTGTCAGAATGATGGTTATCATGGATTCGACAGTTTGAATACCAAAGACGAAATAGTTTCCAAGAAGTTTCGTATTTTTATTTAATTTATATGTCTGACACGGTTTTTTCGTAAATTTGTTCAGAGCATTTTACAAAACTTGTTTCGTTCATGGCTTCTATTTTGTTTAACTGTTTTAATTTATTAAACTATTATTCAGTGTTTTGATGGCCGAATGTTTGGTTAGCACGCTTGGCTACTGATCAAAGGGACTTGGGTTCGAACCCCAGGTAAGGCATGGTTGTGTGTGTTGTTTTTCTACTGAGGTACCTGTCATCTTCACAGACCTACTATGGCATATAAACTGACAGGCTTCATCCTCACAGATCTATTATAGCATAAACTGACAACTCCTATCAGACCTTTGTGGCAAGCAGCTGCTTTTGAGGGGGTATTTATTTTTTTATTTCAGTGTTTTGTTGTGTATGAGCTTTAACTTTCCTATGACAGTGTACTTTGACACCAATAGAGTCTGTAAGCCTGGGTTGCGTATTTAACTGGCTTTTTCTTACCATTAACATGTTTTCCACTCGCCATACGCCCTGTCTTCGTCAGTAGGGGACACCGATGGACTTGGAAAGGCCGCTGTCCGTCGGATGGGAGTAAAGCTTTGGTCCATGTACGGGACAAAGGGTTGGAGCCATACCCTGTGCACGTTAAGGAACACGCTGGATGTCCTTGACGGGAGGCTACCATCTGTCTCCTAACAGCTGTCCAGTGGGTTCTTCCTCCCAATCTTCTCTGAACCATCAGGGGTTCTTGTGACCTGGCCATATAGCTCATTGTGTGCAAAAAATCCCAATTAACGCGGCCATAATTTTCATTAAGCCCCCATTTTTTCTATTCATTTAAACAGTATAAACATTATAGACAGAAATTCAAACAATATTGAATTAATAGCTACCAAGAAATCACATAATGTTCTACAAATTCAGCGCTTGAAGAAATATTTGTGATTTTTTCTTACAGTTCGATTTTTATGTGCTGTTGCATTACATTCTCTCCCTCCCCCCATATTATGCACTTTACAGACTGCTTTAAATTTTATACCTTCTTGGCCCTTTGAAACTAGAGAACTGTTAAATATCGAAATATTTTAACAACAGTAAATCATCAATTAGCAGAAATACCGGCTATAAATATGGTAATTCTGAACAAAATAGTTACAAAAAATAAAATTTCCCAAATGAATTATTAAATAGATTTTTATTGCTGAAACTTAAATTGTCCCGGCATTCATGGTCACCGAAAATGCTATTGGTCCGAGTTCTTGTGTGAACTGGAACAGATTTTATGGATATTGGAAATCGACCATTGTTCAGATTTGTCTCCCCCCCCCCCTAAAAAAAGATTCAGATATTAATATATGCTAAATACTATCAGGTGTCCAAAAAGTAGTGTTTATTTTTCTTTAAAGAAATGTAAATCTTTTTTTACCTTTTGTTGTCGGAAGTATTTATTTTTATTTATTATTATAAAAAACTTTTTCTCTTGTATTTTCAATAATAAGTTTTTTTTTTTCGTTTTGTGTCCGTGCATCTTTAGATGTATTATGATATATTTGCAACTGTACTCATTAATGAATAAATAAATAATAAAATAAATACCCCCTCAAGCAGCTGCTTACCACAGAGGTCTGACAGGAGCCTGTCAGTTTATGTGCTATAGTAGAAGGTCTGAGAGGATGGCAGGACCTCAGCAGAAAAACAACACATACATCCATGCCTTACCCGGGACTCGAACCCAGGTCCCTTAGATCAGTGGCTCTACATAAATATTTCTATCTTGAAGCATTGATTTGTTTATCTTCCCCTTCTGAAACAAATTTGCCCCCACACCCCTTCAATGGAATAATTTCTGACGGCGCCCAAGTCAGCATTGCTACCATTAAGATTCTACTCGACAGCCAAAGCCTTGTTTCTTCTTAACAAAGATTACTAATTTTAAGTGGGGCGGAAGTTGGTTCAGTCGGTAGCATGTCAAGCTCGTAACTTACCTGCTTTCAGATTTTCTCTGCTAATCCCGCTCTTCCTAGGTGAGGACGGGAAACATCGATGGTCTTAATAAGGCTGCCGTCCATCTGGTGGAATGTTACGATTTGCTTCATTTTGCAGAAGAATCATATAACTTCTGAACGCTAAAAGCATTCGGTAGCCTTGACGGGAAGGCCTTCATGTTCTCAGGCACTTAGCCACGATGGTGGCCTTGGGACCCGAATTCTGCATTCCCTCCTCGAAGTTATAAGATTGTATAAAAATTAAAAGATTAAGATTTAAAAAGCGTATATTTTTGCGTATTTAGTTGTTTTTAATATAATTTTATTAAATGCAATTTTATGCGTTACCAAAGTAAATTAAAAAAATTTCCTATTGCACGTATATCGAGAATGGATCGTTTTCCCTTACTCAGCTCGTGGAGGCCTTGCGATCTATCCATTTAAACAATTGTGTGCAAGAAAAGTGCCATTCAGGCAAAACAACCCATGCCTTGTCTGTAGCAAAAAGTTTTAATCTAACTCTGGACGTAAAAATATTTGACGGTTTTGTTTCACTAAGATTTATCTCTATTATACCCTACCCTGTCTTCGGTGAGAAAGGGAGTAATACCGATGAGTTAGAAACTGTACCATCCGTCGGGGGGGGGGGGGGCATAAAACCGTGGTCCCATGTGCAGTAACGCCGTGCCATATGAAATATTAGATAACATGATAATGATCTGAGTTCTTGTCTGAACTGAAACTGATTCTATGGATATTGAAAATCGGCTGTTTTTCAGAAATAGCGTATGTTTGCAGTTCTGTCGTAAGATAATGAATCGAAAATGAGGTTTTACTGTAAATTGTTTTAATTTCTTTAACATTACCAACAATATAATATTTTTTTCAACCAAAATTGTTCTTTTTATGTAGCAAAATATTTATTCTATACTTGGTAGGTGCTACCAAATACGGATACAATGGTCATTTTTCATATAATGCATTAAATTTCCAGACTACGAGGATCGCATGAACTCAGTGCTGTGTAGGGTTGGATAGTTGTACTTTTGAGGGTCAATTTTGAGCACACTATGACCTAAATTGCCAGATCAATAGATGAGAGAAAGTTGGAAAGGGGATCCATTCACTGAAGAATTGTTTAGGGGACATGGCATCCCATCCAAGACATTTAGCATGTTCTTTAATATTTCACATGGTACGACGGCTCTACTCCATCCGACGGGGGCGGGAGTGGCTCAGTCGGTAGCGCGCCAGGCTCGTAATCTGTAGTTCTCAGGTTCGAGTCCCAGCTGGGTCAGCGTTGAGATTTATCTCCGCAAAATTCCCCGCCTTGCCCACGGTCAGTAGGAGACACCGATGGGCTTGGAAAGACCGCCGTCCGTCGTATGGGACGTTAAGCCGTGGTCCCATGTGCGGGAGAGCCATACCCTGTGCACGTTAAAGAACACGCTGGATGGCCTTGACGGGAGACTACCATCTGTCTCCCAACAGCTGTTCCAGTGGGTCCCCTCCTCCCAACTTTCTCTGAGTCTTCGGGGTCCATGTGACCTGACCATTTAGCCCATGGTGTGCAAAAAAGTGCCGCTCAGAGGTAAAACAACCCAACTCCATCCGACGAATGGCAGAGTTTCTAACTCATCGGTACCACAACAGATTACGAGTGTACCACGCAATTGACCGAGCCAATCTTGTCTGTCAGGTGAAGGAGTTTTGTTTGAAGAAGAAGAAAGAATTCACTGGACAGTTATTAGAAGAAACAATCCTTTTAATCAAGTTAAAGTTTTATATGTAGTATTAATCGAAATCTTTAGGAAGAGACAGAATTAATCAAGTTAATTTATATCCTATTAGGAAGAAATTTTTCTCCCTTCTTATATGATTTTCTTTTTATTGTATCTTTTTTTAGAAAATGAGTTTGTTTCTGCAATTGAATAGAGACTTCTTTGGTCAGGAACAGCAACAGTTTTGTCGTTCATAACTTTCGTAATGTTAACGCGGAGGCGTCCGTGTGGTGTGGCATCCTCCGTTCCTAGCATTCCTATTCCCGAACAACTTCAGCGTAGCGAGAGGTGTCGTCTCGGCTGGGGCTATATCCGTCAGTGGCACCTGGACCAAGGCCAGTGTACTCGTCGCCACAGGGTTTGGTCGGCGTGAATCACTAGCGTGTGAGCTCTCTGTGGGGGGTGCCTTGTTGATAAACAGTAGCAATCGACTAGCAGACGCATAGGTGTCATGCCGTAACAAGTGCAAATACTGCCTAGATGCAGCAGAGACCAACTTTGACCAGTTGTCAATCCAGCTGATATCTGTATTTGTCTTTTATTATCAGTATTAGATGACGGCATGGTGCTTTCCTAAACGGACTTCGCACTGCCTTCTGACTTCAGATACTGCTTAAATGTGGTGACTAAAACAGGTGAATCACGTAACTGAATCTGATTAGTTCATCCACTTAACTGATTGCCATGTGGATTACACCGTTTGCAATTGTTTTAAAGAATATGGGTAATTCTGAGTGGAATGTAGGTTTCTTTTTCTTAAAACGTTTTGTAACTTTTTCATACTTGTTAACAGTTTGTAAAGTCTTATTTTATAAGGATGCAGTGTTGGATTCAGGAGTTGGTAGTCAAGTGACTGGTTAGACTAGAACTGATGAGAACGCCGTTCCGTATTTTTTTTATGTTCTTGCCATTTAGTGCAATATATCTTCCTCCCGTTACTTCAAATGGTGGGGGCGACTCACTCGGTAGGCTCGTAATATCCAGTTCCCAGGTTCGAGTCCCAGCTAGGTCAGCGTTGAGTTTTATCTCCTCAAAGCTCCCCGCCCTGCCCTCGTTCAGTAGGGAAGACTAATGAACTTGAAAAGGCGCCGTCCGTCGGATGGGACGTTAAACGTGGCTCCGTGTGCGGAGAGCCATATCCTATGCACATTAAAGAACGCACTGGATGGCCTTGAAAGGAGGCTACCATCTTTCTCCCAACAGCTGTTCCAGTGGGTTCCCTCCGCCAACCTACTCTTAGTCTTCAGGGTCCTTGTGACCTGGCCATTTTGCCCATTATGTGCAAAAAAAGTGCCGCTCAGAGATAAAACAACCCTACTCGATCCTAATGATGAAAATGTTCCTTCAAGGGATGCGACCATTTCCCCTCTTTTATTTCTGCCCTGAAAACTGTAATCGTACTTTTACTTTACAGGAGAAATGTTTCTTTTTGTAGGAGTAGGATTTCTTTTTATTTTTTCAAGCGTTCAGTTCTTGATCTGTTTATCGCCTACTGAAAACTGTTCAGACTGAAATAAGCGGCAAGTCGTATTAAATTAATGGTGTCTTTCTTGCTCAAACGAATGTTAGATTCGGGAATTCTTGGGTTTTCTTGAATGTTGTTCAAGATGTATTTTATTTAGGAGCTTTGCAATAATTTTTCGTATCATGTTAATAAAATATTCTTGCAATAAGTATGCTTATCATGGCCGAACGGTTAGCATGATTGGCTGAGAAGTAAAGGGACCTAACCTAAGTTTGAATATTGGATAAAGCTGGGTAGTTTGACCTTCTGAGAGGCACTTTTTTTGCACTCATTGGGCTTAATATCCAGGTCACAAGAACCCAAGGGCTCAGAGAAGTTTGGATTGGATTGTTTTACCTCTGAGCGGCACTTTTTTGCACACCATGGGCTAAATGGCCAGGCCACAAGGACTCCGAAGGCTCAGAGAAGGTTGGGGGAGGGGACCCACTGGAACAGCTGTTGGGAGACAGATGGTAGCCTCCCGTCAAGGCCATCCAGCGTGTTTTTTAACGTGCACAGGGTATGGCTCTCCCGCACACGGGGCCACGGCTTAACGTCCCATCCGACGGACGGCGGCCTTTCCAAGCCATCGGTGTCCCCTACTGACCGTGGGCAGGGCCGGGAAATTTTGCGGATATGGCTCTTCTGCATACAGCGCCATGGCTTAAAGTCCTATTGTGTGAACGGCTGCCTTTCCAAGCCTATCGGTGTCTCTTTTCTCACAGAAGCAGAACGGGAGTTAGAGGAGAAAATTCACAATGCCTTGGATAAGGCTGAATCTTTTGATGATGTTCCGTTCCTAATGCAAGATTTCGTCTACCTCACAGATCTCTGTGGAGTGTTATATACTAACTGGCTCTATGAACTTGTTATGGGTGAAAGGATTAAGTTTCTTAAGGCGAAAAAAAGAAATCAGCTTAAAACAAGCATTTTGCTTTTCTCACACTGGTCTACGTTTGCTTTATGCATCAATTTCGGGGCATGCGTTCCTCTTATATTTGTTTTTACCGCAGTAGAATGTTCTATATTTCTGCAATATTCTGTATCTCTTGAGGTGACCGAGTGAGAAACTGGAGACACGAGTTGGGAAACGCTTCTTTGATCCTTTAATCTGATTTGGCTATTCCTTGAAGCTACATTTTGTTTCAGTTAATTCGAAAGTAATCAGTTTATTGCCTTTTTATTGAAGAAGAAAAAGTAGAGTAACTTATGCTCAAAGAGTATAATTTTTTTTTCGTTTGCTACTATGTACATGCTAAGTAATACGTATAATCTTGGGCGTCCGCAGAGGGGGGCAAACGGGGCATGCCCCCCCCCCTGGAATCGAGTAAAAAATTCCACAAATTATAATCGTAACATTTTAAACGTAATTAATTTATATACATTATGTATGTGTTTTTGTATTGATGCAATACTGTATTGTATAATCTACTTGTGAAAAAAAACCCCTAAAAAATTAAATAATTGAATAAAAATTTATTGATGTAATTATTTGTCTCCAAGCTTCCCCCCCCTGGAAAATTTTCTGCGAACGCCCATGAGTATAATGAATAATAAGTAATAAGCAAGTCGCGCCATGAAATCCACTCACCAGGGCGAGGGATTTTTCTGACGGGTGTTACATATTACTTACAAAGCTAGGAAAAATTACAACAACAAAATATATCCAGGGAAAGAGTATAAACTTTTTCTATCGAATGTAGTATCATTAATTTTGCTCTCTTTTCTAAAAAAAAAATACCCCTCAAGCAGCTGCTTGCCACAGAGGTTTGACAGTAGCCTATCAGTTTATACGCCATAGTAGAAGGTCTGTTAGGATGGCGGGATCTCAGCAGAAAAAACGACACGAGCATCCAGCCTTATCCGGGGCTCGACCCCAGGTCCCTTAAATCAGTAGCCAAGCGCGCTAACCACTCGGCCATTTTGATATTTAACATTTCTCTGGCGTAGTATAAAGACTTCAGGCTGCTCAGTGTTTTCTAAATTTCTCCACCCTTGTGCATGTAACGGAACTAAAGGCTGATCTCAGGAGTATAACGAGGTTTGTAAGGAAGCAGGTTAGTAAGATCGCTTCACCCCCTCCGCATGCGTAACTCAATTCTGTTCAATCTGTTGTATAAAAATAAAAGAATTACCCCTCAAGAAGCCGCTTGCTACAGACGTCTGGCAGGAGCCTGTCAGTTTAATATGCCATAGAGAAAATTTGTGAATAAGGCGCAAGACAATAAAGAAAACAACATATTTTTCCGAGGCTTGGGTTGGGTTGTTTTACCTCTGAGCGGCACTTTTTTGCACACCATGGGCTAAATGGTCAGGTCACATGGACCCCGAAGGCTCAGAGAAGGTTGGGGGAGGGGACCCACTGGAACAGCCGTTGGGAGACAGATGGTAGCCTCCCTTCAAGGCCATCCAGCGTGTTCTTTAACGTGCACAGGGTATGGCTCTCCCGCACACGGGGCCACTGCTTAACGTCCTATCCGACGGACGGCGGCCTTTCCAAGCCCATCGGTGTCCCTACTGACCGTGGGCAGGGCGGGGAATTTTGCGGAGATAAATCTCAATGCTGACCCAGCTGGGACTCGAACCTGAGAACTACAGATTACGAGCTTGGCGCGCTACCGACTGAGCCACCCCCACCCCCTTTTTCCGAGGCTTGAAGTGCAACAAGTGGAGTGACAGATAAGCAATACACAAGCATAATTATTGCGTTTAAGCAGTATTTACATGCAGTGAACATCAATAAAAAGTATAGTCTCCATGAACAGCAATACAATCTGCCAAACGTCGTGGTAGCAAGTCGCAAAGGGAAGTGAATGTCGCCTTGGTGAACATTGAGCCATGCATGAGAGGCGATGATCAATAATGCCCCATAATATTCCAAACGTGTTAGATAAACAATAAATCTGGAGAACGTGCAGGCCAAGGAAGCATGTCCAGATCATGTATAGGCACTATCGGGATATGAGATTCGTATTTGGGTGGGCATTTTCTTGCTGAAATATAGGATAGAGCATATAGAAAGAGCAGAAGCTCAGGTCACATAATAGTTTCAACATACAGTACTGTGCGAATTAGTTGGGACAAGCGAAGGAACGCTAAGTCCCTTCTGCTGCAGAGTCTCAACTGTTGTAAGTCTAAACTTGTTCGTAACCTTCTGCTGCAAGTCTAGAATTGTCTGTCGTGTTACTCTGCCACTTCCACTTTAGTCGAAATTGATATTTCATAGGCTGAGGACGTGATTATGTAAGTAGTTCACAATTTTCATTGGAAACTTTTTTTATTAAATACATCATGGACATCACGCCTCGTAAACGAGCTAAAATAATCGCTTTAGGCGAAGGAGACAGGGTCCGTGGACACGTCCCGTGAAGGACATTGTGGAAAGAAAAGAAAAACCACCCCTAGAGATGATAGTCTAATTCGAAGAATTAGTATCATAGACCCGAAGAAGACCAGTGGAGACATCAAAAGGGAGATTGCGTCTACATGTGGTTAATATAGATGCTTCCACCGTACGTCGTCGCCTTCTGGAGTGTGGCCGCCGGGCTCGACGCCTCTCCAAAAAGCAGCTTTTGACACCTGTTATGAAGCAAAAAAGGCTATCCTGGGCAAAGAAACATCGAGACTGGACTGTGGAGAATTGGGAAAAGGTGATATTTTCCGACGAAACCTACTTTGAAGTGCATGGCTACAGGTCAAATTTCGTCTGCTGTTCACCTGGAGAACCTCTTCGATCTGGCCACATCCAGCAATCCTCCAAACACCCACCCAAGGTCATGTTTTGGGGATGTTTCACAGCTTTCGGGCCACAGATGCTTCACCCCATTGAAGGAATGATGGACAGCAAAAAGTACATAGGCGTTCTGGAGGGGAAAATGGTCCCAACACTGCAGAAGCTGTTTCCTAACGGCGATGGGGTATTTCAACAGGATCTGGCTCCATGCCACAATTTTAAGCTTGCTAAGAGCTTCTTTACCCAACAACATTTGAAGGTATTGGAATGGCCAGGAAATTCACCCGATCTAAACCCCGTTGAAAATTTGTGGGCAATTATTAAAGCGCGCCTATCTAAGATGGATTGCACGACGAAAACCAAAATGATAGAAAGTGTCATGAAAGTGTGGTATCACGACCCTGAAGTGAAGGAAATGTGTGGAAAGCTAGTGACATCAATGGTTGAGAGGGTGAAAGAAGTAATTAAAGCTAAGGGGGGTCACATTCACTACTAACTATGTACACTATTAAACAAATAAATATTTCAGTTGTGTCTTTGTTACTGCATTTCCTATTGTTCCAACTGATTTGCACTGTACTGTAATGTCTTACCATTAATGTGCCTTCAGTATGTGAACGACTATTGTAAATTGATTCGGGTGTTGGCCTGGTACGACATAATAATACAGGCTGGGTTATCTCTGTCCTCTGTGTCTCCAGGCTCCAATACGACCATCACTGTATTCTAAAGAGAAACGTGATTCGTCACTAAAGATTGTACAATACCTGTCTTTTCCCATAAGCATCTCTCTCCCTTCGCCACTGCAGATGCAGATAATGATGGAATCAAAGTTAGATGAGTCATTGAATAATAGGAATGTTTCCTAAAGCAGTCGGGGACTGCATTACGATATTGGAAATCTGGTGTTTTGTTACAGGATCTGTCTCCTATTGTTAGTTGATAGATCCATCAATCTTCTTTTGGACATTCTCCTGATGTCACAAGGGATCATTGCTCAAACTCCGGATAAGGCATGGACGTTTCCTTTCTCGACTGTTCTTTTGCTCGTGTCACGCCTTCCTTGCAGGGGTAGCTCAGTCGGTAGCGCGCCCGGCTCGTAATCTGCAGTTTCCCAGTTTCTGCAGTCCCAAGTGGGCCAGCGGTTAGTAGGGGACACCGATGGGCTTGGAAAGGCCGCCGTCCGTCGGATGAGACGTTAAACAGTCGCCCCTTGTGCTGGAGAATCATACCATGTGAACGTTAAAGAACACGCTGGATGGCCTTGACGGGAGGCTACCATCTGTCTCCCAACAGCTATTCCAGTGGGTCCCCTCCCCCAACCTTCTCTGAGCCTTCGGGGTCCTTGTGACCTGGCCATTTAGCCCATTGTGTGCAAAAAAGTGCCGCTCAGAGGTAAAACAACCAATCAACAGCCTTCCTCGCAAATCTTTTCTCAGTCATAAACTGATCGGCTCTTATAAGATCGCTGTGACAAGCAGCTTGAGGAGTAATTTGTTTGTTTATTTTTACCATCAATGCTGGTGTTAAGCTTTCCAGACTTCGCTGCTCTTTAAATACTTATCAAGTATTATTGAAAATCAGTTGCTTTAAATAACGATGACACTATGTACTGAAAGTGGTGCAAAAATGGTTCTTCCCTATGGGTCTGATGTTCTCCCTTTTTGTGAGGAAAAGAAATTTGGGGGCACCAAACCTTTTATGTAGCGTTAAATTTTGATAAGAGAAATCTGTATATCGAATTTGGTTGTTCCAAGTTCTTGTCGTTTTGGGGTATTTCTTGATCAGAGTCTTTAATTGTGGATAAAAATATTTTTAAGGGAATTTCCGAATCGATTCTTTAGCCCCCAAGTTATAGCCCACAAGGGGGGGGGGGGGCAGGCTATATCCCTGTCAGCCCCCCCCCCCCCCCCCCTTGTGGCGGCCATGTGTGAATATAACTAAAGAGTAACTACTAACTTTATTATACCAGTAATAATAAAAAATCCTTTTAGACAAGAACTAAGGATCCACGTTTGAATCGTTAGCTTTTTTGTTTGCTGCATGGATTTTCGGATTTTTCCCCATCGTTGACTGCGATAATTTGGAATACTAAGAGAACTTGCTAAATTTATGTTTCTTAGTTCCTATGTGTTGGAAATCTTCTGTGATTCGATTCTTGATTTGGAAAGAGGATACGAAAGTATTACGTTTTTCCTTGACTAGTTTTTATTCTGATTACTAGGTGGCAGCACAAGTCTTTTTAGCTTTATGATGGGATCATACGCTGTTATGGAATAAGGTATTTTCGGTGTAATTTTAAAATTTCATTGAATCAGTCACTACGATTGCTAATAATGTATTTAGTAGATTAAAGTTTTTAAAATGTTCTATTTTGACTTTAAGAAAACATTCTATGTTGTTCAGTTCTTTCTAAGTTTTACTTTCAAATGGGAAGTCAGTGGAATAACAATTCATACATTTAATAAATAAATACCTCCTCAACAACTGCTTGCACGGAGATACTCAAAAATGGCATTTCATGTTTGGGGAAGGGAGGACTCAAAAATGGAATGATGTTTGGGAGCTAAAAATCGAACTTGATGTGGGAGAAGCTAAAAATGAAACTTGTTATTTAGGATGTCAAAAATGAAACGATGTTTGTTGGAGTTCAAAGTGGATCTCGATATTTGGAGGGTCTCAGCGGCGGAATTTGATTCATGCGATTTACAACTTTTGCGTTCCACACACCCTTTATAAGCAATTTCTTCTATTAAGAAAACTTAGTTAAACTACATCGTAAAAACTATTTGTTAAGTACATCATATAAACCCTTCAAAATTTATATAAAGAACCGTAAAAATTATACTTTTTTGATGAAATAATATAATTTATGCTAACATATATATTATACTTGTGGTTTTTTTTATAAAACTATTTACTACCATGACAGCTTCAACCCTTCCTCGACAAAGTCTCTTCATTCACAATAACATAGGTTATATCCCTTTCTATTACAAATGTTATTGTGAAAGAAGAGACTTTATTGAGGAAGGTGCCGAAGTTATCAAGCTATGGTTGTAGTAAACAGTGTTAAATATATATGCACTGCTGTTCGCAAAAATCAGAACACTGAGAAAGAATAGAGTAAGATTAATCACTTATATGGGGAATGTTTAGCACATACTACTGAAGAAGTTATTAGAGTTTCAAGGTCATTGGAGCAATCATGTTTGCTACAGGCTGATGAGAACATTCTAGAAAGGATGTGAATGAACCTTTCCCACAGGTATTTAAAGGGGCAGTAGGAATGTTCAGCTTATTAGTTCTTGTGCAGGTATTGCTAAAATATGCAACGCAGACCAGTGTGAGATCATATCCAGGTGAATGAGTTTGATGGGGCATATTGTTGGCGTGAGAGAAGGCAATCTTTAATATTGAGAAATTGTGTGTGGGACATAGTGCATCAAATACGTAGAGAATGGTTCGAATATGGGCAACAAACATGTCGGGAAGGTTCTGGACTTTGTCCACAGACAAAGCCACAGGAAGATCGCCATCTTTGGAGGCTGGCTATAACAGATTGCTCTGCCCCGCCCATGGCCTTAGCCCTTCAGATAGACAGAATGACCATCTTCCAATGTTGGTAGTAACAGCTTGATGCCATTTAGTGCAATTTGGACTGCACACCTGCTGACCATTGCTAAGACTACCTCTGACACCCCAGCACAAAGCAGTCCCAGACTACAGTGACAAGCATTGGCACAAAGAATGGTCAAGCACCACTTTTTCTGCGACAGCATTGGCACAACGAATGGTACAGCACCACTTTTTTCTGATAAATCCCATTTCTACCGTTTGAATCCAATGGCAGAATCCTTGTTTGACAACGGGTTGGTGAGACCAAGAGGAATGTATTCGGATGAGGCATACAGCACTAACATGTGGAATTGTGGTTTAGTTAACATTAACATTAAATAAAGGCAAGTTCCAGATGCTCTGCAATACATCGATTGCATTAAATCTATAGGAAGAATACCTGAAAACAACACTACCTACCCCGGGGCAAAACAGTGCCACAAGGACACAGCTCATCCACAGCTACCTATGGCAAACAATCCTATAGAAGGAAGGTTCATCCATCGGTCAAAACATAAATTTAATCTGTTCCCCAGTTAGCCACAAAGATGGTATGAAGAACCAATTGACTCTGTTCCTGGGGTGGAGACTTAGTCTGACTTTTCCATCGATAAGCCCGTCGACTGGGGATCCCACTCCCAGCCGTGAGCCTTCAACTTCATCCTCTCCATTGTGAGTGGGCCAAAGCCTCCCAATGAACAGTCTTCCGACCTACAATATCACTGAGACTGCATCGATGAGCCTACAGGACTGGGTTAGCCACGCCCAGTCCACAGAACCCTCAAGTATGGCCCCTCAACTGTGGCTGCAACCCGGAGCTTCTCAGGGGTCAAGTCAATAAGCCCACTGGACTGGCCCACCCAAACCAGTCTGCAGACCCTCAACAGGCAAACCAGTCTGCAGACCTTCAACAGGCCCCTCCACCAGAGGTTACAAGATCTTGTGAACCCTAGAGAACCAGCAAGCCGAACCCAACTTTTCAGAGGTGCCATTCAGCCCTCCCACCATGTCAAGGTGGTCCCCTATCGGGGGGGGGGGGGGATTATGGTGTAGTGTGCGATCAGTTCTGAAAGCAAATCTGCCCTGTTATGAATCCACACCACCATTATCAGTGCTTGTTGCATCCAGGACATTTTACAGCCAATAACTGTTCCATGCTTACAGGCTGCCCCCATACGCCATAGTTCATCAGGATGATGCAAGACCCCATGCAGCAGCTCCCACTGTTGAATACCTGAAACAAAACAATTCACATATCCTTCCGTGTCTCGCTAGCTCCCCTGAATTTTTACCAATTTAAGATGTTTGGGATATGGTCAAACAGAAGATGAAGCATACCAGCACATCCAGGCAAATGTAGATGAACTTTTGGCACAGGGTGCATAGTGCTTAGATGACTATTACACATTTCAGCATCAAACACTTGTTTGACACCATGCCTCGCCATTAAGCAGGTCATATAAGCAAGGAATGGGCAAAATCATTATTAAACAACTTGGTATGTAACTCTCCAATTGCCTTCATATTTGTATTCATTTATTACTACAATAAAGCTACATTGAACCCCAAATAGGAGCATGTTCTGTTTGGACCTCCTTGGTATTTTGATTTTCGTGAATACCATCTTCACAGACCAGACAGAGAATTGTACTACTTTGGCATATAAAATGACTGGCTCCTTGCATGAGGGGGGTATTTATTTTTAATTTAGGACATGCAACCTCGTTGGGTTGGATTGTTTTACCTCTGAGCGGCACTTTTTTGCACACTACGGACTAAATGGTCAGGTCACAAGGACCCCAAAGGCTGAGAAGGTTGGGGGAGGGGACCCACAGGAACAGCTGTTGGGAGACAGATGGTAGCCTTCCGTCAAGGCCATCCAGCATGTTCTTTAACTTTGGGTTGTTTTACCTCTGACCAGCACTTTTTTGCACACCATGGGCTAAATGGTCAGGTCACAAGAACCACAAAGACTCAGAGAAGGTTGGGGGAGGGGACCCACTGGAACGGCTGTTGGGAGACAGATGGTAGCCTCCCGTCAAAACCATTCAGCATTTTCTTTAAAGTGCACAGGGTATTGCTCTCCCGCACATGGGGCCACGGCTTAATGTCCCATCCGACGGACAGCGACCTTTCCAAGCCCATTGGTGTCCCCTACTGACCGTGAGCAGGGCAGGGAGTTTTGTGGAGATAAGTCTCAATGCTGACCCAGCTGGGACTCGAACCTTGGAATTGCAGATTACGAGCCTGGCACCCTACCGACTGAGCCACCCCCACCCCCACCCCCACCCAAGCTTGATTTTGGCTTAAGGTAATGACTAGGAATTTAGCCAGAAAATATTTTCAGAGGGACCCAAGCAAAATTTCAGGGGAATGGGAGCTAAAATGGGGATGGAAAGACAAACATTCGATATAGGAGCAATTTTTTTTCTCTCGGTTGGGCTATTTTAGTTCTGCACGGCACTTTATGGGCACAATAAACAAGGGTTCAGAGAAAGTTGCTTCAAAGAATCCACTGGACAGCTATTAGAAGAAGGATACAAGCCTCTCATCAAGGCCATTCAACATATTCTTTAACAGGCGTGTGTATGGCTCTCCTGCACACCAGACAACAGCTTAATGTTGTATCTGACAGATGGCAGTCTTTCCAAGTCCATTGATGTTCTGTCTCTCACTGAGGGTAGGTAGGACTTAGTGGAGAAAACTCAAATCAGGCATAGTTGGATTTTGAACTTTGGAACATGATTTAGGAGCTCGGCACACTGGTTTCAGCCTTTAGTTTTATTTGAGAATCACTGGTAAGATAGTTGGAAATGTTCTAAAGTATCTGACATGAAAGAAGCATGTGTTCAAAGAATTAACCTCAAATTACCGTTCTGAGAATTTTGCAGTAACAAAATATGAAGAACGCATCTAAGACATGTACGAACATGATGTTCAGAATGACATCAGTTAAATGTAAAGGTATTCTGCATTTTAAAAAAAAACTAGAACACACGCATGTTCATTAAGATTTTATGCAATAGCTTATTTTGTGTGTGGAAATGAATGTTATCTAATCTCATTATGCTCATTAATATTAGAAATGCTAGACCATGGCTATTGCCATTTCTGATTACTTTTGCCTAAAGTTGAGTTATCGCTCAGTCAGATGTGTGCTGTTAGAGAGCGTATATTTAAATTTTGCTCTTGCACTGAGCTCATTGCTGAAGTTTGAAATAATTTCATTTAATTAAATATATTTTAATTAAAATGTTGAGCATAATACTATTTAATAAAAATTTGAGACAAAAATATGTGATGAAAGCAATGAACTCTCATTCGACGAATGAAAGCTTATTTAGTGAATTCAGTTTTATTCTCAATCAATTTCGCCTATATATAGCGAGCGTATTATTAAGGCGATTAATGAGTCTGTTAAATGACTGATTTCACACTTGACTCTCAGCAAGATTTATTTTATTCATACTGCATTAACTTGGCAGATCAGTGCCTCAATCGTATTAGGATATTGGCCTTGTGTATGAAATAGTATGACTGTTGCCAGAAAATATTTGACTTTAGTTTTTCAAGGTTGATAATTTTTGAAACTCGCCTTACACAAGACATAGTTTTGTATTTTGCATATTTACCAAGTTTCACCATGTTTCCCTAATCTGAATGCCAAACATAACAAGTTCTATAAGAACTGAAAGTTTATAATACGAAGAGTACTAACAGGCTATATAAAAAAATACTCTCTCTTTTCCTTCATATATTAACTTTTGCATCTTAACAGAGGTAATTGGAGTTAATGGATGATTGGGAAAATGCAAATAGTAACGTTTTATTAGTTCTTATAGAACAAAAAATAAAATTGTTATTTATGTCTTAAAATTGAACCTTCTCTGAGCCCTCAGGGCCATTTATTCATTGTGTGCAAAAAAGTCCTGCTCAGAGACAGAACAACCCAACAACTCTACCACCAAAATTTAAAATTTCTAGCATGAATAAATCGTTTGGAGTATTCATTTAAAGTTTCGCTTTTTTCATATTTAGGTTGGGTGAGTTGTTTTATCTCTGAGGTTTGGAGTAAGGTTGGAGGGAGGGGGAATATACTGGACAGCTGTTAGGAGACTAGGGCACCCAGTGTTCTTTAACATGCACAAGCAATGGCTTAACATCCCATCTAATGGACTGAAGTTTTTCTAAGCCCATCGGTGTTCCCTGCTGACCGAGGGCAGTGCGCAAATTTTGTGAAGATAAATCTCATTGGCCCAGCTGGTATTCAAACCTGGAATTGCAGATTACAAGCCAGGCGCACCTCCGACTGAGTCACCCCTGCCCCCTGAAATATCTGTATCATAATATTTCATTAGCACCTATCCAATTCGAAAAGGATTTTCCAATTTTCTCTTAAAGCAAAAAACTTACATATCTCTCCATTCTCTGGAGGATAAGGAGGCAAATCATTGCCATCAGTGCAAATCTCGTGACCCTTATTTGCATTCCACCATCAAAATTTCAAGTTTCTAGCACAAATACACTGTTGATAAATAATAAATAAACTTGACATACTTGGTATTAACTTTATAAATTACCACTTTGAAGTTGATTTAAATTTTAGAGGAAAAATTGTCTTGAGCCGGGTGGGATATGAACCCACGACTTCCTGACAACATGTCAGATGCTTTGAACCACTGAGCTACTGGCCACCGATAAAGATTTCTAATTGATGATATGAACCACCTCAACCTACTTCCTATGTAGGGAGTGTTCAGGCAATTTTTGCCACATGCCATATAACATACAAAGTGGTAATTTATAAGTTAAATACACTGTTTACAGTACTGGTTAATTGGAAGATATTCAGAACGTGTGAATTGTAATATTTCTGCAATACATATCCAACCCCGCCCCCCCCCCCCCCAAAAAAAAAAATTATCTCTAAAAACAAAACATATTGAATGTGTGCAGGTGCCAAAGGGAAAACATTAGCTTGCTTTTTAAACAAACTAAAAATGACTCTCAATATGTATTTTGAAACGCTAAAATTGATCATGTTATTTATTGTATTAGTTTCAAAGGAAGGCTTCTTTGAAAATGGTTTTATCCAATAGAAAAATTGTAGCACCTTATTTGACTTATAGTAATTATGAAATATTTAAGTAAAAAAACATAACGCATGTAAGAAATAGATTAAAAATATTTATAACTCGTGAAAGTGAACAGAGAATTGAACCCATATGCTGTGATTTTAAATACAAATTCTTATTCATAAATATTCTGTACACATTCATGCCTTCAATTTAAAACTCTAATTCAAATACTTTGGTGGTGAAATCCTGAAGTTGCATTGACAACAATGATTTTCACTCATATCCACAAAGGGAGGGGGAGTGCAATTTGTTAGAGATAATTTGTTTTTAGAGATAAATTAAACATTCTTTTGGGTTGGATAGGTATTGATAAACTATTATGATTCACATTTTTCAAATCTCCCAAAAGTTTTCGTTTCATTCTCTGACGTTCAAAAAATTTAAAGGAATGGTACAAATGATCTATTCAGGCAAGAAATTAAATATTTTGGTGGTGGAGTGTTATGGTCAAGAGGTTTGCATTGACAGCAACAATTTGTCCTTTCACTCCCAAGGGAAGTGAAGGGAAGCTCCACTTTTTGAGAGATTAATGAAAAATTCTTTTTGAGTTGAATAGTTACTAATGAAATATGATAATTCATAGTTTTCAAATCCACCAAAAGACTTTAACTTACATTATTAGAGGGTGATAAATGTAGAAAAGATAAAACTTGAAGTAATGCAAACGATGTATTTAAGCTAGAATTATAAATTCTGGCAATAGGATGTGTTGTGGTCAAGAATAGATACTCAGATAACTTACTAAGATAAGCATAATTGATATTCATATGTGCTTTAAATAAATCACTATTGGTTAAATTTCTACCTGTTGCAATCTATTTTAAAAAAGTTAATACATAATTTTAAAAATTTGAATAATATTTTAATGTAGTAATAATAAATAATTTTATATACACTGACTGATTTTCCTCCTAACCCCAGGAGATGAGAAAACACAGCTTTTCATTTTGAGGAATAAATGGGAGATTTTTTTTTTGTTTTGTATAGGACTAATATATTTCTGTTTGTTTCCCGGTCATCCATTAGTATGAATAACTATTGTTATAGGGTGAAAAATTAGTAAAATGAAAAACGTCATTTTCTTTGAAAATGATAATCCCATATTCACTAGAGGCTATATGTTATTTTTCTAGTTGTAGAATATGGTTGATCTGTTAGCTATATGAATGTGCTCTAATCACTACATTTGTTATTAATCAACATTCGACCAATGTGTTTATGAAGCTTCAATGGACCGAGAAACGCCTGAAGTATTAATTACAGTGCACAGAACAGATAGGGAAAATTATTCCATTAACCAAAGTGATTAGTATCCTATTCTAACTTTGAACAATAATGCAGGCAATCTTAAAATCTGAAGTTGTTTGGAAATTAGTATGGGAGCCTTCAAAATACAAAAGACAATTCCTGTATTTAATCAATTATTTTGAGTTTTGGATTTAAACACACAATTTCCAAATGTGTAATCGACATAAAATTGCAATAAGTAACAAAATGCAAAACTGCATAAATATTGATTAATGCTTAAAAATTTCATAGTGCAACTTGAAATAAGTATAAAATTTTTTACTCTATAAATATCTAATGTTTGATAGCTTACGGTTGTACAGAGCCAGATCTAAGTGGGGAAGGGGTTCTTCCCCACTTTTGAGAATGCTAGTAAGGGTAATGCAAGTAAAATAGTATTTAACTTGTATGCATTTTATTAATTTTTCAAGAATTTTTATAGACCTCTAAAAATGTTATACTGCAACTGAAATTCCAAAAACCTCTCTCTTCCCCCCCCCCCCTCTGTTTTTCTAGATCCGGGTTTGAAGATACATAATTTTTCAATTTCTTACAGGAATTACATTTAAAATGTTTCTATTTACGTGGTGCTTGGCTGAAATTTTACTCTTTTGCAGATAAACTGTGAGTTTTTCTGTTCAAAAGTTACATCAGTGATGGCTTTTGAATAAACATTATTATTTCTGTTATGAGATTGTGGCTAGTAATATTCGGAGCAAAATTTCTAATGTCAGGTTAAGTTCAATTAAGCAGCATGAGTATTTAACCATTAAACAATAAATGCTTTAAATGGGTAATGTACTGATGCATAACATATTGAAAACAGCACTTGTGATATTTTAGTTACAAACAAATATATGAAAATTACATATTGTTTAACTGACATGGGAGCTATCTGCCAATGGGGTTGAATTGCATATGTGCATATTACTCACTGTTTATTAATGTATTTTTCATTAAAAATAAGTTTTTTTTTGCTATAAATATGATTTTTTATATCTTTTTTTCATTTGCACATATAGGATAGAGAAGAATCCTAGAAGCTTTATATTATATTTAGCCTTCTCATACAAGGACATGCCCTACTAAGACTGAAGTCACTGCTGATCACTGCCTCAGTTAGAGCTAACACAATACACAAACTTTGCCCTGCTGGAACAGTAGCTAGCTCTTTAACCACTATGCCAGTTAAATATTGGGATAATCAAGTTTCTAGAAATTTGTCAAAAAAGTTTTTTTTATTTTAACATATCAAAATTGGCCAACATGTCTCAAAAGAAAATTCAATGTGTAGATGTCTTTTGCTAATATTGTTTAAATAATTTCCCACTTCGGCAGTTCAAATAAAAATTATAATTTTTGTAATTCTCAAGAAGACACAATTAAAAAACCCATTTTGCTAAGAAAATAATCAAAATAAGAATTAAAAAGTATCAAAATTGTTAACATAATTGTTTCAAATTATAATAAGATACAGTATTGCAAAACAATTTTTTTTTAACAGTTTTGTATTTTTATTTTCATTTTTCTCAAAATTCTGAAAAAGGTGAAAAGGGTTTTCATTCTGAAAAATTTTGAATCCTGTACGATCTCAACCCTTCAGTTATAAAATTTTGAAATAAGTAAATACCCCCTCAAGCAGCTGCTTGCCACAGAGGTCTGACTGGAGCCTGTCAGTTTATATGCCATAGTAGAAGGTCTGTGAGGTGTCAGGACCTCGGCAGAAAAACAACACAAACATCCATGCCTTACCCAGGGCTCGAACCCAAGTCCCTTTAAATTATTTAAAATTTTGAAATTCAAGAATTTGGTTAATGGAGGGGAATAGTATAATATATACACTGAGTGATCATTGAATTATGACCACATCACTCTGTTTTGTTGGTGAAAGCTAACTTCAAAGCTTTATGACTTTCAAAATAAGCATTTTATATATTACTATTAAATATTACTAAAGATAAATTCAAGATATTAATCAAATCTGTATAAATCTTGATTTTCAACAATATTCGCTCTGCATTTAAACACTTATGAAATTTGAATATTTAACAACAGCAACGAGTTTTCCTCAAAAATTATAATTCGACCAAGAAGCATTATTTCAAATGATATATATAATGAATCTATATTTAAAAAGTTTCTGTGAATAATTCTTTTTTGATGTTTTCCAATTTTCTTAAGACTTGTTGCTGTTTAAATATTCAAACTTCCATCACTCTTTAAATACAAAGTGATTGTTGTTGAAAATTGAGATTTAGATATACTTGATTGAGATCCTTATTTTATCTTCACCCACATTTTCTCATAAAATGCTTATTTTAAAAGTTATAAGGGCCATATGATCAGGTTGCAAGGACCCCTGTGGATTCAGAGAATGTTGGGGAAGTGGACCCACTGGACAGCTATTGGGAGACAGATGAAAGCCTTCTGATAAAGCCATACAGTGTATTCTTTAACATACACAGGATTGCCACATACAGGGCCACTGCTTAATGTCCCATCCAACGGTGGCCTTTTCAAACCCATCGGTGTCCTTTACTGACTGAACATCGGACAGGGAGTTTTGTGAGATACATCTCAATGCTGGCCCAGCTGCGACTCAAACCTGAGAATTGCAGATTATGAGCCTGGCACACAATCGACTGGGCCATCCCTGCCCCACTGATGATTGGAGAATTACCACATTATGATAATTTCTACAACAGCTGTCTCCTAAAATCCACATGCTTGCAAATTATTTGTTTTTAGGATTTCAGAAAGTTTTCCACCTCTCTATTCTGTTATGAATTTCAGACTGTATTAAAAATTACTCATTTATATATGATATGTATTATTATGGAAGTAATTTAAGACCTTTAAGCCATTTTGCTCACCTGGAGATCATTGTTATGCAGAGCATTTTGACTCTCGTAGTTTGTTGCTTGCAGCCTGAATATTTGGCAAACAGTAAATAAACAAAACAAATAATTCTGCATTGTAATGAAATTAAGTAATGTAAAGTATTTTGATGTTGTAGCTAATTGCTGTATGAATGCAACAACAAAAGGGATGCAAGAGTAGAAAGCAGTGGAATGTTTTTGTGGTTTGATTTCAGCTTGAATGGTAAATATATATGTGTGTGTGTGCATATATTGAGAAAAATACTAATTGTGTTTGATTTTTGTTTTTTGCAAATTTTGGAAGAGAAAGGAAACATTTGCATATATCTGTTGTATCCATTAACATTCACTATTGACTGTTGTTTGATATCTAGTATTTGCTTTCTAATTTTTACCTTTTGGTGTCAGCTAGTTTTCCTCTCTTTTCTATCAAGCTATCTAAGACAGATATGACAAAAAAAAATACTAAAAACTAAAATTAAAATAATTTTCTCTCAGATGCTCTTATAGTGCTTTTAAAAGCTTACTAATTATAATGAAGCTGATCTCTTAGAACTATATGTATTGATGTTATGTTATTGCATGTTAAAAATTCCGTTTATATGTGGAGTTTGTAACAAATAATCTTTCAAGTCGTTATCAAAGATTCTGGCACTTTGTTCCCTTTATTTAGGGCTATGTACCTGAATATGAAGGATTAATATATACTTCATTTGTAAAGCAATGCATAATGTAATTAAGTATTAGTGTAGTAATATTTTTGCCCATTTTAGTTATTAATAATCAGAAGATTTAAGTATTGTTTCATGGCATTATAATATTTTTGTTAATTACACTTTCAGCTGTCTCTGCTGCTGATCATGAGAAGAAACGTGAGACTGTTGGTGAAACAGTTCAAAATGAAGTACCTGAAAAACCACCAGCACTTAAAGAATGGAAATCAAAAAATAAAAGGCAGGAATTGACCTTTAATAGTGCTATAGATCACAATGGAAAAGCCCAGTCTTTTAATACAACATCAGACAGTAATAGATCAATAAAACACTTCCTTGATCAAACAAAAGATGGTGATTGGTATGAAAAGGATAATAAAAGGGATACATCTAAGAATAATTCAAAATTTAGATCATTGGATAAATATAATAATTTGTCCAAGAAAAGAAGTGTAGAAATTCAAAATGAATGCTGTCTTACAATTGCTAATGTAAAAAATTTGAACTCTGTTGATAAACCGTTAACCTCAATAAGCACACACATTAAAGAAAATGATTTACAAAAAGCATTTCCTTGTTCAGCAGTGGAAGAGTTGAATGCAAAATCCCATGATTATTTAGCAGGCTCATCAAATAATGAATTACCATGCTTTAAGATTTCAAATAAAAATATGTTATCTGAAAATGAGTTAAGATTTGCAGACAATTCTCTAACATCCATTACAGCTTGTACTTCAAATCAAACTACTTGTAGCTCTCAGCCAGACTTGAAAGATGAACTTAGCATTCCTAAAAGTTCTGTTTATTCAACTTGTAACCAAAAATCACCTTTTGAAAATAGTGCTCAAAATTTAGAACTTATCAGTGGGAATAACACGAAGGAGAATAAATGTATGACAAATGATAGGGTAGGAAAATGTACAGAAGTAAACATGTCATCACAAATGTCTGGTTTATCTCCAGCAATCATTACAACAACACATCAAGGAAATCATGCAGAAGTTCTCCAGCTGAACTACCGTGTATCAACATCAGTTACTGAAACCAAAAGCAGTTCATTAAATGGTAGATATGTGCCAATGGTATCTAGTTCTGAAACCTGTAATGTGTTAGATAACAGACCTAACTGCCAGCTTCCCAGTTCTGTCTATGGGACTTCAGCATCAAACATAGAGACTGTATTGACTGGTTTACATTTATTTGATAGTGAAAAATCAAAATCTGCAAATAGTTATTCTTTAATGCCTTTGAAAGGTAGTTTTCTTCAAGAAATATTAGAGGACCAAAATGTTTCTGAACAAAACTATGTAAAATTAAAAGATATTTCAGATCATGATAAAGAAGAGAAAACTGAAAACAAAACTATTGTATCACCTGATGTGCAGCCATTAAAACCCTGTGCTGAAGGGTTTAAAATTTTTAATCCTAAGCATGAAATAGACAAAAAGGAATCTGACATTATTTCAGAAATGCAGTCATCAAAGCTTAAATTACACATTCCAGAATTATCAAGTGCTGAGGACTCTGATTCTTCACAACAGCAATCTACAGAAATCTCCAAGTCACTGAAATTTCCAAAGATTACAAGCCCTCAAATATTGGAGCAGCATATAAGTAAGATAATATCAGAGAATGCAGCTATTGTGGAGACACTTGATCCTTTATGGTCTCGTCGTTATTTGAGACAGTCAAGTCTTACATCTAGCCAAAATGTAGATGCAGAGATAAAAAAATCTTCCATTTCCACAAGAATAAGACGTTACAGTGATGATAAGCTGCCTTTGGGTTCTTCAGTTGATCAAATTTGCCATTCAAAATTACAGTCGGCTCTGTTAGGTAGTTTTGAATCAGAACAGAATAATTCACAAAGTCAGCCTTCTAATTTGTCTGCCTCTTTGCATCCATCTTCTAGCTCAGGAACAAATTCACTCACACAGCTTAATAATTCATCTGTTCCTGCAGTGGGTATTTTTTCTAGAATTAGTAATTGCAGTGTTAGTGAGGAGGAATTGCAAGGTAGTGCTGTTAAAAGTCTTCTAAGTTTAAAGCAAGGGAAGTACTCAAAGCACAAAAATTCGTTCTTTTTCAATAAAGAAATGTGTAATAAACATCCACAAAATCCTGAGGGTAGTATAATTAAAGACCTTCTCTTAAAAACAAGGTCAAAAAGCAACCATGATTTTTCTCCTGGGTGTGAAGGCCATAAACTAAAGCATACAGCTGCTAGCTCAACAGATTTTTATAGCATATCAGATAATAAGTTAGATGAAATGCATTCACCTGTTTACCTATGCACTAATTGTGGTTCAAGATGCAGGACTAAGGAGAATCTGGATGCTCACATAGCTCATTGCAAAGGTGCTAAAGAGCTGACATTTGCAATCAGAGATGATATTATTGATAAGAATATTAATTCATTGTCTAATAATTATACACAACCTCAGTCTATTTCAAAAGAAAAAATAAAAGATACCTTTCCCACTATTTTAAACCCGTCATTAACAGGTTGTAATGATGTTCAAGAAGAATTCAAAGTTGAAACAGCTGCTTCTGTGAATATTGATGATGCCATTGGCCATATATTGAAGAAGCAGCTTTTATCACCTTTAGTAAGTAGTCAGAGCCCTCCCCTAAAAAAGAGAAAAATATCTGAGCCAGTTATTTCGATGAATAAGCTTGAAGACTTACAGGTTTATCAAGCAAATGATGTAATCAGTATTAGTAAAAGTGTTTCCCTTCCACGTCAGTTGGATGGCATTTCTATTTCACCTCACAGATGCCGATCACAAAGTGTTCATTTGTTTGGAGGTGAAGTTCAAATACTGGATGGTGTAGAGACTAAAAAGCTGAAAATAACTACAAGTTTGCAAGGTGCATTTCCATTGGCTGCAAACAGTTTATCAAATGATTTTTCATTTAGGAAAATGTCAGTAGTGGAAGAAAATGCCATTGATCTTCATAATAGTTCCTTACCTACTGTAGTTGTAACCATTGCTCAACCTGTACATAATTCAGGTGGGACAGTAATGCATGTACACAAACTTGCTACATCATCTTCACTTTCACCTGTTGTAACAGTGTCAAATCACTTAATATCAGCTGGGATTGAAAAGTTCTCTGAACTAGGAAACCCACCTATAAACAGTTTTTCTGTGAATGCTACAAAATGTGATTCTCCTACCTTTCCCATTTTCCCAATGGATAATCTTAAGAAGGTTGAAAATAACAGAAATAATCAAGGTACAAATAAAATTATTAGTGAGTCATTAAGTTCTTTCACTGAAAGCTCATTATCAGGGTCACTTTATACTACAAGAAATTTAAATTCAGCATCTAATACATATATTCCAGATTTTGCACTCTCTGTAGCTCCACTGTCTTCTACTCCAGTTATAACAAGAGATTTTAAAACTTCTCAGCAGGAAAAGTTGAGTTTTCCTAATTCATCGATTTTTCTCCCAGAAAAAGAAAGCCCACTTCATAATATAACTTCTGCAACAGAACAAGAGACATGCTTATTTGGAAATAAGATACCTATTGAAGCTGTTTCCACATGTTCATACAGTAAGCAAAATGTTTTGCCACAGAGTTCATCAGAGGTTCAGAGCACACATAGTCATATTATACCAATAGTTACTTTAACTCCTAGCAGTCCTACCTTTTTACTGTCAGCTGATAAAGAGCCTGAAAGATTAGAAATTTCAAAATCAGATAACTCAAAAAAATTTCTTGCACCATCAAGACCAACATCTTTGCCACTGAAAAAAAAGCCTTTCACTATGGTAGGTTCTACTTTAATAAGTCCAGAAACTCCTCGTCCAAAAAAAAGCTGTGTTCAACTGTACCTGAATGGCCATGCCTACACTTATTTAGGTTTAAAGTGCTCTACTCGATCGACATACTGCTGTATATACCGTCCACAACCTATGTATGTACCTCAGGATAACAATTCTAAGCTGTCTATGTATTCAAACTGGCAAGTTGTTCCAGCTAAAGAAGAACTTTCTGGATTAACACCTGGGCAAATGATATCATATTATGATTCTAGGCAGCGACTTCATTCTTCTGATCCTCTTTTTACCATGCCAAAAATAGCAGAACCTTTGTCATTCACTCATTCTAGTTATTGGGTGTTTCGTACACAAGATCAAGAGAAAATTGAAGCAAAAGAAGAAATAAATGAACACCAATGCAGAGCAGAGTGTCCTAATGTTGTAGAAAAGAAAGATGCAAGTAACTGCTCGTTGGAGCATACTCAGGTACAGTTTATTTCTACAATGTTTAGTTGCTTCTTTTTTTTATAGTCTGTAATGTTAAGTACAGCTTCTAAAGCTACTAGCCACAATCTTTTTTTTTCCAAAATTTATTATCCATACCTATTCAAGCAGTATAAGAGCTATATTTTATTATCAATTTTATTTAAATTGAAAAAAAAATTGAATTTCGTGAAACAAATAGCTGATAGAATTTAAATTTCTGGCATCATTTTATGTATATAAAGATAGCTCTAGTGAACAGTCTATAAATTTCAGAGTTGGATTTGCTAAGCATATGGCAGTTTACTGACCAGTTGCTTCAGATTTATTTGAGAAGTGGTATAGCCTGAGGCTAGGTTTTTGTTTGTTCTTCATATATTAATGTGTGCACAAAGATTCTAATAAATACTAAATGCAAACTGAAGTTTGCAAATGGCTCAGACCTTTTCATATTCACTTTGTACTAATTTGTTAGGTCTTATAATGGGTACATGTTTTGTTTTTGAATCTGTATTTGAAGTTATCTTAAGGATGTAACTATTAATTTTATCTTTATTTTCTTCAAGAACTGTACCTGAAACCTAGTTCAAGAATAATAAATCTTGAATGGGTCCTTTTTCGTATTTTCATCCTATCATTTGACAATTTCGCTGGAGATCATCCTTATTAGTTTATCATTTCTTTTATATTCTGATTCACCAGTGAAATCCCCCAGGAAAGGTATGTTTCTTATCAATACTCCATTAAATTAATCTCACCAAGAAGCAATATTTCCATTCCCTGAACAGTAATTCCTTTTCTCTTTGACACTAAATGCAACTATATGCTATTTTCATTTCTTAGATGTTTAATTTCATATAATTGTAAGAGGTCTGATTGATTAATAGAAAAAATAGTGAGTTTGGAAAATATTGCAGCTTTTGATAACTCCTAGCTAATTTGTTATTTCTCTGGTAAAACTTTCTCTTTGGTCTGCTATTTTGTTTGGTAGCATTCAGCAAAAATACAGTTCATGGGCTCCAATAAATCATTTATTGGATATTCACCAAGAAGTTGGCAAATGGCTCAGACCTGTACATCATCAGCTACAGAAGTGTAATATACTGTAAATTTCCTAGAGTGTTATTTGAATGTGTACAGGATATTGAATGAATTGAGTTGAATGGATGCAGGAGAGTATGTAAAAACTATAAATGCAAAGTAAGCAAAATAACACAATGCAAATTATTGAAGAATGGAAAAAATAATAATTCTTTCAGAATTTGCATTCCTCCATTGTTTAACTTTGGACAGATTATGTAATAAAACCAGGGATAGTCGTAATGTCTGGCAAGCCAGGCTCTGAATTTTGTGTACTGATATGTGAATAAATAAAGGCACATCATAGATTCTAGAGAGTAAATGTGTTGGATTTTCTGATATAATTATCCAGGCAAATCATGCATCTTGAAGAGTATTCAAAAGGTAAATGAATACTATATATACCTTGGAATTAAAATCATTACATGTGGTAAGTTGAAGTATAACTTGGAATAGAATAAATAACTCTGTTATCTAAATGTAAAGTCAGGGCTGATCTTAGACATTATGGTGCCTGACATAAGGTAAAGATTGATGCTCCCATCATTGCCCCTCAACCTAAAGTGTTTGGGTTAGAAAAATATATAAAGAATTAAATGTTTTTAAATAACATAATTTTAATATGTGACAAATTGTCTGGTATACTTTCTCAATGAGGAATAGAAATACACTCCACCCTCCATGTACATGAGGGTTCCGTTCTCCAAAATCCTTGCATTTCATTAATGGAACAGAGCTTAAGAAACAATAAGAAATAGGGGGCTAGGTTCAGAGATCACTTGCAATTACTCCTATATACTTTTTAGTAAATTAATTATTTATGTAAATTACATAAAGTAATACAAGTAAAAAGTGATAAAAAGCAAAAGTTTAGACGAAATGATTTTACTACATTTTTGTAAAAGGTATATACAATATAAATTGAAAAATTAAAAATTTTGCAAAACAATCAGACCTAATCTGCTGCACAGATGACTTTATGACCTCCTTTGTGTGATTAGTGGACACTGTGGATTCATTAATTTCAAATGCACTCCCTATGGCTGATGCACTTTCACTGGCTTCAATCCTTGAAATAATCTCAAGCTTCTTCCATAAGTTCATCATCTTCCCCTTTGTGACTAGGCATAATTTGCACTTTTTTAAAGCTCACAAGATGCAAATAATTTAATATAGATCGTAATGTAAACTGACTGAAAATGTGGTATTTATGGGGGGAAAAAAACATTTTCTAGAATGTCTATAGGTGTTCCAGCCATCTATTCATTTATTAATAATGATAGCAGTCACTAACTAAATTTCATTTTTATAATGACAGCTGTAGCAAAATTTCTACCACGAGCATCTTGTATATTCGAATTTTGTTTCACATACAAAAGAAAAGGGCATTAAAGATGGTTCAAGTAGATTCGAATTCGCACAGATGGAACTCGTGCATATGGAGGGTTTACTGTATGTAATATATGTATGAAATTATTGGTTTCATCTATCATATTCAAAAATAAATCACACAAAAACTTGCTTGGATACATAAAAGATAAACAAACAGGTGTGTCTTATAATAATTAAACCACATTTTTAAAGATGTATTCTTTGGGTTTTTAATTGAGTGATATATTGATAGAATCAGAATAATCTAAAGAATTTTTGATATCACATTTAATTGTCAACATTGATAAATCTACTAGTCTTTCTTGACTAATGATAGTTCTTAAGTTTTTTTATATAAATTTCTGTTTTGTGAAACTTCTTTCACCACTAGTGATGGTTATTGATAGTGTTAATGAATTCTCAGCAGAATTTGAAAGATATATGCAGTGGAGTAACTGGTCACCCCAGGTGCCATAATCCAGAGGACAGCAAAAGAGCCTTTCAAATTTTTTATTTCAAAGAAGGAAAATTTCGGATTTTTTTTTTTCATTTTGACATTTGGATCATTGAAATTCCCGGAGACACACCAGAGAAGACCAGCTATTATGACTATTATACCCCAGACCATGCTTGCTGCTTGGGCAGTGTGTCATTCAACAGTGACAACTGGGCTGTCTTATACATTTATATGGTGATAATCAGCTCCTAGGCAAAACTGGGATTAATGACTAAAGATAACACAATGCCATTTTACATCCCAAGTTGTTCAAGGTTGATACCATTCCTGGCACTGTTTATAGTACTTGGCAGTCAGTGGAAGATTGCACAATGGATAATGTTCATAAACTCTCCCTGCTCTGCAAATCATCAAGAAATTGTTAGTTATGGAGTGATGCAAGTCTGACATAACCACTATGCTGATGATGGTTAGTATCATCATTGGTGTGGTGCAATCAGCATTGGCTATCGCAAAATCATTGGGTTCTAATCTCGTCTGTGTTCAAAATCGGTGGGTATTTTGGCATGCACCAAATTCTTGCTGATGACTCTGTGTGACTTCTTGCATACACTGTTGCCAGCATCTAATGACTGTTATGTGGTTGTGGTCAACATGTTCTGCTATATGCTGGCTTGACCACTCTGCCATGTGAAGTCTGATTATACATTATCTCATATGCATATGGTAGCTTATGGCATTGTCTTGAAATCATAGCTTACACATTGTCTTGGCATTCCATACATGTTGTCTCTATAGACTTATTGTACGGGATTACTCAGAATTCTGCTGACTGCAAATTCATAGAATATTGAGTTGGGGCAATGACATGTCTTTCCTTATAATGCCAACCCTCTCTTCATGATTTGTCAGACAGTGGAATCATTTGTATGCCCCACCTTTGTGTGCTCACCTGCTGATTCACATAAAAATCAGACAATTTATTCTGGGTGATGCAATTTCAATATCACAGAGTGTACATTGATTTCTCTTTTTTGCCTTTTTATTTTCCTTTATAGTAACTCAATTGATTTGTATATATTCACCATTGTATTGATTCATTATTCACTCTATATATATGTTCTCATCCCATTTTGGTTATATATAGTAAAACTTTGGTAATCCACTAAATGTTTTACCACCAAGCATTATTAGCCAATAATGCTCAGTTCCAAGCTCAGTTCATATGGGTTGGATCATCTCTGATTGTTACTTTTTTTGGCATATGATATGCTAATGTCCAGGTCAAAATAATCCCAGTGACTCAGAGCTGAATATGAGAAAGACTGAGTAAGGATCTACTGTCCAGCTGTTAGATGGCAGATGTAAACTTCCAATCAAAGACATTTGGTGTATTCTTTAATGTGCACAGACAGTGATAGTTGAAGCCGTTTGTTAATTTGTTAAATATGTTTTGAAAAATTGCATATTTTATGCATATTAACAAGTATTAAAATAATCATATCAATATAAAAACAATGAATTGTGCAATATTGTTGGACATCCAAGTCCAATGTTACACAGGTGTTCATTATTTAAACCTGATCAGTTCTTAGTGCAAGTGACACTGTGAACTGATCAGGTATAACACTGACAGTAGGGGCGGGGGTGGCTCAGTTGGTAGCGCGCCAGGCTCGTAATCTGTAGTTCCCAGGTTCGAGTCCCAGCTGGGTCAGCGTTGAGATTTATCTCCGCAAAATTCCACGCCCTGCCCATGGTCAGTAGGGGACACCGATGGGCTTGGAAAGGCCGCCGTCCATCGGATGGGACGTTAAGCCATGGCCCCGTGTGTGGGAGAGCCATACCCTGTGCACGTTAAAGAATATGCTGGATGGCCTTGATGGGAGGCTACCATCTGTCTCCCAACAGCTGTTCCAGTGGGTCCCCTCCCCCAACCTTCTCTGAGCCTTCGGGGTCCATGTGACCTGGCCATTTAGCCCATGGTGTGCAAAAAAGTGCTGCTCAGAGGTAAAACAACCCAACAACACTGACAGTAATCTTGGATGTATTTGTTGCACAGGCAGTCAACGGCCATACCAAGCTGAAAGCACCGGTTGCACAGGTAACCAAGCATTTGGTTTCACTTTTTCTACAATATGAAGAGCTTTCAAATGGAAACCTGATATGAAATGTTTAGACAATTTTTTTCTTGAAGAACAATGCCTTGAAATTCGATTGGTTAAACTGAGTGGTATTTTTTCATTGCGATAAAAATATGTGAAATAACTAAGTGTATTTTAACTTGTATTTTGTATATGTGTTGTGTAATTTTGTTTACAAAAATAGAAACCTCCAAAATTTATGTTCAGTAGAATCTGACACAAACAATATTTATTTTTCTTTTCAGGGAATTTTCCCTATTCCAAAAACAATATTTGTAAAGAAAATGTCATTTCTGTAAATTTAAAAATATGTGACTGTGTTAGTATAATATATGGAAAATTTATTTAGAAATATTTTCTATATACACTGGTGGAAATTGAAAAAAGAACACCATTAACAATTGAAGCGTAATCTATGAGATTTATTTAGTAGAAACAACTTGTTGAGAAAGGACAGCGATCACACGTGTGAAGTGATTCAATGTTTATTTTACCTATTAATGAGTATTATATTTTACAGAAGGCACATTTTAATAAGATCTTGAACCTCCTCGAGCAGCAATACAAGTTTCCAATCTCGCATGTAATTGGTCATACAAATGCTGGATATCATGCTGGGGGATACCATTCCATGCACTTTCAACTTGGATGTGTAATTCAGCAATGGTTGTTGCCTGCTGTGGAAGAGTCTTTGTCCAATCCAGTCTCAGGCATGCTTGATTGGAGACATGTCTGGGACTTTTTTCCCAGACATTTTCAATTGGAGATATGTTATCGTGGAGTGTGAGCTTTCTCCAGAGAGCATGGTGGCCATGGTTGTTGGTGCACTGCCTGAAGAGCATGTTGAGTTGCCCCAGGTGGAGTGTGAGTGAGCATTATCCTGCTGGAATATCACATTTGGGATTACACTCAAATATGGTAGGACGACTGGCTGTACGATGTCAGTGATATACATTTTGCTATTCAGTGTACTCGGTACAAACACCAGGCACATACAAGAGTGATAGCTAATCGCTCCCCACACTATGATGCCCGGCATGGGCCCTGTGTGTCACTAACAGATGCATGATGGAAGAAGCTGCTCACCTTGTCACTTTCAGATGCATAAATGACCATCAGATGCTCCTAAGAAGAATCGGTTTTCATAATTGAAGACCCCAGACTGCCATTCTTCCCTCCAATGAACTCGTTCTTGACACCACTGCAAACATGCTCGACAGTGATGAGGTGACAATAGTAACAGTGCCAATGGCATACATGCCCATAGTCCTGCTTCCAAAAGACGATGCATATCATTCTTGTAGACACCCTTGGTATGACAGAGGATTGAATTTGTGATGCCATAATCCTCCACTCTGCCATAGTCACCCTCCTGATACGCCAATCCTCTCGTGCATCCATAACTCTGTGTTGCCTGGAACCACGTCTGCAAGTGTGCGAATGCTCTTCTGACCATCGACACCACCATTGTACCACTGCTGATACCTTTCGTCCAACACAGTGTGAAATTTGATGAAAAGATCAACCTGCTTCCCGAAGATTCGCTATACGACTCACTCAAACTCCGTTAACTGAACAAGTGTTTCATGCCTGCATCGTCCAGGCATGGTAGCTTCTTCAAAGAGCATTGAACAGCGTGACACAAGGCAAATAACTTCTTTCTTCACGTCCTAGTCCTTAAATACACGCTGCATACATTTGCATGTTGTTGTCCTCAGTGACATCATTATTTCATCCAATGACTTTCAATCTTGGATCATGGTCTCTATTGCCCTTAATTATTAATATATTGTTATGACAGATGAACATGCTATAGTGAATTTATGATAAATGTATCATGAACACTCATGTATGCTTCTGCATAAGAATTATTTAACCAACGAATTGGACTACAGAACTGATCTGAGAAATAGAAAAGATAGAACTGTTATGTTGGAGTTGTGGATATCCAAAAGGAGGCATAGTTTCAGTTTGTACATGATGGATGTATAAAGGGAAGAAGTATTTTTATATGGTGAGTGCGCAGAAGGTTGATTAGTTTATTGGTGTGGATCATGTTGGTAAGCTGGTAAAGGAAAAGAAAAATTTGTTGTCTTGTGCATGGTGATCGTCTGAAAAGAATTGGTTCTGAGAAACCAGTACACTTAGCCGCAGTTTTGGAGTACATGAGGATTAAAACCTAAGAAGGAAGTCATTTTTTTGTATAGTTATTTAGGAATTGGTAAGGTTATTCTCGAGATATTACAAGTATTCACATATATGATTCTCATTAGATTAAAAATTTGTTCACACAGGATAAACATTGGTATCTTTATGTACATGTTTTTATCCATACTTTTGTATTAAATCACATTATTTTAGATTTATTGTTACTAGTTTTTGCTTTTGAACTCACATTGAGTTTTCATCTGTTTGAATTCATATTAATTGGTGTCAGGAGTGGGATACTATTATTATTTTGAATGCCTTTAACTAGAAGTATGGATGAATTAGTAAAACTGATGACTGATATTAAAGGTGAAATAGCTGCCCAAAGCAGCAAAATTAGTGACCTTGCTACACAAAATAATGACTTGAAATGGCCACACAAAATAACGAATTAGCTACTCAAATTGGTAAGATTACTAATCAGAATAATGATCTGAATAAAAAAAATTAGTGAAATCACTGATCAGTGTAAGGACATTAAAACCGAACTCAACAGACAATGTGATAGTCTAAAGGTTGAAATCGAAGATGTAATGTAAGTGAAATCACTTGTGATTTTAACACAAAACTTGATAGTGTTAAGTTAGATTATAAACATCAAATTGAAACTGTAAAAATTGATTGTGAATGCCAGTTGCAGATTTTAAGAAATGAAATGTTGTTACCTTCTTCTTGTGATAATGGTAATTTTAGTGATAATAATGTTTTTACACACATCGTTAAAAATGCAACTAAACCTTCTACATATGATGGCCACTCATCTTGGATAGAATTTAAAACACAGTTCAAAGTTATCACTATAGCTAATGAGTGTAATGAATTCCAGAAGGCCAGTTTTCTTGCAGTTTCCTTAACAAATTCTGCTGTGGAAGTTTTACAGTCTGTTCCAAAAAAAAACCGACTTGATTATCAGTCTGGTTTCTGCATTAAAACTCAGGTTTGGCAATAGTTATTTAAAACAATACTCTATGGCACAATTTAAACATCGTATGCAGAAGAGTGGTGAAGTTTAGCAAGAACTTGCTAGTGATATATTGAGCATCTAGCTAGATTGGCTTATAGTAACTGTCCACCAGAAATTCAAGATAACTTAGCTCAATTACAATATATTGATGCTATTGCTGACCCTGAGACTCAACAACCTCTGAGGATGTTGGAAGGTGAATCCTTAAAGTCAGCTGTGGTACATGCTATGAAGTATGAGAGCTCCAGGCTTCCCTCCCAAGTGAACAAATGCACAGTGAGATTTGAGAATGCAGAAGAAACTGTAGGAAAGGATAGTGAAATCAAAGAACTAACCAAAGCCATATTATCCATTTTGAAAGTGATTAAAGATTCCTCTCCAAGGACTTCTACAAACATACAGTTTTGGAATTGTGGCAAGACTGGACACATTTGAGCCAACTGTAAAAAGTGATGGATACAAAGTTCAAGCATGTCTAACAGACAACAGAACCAGCATAAGCAACATGAAGGGCAAAGGCTGGCTATTGATTGGTTGGCCCCAGGGGAAGTCGCCCACGTTTCAGCACTAAATGGTGAAGATAATGGATTGGTAGCTGATGGAACCATGAATGGAGTGCCTTGCCGAATGATAGTAGACACTGGTGCAAATGTAACTTTACTTACGACAGACATAATAAAGAAGATGATACCTCACCCAAACTGGAATACTAGACAGTCTAATATAACCCTACAAACAGCCACTGGAGATCGTGCTAAAGTCCATGGAAAGATAGAACTCAACATCAGAGTTGGTAGCTGTCTGGTATGCCATCTTGTTTGCATTGCTGACATCTACAATGAATGCATATTGGGTATTGATTTCCTAAAGAAACATGGATTCAGCATTAGACCCAGTGACAGCCTACTCATCTATAAGACAGAAGAAATCCCTCTGCTTAGCCAAACATCTGATTCTTTATTAAGTGTGACCATAATATTAGTGACAGAAGACACAGAAATCCCAGCACAAAGTGAAATTACAGTCCATGGACATCGGGCGGAAACTTCTGGGGCCTTCCGATTGGCAGTCACTGATGTGCCTCTGGTAAAGGGGCTTTGGCTCATAGTGTTCTGGTTGCAAGGACTTGAGTCAGTATAGATAACGAACAGATTCCTATCAGTGATGAACTGTAACAAATCCAATAGAATATTGAAAAAGGGTGAAGAATTAGCAATTTGTGAACCTGTTACCTGGGTAATAAGTATAAACAAAATAGAAGTTACTGTCTCAAACCAACACCATACAGACATCCCATCTCATCTCACTAACTTATGGAGAGAAACAAGAATATTAACGAAGACCAAGATGCTAAGGTCGAAAACCTATTGAAAGAGTTTTCCGGCATTTTTTCTGTCACATCAAATGATTATGGCCGTACTAATCTGACAGAACATAAGATCAACACTGGTGATTCTCCTCCAGTCCATCTACCAGCAAGAATGCTTCCATTGGCAAAACGGGAGGAGACAGAACAATTCATAAGGGACATGGAAGCTCAAGACATTATAGAACCATCGCAGAGTCCCTGGATATCACCAGTGGTTCTTGTCAAGAAAAAGGATGGATCTACCCAATTTTGTGGATTACCGCAGATTGAATGATATAATAAAGAAAGACTGCTTTCCTTTACCCAGGATTGATGATATAGTTGACACTCTATCTGGGTCAGAATGGTTCTCGATATTAGACTTGAAGAGTGGCTATTGGCAAGTTGGTATACATCCTGAAGACCGTGAGAAAACAGCTTTCACTACAGGAAATGGACTTTGGCAGTTTAAAGTGATGTCATTTGGACTTTGCAATGCACCTGCAAAGTTTGAATGACTAATGGAGTCAGTGCTCAAAGATTTGTCTTGGGAGGTCTGCCTGGTTTACTTGGATGACATCATTGTCCTTGGAAACACTTTTGAAAAACATTTGAGAAATCTTTGTCAAGTGTTTGAAAAACTTAATGCAGCCAAGCTAAAATTGGGACTGATTAAGTGTAAACTGTTCCAGCAAGAAGTTCATTACCTTGGTCATGTCATCACTACATCAGGGATTAAGACTGATCCTAGTAAGATAGAAGCTGTAAGAGTCTGGCCTCCACCACAAGATGTTCATCAAATTTGTAGTTTTATTGGACTTTGCACCTGCTGTAGAAGATTTGCCAAAGGTTTCTCCAACATCGCAAGCCTATTACATCATCTGACAAAGGAGGGCCAGCGGTTCATGTGGAACACCGAAAGTGAAGTAGTCTTCCAACAGTTGAAACAGGCTCTTTCCACAACACCAGTGTTAGCATATCCACAAACTGGAAAACAGTTCATAATAGATACTGACACAAGTAACACAGGAGTTGGTGCTGTACTTTCACAACAACAAGGCAGACAAGAAAAAGTTATTTCATACTTTAGCAAAACTCTCCAAATCGGAACGAAATTATTGTGTCACACAAAAAGAACTATTAGCAATAGTAAAGCAATAGAACATTTTCATCATTATCTCTATAGCCAGAAATTTCTTATACGCACTGATCATGCTGCACTCAGGTGGTTACTAAACTTTAAAAACCCTGAAGGACAAATTGCTAGGTGGATACAGCGGTTACAAGAGTATAATTTCTCCATCAAGCATCGAAGTGGCAAAATGAATAAGAGTGCAGATGCCCTTTCCAGACGTCCATTTATTGACAACTGTAAGCATTGCTATAATGCAGAGTTGAAATATGGTACTAAAGAAATAATGCCCATAAAACAGATAACATCAACACAAGCAAACAGTAATACTCCTAACACCTGGCATCCAATAGAAATTAGAAAGGCTCAACAAGACGATGAAGATATAAGGCCAATAATGGAATTGATTGAAAAATCTGATATAAGACCTAATTGGGAGCAAATCTCGAGGTATAGCCCAACTACCAAATGTTACTGGGCACAGTGGGAATCCTTAGAAGTGAAAGATGATGTGTTATACAGAAGATGGGAGAAACCCACTGGAAGGATGATCCGTTGGCAGATAATCCTTCCTCGCTCCCTAGTGGAACTAGTGATGAAAGATGTTCATGATAGTGCCACTGGATGACACTTCGGTGTTAATAAGACATTAGGTAAAGCCAGGGAACGATTTCATTGGCTGAAAAGTAAGGCAGACATTGAAAGATAATGTAGGCAATGTGAGGCCTGTGCAGCAAAAAAAGACACTAAGACTAGTAGTCAGGGGTAAGCTGCAGACATATAACATTGGTGCCCCCTTTGAGAGAATAGCCATTGATGTAATGGGTCCATTTCCTAGGACTGATGATGGAAATCGCCATTTATTAGTGGTAATGGATTATTTTACTAAGTGGCCTGAGATCTATCCCATCCAAGACCAGGAAGCAACAACAGTTGCAGAGTTGATAGTAAATAACTTGATTAGTAGGTATAGAGTACCTTTGCAACTCCATTCTGACCAAGGATGGAATTTTGAATCCAATGTGTTTAAAGGCATCTGCCAACTATTGGGCATTCAGAAAACCAGAACAACTCACCTACACCCTCAGTCGGATGATATGGTTGAGAGATTTAATAGGACAATTGCACACATCTAGCATTGTTTGTCGACGACCATCAACGTGACTGGAATCACCATATACCACTCCTTTTGTTGGCATACAGAACAGCAGTGCACAAGACAACTGGACAGACACCTTCCATGATGCTCTTTGGAAGAGAGTTATGTCTTCCCTGTGACCTTTTATATGATTGGCCCGAAGTAATGCCTGTATCCACTCCATAATACGTACAAGAATTACAACAATGACTAGAAGAAATCCATCACTCTGTCAGACATAACATCAACTTAGCAAGTGAGAGAACCAAAATGAGATACGATAGTAAAACAAATGGAACTGTTTTGAATCAAGGAGATCTTGTCTGGCTGTACAATCCACATAGAAAGAAGAAACTTTCTCCAAAACTTCAGCAAACTTGGGAAGGTCCATATACAGTAGCTAACAGGATTAACGACGTGGTGTATCACATTCGTCGACGTCCAACTACAAAGTGCAAGGTGGTTCATGTGGATCATTTGGCCCTGTTTCATCGAAGAACTGAAGAAGCTTCAGAATCCAGAATTGTTCGGGATGAACAAGACCTAAGGATGGGGCAGTATTATGACAGATGGACATGCTACAGTGAATTTGTGATAAATGTGTCATGGACACTCATATATGCTTCTGCGTGAGAATTATTTAACCAACAAATTGGAATACAGAACCGATCTGAGAAATAGAAAAGATAGAATTGTTATGTTGGAGTTGTAGATATTCAGTAGGAGGCATAATTAGTTTCAGTATGTACATGATGGGTGTGTAAAGGGAAGAAGTATTTTTATATGGTGGGTGTGCCGAAGGTTGATTAGGTTATTGATGTGGATTGTGTTGGTAAGCTGGTAAAGGAAAAGAAGAATTTGTTGTCTTGGACTTGGTGATCAATGTCTGAAAAGAATTGGTTCTGAGAAACCAGTACACTTAGTTATTATAGTTATTTAGGAATTGGTAAGGTTATTCTCGAGATATTGCAAGTATTCACATATATGATTCTCATTAGATTAAAAATTGTTCACACATAAGATAAACATTGTATCTTTAGTTTATGTACATAGTTAGTTTTTGTAACGTATCTTTAGTTTATGTACATGGTTTTTATCCATACTTTTGTATTAAATCACATTATTTTAGATTTATTGTTACTAGTTGTTATTTTTGAACTCACAAGTTTTCATCTGTTTGGATTCATATCAATATTATAATATGACGTTCTTAAAGGAATTTCTTCTGGATGTTCTTTTTTCAATTTCTGCAGTGTATATTAATTTCTGCCATATTTCAAAATGAAAAGATAAAGTACAATTTCATCTTTTATCAAAAATAAGACAATAGCTATATTAAAATATATTAAAATAATATATAATAAAGCTATATTAAAATATAGCTATTGTCTTTAATATAGCTATTAGCAATATTAAAGATAAGAGAGAATAATAGGAGGAGAAACTATATCTTTTGTAGCCGTCCAAGATTATCTTTAGCATCTACATCTAACTTAGAAAAGTATTTTGAAGCAGAAAGATCAGTAGCAGATTCGGACTCATTTAATCACGTCTGGTTCTAGAAAAAACATGAGGGGAGGGGGAGATTAACATACTAGAATTTTATTGCAATGGTAACATTATCTCCTACATTTTAGAGGTATATATTCCTTCCGGTCAAGGACATCTATAGAGGTTTTTTTGTGCAACACATAAAACTTCTATTTAAAAAAATAATGTCGTTTGAAAATTTTCTTACATATATCTTTTAAAAATATGTAATTCAAGCTTAAGAAATAATATTTTCTTTTTTCATTTGATGCATATTTTATTAAACTACAATATAAATAATTTGATAAAGCCATCTGATTGTCATGTTTTAGAAGCACTATACAATATTGCTGATTTGTTTGTTAACATTACTTTGTATTGAAGCAATCACCTGATTTAAGTTCACAAGTTTGATTTGAGCTATTATCAACATATTTTTCCTTAAATTTTTCAAAATCAAAAAATTAACAAAAAACTGTTATTTTTAAAATCAGAAGAGTTTGGGAGCAATTATGAAATATGTACCTTTTTTTGGTATACCACTGTAAAAAGTGTTATTAAAATTAATATTATACTACAATGTTCATAATTTTTACTTCAATAATAAATAAAAATAAATAAATCTCCCCTCAAGCAGCTGCTTGCCACAGAGGTCTGACAGGAGCCTGTCAGTTTATATGCCATAGTAGAAGGTCTGTGAGGATAGCAGGACCTCAACAGAAAAGCAGCACAAACGTCCATGCCATATCCGGGGCTCGAACCCAGGTCCCTTAGATTAGTAGCCTAGCACTCTAACCACTTGGCTGCAAAATTCCCTTTAATTTGGTATATAGCATGACCTATTTCTGTGGATTGATTATTTATTAAAAATATTCAAAAACTGACTTGTTTGTTGGACTCTGCAACAAGCCTAGACCTCAAAGTATGGTATGGAGAGAAAACAATTACAAAATAGAAGAAATGTTTACTTTAAACAAGAAATTTTTTTTTTAGTTTTTCAGAAATAAATAGCCTTTCTATTTATGTGCATTATAAACATTTATGTCTATTAGTGTTTTTTAAATAAATTTTTATTTGTATTTCCAGATGCATTTTTTGTTACATGACTCTAATAAAAGTCCTATTAAAGTAAAACATCGTATTTTTGTTAAATATTTTATTTTTCGAAAATCCAGAATTAAATGCTGATTAGTTTGGCATATAACATGCCATAATTCCTTTCATTAGTTATATGGCAAAAAAAGTTCTAAAGTTAATTTATTTGCCTGATCAGAGTGAAAAAAATAGCTGGACCTGGGAAAGGATATATATATATGCATTAATTTTTTGCCTCCATTACCCTTACTAGCATTCCCATTGGGGTATATGGATGGGGGAGTGCAAAGCCCCCTTGCCACTGTCCTTCCCCATAGATCCAGCTCTGCATATCATATTGCTGATTGCTGGAATGAAAAACAATTAAGAGATTTTTCAATAAAAATATGTATATCTGACCATCAAAAAGTAGAAAATTAGGTTGTTCAGTATGTTCAAAAGTGTTGCATTTGGAAGCATAATAGATAAATAATGATGTCGAATTCAATGGAAATTCAAAACCATCAAGGCAGGCTGTAAGAGGGAAAAAAAAGTATGAACATTTCACATCAGGTTTTCATTTGAAAGCTCTTCATATTTTAGAAGCAAGTGAAAAAGAAAAAATGCTGAAATTGTTGAGCATTCTGAACCAAAAATTTGAAACTGTTAAAATTATCAATACAGTTTTATAGTTTGGTAAATAAAAACTACAGAGTATTGTGAATGCAGTTTTACAGGTGTGAAAATTAAACAATATAGACAATGGCACCTGTTTGAATTCTCAATTTATGGTTATTAGGTAGTTTAACACATTGCCAAAGAAATTAACTTAAATCTTTTTTTAGGAAAATTATAAATGAAAATGCCAAAATCAGTGTAATAAAGTGTTGATGAATATCATAATAATTGATGAATCATTCCCTGGCAAAAGTGCTCTAGTAATTTTCATTAAATTTGAGTTGAACATATATGATGAACCAGTTTTTATTTTTCTTATATCTTTCTGAATTGGCATCAACAAAGGCTGAAACAATAGGTGGAGCTTTTAATATTTTGTATAGAAAACAATGGATTCACCAAAGACTCAAAAAAATTGTATTTTGTTTGGATGCAGATAGTGCTATGCTAAGTGTTAATTTTGGTGTAACAACCAGTCTTTTTTACCAGATTTTTCAAATATCTGTTATTGTTTAAAACCATACACCACAATTTGTGTTAGATGATAGCATAAATTAATAATTTTAAATTTTTCGTAGATAAGATTAATTCTATATGTCATAAATCGAGTTGAAATCGGAAGAGTTCTTAGAAGTAGATGAGCATTGTATATTTGTGCACTGCACTTGCTGTTTGGCAGTCCTGCTATTTTTTCAGCAAATAAAAAATAAACTGGCATGGTACAAAGATTGCAAAAAAAAAAATTATAAATGATTTTGCATTAAATATTAACATTTTAACTGAAATTTAATTGCTATAAATGCATTACAATCGACAGAATTCACATTACAGAAGGCAACCTAATTCATACAATCAATGCCATAAAACAATTAAGAAATCATAATGAGGCAGAGAATCAGATATGAGGCTGTGGTTGAAAATATGTTAATTAGCAACAATTTTAGTGACATTCTATTTAAAGAGCAGACAAAGTGTAAAAGTTTGCAGATAAATTATTTAACATTTTAGTAACTACACAGATTAGTAATGATGTTTATAAGCTTTTCATCTTATCACAATGCACAGTATATGGATGCTTAACTGGTAGTGATGGATGCTGATAGTAGTCATATAAACTTTAGAAAGGATTTAGATAAAAGCAAATTTTTACTTCAAATGAATTTTGGAACTTTTTTAATTTACTTAACCAAATTCTTGGAAATTAGAAAATATTGTTTCTCCATTCCCTAAAAAAGGAGAAAATAAATTGGAAAGCCTTTGTTATAAATACTCTGAAGTACCATTGAATTAGAGATAGCAATCTAGTAATGTGTTGGTCCCCCTCTGGCTCTGATAATGTCTGCCACATGACGAGGCAAGGATTTTCCACACAGGTATGGCAACCCATGCATCCTTCAGAGCTGTGCACAATTCTCTCAAGGTCGTCGCTGATGGGACATGAGCCCGAACACCCTGCTGGATGGTATCCCAAAGATTTTCAATGGGATTTAAATCTGGGCTTCTAGGTGGCCAATCATTACTTTAAAGTCAGCAGAATGCTCCTGCAACCATGCAGTAGCCAACCTGGACCTGCGAGATGAACAGTTGTCTTGCTGGTTGATGCCATCTCCATTGGGATGCATGATTGCCATAAATGGATGCAAATGGTCAGCCATGAGTTCTATGTACCAGGATGCATTGAGAGTCTTCAGTACACATACCAAAGGTCCCACAAACGTCCAACTGAAGACACCCCAGGTCATCACTGAGCCACCACCAACTTCTACTGTTCCGACCTAACATGCAGAATCCATGGCTTCATGGGGTTGGTGCCATACCGTCTTCCCATCAGGTGATGAAGTTTAAATTGGGATTCATCACTCTAGATTATTCATTAACAATTTTTGATGGTCCAGTTTCGATGTTCTTTAGCCCAGGCAAGGCACTGAGCTCAGTGTTGTGCCATTAGAAGTGGGACTGACTTCCTGGCTGGAACCAGTGTTCAGATGAGAGGTGATTTCAGATAATGTCTGGCCCCTATCGGTCCATACGATGCGGGTCAGATGGTGAAGCCTACGATCATTCAAGTCTGGTTGTCCTTTGCAGTTCGTCTGGGTGCTTGTTTTTTTGCCAGAATTTTTATATTCCCAGAACACTCTTGAAACTGTCGTATGAGAAAGTTCGTTGACAATTTCGGAGACCGAGTGTCCCATCCGTCGGGTACCTATGATCTGCCCTCTGTCAAATGCATCTAAATCTCCTGCCTTTCTCATTATGCTTCTCATGACGAATGCTTGGGGAAGCCAAAACTGACAAGTATATATGACGAGAGTTTCAGCCACACATGCTCACAAATGCATGACTTGCAGTACTGAATTTAGATAACGTCTCCTATCCCTAATTCAATGGCACTTCAGTGTATAATAAATATGTAGTTGATGTAGGTGATTTTAGAGATTTTGTTGATATGAATATATAATCAAAAAAATCAAAAACTTCCATCAACTGATAATACAACAATAATAAGAGCATAAAAGAAAATCATAAAAATAGTTGCATTCAGTAGTGCAGAAACTGAAAATGGTTTGAGTTTCATGGATATAATTTACAATGAAAGAAGGTATAGAGCGACTATTCCCCCATTTATCAAATTTGTTAACAATTTATACGGAAAATTTGAGATTAGTGGAATGTGGAGTATTTTTTTTTAAAGCTGATTAAGCATTGTCCAGCTGCAGATACACATGATCAAAGAAGCAAGAAAGTTCATCTCGAAAATCAAGTGAAATTATGGAAATATATTAGATAAAGTGTTCTTGATATCGTAGATTTATGTTTTGTACAAAACATTGTGGTGCATTTTTGAATCCTGTAAGCCAGTTTTTAAAATTTCTCAGCTTATCACTGTTCACAGTGTATAGCTGTTCTGCATCTGAGACCGTAGCTTAATTTAAAATAATTTAAAATTCTCTGTCATTGAGCAATAAAATTTTAGAGTTTATCCTTCAAACTATTTGCATGTTGAAAGTTCGTAGGAGAAAACTCTCAGAAGCTTTTCAGAGCAAAGACAGCGCTCCGTCTTCAGTGAAGTGATGCTATGTACTGACGTTAGGTCTGTTTAGACAAAGCTTCTTTCCACATGTCGTGAAGGGTGATTCCAGTGTCTCGGTTGCAGGTGGGGACGGACGAGGTCATTATTTCAATAACCTCGCGGACTATGGTTCTGTAGAAAGCGGATGCCGTGCAAGAAGTGTGGCGTGCTCCCAGTCTATTGTTGCCATGTGTTGCACTGCTAGCTCAGAGGCGGCCATCGTTAGCTTCTTTTGGCTGACATCAGTTTGGTGCTCCGCGAACCTTTCTTGTAAAGAGCGAATGATTTTGCCGATGTAGTACACAACGGAATTATCCGTCAACTGTGGGGGAAATCGGTATACACCCGATTTTTGAAGTAGGCTATATTTGTCCCCCTCCCTTTTGACTAATTTCTTCAAATCTGGAGCTGGGCTGAAAACAATTTTGATATTATGGGCTCTGAGTAATTTGTGGACCGATTCACATAGGACAGGAACGTAAGAAATAGGTCCGGCAAAAGTAGTACGTTTGGGGTCGGTGATTGGGAGGAGAGCCGAATCTCTTGTGTTTTTGTCCCACCAATGGATGATGCCTTTAACCATTTCTTTCTTACCAAGGTCAGAGGAGGTTAGTCAAGAAAATCTTAATTCATGCACAGTGGAGACTTTAGCATCAGGTTACAATCCTGGTGTGCTAATGACTGACCTCCCCCCCCCCCCACTAACACACACACACACACACACACAACTGACATGAAATGTAGTGGAATCTGTGGTTAGGTATATTGAAATTAGAGATTTAACATTGTTGGCTGAAAATGATATACCTTCTGTGAAGGAAGTTAGTTATCAATGAGTTTTTCAGACATTCTGTTCCACAGAATTTAAGAAAAACAATTTCAAGTGGGTAACTATGAGCTATCAACAGAATAAGTATATAAATCTTAAAAATAAATAAGAATAAAAAAATAGATAAATCCCCCCTCAAGCAGCTGCTTGCCACATAGGTCTGACAGGAGGCTGTCAGTTTATATGCTAGAGTAGAAGGTCTGAGAGGATGGCAGGACCTCAGCAGAAAAACAACACATACAGTACTGTGCGAATTAGTTGGGACAAGTGAAGGAACGCTAAGTCCCTTCCACTGCAGAATCTAAACTGCTGCAGTCAAAACTTGTTCGTAACCACCAACGGTCATGTTTTGGAGATGTTTCACAGCTTCCGGGCCACAGATGTTTCACCCCATTGAAAGAATGATGAACAGCAAAAAGTACATAGGCTTTCTGGAGGTGAAACACTGCAGAAAGCTGTTTCCTAATGGTGATGGGGTATTTCAACAGGATCTGGCTCCATGCCACAATTCTAAGCTTGCTAAGAGCTTCTTTACCCAGTAACATTTGAAGGTATTGGAGTGGCCAGGAAATTCACCCGATCTAAACCCCATTGAAAATTTGTGAGCCATTATTAGAGCGCGCATATCTAAGATGGATTGCACGACGAAAACCAAAATGATAGAAAGTGTCATGAAAGTGTGGTACCACGACCCTGAAGTGAAGGAGATGTGTGGAAAGCTAGTGGCATCAATGGTTGAGAGGGTGGAAGAAGTAATTAAAGCTAAGGGGGGTCACATTCACTATTAACCACACTATTAAACAAATAAATATTTTATTTGTGTCTTTGTTACTGCATTTTCCTATTGTCCCAACTAATTTTCACAGTACTGTACATCCATGCCTTACCCGGGGCTCGAACCCAGGTCCCTTAGATCAGTAGCCAAGCATGCTAACCACTCAACCAATCTTACCAAAAAAAAAAAAAATCAAAATTGATTATTTTTGTCACAGTTGAAGCCCCCTGTTATTGCTGCATACCCCTGTTGGTACTTATCATCCTAGTTGAACCATCTCTCAACCTCTATAAGCTTTTGATTGACATATATATTTGAATATCCTTATTGTTTAAACTTCTTGGCATACTTTTCAAACATGTAACTTTTCAACTCAATGAAACACATTCACTTAATTCTATTTCATGAAAATTCCATCATGACATAGATATAATTTACAAATTTGAAGATGTAACAATAAATTTTCAGTCAGAAAATCTTCACTTCTTAGTAGGATTGGATTTTTTTGTCATATATTTAAACAGCATAAAAAAGATAACTTATTACTAAAATTATTCTCATTAATGTTTACTGACAAGAACTTACAAGTGTATCATGATTTTTATTTCTGCCTTCCACTTTACTATTACATGATCTTGTTGATCAAAGACAATTTGTATGCACTTGTGTTATATTGATCACATGATCCAACTAGAAATTTGCATCATGTCATCAAGAAAACAATTTTTTTTTAAATCAGTATGCTGATAAGTTGTGGTTTGGCCAATTATATTTATATATATTTAAGGTTTTTTGGATATTATGCTAATAAATACAAGAATATATATTCCAGACCTGCCTGGTTGTTAAACCAGAAAAGTACTAAGTTTAACAAATCGAATCTGTAATTTGCCTCTGTACTAAGTTTAACAAATTGAAGTTACTTATAATTACTGCCTCCAATCATCTCTACTCTAATTCCTGTTTTATTAAAATTCTCAAATTTTGGAATGCCTGAAACACAATCTAATATACTTTTGTAATGTTATTAATGAAATTCAGCAAAAGTCATCAGCAGTAATCAACTGTTGCCAAAGTTTTTCAACAACAGATTACATCAGATTTATGATATTATTTGTAATCTAAAGTTGAATCTGTATATTGGATTCAAAGCACCTGAACTTAGCATGTACCACCTATCATATTCCACCTCCTTCTGAATTATACTGCCATCTAGGTACAAGCAGAAACCAGCATTTGAATTTGAAAGAGCATTAACAAATTCATTTAATTGGGCTGGATGAGAGAAATCCATTGCAATCCCTTAACATCCTACTTACCAAATCAGATTTAGGCAGTTCTGTCTGGAGAGGAAAATTGCATTTTGCCAAAATAAGGTTTCCTCTTTGTGAGATTGAATGGGCAGAGTCAATACCAATGCCAAAGTTGGTATTGACTCTGACCTTTGGGGAGGAGTAATAGGCCCTTTTGGTATTGGTAGCTGCAATGGGCAGCGTCTCCTGCAGGTAAGTAAACTCAATGGATTCAGAATAACTAACACTTATTACAAACACCGCGACATACATAAGTACACATGGGTTTCACCCGATGGGCTGCATAAGAATATGATTGATTATATATTAATTAACAGCAAATGGGCCAGTTCTGTTAGGAATACCAGGTCATAAAGGGGAGCTGAAATTGGTTCTGACCATTATCTTGTTAAAAGTGTCTTGCAACTTAAACTTAAAAAGTGTTGTGCTAACGTTAAAAAATTTGCTTTTAATTCTGAAGCTCTGAAAGACCCAGTTATAGCCAAAGCTTACCATGATAGGTTACTTAGTCATTATGACAGTCATGGTTTGCTTACTACTGAAGTTGAGGAAGAATGGGATCATTTTGGACACTAACAGTACTCTTTTAGGAAAAAAGGAGCACAAGAGGCAGAATTATCTGAGTGATAAGGCACATGAGCTTATTTCGGAAAGAAAGAACTGCAGGAATGTCCTTAATCAATACCCTACTAGTCCTAATAGAAAGCATTACAGAGAACTTAATAAACGTGTAAAAGATCAGTTAGCTGCTGATAAGAATCTTTGGCTTGATGGTTTGGCTGACAAAGCTGAGGAAGCAGTTAGACAGCACAACAGCAGAGAGCTGTACCAGATAGTTAATGTTTTGTGTGGTAGAAAACGGACAGGTATACAGGGATTGAAGGATAAACAAGGTAAGGTTATAGAAGGTGAGGATTCTGTCATGGCTAGGTGGGATGAGCATTTCAGTGATATTCTAAACAATGTAGTTAGTTCTATTCCCATTGTTTGCAATGATGATAGATGCATTGGTGGCTTTAATGTTGGCCCTATAACACAAACTGAAGATATTTTGGCTGTTTATAAACTTAAACTTCATAAATCCCCAGGGGTAGATGAAATTACTACCGAAATGCTTAGAGCTGGGAATGTTTCGGTTACCACTTGGATGACTGAAATTCTGAATATCTTTTATAATAAAGGCATGATTCCTAAGGATTTTACCAGAGCTATTGTTATCCCTATTTTCAAAAAAGGTGATCGCAGTTCTTGTGATAACTATAGGGGTATTAGCCTACTCTCTGTTCCAGGTAAAGTTCTTTCCATGATTGTGCTTAATAGAATTAAGAATCTGGTTGACAGTCAATTGCATGATGAGCAATGTGGATTCAGAAGTGGTAGAGGATGTGTTGATCAGATATTTTCACTTAGGCAGATTCTTGAGAAATGTTTAGAGTTTCAGAAACCTTTGGTTGCTAGCTTTGTTGATTTCAAAAAGGCTTTCGACTCAGTTGATCGTCATAATTTGTGGTTGATTGTGAGATCATATGGTATAACTGACAAGTTAGTTAACATAATGAAAGCTCTCTATAATAACACTGAGTCTTGTGTGAGAGTTGGTAATTGCTTGTAGCAATTGGTTTAGCATTACTTCTGGTGTTCGACAAGGGTGCATTTTGTCTCCTTTTCTCTTTAGCTTGGTTATTGACTATGTTATGCGAAATTCACTTCAAGAGAAAGATTTTGGCCTTAAATGGACTGGATATATGAATATTTCTGATTTAGATTATGCTGATGATTTAGCCCTTTTGGCAAATGATGTTGATGAGATAAACTCTTTCATTCGAGCTGTTGATGAGACTGGTAGTAGAGTAGGTTTGGTTATAAACAGAGAGAAAACTAAAGTGATGAAAATTGGTCAGGCAGGCTGTGATTCAGTTAATCTGAATGGTTGCAGTCTTGAGCAGGTGTCACATTTTAATTATCTTGGGAGCTATGTAGCAGATAATGGTGATGTGCGGCTTGAGATTAACAGATGAATAGGGATTGCTGCCGGGACTGCGCGCCAGGCTCGTAATCTCTAGTTCCCAGGTTCGAGTCCCAGCTGGGTCAGCGTTGAGATTTATCTCCGCAAAATTCCCCGCCCTTCCCACAGTCAGTAGGGGATACCGATGGGATTGGAAAGGCCACCGTCAGTCGGATGGGACGTTAAGCCGTGGCCCCATGTGCGGGAGAGCCATACCCTGTGCACATTAAAGAATACGCTGGATGGCCTTGACGGGAGGCTACCATCTGTCTCCCAACAGCTGTTCCAGTGGGTCCCCTCCCCCAACCTTCTCTGAGCCTTCGGGGTCCATGTGGCCTGGCCATTTAGCCCATGGTGTGCAAAAAAGTGCCGCTCAGAGGTAAAACAACCAACCAACCAACCGACTGCTGGGACTTTTCAGAATCTAGGGAGAGTGTGGAAAAATAGGCGTATACACCTAAAGACTAAAATTAGACTGTATAATAGTTTGGTTCTTTCTAGGGTTAGTTATGGTAGTGAAACATGGACACTTTGTAAACAAGATAACAGGAAACTAGATGCTTTTGATTCCAGATGCTTACGCAGTATCTTGGGCATTAGGTGGTTCAACTTTGTAACTAATGATGAGGTTAGGCAAAGGAGTTTGCAACCTCTTTTAAGCAGCATTTGTGCAGAGAGAGACTCCTTTGGTTTGGCCATGTTGCCCATATGAATAATTATAGATTGGTGAATAGCGTTATGAACAGTGTGCCTAAAGGCCTCAGAAAGAGGGGTAGACCTAAGATGCGGTGGGCAGACAATGTCAAACAGGACCTTGTTAGAATTGGTGTGCAGTGGCCAGATGCAGTAGATGTAGCTCAGGATAGACTTGCTTGGAGAACTAAATTGCACGGTCTGGTTGGATCTCCGTAGCCCATGGCTGCTTGAGGATGATGATGATGATTTATATTACAATTTTTTAGGTATATAGCAAGAAATATATGTGATTTTATTAATGTGCTCTAAAGCTCCTAATTATAATTTTTTTTGTCTTTATATTTTTATGCAATAAGTAGAAAACTCAGATTTTGTGATTTTTTTTTTACTCTTGTCAGAATGCATCTATGGACAGCAATGTTATGATAGAGCCTTCTGTTCCTGCTGATTCTGTAGATGATGATATTTCAAGAAATAATAAAGAAGATGGAAGGCCAAGTTCTGCTGCTGAAAGCAGTCAGGATTTAGATGGGAGTGCTGCTCTGTCTGGAGTAGAAGTAAGTTGAAATAGTTTTTCTTTTTTCAGTTAGTAAGTGTTCAAAAACAGGTAGACAATTAAAATGAGAATGTCTGGATCTCTAAAATTCATTTTGGAGTCGCTGTATACTCTTTATCACATGGGGGTGGCAGAAACTCAAGCATCTGCTTGCTACAGAGGTCTGATATGAATCTGTTAGTATAATACTCCATAGAAAGAATCCATATGAGGAAGGCAAGACATCTGCAGAAACAAAACACAAGAAAGGAAATATCCAAGCCTTAATTGGGGCTTGAATCTGGGTCCCTCTGATCAGTAATGAAGCATGCTAACCACTCAGCCACATATTGCTGTTTGAAAAAATTTAGTGTATTGAAAGACATGGCAGATACTTGGATGAATGTAACTCAGTCATTACATAGCTTAGGAGCAACCTGAAATTAAACTTTGTCAAATGGATCTAGTCATGTGCGAAATAGTTATATCACTTTAACTGTTCACATTGCTATTAAAGAAAATTATTCCATGTGCTAACTCTGCTAGAAGGTGCAAAACAAATTGTTTCAGTTAAACTCAGTGCTCAATTGTAGAAAATGTAACCGACTACATGATGATACAGAGATACTATAATGGCAAAAGGTGAGTGCAATAAGAATAGTGAACATGCCTTTGGAATTATTCATCTGATGACATAAGAAGTGTTAACCATTATTAATAGGGTCCAAAAGAAGATTCCCCACATATTGGCCTTGCAGGTACTGTTAGAGGACAAGCTGTAGGTGTACTCCTTTTATGTTGAATGAATCAGGGCATATAGTTGTGTACAGGTACTTATGAAGCTGCTTTTAGAAAAATGTAGATGTGGCTGAATGTTTAACTGATGAGTTGATGAATGCAACAAAGGATTTGCATAGCAGTTGACATTAAATAAAAAGAGAGTTGATCTGTGGACGAAAGTGATCATCATGATTTAACTTTCACTTGGAGTCACTGTCAGATTTGCTCCTGCTTGTTAGTGAAGGATTTCTCCTTTCCATGCTTGTGATTTGAAGCAATGTACCTGATAGGATATGGTTTGTGCTCAAACACTATTTTAATAGAAAAAAACAACAACAAGAAATGAAGTATATATGAATGTTAGCACGCTTGACTACTGATCTAAGGGACCTGGGTTCGAGCCCCAGGTAAGGCATGGATGTATGTGTCGTTTTTCTGCTGAGGTCCTGCCATCCTCTCAGATCTTCTACTATGGCATATAAACTGACAGGCTCCTGTCAGACCTCTGTGGCAAGCAGCTGCTTGAGGGGGTATTTATTTTTTTATTTATGATGTCAGAAACTATACTGTATATTTCTTTGTATGAAAGAATATCGTAGTTTACAGAGATATTTAAAGTGCTGAATTTATTTTTCCATTTTGAACCATTTTATTATTTCATTTAGTTCATCTTGTTATAAATGCCTGCAGATTAACATTCTAACTTAAGCCATTGTCATGTATCTAAATAAGTTAGATCTAGTTAGCACAGGATATAATACATCTGAAAATTCCACGTGAATTGACTACTGAACATGCTAACTGTCATGTCGAAGCCTGAAGGAAACTCCTCCCTAATCCATGCAATCAATGTTTCATCAAGCTAATTGTTATGTGTGATGAAAAATTGATCTTTTGCAACAATCCAAACACTCAAAAACAGTGGCTTGCCCAGCCAGCCCACACTTCATGTACCAAAGAGGGAACAATTCAAAATTAAAGCAATGTTGTGTGTTCAGTGGAATTTTGAGGGTATAGTATACTTCGAACTGGTTCCAGGTGGGCATGCCATCAATGCCAACCTCTACACTGTACAGATGGAGCTTATGCACTTTGTGATTCTTCATTGCTACCCAAGATTAGTAAAGAGACATCAAGTACTCCCCCCAACAAGACAATGCAAAACCTCATATCATACTGCGGACCAAAGAAAATTAAAAAAAAAACACATTTGAGCTTCTTCCTCACCCAGCATATTGGATCTTGCTTCTTCTTCCCCAAAAGCTCATTTTCTTCAAGGTAGGTGGTTCCAAACATTTCAGAAATTTGAAATCGGTTGTCAGTAGTTTTTTTCACCAAGTATCAAGCATGGTATTGAAGAAGGATTGAACAGTTTGCCAACAGATGGCTACAAATTATTGAAATTGATGGTTTATGTTTTGCTGAATAAGGTTCATTATTTATATTGTAATAATTTCTCAAGTAGATGATAAAACACACAGATGTCACCAGATATACTGAGCCAACTATGGATGGAAATTGAATATCATGCTACCAATGGAACCCACATTAAAAGTTTGTTGAACACAAAATGGAATTTGGAGAGTTGCTTGACATTTTGCACACCCAATTACTTTACATAACTTTTTAGTAAAATATAGCACTTTGATATGGATTCTTTTTATAATGACCCTGCATATACAGTTGAAATCTTAAAAATCACTTAAGGCAATCTTATTAAGCTTTTAGGAAAGTAACAAGAGCAACTTTTAAATGCAAAAGTAACAAGAAGTAAGCTAAAGAAAAGTAGAACTTTGGCAACCCAGTAGTTACATATGATTGAACTAGGGTTACTACTCCCATATCAATACTTCAAGATGCCTTGATACCAAATACTCATCCCACCATGTAGTAGTTGACAAACTTTCACTCTCTGTGACATTGTGTTTTATTTATGTAAAGCTGTATCACAGTGTAACATCTCGCTTTTTTTCAAACCCCAAATTCCAAATTTCAAACATACTGAAGAAACAAATGTGACATCATCTTTTAAATCTCTCAAATAAACCTCAAATATACTCAACAAATCCTCTTCAAATATCTTCTCAAATAATCTCTACAAATCTCGGGATTCAACATCTTCAATGGCAAGGCCACATGCTACAATGTGAAGTAGAAGGGAGCCATCTTAAGAACTGTACTGATTTTATTCAAATCACATGCTTGTGACTATCCTTCTCTTCTCTTTTTACAAGGTGAGTCCTGATACTGTCTTCTTGATTTGTGCTGCCATCTAGGCACAGAGCAGGGAGCCAACATCTGAATTCAACTCATTAATTTTTGTCTAAGCAATTCTTGCATTATGAGAGAAATCTCTTCTGAATTTCAGAACATCACTGCTTATCAGCCAAATCAGACTTAGGCAGCTCTGCCTAGAGAAGAGAACACATCATGCTGAGATTAGGCTTCCCACCACTGGGATCAACTTGGGACCCTGAGGGAAGTTGGCAAGCACTACTGAGAGGTGATGACTTAATCCACAATGTCAAGAGGCTAGCCCCAAAAGGCGTCATTACGATTAAGTAAATATGCGTTCTCTGTCATAATGGAGAACCTTTACTTCATCCCACCCCATGAGAGGAGATTCATCTTCTGGGTTTGATAACTCTCATTTTGAATTCAGTTCCTCACCTATGTTGGGCCTTGAACTCTCCTAATGGGCTTATTCTGTGCTGGGCCTATTGGCCCCACATTGGGCACCACTTGTGACATCTGTCGCCTTTTTGCAAACTCCAAATTCCAAATTTCAAACATACTGAAGAAACAAATGTGACATCATCCTTTAAATCTCTCAAATATACTCGACAAATCCTCTCCAAATATCTTCTCAAATCATCTCTACAAATCTCAGGGTTCAACATCTTCAATGGCAAGGCCACATATTACAATATGAAGTAGAAGGGAGCCATCTTAAGAACCGCACAAATTTTATTCAGGTCACGCTTGTGACTATCCTTCTCTTCTTTTTACAAGGTGAGTTTTGATACTGTCTTCTTGATTTGTGTTGCCATCTCGTACATAGCAGGGAACCAACATCTGAATTCAACTTATTAATTTTTGTCTTATTCTCACATTATGAGAGAAATCTCTTTTGAATCTCCGAACATCACTGCTTATCAGCCAAATCAGACTTAAGCAGCTCCACCTAGAGAAGAGAACACGTCATGCTGAGATAAGGCTGGGATCAAACTTGGGACCCTGAGGGAAGTTGGCAAGCACTGCTGAGAGTTGATGACTTAATCCACAATGGCAAGAGGCTAGCCCTGAAGGAAGTCGTTACGATTAAGTGCATATGCGTTCTCTATTGTAACAGAACTGTTACAACAGCCCTGCTTTGAACTGCACTGTAGTAAAATGACAAGATATTATTTACAATAAAGAGTATTTGGCATCAATGCATCTTGAAGTATTAATATGATAATAGCACTCCTAGTTCAATCATATGTAACTATGGGTTACCAAAGTATTTACTTTATCTTGGTTAACTTTTTGTTACTTTTGCTGATAAAATTGCTCTTGTTACTTTCCTAATTTTTCAAAAAAAAAAAATTATATTTTGTTTAAATATAATTGCATCTATAAGCTTCATAGTAACACAACTTTGGGTTGGGTTGTGTTACACCCAAGCAGGACATTTTTCTGTACAGGTCTAAATGGCAGGTAACAAGAACTGCAGCCATAAGACCTGGAAAACTTTTAACCACTTGATGCCTAATCAAGTTTCTTGTGCATGGTACACTTGCATGTCCTAACAGTTCTTACTGGGTGTTTCACTTTCATTCTCCCCAGTTTGAAAGTAGGGTCAAGTACCAGCTATCACCCAGTGTGCTTTTTCTAGAGCATTGGCTGAGTTTGATGTTACTGCTACAGCTAGGGTTGGGTTGTTTTAACTCTGAATGCACTTTTTTTTGCACACAATGGGCTAAATGGCCAGGTCACAAGGATCCCAAAGGCTCAGAGAAGGTTGGGGGAGAAGACCCACTAACAGCTGTTAGCAAATGGTAGCCTCCCATCAAGGCCATCCAGCATGTTTCTTTAACTAAGCAATGATTCCCTATGTGGGATAGCCATACCCTGTGCATATCCATTTCCAAGCCCATTGGTGTCCCTACTGACTGAAGGCAGAGCAAAAAGTTTTGTGGAGATAACTCTCAAAACTGGTCCAGCTGAGACTCGAGCCTGGGAACTGCAGATTACAAGCCTGGCATGCTACAGACTCCATCCCTGCCCCCTACAGCTAGGAATAAGATCATTAAGGAAAGCAGGGAAGCACCACACAAGCCATTTTATATCTTTGCTAGTTTAATGTTTAAGTCTGGCTTTCTTGCACTTAGGGCCATATCTCAATGTCCTATCAGAAAAATTGTGCCTTTATAAGCTATTTTTCAAACTTTTTACTTAAGGACAGAGTGCATCAAGCAGGGAAAACTATAATGCTAGCTAGCATAGTTGGCCTGAATTTGGGAACCTCTGATCATGAGCATGGCATTCTGCTAAGTGCACTTTCTTGCATCTTGCATTTTTAGGCTTGTTCGCATGAAGTAAATTCAAATTTATTTGTATGCTTGGGTGAAATTATTTCAGTTCTCTGAATAAATTGTGCTACTCAGTCATTTGCCACTACATGTTTACAAATTTAATTATTAAAATCCAATACTAGTATGAAGTAATATATTTTAACACAATTGCCATTAGTTATGTTTTACTCTGGTATTTTGCTTTCAAGAAATTTATTTATCAGCAGCTGAATTTTATTCTATTCAGCACAAGCTTACAGACTCTCAAATCACAACTACCCATGTAGAACTATCGATTATATTTTTGATATTTTCAGCTGAAGTCCTTTGTCTTATGGTTTGGTCCAATCACATTCAAACACAATGCTTTTGAAAAATATTTCTGCTAGATTCACCCAATATCCATCAGCTCACTAAGTCATATTTTATAACTATTTACATGTGCTAATATGGTTAAAGCAGAGATTGTGCAGAGCAATAATTTTCAGCATTTTTAAACTTGTGGCATACTTGTTTTGTCTACAAATATTTGCAGAGCACTGTAGTAATTAAACCATTAGCATGGAAATATTTTTACATTAAACATGCCTAGAATTGCTATTTTGTAAAGTGGACTTTTGTCCAATATGTATAACCTGAAATTTCACCTGATTTTTATAATATCCAGTGCCACCAAATATTTATAATTTGCTATTTCACCTAATTTTTACCTATGTTCCTCTTGCTTTTTGCTTTGATATTTGTCAGTGTGTCAAAACAGTTGTTCCACCATATCTTCTGAACATGATGGAGAAATTTAAAGATTTATATGTCAAATGAAAGCTTGTGATGTGGGGAGTGTCATAGGCTCTAAAAAATTTGACTCTACCATGCTTTCTTCCCCCACCCATAATAAAGGGTAAATATCTATATTTCCAGAAATATAGATATTTGTACAAGTGCCGAAAGTAATAAGCAATGTGTCAAATGAAAGCTTCTGATGTGTAGAAAGTCATAGGCTATGAAAAATTGACCCTCATGCTTTCTTCCCCCCTAAAAAAGGGAAAATTTGAAAATGGTTGTTCCCCTATATCTCCTGAATGTGAGTGCAGAAAGAACAAGTATGTGTCAAATAAAAGCTTGTAATGTGGGAATGTCATAAGTAGGGGTGTAAATTTTTGGCAGGAAAAAAATTATGAAATTCACAAAACAGTCGCACCGAAAAATGCCAAAATTGTGAAATTCGTACACCTTTTAGGCTCACAAATCATAAAAGTCACATATCTGTGGTGCACACATCAACAAAGTAATGATAGTTGGATCCACATAACTTCTGAGAAATAGCAAAAATTAAATATTAAATGATTGGCTTTATATGGGTTCAACTCGCACCTTACATAACAATCAGTAACGATGAATTCTGATACAGCATATATGTAGATAAATTGCCCTGTTTTATACTTTGTCGATCATCTTGCATAACACCACGATATTTAGAAAAATATTGCTCTGTATCAACACTGTTCTTTGGAACTGCCAAACATCGAAGAGCTACCTGTGATAGCCTGGGAAATTGTTCCTTTTGAGACAACAAGAAAAGAATTGTCACTGCTATTGAATTCTTTCATAGCATTGGTATTCGGCTTTTAAATTGTTGGCATCTTCGAACATAACACTATACACAATTAAAAGGATCTTCTTGGCTCATAAATTGATTAAAAGTAGCTTAAAATTCTCTGTCATTGAGCAATAAAATTTTAAAGTTTATCCTTCAAACTATTTGCATGTTAAAAGTTTTTAGGAGAAAACTCAGAAGCTTTTTGGAGCAAGGACAGTGCTCCATCTTCAATGAGGTGACACTATGTGGTGACATTAGGCTGTTTATAGCTTCTTTTCACATGTCATGAAGGGTGTTTCCATTGTCTCAGTTGCAGATGGGGATGGGTAAGGTTTCTACGGAACCATAGTAGCCTCGCAGACTATGGTTCCGTAGAAAGTGGATGCATGTGTAAGCACTGTCACATGCTCCCAATCTATTGCTGTTGCGTGTTGTACTGCTAGCTCGGCAGTGGCCATTGTTAGCTTGTTTTGGCTGACATTCATTTGATGCTCTGTGAATCTCTCTTGTAAAGAACATTGTTTTTCTGATGTAGTAGACAACGGAATTAACCAGCAAATGTAAGGGAAATTGGTATATGCCTGATTTTTGAAGTAGGCTAATTTTGTCTCTGTCCCTTTTGATAATTTTCTTCAGATTTGGAGCTGGGCTGAAAACAATTTTGATATTTTGGGCTCTGAGTAACTTGTGGACTGATTTGCATAGACCAGGAACGTTAGTTATAGGTCTGGCAAAGGTTACACGTTCGGAGTTGGTGATTGGGAGGAGAGCCGAATCTCTTCTGTTTTCTTTTCTATATTTATTGATTAGCTTTTATATTGTTGTTGAGTTGTAGTCATGGGACACAGCAATCTCCTCCATCTTATGTGCGGACTCATGCACCCCACGGACATACAAAATTGCAGCCTTCTGTTCCCTCACCCATAAAGCCTTCACTGTATCTTCAAATGAGCAGTTGCTTAAAAAAGAAATTTAAAACATCCATTCCATTGCTGCGTCTCATGGCTACAACTCAACAACAATAGAAAAGCTAATCAATAAATATAGAAACGAAAACTGAAGAGATTTGGCTCCCCTCCCAATCACTGACTCTGAATGTGTAACCTTTGCCAGACCTATATCTTAAGTTCCTACCCTATGTGAATCAGTTCACAAGTTACTCAGAGCCCAAAATATCAAAATTGTTTTCAGCCTAGCTCCAAATCTGAAGAAAATTATCAAAAAGAACAGAGACAAAATTAGCCTACTTTAAAAATCAGGTGTATACCGATTTCCCTTATATTTGCCAGATAATTCCGTTGTCTACTACATTGGAAAAACCATATGTTCTTTGCAAAAGAGATTCGCAGAGCATCAAACAGATGTCAGCCAAAACAAGCTAACAATGGCCACTGCCGTGCTTGCACGTGCATCCACTTTTTACGGAACCATAGTTTGCAAGGCTATTGAGATAACGACCTCATCCATCCCCACCTGCAACCAAGATACTGGAATCGCCCTTCATGACATGAGGAAAAAAGCTCTATAAGCCCTAACATCACCATATATAGTATCACCTCACTGAAGATGAAGTGCTGTCCTTGCTCTGAAAAACTTCTGAGTTTTCTCCTAAAAACTTTTGACATAGTTTGAAGGATAAACTTTAAAATTTCGTTGCTCAACGACTGAGAATTTTAAGCAACTTTTAATGATACTGTAGTTTTTAACATACATCCAAGATCACCCGGGGAAATATTTAAGTATATACTTCAGTTGGTTGGAATTGAAAATTTGACATTGTTTAAAAAACGATGTTCCATGCTCACGAAATTTGTAGTTTTTTTCATCACTTAAATATTGTCCAATTTTTTAAGAACATGAACAGAGTGTATTTTTTGCTAGTGTGTGATCACACTGATGGCTTTTACTCAAATATTTTACTGCCAAATCGTTCATTTTGTTGTAGACTTTTTGTACTAAATAAGAGGACTTTCAACCAATGTAAGTGGAGTGAAATAGCAGGTCCATATCTTTGGATTTGATTCAGATCACTTTTTAAGGAATCATTTTTACACATTTGAATGATGTATAATGCTGTTTCCCATTTCCTGATCGAAAAACTCCTTGTAATCTTCTGCATGATCATAGTGATAAGAGTATAGCTGATAGAACAAGCTGGAACCAACTGTTTCAGCTTGTTCCAACCAGAACTGGTGGTTTGATGTCTCTTTTTCCTAAAAGAAATATCCTAAAACGTTCTATATGTGCAGAACAAGGGGTAAATCAGAGCTTAACCATTACAATCATAGCATTTAACAGTTTTGAAATCTCATTGCACTTTCTCACCAAGATTTTTAAGATAAGTATTTCATGTGACATAAACAGCATTTAAAAGAAAACTTTAAGATATTTACCATGCTTTGAACATATATGAATTGTCTGTAGCAAAAGGTGCAACAACAGAATACAATAATTCAAATTTATTTAAACATCGAATCATTTCTTCAAGATAGTGAACAGTAATACATTGGGGAAAATGTGAACTTCAAATAATTTTACATTTCAACCAACATGTTATGTTGTTAATGAAAGTAAAGTCATTAGAAGATATTAGAAGATGACTGTCTAAAGGTTGAATGTGGCAAGAAGTTTGCAGTATGGAGTTATGTAGAAACTAGTAATTCGGGAAAAGTAAATAATTAAGCACTTCAGTTTGTTTTGAGAAAGAGTAGTTAGGGTAGAGGTCATAATTCTACACCAATTTCTCAAAACACGATGTCAGAATTTTAGAAACAAAAAAAAATTCAAATTTGTGGAAGCATAAAAAATAGGCAATTTCAGAGAAACTTAAGGAAAACTTTGAAATTTGTGGAAACGTCGTAGAAATTCATGCCATGTAAAACTTACAACCTTAGTTATAAGCTGTAAAAATTATCCCTCCATGCTGTCTTCCCCTCTAAAAAACAGGAAATGTGAAAGTCATTCTACTCTATCTTCTGAATTCGAGGGCCTATAGTTACAAGTTAGGTGATGAGAGCTCATATAATGACCATCGCAAACTATTTCAAATTTTTTCCCACACTTAACAAATCATATCTCAAATTAAAGCTTGTGATGTCTCCAGTATCATGGAGTACCTCCAACACAACTGAAAAAGGGAAGAAAAATGTGGTTGATGTTTATGAGTCATATATCAAATGAAATTTTTTTGAAGGTAGGTGTTTTAGTGACAAAAAAAATATAAATAGATTAAAAATTTTAAAAAACACCTATCTTCTTATATGAGCTCTAAAAAGTGGAAAATAAACTAATAAAGCATATCGATGGTGCAATTAGTCACTGAGTTTGTATTCACTTCAAAGGAAAATAGAGTGCCAATTTATCTACATAACAAGATTGCCAGCACCCTAGCTTCCTTTGAAGTGAATACAAACTTAGTGACTGATTGCACCATTAATATGCTTTATTAGATTTGTTTTCTGCTTTTTAGGACCCATATAAGAAGATATGTATTTTTTTTAATTTTTAATTTATTTATATATATTTTTTTATAATATCTAATTTTATTCAAATAGAACTAAACCATTGAATGAAAAAACTTAAAAAGCTGTTGAATTCTTACTTGCAATATGTTGAAATGATGAAATGTTTCTTGCAGTATTTAAAGGTATTTCATAGTGCCATCTTGCAATACTGAGAATAGTGAAAGCAAACAGCACACATTTGTATTAGTTCTTTTTTTTTTCTTTGGGGGGATTCTAGATTTTACCGATTTTTTTTTTATGATGCAACTGCAGCTAATAATTGCAACTAATTCATGAAAGTATCTCTGCAATTACTTGTTTATTATCTGGGAACAGTATCTCGCATCTCACGCCATCTATTGACAGAGGAGGATATTTGAAGTTTCGAGCACAGCTGCTCGAATGTCTCAGAGACATATGAATGGGCTCCATTTCCTTGCATGTCTTAGAGACATTAATGTGAGCCAAAGGGTTTATAGGGAAGGTAACATACTGGTGGCCAAGGTATGAACTCGTGATATCTAGATAACACATTTAAACCAAAGCAATTAAACTGAAGGGGAGGACGGTGATCAAGGCTTACTTTCGGTTTGCTCTAATCTTTAAAATTCACTGTTATTCTGGAAAAATGCTGAAAATAGACAAATTAATCAATGCTCATAATAGACATAATAGACAAAATAAAGTCAAATTTTTGCAATAAGTTTTTGTATCACAAAGAATTTTATGGAGTATTTGAGTAAACTATTTGTCAACTAACCTAGTTTACTTTATGTAAATATAAGGAATTACTTAGATTGATTGACAAAATTTTGGATCAAATATAGTTGTAATATATGTATTACAAGGATATTTTATAAGCACTTCTTGTGTTTGAGGTTAGGTAATTTTATACAATTTATTGTACAGCTTTTATTGTGATTTTATTAAACTTTTATCTTTTTGGCTGTGTTTATCTTATTGTTTATTGGCTGTGTTATCTGTTTAACTTATTGGCTGTGTTTAGTATTATTTAGAGTATTTGAGACTTATTCATGGAACATAAGTGTTCTTTAACATACTAGTTGTGGTATTATGCAAATTTTACCAGTAATTTCACACTAGGTCTGATAGTTCACCCATTTACTTTTCCATAACCAGTTTTACTTATAATTATTATTTTGGGACTTTTTTCATTTAATTTGATCCATCATTCTCCTCTCCCGATCCATTAGAGGAGTTGTGCATGCATAACTCCACTTTTTGATTGAAAGCCGCTAATGCATACGGAAGGACATGCTCACTTATGTCATAGCTTGAGCACATGATCATCATTTATGCAATGTCGCATGTGTTAGTTTGCACACCAGTTGTGTATATCAAGTAACATTAAGTCACATAGTGAGTGACGTGTGAAGAGTGGTGGTGTTTGAGTTAGGTGTTTGAAGTGTGAAGAATAGTGGTTTTGAAGTTAGGTGTGTGAAGGGCGATGTGAGTTGTTGGGCTGCAAGACTGAGCAGCAGCTTTGTAAAGAGTTGCTTTTTGGTGCCATGTACTTTTTTGATGAACTATATTTTGAATAAACATTGTTTTATGAAATTTGCAGTTTGAATTTATTTATGTTTTTTCTCTTCAGCAGAGTTTGCTTAAGGATTTATTTTACTAAACTTGATTAAATGACAGTCATTAATTTAAATTCCTTTTTTATGTAATATATTAAAAAAACAACTATTATTTAATTTATTGATAAGTTGGCTGGCCCTGAGCTATCTGAGAAACTTTAACATACTTTTTGGAGCTTTATATAGGGTTTCATTGGAAGTCAGTCAGAAGCCATATGTGCACAAGAATGGCAAGGAGTTCAAAATATGTTGAAGTTTGTTCCTTTAAGCATATATAACTTAGTCAAAAAGTTTTATGAAACTCTTTTATGAATATATAACTTGGAATCCAAAAAAATGTCAAAAAGACTTGGTTATTCTTTGTTTGTTGGTGCTAATTACTATACACCAAAGAGCCAAAATATTATGACCACCACATTTTTATGCAAATCATAGCAACTGCAGGTAAATGACAGTGCATGTGAAGGTCATGAAATGGTGTAAATAACATCTGATACTGAGCTCTGTTAATCAGTGTTATTCTTGCTCTTCAGATGGGAAAGGCATTTGATAAAGGCCAAATTGTAATGGCCAGTGACTGGGTCAGAGCTTTTCCAAGATGGCAAGTCTTGTGCAGTGCTCACAGTAAGCTCTGGTTAGTACCTTTAAAAAGTGGCCTAAGGAGGGAAAAACCATGAACTGACGACAAGGTATTGGCTGATCACTTGCCGTCTTCCAGATATTGCCTGGTAGCTCATCGATGCTAGAGGTAAGCAAAGGCTATCCCATATAGTACGAACCAATAGAAGGGATACTGTGGCACAAATCAACCATAATTTGAATGCTGGTGATGGGAGTAATGTGTCACAACACACAGTACATCAAACCCTGCTGAAAATGGGCTGCATTGCCGCAAGCCATTCCAAGTGCCCATGCTAACCTCGGTTCACTGTCGAAAGCTCCTACAATGAACATGTGAGCATCAAAACTGGACCTTGAATGATTGGAAGAAGGTCGTCTGGTTCAATGAATCTCATTTCCTGTTGCACCATGTGGACTGCCAGATATGTGCGTCGTTTACATGGGGAAGTGTTGGCACCAGGATGCACCATGGGATGAACAAGCTGGTGGAGGAAGTTTAATGCTTTGGGCAATGTTCTGCTGGGAAACCCTGCATCCAGTCATTCATGTGCAGGAAACTGTAATGTCTATCACCTACCTAAACATCATTGCAGACCAGGTACATCCTTTCATGGCAATGATATACCCCTTTAGTAGTGCCTTCTTTCAGCAGGATGATGTGCCATACTGCCTGGATTGTTCGAGAATTGTTTGCAGAACACGAGGAAGACTTCCAGGTCCATTGCCCTGGACCCAAATTCCCCAGACATCAATCGAGCATCTGTGGTTTGTGTTGGAACAGCATATCCGATCTGAAGTGGCTCAACCACATAACTTACAAGATTTAAAAGATCTGCTGGTAACATGTTGGTACCAGATACCACAAGACACTTTTAGAAATCTTGTAGCGTCCATGTCTTAATGGGTCAGAACTGTTTTGCTGTCATGTGGAGGACCAACATTACATTAGTCAGGTGGTCATAATGTTTTGGCTCTTCGGTGTATAAAATTGCTCTGTGAATTCATGGAACTCTCTAAATATACAACCTTTTAGGGATAAAAAGCTTAATTTGTTTGCTCTTATTAGCATATTACTCTGAGTAGTATTTTCAATTGTTTGCTTTTGTGACCGGAAAATGTGATATGCATGATGTGTATGTCTTTATACTATACAAATGTGCAATAATTTGCCAAAATAATGTTTCTAAAGGTATAGTAATTTAAATTAATGCATTTCAAAAGTGTTCAACTTTAGTCTCACTTAAAATTATTGCCATACAATAATGATTGTAAAGGGACCTGGCCTTATGTCATGACCTTTATAATTTAATCATAAAATGCTATAAGCCATGTTTTTTTTTTGTGTAATGATCTAACATAATTTTTTTGAGTAGTAATTTCTATTTTCTTAAGAATCAAATGTTATCTCTGTAATAAATGGAATGCATGGATGTGTTTGTAATATTATATTGCTTAAAATTTAAAAAAACGATAAAATATTTTGATGTAATTTACCAAAAAGATGATATAAAATATTTTGATGTAATTTACCAAAAAGAAAAAGTCATAAGTAAATTCAGTGCCCAAAATAATATATGTAGGCAGACAGCTGATTTCATTTTCATCTTTTGAGTGCTTATATTTTTAATCTACTGATGAACCCATTCATAGCAATGTTTATTATTATATTTTAAAACAGGAAAATGGGACTTATGATGATGATGATGATTATCAAGAAGATGGAGCAGAGTCAGTGACTGATTCAAGTCTTCCTCAGCCTCCTAAGCGAGTTAAAATATTTGAAGGTGGTTTTAAATCAAATGAAGATTATACTTATGTTAGAGGTCGAGGACGAGGAAAATATGTTTGTGAAGAATGTGGTATCAGATGCAAAAAACCTAGTATGCTAAAGAAACATATTCGTACTCATACAGATCTTCGTCCCTACAAGTGTCGACACTGTTCATTTGCATTTAAGACAAAAGGAAATCTTACTAAACATATGAAATCAAAGGCACATCATAAGAAGTGCACTGAATTAGGAATTATACCAGTTCCTACCACCACTGATGATTCTCAGATTGATGAAGATGCATTAGCAAAACAAGTATAAATATTCTCTTTCATGGATTTTTCTATTAAATTATTTGCTTCTATTCACTGGCAAATGTAGCTTAACATAAAATGTCATTTGTATAGATTTCCTCGTAAATTTTTAATAGTGGGATTATTTTTTTCTGCCATTGCTTTCTTTGCTGATTGACTACTTTAAAACCATGCCTCAAGATTTCATTGTTGAACATTATTAGTATCATTTAGCTGTAGGATTATTATATTCCATATACTTTAAGTATATCTAAATATTAAAATTGAATTTTATATCTTGCAGCACTTAATCATGCAATATTACAGTTGTAAAGCTTGTTGCATATATGTTATCTAATGCTGAATGCAGATCTCTTGATATCTCTAGATAAATCTGTCTCTTCTGGGTCATCATTTTAGAACCAAGTTAATAATTCATACATTTTTTTTTTAAATATGTTTTCTATTTTTAAGTTAATTTTATACCAAAGGATATAATTATCATTCCCTTTTAATAACATAGCAAATTTAAATCAACTCAGCAATTCTTCGTTTGTTTTTTACCAGTAATTCATTATTTCTGTTTAAAATTTTAGAAACATTACTCCTCCCAATTTTCTATTAATCAGGTGATACTATTCCTGCAATGATGTATTCAATTTATATTCTTTGTCTTGGCTTCAGCAACGATATATTTGAATTTTTTTTTTTCATTTCCAAAAATTTTGTTCAGATTTTGGAGGATCATCCTATATTTGCAAGTAAAGGTACTCGACTCAGGACAATCAATTCTTTTCAACTAATTATTTCAATGTTTCTTGTCTACAGGACATTTTCCTGTGATATTCTATTATTGCATTATTTATATAATGCTGTGAGCATGAGTGACAAATATTATTACCGTCATATGTGGTGGGTTGGTTGCCCAATTCCTGATAATAGATGGGCCACTAACAAATCAACATATTAATTGCAGGAATACTTATATGTCACTTTGTTGAAATAGATAACTTCTAGTGGTTATGATCCCCACATGCTTCTGGGAATTGTGGGGTTTGTATCCCAATCAGGACAACCAATTTTACTATCTGTGGAATTGAACAGAAGGCAAGAATAACACTGATTAACAGAGCTCAGTATCAGGTGTTATTTATACCGTTTCATGACTTTCGCATGCGCTGTCATTTACCTGTAGTTACTTCGATTTACATAAAGATGTGCTGGTCATAATATTTTGGCTCTTTGGTGTATAATAATTAGCACCAACAAACCAATAATAACCAAGTCTTTTTGCCAGATTAGTGTGGCCTACTGATCTGAACAATTATGGCTACTTTTGTTTTTTTTTTCTACCCTGCTGAGAAGTGGTCAACCATGCAGGGTCCTGGTGCTGATCTTATTAACTTACTGAACTGTATTAAGACTCTGAGCTTGATTACAGATCCTGATTTTGCTGCACTGGTGGGCTTCTGTGGAGGGAGAATCTTCTGCTGTGTTTTCTGTATGTTTATGGGTTGACAGCTCCAAGTGCATAAATTCACAGGATATGCTTTATCAGCTGGTGAATTATCCTAAGCAGAGGTCATTGCAGACACCTGAACTCAAGCTGCTACTGGCATCTTCAAATTCTACATTAGAGGAAGTCTCCCAGTATAGATGGCTTCAGCCTTTAGTGGTGGCAGAACGGATCTTTTCCCCATGCCTGTGTCTAGGAGGCTGTTTGATATTGTCTGCTGTTTAATATTTTCGACATTCCCTCTCTCAATAATTTCTTTGAAAATCCCACTAACAATTTTCTCTCCATAGATAATTGGTATGTGAGAACTCTGCACAGAGCTTATTCTCTTGATGTCCTCACACAAGAATTCCACCATTATAATCTAGATATTCTCAGCTTGCAAGAGACCAGATGGATAGATAAAGGTCAGATTCTTAAAAATAATCTTAAATTTCTCTTTTCAGGGAGGGATGATAATAAGCATCACCAAGGTGTAGGTCTGCTTCTCAGCAGACATGCCAGTGATGCTCTTCTAGGATATGAATACATTAATGAAAGGTTTCTTGCAGCAAAATTTCAGACAGGTATTAAAGACTTTAATGTTATCTGCTGTTATGCCCCCACTGAGGATGAGAAGGATAGGACTGAGAACTTCAGGACATTTTGAATTCTGTCAAGAAAGGAGATATTACCCTTGTTCTAGGTGACTTCAATGCCAAAGTTGGTACTGACTCTGACCTTTGGGGAGGAGTAATAGGCCCTTTTGGTATTGGTAGCTGCAATGGGCAACGTCTCCTTCAGGTAAGTAAACTCAATGGTTTCAGAATAACTAACACATATTACAAACACCGCGACATACATAAATACACATGGGTTTCACCTGATGGGCTGCATAGGAATATGATTGATTATATATTAATAAACATCAAATGGGCTAGTTCTGTTAAAAATACCAGGGCATATAGGGGAGCTGAAATTGGATCTGACCATTACCTTGTTAAAAGTGTCTTGCAACTTAAGCTTAAAAAGTGTTGTGCTATGGTTAAAAAATTTACCTTGAATACTGAAGCTCTGAAAGACCCAGTTATAGCTAAAGCTTACCATGATAGGTTACTTAGTCATTATGACAGTCATGGTATGCTTACTACTGAAGTTGAGCAAGAATGGGATCATTTTAAACAGGATTTTTTGGACACTAACAGTACTCTTTTAGAGAAAAAAGGAGCAGAGGAGCAGAATTATCTGAGTGATAAGGAACTTGAGCTTATTTCAGAAAGAAAGAACTACAGGAATGTCCTTAATCAATACCCTACTAGTCCTAATAGAAAGCATTACAGAGAGCTTAATAAACATGTAAAGGATCAGTTAGCTGTTGATAATGGCTTGGCTAACAAAGCCAAAGAAGCAGTTCAGACAGCACAACAGCAGAGAGCTGTTCAGATAGTTAATGTTTTGTGTGGTAGAAAACTGACAGGTATACAGGGATTGAAGAATAAATAAGGTAAGATTATAGAAGGTGAGGATTTTGCCATGTCTATGTGGGCTGAGCATTTCAGTGATGTTCTAAACAATGTGGTTAGTTCTACTCCCATTGTATGTAATGATGATAGATGCAGTACTTTCTTTAATGTTGGCCCTATAACACAATCTGAAATTATTTTGGCTATTTCTAAACTTAAACTTCATAAATCCCCAGGAATAGATGAAATTACTACAGAAATGCTTAGAGCTGGGAATGTTTTGGTTACCACTTGGATGACTGAAATTTTGAATATCTTTTATGATAAAGGCATGGTTCCTAAGGATTTTACCAGAGCTATTAATATGCCTATTTGTAAAAAAAAGTGATTGCAATTCTTGTGGTAACTATAGGGTATCAGCCTACTTTCTGTTCCAAGTAAAGTTCTTTGCATGATTGTGCTTAATATAATTAAGAATCTGATTGACAGTCATTTGTGTGATGAGCAATGTGGATTCAGAAGTGGTGGCAGATGTGTAGATCAGATATTTTCACTTTGGTAGATTTGAGAAATGTTTAAGAATTTCAGAAACTTTTGGTTGCTAGCTTTGTTCATTTCAAAAAGGCTTTCAATTTTGTTGATCGTCATAATTTATGGTTGATTGTGAGATCATATGGTATACCAGACAAGTTAGTTAACATAATGAAAGCTCTCTATTATAACACTAAGTCATGTTTGAGAGTTGGTAAAGCTTTTAGCAATTTGTTTAATTTTGCTTCTGGTGTTCGACAAGGGTGCATTTTGTCTCCTTTTCTCTTTTTAGTTTGGTTATTGATTACGTTGTGCAAAATTCACTTCAAGGGAAAGATTTTGGGCTGAAATGGTCTAGAGATCTGAAAATTTCTTATTTAAATGATGCTGATGATATAGCCCTTTTGACAAATGATGTTGATGAGATGAACTCTTTCATTCGAGCTGTTGATGAGAATGGTAGTAGAGTAGGTTTGGTTATAAACAGAGAGAAAACTAAAGTGATGAAAATTGGTCAGGCAGACGGTGATTCAGTTAATCTGAATGGTTGCAGTCTTAAGCAGGTGTCACAGTTTAATTACCTTGGGAGCTATGTAACAGATACTAGTGATGTGCGGCATGAGATTAACAGACCAATAGGGATTGCTGCTGGGACTTTTAAGAATCTATGGAGAGTGTGGAGAAATAGGCAAATACACCTAAAGACTAAAATTAGACTGTATAATAGTTTGGTTCTTTCTAGGGTTAGGTATGGTAGTGAAACTTGGACGCTGTGTAAACAACAGGAAACTAGATGCTTACGCAGTATCTTGGGCATTAGGTGGTTTAACTTTGTAACTAATGATGAGGTTAGGCAAAAGAGTCTGCAACCTCCTTTAAGCAGCATATTGTGCAGAGAGAGACTCCATTGGTTTTGCCATGTTGCCCATATGGATAATTATAGATTGGCAAATAGGGTTATGAACAGTGTGCCTAAAGGCCTCAGAAAGAGGGGGAGACCTAGGATGCGGTGGGCAGACAATGTCAAACAGGACCTCGTTAGAATTGGTGTGCAGTGGCCAGATGCAGCAAATGTAGCTCAAGACAGATATGCTTGGAGAATTAAACTGCATGATCTGGTTTTACCTCCTTAGCCCATGGCTGCTTGATGATGTTAATTTTAGATGCAAAACTCTCTATGTCATTTATTTACCAAAGTGCAGCATAATTTTATATAAGTTTTATCAGTTAACCATAGTTGATGTTAAAAATAATTGTAAAATATACCTGGTAATAATATTTTTTTAAGCATGCTTTCAAAAAAAAAGGAAATATTTTTATTTTGTCATCTGTATATCTGTAGGGCATTTAATTTTTTCTGACACTGATGAAGAGGAATAACATCAACAATAAAGTGATTTTGATCTGCAGCTGGTAGTCAGAGCACCTGACATGTGATTAGGAGGTTGTGGGTTCACAACCTCCTGACTGGCCCACACATGGTCTGATTATATAGTGGTCTGGTACTTAGTCAACTTTTGAAGTGCTGTGGATTTAACACTTTTGTTTTTATAAATAAATTCTTTTTGGGACAAATAGGTATCGATGAAATATTTGGATTCACATTTTCTGAATCTCTTAATGGCTTTAGTAGCACTCTCTAGCAATGGGAAAAGCTGGAAAATGACCAACTTTAAATGAATATAAAGACAATCTATTTTATGTAGAAATTTTAAATTTTGTTGGTGGAGAGTGAGGTTTAAACTGACATCAGTGATATTCTCTTTAATCCCAGGGAGGTGGAGAAAAGCACTTTTTTTTTGCATTTCTTGCCCTTTTTTGCCCATTTTGTTTGATCTTTATCGTTTCTTCCATCTCTTGTTTGCATTTTTATTCCTGAACAATTTTAATTCAGAATCTTAAATAATGGTCATTCTGTGAGACGGAATCATCAAAACTTTTATAAGCAACATCTAGTTAAAGTAAGGAAACAGAAAAAAGTTTTAATTTGTATGTTGATAAACATGGTTTCTTTTCTATTGCATATTCTCGCATGAGTAATTTTCTAGACATCGAAAGTTTACTGTAATTCTAACACAATGTGATCTGGTTAATAGTAAGTGTTTTAGAACATTTATACATGATTATTCAAATTGCACATTCATAATAATGGATTGCTTCCTATGGCAATGTATTATTTTCAACACTAGTAATAATCATTACACAGTGTGTAATGATTATTACCAGTGTTGCAAATAAGCTAAGTGGTGTAATATATTAGGTGAAGAAATTTTTCTTTCCACTTGTGCAGTTCTTTTACTTGCTCAGTTGAACTCAATTCAACTCATTTCAAGTTCTTTGTGTTTGCACTGAGACTACTCAGAGCTCCAGAATTCATGTTGCCACCCCAGCTCCATAGGCAAAATCCTGTTGACATTTTTGTCTGAAACCCAGAAAAGATTTTTCAATTTTTCTCTTACATAAAAAATAATTTTTATTAAAGGTTGTTGATCACCACTGCTGTGACTAATTGGCAAATTTAATTGCAAAATTTTTTGTGTTGAGAAAATATGGAAAACATTATTTAAAAATGATTACCTTAAAAATGACATTTCTTATAAGAGATGAGTTTGGAATCTGACTATGCTGAGCTGAGCCCAATCCCACCTGATCTCAAAATGACACAGATAACTTCAAGCTGGATTCAGTCATAATTTAAATTCCTAATTTTTCATGTAATCATGAAAAAGATTTTAATTATAATTTCAACTTTTTAATCAGTTTTCTATAATTAAAAATGAACACCATTCACCCTTTGACTCAGCATTTGAAATTTTTCTAACATATTATAAAATCTAAATAGAGAAATATATGCCACTAAATCATTTTTTAAATAAATTTCATATTATAGGCTATTACATGCTTAAAATAATTATTATTTAATGGCAGAAATTAAAATTCTAATGTAATTTTGTTCTAAATAACATTAAAATTTTTATTTTTGCAAAAAATAATAATTTAATATTCAATTTTTTATTTTTTAAAAATACACAAAGGACAGAGATAGCCTGTAAATTTTAGATTGTATTGGTTTCATATATAATTTAAACAGTTAAACAAGGACATGCCTATTGGCTTAGTAGTCAAGTTCTGTAACCACCACCAGTTAGGGCTAATTATTTTAAAGTTTGTAATAGTCTGTAATATCAAGAACTAAAAAATTATTTAGTAGCATACAATTCTCTATTTAGGTTTTATTCGCATATAAACTGACAGGCTCCTGTCAGACCTCTGTGGCAAGCAGCTGCTTGAGGAGGTATTTATTTTTTTTATTTTTTAATGTTTCAGAAATATTTTTCTTCTAGATGAACTTGGGCTTATTAACCCTTTCAGGGTCCATGTTGACAGAATCTGAAATGAAAGACTGAAGATGTCTATATTTGTTTTTAGATATATTTTATATCCTTTTTCCCCAGTTCATTGGGGTGGGGGTGGCTCAGTTGGTAGCATGCCAGGCTCATAATCTGCAGTTGCCAGGCTCGAGTTCCAGCTGTGTCAGCATTGAGATTTATCTTCGCAAAACTCCCCGCCCTGCCCACAGTCAGTAGGGGACACTGATGGGCTTCGAAAGGCCGCTGCCATCTGTCGGATGGGACGTTAAACCGTGGCTTCTTGTACGGGAGAGCCATACCCTGTGCATGTTAAAGAACATGCTGGATGGCCTTGACTGGAGGCTACCATCTGTCTCCCAACAGCTGTTCCAGTGGGTCCCCTTCCCCAACCTTCTCTGAGCCTTGGCCCTTGTGACCTGGCCATTTAGCTCATGGTGTGCAAAAAAGTGCCTCTCAGAGGTAAAACAATCCAATCCATCTTAATAACCAACCATCACTACTAATCAGCCAATTCAGACTTAGTCAGTTCTGCTTGAAGAGAAGAAGGCATACCATTATAAAGTGTAATTACATTAAGTAATGGGGAATCATTACAAAGTGTAAATTTTTAGTGATTTTATGCAACTTTTAATGCTAGATTAAAAAACTCAGACTAGTGTAAATGGAACAGCCATTCATAAATAGAGCTATTAAAGGAAAAATGTCCCCCATTGTAGGACCTGAAAGATAAAGAACCCGAAGCAATGGTACAAAATAACATTTAAAATGAAGGTTAAGAGTTAAAATAAATTTTTTCAGTAAGAAATAAAAGGTGTAATATGTTGAATGTTTTGAACAGTTATATAGGTAATAAAAGAATAACTTTACTAATATGTTTAATTATTATTCAGAAAACATTTGTAAAATTTTTAAAGTCTCCACCACAAAAAATCCTCTTTGGAACTGTTTTTTCTTGATTCACTTTACGGTGCTTGCTATGTGTTTGAAATGGTGATGGCTGAAATGGAAAACTGAAAGGGTCATCCTCATTCAAAATTAAATTATTCTGATTACTATGGGAATTATCGTATGCCAGTGTTGTAGCCATGGGGGAAATATTATTTTTAAGAAATCATTTTACAATAATAAAAATACTTCAACCCTTCTCTCTAAATTAAAAATGTGCTACCCCATTGTTTTTCACTGATGTTTCTCTATACTAAATATAGGAACAGTTGGAGCGAAAAAATCCACAGTTCTCAGATGGTGAAGAAGCTGATGACGATGATGATGATGAGCTTGATGATGATCTAGAAGATAGTGATGGTTTGGATGATGATTGTGAAAGTGATAGTGGAATAATGTCTTCAAATCAGAAAAGCAGGTAATACATAGCAATTTTTTTAACCTCCTGAAATCCATTACACATATTTTCTATTGGACACTCAATGGCCCTTTATTAGGAATTTACCCAAGCTGTGTTAACAGGGAATCAGATTGAGAGGTCAGTTAAGTAAGCTTTCTATGGAGATATGGAATAAACTTTATGGAGATATAATGAAAAGAAGATTCTCTGAGTCTACACAATATCCATTTCTGTGATAGTTTATTTCAGACATTCTAATAATGCTCTGTTTAATAATATCAGCCCATTTCACATTTCTGCAACAACCTGTTTCTTTTCTGCCTGGAGATCTACTGACCCTTCAGGGTCAAGATCAGCCCTCATGGCTCAACCCTTTCTCCCCCATAAAAAAAAAATAATAAATATCCCCTCAAGCAGCTGCTTGCCACAGAAGTCTGACAGGAGCCTGTCAGTTTATATGCCATAGTAGAAGATCTGAGAGGATGGCAAGACCTCAGCAGTAAAACAATGACAAATGTCCATACCTTATCCAGGGCTCGAACGCAGGTCCCTTAGATCAGTAGCCAAGCATGCTAACCACTCAGCCATGGGACGGCTCCCCCATAGTGAGGAAGTATTACTCTTCAACTGGACTAGAGATATCCTGCAGCTTTGTCCAAAGGAAATTTACCCCTAAAATGTTCAATGAAGTGAAGACCCAGATCTAGAATAAAATAGGTGGGGATGCAATCAAACCAGAAGAAGAAAAAAAGGAGGGAGGGGGTCCAAGAGATTGGATTTTCATTGCAGTATAATATTTTTCCCTCCTTTTTAGAGGTCTTTAAAACATTTCTTGAAAAATGGGTCAAATATGCACACAAATTTAATAATTTTTTGCCTCCATTACCCTTATTAGCATTCTCAAGGAGTGGGGGTGGACATGACCCTCTTATCCCCTCCTCCTCTATAGGTACAGCCCTGGTTGGATTGATTGCACTCTTCAGGTTATTGCTAAGATAATGGGATACCTGTTCAGTATGAAACAGTTCCTTGGGGGCATCTTTACATATGGGGATTACGTTTGGCATTAAATTATATATGTGATGTGGCAGGTTATGTGGAATCACATTTTGATTATATACACTGCTGGCCATTAAAAGTGCAACACCAGGAAAGACAAGATTTATCAAAGCCATATTTAGTGAATACATAGCTTTTGTTACAAAGATTAAATGATTACAAATACAACTCGGTTAGACTTGTAGAAGACAAAGAAATCAGTATCTTGTGTAGCCACCATGAGTGGCAATAACCACTGCTACACGGTCTGGCATTGGGAGGATGAGACATTGGATGTGTGTTTAGGGAATGTCAATCTATGCAGTTTTGATATGTAGCCAAAGTTTTTCTGTTGTAGCAGCTACTGGTGTCTGTGTGCTAGTTGTCGTGAGATCATGGACTAGACATGTTCAATTGGGGACAGATCCAATGAATATGCAGGCCAAGGCAGAAGTGTCACATGGTGGCTATCTAAGAATTGTTGGATGATGCATGCCACATGTGGTCAGGCATTGTCCTGTTGGTAAATGGCACCAGAGAGCCCCTGAAAATAAGGTACGACCACAGGCTCCAACACCTCAATGATGTAATGCTGGCTGTTAAAAGTACCGGTAATGCATACGAGGCACATGTTTGAGTGGAATCCAATGGCACCCCATACCATAACACCAGGGGCCAAATCTGTATGACGATGCATCATGCATGTCTCATTGAGCCTGTCACCGCAGTACCGCTAGATATGGATTTGTCCATCATGGTGTTGCATACTAAAGTGGGATTCATCTGAAAAGACGATGCGATGCCATTCGCACATCCATGTGCGATGTTCTTGGCACCATTGCAGTCGCATACACCTGTGTTGTAGAGTCAATGGTATCCAAAGCAATGGCCACCTAGCAAAGATTCCCCAATGCTGCATAAGACGTCGAACCGTATGTGCGAACACTGGTTGGTGTGTAACACATCCTAACTGGAGCTAAGATGTTTGATGTGGCTGTATGAACATTCATGGCCATGCGCACGAAATGTCTGTCCTTTTGTTCGTTTGTGTGACAGGGACATTGAGATCCCTCATGTCAGTGAGTTCGGTCCTCCTCTATCCACTGATGCCATATTCTCATCAATATGGCAGCATTCCATCCAACATGAGCACCAATGTCTCGGTACAATAATCCACCTTCCCATAATCCCACAATTCTCCCCGATCAAAGTCTGAAACCTGGTCATATGGATGCCATGTTCTTTGACAGGGCATACTTGATCCTTTAGTGTGCAAGAACTTGCAAGCAAACACAATTCCAGTGCTTTACACTGGCTCTTTATAATCTCCTCTTAGATCTCCTTTCTCTCTCCTAGATCTGGATTTAAAACTAGAAAAAAAAACTGAAGATTGCCTTCTGCCTAACACAATATCTTGTGTCAACTTCTAGATCAGATCATTATTCACAACTTACTATAAGCAGTGGCTTGGATAGGATGAAGGGAACAAGCCAACTGAAGACAGTGATGCTGCCAAATTATTTAGAGTTATGTAATGTTAACTTATATCATGATTGATGATGAAATGATTCCTAAAGCTATCATTTTTTAATATGTATAAATACTTCAAAAATCTATCTTTGTTTAAATAAGTGACTCTTTAAAAAAAATCATAGGAAATCAAAATTAAAAAAAGCATAAGGAAATAAGTGAAAAGAATCATGAGAAAAATGATTATCACAAAGAGCAGTTCGGACTTTAGCACCCTTCTTTTATGAGTAACTAACAAGTTTTCACAAATCTGTATGTTTACAGTTTTTCACTTGCACAGTTTTCATAAATTTTTGACATATATTCTAAGCGAGTTTGGACAAAAGATGTACTGTTTTTTCCCCCGTGGAATGTGGTTCACCAGTGAAACAAGATATTTTTCTAATACAGGAAGGACAAAAGAGACTGCTACTTTGGGTTTAAGAATTAAATGAGAATTAGAAGAATGTACATCACTTCTGGTGAATATGGATATCTCATTTTCAAAGAGAATGAAGTTTTTCATTTACCTAATTTTGCACTCTAGAAAATTTTTAATTTGAACTAATAGATGATTGAGAAAATATAAATAGTAGTATTTTATTAGTATTTACACAACAAAAATGTATTTGTCTTTTATTCCTTAAATTTAAAGTTACTTTCACTCCCTTTGGAGAAAGTGTGGCAGATTATTGCTATCAATGGAATATCTCTTGACACTCTACCACCGAAATTTGTACCATAAACAAATCATTTGCAACATTAAAGTTTTGACATTTCCATATTTACTAACCTCCAATGATATGAACTAAAACTCTTTGAAAAATGCGAATTACAATATTTCATTTGTATTAATTGAAAATATTTCATTAGTATAAATTGAAAAATGTGAATTACAGTATTTAATTAATATTAATTCAACTAAAAAATAATTTTTCAGTTATCTCTTAAAACGAAGTAGTCTTCCTTTCTCTGGGTATAAGGAACAACTTATTGTTGCAAATGCAAACACGTGAACTTCACATTCTACCATCACAATTTCGAATTTCTAGCATAAATGCATCATTTGTAGTTTTAAGATTTTCCCACCTATTAACTTTTGAGGGCACAATCTAAACTTTTGGGAGATTCAGAAAGTGCAAATAGTAATATTTCATCAATATATTCATCCAACCCAAAAAGAAATTTTAATTTATCTATAAAAAGAACAAGTTATTTCTTTAGAGCAAAAGAGATAAATTGTTTACCATTACACAGGGGGTAAGGGTCAACTAAATGTTGCCAGTTGAAACTTAACGACTTCACATTCCAGTACCAAAATTTATAATGTGAATATGTTGTTTGCAATATTCATTTAAAATTTGTAATTTTCAACTTTTTCCACTTAGAGAGTGAAGTTATAGCTTTTGGGATGTTCGGAAAGAGTGAATCATAATATTTCATCAATACCTATCTAATACGAAAACAATTTTTAATTTTTCTGTAAAATAAAAGAGTTTGATGTCTACAGACAGACAGATGGCAAAGTGAAAACATTATCTTGTTTTTTTTTTTCTGAAAACAGTATAAGAATTAAACTTGTTATAATGTTGTCTATGAAAAATTTAATTAAATTCTTCAGTTTGAACTTTAGGCTTATTTGAATCCATTAATTATGTTGTAACTTTTTTTAAATTATTACACATATTAATAATAATAGTTAACTGCTGATCTAAGGGACCTGGATTTGAGGCATGGATGTTTGTGTCGTTTTTTTCTGCTGAGGTCCTGCCATCCTCTCAGACTTTCTACTATGGCACATAAACTGATAGATTCCTGTCAGACCTCTGTGGCAAGCAGCTGCTTGAGTATTTATTGCATTTATTTATTATTTTTTTATAGTTAAATTTTTAGCTGATTTCCACTTGGTTATTTGTTTCTGTTCATTCCGTGTATTAAATTTCAGTGCAGATTTTTCCTTTTGTTGTAATCTATATTAATTTTCTTTTGGACCTTCTCAGTTGCAGACACCTCCATATAACAGACAAAATTTTATGTCCAATTAATGTCTATTATATGGAGGTTACACTGTACTTTGGTTGGGTTGGATTATATTACCCTTTTGAATAACATGTGCTGACAGCAAGGTCAAGGGCTCCCCAAGATTTCCTTGGATTGGGGAAAGAAACCCACTGTGCAGCTGAGAACTGAACCAATATCTAGTTCATTGAGTATGCTATGTAATATTCAGAGGTCATAGCTCTTCGGCATACTTAACCATGACATTCTCATTTGAGGATAGGAGTAAGATAAGCAGGAAAAAGAAATCAAATTTAAAAATCTGGAATATTATTAATCCTTTGAGTTGCAAGTTAATAAAATTGCATTGCCCTACAGATTTTTTAAATCATACTTTCTCTTATCCGGCCTCTCTTATCCGACTTATAGACTCTCTCTTATCCGGTCTCGGCTCAACTGGCCTCTGCTTTAACCGGTCATTCCAAGAAGCGGAAGCAAGTTGCCCCATGTTTTGTTTATTTTCTTCAGTTCCTCTTTGTGAATATTGCAGTTTTGTGAATATTGCATACAGGAGTGTGGGTTGTGATCTATTAATTATTGTGTGGTACAAAATGAGTGGTTGCAAAAGCAAGCATAATGTCATTACAATGGAGATGAAATTAAAAGCGTTAGAACGTATTGACAAAGGTGATGCAGTAAAGCATATTTGTGATGAACTAGGCATTGGGAAATGACTGGAGAAGGAATAGGAAATCTTTACAAGATTTTTGCACTCAAGTAGAATCTGAAAAAACGCTTTCTTCTCGGTGCACTCTTAAAAAGCCAAAAAATGAAATTGTCGATGATGCATTTTGGTTATGGTTCATGCAAGAGCATGGAAAAGGAATGCCAATCAGTGGGCCAATCTTGAAAGAAAAAGCATTAATCCTTCATTCTAAAATTGATAATGGGCGAGATTTTTCAGCAAGTGAGGGATGGCTTTCTCACTGGAAAAAACAGCTTGGTGTTTATGGTGAGAAATTGTCAGCTGATCCTTTAGCAGCAAAAGAAATTTTCAGAAAAACTTTTAGTGCTTATTTAAGAAGGCCTATGCGCAGAACAAATCTACAATGTAGATGAGACTGGGTTAAATTTTAAACTTTTTCCAACGAAAGCATTTGTGACAGCACAAGAAACTCAACATCAGGACTTTAAACAAAGAAAGAAAGAATCACTGTGGCTTGTGTGTACAAATGCTGCAGGTATGAACAAACTTCCCCTTTTTATAATTGGGAAATCAGCAAAACCCCGAGCATTCAATCGTTTAAATTTAGCTGCTCTTCCAGTTTACTACAAAGCTCAAAAGTCTGCTAAATGAGTGGGTCTGCAAAATTTTTGTTTTGACTTGTATTTGTTTAAAGAATGGTTCTTTGCAGAATTTGTTCCAAAAGTAGAAAACCACTTAACAAGTCTTAAAATGTCTGTAAAGGCCCTACTCAACAATGCCCCAACACACCCAAGCAAACTCATTTCTCACAACATAAAAGCCATGTTGTTGCCACCTAATATAACATCTTTAGTGCAACCAATGGATCAAGGCATGCTTGTAAGTTTAAAAAGGCAATACAGGAGAAAACTTCTTTTAGAAATTCTGCAACGAACTGAAAATGACGGAATATGACTTTTAAATGCTTTGAAAATGATAAATATCAAGGATGTGATCACATGTTGGCAAGAGCTTTTGAAGAAATGCCTGTACAGTGTTGGTGAAGTCATGGAGAAAACTTTGGCCCGAAGTTGAAAACTGGGTAGAAAGTACCAAAGAGGACAACATGAAAGTATCGAATGAGCCTGCTGAAGATATGACAGATAATGACAATATTTCGCTGCTTAATAACTTTAAACTGCTGCCTGGATGTGACACACTTGAAGAAGATGACATTAAAAAATGGTTAAAAGGTGATGAAGAGTTGGAAAATAAATTACTGAATGATGACGAAATTATCAATGCAGTCTGCGAAGAAGGGAATGGAGAAGAAATGGAGAATGAGGAAGAAGAGGATAAAGAGGAAGAAGGGAAAGTAAACATATTGAAGGAAAAGAAGCTTTTGATGTTGCAGTAAGATACATTGAATAACAACAGGCCTCATCTGCGATTGATGTGATGTTTATTAAAAAACGGTAAGACTTTGCAGGTAAAAAAGAGTTAAGTTCAAAGAAACAAAAGAACATAACAGACTTTTTCAAGTAAATTGTAAATATTGTACAACAAATTATTAATTAAAATACAGTACAGTTAGTATTTTTGTCATTTGCAATTTTTATTTATTTTTTGACACAATTTTCGGATTAACTGGCCTTTTGTTCATCTGGCCAGGGGTCTGGTCCCATAAGAGCTGGATAAGAGGGAGTCTACTGTACACAAAACAATGAATTTTTATATTGTAAACTTAATTTTCTTTTATATATAATTATACTCATTAATAGTTCTGAGACCAGATAAAAATACAATTCTAAGTTAGTGTAAAAATTAATTTTAGCTGAGTGGGATATGAGCCTGACAACTATCTGATAATAAGGCATGTGATTTATTGCTGAGCTAGGTGCCACTGCTCGAGATCTGCACTAACAAAGACTAAGAATAAATCTGACTGATAAAGCCATACAGTTCAGTAACCTCATAAATAGGCTATCCTGTGGGAAAATGCAACAGAAAGTAATATATCAATCAAATCTATCTAAATCTTAATTTTTCCATAATATTAATTCAGTTTTTAAAAAATTATGGAAGTAGTAATATTTAACAACTTCAATGCTAATTAAAATAATTTATCTTAAAAGTAAATTCATACAGTAGGAAGTAAAAAAATGAGTGTTATATTAACTTTATTAAAATGTATAAGTATATTTTTAACAATAGTTGAAGGAATGATATATATGAAGGGTAAAACACAGTATGCCAAATTAAAGACAGATGAAGTTAACTCTATAAGCACTGTAGGTACTGGACTAGTCACATGTTATCATGACAAACAATCAGCTCATTGACACTAATGTGGTAATTGATGGTCATAGATCGGTGTGGTGAAGTTTAGATTAAATAGTCATACCTGCATTTTCTTCGTTCTTCTAGAGCAGTGGTTCTCAACCTTTTATGCTTCATGTATCCCCTGGAAATGTGTATGTAACTGGCGTACCCCTTGTATAGATAGATAAAATTATAGTTATATTATAACAATGGTTATTTTTACTTTGTTACTAGATCTAGTGACTTTTGAGCTCTCACAGCATACCCCAAAAAAATTCTACCACGGAACCCCTGTTCTAGAGGTAGCTTCTTCAGTTATTCAAGGAGGACAATTCCAGCTTGTGTGCTGTTCTAAGTAGCTGATGTTTTCACCAGTCCGGTATTGTTGCTTCTCACTTGGTTGCTAGAGTTCTTAAGTGCGGTGTTGTTGCACTTTGCCTCTGTGGTATTATATGGATGATAACCCAAAATCTCTGCATGATACAGTCACAAGTAAGTCACTGCCTCTGTGGTATTAGTCACTGGGTCATTCTAAACTTCGTGCTCCTATTAGTGCGCTGAGCTGGTTGCCTATGTATACGAGATGTTGGTGACCACTTAAAAACTATAGCACCAAGTGAGAAGCAACAATACCGGATTGGTGAAAACATCAGCTACCTAGAACAGCACACAACCCAGAATTGTCCTTGAACAACCCACGAAACTACCTCTAGAAGAATGAAGAAAATGCAGGTGTGACGATTTAATCTAAACTTCACCACACCGATCTATGACCATCAATTATCACATAGTGTCAATGAGAGCTGATTGTTTGTCATGATAACACCTAACTAGTCCAACACCCACAGTGTTTATAGAGTTACCTTCATCTATCTTTAATTCAGCACACTGTGTGTTACCTTCATATATATTTTTAACAATTCATGTAATAATTATTTGGATTTTCAGCAATTTTTATCTTATGCTTGCAGAATGAGATAAGCTAGTAAATATTCCAGCTACCACAACGCTATAAATATAACATAAATATTATTAAAAATCAAGATTGAGATTCAGTTGAGATCTTTAATTTATCCTCCTTATGAGTTGCATTTTTCCAGTTAAGGGTTATTTAAGAAATTAATTATAAGTGGTATGCAGACAGTCTTAGAAATGAGCCCTGAATCTGACTATTGAATAACATTTGTATGTTCCTAATGAATTTGCCATTTAGTGTATAAATATATTTGCAAGGGATGGACTATTTAATTCATGGACTGCCATCACCAACAATTAGCAGCTTTTTGATATGAGTTAATACAAACATGTGGCAACACAGCTACTCTTTAAGGTCACAGAGTAGTGAAACACGTGCAAGTTGAAGTATGTTGTGATATGATCACAAGTAACAACAGGACAGTATACAGTCAATCTGTCATTTTCTTACTTTGGAAAGGTGTTAATTTTTTTTTTTCAGGTTATGGCTGATCTGAAAACAGAGTAGCAATACAAAATACATTAATGTGTTCGGTAAGGCTTAAGTGGTGTACAAAAAGTTGCAGAAATGACTAATTTGTGATAACAGTGCTTGGTTGCCCAGATTTTGGGTTATCATCAATAGAATTGTACCCATCTCTAAAGCTTTTGTGGTACTTGAAAATCGCACTTCAATTACTGTTCTCCATATACTAAAGTCATTTCTGTGACTGTCTGTGTACCACTTAAACCTCACTGAATATAGTAATGTATCAGGTACTGCTGCTCAATTTCCAGATCAGCCATAGCCTAAAAAAACACCAAAATTAGACATTTTTGCAAAGTAAGAAAATGACAGATACTGACTGCATGCTTTTCTGCTCTTGCTTGTGACTATCATAATGTGTTTCAGTTTGCACATATTTAACAACTGTGCCCTCGAAGAATTTCTGTGTTTCCACATATCATGTATTAACACATATGAAAAGCTGCTAATTGTGAGTGATGGCAGTCCACAAAAATAAAAAAAAAATTAAATGATTTACCTATGCATATTTGTTTTGGTGGATGTATATTTGTAAAAGCTTAATATGCATAAAAGCTTCATAGATCATAATCATAGTTACTGAGCAGAAGACTATGATAATCCTATTATTCAGATATGTTCTAATTCTCATATACAGTTATTTATAAATATTTGTATATGTAAAAAGTCCTTAAATGACAGTATCATTTAATTAAATTGAGATCTTTAATTCTCTGTGACATTGTTAAATGTTTTTTAAGCACTTCGACAAATTTCTATGTTATCAAGTATCAAAAGTTATTAAGGAGAGATTTACATACCATACTGTAGAGGATGGTAGTAAGAGGAACTTCCTAGATGCTTATGAGTGACAAGTTTAATCTTTGACATTCTTGCTGGCAAGTTACTCCTCAATAGAATTTGAGAAGATAATGAAGGATGCTGATGATTTATTTGGTAGCATAGAGTGCTTTAAAAGTATGAGTTCCACGATGCACATTTTGCACCCTTACTTTGGTCTCCTCATCAGGTGGGAAGTGGGCAACTTTAGATATTGCATGAGGGGCAGTTGGTTGTTGAGCACAGGGTAGGGTGCTATAAATTGCATTTTCAGTGGCTCGGAGCCTAGCCAGTAAAAATGGCCGGTGGATGTGCATGTGACTAGTGCGATCTGCATGTGAAGGAAGTTGGAGAAGAGGGGTGGGGTTATGGGAACTTTCCAAGATTGGCAAGTCTTGATGGATGTTCCATTTTGTGTATAGATTAAAAGACTCATTTGGTTTCAGATGCATTGCATTGGGTGTATAATGAGCGAGATACTTTTATTAGCATTATAAATTTCGAAACTAAGTTGTGGATTAAAGATAAATATGTTAGTGAGGATATGAATAATGGTTTTCATATTAGTAGGGATATTGGGAATTCTGTATGTATATGTATGTGGGTGGGAGGGTTTATTTAATCACTGATTCTTAGTAATCATTATGGTAGTTGTTTAAAGGGGGTCTAGGGGTATGTGCTTTAATGCAGATTGGAAATGGTGATCAGTGATGAGAAAAGAGGTAGTGTGTCTAGGGGGCATGGTATTTCCGAGGGGTAGGTTATATCCCAAAGGATCAGACACCACACTGGGGAAAGGGGGACAATGTGTTGCAGAGTTCAGTTAATTTATGTGAATGAGGATATTTTCTGTGACAGTTAATTGGAATTTGGTAGGTGGGGATATTATAATTTTAGTGGAGTGAAAATAACCTACCATTTGGAAATACCACCCCCCTAAATACACTCTCCCTTTCTAATCACTGATCACTGTTTCCAATCTGCATTAATGCACATACCCCAAATCCCTTTAAACAACTACCATAATCATTACTAAGAATCGGTGGTTAAATTACCCCCCCCCCCCCCACACACACACACACTATATGCACAAAGAATTCCCAATATCCCTACTGATATGAAAACCATTATTCATATCCTCACTAACATATTTATCTTTAACCCACAACTTAGTTTACAAAATTTATAATTTAACAAAAGTATCCTGCTCATTATACACCCAATGCAATGCATCTGAAACCAAATAACTCTTTTAATCTATTCACAAAATGAAGCATCCATCGAATTTATTAATTACATTGGGCAACAAATCACTTATCTTGGAAAGTTCCCATAACCCCACCCCTCTTCTCCAACTTCCTTCGCATACAGATCGCATTGCAGCAACCCGCACATCCAACCGCCACTCCGAACCTCAGATCTGAGCCATTGACAATGCAATTTATGGCATTCCACCCCTCCCCCATGCTCAACAACCAACTGCCTCTCATGCAATATCTAAAGCTGCCTGCTTCCCACCTGATGAAGCGCCAAAGTAAGGGTGCGAAACACGCATGTGGAACTCAAACTTTTTAAGCACTCTATGCTACCAAAAATATTATTGGTTATTTCCTTCACTAAATCTTAAGTAAATAAATCATCAGCATTCCTCATTGCCTTCTCAAATTCCACTGAGATGTCACTTGCTGGCAAGAACATTAAAAATTAAACTCTCCACTTGCAAGTATCCCAGAAGTTCCTTCTACTACCCATCCTTTGTGGTACAGTATGCAAATCTCTCCTCAATAACTTTTGATACTTGATAGCATTGAACATTTGTCGAAGTGCTTAAAAACATCTAACAGTGTCATAGAGAATTAAAGATCTCAATTTAATTTTAATTACTGCACTGTGAACCTGTACTGTAATTTTAGTATCATTTAAGGATTTAGCAGTGGTGAAGCATCATGGAAGTAGTTGAGACAATGTGATTGAGGAAATTATGCATTGGCAGTTCTCATAGTTGATTGAACAATCAGTTGCAAATGTGATTGAGCAAATGATGCACTGGCAGTTCTCATAGTTGATTGAACAATCAGTTGCAAATTAACCAATGATCTCAAAGGTCATTTGTTGATTGACAAGTGCTTTAATTCATCAGTGGTTGATAGTTCAACCACTGATCTCTGAGAACTGTTGATGCATTAACTACAGAGTGCCATTATCTCAATTGCTCCATGTTTTCTTCATCACTGGGATTTAAGGAGTAATATTTGACATGTGAGAAAAAAATGAAATTTTTTTAGCATACAATAAAAATAAAACCCTTGTAGAGTTTTGGATGTAATACTAAGATAAAATAGGAAGTTTAAAGATATGCAATGTTTCCTACATCATAACTAAGGGTGTAGTTTGATGCTGTGTATCAGAATGGTATGATCTCACTAAAAATGACTGGATGATCAGTCAGAATATCATCAAATAAGTGGAAATCTTGCGTTTTTTATGTTTGAATATGCCAATATGGATCTGAGGTTTAATAGGCAATAAGACATTTTAAGTTCTTGACCATTAATGAATAATAATTATTGCAGATATAATTGCAAGCAAATATACAAGTCACTGAATTTATTTCATAACTGTGGTAATTATGTGATAATGCCATAAATATTCAGTTTATTTGATTGGATATGCAATTTTGAAAGTTATGTTTGAGTCTGAAATTCACGCATTACTACTGTGACGCAAAACAAACTGTAGCATAAGTGAATTTTAAACTTACCAAATTTTTTACACCCAGTTTTAGCTGCTCATTTTGATAATTATTTCTGCTATTAAGTATGTCAGTTGTTTTTTTTTTTCAAAGCTGGTAAACACTTTGCTTGAGGTATATTGCTCTAAGGTTGGCAGTACCCCAAGAAGCAATAAATGTAAAGTTTAAGTTATTGCTTCTAGAGTTGTCTGACACTAGTGTGCTTAATTTTGCTTTTACAAAATAGTTATTTTTGCATTTTATGAGATCTAGAATATCCTCCTCCTCCTCCTCCTCCTCCTCCTCCTCCTCCCTCCCTCCCTCCCTCCCTCCCTCCCTCCCTCCCTCCTCCTCCTCCTCCTCCTCCTCCTCCCTCCTCCTCCTCCCTCCTCCTCCTCCTCCATGGGCTATGGAGGTCCAACCAGACTATGCAATTTAGATCTCCAAGCAAGTCTGTCCTGAGCTGCATCAGGCCACTGAACACCAATTCTAATAAGGTCTGTTTGACATTGTCTGCCCACCGCATCCTTGGTCTCACCCTATTTCTGAAGTCTTTAGGCACACTGTTCATAACCCTATTCTCCAATCTATAATTATCCATACGGGCAACATGGACAAACCAACGGAGTCTCTCTCTGCACAATATGCTGCTTAAAGTAGGTTGCTGACTCCTTTGCCTAACCTCATCATTAGTTACAAAGCTAAACCTCCTAATGCCCAAAATACTGCGAAAGCATCTAGTTTCTTGTTATTTTGTTTACAAAGCGTCCACGGTCACTACCATTATTAACCCTAGAAAGAACAAAACTATTTTACAGTCTAATTTTAGTCTTTAGGTGTATATGCCTATTTCTCCACACTCTCCATAGATTCTTAAAAGTCCCGGCAGCAATCCCTATTCGTCTGTTTATCTCATGCCGCACATCACCAATATCTGTTACATAGATCCCAAGATAATTAAACTGTGATACCTGCTCAAGACTGCAACCATTTAGATTAACTGAATCACAGCCTGCCTGACCAATTTTCATCACTTTAGTTTTCTCTCTGTTTATAACCAAACATTACTACCAGTTTCATCAACAGCTTGAATGAAAGAGTTCATCTCATCAACATCATTTGCCAAAAGGGCTAAATCATCAGCATAATCTAAATCAGAAATTTTCGTATCTCCAGTCCATTTAAGGCCAAAATCTTTCCCTTGAAGTGAATTTCGCATAACGTGATCAGTAACCAAACTAAAGAGAAAAGGAGACAAAATGCACCCTTGTCGAGCACCAGAAGTAATGCTAAACCAATTGCTACAAGACTTACCAACTCTCACACATGACTCGGTGTTCATTTAATATATAGTGAATGATATTTTGTTTTTGTTTTTAAAAAATTTTGTTTTTGTTTTTAAAATGAGCTAAAGATGTAGAAAATCGTGCATGAATTTGATTAATGTTAATTTACAACGTATTCTCTGCACCCCAAATTTTATATATTGTTAGCAATAAAACTTCTAATATTTGAAGTAATGAAGTTCTGCACTGGCAAAAACAACTGTTAAAAGCATTAATAATTTCCAAACCTCTCACTTTCAGATCATTAACAAATGGACATGCACAAAAATGTGACTCATTGGAGAACACATGTGATGAGCAATTTGAAGACTCAAGTGGTGAAAAGGCTGATCATCCTTCCCAACGAATTGTTGAACAAGAAGCTGCTCATAGCCTGCTACATCTGTCTGCTCTCAATGAACCTAGTCAGTGGTCAACTAGCACAGGTAGTTAACCATTAGAGTAAGAGTTTAAAATATAGGAATTTTAAATTCAGATTAATAATCTATCAATTTATTAATCACACTGGGCAGCAAATTTTCATAAAAGTCATGCCTCTGAGATAAAAGTAGCCATTTCTTAAAGATTTATAGGTGCTAAACATGAATATGACAATGAAAATGCAAAATTGGCTACGATTTCTGAGAAATCCACACTGGTTTCTTATAGTATATAGTAGAGTAATATTTACATATGATATGTATCGGTAAAACTTTGCCCATCACTTGTACAGCTGCTCAGAATCATCTCTGGCAAGCATCCAACAGTAGTCAGCCAACATTGAAGTGGACCAGTTTCATTGGTAACGTTTTTCCATCATTGCAATGTCCTGGTGAAACGTTAACCCTGCTCATCACTAACCATGCTGTAGTTGTTGGGAAAGAAATCTAAGTGGGAATGGAGAAAGTGGATCCTTAAGGACATATTGCAGCCAAGTTTGCGATATAGAGACAACATGTTCTTAGCTAGTTTCTTGTAGTTGGTCTGCCCTGATATTCCTGAGGAATTTAGTTGACACCAGATGAAACACATCCCAAGCCTCTTTCTTGTCACCCTGAAGCAGGTTGTCAAACATCTGGTCTCTGAACAGCTCGTGGATCTGAGGACCCACAAAAATTCCCTCTTTTATTTCGCTTCACTGAGTTGAGGGAATTTGTCAGCCAAGTACTTGAAAGCTGATGCAGTCTGGTCCATGGCTTTTGTGAAGTTTTTCATCACGCCAAGTTTGGTGTGTAGGGAGGGTAGCAGGATTTTGTGCATTTCTGCCAGTGCTGGGTGTTCAACATTCTTCTCTCTGACCTTCAGAGATTTCCTATGAGGCCAGTTTCTCTTCACCTAGTGCAAAGTCTTTGCTCGGCTGTCCCAGTCACATAAGAAACACCAGTACTTCGTACATCCCAGCTGCAGACCCATCAATAGACCACTACCTTCAAGTTACAACAGAGATGCCAGTCATACTTGCTGTATTGAAAACAGCTGTTTTAGGTTGTCGTAGGTTTCTTTCATGTAGACAGCATGCCCAACCGGAATGGATGAAAGTCGATTTCCATTATGCAGCAACACCGCCTTGAGACTCAATTTTGAGGAGTCTATGAATAGTCGTCATTCTTTAGGGGCATGTTTGATTCCGAGGGCATTCATCAGGCCATCTACATCGGAGCAGAGCACAAGGTCATCTTCCTTTCTGTAGTAAGGTGCAAACTGCTCAGGACAAGTTTGAAACAGTCACTTAGACATTTTCCTTGAGGAGATTATATTGTTTAAGTCTTGATCCAAGTAACTCTGCATTAGCCTTGGGCATCTCCAGATCATGAACAAGATTGTTCATTTTTTCTTCGGTGAGAATGTGTGGCACAGATGATGCACCGTGGCAGACATATGGATCATCATTAGACACCGGAGGCTGCAGAGAACTTGACATCGGTTCGCCTCCCTCCTCATCATCTGAATCAATGGAAAATTCTTTTGGAGATTTGGGAATGGGAAGGCCTTCACTGGTCAGAGCAGATTGTATATTTGGGTACACTATTGTCCACTTTTTCCTTGTGATGCCTCCAGAAACAGGTGGAACCATGCAGAAGTAGCAGTCATTTGTGCGATTGCTTGGCTCTCTCCAAACCATAGGAACAGCAAACACATCCCCACTTTTTCGCCTTTCATCCACTTCAGAAGATTTTTTGCACACATACTGCAGCATATGTGTGGGGCCCAGGCCTTGTCCTGTTCCCCGATCTCGCATTCAAAATAAAACTTGTACACCGCTTTCCCTATTGGAGTGATGACCCTTTTCTGGCTTGCAAACGTCACTTCCCCGCAAATGTAACAAAATGTATCTGCACTATTAACACAGTTACGAGGTATTACTACTGCTGGATTAAAACTGCAAGGATCACTTGTGTTGTACTTATGGCTCAAAGGGAAATGGGAGTTGCTCACAAGATGATCACCCTACGAGTCATTACTTAAAACTAATGATTGCATCATCTTTTGTTCACGATCTTAAAGCTGCAGTGTTATGACTCAACTACATTGCATCAGATAATGATGCAATACTTCCGGGTTGTGTGTATGGTGGGCTGATGCAATATGTTGCAATCTGGAGTTTAAAATACAGCGTTGCAAAATGGTTACCTATGTACTCAATGTGGACTGAGTTGTTCATACCTGACCATCTCTGTCTTTTCTAAGCAAGAGCCAATCAACAAATTTTATTGTCATTTTCGTGTTCAGCACCTCAAAATTAGTAAAGATCGGTTATTTTCATTTCAAAGCCTTTTTGTGTGATGCCCAGTGTTACCTTTTAATCAGCAAATGGGAAACATGTTTCTGTTCAGATCTCTCTTACCTCACAGGCCATCTCTATCGTTATTGATATTGACAAGCTTCCATTTGACTTCCATGGCAAGTGACTGCCAGATCATGTGGCAAAATTGTCCTTCTGGCATGATCTGGCATGATCTTTCAATCTTCTGGCATGATCTGGCATGATCAATCTTCTGGCATTTCTGGCATGATCTGGTCCTTCTGGCATGATCTGGCAAGTGACTGCCAGATCATGCCAGAGGAGAAATTAATGCTTAAAATAAGAATTCTAAGAGATAGTAATTTGATTTTTTTTTTTAGTCTGCTGATTAATTGATTTGTATTAATATAATAACATTACTATAAATATCTTGTTGATTATTATTGAAATATGATTTTTTATTTAGGCAGATCAGTCACTTAAGTTGCAAAAATTTTATTTTTAACATTAGCAATAAGATTCTGTGGATTTATATCTAGAATTCTGCATTTAGCATTTGAAAACTATAAATTTTATTTTTTTGAAATATGCTTAAAAAGGGTAAACTTAAAAGAAAACAGTATTCCCCATTACTTTTTATAGTTGGTCATTATCAGTCATGTGAAAGAAAGAAGGTTATTCAGTAGAATTTACAATAGCTGCAGCATAATATTCTTGCAGTGGGAATTTAAAGATATCGTTTATGTATTTTCAGAGTAGAAATGAATTCTATCTTTACACTACGGCAGCTCACAACATTTGGTGTGACTTCAATGTTTTTATGCCATATCTCAATAAAATAATGTACATGAAAGGACAGTTTAACCCTCCTAATGTTATACTTCTTTGCCTGTCATTTTTTTCCCATAGTTTGCCACATGATTTCACATGTAGCACCATTCAGCTGCAAAATAGTTTCTGCAGGTCTTTCTACTCATGTCTTTTAGTGTAAGACCATGCTCAAAAGAAAATTCCACCATTTTTTGGAGTGTTTTTGAATAGCTTTCTCACCACCTATTCTTCATTATGGAATATAACTTTTCCTGGAAAGTTGTTTCCTTTTCAAATGCATATACCTACTATAAACAATATGGAGAGTAAAATAGATAAAATATTTCATCGTTATGCCAGTGGAAAGTTAAATTTGAAGTTCTCTAACTTCTGAAAACATTGTGCAAAAAAAAAATCAATGAAAAAAGTTTCATGCATTTAAAATAAAACTCGTTAAATCTTACTTTATGGCAGTATTAGTTCTATAATTATAGAGTTATAAAAGCCAAAATATTTAACAACAGTGACACGAATTTCATTCAAAACTAAATCATACTGCTAATTCTAATATCAAAAGAATTATAAGTGTGCTTTTAATCAGTTTGTGTGAAAAATCATTTTTACAGGTTTTGGAAATAACTATGTAAATATTGACCTATCAGTATAATACATCAAGTTTTCATTCATAAAGCATTTCACTATAGATAGTTTTAAAAATATTTTGTAATTTGTAGTTTTCAAGTTTTTCCTTAACCATATAATAATTTTGATAGAATAAGTAAATGTCGAGGCCCCATTGTGTTTTTTAGTGGAACTGGTGGGGGGCTTTAATGGATCAAGACTATTCCTTTGATGGAGGTGATATGCCAGGCCCGAGGTTAATTGTATATGCTCGGCACATTTCTTGCAATGATGAATCCCTCACCCTGGCAATTTGCTTTTATGCTAGTTAAGAAAAGGGGCAATTGACTCCCCCTTTCTCCAAGTCAACCTGAATGACAGGTGGGGACTTGGGGGGGGGGGTAGCAGAAGTATAATTTAATAATAGTTTTTCTCCACAGAGAGAGTGAAAGCATGAATTTTATTTCAGAGCTTGTGTTACTTTATTATTTAATTTCTACCTATTGATATAAATTTTTGATTTAATACTTTCATATGAATAAAATGGAGAAATATTTAAAATGGAAAGATACTTAAAAATTTGCAATATTATTAAAAACTTAATCAATATTTGAGTTGTTTTATTATTGTTTTAGTAAATCAAAATAGCATTCATTTCGATATGTGAATACAGGATATTAGGGATGTTAGTCACTTATTGTGGAACACAGAAGGAGTGACTAGCATTCCTACTATCCTGTATTCACCAATTGAAATGCTATTTTGATTTATGAAAACAATAATAGATTAGTTTGGATAGTGATTAAGTTTGTATTTTGAAATTCAGCTGTGTTAAATCTGTTATACTTGCAAGAATATTTTTTTTTTCATGTGCAGGCCATTTAACAAAGTAAATCAAATTCATTTTATCTTCTATTAAAAGGTGATTTTCAAACTTTGAAATCTACACAAATACACAGATTACCTGTAGATAGAGAATTCATTAAATGCTCATGTGAAAAAAAATTATTGTCACTGCAGCAGAAATTGAATTCACAACTATCTAGATACATGCCAGAGTGCTCTACTATTAAGCCATGCATCAGATGATAATTTGCTTCCATGATGTGACCTATAAATCTTTCACTGAATGAGGTGGACCTTCCACCATCTATACTTCAGGAGAGGCAACTTTTTTTCCAATTGTTACTAATGATTCAGATGTTAATGAGGAAGTCACACTTAAGTGTTATTTATGAAAAAAATAATCAATAGTAAGTACACAGATTACCTGTACAAATAGAATTCATTAAATATTCATGTGAAAAAAATTATTGTCGACATGGCAGGAATCGAACCCGCAACTCTAGATACATGCCAGAGCTCTCTGGCATATATCTAGAGAACTGCAGTTCGATTCCCACTGTGTCAGTAATAATTTTTTTCACATGAATATTTAATGAATTCTATGCACTTCTGACTGTATTGCACTGTAAATAATGGTAGTTAGTGTCAGTGAAAAGTTCTTTCAAAGCAGTTCCAATGCATGTTTAATTTTATCATTTGTTAAATTTAAGTTATTATTATTGTTTGAGGTAAATTCATTAATCAGTTTCATTATTAGCAGCCGATCTGGTGTGAAGTCTTTGCCTTTTTGTAACGAAAGATATTGCGCACAATGTGATACAGAGCCACAACATCAATTAGCCAACCTTCCAGAGAGGCCAAGCTATTTTCTCCCTATTCGTAGCCAAAAAATTTCAATTTAGAACTTTTTTGCCAAATAACTAATGAAAGGAATTATGGCATGTTATATGTTAAATTAATCAGCATTTTTTTCTTGATTTTTGGAAGTAAAATATATTTAACGAAAAATATAAGTTTTATTTTAATAGGACTTTTTTAGTCATGTAGTAAAAAAAATACATCTGGCAACACAAATAAAAGCTTATTTAAAAAACATTAATAGATAGAAATTATTATAATGCACAAGAATAGAAAAGCAATTTATTTCTGAATAACAAAAAAATATTATTTTCTTTTTTAAAGTAAACATTTCTTCCATTTTGTAATTTTTTTCTCCATACTATACTTTGAGAAAAGTCCAGGCTTGTTGTGGAGTCCAATAAACAAGTCAATTTTAGAATATTTTTAATATATAACTAATCAACAGAAATAGGTCATGTTATATACCAAATTAAAGAGACTTTAATTCTGAATTTTATTAGTGTAAAACATTTGAACATTGTAGAAACATTAATTTTAATGAAACTTTTTACAGTGGTATACTGAAAAAATAGGTACATATTTCATAATTACTTCCAAAAGCTTCCATTTTTAAAAATTGCAGTGTTTTGTTAATTATCAGGAAATTTTAGAAACTTTAAGGAAAAATTTGTTGATAATAGTTCAAATCAACTTCTGAGCTTAAATTAGGGGATGCTTCAGCATAGAGTAATGTTAACAAACAAATTGGCAATACCTTATATTGTTTCTAAGAAAATATTATTTATCAAGCCTGAATTATATAAGCACATTGGACAAAAAATTAGTCACCCCTGGCTGAATATCACCTAATAGCACTAATGCCTCCATGCAGCCGAAGAACAGCCAAAATCCTGTCTGGCATTGATGCCACCATAGTGCAGATGTAGTGCACATCAATATTCATCCACTCTTCCAGCAGCAAATGCCGCAGTTGGCTAGATTGGCCGGATGGCTGGGACAGCATTTCAATCATTGCCCCAAATAGTCCCACAAGTTTTCTATGGGATTCAAATCCAGGGATTTGGCAGTCCAGTTGAGATGTTCAAAGGCTTCAGAATGCTTGTCATGTCAATTCGACACACTTTAAGCTCTGTGCACACGACAGTTGTCGTTTGGAAGACTGGGGTATCCTTCTGGTGTTCATTGTGGAGGACCCATTTCCTCATACATGAAACAGCCCAGAACATCACAGAGCCTCCTCCAGCTTGAACAGAACCTTGCACACAATCCACATGGAAGGTTTCATGCAGCGTATGATGTACCCATCACTCGCATCATTCGAATACAAACAAAAATGTGACTCGTCCGACCAGATCACACACTCCAAGAGTTGACACTCCAGTCTTTGTGGCACCGTGCAGCCTTGGGCAGAGCTGTTAACATGGTCTCTTCTCGGGTACTCTGTCCCAGATATCCATGCATGCAGTTCCCTTCAGAGCATTTGTTCGGAAACAGCTTGTTGAAGGCCTGCATTGACTGACTGGAGCAATCCTCGCCTCATTGCAAAGCAGTTTGCCCTAACAGTGTGTGACACACTGCAGCAGTCCCTATTGGTGAGCACAGTCTTTCTGCTGCAGTTCTGGGGACGATTAGCAGTGAAGACCCTTTGGACAGTACATTTCGACACACCTACAAAGGCAGCAACTTCTTGTATACTATGCCCTTTGTCTCGGCCAAACACAATAACACCTTTTTGCCACTCATTCACATCTTTGGTGCAACCCATGTTTCACGAGTGACTAACACACAAGTGGTACACAACCACTTCTTGTTACTGTATGAACCCTGAAGTGCACAGAACAGCTATTTGTAGGACACATTTATTATTAGTGCACCCTCTGTTACTGTCAAACAGACATAGCCCTCTTACAGCGGAAGATTACTAATTTTTTGTCCAGTGAGCTTATATTTTTATAAGATGTGTAAAAAAATTTAAAATGATAATTTTTATTTTTGAAAAATTGATATTTTGTTGTTGTTGTTGTAGTAGTAAAAACGGATATATATGTCGGCCTCTCATTTCGAATTCTCTAAACATATACAGATGTCCTGGATACTGGAAGGGTTAAGAATTTATGGAGAGATGCTTTTTGGAACAGTTAAAAAAATTACTGTCTTTCTTAATAAGTAAACTCTAATACACAGTAAATTTCTTTCATAATGATTATGTTGTTGTATGCACTATCACATCATTTTTTTTTATTGCATTTCAATATAATGAAATTTCAGTATAACAAATGTATTTTGGTCATTCACTTGATTTTGTTATACTGACATTTCATTGTATTCAGTGATGGAATTAGAGTACACAACTCAATGTTACATCAGTAACTCTAAATGAATATATTTAGAGTTTCTGATTTTTTTGATATTTTTAAATTCTCGAGAAGCAGGAATTAGATATCTGAATTCTGGAGAATTCCTGAAATATCGAATTGTAAGCCGTCCCGTGGCCGAGTGGTTAGCATGCTTGGCTGCTGATCTAAGGGACCTGGGTTCGATCCCCAGATAAGGCATGAATGTTTGTGTTGTTGTTCTGCTCAGGTCTTGCCATCCTCACAGACCTTCTACTCTGACATATAAACTGACAGGCTCCTGTCAAACCTCTGTGGCAAGCAGCTGCTTGAGGGGGTATTTATTTTTATTTATTTATATATAATTGCTTTTTCTTAGATTTTTTCTCAAATCTTTTTCTAAAATAGCAGAATTGCAATTACTAACAAAATAAAACATTTATATGTTTATTATATTTATTATTTAAAAAAAGGCAAAAATTATTATTAAACAGAACTATTTTCTGTTTTATCTTTAGTTTTGATGCAGCAATTTTAGTTATAATAACTACTTAAACATTGTATTGAAAGTGATACTTTGAAAAAATATGGCATCAGTTGCTTTGTCTGATAATCTTGTCCTTTGTTTTAAAACAGGCCTGCCCAGCCCATAGCTCTTTGCAAAAGAACATGATGCTCATAAAGCAAATAAGCAATATAATGAATCTGACTCGTCTTTTCCAATATTTTTGGACAAACATTTTTAGGGAACTAAGCGATTTTGCAAATTCATAGCATTGATTAAAAATGTATATTTTTGTTTCTTAGTCTATTTTCTTTATTCCTTAAAAATGTATTTTGCCAATTCATAGTACTAATTAAAAATGCATATATATTTTTTTTCCTCTTAGTCAAGCTATTTTCTCGATTCCTTAAAAATATAGGGTTTTTTTCCAATTCATTACTCATTAGAAATGTATGTTTTCATTTTCAAGTAGACAATTCTTTTTTCTAGCTGTTTATGAATAAATATAATTTTTTCCAGGTAGTTCTTGACTATGTTTGGGTTGGATGGTTTGTTTTAAAACAAAAATTCCTGGATGGTTGAGAAATGGTTGAGAAATTTCTTTTGTTTTGTGATGATCTTGGCCTTATAATGTTAAAATAAAATTCAAAAGAAGTTTTATGTTTGTTGTTACTTTGTATGACATTTCACAGAACCTGTCACATATTAAATTAAGGGCATGTATAAGTATTGACATATGGCATTTATAAAATTTAATAGTACATGATTATTGGCTGTATTTACAATTAACAACTATTCTTTAGATGGCCTGTTATCACTCATTATTGCATATAGTTAAATTGCCTTAGGTGCAGTTTTTTTATGACACATGGTTTTACTCCTATACTCAGTACAAAAATACCATTTTCTTATCAAAGGCTGCCTAGTATAAAAGAGTGATTTACCAGTTCCTCAAGCTCTTGTCTTGGCTGGTGTAGATGACAGCTGTAAGATGGGATTATAAGTCTGTTCTTTCCACTCACATAGCATAACTGTTGTTAACTGGACATAGATTTTCATGTCACCACAGCTGTAATTACCAGTCATGGTATAGTTGACATTCATCGATATCACTACTTTGCTAACTTTGTAGATACACACAGATCAACATTGATGAGTGTCAATGATACTAGGACTGGTAACTACAGTTGCAGTGACATGAAAATCTATGTCTAGCTAACAACAGATATGCTGCATGAGCAGAAAGAAGGGACTTATAACCCCATCTTACAGCTGTCGTCTGCTCTAACCAAGAGCTCAAGGGACTGGTAAATTATTCTTTTGTACTAGACACCTTTGATAAGAAAAAGGTATTTTTGTACATAGTATAGGAGTAAAACCATGTGTCATAAGAAAATTGCACCTGAGGCAATTTAACTATATGCAATAATGAGAGATAACAGCCCATCTCAAGAATAATTGTTAATTGTCTCTCAGTCCTTCTACTGTGGCATATAAACTGACAGGCTCCTGTCAGACCTCTGTGGCAAGCAGCTGCTTGAGGGGGTATTTATTTTTTATTTAAATACAGCTAATAATCAAGTACTATTAAATATTATTAGTACTTGAGCTATTATCTTAATTTATTTTTATATAATATTTGAAATTAATTTTTACTATAGTAAAATAATAATTTACTACAAAATTTCTTGAGAAGAAAACATTTTGGAAATTATATATTTTTTTAGAAGAAACTTGAAATATGTTGATGTAGCATAGGTAATAGCTGGAATTTGTTTATAGTTCATAGCAGAATTATGGTACTTTCTTGAAAAAGTGAATAACAAAGTCCATATGTGTGATGTCCAGGTAAATTTGCAGCAGTAGAATCAGGCAAAAAAAAAATTTTTTGAAAGTTTGCTTGTTAACAAAATCAATAATATATAAATGATATATTGGAGATAGCATCATACAGGTAAGTTATGTGTATGATCAGCAAAAGAATAATCATCAAACAGATAAAAATAAATTTTCTTGATGCTAATTTCTTACAGATTATATTGAGTAATTGTGTTGAGCTGGTGGAATATGAACTCCTGAACTGATAACATGTTGGATACTCTGCCACTGAGTATTGTCCGTTGATTAAGATCTGTATTTATTTGATAAAAATTTCCTACTTGCTGTACATATGTTTTGTTACCAGGAGGACATATGTTTATATCTCACTCAGCTCAAGACAATTTTTCCTCTAAAATTGGCATTTATGTTAAGAGTGATTACTCTAAATACACTGGTTTCCATAAATTAAGGTACAACCCTATGTTAAGCCAATGGGAAGTTAATGTTGAAGTTTTTTGATAACTTCTAAAATAAGTTTTTTATGTTTTGAAAATGTGATAGCAAATAAAAATCATATATATCAGTATCTCAATTTTCAACAATATTCATTCAGTATTTAATGAGTTAGGGAATTTTGAATATTTAACAACAGCAATGCCAGTCTTAAGAAACTGAAATGAAACTGATGTATAGAGATATAATTCTTTACACAGACTTCTAAATACACACTTATTTTGTTAAACACTTTGATACAATACTTATTACTAAGTTTTAATTAACTTCTGAAGTCAATTTTTGTGACTGGCATTGTTTCTGTTAAATAATCAAATTTCCCTAACTCATTAAATACTGAACAAATATTGTTGAAAATCGAGATATTGATAATATGTTTGATTGAGATTCTTTATTTGCTATCACACTTTTCAAAATTAAAATTATTTTAGAAGTTGTAGAGCTTCAACATTAACTTCCAATTTACATAACATAGGTTGTTCCTTAATTTTTGAAACTAGTGCAGTTTATTCATGGTACTCATATATACTGGGTAGCTGATTAAATTGAATGATACATATGGCACCTATTGGATGTCAGCCCTGAAAATAAAATTCTGCAAAGTTGAAATTCGATCAGATAAACTTCAACTTTGCAGACCTCTTTTGTCAAGAGTGTTGAATATGGGTATTTTTTAATTTTAAACATCATGAAAGAACTTTATATTAATTTATATAACATTAAAACATTTGTAAGATTTTCTAATGACAAATGATTTTAATGATAATGTAGCAAAGATCAGGGCATTATGTTAAAAAAATTAAGGATTAAATGAAATTAATATTTGATATTTATATTTCACATTTTGTTCAAACAAAAGTATAATATAGTATTTGTTGCAAAATATACTACCACTTTATAATATAAATACATGTTAATGATACAATAGTGCATTACTTATGAATATCAGAATTTTGTGTTATTGATTACTTTTATTAATATGATACATTAGTAATTGATTATGCAGCAAAATATTCATTTAAAATTAAAACACTCAAGAATTACTGTATTGTAATACAGCAGATATTTGCTTTGTTTCAGTCTGCACATAGGTACTTTTATAACAGACTTGCAATGTATGCTTTTTCCTTAGGCTACACTGACAACAGTGAGTTTCCCCTTTAATCATTGGGAGGTGAGAAATCAACCTTTTTTAGTTTCCCCCTGTTAGGTGCAAATATTTAAATTGTGCTTTCTATTGGTAGAAAATTTTAAAAATGAGAATATTTTAACAAATATTTCAAGCACTGGAATAATATTGCTAGAAATTGAAATTTTGATGGTATGAAAGGTATTCAAAAAGTTCTTTACATGCATCTGCAGAACAAAAGCCATTGCATTTACCTCAATAAAATTTTTACTGTCCTTTAAAGTACTTCCCTCCAGCATCTATGCAGAGTTGCAGATGTCTGTGCTAATTCTGGAGCATTTGGTGGTACTCCTGTTGAGGAATATTCAGTAACTCTGGATGAACACATTTTACAAGGTCTTATACCCTTGAAAAAGCACATGGTGTAAGATCAGGTGAATATGCAAGATGGGGTAGCTGTCTAATTTTTTCCTGCTCCAGATAGACCATAACTTGCTGGGTTTTATAAGCACTGTCATTATCATGAAGAAGGACAATCCTTGGCATGCCTTCTTCATGACAATGACACATTTTGTTGATCATCCAGTGTCCAACAGATTAAAAAGTTCTTCACGAAAGTGTTGATGACAATATTCACAAATAAAAAGCAGTAGAAGCCAGCCAGATGTTAAGTCAGAGATTCTAATTAAATAATCTTGGATCTCTAGACTAGGGGTTCTCAATGTGGGGTATGTGGTAAAATTTTTTGGGGTACACCATGAGAACTCGAAAGTTGCTAGATCTAGTAACAAAGTAAAAATAACCATTGTTATACTATAACTATAGTTTTATCTATTTATACAAGGGGTATGCCAGTTACATACACATTTCCAGGGGATACGTGAAGCATAAAAGTTTGAGAACCACTGCTCTCGACTGCAGAATACACAATGTTTAAAATTTTTTCTTACAGTATAAACAATTGCTAAACTAAATAAGAAATCACACAATGCCTAGTCTCAAAGATCTCCAAGGTTTTTGTCTTTGAAACTAGACATTGTGTGGGAGGGGGAAAAAAAACATTGTTCAGAGGTAAAACAATCCACACAGGCAACCTCAAAGTCTTCACGAAAGACTATATTCTTTTTGGCTAGTCTGCTGCTTTTACTAGGTTGAGTCCATAATCTCACAACCAGGTTGAAACCATGATCTTCACAGAGCTGAGCCTCTTGCACTTCTTTCTGATCTAGTTTGAGAACCTCTTTCTTCTAAAAAGTACCCTGTCTAATCTCAAAGATATATATAACATTCAGCATTTGTGGCCTTCCAGCCAAATGTCAGGATTATCTAATCCTGTCTAGATGTAGCTCAATACAGTCTTTCTTTCTCAGTGCAATTCTGGTTAAGGTTTCCAGCAGCAAATACTGAATTACACTGCACGACATTGAAATTGCCCCACCCAGGAGGAGTGGGGGATAGGGGTGTCATGTAGCACACACATAGCAATACATATTGGCATGCCATGATTTAACTTGCAGCCACTTACAGTGGTTAGAGGATGAGATAATGCAGCACAATGGACTGCCTCAGTAGGTGGTTGCACTGCCGTGAACAACAATACAGGCAGCAATATGGCAAGGCATTGAGTCATATAGTCAATGGATATGGTCCTGAGGTCACACCAAGCAGCAATGGATATGGTCCTGAGATCACACCAAGTAACGTTGACTTGCTCCCATAATTCATCGAGATTCTGCTCTGGCCGGTGAAAGGATTGCACACATTGTCCAATGTGGTCCCACAGATTTTCTATTGGGGATAAATCTGGAGATCATGCCGGCCATGACAATACTTGAACATGTTGCAAACATTGTTTGGAGACCCTAGCAGTGTGTACACGGGCATTGTCATGCTGGAAAATGGGATGCTGCATGCCTCCCAGGAATGGTAACAAAACGGGCTACAGAACCATGCTAATGCATTGTATAATGCATAGTGCTATCAGTGTTCCCGTGATGTGGACAAGAGGTGATATCCAATAACACCCCAAACCATTATGCCTGACTGATGGCAGTGTACCTGTCGCAAACAAAAGCTGGATCCATCTTCTCACCAGGTTGTTGCCATACATGGACCCATCGATCATCAGCACCCAGACATAAACGGGATTCATCACTAAACACAACAGTGTTCCATTTGTGACCCCAGTTCACACGACTTTGGCACCCCAAGCCAGACGAGCACTGCGATGGTTTACAGTCAATGGCAGTCAACATAATGGTTGCCTAGAGTGCAGGTGTACCTCATGCAACCTTTGGTTTACTGTTTGGGTCATTATAGGAACATCCATAGCTGCTGACACAGCCCGTCGAATATCGCCTGCAGTGCTCTGTAGTGAAGAATGAGCATGTCGAACAGTGTGCCTATCAAGCTGTGCTGACGTCTGTCAGATGGCACCACTCCCTCAGCAACACACACTAGAACTTTCATTTTGCCACTGTTGCCAACAGCATCCAACAGTTCGTGCATCCTGATGAACATAGGCAGCGACATGACATGTAGTCCATCAAGCGTCACATATGCCTATAATTCTTCCTCTCTCAAAAGCATCCAAATGGTGATAAACCTGCTGATGGTGTGTACCAGGCATTTTTGGCCTTCACTGAACAATTTCCAAGTGGAACCACCTAATCTCAACTGTTCGCATGACTTCCACCTGCATAAACACAATACTATTCCTGTTCCTTCTTGCGCCTTTTATCTCTTGAGCCACACACGTCATTTGACTCTGGATTATCATCATTTGCATATCTCAACTGCACACACCCACCCTTCTATTTAATGTTTGTATGGCATGTCCTTCTGGGTCAGGCACTTTCAATGTCGAGCAGTGTATTTTTGCTTCTGCCTTAATAGTTTCTACAGCTAACAAAATTTCTATTTCAATCTCTTGTAAATATTCACTTTCTCCACAGTTTCCCCTGCAGGTCTTTATAGGAACATTTTATTCATTTGAGATGAACTGAGTTTATTATTGAATGATAACTCTTTTCTGATATGAGTTGTGCTCAAGACTACAACTAAAGGGATTAACAAAAAAAAAACTGTTCATTTGAATTGCATCTCCAATGATCAAAAGTAGCACAAATGAAACATTAAAAAAAAGAAAATGACATAAAATATACAAAAATCACAATATAGGAATTCCTATTTATGTACACTGTTAACATGAAAATATCCATATTAGAAAAAAATATATATAAAAACAAGGGATACAACAGCATTAAAACAGGAAATATATTTATAATGCAACACTGGCAGCAGAGCCAACAGTATTGTTTACAGCATCCTTGAAATGCTCAGCCCATCTTTTTATAACAGAATTCTCAACGTCAATCAGTTGTCTATCTTTAGCTCATTTTAAAAAATGTGAGCTGTTGTTTTCATTTTGTCATCTGTCTGTAGGCATTCATTGTTTTTAGAGATGAAGACCTTTTCAGATTGAGTAGATATTGATGTAATATTAGGATTTGCATTTTCCAAATCTCTAAATAGGGTTAATAGCACTTTCTACCAGGAGAAAAAAAATGTAGTGGTAATTCATAACCACTACTATTTCATAAAAATGAAATAGTAATGGCAAAACTTAAATGCAGATTATAAACAATCTATGTAAACTAGAAATTTTTGTTGCCTTGTGCACTCAGACTTTATAATATCAAATCTACTGACTTTTTGGTTAGCGCTATCTGTGCACATGAAATTAATCATTGAACTTAAAATCATCAAATGCTTAACAATTCGCCTTGCATGGCGACTACCTTTACCTATAAACCTCGTGTATTGTTATTATCTCTCGTAAGGAATTTCATTCTGTAGAGATATTGAAATGTCGATTCTATGTTAAGGAGATATCTAGGTACCTGAAATATAGACAAATACATCTTATATCCATTTGACATCCATATTTTAAACTCTTGTTACCATAGATCCTGATATGTCATTATTACCATTAATATTGGATCATACTGCTCTATTTCTGCTGTTTTACTCATATATAGTATTATAGAGTTTTATTAAATTTATAGTTTGAATTTCATTGTTTCAATCTCTTGTAAATATTTACTTCCAAATAAAAAAAATATGTTGTTCTTCCAGTTTATGTATTAACTATGTAATACATATTGAATTACGTTATTCTTCTAGTTTAAATATCTTATTTCTTCTTCAATCATCATGTGTGGTGTCTCATACCAACTGTGCTGTGCTCTCCATTCCATTTTTTTTCCCCACACATAAAATATTTGCTGTCTGGGATAACTCTGTTGTGTTGTCTAGCAGCTTTCTTGGTCATTCAAAATTTATCATTTAAATCAAGCCAAAGGTTCTTATCAGCTTTATTAACAACCTCTGATACTAAATTAATTGGAGTAAAGTTTATTAATATATTACTCACTGATTATAAAAGATAAGGTTTCTGTGGAAACCTGAAAGTAATAGCAAAATAACTACTAACCATTAGGCCAGTTTTGTATGTATGTTATACACTGAAAGGGCAATTTATTATTCACACTCATGTAATAAATGTGGGTCCACTTTTTGACCTCAAAACAGCAACAACACATCATGGTATGGACTCTACCAGGTGTTGGAAACATTCAGGTGGTATTGTGGCCTATGATTACAGGACAGAAATCTGTAAAGTGCCAAGAGTTGCTGGCTCCACTTTGTCCCAGAAATTCTCAATAGGATTCAAACCCAGAGAGTGAGAGGGCCATTCGAGGGTTGTGAACTCACTGAAATGCTCTTCCAACTAGTTCTTTGCCAAACAGGAGGGATGAAATGGGGATGTTGTTTTGTTGAAAAAAGGCATCCTGCTGTGGGAAATGGATGGGTGTAGATGGTCAGAGAGTACGTCAACATATCCATGGTGATGGGAGTGTCAGTAAGTATAAGGTGGCCATGTAAATATGCCCCAGAACATTACACTGTCTTTACTGCTTGTAACACCCCAACTTGATAGTTGGGGGTAAATGGCCTCATCTGATCTACACCATATGTGCAACCTCTTGTCAGCATGTTGTACTTGAAACCTCGATTCATCAGACCAAACTACCTATTTTCAGTCTTCCATGGTTCATTGGTGATGTTCCTCCATATGTCAAATGGTTTTTGCACAAACCTTCATAGTTTTCCCGTCATTGAATTCCAACATTATCATCTGCACTGTGGCACTACTTTCCAATGTTACGATATGGGAATGGTGGTGCTCACCTCAAACATCAACAGCCACATTTTTCTTGGTGGCTGCAAGTTTTGATGTAATCTTAGTATACGTGTTCTATGGTTGCATGCAGAAATCTCAGACATCTTGCAGTCATAAATATGAAGCACCCCATCTCTCTCATCACCGACTATCACAATCAAACTCACTCAGGTCACCATATTTTTATCCATTATAACAGTCACAGGTATGCTATACAACAGATAGGTATCTAGCATATTTATAACCCGCAAGGAGTTTTGGCTGGTTGTATTATTGCGGTGAGTGGACAGATTAATGGATGGGTGCAGTGTGCATAATAAATTGTGCTTTCAGTGTCTGAGAAACAGATAAGCTGGAAACTTTTATGACTTATCCCCTTTATGTTGGTGCTTAACTTACAAACATGAAATGCTGAAATATTCATAGAATTGGAGAGTTCACTTTGTTTGTTCAGCCAGGAAAATATTCTTTTATGTATATATATTTCTGTTTCTAATTATTAATGAAAAATTTCCTGTCCTGCAGAACATTTGTGTGTATGCTGCTATAAAAAGGTCAGCTGTTAGTCTTAAAAATTTACACTAATGATTATATAGACTTTAGAAATTCTACAGGAGGAAATATAGGTTTCTTTACAGTTCGTATAAGTATTGTTTCATACATTATTGTGTAAAGCAAGAAAAATAAGAGATATTTCATTCTACATCATAATTTATAAAATGAATGTATTAAAACATTATATTTAATTAGTTCATTAAAATTAAATTAATATCTTCAATTCTCTATAACACTATAAATGTTTTAAAGCAGTTCACAAATTGTCTGTGCTACCTAGTATCAAAAGTAATGAATGAGATTTAATGTACTATATAGGTGACAAGTGAGAGGATCTTCTTCATAGATTAAAGTTTATAGTGAGTGAAAAGTTCATTTTATAAAGTCCTTGCTGGCAAGTAATGAGTCACAGCAGATTCAAAGTGGAGAAGTTGATGAGGAATATCATAGAGAATTAAAGATATTACTTTAATTTTAATTACTGCACTGTGAAGCTCTATTGAGTAATTTTTGTTAGTTCATTAAGTCATGTATCAAAGAATAGTATGCATTATTATTAAATGCAAAAATGTAGTGTATTTTATGTAATGCATATTTTCCTTTACTTCAGGTGAAATGACAGATGTAACTACATCATCTCATAGTGAGACAGAAAATACATCGACAAGTTCTATTGTTCTTGGCAGTTCTGTTGGACCAGTTTCCCCGCATAAGATTGCAACAGTTGTAACAAATGCCATTTCACCAGTTAGTGTTAAAATGAGTGCTGACCAGTCTTCAGTGTTATGGCTCTCACCTGAGCCCCTTGGACACAGACCACGTTCTTACTCAGCAGACATTCCTTACACTAGCAATAGAGAACATGATAGGTTCCAACATAGCAGTGATCTTGCATTTGAATCTTCTGAAGTCCAAACAAGAGAGCAATCAGAATTTGGTTCTAGAGAACATTACGGGAGACGGTATTCAATATCAGTGACGAGTGAGGCAAGGAAACCAACTCGTATTTTGCAACCACCAAATTGGAGTAATTCAAGTTTCTCAAATTTGAGTAAGTGGCCAGAGGTGGAAGCATCTGATCAGCCAATGGATTTGAGAATAATAAGAGGTAACACAACAGATAAACCAAAACAAGAATATCACATTGCAATATCTAATTCTCCTGCTCTAACAGTTACTCCTCAAGAAGACAATACGCTTGAAACTCACATACAGTTGAGCCCAGAAACATGTTTAGGTGAACATTATCAACAAAAGTTATTGCCAGTTTTATCACCACAAGCATTAGCTGGATATGACAGTGGTGGTGACAACAGCAGTAGTGATGCAGGTTTAGCTAGTGTAACAGATGAACACCAATCATATAACACCAGCATTTTTCTTCCAAGAACATCTATTTTATATATGCCACATGCCAATACTGGTGATACTCAGCTAACAAGAAAAGAGATGGAAGTGACTGATGATCAACCAAGTCCTGAAGCACTGGATTATGCAGCATGCTCTCCAGTTACTCCACCTCCTACAGATGAAAACTCCTATTATTATACTCAAGAGAATTTGGTTGGTGGCCAGTCAACCATCTCTCCTGAAGAAATGCCACCTTCATCTAGGGGTCATCATGCTGAATTCATAGTGCCTAGCACTTCTTCAGGTCTAGAAGAAGGTAGATGTATCTGTCGAATATGCAACAAAATTTTTTCAAAATCAAGTCAGCTCAGATTGCATGTGAATATACATTATTTTGAGAGGCCATTCCGGTGTGACAATTGTGCAGTTTCATTTCGTACTAAAGGACATTTACAGAAGCACAAACGGTCTGTCAGTCATTATAATAAAGTGAATATGAACATGACATTTGGTACCCCAACTGTTGATAATCCTCGTCCATTCAAGTGTGCTGACTGCAAAATTGCATTTCGAATACATGGACATTTAGCTAAACATTTGCGTTCAAAGATGCATATTATGAAACTTGAATGCTTAGGAAAATTACCGTTTGGAATGTATGCTGAAATGGAAAGATCTGGTGTTAGTCTAAATGAAATTGACACTACTGATTGCAATAACTCTTTAGAAAGTTTACAGGTAATGGCTCAGAGACTATACCAGAGAGATCCTCGCCGGATGCGATGGCATAATCCTGACCATACTGCTATTGACCCAGAGAGTGCCAAATCTACAACGCCCTTGCCTCCTGTAGCAGATGCAGTAGTAATATCTGAACTTCCTGTTAATTCTTATACCCAAGCATGTGCCATTGGTATCCCTGCACCGTCCATGATAAATCTGAACCAGAATGTAAATTCAGGAGGTGAAGTAAAACAAGAACCATCAGAATTAGAATCATTTCATACAACTTCAAGTTTTTCAGATGGAGAAAATCCTGTCTCTCCTACACATCAATATTCTGTCAATCCGAGTGTTGGTGAGGTGGGACAAGAAGCACCTAGAAGAATAGAAGCAGAGGGTGATTCTGACATTTCTCTTCATCGTTCTTGCACTTGCCACCTTTGTGGGCGTCTCTTCAAGAGTGCGAAGTTCTTGCAAGTTCATCTGTACTGTGACCATGTTGGCTGGAACCCTCCATCTACTGGAGAGGTTCCCCAAGAGTCATCTGCAGGCAGCCCCAGTCATTCAGCAGTTACACAAAATTTAATCTGTGACCTATGTGGAAAGCATTTTTCTAATCAAAACATTTTACAGCAGGTATTTTTATATATCTATATTAGATATTTTTGTATATATTTTAGCTAAATGTTTTTTTCTGAGTTTCATAGTTTGAGATTGTCTGAAAATTTGGATTTGGCGCAGAATGACACATTTTGTTTGTTATTGTTATGCCCTAAGTGAAAATCGTGAAATAACTTCTTCTTAATATCAAATTATTTACCTATCAAAAAAGGGCTTTAATTTTTAGATTACAACAGCTTTGGGATGTTGAAAACTTATATGGAGCATGTCATAGGCTACCTTGAATTATGTTCCCTTCCTTTGTTCCTCCCAAAAGGGCAAAAGGAATTTAATAGGGGTATATCATCACAGGTAAAAATATTTTCAGTGAAAAAGTTCGATGCATAGTTGCCACTAAAAATCAAAAAGTAAAGTACATAAATTACCTTCTTTAGTATGTATGTCTGAATGTGCTCCACAAAGTAAACAGCATATTTCCAAAGGAAATCATTCTTTCCATATTAATTTCAAGGGAAGGTAGGTGCCAAAATGGATTTCTTTAATATTGCGTAAAACAATTGTTGTGTAAGATTCTTTTCCCCATTTTATACTTTATAGATAAGTAAATAATTAATATACCTGCTTATCTACAGGTTGGTATGTAAAGTTCTTCTCCAGGGTAATAACCAAGCAATCCCATATCATCACATTATCATCATCCTCAAGCAGCCATGGTCTACAGAGGTCCAGCCAGTCAGTGCAGTTTACTGCACTGAATCACAGCCTGCCTGACCAATTTTTATCACTTTACTTTTCTATCTGTTTATAACCAAACCTACTACCAGTCTCATCAACAGCTCAAATGGAAGAGTTCATCTCATCAACATCTTTTGCCAAAAGGGCTAAATCATCAGCATAATCTAAATCAGAAATTTTTGTATCTCCAGCCTATTTAAGGCCAAAATCTTTCTCTTGCAGTGAATTTCACATAACATAATCAATAACCAAACTAAAGAGAAAAGGAATCAAAATGCACTATTGTCGAACACCAGAAGTAATGCTAAATCAATTGCTGCAAGACTTACCAACTCTCACACATGACTCAGTGTTATTATAGAGAGCTTTCATTATGTTAACTAACTTGTCAGGTATACCATATGATCTCACAATCAACCACAAATTATGACAATCAACAGAGTCGAAAGCCATTTTGAAATCAACAAAGCTAGCAACCAACGGTTTCTGAAACTCTAAACATTTCTCAAGAATCTGCCTAAGTGAAAATATCTGATCCACACATCCCCTACCACTTCTGAATCCACATTACTCATCACGCAATTGACTGTCAACCAGATTCTTAATTTTATTAAGCACAATCATTCAAAGAACTTTACCTGGAACAGAGAGCAGACTGATACCCCTATAGTTATTCACAAGAATTGCGATCACCTTTTTTGAAAATAGGGATAATAATAGCTCTGGTAAAATCCTTAGGAATCATGCCTTTATCATAGAAGATACTCAAAATTTCAGTTATCCAAGTGACTGTCCAAGTGATTCAGCCATCCATTCCCAGCTCTAAGCATTTCTGTAGTAATTTCATCTACCCCTGGAGATTTATGAAGTTTAAGTTTAGAAATAGCCAAAATATCTTCAGATTGTGTTATAGGGCCAACATTAAAGCCAGTAATGCATCTATCATCATTACAAACAATGGGACTAGAACTAACCACATTGTTTAAAACATCACTGAAATGTCACCTAGCCATGACAGAATCCTCACCTTCTATAACCTTACCTTGTTTATCCCTCAATCCCTGTATACCTGTTTGTTTTCTACCACACAAAACATTAACTATCCAGTACAGCTCTCTGCTGTTGTGCTGTCTAACTGCTTCCTCAGCTTTGTCAGCCAAGCCATCAAGCCAAAGATTCTTATCAGCAGCTAACTGATCCTTTACATATTTATTAAGCTCTCTGTAATGCTTTCTATTAGGACTAGTAGGGTATTGATTAAGGACATTCCTGTAGTTCTTTCTTTCTGAAATAAGCTCAAGTTCCTTATCACTGAGATAATTCTGCTCCTCTGCTCCTTTTTTCTCTAAAAGAGTACTGTTAGTGTCCAAAAAATCCTGTTTAAAATGATCCCATTCTTGCTCAACTTCAGTAGTAAGCAAACTATGACTGTCATAATGACTAAGTAACCTATCATGGTAAGCTTTAGCTATAACTGGGTTTTTCGGAGCTTCAGTATTAAAGGTAAATTTTTTAACCTTAGCACAACACTTTTTAAGTTGCAAGACACTTTTAACAAGGTAATGGTCAGATCCAATTTCAGTTCCCCTATATGATGTGGTATTCCTAACAGAACTAGCCCATTTTCTGTTAATTAATATGTAATCAATCATATTCTTATGCAGCCCATCAGGTGAAACCCACATGTATTTAATGTCGTGGTGTTTGTAATAAGTGTTAGTAAACCATTGAGTTTACTTAACTATAGGAGATGTTGCCTATTGCCATTGCAGCTACCAATACCAAAAGGGCCTATCACCCCTCCCCAAAGGTCCGAATCGGTACCAACTTTGGCATTGAAGTCACCTAGAACAAGGGTAATATCTCCTTTCTTGACAGAATTCAAAATATCCTGAAGTTGTCCGTAAAACCTATCCTTCTCATCCTCATCCTCAGTGGGGGCATAAAGCAGATAAATTCAAGTCTTTAATATTTGTCTGAAATTTTGGTGTAAGAAATCATTCATTAATGCATTCATATCCTTGAAGAGCATTGATGGCATGTCTGCTGAGAAGCAGACCTATGCCTTGGTGATACTTATTATTGTCCCGTCCTGAAAAGAGAAATATAAGATTATTTTTAAGAATCTGACCTTTATCTGTCCATCTGGTCTCTTGCAAGCCTAGAATATCTAAGTTATGTCACTGGAATTCCTGCGTGAGGACATCAAGAGAATGATCTTTATGTAATGTCCTCACATTCCACATTCCTGCAGAGAGAAAATGATTAGTAAGAGTTTTAAAGAAACTAGGTTTATTGAGATAGGTAGGGCCAACAATATCAAACAGCCCCTGATTGCAGACATGGGGTAAACACTATTTCTCCTCTCCTAAAGATTGAAGTCACTGATGCTGGTAGGAACTTCAGGCACCACCTTTTTGAGTGGACTTTTTCAAGAGCCATATGGCCTGCCTGAGACACATTACTGCAGTTTAAGATTGACAATGCCCAACTAGCTAAATGAGGTTCAAGTACCTGTGATGACCTCTGATCAGGATTATCCACCAGCTGATATAAGGTATCCCTTGACTCTGTTCTTAGGGCTGGCAATCCAGAAGCAAACAGAAAACAGTGGCAGATTCTCCCTCAACAGAGGCCCACCAGTGCAGCAAGTCCAGGATCCATAATCAAGCTCAAATCCATAAACAAGTCCAGTCTAGGAGGTATAAATGGTCAGCACCAGGACCCTGTGAAGTTGACCACTCCTCAGCAGGGTTGAAAAAAGAAAAAATTGGCTGTAGGTGACCAGATCAGTTGGCCACACTGAGCTGGTAGCCCTCCTCTTCCATTCCAAAAGAGAATATCTCTTTTGAAAGGTACTAACGGCCTGCACCACGATAATGCAGGGTCGGACATTAGGTGCTAGGCCTGACCAGTTCTATGCATCATCACTGGGGATTGGTGTATAGCTTTCCTTCCAGTGTATGCCTAGCTACCATTTCAGATCGTGTATGTGGTGGAAAAGACAGATGCATATAGAGAAGTTGTAACGCTCCAAACAATGTAGAATACTTAAAGTTTATTGCTCCGGATAGCTTTGACGGGCGCCAGGCAATCATTAACAAATTGCCAAAAATGTAGAATAAGTTGATTTAGGGTTCCAGTGCCAGTGAGCGTTCATAAGTGAGAGTCAAAATTATTCATAACAAATAAGAGTAAATGTAAAAAAAGGTTCTAAATCAGCGTTGCTCAAGATAAAAACTACAGACTCAAAAGTTTGTAACATAACAAAATAGATTTATTTCCAAAAATAAGTAACTCACCAAGACATCACTGAAGAAACTAAAATCTGTGCTACTCGCACGGTGCTACGCACCTTACTACATCTCTCTGCTCTCTCTACAACTCTCAAGTGACAAATCCTAAATCCTAAGTGCTAAATCCCCAAGTGCCTCGCAGGGCACGGTTTTGACAATTGGGCCGGCGCATGCCGGGAAAGACATTTGCATACAATGACGGACGCAAGCTATGACGCAAGAGGGGGCGTGTCCTTGGCACGCGCTTTAACGGTTACGGTCGGAAGTTCGGATTTGCGCGTACGCAACTCCTAGAAACTTGAAAACGAGTGCTGTGATGCCGAAAAGGAAATAAAAATCCCCAAAATGATAAATATAACGTAAATTAAACATTGCAAACTGTTAAGTAAAGGCTTAACCGTTGCTTAACCGTTAGTTAAGGTAAAGCAAAAGTGAACGATGGGGCATCACAAAGTGGTGGTACTCTTCCCAATGAGCACAGTTATTGCACTCCTGTGGGCAAAGTACAGAACTTAGCAATGTTAACTAGCACCAAATTTCAGTGACAGAGTTGTAGAGCAGCACTCATTGCACACAAACATGTCTTTGCTACCAGTGAGATTGGATTAATGGTGAATGAGAACTGCAATAAAATCTCCAGAATTAACTGTTGCTGATGCTTCAACAGCCTGGTGTGTGGTCTACCAGGAAAAGTTTCTTCATACCTTAATGATATCGCACACATTCCTCCATACATGAGGTGGGGATTGGCTCAGTTGGTAGTGAATTAGACTCATAATCTCTGCTAAACTACCACTCTGTCCTTAGTCAGAAAGGGGGACACCGATGGACTTGGAAAGGCCACCATGCATTGGATGGGATGTTAAGCTGTGATCCCGAGTGCTGAAGAGCCATATCCTGTGCATATTAAAGAACACACCTGATGGACTTGACAGGAGGCTACCATCTGTCATCTAACAGCTCTCGAGTAGATCCTTTTCCTCCTAACCTTCACTGAGCCCTAGTGTCTCTGTCATCTGGCCATTTAGCCTATTGTGTGAAAAAAAAAGTGCTCCTCAGAGGTAGAACTATCCTCTGTATGTTCCCAATGAACAGGTGTTGCTCATGCTGTGAGCAGCAACAATCATATGTGAGCCAAAAAAAGTTAAAGGAGATGCTTTCAAAACATATGACATCTCAGCTTATGACATCATCTTTTCCATCTTTATTTAAAGATTGCTAAGTAAGTGACAGCAAGCTTAATCTGTAGTAGCATCCATTACATAATTTAACCCTGATATGAGAAACATGCTGACTTTGCAGAGAAGAATTCACTCTGGTGGCCGGGCTAATTTTGAGGTGCTTTCTGGAGGAAAATTTGCACAACTTTAAAGACCTTATCCTGAAATTACTAATAGACAGAATAGGTCATATACCAAAATAAAGAGCATTTAATTGTGAATTTTTAGAAAATAAATTATTTGAGAAAAACATTAATTTTAATAATGCTTTTTTAAAACATACAATAGTGTAGTAAAAGAAATAACAAAAGTGTAATAAACATACAATAGTGTAGTTAAAAGAATAATTTTATTGAATTTGAAACTCATTCTGAAATAACTAATGAACAGAATATCACAAGTAATAACTTAAAAAGAGGAGTTTTTGCACTCATAAGTATGGTATTCTTGTTTTCTGGCACACACCATTACATATATACCATTATATACCATTACACCATTATATATATATATACCATATATACCATATTCAAATACCACACCATTATATATTTCAGACTGCAATATATTTGTAATGAAGCACACCTTTTCTGGATAAGAAACACTCTGAGAAATTTTATCAAACCTTGCAGTGGCAAATCCCACAAATTCTTCATCAGAAATACCAAATACCTCATGAAAAAATTCCAATTTTCTGGAGAACTTCTAAAGTTTTATCTATAGAAGAACTAAAATATACAAAAATCTAAATTTGAACCTACATTTATTTTTTATAAAATGTATAACATAAAAATTACATTTTAAAAAATAGTCTCTTACAGGTGACACAGAGCTAATCCAAATCACTGCAAACTAAATAAATCATTGTTTCAGAACCAAAGCGTTCTTCTGCTTTCCCATGGATATTTTGCTTTCCTGCAGTTTTGGATAATTAAAAAGCATCATTTTACCAATCACAATACACCTATCCCTCGATTTACACGGTACTCAGTTCACACAATTTTGGCTTTGCACGGTCAAAAAATGCAACCAGTTTTGATTTACACAGTACTGACTGAGACGTACATAGAAAGGAAATATCAGTCAGTACCATGTAAATCAAAACTGTTGCATTCTTGGACCGTGCAAAGCCAAAATTGTGTGAACTGAGTACCGTTAAATCGAGGGATAGGTGTATATATTTAATGAAATAAATATAGTTTAACAAACAACAAAAAATTGAAAAATAGAAATATAGTAAATATTGCAATGCAAATAACTGCCTTCTTACAAATTAATGCAAATACCTTCCATTTAAAAACATCAATTTTATTGGTTTCTTTTGAGGCAATATCAAAAGAGGAACAAAAAGTCAAATGGCAACATTTCAAAGAATGCTCTCAGTGAAACTTTAGTTTGGAAACATTACCTGAAAGAAGAAAACAACTAAGATGCTCTGGTGTTAAACGAGATCACAAAAATGGCTGCCACATTAGCACAGTACTTGACTTTTTTTTTTATTTTTTTTTTCAAATTTACTGACATCTAAACAAACATATCTGTTTACTCCTATATTTAATTTGTAAATATTTAGGATTAATTTTTTTTAAATCTTAAAAATGGATGATTTCTGTGAGGAAAAAAAATGTAAACTTAGAGCATATTCTCTTGGGAACAATAATTCCCACCAGATAGAAGACTGAATTTGGCTCTGGGAACTTCAGTGTCTTGCAGTAATTTAAGGGTTAATGGATTGTATTCAAGAGTGTTTTCTAGAGTGGTAAATTGTCTTTTAGAATGATCATTTAATAGCATAATGGTTGTAATCAAACTTGATTCTAAACTAATGTATGCAGAGATATGCGAATGGCCTTACCCATTTTTCAGTTGATGCAAGTGCATAGATTGCACAGCCTTTTGCATTGTGGAGTTGACCTATAAACCCCTTTGCCCACATTCTAACCTAAACATTGGTTGTTGTTCAACTGGGAGTGTGCGTCATACCTACATACTCGCACAATGAATATACATACATCAAAGATCGTCTGATCTGTGGAATGATGAGCTTGCAGATACCTCTTGGCACATAGAATTGCAGTAGCAAGAGTGTTCCATTGACACTCCCCATATGAAATCACCATCTTTAATACTCAACATTCTTTGAAGTGTAATTCAATCGGGAGTGAACTCAGCATTCTTTGAAGTCACTCCCGATTGAATGATGACCAAACTTTGGGTGATGAGGGTATAGTCAACTCCACAACTTGCGTTGCTGCATGATCTGTGCATTTGCATAACCTGAATATCCAGTGAATAGCACTAATCACTTGTATACAGGGTGATTCAAAACTCTTGGGCCAAACTTTAAGGGGTGACGGAACACACCTAAACAAGCACTTTTCATCATACAATGCATGGTCGGAACTCAAGCGGTGAAGCGCTAGAGTACGCTTTCCAGTGAACACTTATAAGCACTGGTTTTCGCACTCATTGTCATTTCTACTGTGGATTGTAGAACGGATGGATTGTTTCACAAATCAGGAGAAGGCAGACATGCATTTCACATATGGAGCTGCAGACGGGAATGCGAGGGAAGCCCAAAGACTATACCGGTAACACTTTGTTAGCGGCTTGCAGGATACAGGGCGTGCAAAGAGTGTGAGGACGCCACATGTTACAGAGTTTACGATCAGGCACGTCTGGTCGGAAAGCACTCTCAATACAGTCTTTGGGCTTCTCTCACATTCCCGTCCACAGCTCCGTACGTGAAATGTATGTCCGCCTTCTGATTCATGAAACAATCCATCCATTCTGCAATCCACGGTAGAAATGATGACGAGTGCAAAAACCAGCTCTTATAAGTGTTCACTGGAAAGTGCCCTCTAGCGCTTCACCACTTGAGATCTGACCATGCATTATATGACAAAACGTGCTTGTTTAGATGTGTTCTATCACCCCTTAAAGTTTGGCTCAAGAGTTTTGAATCACCCTGTATTAGTATGCACAGCATGAGCAGAAACTCTTGTCACTGGGTGCATTCTGAGGAATCATTAAGCATGAAATAATTTTTTGTGCTGGACATTTGATACAGCTTGCCACACACTAGCTATCAAAGCATCAGCAGTGGTTAGTTTCAGATGATCTTTCATTGTGGTTGCCAGTTGTCATTAATTTGATTTCACTGGTAGAAATGACATATTTGTTGAAATGACATATTTGTTGAAATGACATACCAGTGCTGCTGTACAGCTTCACTGCAGGACTTTTGGTGCTATCTGTAATATATTTGAAGTTAAAATTTCTAAGTTTTCCAATTCACCACTAGAGGTGCTGCAACTATGTTCATCAGAAAAAGCACCTCCACTTTTCTATATGCCTGCTTTGCTTCTACATGCATGGGATTGTGTGGTCCTGAGTTATCACTCTGGAAGAAGACTTTGTGCCCCACCCTCTATGACAAATATTGAAAGAGCACAACTAGGTAGCATAAATATGTTTTAGAACATACATTGTAGAAAAAGGCTATCTTCATTGTGCTACAGCAAACTGTGCTGTTTGACATTTGGTCCATCTCATTTAATTTTTGATATAACCAGTCTGCATTATTGCAATTAACCCTTCCCAGGTCAAGGATGTCCTACAGACGTTTTTTGTATAATACATGAAACTTCGATTTTTTATAAATTGCCATTTAAAAATTTTCTTATTTATATATATTAAAGATATGTAATTCTAGCGTGAAAAATATTTTCTTTTTTTCATTTGATGCATATTTTAGAAGTGCTAAACGGTATTGTGGATTTGTTTGTTAATGTTACTCTGTATTGAAGCAATCACCTGATTTAAGCTCACAAGTTTGATTTGAACTATTGTCAACATATTTTTCCTTAAATTTTCCAAATTCTCATAAAAAATTAACAAAAAGCTGCTATTTTTAAAATCAGAAAATTTTGGAAGTAATTATGAAATATGTACCTATTTTTTCGGTATACCACTGTAAAAGGTGTTAATAAAATTAATATGTTACTTCATGTTATTCAGAAATAAATAGCCTTTCTATTCATGTGCATTATAATCATTTATGTCTAATTAGAATTAAAAAAAATAACCATCAACAGAAATAGGTCATGCTATATACCAAATTAAACAGAATTTAATTGCAAATTTTATGAAAATAAATAATATAAACAAATTTACAAGCATATTGATTTTATTTAGCCTTTTTCAATGTAATATGGTGAAAAAAATATTGCACTATACAGTTAATGCTTCATTTTGGAAAACCTGATGAATAAAAATAGTTAAATTTTATATTTATTGAAAGGAAATTTCCTTCCGAATAATGTAATATTCAACCTGAAATAAGATTTTTATTTCTTTTAATGATTCTTTTCAGTATCATATTTTAAATACGGCCAGTGTTTGTACAAAGTGACTTGGATTTCTCACATTAACAGGATTTTCTGAACTGGTTATGAAATAGAAAATAAACTTTCTTTGCTGGTTTTTTTTACTAAACATTATGAATTTTTTTGTTGGGTGTTAAAGTTTGGAGATCTTGGCTAAGTGCAGAAAAGTTTGTTCACCAAAGCAAACAAAAAACAGCATTATATTGTCTGTGGGGCACAGCCAAGGTACTGGAGGTGGGGGGGGGGGGGGGGGCTTTAAAATCATTCAATATAAACATAAAAATTCATAATTGAAAAAAATATATATTCCTCTAGAAAGGGGGGGGGGTGAAATGTTCACAGTGAGTTTAATGGAAGGGAAGCCTTCCCAAAATTGCCCTCCCTCATGATGACTGATTTCTGTAGCAAGGAAGTGTATTTTACTTCCGTATCCAAGACATTCATTTTCAGAAAATGCTACAAGCTCAAAGTTTTTTTTACTAAAGAAACAAGAAATAATAAAAGAAAAATTACATATAACCTTAATGGGATGTTAAATAAAATATCCACAACAACTTTTAAACTGGCCTCTGACATTGCATAACTCAAGAAGATCAATAAATCAGCCAACTGAAAGATCACTTATGGAAATAAATCTAGAGAAATGAATTTGCTTCTGTATCCAAGGCCTCATTTATTTTCAGAAAATAATACCAGATCAAAGTTTTACTGGAAAAGTAATAAATAATAAAATAAAAATTAAAATATAGCCTAATGCAATGTTAAAATATCCACAGCAACAAATTGTAGGCCGGCCATACGATTAGCATAACTATAAAAAAAATCAATACTTATTGATCAGCCTAAAGATTGCTAATTTCCGAAAATAAATTTGCGGAAATGAAAACTAAGGTTTAAATATGAAAAAGTAAATGCTAACTTTACAAAGGGTATCCATTATGCTGGATCAAAACTTATAGCACACTGAATGGACATAGCATGTGTCAGTCATCTGCCTCTTGTTTGTCTCAGTGAAGTATAACTAATTAAATGAAGCTGCATCCAGAATTTCTAAGAAGGATGTGTTTACTTCCAGTTTCGATTTTAAGAGCAGGAAAGATGCATAGAATGCTGGGGAAAATGATAAAAATAATTTTGAGAACACTGAAATAAGTTTATGACAGAAAAGAGTGTGAAACGGAAAAAACAAAAGGCATTACGTGCTTTGTAATTACTGCAAAAACTAACCTTTTCTAAAAATAACAGTTTTTTGTTAATTTTTAGGATATTTTCGAAAATTTAAGAAAAAAATTGTTGATAATAGTTCAAATCAAACTTGTGAACTTAAATCAGAAGGTTGTTTCAGCAAATTGGAACGTTAACAAGCAAATCAGCAATAGCTTTCAGTGCTTCTAAGAAATGGCAATAAAATGGCTTTATAAAATTATTTATATTGTAGTTTAATAAAACATGCATCAAATTAAAAAACAAAATGTTATTTTTCAGACCTGAATTATGTATTTTTATAAGATATATATATATAAATTGCAAAGACAATTTTTATTTCTAAAAAAAACGATTTTTTTTTTTGTTACACTAAAAACAGATGCATATGTCCTTGGCCCCTCATTTCAGATTCTGCGAACATATACAGATGATGTGGTGGACATTGGGAGGGTTACAAATAACTGAACCACAACCTGTTTATCACCAAACCTATTCTACTACCAATCTCATCAACAACTGTAATGAAATAGTTCATCTTATCAATATTATTTGCCAAAAGGGCCAAATCATCAGCATAATCTAAATCAGAAATTTTAAAATCTTGACCATTTAAAGCCAAAAGCTTTTCTTTGTAATGAAATTATTCTATTTTATATTTTATTAGATTGTTCTCCACTTAGAGTGAGTAGAAGTGTTTATCTATGTTTCCTTGTTATTAGATATTTCATTCTTATGTGTGGTAGAGTATGATTGGCTAAAGAAAAAACTCTCAAATAATACTTGAGGTGTGACTGGTCCAGTGTGCATATCTGGAAAGGGCTTAATCATCAGAATCTTCAGGTGCAGTCGGGACAACTCCTAATGATTGACCCCATGGTGTAAAGTTTAATGCCATTATTAGAGGAAATCTTTGATTGGTGGCTGGTCTCATTGGTCAGAACACCTAACATGTCATTAGGAGGTTGTGTATGCATATCCCACCAACTCGAGACAATTTTTCCTCTATACTTATGATTGTACACAACCTATTATTATTATTTTACCTCTTATTAAATTTTTTATTATGATTATGATTTATTATAATCATATCATATAGATATATAATCTATATGATTATAATAATGATATAGATATATTAGTTTTTATTAAGATTTAGATTATGCTGATGATTTGGCCCTTTTGACATATAATATTGATAAGAATATATTTCATTATTATTCAGGGCGAATTTAATTTGTGTTGAGTTTGAAAAAATAAAAAACATTCCTTAGAGCTCAGGAAATGGTCTTAATGTTAGGGCTAAATCACAAAATTTGGAGGATTTAGAATTCTGATCCAAATGTGATCCAAAGAACTTAAATGGTCACAAATACAGAGCTATAGAAATATGGTTCATAAGAATATATGGAGTTTACAAAGTGAAAAATTAGGTTTGGTAATTGCATTTGCACTTTATTGTATCATGATTTGGGTTGTTTTGCCTCTGAGTGGTACTTTTTTTGTGCACAATGGGCTAAATGGCTAGGTCGCAAGGACCCAGAGCACTCAGAGAAGGTTGAGGGCAGGTTACCCACTGTACTTCCAGGCCATCCAGTATGTTCTTTAATATGCATAGGGTATGGCTCTCCTGTACATTGGGCAAAGGCTTAACATCCCATCCTAGGGACGACAGCCTTTCCAAGCATATCAGTATCCCCTATTGACTGAGGGCATAGTGGGGAGTTTTGCAGAGATAAATCTCGATGTTGGTCCAGCTGGGACTTGAACCTGGAAACTGCAGATTATTTTCTGGGCATGCTACCGACCGAGCCACCCCCATTGTATCATGCAACAGATATTGTGTCACAATATTTTGAAATGGGACCCTGTTATAGACATGGTTGTTTCTATTGCAAATCTCATCAGCAGGATTAAATCACTCTTAAGTTTCAGCAATATTTAGCAGAAATTGAAAAATTCCAGGGTAGAAGGCTCAAAAGAAATTATCTCTTCAAATGTAAATGATTGATTTAGAAATTATACGTTGAGCCATTTGAAATCCACCAACTAGTTCAGTTTTACTGTGGACTATCAGCTACTACTTGTCAAAGGATTTGTAAACATATCCTTTTACAAGAAATTATATGAAATCTGTGGGATATTTTAGAAATTATAAGGAAATTTGCAGAGAAGGAGAATTTAATTTGTGTTGAGTTTGAAAAAAGTGAATTTGTAGTTGTATTGGTGTACAGGTGGTGGCACTTTATAGGGCCTGCTTTCTAAAAGACAAGTCAGTTTCAGAAGGAGTTTCCTGTGTGGATGTGTCCAATTTCAAACGAACCTAGGATGATGATTGGGTGGATTTGAAGGGACACCCCACAGTAAAACATCACAATGAAATGGAAACTATTTGCAAATAATTAATAAGCATTTCCATTATTCTTTGGGGACTACCACTTCTGTTTTTTGCATGGATGTAAACTGTCAAACAAATACCAAGTCTTGCAAAATTTATTTCCTTGTTACATTAAGTTTTATAGTGCTCTTACTGTTCAGTCAAGTTTTTTAGATGAGTTCCAAAGATTATAAATATGGGTATATTATGTAATTTCAGATTAAGTAAAACCAAAAATACTTTTATTCCTTTACATTTGTAAATATACTTAATTTTTGTAATTTTTAAATTTTCTTTTCCAATAATACTTTTATGTTTTCCATTTCAACAAGAAGGTTGGATTTTAAATTACATGCTATTGGCAAAACTAAAAGCAAATGTAATAATAACTTTTAAAGTGTTTTTAAGTAGTATTCATTAGTAAATTTTAATTAAAGCTCAAACTTTGCTTAATTCTTCTAAATATATATATATGCAATTTTATCCATAGCATATTTTCTGGTTTGTGAAACCATGCTGCAATCGGAAAATAAAAAAGCTTTCAAGAATTATTTTAAATTAATTTGGCAAATCCTACTGCACTATGTGTTATAAATAATTTTTAATAAGTATTAAGTAAAAGTTGTAATAAATATTACCTATTCAGTTTTTTCTTTTTTTTTAGAATTAATATAAGTTGTTTGCATGTTATTTGTACCCCCTTTCCCTCTAATATTCAGATAATTGTGAGACAGCTGTATAATAAAGTTAAGTTATATATTTTGGCATAAGTTCTTATCACAAAGAACCTATGCCCAAATCTGTAACTTAACTTATTATACACTCTGCTCTCAATTATCTAAATATTAGATGGAAAGGGGGTATAAATAACATGAAAACAACTTATATGTATTTCTAATTAGACCATTTTAGTAGTATTGTCAACAGCATTCTAATTATGCACTTTTGTTTTTCAGCATTTGTTGTCTCATGCCCAGCCTCGGCCATTTGTGTGTGAAGTATGTGATGCAGGCTTTACATCATCTGCACTACTTGTGGCTCACCTGGCAACACATGAGCATATAGGTGCTTCAGGATGTTCTGAAGCAACATTGGTACAGTTGCGGTAATGGATTTCTTTCTTGTAGCAAATAGAAAGGTACAGTGGAATGTTCTTGTTCTGTGAATATTATCACATCATAGTGTGCCTAATGCGCATAAAACTAACTAGCTAATGTATATAGATGTGAATATTAAATTTTTGTATTGTGCCAAACATGTTAGATATTAACATTTACCTCTTTTCCATTGCTTTTTTTTTTTTCAAAGTTTTTTGCCTTTGTTTGATTTATACCTTTTGTTGCAGTTGATCATATGTAAAAGTGAGAGGAAAATTCCTCATTTTAACCAATTGAGAAAAACCAATTTAATCATTCTTAACCAAATGAGAGAAACAGATTTGTATCATACAAAAGCCATTACAGCCTGTTGTACCTGAATAGACCATATGTATATAAAACTAATTTATTTTAACCTAAATGCATAGCATTAATTTGTATCACTTTTATAGTATAAATAAATAATGCTGCTTTGAACGTTAGTATTATTTTTTTTGTTGGGCTATCTACAACAGTGGTGTCATCCTGTTGGTTTGCTTGTCTTATTCAAACTCTTAATAACAATTGGAAAAAAAATCAGATGTTAAAGAACAAAGAAGATATAAATTTGATATCTATGTTTCCTTGTTATGTATCCAATAAAAAAAGAATAAAAATTATTGTTAATGAATCCAATATATGTGTATAAAGACTGAAAATTGGATTTGTATGTGGTGACTGCTCTACCTAGTATTCATGAATGCGAGTTCTGGTTAATATAGTATGGCTTGTTATCACCTGCAGCAACAATCCACCTCAAGTCTTCATTGAGAGAAACCTAAAAACTTATAAGTAAGTTAATACCCTCCTTCAAATCTATCACATTGTTCTTCCTCATTCATGGAATACCATTTTCTAACAAGATAATGACTGTTGCATATACCACGAATGTTTGAAATAGTGTTTCATAGATAGTATCCTTCAGTTGCTCTCTAGGTTTACTGGTTTGTCACTCTTAAAATAGGGCAGGGATGGCTCAGTAGGTAAGAGGACTGAGTTAAGATATGGAAGGAAGCAGACGTGTTTTTGCTTAGCTCCAAGGAGTGAAATTTAGTTAGCTAAACCTTTACTTAAATTGCCTATTAGCCTTGGGCGAGATTGGGTATCCAATCCCAGTGGAGCCCTTGGTCAGCAGGATATGTTATATATAGCTTAATATTTTATTTAAACGTTAGTGTATAGGATTTTAGAGATTTCAATTTGAAAACTCTGCATATTTGTGAATTGCAGTCTTTTGACTGCATATTTTATTGTTCACTGTTAATCTCTCTTGGAGATTAATCAGATTTACAACCTTTTAAACTTCCGTTGAAATTTTTTTGTAAGTTATACTGTTCCATAAAGGAATCTACTTTGACTAATGTAAGTTCAAATTGTTTTGAAATTTGCTGCGATATTTTTGTGTTTTGAAACCTCCCCATGAGGTTTTTGATTATACATTGTTCTTGAACAGTGTATTGTATTCTACTTTTGAATTTTACATCATTTCCTGTATACAAACAAGCCTGGTTGTATAAAGTAATATTGATATTTAATCTAGCTTGTAAAAGAAACTGCAAGTTCCATATTTAATTGTAGAAAGTGTTTACAGGTATTTACTACTTTTTTGACTAAATTTGAGTTTGAATTTAATTCTGTTTTGTGAAAATCACATCAATATTCACAATGTATGCTACTGCTAAAATTTCAAAAAACACATCGGCCTGCTCAGAGGCACCACAATTCAATATTTCTAAATTGGACCCCTCAGAGACACAAGAATTTGAAATTTTGAACAACACAACAGCTCCAGTGTAGGTTATTCTGGCCTGCTCAGAGGCATCCGAAACTATTATTTGCAATCCGGACTGCCCAGAGAGCTCTGATTGTGGGAAAACTTGCAAAGCTGTCAGCTGCTTGATCAGCAGAGTAAAATTTTAAAAGCACTCAATAGCAAGATTGGGTTGTTTCCTCCACTTCATTTCATTAATGATATGAGTACAAAGAAAGCTGAAGAATTCGACCAGGCCATTCTTCAGCGTTTTTACTTGGAAAGAGCAGTTGAAGAACATAAACTGCCCTGAGAATTGTAGCAGTAAGGCTATTATGCAGCTCATTGCTGCCACCAATGTTGACATTGTGAAATCTTCACCTATTGAAGATAACGACAAAAACAAGTCAGAAGACAGTGGTCAAGGTTTCAAACCTGTTAAAAAGGGATGCAAAAGACCCTTAAATACAGATGAACCTTGCATCACTAGTCATAACAAGTATTCTTTACTCTCTAGCCAGTGTGCTTCAGATGAAGAATATGACATAAGTGATAATGTAGGAACATCCTCACAAACACAGAAAGTTTTCTCACTTCACACTAAAGTTAAGAGGGACAAAATACCCCCAATAGTTTTGAGGCAACCTAAATATCGGCTGAATACTCACAAGAAGCTGGTTACATTGGCTCTTGAAGCATTTACAGCAAAAAAAATCTGGTGAGACCATTAGAGTCCAAACAAAATGTAGCCAAGACTATAGAAGTATATAAACTTCTTTGAGAAAGAAAAGTTTACTTTTCATGCATACCAGCTGAAGTCAAAAGAACTTAAAGGTGATCATCAAGAACATTCCTGATGACATCACCTGTGAAGAATTGACTCAGGAATTGTCCAGAATGGGCTTCATGACATTTAAAGTTTCTCAACTTAAGAAATACAAGGACAAGATTCTCTTACCTATATTTCTTATTGAGTTGGCAAAAACATGCCACAAACAGATCTTTAATCTGACTGACCTGTTTCATTTAAAGATCACTGTAGAGTCCATTCAAAGGAGTCCATTCAAGGAGCAACAGGAGTCCATTCAGTAGAGTCCATTCAAGGAGCAACACAATGCTACAAATGCCATCATTATGGCACACTCAGGGTAACTGCTTCAATACCCTGAGATGTGTCAAATGTGCTGGCATCCAGCTTACTAATACGTGTGCCAGGACACATAAGGATGGTCCATCGACCTGTTCTAACTGTGGGAAAGAGCACACAGCCAATTACAGAGGCTGTGAGCTCTTTCCTAAACTTCCCAGTAGAGGAGTATATAATAAATAAAATAAATACCCCCTCAAGCAGCTGCTTGCCATAGAGGTCTGACAGGAGCCTGTCAGTTTATATGCCACAGTAGTAGGTCTGAGAGGATGGCAGGACCTCAGCAGAAAAACAACACAAACATCCATGCCTTATCCGGGGCTCGAACCCAGGTCCCGTATATCAGTAGCCAAGCGTGCTAACCTCTGGAAAAACCCAAGAAGGGTAAAAACAAGGTACTCCAATATGTACAACCCAATAAAAACTATGCACAAGTTACTAGACTACTTGGAGAGATTCCAGGAAAATCTAACATTGCTCCATCTGTTACTAAGCCTCCAGACAAAGGGAAGGTCACAGTTAATGTACCAACTAAAAAGAGCAAAGCAAATGAGGATGAATCGTTTGACTTTGCTAAGGAAGTTAAAGATATCCTGGAATTCTTCAGGAAATTAAATTTTGGAAATGTATTATTCAACTTCAAAAACTTTTGCCTAAATATAAGATGGCTAAGGATTGGACTGAGAGAATCTCAGTAGGCATCCAAGCCTTTGATTTTGTTGCTTCTCTCCTCGATGGATAATTCCTCCTCCTCTTCGAGTAACCTTTGTATTGTTGCTTGGAACTTAAAAGTGACTTATTGGAGTTCCAAAGCCTTTTATATTCTCAAAAAATTGATGCTGCACTGCTTTGTGAAACACATCTCAGAGCCAGTGACAGCATCAAACTCCTGAATTGTAATATCTATCAGAATGATAGAGAACACAACAGAGGGGGAGACAAGGCTATAATTATCAAAAAAGGCATTCCTAAATATTGCCTGCCTACCCCTGACTTAAGGAACATTGAAGCCACTATTGTGGCCATTCAACAGACTAATTTGGGGGACATTAAACTAATAGCGAATTATAAGTCCCAAATTCTGAAATCCTTATCAATGATCTGGACAAACTGTTTGCTCCTAGAACTCCGACTCTACTTGACGGAGATCTTAACTGCAAGCACCAGTCACGGAATTCTAATGTGGGGAACAAAGTGGTTGTCTTTTACTTGATTATGCCTCAAGAAAAGATCTCATCATATACACTCCTAAAGAGCCCACTTCCCCCCCCCACACACACACACACAATACCATGCATAAACCACATGTACTTGACATTGATGTTTTCGGACACCTTAGTCCATCCTATGATATTCATGTGATTTATGAGCAAAGCTCTGATCATGACCTATCATTATTATTCTTGGTAATGAAATTACTGAAAATATTTCTCACAGAATCACCAACTGGGAGAAATATAGATTCCTTGTCAGTGAGAAGGTTAATGGTCATGCTAAGGCGAAAAACTTCTACTCTCATTGATAGGGAGATATCTACATTTAATGATAAAATCAAGAGTGCATACCTGTTTGCAAGTAAGAATAAGGAAAGCCAAATTGATGCCAATAAGCTTCCTGACGACGTTCTTGAGATGATCTCTTTTAACCCTTTCAGAACCATAAGGTTTCTAAGAGTAAATATTAGTATGTAACTGTTTATTTTAGTTTGTTTAGACGTAAAATAAAAATCATAAGAAAAATACATAACAATGTGTAGTTTTTTTTGGAATTTTATGGGAAATATTTTTCCCAATGGACTATAAAGGTAACACAAATTATAGTTAGGCTTATTATGCAATGTCTTTTATTTATTGGTTTATTAGAACAAAATGTTAACTAAAATAATACAAAATTATGAAATAAAATTACTATACAAAATGATGTGCTAATTATGATATTCTGCGAAGCAATTTCTCTTGGTAGTGAGGCAAAGATGGACATTGCACATAGTACATATATTATGCGTCCTGACAGTTCTGTTTTCGTTTTCTAAATGTTCCCGTTTACGTAATTGCGTTCGGCATACGTTCTATTTTGACATTCTGTATAAAAAATGCAGATAAGTTATAATTAAATACGACAATCACCAATTTTAAAATGGGAAAAATGTTTCCCTTGGTCGTGAAAGGGTTAAAAATAAAGTAAAAAGAGATTGGCAAAAATATCGTAGGCCAGAGACTCAGGGAGCTCAAAACCACTGTTCGCGATAGGATTCACGAGCATAGATTCGACTCTTGGGACAAAAAGCTGTTATCCCTTACAACAGAGGACAGTTCCATCTGGTGAATGGCCAATACCCTGAAGAAACCAATTTTAGATTATTCTCCAATTCATGGAATGAATGGTATTGTTTACAAGATTGAGGACAAGGTGTAAGCTTTTGCGACCACCCTAAAAAATCAGTTTTAGGACAATGGTGATTTGTCTTATGAAGAAACTTCTGAAATTGTTGAAAATGCACTCGATCACTTCTCCCAGGTGGTGATCTCTAACATTTCACTCTACAACTCTTATTGAGGTTAACAAAGCAATTAAATTGTTAAAACCCAGAAAGGCTCCCAAGTGCTCGTCATGGTGCTCATGATTAAATCACGAACACCATGATCAAACAACTTCCACCTAGAGCCATTGTTTACATCTGTTCTATTTTTAACAGCCTTTTACATTTGAAACACTTCCCATCCATCTGGAAAAGGGCTGTTATTAAAATGATACATAAACCGGGGAAAAATCCAATTTAAAATAATTTAAAATAATTTAAAATTCTCTGTCATTGAGCAATAAAATTTCAGAGTTTATCCTTCAAACTATTTGGATGTTGAAAGTTCTTAGGAGAAAACTCTCAGAAGCTTTTCGGAGCAAAGACCGCGCTCCGTCTTCAGTGAAGTGATGTTATGTACTGACGTTGGGTCCGTTTAGACAAAGAGCTTCTTTCCACATGTCGTGTAGGGTGATTCCAGTGTCTCGGTTGCAGGTGGGGACGGACGAGGTCATTATTTCAATAGCCTCGCGGACTATGGTTCCGTAGAAGGTGGATGCGTGCGCAAGAAGTGTGGTGTGCTCCCAGTCTATTGTTGCCGTGCAACACACGGCAACAATAGACTGGGAGCTCTCTGGGATAACTCTGAGGAAAGGAAAAATCCAACCTTTCCTCAGAGTTATTGACCAATCAGTTTGCTCCTATGTTTAGGTAGAGTTTTTGAGAGAATTATCTTAAATCGCCTAATGGAGCATATTGATCAGAATAGCCTAATTCCAGAAGAACAGTTTGGCTTTAGGCGGAAGCAGTCTACAGTTCACCAACTGCTACGAGTAGTGGAAAGGGTTGCAGAATCCTTAAATAAGAAAGAGATCATCACATCAACCTTTCTGGATGTGGCCAAAGCTTTTGATAAGATCTGGATCGATGGCCTCATCTTTAAAATGGTTCAAGCCAACTTCCCTTTGGGTATGACCCACTTTTACAGTTATACCTGATGAAAGAACGTTTTGTGTTAGGATTGGCAACTGCCTTTACGCTGTGAGAAACATAGATGCAGGTGTCTCATAAAGCTCCTTGTTGGGCCCTGCTCTCATCAACTTTTATATGCATGATCTCCCAGATCTCCATCCTGTCATGACGGCACTTTACACTGATGACATTGCTATACTCTCATCATCCCTGTGCCCTAGCCTGGCTATCAAAAGGTTGCAGTTTGGGATGGACAGAATGCTGGTACTCCAAATGGAAAATCAAGATTAACCCAGATAAAAGCCAGTCAGTTCTCTTCTCTAGAAAGAAGATTGTTAATCATGATTCTCCTGAAATTTTTGGAGTTGAAACATTTTAGATACCAATGGTGAAATACATTGGTGTCATTCTACATAAAAATACTTTGTTGGAATGCACATATTGATCATCTGCTCTCAAAGGCTCATATCATCAGATGTAAACTTGCACCCCTGATAGGGTGGAGCTTGAAACTGCCTCCAGAAAAGAAATTATTTATTTATGACTCTTCTGTGGACAGTCCTCACATATGCCTCACCAGTATGGGGTAATACTACCAACACCAATGTCAGGAGGCTTCAGAACTTTCAAAATGAAATCCTCAGATCTGTGGTCAGTGCTCCCTGGTTTGTGAAAAGCAAGACCATTCACACTGATAATACACCCATATTCGGAAGCTCGCGCAGACCTTTTTCGAGGGAGTGGGAGATAATCCTTATGATATAATTATATCTTTGATTGATTATGATCCATTTGTTTTAAACCAATTCAAGCATCCTAAGATTGTGGTATATGACACCTGCATGTTTAACTTTTAGTTGTGCTTCTTTAGCAAGTTTGTTTTGCCCGTGTGGCCCCTTTGGGGTTTATGTGTTTTACTTTTTTTATTGCCAATCGGACACTATTTTAGACTTCAAGATATAAGCCATAGGCTTGGAGCTCTTAATATTAATTAAAGATATAAGATGTTAGTCAGTAGACTGCCAGACTCGTACCTGCAGTTCCCAAGTTTGAGTCCCAACTGGGCTAGCATTGAGATATATCTCACAAAACTCCCCATCCTGCCCTTGGTCAGTAGGGGACACCAGTGGGCTTGAAAAGGCCACTGTCAGATGGGACATTAAGTCATGGCCCCATATGTGGGAGAGTGATACCCTGTGCACACTAAAGAACACATTGGATGGCCTTGATGGGAGGCTACCATCTATCTCCTAACAGCTGTCCAGTGGATCTCCTGCCCCCAGCCTTCTCTGAGCTCTCATGTATATGTGACCCAGTCATTTAGCCCACTAGGTGCAAAAAAGTGCCATTCAGTGGTGAAAACCATACAACCCACCCTTAAAATACGTTAGAAAAAACATAAAAAATGATTAATTTTCCTCTCACTTTTATGTAGTGCCATTGCACAAATGTGGTGTGGCATCAGCCTGCATTTACTCTCTTCACCTATACGAAATTAATAACTGCTGCCAATGTAAGGTTTAAACAGAGTGAGCAGAAATCATTGGACTCTTCTCTGATGTTTTAATTGCTGTACTGAAGGGTTAATCTAGATCTAACCAATATTTTTCCTCAGAACTCCTATATTTATGCTAAGTTTGGGATGAGTAAAGCAACGTTTAGAGGGTGGAACAATTTTAGTGATGCAATGTGTTGTATATGATGGATTTGCTGGGGGGGGGGGGGGGGGGGGGGGGTTGACAATAGAGCTGCATATTATACTTTGAATTAGCAGTCTTTATGGTGATAAATGTCTAAAAACTTGTATATGATAACTTTCCCATAAACCACCCCATGATTGGGCTCCAAATGTGACATCTCCATAAATCTCTTCAAATACCTCATAAATTCCATGCTCTTTATAAATCCTCTATAAATCTTCTATATAAATTCCTCATAAAGCTCTGACTAATCATCTGCAAGGGCCTCTATGAGGCAGATAAATCTTGGGAGTACAACATCGTTATCGGCGAGACCACCTGGTTGCATTGTGAAGTGGAAGGGAGCCATCTGAAGGCTAACCATATTATTTCTATTCTGGTCACGTGCTTGTGACTTTCTCCTCTTCATTTACAAGGCGAGTTCCTCGTATACCACCTTGATTCTTACTGCCATCAGTGCACAGAGCAGGGAACCAACATCTGAATTCAATTTCTTAATTTTTATCTAATTAATATTTGCTACATGAGAGAAATCTTTCCAAATCTCCAAACATCACTGTTTATCAGCCAAATCAGACTTAGGCAGCTCCACTCAGAGAAGAGAACACATCATGCTGAGATGAGGCTTTCCACAGCTGGGATCAAACTTGGGACCCCAAGGTAAAAAGCTGTACTTTTATAGTCTCCTTTACAACAACTTATATATATATGAAACAAGTTTCTCTGTTCTTATAAAACAGAAGATGCCTGAAAGAAATTGTTTGAATACATCTTCTGATAAGCATGCAATTTTATCGATTCTTAAGTGGAAAGTCAATTCAGTGAAAGTTGAAAAGAACCTGAGCTTTTATATGAATATTTAAATCAGTTGTTTTTATTTCATGGGCCTATTTAATCATCATTGTAAATACTTCATTGAAATTAAATCTAATTATATTGAGTAGCAAATACACTAAATTAAATAATATGTATGAATATTAAATTTTACTTCACATTTACTGTATCTAATTACAATTCTGGATTTTCAAGAGTCTAAGAGCCTCAAAAAAGCTTTTTTTTGGGGGGGGGGAGGGGCATGATGAAAAAAGTTTGAAAATCCTGTATGATGGTAAATAAAAGTTCAAGAATGAGCCCGTATGAGATAGAAGATTGGACTGTTTTTACCTATGGAATGCATTGGAGCAATGATTATATGCCATTAAAATTTGTTTTCTAACTAATTGTTATGCAATGGAATTGAATTATCCTAACCAGAGTTTTTTTTTTTTAGTTTAGAAAAAATATTTGCTGGTATGCTAAACAGAGAAAAATGAATAGAGGGTCAAAATTATTGTATTGATTATAGTCTGAAATATCTTTACTGGTACTAGTACACTGTTGTACTAACTGGTACATGTACCAACTCGTTCCAGCAGAAACAAAGCCTGATATTAATCATGTCTTCAATCATGCAAGTTTTCAGGCATCTTCTCACCACAGAGACTGCTAATTCAAAGTATAATATGTGACTCTCATACAAAAAATGCCCAGAAAACTTATCATAATCAATAGCAGGAGTTATAATAGATAATAATTACTACAATACTTTTATTAGCAGTACTAAAGAAACAAGATATTTCATGAGAATGGCAAAATTTTGTTTAATATTTTTTACAGTTCTCCCCCATGAAATGAGAAATTTTTTGCCAATGTTTCTGAATATTTTTGAAGCAGAACTGGAAAGCATCAGAAATTCTACAAGCTTGGTCTGTCATGACTCTCTTTATGGCTTAACTGTCAGCATAACCAATTGCCATTCAGCTTGTGAACAGGTAAAAGCCACACAGAAACAAATATGAGAAATATGGTGCATTTGACTAAACTGACTTGTTTTTGCATTAAAAGTGTTGAATGAACAATGCAGTATACAGCTGTGCATTATCGTGCAAGTTCCCTATTGTGCCCTTTCCCTAAGCCCTCAAGAGGATGACAGTAGTGAAATGTCAAAAGTGTGGAACAGTTTTTTAAAAGTCTTGGTTAAAAGTTTGTCCCTCAGGAACAAATTCTTTGTGTACTATACTTTGTAACAACTCATCCCAAATTAAGTCTTCTTTAAGGCCATATTCCACATTCTTCAAATTCTCCATATTTCCATATTCTTTAAGTTCTTTTAACATCAATCTCAATTCTATATTTTAATCATCTCAAATCTTCAACACTATCTAACAAATCTCTCTCATTTTACTATCCTGCTATATTGAATACAGACCCTCTATGGGCCAGACATCTCAAATTCTGCACACTCTGTATCTCGGGGTACTTTATCATCATGGGTGAGGCCACAATTATGCATCGATGAAGTGGAAGGGAGCCATCATAAGACCATAACTTTACTATTTTTCATTCCGGTCACTGTGAACCGAAGCAAGTGCATCAGTTCATTTGGCAGAACTGATTATCTGTCTCCACCAACACGAACACATGGGAAAGAAGTAACTTTAAAATAATATTTTGTTACTTAAAAAGCATAGAAATGCTTCCCTTTTGGATGATTGTTGTTTGTTCTCAGTATTTTTTAATAATATTTATTGATTGATTACATTACAATGCAATCAATACATTAATTGCAAATCTAGGCAATAATGGTTCAGTCTCAAGCATTAAATTTTTAACTTAAGAAGTTAAAATGCTTAATATTAGCTTTTCAATTTTGTGTCCTGAGTTAATTATAACTCAAGAGCACTGGAAAGATATGGCAATACTTTTCATTTGGACATTTGACCAAATTCAGTGATTCAAAATCTTACTGATTGGAAGAAATTCTTTTCCCAGATTTATAGGGGGGGGGGAGAGGCACAGAGAACTTTAGTGACAAGGAAAGAAAGGTTGTGGGAATTAAATCCTTACATTTATTTAACTTACAATGAGAAGAAAATTTGTAACAAATTCAATTATCATAACTCTTTAAAAGAGAAATCTCCCCAGTTTCTTCCAGTGTGGAGGAGGGGTTTTTGTAAGGAAAAAGAAATATTTCAGGCCGAACTCTTCGGTTGCTTCAGTGGTTTGGCCTGAAAATTGTAAGTGGAAGCCATATACCAAGAAGGAGTTCTTGATCAGATAGATTATCTCAAATATATAGTAGATTTACAATATATGTAAGCCCAAAAAGCAAAGAAGGAGGGTGGGGAATAAGAAAGTAACTGATTTGACCACATTCCCATTTTTTCATGTCTTTCTTTTGCTTTCCACTTATCATTTGTCAGTTTGTTGGTTTCTGTGTTTGTTAAGACACATAAGCCAACAAACTGACCAACAAATGTTCTACCATATCTTTGGAATGTGAGGGCCAAACTTAATATGCTATATACCAAGTCAAATTAAAGCTTGTAAAGTAGGGAGTGTCATAAACTACAGAAACTTTACCCCCCATGCTTCCTCCCTAAAAAGGGAAAATATGAAAAGGATTGTTCCACTATATCTTTGGAACACAAGGGCCAAAAGTATGAGCTATACACCGAATAAAAGCTTGTGACATGGAAGTGTCACAAGTTATAAGAATTTACCCCATGTTTTCTTCCCCCCCCAAAAAAAAGGGGGGGGGGTAAATATATGAAAGATTGTTTTACTATATCTTTGAATGCAATGGCCCACAATTGCGAGTTAGGTGTCAAAGAGCTTTTCATATGAGGGGCAGCATAGGCTACTTTGAATTTTGCCTCCCCCCAATGGGAACATAAATTTAGCAAGAAGGTTGACCCCAATGAATTATATCTAAAAAAAATTGTTGAAGCTTGTTGAAAAATTGCAAAAAATAAAGCTTTTGATGCCTACAGTGTCCTGTGGAAGAAAAGGTGGGGGGGGGGGGTCAGTGTTTATAAGTCATATGTCAAATAAAAGTATCTGAAGAAAGGTTGCAAGAAGAAATTTTTTTTTTACTTTGTCATTAAAAATATTTATATTCCTACGTTCGCTCAAAAAAAGTAAAAAAAAAATAAAGTTAAGCATTACCGATGGTGTAATCAGTCACTGAATTCGTATTCACTTCAAAGGAAGATAGGGTGCTGATTTACCAAATCAACAAGATTCCTTTGAGTGATACGAAAACAATGATTGATTGTATCACTTGTACACGTAATTTTTTTTTACATTATTAGAGCTAATATAGAACAATATGCCTTTTTAAAATTTTAACTTATTTTTTTAATTATTTTCACGTTGCTTTTCTCTTTGCATTTGTCAGTTTGTGGGTAAGAACATTTATCCCAACATATCTGACCAATCTGGTAGCCAATCTTAATGAGTTATGCATCAAATGAGGCCAGTGATGTGGGTAGTGTCATAGGCTATCAAAATAGTATTGCATCCTTAATTTTTAATCCTAGTAATATAAGTCCGGAAATCTGTAAATGACTGTTCTGCTATATCTTTACAATGCAGGAGCCAAGAGAAGGGAGCTAAATGTAAAATGAAAGCTTGTTGGATTGTTTTACACTTTTTTGCACACAATGGGCTAAATGGCCAGGTCACAGGGACCCTGAAGGCTCAGAGAAAGTTAGGGAGGGACCCAACTTTCTCTTCTGGAACAACTGTTGGGAGACAGATGGCAGCCTACTGTCAAGGCCATCCAGCATGTTCTGTAATGTGACAGGGTAGGGCCACAGCTTAACATCCCCATCTGGCGCATGGTGGCCGTTTCAAACCATCAGTGTCCCCTACTGACCATAGGCAGGGTGGGGAGATTTTGTGGAGATAAATCTCAACGCTGACCCAGCAGGGACTCGTAACTGGGAACTGCAGATTACGAACCTTGAGCCACTCCTGCCCCCATGAAAGCTTGTGATTTCTGGAGTTTCATAGTTACAATGACCATTTTTCATCCAGGAAAATATGACACTTTTTGAAAAATGTATTTTCTGGCAATTTTTGCTATTAATACTATTTGTTCATCAATTTTTGTCATAATATTATTAAGTTATGTCTAGAAAAGTTATCCTCAAAAAATGGTATATATCCTAAAGGCTCAAAAATAAAGCAAATGATGTGTTTACATTTGTTTATTTAAAAAGCAAAAAATTATTTAAAAACGTGAAAAGAAAAGATCAATAAAATAGTTTTTGATTTGTCAATGGTTGCAAGATTTATTTACAAGACTCTTGCAAGTATTGTTTAATAATTTAGTATAATTAAATAATTCTGAATTAAAAATATAATTATGCACTATTAATCACATCAACAATAATATCAAAAAATTATCAAAATTAGTAGCAAGACAACAGTTTTTATTTGGTATCAAAAATGTGACTTTTAAAGGACAGAACAAAAAAAAATAACAATCTTTGGCTTTATAGCTTGGCCATGACAAAGCCGAGGAAGCAGCTAGACAGCATAACAGCAGAGAGATGTACCAGATTGTTATATTTTGTGTGGGAAGAAACAGACGGGTATACAGGGATTGAAGGATAACCATGGTAAAGTTATCGAAGATTAGGATTCTGTCATGGCTAGGTGGGCTGAGCATTTCAGAGATATTCTAAATATTGTGGTTAGTTCTACTCCCATTATTTTTAATGATGATAAATGCATTACTGACATTAATGTTGGCCCTGTATCATATGAAGTTATTTTGGCTATTTCTAAATTTAAATTACATAAATTCTCAGGGGTAGATGAAATTACTATTGGAATGCTTAGAGCTGGGAATGCTTCTGTTACCACATGGCTGACTGAAATTTTGAATATCTTTTATGATAAAGGAATTGTTTCTAAAGATTTTACCAGAGCTATTATTATATTCCCTATTTTTAAGAAAGGTGATTACAGTTCTTGTGATAAACTATAGGAGTAACTATAGGGCTTTGAGTGTAACTATAGGGGTATCAGCTTACTTTCTGTTCTAGGTAAAGTTCTTTGCATGATTGTGCTTAATAGAATTAAGAATCTGGTTGACAGACAATTATGTGATGAGCAGTGTGGATTCTAAAGTGGTAGAGGATGTGCAGATCAGATTTTTTCACTTAGGCAGATTCTTGTGAAATGTTTAGAGTTTCATAAACTTATGGTTACTAGCTTTGTAGATTTCAAAACAGCTTTTGACTCTATTGATTATCATAATTTGTGGTTGATTGAGAGATTGTTTGACATACCAAATAAGTTAATTGACATAATGAAAGTTCTCTGTAATAACACGAGTCATGTGTTAGAGTTGCAATTGTCACAATTGGTTTAGCATTGCTTCTGGTGTTTGAGAAGGTGGCATTTTATCTCTTTCCTCTTTAGTTTGGTTATTAGTTATGTTATGCAAAATTCATTGAAAAAGGAAGATTTTGGGCTTAAATGATCTAGAGAACTGAAAATTTCTGATATAGATTATGCTGATGATTTGCCCTTTTTTGGAAATAGTATTGATGAGATGAACTCTTTCATTAGAGCTGTTGATGAGACTGGTAGCAACAGAGTTGGTGACAAACAGATAGTAAACTAAAATGATGAAAATTGGTCAGGCAGGCTGTGGTTCAGTTAATCTGAATGATTGCACTCTTGAGCAGGTGTACTGTTTAATTATCTTGGGAGCTATGTATTAGATACTGGTGAAGTGCGGCATGAGATTAACAGACAAATAGGGATTGCTGCCGGAACTTTTAAAAATTTATGGAGAGTGTGGAGAAATAGGCATATACACCTAAAGACTAAAATTACACTGGGTTTTGGTTCTTTCTAGAGTTAGTTATGGTAGTGAAACTTGGGCCCTTTGTAAATAAGATAACAGGAATCTTATGCTTTTGATATTAGATTCTTATGCAGTATCTTGGGCATTAAGTGGTTTAACTTTGTAAGTAATGATGAGGTTAGGCAAATAAGTCAGCAACCTCCTATGAACAGCATATTGTGCAGAGAGAGACTCCTTTGGGTTGGCCATGTTGCCCATATACATAACTACAGATTAGCGAATAGGGTTATCAACAGTGTACTTAAAGGCCTCAGAAAAAGGGGAAGACTTAGGGTAAGGTGTGTAGACAATGTCAAACAAGACCTTTTTAGAATTGATCTACAGTGGTCAGATGCAGCAGATGTAATTCAGGACTGATATATTTGGAGAACTAGATTTCACAATCTGTTGGACCTCTGTAGCCCATGGCTGCTTGAGGATGATGATAGTTAAACTGGAACATTTGACAGCAATGGCACTTTTAAATGTTCATTTTGAGAAACAGTTTTTCTTCAAACTACTTAAAAAATTATAAATTATTATGTGACCTTTTAAAATTGCATTTAAGTGAACTATTTGCTATAAGAGTCAACACATTTTAATTAGCTTTTGAGATTAATTTATGTGTCCACCAATGCTGTTATTGTTTTGTTTCCATAACTTTTAAAATATTAACGAATGTGAAAATATTAACAAAGATGAAAATTTGAGAGAGAGCTTCTATTCGTTTGAAAGAACATTTCTCCATAATAAAATTAAAGCTATAGTCCACTATATGAAGCTCCAAGTTTTGCTTTCCACTGGCTAAATGGATAAATTTTAGATGATTTGATAGAGGGCAATGGGGCAATTTTAACAAATATAAAATCCTTAGGCTTATCGAAAAAATAAGTAAAATTATAGCACAATAGCAGGTTCACTTTAAAATACAGTGACTGCATACAATAAAACCACACACTTGTAACACAATCACATAGCTTGACCGTGCACATGCTGTGCAATAGAATGCTCAGGAGATACATGACAGCTGCAGCCAATAGAAATTGCCATTTGCCAACCTCTTCCTATATAGGACCACTAAGCTGTTTTTTCTTCTGCTGCCACCTATTGATCATTTTAATAATCCCCCTTTATTTTTTACCACCTGATTCATACTGACATCAAGGCACAGAGCAGAAAACCAACATCTGAATTCAACTCATTAATTTTTAATTAATACTGGCTGTATGAGAGAATCGCTGAGCATCCCTGTGTATTAGACAAATCTCGGACTTAAGCAGCTCCTCTCAGAGAGGAGAATGCAAGATGAGGCTTCAGTAAATGCTGTTGACAGGCAATGACAATCCACAATGCCAAGAGGCCAACCCTGAAGGGTGTCATTACAATTAAGTACACATGTGTTCCCTATCATAACAGTGGACCATTACATAAAACTTTTACCATAAAAAGCAATCAACATTATCTTTTTTTGATGGTTGAATGAATGCTTTTTTCCGTGGAGATAAATGGATGTTTATTCACTTTGCATTTTGCATTTTGAGGCTCATAGCTGCAGGCATGATCTCATCTTTAGCAGTAATGAACAAAGTGAAAGGCACAATGAAATAATCATCTCAAATTTCAGAAAAAGTCTTCTTTTGCTCTTCTGTTTGCTTTCATCAATTTCCATAGCTAAAATTTTGTGACAGAAGATTTTGCTAATGTTGAGTTTATCTGCCAACATCTGAACAAAAATACAATTAGTGTTTATGAAAAATGACTGATTGAAGCGGCATGAGGAAGGGCAGTCCAATCTGGCATGATCTTCAGCTTCTTCCTTCCATCACAAAATGGATTATACCACTCAAAACATATGTGACTGTTACAGTGCTCAGATTTAAGCAAACTTTGATGTTTACTTTTTGTTCATTTGTTCTCAAGTATAAACAGGCTTGAACCCTTTACCCTGATCAGATTTGGGTTGGGTTGTTTTACCTCTGAGTGGCACTTTTTTGCACACCATAGGCTAAATGGCCAAGTCACATGGACCCCAAAGGCTCAGAGAAGGTTGTGGGGAGGGGACCCACTGGAACAGCTGTTGGGAGACAGATGGTAGCCTCCCGTCAAGGCCATCCAGCGTGTTCTTTAACGTGCACAGGGTATGGCTCTCCCTGCACACGGGGCCACGGCTTAACGTCCCATCCGACGGACGGCGACCTTTCCAAGCCCATCGGTGTCCCCTACTGACCATGGGCAGGGCGGGGAATTTTGCGGAGATAAATCTCAACACTGACCCAGCTGGGACTCAAACCTGGGAACTACAGATTACGAGCCTGGCGCGTTACCGACTGAGCCCCCCCCCCCCCCCCCCCCCCCCCGATCAGAATATGCCTATCAAAACTTGCATGGGGGTATGAAAAAGTCATTTGCTCTCTTGTAAGTGAAAAAAGTTGAACTGCAATATTTAAAAAGAAACCATTGTCCTTGAAATTATGGGCAATGCTTGTTTTTAAAAGCCAATTCAGTTTCTTCTGGTAAGGAAATATAATTCTAAGAGAGAGAGGGGGATATATACCAATAAATAATAGGGAGAGGTATACCAAAATTATATCATAATTGATAGTAGGCCAAATCTCATTGTCAGAATATTTTGTGCATCCTCGAAATATCTTCTTGGTTTAATCAAAAGGACTTCCTTGGGGGAGAGTTAGGGACTATTTTCCAAGGGAAAATCTTCAAGACATTTCTTATGGATATGTATTAAAGTTGTAAGTTTTTTTTTCTTAGTACATTTTATTTCTGTTAGAGAGAGGTTTAATTTTTAGGTGTATATTCTTTGGTAAAAAAAAAATTGAACATACTGAATTTAGAATTTCATTGAATATTAAATTTATTAAACAGATTTTGTTCGTATAGTGAGAAAATTATTTAACTGTATTGCAGCTTTTTAATATATATATAGGCTAAACTGTTGCAAATTTCATGTGATTGATACAGATTCTCATTTCTGCTTAGGTGAAATTATAAATGTGCCACGAGTGTGGAGCACATTTCCTGCTGCAGTGATTTCTACCATTACCTTAAAGCTCACGTCTAGATGGCATTTATGTGGTGTGAAGATAAGAATTGCATTAGTTTTAACAAATCATGACACGGACTCTATAAAATCAAACTTTCTTCATTAATGTAAGCTGAAACAGCACAATAGTGTTCAAGAATACCTAGTGGAGATGCTTCATTCATCTTCCAGAACTTGTTAACTCACTTACTGCCCTGGTGGCAGATGCAGCAGCTTGAAATGTGCATTGCCACAGTTATAATCAATTGTTGGATGTTGTTACAGGCAGATGCCAAAAAGTAGAACGCACAATTTTAATCGTGTTGTGGACAAGTTCTACTGATGTGTTTTTATGTTGATTAACCTGTAATAGTTTAATTTCCAAGTTTACAGTTTTATTGAAGTAACTTTAGAAACTTTATGAAATGGCAAAGATGAGTGTGCATGTCATTATGTGCCACAAAGATAATAGTAACAGTGTAGTTATTGTGTGACCTAAAAAGTCATTTGATATGTCTTCTAGTTTTAACTCAGAAGAAATTGTATTTAAGCTTTGCTCACTTTTTAAAATTGGTATGTGTTAAATGAGTATTAACAGCAGGTTAGGAATGTTGCTTGAATTACATTATAGTTTGTGGTGTTTACTACCTCTCTGCTCTTAGTGCATTGTTTGTCTTTATTATGACAAACATAGGACAGTTACAGAAAGTAACTATTATTACTTATGTGAAAGTTGTCAGGTTTTGTTAAAGCGAAATAAATATAATTCAGAATCTACTAAACTGAGCCCAGGTTAGCACTTGTTAGTTTAACTTGAATTTTTACTAGTATTGTCGCTATTAAAATACTGACAATAATGTTAAGCAAAATTGTTGATGTGTCAATTTTTCATATGTTTATGCTGTCATGATCATTGGAGTTACTGAAGACTAGTTTAAGAATGGTTAACATTCCTTTCATCACTACATTGTGGACTTCATAATGTAAAATAGAATAGTCCAAGTAATTGTTGTCAAATTTAGTGATATATAAATTATCAAATGATATTACTGTGCTGTTTTGGTTAATAACTAGACTTGGAAAACATGCTTTTAAAGGTTAATATTTTATATCTTTATATTTTGATGGGAATAATAGTATCATTTGTAATTAATTGATGTTTGTTATTGAAATATTTATTTCTATGGAACCGAGTAATCGAACAGAAAACCCCAGTGAAAGACTTCCGTGTAGTACCTGGCTAAGTTGCTCTCTGATCAGTTTGGACTTGTAGAGAACAGCATCCTCTTTACCTCTCCATCAGTCACACAAACTTAAGTGCACTTCTTTATCATTAGTGCCAAACTAGCATTACTTTCCACCGATCACATTACTCTTACAGTGAATGTGCATTGAATCATTGCCATTTTCTTGTTCACAATCCTCACATTCTACATACCACAGAAAATCAGGTCATCATTCACTTTTTGTATTGAAAAGTTTGTAATAGGTATATTAATGTTTAAAATTTTGAAATTAAAAGAGAAAACATGTTGGTTTCCCTTCCACACCCTGTCTTCCAAGTTTTATTCCTTTGTTTTTATTTTTAACCCCATGATTATAAACAGAGTGGCCAGTTACTAAAGCCATAACCGTTAATTTTTACTGTGGAAATAGAGAAACTTAGCTGCTTCCTGTGCAGCCTATTCTGTACATGACTTGTATTAGTTTGTACATAGATTTTCGCATATGTACATAGCATAATTGTTTTTGTTGTCTGATGCAGCCTAGTTGCTTGTTGTTGTTTATATTACTTAAATGTGACTTGTTATAGCTGTGTTGTACAGTTTGTTGTTCTTCCGAGGTAGAAGTACCTGTAGAATATGAACAGAATTTTTCTGTATCTTTTTAATGTTATTGTGGGCCTAGCCTTATTTCTTTATGTAATACTTTTAGTGTCCATGTGCACGTTGTTGCACTACAATTGGTGAACTGAGAGTGCTCATTCTCCAATAAAATGTTATTGTTTTTATTACTGCTGTTTATCAAAATTTTGTGTCTTATTACTTGTGTACGAAAAGCAAATATAAAAGATAATGCACAAGAATAGAATTATCCCTAAAATATGCCTCATACAAGACTCAAAACTTAATACTAGCATTAAAATGGGTGAGGATAAAAGTTTAATTTTTGGTTAAAATATTTTCAGAATAACGTTATCAATTCCTGAACCCATAACTATACATGAATTGTCAGATTCTTGATGGATTTGAAAACTTTAAGAGATTATGCACATCCAGCTTGTGGATGTGGCTGCATTTCATTCTCTACAGCCATTAAGTGCAGTTTTCTCTCAACAATCGTTCTCTGAACATTAAATGCCTGTAAATTTAGTAAAAGACCCACATATTTGTGTAGGTATGGGCATGGTTAAGCTGTGGCCCTCAAGTGTGAGAGAGAGCCATACCCTGTGCAGGTGTAGAACATGCTGAATGACCTTGACGGGAGGATACTATCTGTTTCCCAACTGTTGTTCCACTGAGTCCCTTTCCCCAACCTTCTCTGAGCCTTTGGGGTGCTTGTGACGTAAGCATTTAGCCCATTGTGTGAAAAAAATTCTGCTCAGAGGTAAAACAACCCCCCCCCCCCCTCAAATCCAGGTATATACATATATAGTCCATAATTAGACATTTTGGAATGAAACAAGGCTGGATCTACGGGGGGTGACATTTCCCGCCCCTTGAGAATGCTAGTATGTGTAATGGAGGCAAAAATTTATTAAACTTGTGCATATTTCCCGCATTTCTCAAAACGTTTTTTTTTGCAAACTTCTAAAGCGAAGGGACAAATATTACACTACAATGAAATCTAGTCTTTTTTTTTTTCTGGCTCGATTGCATCCCTTCAAATCCCCCTCCCCACTTAATTTTTTTCTAGATCCGGTCCTGGAATGAATAATTTTTACTACTTCATAACGTATTGCTTCAATTGTTTTCAAACGGGCATGAAAAAAAAATTGTATTGAAATGCTTACATAGTTTCCACTAAATTATTTTGAATGTGATTCATTATCTCTATTGAAAAACTGGAAGAATGAACATATTGCCTCTGGCGAATATAGGATGCTCGTTTTCACAGAAAATTTTTTCATTTTCCAAATTTTGCTCCCTTTAACAGTGGTAATTCGTACTAATGGGTGATTAGAAAATGTAAATAGTAATATATTATCCCTATGAAACGCCTAAAGCATGTCTCATTTATCCCTTGAAAAAGTTGGATTTTCTTATCCGTAGGGTTATGGAGCAAATCATCCAAGTGTGTATAAAATATATATTTATTATTACGATATTGAAATATATTTAACATTTTAAAATTAAATACTAAATTGATAAAAAATATGGAGCAACCGGTCGAATTTTAATTTAAATACATATGAATTCCATTTTTTGTCAACACATCACCAGTCATCTGATACTTCAGCTTTCACATTTTCTGCATTTGCCATTTGGAGGATTTTAAAACTATGAATCATTTTATTTCTTTAGTACCTATTCAACTCAAAATTATTCATTAATCTCTCAAAACAAAAGGCTGCGTTTTTTCACCCACCCTATTAGTGAAAATAATTTTCAATTTATCTCTAAGAACATACTTATCGCATAAAACCCAAATATTGCGTTTTACCACCCCCTTTGGGGATAAATCAATCAAAATCATTGCTGTCAATGCAAACTTCATTATATTTGCATTTCACAATCAAAATTTCTAACGTAATTACATCGCTTGCAATATTTGAAATTTCGAAATTTTAAAAATTTTCACCGTTAGAGAGCGCAGTTTTTGCTTTTGGCAGATTCCTGAAGTAGGAATCGTAATATTTCGTCAATACCTATCTAACTCAAAAGAATTTTTATCTCTAAGAAAAGTTCGATGTCTACTGAGGACGGGCGGATGACAAAGAAACATTTGCTCTTTTTTTTCTGAAAACGAGCTAAAAATAATGTAAGAGTAGCACAGGAATAAATAAAAATAGTAGTGATGATATTGAAAACATTTCTAGTCTTAGGAGGTAAACATGAGGTTGGACTTATAGTGAGAAATCGCTAGTCGCACGGAACGAGGCCTCTGGACGGGAAAAAAATGTCATGCTACTGTCATGGTTTTATGTTAACAAAATTCATGGCCAAGCTTAAGTTTTGGGACAATTGGTTGCGACACACAAATAAAGAAATTTCTAATAGGGAGAGAGAAGCTGATTGTTCACCATCTGTTTCATTCGTTAAGCTATAGAAAAAAATTCCGAGCTGTTTCTTTAAAGAGTTGTATATTAAGTTTGACAATAAATTTTGCAAGGGGCCCTCCCGTATCGTAAGAACTATCAAATAAGTAAGGATTGAAATCTTGAAAAAGAAACCGAATTTCTTTAATCAGAGCCCGGGCCCCCATATTGCAGCTGCGTCCTTGAAAACAAGTTCCAGTCCACCCCTGCTTCACTCCGTAGTAAAATTAATCTTGATAACGTAATCAACTCACAAATAGTAACACGAAAAATCAAATTTCCAAGCAGTAGTGGGGCGGGGGTGGCTCAGTCGGTAGCGCGCCAGGCTCGTAATCTGTAGTTCCCAGGTTCGAGTCCCAGCTGGGACAGCGTTGAGATTTATCTCCGCAAAATTTCCCGCCCTGCCCACGGTCAGAAGGGACACCGATGGGCTTGGAAAGGCCGCCATCCGTCGGATGGGACGTTAAGCCGTGACCCCGTGTGCGGGAGAGCCATACCCTGTGCACGTTAAAGAACGCTGGATAGCCTTGACGGAAGGCTACCATCTGTCTCCCAACAGATGTTCAGTGGGTCCCCTCCCCCAACCTTCTCTGAGCCTTCGGGGTCCATGTGACCTGGCCATTTAGCCCATGGTGTGCAAAAAAGTGCCGCTCAGAGGTAAAACAACCCAATCCAAGCAGTAGTATTTACTGTGTCACTCAAAAGTGTTATAGAACTAGACTATAACAATCTTGTGTAACATTGTAAATAATACAGGCAATTTATTAGTGAGAGAGAATTTTCGAAAAAAGAAAAAAATGGAGGCTGAGTAGTGTTTAATAATCTTATTACCAGTGGGGAAAGTAGATTTTATTTCTTACCGGTACGCTTCGAAGCATAGCTATGTGTGGAAAATCACGCAGGAAGTCACTCCAATGAAGTCATCTTACAGGGGTAATAATGTGAATTGTATGGTAATTAAAAAATTACCGTTCTCAGTATTTCTATTTCTCCGTATGTTTTCCGAAAAGAGAGAACGATTTAGGGATTTTTAATGTGAAATAAATATTAATATACCTGAATATTTGATGATTCCATTATATTCGCCGATTACAGCCTTATTGGAAGAAATAAAAACCAATTCTTAGAAGTAGGATTGTTATGTAGTATAGTGTTTTTAATCTATTTAGTTCTTAAAATTAAGCAAATTTTTCAGAAAGAAAAATAAACTTTTCATTTATATTTTAATTTTCTTTGTTCAACTTGCAAATTCCAAACCCAGAATATCAAATTTAAGCACTGTTTTTTAGAATAACATACGTAAATTATACATTCAGAGAAACTTTTAAAATTTGTCAAGTGTAATCAATGATTACACTTGACGAAGTACGGAAATTTCGCATCTGCGATATCCGCGACAATGGATGGAAAATTGGAAGATTCCCGAGTCCAAAATGTGGTAGGAAAAAAGCGACTTTTGCCAAAGTTACAAAATCTGAAATATCTGGATCTTTCAGTGTTAAAACTAATTCTCTTAATCTTTAGCACAACATTTCTTAAGCTTCAGTTGACCAGGTAATGGTCCGACCCAATTTCGGCTCCCCTGTATGATCTGATATTCCTACCGAACTAGCCCATTTGCTGCTTATTAAAATGTAATCTATCATATTCCTATGCAACACCTTCAGGTGAAACCACGTGTATATATAAATGTTATTTTCGTTCTGCAAGTCGCATTGTTTTAACAGTTTCGAGTTGTTTTGGTCGTCCGATATAGCCAGTTTTTTGGGGGGTTGTTTGGGTTGGGTTGTTTTACCTCTGAGCGGCACTTTTTTGCACACCATGCTAAATGGCCAGATCACATGGACCCTGAAGGCTCAGAGAAGGTTGGGGGAGGGAACCCACTGGAACAGCTATTGGGAAACAGCTGGTAGCCTCCCGTCAAGGCCATCCAGCGTGTTCTTTAATGTGCACAGGGTATGGCTCTTCCGCACACTGGGACACGGCTTAACGTCCCATCCGACGGACGGCGGCCTTTCCAAGCCCATCGGTGTCCCCTACTGACCGTGGGCAGGGTGGAGAATTTTGCGGAGATAAATCTCAACGCTGACCCAGCTGGGACTCGAACTTTTATTTGGGGGTAATTGATTCCCTACCAGTCTGCTATGAAGATATCATTAATTGTTCTTGCAACCGCCCACATCACATGATCTATTCAATAACATAATTTTTTGCAGTGTTAAGTAATATTTATGCACAAATTAACAAGTTAAGTACAAGTTAACAACTTTAAAATTTATGCGCAATTGGTGGTGCAGTGGCATAGTGTGGCCTCGCGGTGACACTGCTACAGCTAAGGTCCTGGTTCGAATCCTGGTGGTGGCATGCTTTTTTTCTCCTGCGTTGACCTTCTATAAGAAAACCTGTGCAAGCTAGGGGTATCTTCTAGGATTCTCATAAAAAAATTACGCTATCACAAAAAATAATAACGTACCAACATAATGCAAATTTCTGTCGAACGATAACATAAAAGGAACATGCATAGTGGGTGTCCGCTTACCGTGATTTTTCTTTGGAATGCATTAAAAAAAAAACATCAAATCCGCCCGATCGTGATTTTTCGAGCGAGGCGAAAAATATGTTTCTCCAGTTCAAACGATTGAAACTTCGCCACGACAGAGCATCCAAGGCTTGTTTAGGATGAGCCATATGTATTTAATGGTCTATAAATGGTAGCTAGGTAGTCACTGGAAGGAGAGCTATGCACCAATCCCCTCTGATGATGAATAGAACCGGCCAGGCCTAGCACCTAATGTCCGACCCCGCCTTCTCGTGGTGCAGACCGTTAGTACCTTTCAAAAGAGATACTCTCTTGTGGAAGTGAACGGAAGGGGAGGGCTGCCAGATTAGTGTGGCCAACGGATCTGGACAACTACGGCTACATTTTTTTTCTACCCTGCTGAGGAGTGGTCAACCACACAGGGTCCTGGTGTTAACCATATAAACCCACTGGACTGGACAGATATATGGCTCTGAGCTTGATTATGGATCCTGATTTTGCTGCACTGGTGGGCTTCTGTGGAGGGAAAATCTTCCGCTGTGTTTTCTGTTTGTGGGTTGACAGCCCCAAGTGAATAGATTCACAGGATATGTTTATCAGCTGGTTGATAATCCTGAGCATCGCAGGCACCTGAACTCTTTGCTTCTATTGGCATCGTCAAATTCTACATTGGAGGAAGTCTTCCAGTGTAGATGGCTTCAGCCTTTAGTGGTGGGGGAACGGGTCTTTGCTAATTCCCCCACCACTAAAGGCACCACTAAACCATTTTCTACCATAGTCTACCGCTAACCATTTTCTCTCCATAGGTAGTTGTAATGTGGGGACTCTGCACAGAGCTTTTTCTCTTGATGTCCTCGCACAAGAATTCCACAGTTATAATTTAGATATTCTCGGCTTGCAAGAGACCAGATGGACAGATAAAGGTCAGATTCTTAAAAATAATCTTAAATTTCTCTTTTCAGGGAGGGACGACAATAAGCATCACCAAGGCGTGGGTCTGCTTCTCAGCAGACACGCTAGTGATGCTCTTCTAGGATATGAGTGCATTAATGAAAGGTTTCTTACAGCAAAATTTCAGACAAGCGTTAAAGACTTGAATGTTATCTGCTGTTATGCCCCCATTGAGGATGCCGATGAAGATGAGAAGGATAGGTTTTATGAACAACTTCTGAATATTTTGAATTCTGTCAAGAAAGGAGATATTACCGTTGTTCTTGGTGACTTCAATCCCAAAGTTGGTACTGACTCTGACCTCTGGGGAAGAGTGATAGGCCCTTTTGGTATTGGTAGCTGCAATGGGCAATGTCTCTTACAGGTAAATAAACTCAATGGATTCAGAATAACTAACACTTATTACAAACACCGCAACATACATAAGTACTCATGGGTTTCACTTGATGGGCTGCATAAGAATATGATTGATTATATATTAATTAACAGCAAATGGGCTAGTTCTGTTAGGAATACCAGGTCATATAGCAGAGCTGAAATTGGATCTGACCATTACCTTGTTAAAAGTGTCTTGCAACTTAAACTTAAAAAGTGTTGTGCTAGGTTTAAAAAATTTACTCTTAATACTGAAGCTCTGAAAGACCCTGTTATAGCCAAAGCTTATCATGATAGGTTACTTAGTCATTATGACAGTTATGGTACGCTTACTACTGAAGTTGAGCAAGAATGGGATCATTTTAAACAGGCTTTTTTGGATACTAACAGTACTCTTTTAGGAAAAAAGGAGCAGAGGAGACAGAATTATCTGAGTGATAAGGCACTTGAGCTTATTTCGGAAAGAAAGATCTGCAGGAATGTCCTTAATCAATACCCTACTAATCCTAATATAAAGCATTACAGAGAGCTTAATAAACGTGGAAAGGATCAGTTAGCTGCTGATAAGAATCTTTGGCTTGATGGCTTGGCTGACAAAGGTGAGGAAGCAGTTAGACAGCACAACAGCAGAGAGCTGTACGAGATAGTTAACGTTTTGTGTGGTCTCAGGACAGACTTGCTTGGAGAACTAAATTGCATGGTCTGGTTGGACCTCCGTAGCCCATGGCTGCTTGAGGATGATGATATGTATTTATCGTGAATGAGATGACGAAACAGAAACTTGCGAAATCTTATTCCTTTTTTAAGAAGAATGTGAAGAATTTGTCTCTTCCATATCAGGCATCCACAATTGTTTTACTCTTCATCGAGTAAATAAACTGTGACTCCATAGATGGAGATGTTTTTTTTAAACAAAATGATATATAAAATATTTTTCACTTAATTTTTATTACTATAATTTTTCAATTCAAATGCAATGGATAGTTGTATCAAAAAGTGTTTTTTTTTTTGAGCAGATATTAAAAAAACAGACTATTTTAATTTGTCTTACCGACACGTCTTTTGGTCCCAATTAATCACGGTAAGCTGATACCAGCTACATTAGATTTTGCATTATGCTATCACAGTGCGTCATATAAAGTGATTGATTGCTAAAATTGATTTCTTTTTTCAAAAATTATATGAATTAATCTTAACAAAAAAATTAATTAATTTTCTATTCTCCTTCCCTCAACCTTCAAATTCTTTAGTTAAATTTGTGTAGTTCTGTGCCCAATCGTCACCGTTAAATTGCCTTCCATGGTTTTCTCAGAAATGTTAGAATTTTCATTTGAGCAGAACATAAAATTATTTACTAAATATATTTAGAAAACGAAAGCATAAAACATGAATATATAAGTATTCACAATAGATCGATTAAGAGTTAAAATAAGAAATGAAAATCACGATTTCCCCCCCCCCCCATTTTTCTGCCTCTGGTGTAATTAAGAACCGAAACTGGACAACTGCAGCGGATGTTGAACGTACATTGTCCGAGAACACTTACGACTTCCAGAGAGACGGTTTTTGGTTGGTGTTTCAAACAGGGTTAGTTTTTTAAACTCATTAGTTTCAACTAAAGAAGTAAATTGTAATAGTGTAATTAAAATTCGGAGAATCTTTCGTAAAAAAAGATCCGTTTTTTAATTAAATATTCAGGTAAAAGAACATTAAAATGCAATAGAAATGGTTAATTGTACTACTACTACTGAAAAATGTCTTACTGGTACGGCGTGTATCAGACTACTTTCACCACTGTAGATACTATAGATGACTATAGGACATTGTATGTCGTTTGGTATTTAGAGAGTTCAGGAAATTGGAATATTTCAAAGGAGCGAATCCAGTTTAAATAACTGATGTGAAACGTTAACTTAGATAGGTTAAAATGAATGCAATAATTATTATACTAAACATTAGTAAGTTGCGTATGAAAATTTTAAGTAGATCACATATTTTTTTTAATTTTCATCAATTATAAATGTTTTTTTTGCAGAACGAGACAAGATTTTCCTGTAAAAAATTGAAGAAACCCACTTAAGGAGGCAACATAATACTAATAAAAAAATAATAAATACCCCCTCAAGCAGCTGCTTGCCACAGAGGTCTGACAGGAGCCTGTCAGTTTATATGCCACAGTAGAAGGTCTGAGAGGATGGCAGGACCTCAGCAGAAAAACAACACGAACATCCATGCCTTATCCATGGCTTTACCGGGACTGATACAATACAGATAATGATCAGTACAAGAGCATGACAATCTAATTAATATGAAACATTACAAGTACGCAGTATATACAGGGTGTCTCAAAAATATAGGTACAAACTTTTAGGGAGGTAGATAACATCTAAAGGAATGAGAATTGCATAGGAACCAATAACAGGAAACGTCACCGTAAGTCAATAGGCGGCGCTGTGCATCAGTGCGCTAGTTGGCGCATTATAGCCTCAGATGCTAATGCGCCATAAAACCCTAAACAACCAACCAACCAATCAGTGTGCTAGAGGGGAAATTTCGGATTTCTTCATTCGAGCGGTAGTCGGCTGACGAAGAGCATGCAAAGGTATTCGAACAGGGAGCTGGCAGACATGCACTTAGTGTATGGAATAGCTGAGGGCAACGGACGAGCCGCTCAACGAATGTATCAAGAACGCTTCCCACACAGACATGTACCGGGCCACCGTTTGTTTGCGCGTACTCCGTTGGTGTCACACAATGCATCGCGTCTCATGCTGGAATCTGCTGTAATATTATGAAATGTATCATCTAGTACGCCATTTGCAGTGGCGGCTCGTAACTAAAATTAGTGGGGGTGCTGCTCCAGAAAATTTTTACCCTTTGTTTTAAAATTGTGTAAAAGGAAACAAACATGTATAAAAAGAAAATTTATTCACAAACTTGATAAAATCCTAAAAGAACAAAATCAAACTTTTTTACTTATTTTAACCTAAATTGTTACAGTTCAAGCTTAATCTATTCATTTAAAAATGAAATGCATTCTTCTTGTTTTAATTTGCGCGAAAAGATCAATAATGAATCAAATAGAATAGCTGGAAGCAGGATAATAATCTAATTCTACACTTTATCACATTCAAGAATATGGTACACGTTTTTTAAGCACAACACACGCGGAGTAAAAAAAAACTACCTTCAACCAGCACGCCAGGGTAGCACTGCGGGAATGACAGTGCTCTCTCTCCCTTGCAGCCTTGCGTGTATCTTCCTATGTGCGCATGCGCACAACAGTCAAACACCTCGCCGCTAGTACTGTGAAGCGCACAGTTCCATACAAAGATTTTTGTATCTTTTTCATAAACTGGGGGATGGCTACTGACATTAAGCTTAAGGATTATGTATTGTACAAGTATAAAGAAAGAATTGAATAAAAAAGGACTCATTATATTAAATGTTATCGATAATATCAAGTTGAAATTGGGGGTGCTGCAGTTCCACAGTACCTATGCGCGAGCCGCCACTGTTCATACACTATCTTCAGGAAGGTTACAATTATCGACTACTTATTTTTTCGAAGCAGAGATTGAAGGTTTCAAGATCGTAATAAAAGTTACAAAACCATTTTATTCTACGACTTGCACTCATAATAAAGATTCTGAGAACACATCACTTTATTCTGCAAGAGAGGAATCATTCTGCAATGCTCGTTTTTGTAACGCTCTCAGATGTTAGACTCTAAATAGATCTAAGTTCACCAATCAGGAGATATAGTTTCACCATTGCACGGAGTTTCTGCATGCTTTTTAATCCTAGGAACAACACCTTGCCACAGTTCTTGCACACTGAACGGAATCCTTTCCCCCATTTGGCGTTTTCTGAATCCTTTCCAGACTTGATCACTCTTTCTACCATTTCTTCACTAGAGTAAAAATCCACAGTATCCAGTTAACAACCTACACGGCTATATCTGTCAACAACGTTCTACTTAACTGAATCGAGAAAGGTAAAATAATGATTATCTGAAAAACTGTATAAAATATTGGAGAAGGAAAATACATCTTTAGTAAACTTTTCACAAGTATAGTGACTTTTCGACGAGATTTGGCAATTCCTAGTGCCAATCTGTTGAACTTTGTAAAGTGTTAGCTTCTTTTTGCAACGAGCAACTGACAGATAGATAGCATGTTTATTCTTGAACATCCGATTCACAGAAACAAACATGAAAACATATACACATAAACATACGCATACGTACGCACGCACATACACGCAACGCATGCACGCACGCCCTGTTTTTTGTTGGACACTGCTCTTTTATCTCCTTAGCCATTTCGAGCAAAGCAATGTTGGTGCGGTATTGGCCATTTATAGTCATTTTTTCAGGTAAGATGTCCACTGCTACCACTCCTTGGGAATTGAAACAATTGTTAATATCCACTTCCTGGTGCGAAAGTCTTGTCGCAGAATTTGGGGACGAGGTTCATCATCCGCAACCCAAACATAATTGTCTTTCTGGGAGCTGTATAGTAATAAAAGCACGCCTCATCAGCTGTGACAATGTCTGTTAACCTTTTGGGGCCACTAGGTTCAAAAATTGCCAAGATCTCCTTGCACGAATCGACTCTAGCCCTTTTTTTTTGAAACAAGTGTTGTAAATAGGTTGTAATAGGTAATTTCGAAAACAGTGTTATGAATTTGTTGTGGAACGGTTGACAGCTGTCAGTAGACATACCGTCACAGCTGTTAGAAGCCTACCGTCAAAGCCATTCAGCGTGTTCATTAAAATGCACAGGCGATGGTTCTCCCACACACGGGGCTACGGGTTGACGTCCCATCCGACGGAAGGTATGGGAAATACCCATGGTTGTCCTCCACTGGCCGACGGCACGGTTGTGATGGTGTTGGTGGCGTAGGGTGGACCTAAAACTCACCTCTGGCCCAGCTGGGCAGGGTATAATGGTGTTTTCCATTCAGTTTTGTAATTCAGCTACTTAGTTGTATTTTTCAGTAATTCTTGTGAGTTTTGTTTGGCATATGCATATTTTTTCAAATGCATGTTCTAATTTTGTTGGGTAGTTATATTTTACAATAAGTGTCGTTTTTTCTTGTATAATTGTATTTTACAGAAGGTGCTATGATTTGTTGTGTAATTGTACTTTCTAATTAGTGGTGTGATTTGGATTTAAGTGTATTTTCACCAGAGCCTCATTAGCCATCAAGAGCTGATAATTTCCCGATTGATGATTAAGTGATTTTAGCTCTGTTGGAGGGAACATAAGAGTAAAAGAAATAAGGTCGTAGTTTCGATACTTTAAGTAAGAAGGAGAAATTATCAGCCCTTGATGTTGCCCGCCTCTCACTGCGTGGAAGTTGAGGTTGGATTTTGAGAGGCCCCACCACCCACCACTCTATGCTCGTCTGTTGGTTTTTGCGACGCATAGAACCTGAAAGACAGAGAGAAGAGTCCGTTAAAACATTGGAAGGACGTTTTGCTTATTCGTATAAGGATAATATATTGCTAAACTTACAAAATATAAACTTGTAACGAGGCAAAAAGTAGGACGAAATATAAAGCTTGGATATAACTTGTTATTAAATGCATTGTGCATGAAATCCTTATCCAATAAAGCAATAAAAAATAGAAAAAGTAGAGACAAAACGAAAGTTAGGAAAAACACTAACAATGGGTTCTGTCGTAAAATCTTAGACACCCCCTCGACAATTTTTCTTATTTCTGGAGTTCCAATGCGATAGATGGAATTATCACTGGTACTATCCTGAGCACTGCGAAATGATACTATCCTAATGGTCTTTAAAAAACTTGGTGAGCTCTTTCCTCAGCCTCAAATTGTAAACACTTGATTTTCATCGCAAAATTACGAAATCTGGCTATTTGAACTATTATGACCACTCGGCGAGCTTGTAAAATATTTCGATTCATTTAAATTTTCTGATTCTTTAATTGAGAAAAGTCAAGAATTTTGTCCACAGGTCAGGGAGGGTTATTAATTTTTTTTAGCGCTCTGTTCCTACTCGGTGACTCTTTAAATCATACTCTGATAAAGATATCACAAGAGAATTCAACACTTTTGCTGAAATTCGATCACTTTAAAATCTTTCGATAAAGAGAATAAAATACCAGATTTTCAACACTCTACATAAACTGACTCTTTAGTATTAGGGCAATTCAATCAGTGTTCCCAACTGAACGAATTTTTCACAGAACCTGGATTAATTGTTCTTATTCTTAGATACGTTAAAGCAAATATATCAATTTATAGCTAGCCTTTGAAATATTTCGGAGAGTTATTCCAGTGAAAATATTTAAAAAACGGAATTTTCGTTAGTCATTATGCTGGATCTGAAAGCTTATTTGTAGAATAGTTTTTAAAAAAGTAATGTTTCCATTATGTTTAATAATAACAATATTGATAAAAAAAATGGTTCATTTGAAACAAAATGCCGAAATAAATTCTTCCATTAAAACTAATGAAATGAATTGCCACATACAGACAGGCGAAATTCTAAATTGATCAAATGCTTTCAATGTGAAATATTTTTGTTGAATTACAACATCCAGAATAACAATTTCCCCAATTCTGTCGTTGAAGACCATGCAACAATTTACCTCTTGAGGTTCTTTATAGGGCATCTGTCTGGTTATCAGATTTTTAAGACAATTTCTTGGTTTGAGGATACAAAAGCTCTTTACAATATTCTCTTATTCAATTTAAATACAATTTTTACCAATGATTTTATGCCTTCCAGCTAAACATGCCAACTGTCTTCGCCCATTGACATTAGTAATACAAATTAGGAAAACTATGAAACCACCTTAGCAAATGCTAAAATTAAATAATTTGTTTTTCAGCAAGAAATCAAAGTTGCCGAATCATTACCTTTCTTTAGATCAACCTTTCGTTGGCAAGAGAGGGGACGGCATTAGGAAGCTTGTCTTTACCCTCTACAACTGGGATGTTGGATCGATTCCCAGGATCTATCAGTGGATACTTTTTCTTCACTTTCAATCCAGACTTCAACTGTAAAAGATCAAAGTATTGAATCATAGCAGAAAATAAAAAAAGCATCATGGTATAAAAATAGTCTGCAAAATTCTGATGCATAAGGTAAAAAGAATTGATACGCTTCCCTCTTGAAATTGTAAAATCTAAAAAAAGAGAGAAATTGTAATATTAAATCTGAATATAGATAATCGAAACACACTCAGTGTCCATTAAATTATGATCACTGCACTTCATGTTAAGGTTCGTAATCTGCAGTTTCCATGTTCGTGTCCCAACTGAACCAGTGTTCAGATTTATCTCCGCAACCCCCCCCCCCCCCCCCCCCCCGCACTGCCCACGGTCAGTAAGGGACACCGATGGGCTTGTAAAGGCCGCTGTCCGTCGGCTGGGGGAGCCATACCTTGTGCATTTTAAAGACCACACTAAATGGCCTTGACGGGAATCTGTCCTAATAGCAATTCAGTGGGTCCCCTCCCCCAACGTTCTCTTATTCTTCGGGGACCTTGTGACCTGGCCATTTAGCCCATTGTTACAAAAAAAAGTACCGCTCAGAGGTGAAACAGCCCAACCCAACTTCATGATAAGGGAACGGAAATCTAAATTGGATGCTTTATAACTTCTAAAATAAGCTTTTAATGGTAAAATATCCCTCGTGGTAAATTGCAGCATTTAAAAACTACATTTAACTAAATCTCGATTTCCAAAATTATGCATTCATTATTTAAATAGTTGCGAAAGTTTAAACATTGAACAACAGCAACGCGAGACAAGAATTTACCTAAAAAGTTTAGATCTTTTATAAATAAACATTATTTTAAATCCTTTAATAAGAAAAGTGAACATTATAAAAGTTTATGTAATATTTTCAATCTTTCTTCAATTTTGTATAAGTTCCTTACGATTGCATTACTGATATTAATTATTCACACTGTCATAACTCTCTATATACTGAATGAATAATTACGAAAATTGAGGTTTAGATAGACGTAGTTAAGACCTGCAGTTTATCATCAGTGATGGTTAGAGAGGGCTTGGCTACTGATCGGAGGGACCTGGGTTCGAATCCTGGGTAAGACATGGATGTTTCTCTGCCGAGGTGTCGCTTTCCTCACAGACTTCATTCTTCACGTCTGCTTGAGGAATTTTTTCTTATGCTTAATTTTACCATAAAAAGCTTATTTTAGAAGTTATGGTGAATCGAAACTTTTGCATTGCCATAACATGGAGAGGAATGGCCATAATTCAACGAACACTGAGTGTATAGCAAACATCAGATTTGTCAGATCTACACTAAACCAGACGTTCAAGACAAAAATCACATGCGTTATATTCATTGTGTCTAATGTTGCCAACTCTGGCAATAAATAATAAATGGACAGCATTACAACAGTACTATTGAGAAACGAACTCGTAAAGAATCACGAGAAACAAAACCATTATCAATGAACTCACCAGTTTTTTCAGAACTTTTCTTTTGAAGAAAGACTGCGACAAATAGGTTTTATCTCCGAGTCGTTGCTCGGGATCTTTCAACAGCAGCTTTCTTACAAGATCTTGTCTACTTGCATCTAAATCGAGTGGAAAGTCAGTGCGCCCTGCTGCTATTTCTCTAAATGCAAGCTTCCTGCAGGCACTGTCGTTGTCCTTAAGACCGAGGAGTTTTAATTTGTACTTACAGGGGGAAATTCCATATATCAACTGATACGCAGTTATGCCTAAAGAATAGTAATCAGCAGCAAATGAGTATGGTTTGGCATTCTTTTCCACACGATGAATCTGTACTTCAGGAGCCACGTAGTATGGTGTGCCACAATAACCTTTAAATGAAGTACCAATGGCAGACAATCCAAAATCTATTACTTTTATCTTGCATAGATCATTTATCAATACGTTGTCACCTTTGATGTCTCTGTGAATAATATTTTTTTCGTGAAGGTACTTCAATGCCATTCCCATCTGTCCCAAAATTAAATGAATTACATCTGTATTGATACGATACAGGGTAGGAAATTGCCTTAAGGTGACACTTTGGAAATGCTGAAAGAACAGAAAGTGCTTCTGCACATCTGAAGAAACTTGGTAATTAACATAATTATCATACTGGACACAAAGAGGATTCTCTTTTACAGTTTGCAGGATTTTAAGTTCGTTCTTTACCATCTCATCAGTGCTGGTCTTCCCTGAAATTACTTTTGCTGCCAGATCGATTCCCCGTTCTAAATCTCGAACTAAGTACACGCATCCAAAGCCTCCTGCTCCTAATTGAGACAGCGATACCATTTTTGTTTCGATGTATTTACTGCTACTAATCTTTCCCCGTCTTTTTGGATAATCCGGAAACTGTTTCATTTTAGTTTCATCAATTTCCTCTATTGGACATGGACATGTGCATTCAATCCTCTCAAATATAGCTTGCTTTCTCAGGAAGCATCTAGACTTACACCTTTTGGCATGCTGTTTAGAATCATCGGGTCGAGAATCTTCTATTAGTTCATTACCATCGTCGTCCTTTGTAAATGGCCTGCAGCAAAACAACGATGGAATGCCGCCATTCGCTCTCTTTTTGCGAGAGAAACGGGACCTGAACCAGTCCCTCAATCTGCGGAATGTCATTACTATGTCCCCTCTCTAAAGCATATATATCTTATGCACTTTATAACACTTTAATTGACTTTGCCTTAACGAAACATATCTCATATCACATACTAATCATGCACATACCTCTCATCTTGTCAGAAAATCGAAATCGATTGAATCGGAGATCAGCTGGGAGCAGCAATGGTATCCCTGGCGACCATTGTTAGGCGAAACTTTCTTTGTTGACAAAGAAAACTAATTTGTTACGATATTACGGCATTGTTACTAACTGAAGGAAATACAGCCATATTATTCTAAACCGCTTATTTGCGTATTTCGGAAAAAAGGAACATAAAATCACATTATTAGGATATAGTTTCGTAAATAAATATAAATAAGAAATTAAACACTCCGGTGAAATGTTGATCATAAAAACATTTTTCTGATATTATGTGAAGCAGTTTCTGTGGTTTATTTTTAAATCACACTTAAGTTTTAAAAGTTACCATTTATATGAATATCATTGCCATTAAATATTCAAGAAAAATGTAGAAAATGAATGAATCGTATTTTTTAATTCAATATTGTAATGTAAGAAGTATTAGAAAAAAAATTGATGAACCTTTAATAATTTTGGAATTTTGTTAATTAATAATAATTGAAAAAAAACTGAAATCTATTAAGGATTTAAAGATTAAACTATGTAATATTCCTGGGCACACCCAATCTATAAAAAATAAATAAAGTGGGGGGGGGGGTCGACAAAAAACTCAATCGAAAGGAAAAACACACAGGGGGGGGGGACTCTTGAATTTAATTGCAGTATAACATTTTCCCCTCCGTTTTAGTGGTACAGTCGCTCGAAAAAATATTCGAACACTATAGTTGATTACAGAATTCAGAAAAAATATCTGGCAACGATTTTTTTTAGAAATGAGTGATCTGGCAACCTCCGTGTCACGTGACACAAAGGCTGACAGATCACTTATTTCTAATTTTTTTTAACAAATTTAAAAAAAGTTAAACTAAAACATTTTTTTTAAAAATGGTTGCCAGATATTTTTTCCAAATTCTGTAATCAACCATAGTGTTCGGATACTTTTTTGAGCGACTGTACAGCAATCCCTTGATTAGGGCTGCCCTTTTGCGTCTAATTTCTAATTGATTCAGCAAAACAGAGTACTAAGTGCTAGGCGAGCGACGTATTTCCGTTAAAAAATATGTTATTTAGGTAAGTTCCGGACATTCCGATTGGTTGTTTCCATAGTTACGTTGTTAGTAGCGCAGGTAAAAACTTATAGAGCAGTATGGAACACTGTTGAAACATTTTAACCTCCATCTTTGAAATTTCTGGATCTCCACTTGCAGCTTCTCCCTGGATTAATCCACTGCACGAAGTGGAAACATCGCGAATGAAGTGATGAATAAACCCGAAACTGAGAGGCCGGAAGGTATGAGGATCAGATGTGCGAAGGATCATAGATTTCGCTTATTGCAGATTCATCAGTGCATGTTAGGTCCACCTTGGGCGGTCATATAAGCCTGTAGACATCTCGACATTACCTTAGCCAGATGGTTAATGGTGCCTTCAGGTATGGTGTTCCAAACAGCATGCAATTGTACCAGGTTGGTCGTCGGAGGGAATTGGCGAACCATAAGGGTGCTCAATGGGTGCTCAATGGTCATCAAAACACATGCTCAATGGGTGCTAGGGGAGTATGGAGACCATAGCAGAATGTCCACACCTTGGATCCATCGTTGCAAGTGCAGTGTGTGGGGTGGCGCTGCCCTGCTTCAGAAATAATCCAGTAAGCTTCAGAGTAATCTGCTTCAGAAGTAATCCAGGTAAGGAAGGGTCGTGCCACGGGATTAACAATGCCATCGATGGGATGTCTCGCTGTTAGCATGTTAGAAACATGAAGTGTCCAGCTGCCGTATGTGATGCCACCCCATACCAACGTAGTGTGGTGGAGAGCCACATGGTGAGTAATGGAATGGGCTTCCTCATGTTGTTGACGACACCAACGCCATGCAGACAAACGGCCGCCTAGCATGCCGAAACAGAATTGGAACTCGTCTGTGAACAACACATCTGCTTCCCTCCGCGCACGAGACTGGCAAAATGGGAGGGAAAAAGTGGACAGAACAAAATGGTAGCAATGGCAGAGGATTCAGTCAATCAGAATGTGATTCATGACAGAACTTCTCTTTTAACGGTGGGGTACAGTCGCTCAAAAAAGCATCCGAACACTATGGTTGATTACAGAATTCAGAAAAAATATCTGCCAACGTTTTTTTTTAGAAATATAGTGTTTGGCAACCTTCGCGTCACGTGACACTAAGGTTGCCAGATCACTAATTTCTAAAAAAAGTGCCAGATATTTTTTCTGAATTCTGTAATCAACCATAGTGTTCGGATATTTTGTTGAGCGACTGTACATTGTGGAGGTTAGAGCGCGTTTCAGTTCTGTCGAACCATCCCTTACGAGCGGTAAATGGCTCCACAGATTTCTCAGGCTGAGCTTTTTTTTTTCAGATTTTCATAAAGGCTTTTTCCTGAATGAGAGTTGACTTTAAGGAATTTTACGTCGGGTATTATCATCGATGAAAATATTTTGAAGTCTCTCCATTTCAGTCATAATAGTCAATTTGTTGATTTTGTTGCCTTCAGAGGAAGGGCTAACTCTTCCGCTGCTAAAATAATTGATTCTTTATATTTTTATAATTGTTCATACTCTTTTATTTGACTTCATGATTGCACATATCGTCTTCTTGTTTTTCAAGAGCACACTAGAAGGTGAGATGCCCTTGTGCTCTTATCACCACCCATTGTCGCAACTTAAAAACCGTACTACGTATTAATTTTGTTCGAGAAAAAGGGCTAAAAAAAGTGACGTGCGAAGTAAATGCATACCTGATCCGGTTTTAGGAAACCAAAGAATTAGTTCTGTTGCCAGATCCATAGCTGTTTTTATTTTTTTAATATGTTGGACCTGTAAATGGTAGCTAGGCGTAAACTGGAAGGAGAGCTGTGTACCAATCCCTAGTGATGATGCACAGAACCGGCCAGGTCTAGCACCGAATGTCCGACCCCGCCTTCTCGTGGTACAGGCAGTTAGTACCTTTCAAAAGAGATATTCTCTTTTGGAAGGAAACGGAAGGGGAGGGCTGCCAGTTCAGTATGGCTTTCTGATCTGGTCATCTATGGCCACTTTTTTCTTTTTTTTTCAACCCTGCTGAGGAGTGGTCAACTTCACAGGGTCCTGGTGCTGACCATTTATACCTACTAGACTGGACTTGTTTATGGATTTGAGATTGATTATGGATCCTGGACTTGCTGCACTGGTGAGCCTCTGTTGAGGGAGAATATGCCGCTGTGTTTTCTGTTTGCTTTCTGGGTTGCCAGCCCTAAGTGAACAGAGGCATGAGATACCATTTATCAGCTGGTGGATAATCCTAATCAGAGGCTATCGCAGGTACCTGAACCTCACTTAGCTAGTTGGGCATCGTCAAGCCTAAACTGGAGTAATGTGTCTCAGGCAGGCCATGTGGCTCTTGAAAACGTCCACTTGAAAAGGTGGTGCCTGAAGTTCCTACCAGCATCGGTGACTTCAGCTTTTAGCGGAGGAGGAACAAGTCTTTGCCCATGCCCCATGCCATATCGATCAGGGGGCTGTTTGATATTGTTGGCCCTAACAATCTCAATAAACCTAATTTCTTTAAAAATCCTACTAATCATTTTCTCTCTGCAGGAACGTGGAACGTGAGGACATTACATAGCGATTATTCTCTTGATGTCCTCATGCAGGAATTCCAGCGCTACAACCTAGGTATTCTAGGCTTGCAAGAGGCCAGATGGACAGGTAAAGGTGAGATACTTAAAAATAACTTTAAATTTCTCTTTACAGGGAGGGAGGATGGAAAGCATCACCAAGACGTGGGTCTGCTGCTCAGCAGACATGCTAGTGATGCTCTTCTAGGATATGAGTGCATTAATGAAAGGTTTCTTACAGCAAATTTTCAGACAAGCATTAAAGACTTGAATGTTATCCGCTGTTATGCCCCCACTGAGGATTCTGATGAGGATGAGAAGGATAGGTTTTACGGACAACTTCAGGATATTTTGAATTCTGTCAAGAAAGGAGATATTACCCTTGTTCTTGGTGACTTCAATGCCAAAGTTGGTACCGACTCTGACCTTTGGGGAGGAGTAATAGGCCCTTTTGGTATTGGTAGCTGCAATGGCAATGGGCAACGTCTCCTACAGGTAAGTAAACTCAATGGTTTCAGAATAACTAACACATATTACAAACACCGCGACATACATAAATACACATGGGTTTCACCTGATGGGCTGCATAAGAATATGATTGATTATATATTAATTAACAGCAAATGGGCTAGTTCTGTTAGGAATACCAGGGCATATAGGGGAGCTGAAATTGGATCTGACCATTACCTTGTTAAAAGTGTCTTGCAACTTAAACTTAAAAAGTGTTGTGCTAGGGTTAAAAAATTTACCTTTAATACTGAAGCTCTGAAAGACCCAGTTATAGCTAAAGCTTACCATGATAGGTTACTTAGTCATTATGACAGTCATGGTTTGCTTAATACTGAAGTTGAGGAAGAATGGGGCCATTTTAAACATGCTTTTTTGGAAACTAACAGTACTCTTTTAGGAAAAAAGGAGTAGAGGAGACAGAATTATTTAAATGATAAGGCACTTGAGCTTATTTCAGAAAGAAGGAACTGCAGGAATGTCCTTAATCAGTACCCTACTAGTCCTAATAGAAAGGATTACAGAGAGCTTAATAAACGTTTAAAGGATCAGTTAGCAACTGATAAGAATCTTTGGCTTGATGGCTTGGCTGACAAAGCTAAGGAAGCAGTTAGGTAGCACAACAGCAGAGAGCTGTACCAGATAGTTAATGTTTTATGTGGTAGTAAACGGACAGGCATACAAGGATTGCAGGATAAACAAGGTAAGGTTATAGAAGGTGAGGATTCTGTCATGGCTAGGTGGGCTGAGCATTTCAGTGATGTTCTAAACAATGTGGTTAGTTCTACTCCCATTGTTTGTAATGATGATAGATGCATTGGGAGCTTTAATGTTGGCCCTATAACACAATCTGAAGTTATTTTGGCTATCTCTGAACTTAAAACTTCATAAATCCCCAGGGGTAGATGAAATTACTACAGAAATGCTCAGAGCTGGGAATGTTTCGGTTACCACTTGGATGACTGAAATTTTGAATAACTTTTATGATAAAGGCATGGTTCCTAAAGATTTTACCAGAGCTATTGTTATCCCTATTTTCAAAAAAGGTAATAGCAGTTCTTGTGATAACTATAGGGGTATCAGCCTATTCTCTGTTCCAGGTAAAGTTCTTTCCATGATTGTGCTTAATGGAATTAAGAATCTGGTTGACAGGCAATTGCGTGATGAGCAATGTGGATTCAGAAGTGGTAGGGGATGTGTAGATCAGATGTTTTCACTTAGGCAGATTCTTGAGAAATGTTTAGAGTTTCGGAAACCTTTGGTTGCTAGCTTTGTTGATTTCAAAAATGCTTTCGACTCTGTTGATCGTCATAATTTGTGGTTGATTATGAGATCATATGGGATACCAGACAAGTTAGTTAACATAATGAAAGCTCTCTATAATAACACTGAGTCGTGTGTGAGAGTTGGTAAGGCTTGTTAGCAAATGGTTTAGCATTACTTCTGATGTTCGACAAAGGTGCATTTTGTTAGCTTAGTTATTTATTATGTTATACAAAATTCACTTGAAGGGAAAGATTTTGGCCTTAAATGGACTGGAGATACGAAAATTTTTGATTTAGATTATTCTGATGATTTAGCCCTTTTGGCAAAAGATGTTGATGAGATGAACTCTTTCATTCGAGCTGTTGATGAAACTGGTAGTAGAGTAGGTTTGGTTATAAACAGAGAGAAAACTAAAGTGATGAAAATTGGTCAAGCAGGCTGTGATTCAGTTAATCTGAATGGTTGCAGTCTTGAGCAGGTGTCGCAGTTTAATTATCTTGGGAGCTACGTAACAGATGCTGGTGATGTGCGGCATGAGATTAACAGAGGAATAGGGATTGCTGCCGGAACTTTTAAGCATCTATGGAGAGTGTGGAGAAATAGGCGTATACACCTAAAGACTAAAATTAGACTGTATAATAGTTTGGTTCTTTCTAGGGTTAGTTATGGTAGTGAAACTTGGACACTTTGTAAACAAGATAACAGGAAACTAGATGCTTTTGATTCCAGATGCTTACGCAATATCTTGGGCATTAGGTGGTTCAACTTTGTAACTAATGATGAGGTTAGGCAAAGGAGTTTGCAACCTCCTTTAAGCAGCATATTGTGCAGAGAGAGACTCCGTTGGTTTGGCCATGTTGCCCGTATGAATAATTATAGATTGGTGAATAGTGTTACGAACAATGTGCCTAAAGGCCTCAGAAAGAGGGGGAAATCTAGTATGCGGTGGACAGACAATGTCAAACAGGACCTTGTTAGTGCAGTGGCCAGATGCAGTGATATAGCTCAGGACAGACTTGCTTGGAGAACTAAATTGCACGGTCTGGTTGGACCTCCGTAGCCCATGGCTTCTTGATGATGATGATGATGATGATGATGGGTCTGGACCCACAACCTTTCCACAACTATTCCAATTGGAGACATTTCTAAATGGTTAGAGGTAGGGCAACTAAATTCGGATTAAAGAAAGTTAAGAAAACCCTTCTTCGAGTTTCTTCTTAAAGAACGAACATCAAAGTCGTCTTGAAGACATTGATCACACGGGAGGACGACAATTTTCCTAAACCGAATTCTAGTCTTGTGTTCAGTGGTTCCGCAATTGCATCGCCTGAGGCGGAGATTACTTTGAAGGGTTGTTTTATGGAGTTCAGCAGTCAATACATATACATACATCAGCCACTGAATTAGAAACCCTTATGCAGATGTACGTAAACGTCACTTGCGCAGCGTATATGCAAAATATGTTGTCGCGTGCATCACCACTTGATGTAGGCAACTATTTAAGACTGCTGCTCGTCGGTAATCGTCAGTAGTGTTGATCAAAATGTGAAAAACAAAGGATCTTTCGAAGTTCTGTAAAGGGCTTATTGTGGGTACCCGTCTGGCTGGAGCGACGATTTTAAAAACAGCAGAGGTAACTGGTTTCTGAAAAGGTGAGATATCTCGGGCCTTTAATCAGTGGATAAATAACCCACATTGCTTGCGCGACGACAATCTGTTAAGAACGAGATAGTCGTCGTCTGCGAAGATTTTTACGGAGAAACAGGATTTCCTGTGCGCAGAAATTGACCAAAGCATTCAATGAAGGCTGTCCCCGACCCATAGCTCAGCGAACTATGCGCAGGGAATTGAAGAGGATCGGTATTAGCAGTCGCATGTCTATACGGAAACCACTGATTTCTGTGAAGAACAGGAAAGTTCGTCTACAGTGGTGTCAGGAACACCGTGACTGCACACTGGAAAAAAATGATGTGGTCCGACGAGTCGCAGTATATACCTTGTTCTGCATAATGGTAGGCAGAGAGTTTGACGGGAGCCCCATTGTCTTGTAAACACAATTCAAGGTTCTGGAGACGATATCATTGTGTGGGGCACGTTCTGTTGGTACAGAACGGATCCCCTGATATTGCTGGAAGGTCGGGTGTCCTCCAAGGATTATCTGAACATTATTGCCGATCAAGTCCATCCTGCAATGTTGACGTTTTATCCAGTAGGTGACGGTTGTTTCATGGACGACAATGCTACTGTCCATCGCTGAAGATGTTCAGCGAGCATGACAGCAACTTCCACCATCTTCCCTGGCCACCGCAAAGCCCGGATCTGAACCCCATTGAGAATGTATGGGACATGTTAGAAAAACAGATCCTCTACCCTCAAATCTGAGCCAGTTATAGGATTGTCTGGTGAACACCTGATATGCTGGAGATGTAAAGGTACTCACCTTGTGGAATCTATGTCAAACCGCATACGTGCTGTAATTCGGGCGAAAGGAGGTCCAACTCAATACTGAATAAAGGTTTCTAATTCAGTGGCCGGAGTGTGTACATGTGTAACTGGTACTTCTATTTATTATAATATAATGCCTTACATATCTAACAGGCATCACTTTTGGTACACTTTACGTATAGAGTAGATCCCACTCCAGTGTAGCAAGCTATCATTTGGGGTAGAGCTACTTACGATTTTTATAAACAGAATTCCAGTCTTGTGTTCAGCGGTACCGCAAATGAATCGCTTGTGTTTTTGTTTCGACTACGGAAAATCTTGTGAAAAAAAAGTTTGATAGGATTTACGGGTTAGGAAGAAGGTGCCATTTCTTGAGATACATCCCCACATCGAAAATTCCCTTTTCTCATGTAACTCGTTATGCCTGACCCTCGCTGTCACAGGATCGGGGATTGGCTCCAATTAGCAGCTCGCCAGGATCATCATTTACCTCTCTCAGGTTCGATTCCTAACTGTTCCAGTGTTGAGATCACGGAACCGGTTGGGTTGGGATGTTTTATCTCTGAGCGGCACTTTTTTCACACCATGGGCTAAATGGCCAGGTCACATGGACCCCGAAGGCTCAGAGAAGGTTGTGGTAGGGGACCCACTGGAACAGCTGTTGGGAGACAGATGGTAGCCTCCCGTCAAGGCCATCCAGCGTGTTCTTTAACGTGCACAGGGTATGGCTCTCCCGCACACGGGACCACGGCTTAATGTCCCATCCGACGGACGGCGGACTTTCCAAGCCCATCGGTGTCCCCTACTGACCGTGGGCAGGGCAGGGAGTTTTGCAGAGATAAATCTCAATGCTGACCCAGCTGGGACTCGAACCTGGAAACTGCAGATTATGAGCCTGGCGTGCTACCGACTGAGCCACCCCCGCCCCTAGAGAAATCAGTGGACATAGGCCAATGTAAGGTGTTGAAATCTTGCAAACACTGTCGGACAATGAGTGCTGTATGGGAAATGCATTATTCTTCTGAAAAATGGCACCAAGAGAGCTCTGCAGGAGAGATATGGGATATCAGAATGTCATCGATGTATCGTTGAGCTGTCATAATTCCCTGGGCTAAAAAAAAAGGTGTTCTGGAGTCATAACGGATGGCAACCCACCCCATAATGCCGAGTGTGTGGGCATTGTGGTGCTCCCAATGTGTGCCGGATTTTGTCACTGGCTGTGGCAATGCCAATCCCTTGTGCAATCGTCATCTGCACCCAAACGAAAACGTGATTCATCTAAGAAGACAATGTAGTGCCATTCCCCATCCCACGATATGCTCAGTGCACCACAGACGACGTGCCTGGTGATGATTAGCAGTCAGAGTCAACCTGCGTAAAGAATGCCATGTCTCTTAATTCAGCTTCATTCAAATGTCAGACGTTCTATGTGGACATTGGTGCATGCATTGAAGGTACCATATTCTGCTGGATTTCTCTAAAAATTTCACAGGAGTGGGAGGTTGCGTTTCGGCAGATGAGGGGATCTTCTCATGGTGTGGATATCTGCGAGGACCTGAGTCATGGTGACGTGAAGTGGTACTTGCTCTCATGTACTGCTCCAAATTGCATGCTACAGTATTCAGTTCATAACAGAGATGGCTGGCTATATGTGATGGGCAGAACAAACAACCTGCCTCAAGCACTCCCATGATAGGGCCCCTTTCGAAAGGACCTAGTTGCTCATAATCAGGGGCGTAGCAATGGAGGAATCTCCCCCCCCCCAAAAAAACGAAATCGGAGTTGGCAAAATTCGAAGTGACTTGATAAAATCCAGGTGAGATGTAAAAATTGAGATTATTATCAGTAAAATTATGGCGAGTTGGCAAAATCGAGGCAACTTGCAAAGCCAGAGCAGTTGGCACAATTCGAAGCCACTTAGTAAAATGCAGATGAGTTGTGAAAATTGGGATTGTTTTTGTGAAATTAAGGAGAGTTGGCAAAATCGACACAACTTGGCAAAATCTAGGGGAGTTGGGAGAATCGTGGGAAGTTGGCAAAATTGGAAGTGACTTGATAAAATTTAGGTCAGATGTAAAAATTGAGATTTTTTTTCTATAAAATTATGATGAGTTGGCAAAATCTAGGGGAGTTGGCAAAATCGAAGAAACTTGCCAAAATCTAGGGCCGTTGGCAAAATTCGAAGCCACTTGGTACAATACAGGTGAGTTGCGAAAAAGTTGGAAAAATCTACACAACTTGGAAAAATCTTGGAGAATTGGCAAAATCTTAGGGGGTTGGTAAAATTGCAAGTGACTTGGTAAAAATGAGGTGAGATGTAAGGATTTAAATTTTTTCTGTAAAATTATGGCGTGTTGCAAAATCAAGGAGAGTTGCCAAAATCGGCAGAACTTCGCAAAATTTGAAGGGACTTGATAAAATTGAGGCGAGATGTAACAATTGAAATTTTTTTCTGTAAAATTATGGCAAGTAGCAAAATCAAGGGGATTTTGGCAAAATCGGCACAACTTGGCAAAACTTGGGGAGTAGGAAAAATTGAGATAATGTGTTTGCTTTCATTGTCTTGGCATAATGAAAACACACGCACAATATTTCCCTTCCATTGACATACCTACTGTCTGCTAGGGTGCTTTTTATTGGGGTCATGGTACCAACAGCACTGCCTCTATTTCTGGTTCCATGTGACGTTATGCTGTCGTCACTGGAATCATTTGCATAGGACCTGAAGCAAATGATATGTAATCCTTACATATTCTTTGCCTCAAGTACTAAGTGTGATAATGATTTGGGGTCACTGCATCCATCCTTTATGTTGTCGCGATTGTTTTGTCCGTGAGTGTATATAGTAGATTTTAAATATATATTTAAGCCAGAAAAAGGGGAGAAATAAAAGTAACTGTTTTGTAACTCCCGCTCACAGTTCAATTCATGGACCCTAATGTCAGAGAGCGCTCCGATGACAACTTACTCATAAGAACACCTCGAACTCGGACCATGTGGACGATAAAAACTCACAAATTCCAAAAGGTTAATTGATTGACATGAAACGTTATGTACACAGGTCTTAAAACTTGTATCGAAGATTTTTTGTAGATGATTGCAGTAAACAACATGTATATTAAAACGCGAATAGTCTTTAAAGCGTACATCTGAAGTACTTTTTTCATGGATCAGCATGAAAGCAATACATTCGTCAAATTCTATTTCAGGTGCCTCCTTTTCATTGAACTTTTGAATCTTTTTTTGCCCTAATTATTCGTATAAATGATGGCACTAATTAGCTGAAGAATGGCCAACTACACAGGGTCCTACAGTAACCACACATACCAACCTGAATGGAATAATGGCTCCGAGCTTGATTATGGAACCTGAATTTGCTGCACTGGTGGGCTTCTGTTGAGGGAGAATCTTCTGCTGTGTTCTCTGTTTTTTTTTGTGGTTTGACAGCCCTACGTGAATAGATTCACAGGATATGTTTTATCAGCTGGTAGATAATCCTGATCAAAGGCCATTACAGGTACCTGAACTCTTGCTTCTACGGGCATCATCAAATCCTTCCATTAGGGGAGTCTTCCAGTGTTCTTCAACCTTTAGTAGTAGGGGAATGAGTCTTTGTCCCATGCCAGCAATTAGGAGGCTGTTTGATAATGTTGGCATTCCCTCTCTCAATAAACATAGTTTCTTTAAACATCCCCCCAACCATTTTCTCTCCCTAGGTAGTTGGAATGTGAAGACTCTGCACAGAGCTTTTTCTCTTGATGTCCTCACACAAGAATTCCACCATTATAATTTAGATACTCGACTTGCAAGAGACCAGATGGACAGATAAAGGTCAGATTCTTAAAAATAATCTTAAATTTCTCTTTTCAGAGAAAGAAGATAATAAGCATCTCCAAGGTGCTGCTTTGCTTCTCAGCAGAAAGGCTAGTGATGCTCTTCTAGGATTGTTTCGGCTGTTTTACTTCTGAGCGTCACTTTTTTGTGCACATTGATAATGCACAAAAGATACAATTTCGCTTTGTTGTCTGTCCGTCTGCAGACATCAAACTTTTTCGTCTGCAGACATCAAACTTTTTCGTCTGCAGACATCAAACTTTTTTCAATGAATCGGCATTTGTAATAGAGTTTTTGTAAACTTATATTTTACATTTATAGTAAAATTAAAATTAAACTTGTATACAGACAAATAAAAAATTCTTTTTGCGTTAGATAGGTATTAATGATGCATTACGATTTGCATTTTTCGAATCTCCCAAAAGTTATAACTGCGCCCTCTAACGGTGGAAAAATTTGAAAATTCCAAAATATCAAACGAATATTACAAACGATTTAATTATGGCCGAGTGGTTAGCGCGCTTGGCTGCTGATCCAAGGGACATGGGTTCGAGCCCCGGGAGGGACAAGGCATGGCCATCCTCTCAGACCTTCTACTATGGTATATAAACTGACAGGCTCCTGTCAGACCTCTGTGGCAAGCAGCTGCTTGAGGGGGTATTTATTTTATTTATTTAGTTATGTTAAAAGTTTGAAATTTTGGTGCTGAAATTGTGAAGGTTGCGAAGTTGTGAAGAAATTGTGAAGGTTGACAGTGAGAATTCGAACTTACTGTAAAATTGAGAAAATAAACTTCGGACCATAACACTCTAGTACCAAAATTGGCAACAATCATTTGACCCTTTAGACCCAGGGGGAAGTGAATGCAACATTTTTTTTTGTTTTAACAGAAAAATGTATGTTTTTAGAGAAAAATTAAAAGTTTTTTTGGGGTTGACAGGTATTGATGAAATATTGCAATTTGCATTTTGCAAATTTCTCAAAGGCTATAATTGCGCCCTCTAACGGTGGAAAAATAAACGAAAAATATCAAAATTTAACACGAATATTGCAATCAATGTAATTATGCTAGAAATTTGAATTTTTGGTCGTGTAATATGATAGTTTTGAAATTTCCATTGACATCAAGGAGTTGGCCCTAAGCTCAAGGTAGGTAAAAAATGGAACGGTTTTGTTTCAAGAGATAATTGGAAATCTCTTTTTTAGTTAGTTACTAATAAAAGGTAATTCGTATTTTCAAAGTTAGTTTTAATTTATATCATTAGAGATCACTAAATATCGAAACTGCAAAACTTTTAAGGAATGTTTCAAGTGATCTGTTTATGATAGAAATTTCGGCGTGTAGAGTTCTGTTATGGTAGAAATTCCACTGACAGCAATGATCTGCCCACTATTTTCAGAGGAGCGAGAGAAAAGCAACTTTTAAAATTTAAGAACTAACAGACAAATACTTTTTATGTTTTATAATTACTAATAAAATACTATGTGCATTTTCCCCATCATACATCAAAAAATAAATAACCCCTCAAGCAGCTGCTTGTACAGAGGTCTGACAGGAGCCTGTTAATTTATACGCCATAGTAGATGGTCCATGAAGATGGCTGGACCTCAGCAGAAAAACAACACGAACATCCATAATTAAAACTTTTTTAAGGAGTGAAAAAGTAGGCAAAGGAAGAACTTCATTCTCTTTGAAAATGAGATTCCCATATGCGTCAGAGGCGATATGCGTTCTTCTAGTTGTTTTACATTTTCAGTATCCTTTGACAGTGGAAATTCGAACTACTGTAAAATTGAGAAAATAAACTATTAATATTTTATTAGTACCTGTAAAACAAAAAAGTTTTACATTTATCTCTTAAAGGAGAAAAGTTGCATTTTACCAACAGGACAAATCATTATTACTAGCGTAAATCACTTGATCATTACATTCTATGATCAAAAATTTAAGTTTCCAGCTAAAATAGATTGTTTGCAATATTTGTTTAAAGATTTGGTATTTTCCAGCTTTTTTCCGCTGCCAGAGGTCGCCTTTCGAATTCTTATTTACCGCCTTTAGCACTCTCCAACCCTGGTAATTCCACTGATGGGGATTCAAAAAACGTAAATATTAATATTTTTGTGAAAAAAAATTTCGTCGACATACGGGATTCCAACTGCATCCCTCCAAAAACATGCCAGAGTATTCTAACCTGTTCAACTAAGGCCGGATTTTTTCACAAAAAACATTTATTGATTTATAGACGTTTAAACGTCTACAGGTAAAGCTGAGATTATCAAATATTGTTTAAATCATTAATATTTTGTTAGTGCCTGTGAAACAAATATATATATATCGTTTCGTTTATCTCTTTAAAAAAATTCCATTTTCGCACCCTCTTTTGGCAAAGACGGCAAAGCCTTTTTGCCATTGTAAACCTTCAGACCATAACACTCTAGTACCAAAATTTCAGATTTCCAGTGTAAATAGTTTGTTTGCAATATTCGTTTGAAATTTTAGCATTTTCTATCTTTCCCCATCGTTAGAGGGCGCTATTAAAGCTATTGAAAATTTTCAAAATTGCGAATCGCAATGTTTGTTCGACACCTACCCAACCTAAAAAGAATTTTTCATTTAGCTCTAAAACAAAAAATTGATTGTCTATAGATGGACAGACAGATGGAAACACAGATGGACAGACAACAGTTAACAGAGAGACGGACAGACAGATGAACAAATATTGGCAAGGCAAACGACAAAGTGAAAACATTAGCTCGTTTTTCATAAGAACCTTAAAAGAAATTGTTTGTTTTCAGTTAGCTGCTTTCACTTTTGCAGCCGATTGCCGTCGTCTGACAGAGTTTCTTGGAAAAAAATATTCATTAAGTTATTTCTTTAAGTGAAATTTTTACACCCAAATGCAGCGCAGTGAGGCATTCATAAAATATAGCAGCTTTTATAGACAAAAAAAGTGGTAGAAATATATAAAACTATAACAACTGAGAAGTTTTAACTTGGTACACACACTAACTCATAGACTTTCGTCTCACGGTAAGACAAAACATGGCGCCCATAAACCACGTGACTCAATCAGCCAATGGCAGTGAATCACCGAGATGGCCATGATTCCAAGTTCGGTTTTCATAGGATACAGACGTGCTGGATTTGCTCTCTCGTTTTCAACATGGATTATAAAAATGATGTTAGGTTAAAACGTTCTTTTCGTGTAAAACATCCTGGACAAACCTACGAAACTATAGTGACTCAAACGGCTCAACATGTGCTTCCATCTGCCATCTCTATAGCACAAAGAATAAATGCCTCTACCACCATCCTGACCTTTTCTACAGACACCGGCGCTGATATTTTTGCGGCTCTCCCACCAGGCTTCTTCAACGGACAACAAGTGGAAATCACTCGTCTTGGCTTCCCTACAAAGAAGATTCTGGTTTCTAAATTGCCATTTTTCATCCCAAATAAGGCTGTGGCTGCTGCCCTTGCTCCCTTTGGAACAGTAACCAGTATTGCAGATGAATATCTAGGAATACCGAGTTTGGAATCCATCCAAACGGGAACACGCATCGTGCACCTTGAGATGGAAAAAGGCATCCCAAATTTCCTCCAAATAGAGAACTATTCGGCCACCATTTTCTACCCAGGAGTCACCTTCCTTTGCAAGTGGTGTAGGTCACCTGGTCACCTCATCAAGGACTGTGCCTCATTCAAAAATCGACAGAAAGTGCCATCTCAACAAACAACCCAAACTTGGATCTATCGCCTGCTTCGCCACAAGAAAACAAGGACTCACAGACGACCCCCGACTATTCCATTTCTGTAAGTACCTCCTCTCCTCTTGCTGACATTCCTCCCCCTACTATTACCCCCCCACCTGTAACTGATATCTCTCATCAAAAAAGAAAAAACCCACCCTCCCCACCTGACTCACCCCCTAACGAAGACACTTCAAAAAAACAAAAAGCAAACACTCCTTCCCCCTCCATGTCCACCCTAGTAAAAACATTCAAAATTTTATTATTGATCAAACCACTACCCTTTGCCCACACAACACACAGAAAACCCCGATTTTTTAGAAACATTTGAGGACATTGTTGATATTCTCAAATTTATTACCAACCCTAAACTAGATAGCCACCTCAGATTGGGAATTTCAACCCACGTTTTATGGCCTTAAACACACTTTATCGTCCTCTGGCCATATCCTGCCCAAACATCGCGATCTCTACCTTTATGCTTTGGAAAAGAGCCCACAAAATGACTATTTCTCCGTTTGGGATTATCTACAATTAGTCTTAAATTTCTTCCCCCTATTTTAATTAATCCCATAACTTTGGCTACTATTACAATTTTTCAAAATTTACCTGTTCCAAAACTGTTTCTCTTTCGGCCAACTTCTTGCAAAATCCGCCTCCATCTTGGATTCAGCGCTCAGCCAATACCAAAATTCCTGCATTCTCATTGGCTGAGACGCTTCTGGCTGGATCCAGCAGCTAGCTCCCGCTTTAGCTCAGCTCGGCAGCTTCCACACGTTGTACAAACTAATTTTTTCAACACAAAGTAATTAATTACACTCCTTCCCCTCAAAATTAATTAAATGCTTTCACATTTGCCCACACACCTCTCTCCTCACACAATGCGACGTTTTTTTACCATCTTTGGACCACTTTTAGATCTGCCTTCCTCCGTCCCCTTGTCGATCTCTTTCCAAATTTGCAATTACAACTTTTGCCACCTCTGATAACTTTAGCTTGTGGTCCTGATGATAAGCAGGCCGAGGCCCTCTTTACAAATAGGACCAGGTCATCGATGGATGTACAAGAAGAAGAAGAAGGCCAGCCTCTAACTACGAGATTGTGGTCCTGATGATAAGCAGGCCGAGGCCTGTTTACAAATAGGACCATTTCAACGAGGGATGTACAAGAAAAGAAGAAAGCCAGCCTCTAACTATACAGGACCTTTAATTTATCACTGCCACTTCAGTGCGGCCGCGACGAGAACAGAAAATCCAAATTGAAATTAAACTTTACTTTCAATTTGGATTGCAGAACCTGTATTGCTCTTCCATACTCCATTCTGCGTGTTTGCCTGAGCTTCCAGTGTTTTAACTTTCAAGATTACTTTTTCATCGCCAGTGGCGGCTCGTAGCTAAAATTAGTGGGGGTGCTGCTACAGAAAATTTTCAGCCTTTGTTTTAAAAATGGGTAAAAGGAAACAAACATGTATAAAAAGAAAATTTATTCACAAACTTGATAAAATCCTAAAAGAACAAAATCAAACATTTTTTACTTACTTTAACCTAAATTGTTACAGTTCAAGCTTAATCTGTTCATTTAAAAATGAAATCCATTCTTCTTGCTTTAATTTGCGCGAAAAAAAAATGAATCAAATAGAATAGCTGGAAGCAGGATAATAATCTAATTCTACACTTTATCACATTCAAGAATATGGTACACGGTTTTTAAGCACAACACACGCGGAGTAAAAAAAACCTACCTTCAACCAGCACGCCAGGGTCGGCACTGCGGGAACGACAGTGCTCTCTCTCCCTTGCAGCCTCGCGTGTAGCTTCCTATGTGCGCATGCGCACAACAGTCAAACACCTCGCCGCTAGTACTGTGAAGCGCACAGTTCCATTCAAAGATTTTTGTATCTTTTTCATAAACTGGGGGATGGCTACTGACATTAAGCTTAAGGATTATATATTGTACAAGTATAAAGAAAGAATTAAAGAAAAAAGGACTCATTATATTAATCGATATAATGAGTCCTTTTTTCTTTAATTCTTTCTGTGTGTACCAAGTTATCAATAACACCGTGAGACAAAAGTCTATGAGTTAGTGTGTGTACCAAGTTATCGATAATATCATGTTGAAATTTGGGGTGCTGCAGTTCCACAGTGCCTATACGTGAGCCGCCACTGGCCATTTGTAATAATTATGTCCAATAAATGTTTTCCCCATTAATCGGGGCGGGGGTGCTCAGTCGGTAGCGCGCCAGGCTCGTAATCTGTAGTTCCCAGGTTCGAGTCCCAGCTGGGTCAGCGTTGAGATTTATCTCCGCAAAATTCCCCGCCTTGCCACGGTCAGTAGGGGACACCAATGGGCTTGGAAAGGCCGCCGTCCGTCGGATGGGACGTTGAGCCGTGGCCCCGTGTGCGGGAGAGCCATACCCTGTGCACGTTAAAGAACACGCTGGATGGCCTTGACGGGAGGTTACCATCTGTCTCCCAACAGCTGTTCCAGTGGGTACCATCCCCCAACCTTCTCTGAGCCTTCGGGGTCTTTGTGACCTGGCCATTTAGCCCATGGTGTGCAAAAAAGTGCCGCTCAGAGGTAAAACAACCCAACAACAACCCATTAATCACTGTCTTGTGTCCTTTCAGATCTTCTACCTCTGCTACCACTTTCCCGTGACGTTTCCGGTTATGGGTTCCAATGCAATTCTCATTCCTTTAGACGTTATCTACCTCCCCTAAAAGTTTGTACACTTATCCCCCGATTTACACGGTACTTGTTTTACACGATTTCGGTTTTACACGGTTGATAAAATAATAAAATAAAAATAAATACCCCCTCAAGCAGCTGCTTGCCACAGAGGTCTGACCAGGAGCCTGTCAGTTTATATGCCACAGTAGAAGATCTGAGAGGATGGCAGGACCTCAGCAGAAAACAACACGAACATCCATGCCTTACCCGGGGCTCGAACCCAGGTCCCGTAGATCAGTAGCCAAGCGCGCTAACCACTCGGCCATGGGAACGGTTTTCAAAAAACTGGTAGAAATGTATATTCGGCTGCATATATATTTCAAGTCATTTTTTAATCTCATTCCATTGGTAACACTGGCAACAACGGGGACGGGGATTCCCCTATATTTTACAACACGGGGAATCCCCGTAGTATTTCACAATAGTAAAGCTATCTGGTTCATATGAAGTAGTGCAGTATCATTTTAGCAGCAAAGCTTTACATCATTGTGCGTTTTTTCACTTTATTATTTAAATATCTACTGGTAAGTTTCCAACATTTATAGTTTTTCTGGCATTTTTATAATTTACGTAAATTTTTTAAGGTTTTATAATGCCAAAAGATTTTAAAAAAATCAAATGAAAAGAAAAGTTATTTCTTTAGAAACAAAAATTAAAATATTAGATCGTCTACGTAATAGAGAAAGAGTAACAGATGTTGCTAAATTTTACTCCATGAATGAAGCCACAATAAGGACAATTAGAAAAAGTGTAGCAGCTGGATCTTGCACGAGTATGAGCACAATTTCACATGTAAGAGATGTTACAATGGAAAATATGGAAAAGGCATTAGTGATATGGCTAGAAGACCAAACTCAAAAGCGGGTTCCAATTGATACCAGTGCCATTACAAATAAGGCTTTAAAGATTTATGAAACACTTAAGAATCAGTTACCGTCGACTTCGCCAGATGAAAAGAAGGTATCTTTTTCCGCAAGCCATGGTTGGTTCGAGAGATTTAAACAAAGACATTCTTTACATAATTTAAGATTGAAAGGTAAAAGAGCATCTGCTGATTCGGATGCAGCACAACAATATCCAGCAAAATTTGCTGAAATCATTGCCGCCAATTCCTACACTCCTGACCAGGTCTTCAATGCTGACGAGTCCGGGTTATTCTGAAAAAAAAAATGCCAGAAAGAACCTATTTGGCTAAAGCTCACAAATCAGCTAGTGGTCATAAGGCAGCGAAAAGTCGTATAACAGTTCTTTTCTGTAGCAACGCTTCAGGCGATCATATAATGAAACCATTGGTTATTAACAAATCGAAAACACCACGCTCATTTAAAGGAATAAACATCAAAAACCTTCCCGTTTATTGGATGGCTAATAAGAAAGCATGGGTCACTGCCATGGTTTTCAATGAATGGTTTCATAACTTGTTTGTCCCAGATGTCAAAAGTTATTTAAGTAAAAGGGGATTGCCTTTTAAGGCCCTTCTATTAATTGATAATGCACCAGGTCATCTTCAAGATTTACAACACGAAAATGTACAAATTGTTTTTTTTACCAAAGAGTACAACTTTCTTATTACAGCCGTTAGATCAAGGGATAATTTCGACTTTCAAGGCACTGTATATCAAGCAAACCTTCAGATATATTTTAGAACAAATGGAGAATGATGGATCTCTTACTCTTATGGATGCTTGGAAGAAATTTACAATCTTAGATTGTGTTAAGCATGTTGGACTGTCCTATACCCAGATTAAACAATCAACGCTCAATGCCTGCTGGAAAGCAATATGGCCAGATGCTGTTGAAGGTGAGAATTATAGATTACCATTAGAGCATGAATATTCTCAGATCACTGAGTTGGCGCATACTATAGGAGAAGAAGGTTTTGAGGATTTAGCTCAAAACCTTCTTCTCCTATAGTTGCTGAGGCAGATATTGAAGAAAAAATGGCTGATGAAGAACTAGATGAGGATCATTTTTTTAACATGATTCATGAAACAAATAAACGTGATGAAGACAATGATCCTGATGAAGAGCAATCTGAACCAGTTGCGTTCACAGCAAGAGTCATCGGCGTAGGATTTGAATCGGGGAGAAAATTGGGTAATCATTTTTTTACAAAATGACCCGAATGTTGAACGAGCTCTCCGATTCCAGCGGGATATTAATAAGTGCTTAAATCAATATGAGGAGGTCTATAAAGATTTAACAAAAAAACTTACACAATTGTTAATTACGGATTTCATTACAAAGTCTCGTCGATCCGAGATTGTCCCTAATTCATCAACCATTGAACCAGAATCGCATCAAGAACTATCGAGTGATGAAAGTGACATCATACCAATCAGGAAGAAAAGACTGATAGTCCATGAAGGTGATGACAGTAATTAAACTTATTGTTAATTTTTTTAAGGATCTTATAATTTTTGTTCCTAATGTAAAATGAATTAAATATGCACTTATATTACCTACATATATTTGTTATTTTATGAATGAAGTGTAATTTTATGTTTTTCAAGAGGTCTTGCTTTTGTTTTACGTAAATGACTGAATTATGCACATTTTAGTGTTTTTTTCGTTTTACACGGTTTTACATAGCAAAATCCAAGATTTCGATTTACACGGTTTTGTGCGGAACCTATCTTCAGTGTAAATAGAGGGATAAATAAATAAAATAAATACCCCCTCAAGCAGCTGCTTGCCACAGAGGTCTGACAGGAGCCTGTCAGTTTATATGCCATAGTAGAAGGTCTGAGAGGATGGCAGGCCCTCAGCAGAAAAACGACACAAACAGCTATGCCTTACTCGGGGCTCAAACCCAGGTCCCTTAGACCAGTAGCCAAGCGCGCTAACCACTCGGCCATGGAGCGGCTAGGTGTACTTATATTTTTGAGATACCCTCTATAATGTACATAACAATTCTTGAGATTTAGAATATTAGTAAAAGGACGAGTATTTATTTTATATAGGGAAAATAATCAGTGTTACTAATTGATGATTGGTCAGATTAAACACTAATGTGTAAAAGATAATTTTGAAAAGTGGAACCGTACACCGATTCCCTGTGATGATGCACAGAACCTACCAGACCTAGTACCTAAAGTCCGATCCCGCCTTCCCGTGATGCATGTCGTTAGTACTTTTCAAACAGGTCTTGTTGAGGGGAACGGAAGAGAAGGGCTGCCAGATCAGGGTCGTCTACTGATCGGAACTACTGTGGGAAAAATTTTTTTTCTAAGCTGCTGAAGAGTAGTCCATTACACAGTATCCTGGGTGTGGAATACTTTCACAACCAGGACCCTGTGTAGTTGACCACTCTTCAGCAGGGTAGAAAAGAGAGCAGCAGGAAGAGGCTGTTCCATTCAGATTGTGCACATGGTGCTGACCATGTGCACAATCTGAGTGGAATAATTATTTTGTTTGTGGGTTCACAGACCCAAGTGAACAGATTTACAGGATATGTTTCATCAGCTAGTGGATAATCGTGATCAGAGACCATCGCATGTGCCTGAATCCTTGCTTCTACGGGTATCATCAAACCTACACTGGAAGAAGTTCTTTCAATGTCTATAGCTTTTAGTAGTAGAGGGGAACATGTTTGTCCCATGACTGCGATTATGATGCTGTTTGATATTTTCGACACTTCCTCTCTAATAAACATAATTTCTTTAAACATCCCACTGACCATTTTCCCTTCACAGATTGTTCGAATGTCAAGGCTCTGCTCAGAGATTATTTTCTTGATGTCCTACCACAAGTCTTCCACATAGCCTAAATATTCTCGACATGCAAGAGACCAGATGAACAGGTAAAGGTCAGATTCTTAAAAATAATCTGAAATTTCCTTTTTCAGGGAGGGATGAGAAGATGCATCTCCCAAGTGTAGATTTGCTTCTTAGCAGACACCCAAGTGATGCTCCTCTATGATACGAGAGAATTAATGAAAGATTTCTTACAGCTAAATTAAAAATAAGTATTAAAGACTTGAATGTTATCTGTTGTTATACCCTCACTGAGGACGGGTTGGGTTGGGATGTTTTACCCCTGAGCGGCACTTTTTTGCACACCATGGGCTAAATGGCCAGGTCACATGGACCCCGAAGGCTCAGAGAAGGTTGGGGGAGGGGACCCACTGGAACAGCTGTTGAGAGACAGATGGTAGCCTCCCGTCAAGGCCATCCAGCGTGTTCTTTAACGTGCACAGGGTATGGCTCTCCCGCACACGGGGCCACGGCTTAATGTCCCATCCGACGGACGGCGGCCATTCCAAGCCCATCGGTGTCCCCTACTGACCGTGGGCAGGGCGGGGAATTTTGCGGAGATAAATCTCAACGCTGACCCAGCTGGGACTCGAACCTGGGAACTACAGATTACGAGCATGGCGCGCTACCGACTGAGCCCCCCAGCCCCCCACTGAGGACGCCGACGAGGATGATATTGATAGGTTTTACGGACAATTTCAGGATATTTGGAAATCTGTTAAGAAAGGAGATATTACCCTTGTTCTAGGCCAGGGTATCTTAAACTTTTTCTGCTCGCGACCCCTTTTCGCCCGAGAATTTTTACGCGACCCTGGTATATAGGTATATAAAATTGGTATACAAATCAAGCATTTACTGATAATAAATCATAACGAAATTTATTTTAAAACAATTCTTTGGTATACATATAATTTTATCATTTATTAAAGACGAAAATAAATTGGCATGCTAATGAGATGGATGTGCTTGGTTATTTTTACATAAAGAATTAAATCTTGGCTGAATATTTGACACTGCAGGACGTATAGCATCTTCAACGTTTTTCAGAGTTGATCGATATTTTGATTTTATAATCGTCAATGCTGAGAACGCCACTTCGTATAAATACATAGTACAAAATGGGAGAAGTAAGAAGTATGCTTACTGATCTAAGGAACCTGGGTTTCAGCCCCGGGTAAGGCATGGATGTGTCGTTTTTCTGCTGAGGTCCTGCCATCCTCTCGGACCTTCTACTCTGGCATATAAACTGACAGGCTCCTGTCAGACCTCTGTGGCAAGCAGCTGCTTGAGGGGGTATTTATTTTTATTATGTTTAAGGCCATTTCAGAAATTGTTGGAAATTCTGTCCTAATCCCAAGCCAAAATTCATTTAACGGTTTTGTTTAGGAAACTCAAGTTTTAAACCTGTGTCATTTGATAACTCGGCAAATTCTTCTTGAACTTTTAATGTCAGATGATTGACGTTTTTCATTTCAATTGAGTGTGGTTTATGAACCCAACTTTGTTTTTTAGAATCAAAATTTGTAGGGAAGAATTTCTGAAACTGTCTCTCCAAGCATTTCAGATGATTAATTATAACTCTTACAATTAAATCTTTGGGAAGGTTATTTTCAATTATAAAATCATCTGTAGCTGTAAACATTTCTAAAGAACCATTTTCCACCATATTCTCCCATATTTTAACTTCGTGCGAGTTTAAAAATCGTAAATACTTTCATAGAATCGAAAACATGCATTTAAACAATGCTGAAAACGAAATATGACGTTGTCCATTATTTAAATGTACAAAAGAAAGAATACGGGCAGAAGGAATGATATGGGGAATAGAAGGTGACGACTCTAGAAATCATATGGGAACCCCCGAGAAGGAGAAGCATTAGGAATATACCGCTTTTCTTTGAGGTTGGGTTGTTTTACCTCTGAGCGGCACTTTTTTGCACACCTGGGCTAAATGGCCAGGTCACATGGACCCCAAAGGCTCAGAGAAGGTTGGGCGAGGGGACCCACTAGAACAGCTGTTGGGAGACAGATGGTAGCCTCCCGTCAAGGCCATCCAGCGTGTTCTTTAACGTGCACAGGGTATGGCTCTCCCGCATACGGGGCCACGGCTTAACGTCCCATCCGACGGACGGCGGTCTTTCCAAGCCCATCGGTGTCCCCTACTGACCGTGGCAGGGCGGGGAATTTTGCGGAGAAATCTCAACGCTGACCCAGCTGGGATTCGAACCTGGGAACTACAGATTACGAGCCTGGCGCGCTACCGACCGAGCCACCCCCGCCCCCACTTTTCTTCGATAACTTCCAGTCCGGTTGACTTATATTTCCCTAACAAGTACTAATTTCGTCTACTAATTAACTTCGTAACTAATTTCCATTATTAATATCCTTTGTTTCTGGAAAAACCAATCAGGGTCTTCTCACCTGGCCCCTACGGACTTCGGGCCCTGGAGCACTGACCCAGATGACCCCTGCCTAGTTCAACCACTGCTTCATTGGCAAAATAAAAAGTTGTTGAGCCTGTCACAGTGAATAAAGGATATTCGCTAAGTAACAAGAATTTCGACTGTTGGTTGCATTGATTGAAACAGCCATTAAAGTGCCACCAACTACAAAATGGTGACCCACCTCCTTCAGTTCATCGTTATTCTATATCAGTGCATTTGTGTCATCGCTATAATAGATAATGTTAAGATTTTGGGTGATGGCCATAATGTTTCAAATTGTATTGGCAATAGGAAAGCACACGAAGACGCAGCCTGATTGGACTGTTTTACATCTGAGCGACACTTTATTGCACAACATGGGCTAAATGATCAGGTCACAAGGACCCTGAAGGCTCAGAGAATGCTCGGAAAAGGGACCCACTGGAACAGCAGTCAGGAGACAGATGGTAGCCTCCCGTCAAGGCCATCCAGCGTGTTCTTTAACGTGCACAGGATATGGCTCTACCGCACACGGGTACCACGGCTTAACGTCCCATCCGACGGACTGCAGCCTTTCAAGGCCCATCGGTGTCCCCTACTGACCATGAGCAGGGTGGAGAGTTTTGCGGAGATAAATCTCAACGCTGACCCAGCTGGGACTCGAACCTGGGAACTGCATATTATGAGCCTGGTGCGCTACCGAATGACCCCCAAGACGCAGCCCTAATTTGCAAAGTAAATGCTGTGACGATCTACCTAAAACGACAAATAATGATTACAAAACGAATACGTGATATTATATTCCTTTAAAAAATAAATACCCCCTCAAGCAGCTGCTTGCCACAGAGGTCTGACAGGAGCCTGTCAGTTTATATGCCATAGTAGAAGGTCTGAGGGATTGGCACGACCTCAGCAGAAAAAGACGCATACATCCATACCTTACTCGAACCCAGGTCCCTTTAGATATTACAAATAATGAATATTAAATATGAAATTCGTTTCTTATTTCCCGTGGTTATTTCTGGTGGGGCAGTGCCCAGGTGGCCTAATGGAGGAACAGTCTCGGACTTTGATAAAAAAAAAAATGGTTTTTTTTCTAAAGTTTCGAAAGTAACGGACCAAAAAATCATGCATTTCTTAATATTTTGAAAACTATTCATTCATATGAGAACATGTATGAAACGTGCAAATGATATTCTTTTTTTCGTTAGGAGAAAATTTATGAAAACTCGTGAAAATAAATTTCAAAATTTAATTTTTCTGAATTTCTTGTTTACGTTACAATTCAAAATCTTGCAACACATGGAAAAATATTATACCATTTGGTAGCAAAAGGTAGTAAGCTCTCCCAACAATGCGCATTTTAATATATTAAATTTCAGTCCACCAAAAATATTCCCAAAAACTGAAAATATGCAAAAACTGGGAACATGACATATTAGGTATCATTAAAAAAAAAAACCCAGCATTCAAACAAATCTGAAACTTTTACATGTTAAAGATAAATAAAATAAATGGAGGAACAAATTTTTATGCATTTTAATTTAACCTTTTGTTTTAGATTGTTGAATATTTCGATATTTTCATTATTATAGCATTTTGAAGGAACTGTATTGAATTATAACAAAATGTTCTTCAAGTTTAATTTTTTATTCACCTTTTTTCTGTACAAATAATGTAACCAGATTTTGTTGAACTGTAATGTTTATGAAGCTGAATTAATAAGAAAAAAAAGATCAAAATGTGGAAGACTCCAAAAAGTGATTAAGTAGAAAAACTATGGCCCAATTAAATTTTTGTTTAAACATCACAAATTACGAGTGACATTTGGTGAACCGTTATCATGAGAATGGTTGTGATTCGATATCTGTCCAAATTGCGAATGTAAATGAACTTCCATCATTTTTACAAGTGATGAAAATGGTACAGTTGTTGTTTTCAAGTGTTTTTCTACTCCATTGGTGGTGAGCCCTATCATGGACAAGTTCTTGATGGGGAACATTTGTGGTAACAATGTCTGTAATGTACATATGCGAGGTTTGATCTAAATTTTATCAGAAATGACGATAAAAGGGAACTAGATGAGCTCAAACACTGAAAGCCATCTCAGAAGCACACTTATACCAGTTTTAAGAGCTTGAAAGATCCTTGAAACAAAAGTGTATACATGCCTAAGGATGCCTTTGTAAAAATAATAATAAACATTAGAAGATAATCGCATCCAGTTACGTTTTATCTCTACGATCCATAAACCATGTATTTAAATATATATGTTACATAAAATGCAGAAAGCATTAACCAAAGTATAGCCGTCCTGTGGCCGAGTGGTTAGCGCACTTGGCTACTGATCTAAGAGACCTGGGCTCGAGCCAGGTTCGAGCCCCGGGTAAGGCATGGATGTATGTGTTGTTTTTCTGTTGATGTCCTGCCATCCTCACAGACCTTCTACTATGGCATATAAACTGACAGGCTGCTGTCAGACCTCTGTGACAAGCAGCTGCTTGAGGGGATATTTATTTTCTTTTTATTCATCATAAAGGAATAAGATTAAAAAATATGTCAATCAGGTTAGGATTCTGGATTGCATCCCTTACTATTTACATTATTTATGAGAAATTCGTGTCTGACTAAAATGATTTCACCTTTCACAAATTTCATGAAGAACTCATCTATCGTGTTAGTCTGTATTTCTAATGAAAATTTTTTACAATATTCAAACACAATATACGTTATATTTATATATAGTTTATTTATAATAGTGCTAACATTTTTCCACTGTGACTATAAGTTTTTTCTCATAAAAATGAAAACTGTTGTTTTTGCATTTTTGGTGGCAGTGTTATTGCATTTCCTAAGAGCAATATCTTCTTTGAAATTGATTGAATTTCTGTTACGTGGGCAGAATATTTTTCGCTTTAAATCATTAGCATTTATGCAGTAGAGAAAAATTCTTACTGCTGATTACGTCAGTTTTTAAAAAAAGTCACCTGGAAAATGTCAGTGCTTACAGCAAATAAAATAATGGACTTTACAACTATAAACCAGTACACAAAAGTGAAATCAGTTCGTGTACTAGCGTCATAACAAACTGTACAAATTTCAGTACACAAATATTAAGTACAACTGTAACTTCACCGATATCTGGAGGAGCCATTTTTCTTTAGAGTTCACAATATCTCGAAGTCACTTCTTTCAAAAGACACCACTTCTCATGTTGTGGTACACATCGAAAACTCGACACTCAAAAAACAAATAAAAAAGGCAGCGTTAAATTACACTGCCATTTGCCACTCTTTGTACTGGGTTACTGTCACTTGTTCCAATCTGAATATCTGGAACTATTTTATCCATAGAAAAGGCTGCAGTCATTTTATCATCCACCTCTGTACTGCAGGGTGGTGATAAAACTTCTTCCTGAATGGTCTCTGGATGCCCAACATCGAGAGATTTCGTTGGTCCATTGCACTCTTCAGGTGCCTTATAGAGAAGCCAAGCCATGAAGAAAAACAAGCAGGACAAGGATTTGAGGACACAGGCAAGAATGAGGACATTAGTGCTCATTTGCTGGTTGTCGTAAAACAGACAAGCTCCTTGTTTGTTGCACGTGTCTTGCCACAGCTCACAACTCAAGTCAATCAAAGATCCGAACATAATTGGAGCTGGAATCGTTCCTGTGGAGAAGAAAATAATGCTATTATTATGTTTCTGGTAAATCTTAATTGCACAACGTTAACAATTTCCTATTCAAGACATTTGAGAATTTCTACGTTATGCTAATGGAGAGCCAAATTGGATACTTGATATCTTAAATAATAAACTGTTAATTGAAATGAAGCTGAAGATAAATTAAAGATCTAAATCATTTCTTTCTAAATGTTGAATTTTAACAATAGTCATTCAGCTTAGACCAGTGGTTCTCAACTTTTTATGCTTCACGTATCCCATGGAAATGTGTATGTAAGTGGCGTACCCCTTGTATAGATGGATAAAACTATAGTTATAGTATAACAATGGGAATAAAATAAAACATATATATCAGTGGTTCTCAACCTTTTATGCTTCACATACCCCATGGAAATGTGTATGTAACTGGCGTACCCCTTGTATAGATAGATAAAACTATAGTTATAGTATAACAATGGGAATAAAATAAAACATCTATATCAGTGGTTCTCAACCTTTTATGCTTCACGTACCCCATGGAAATGTGTATGTAACTGGCGTACCCCTTGTATAGATAGATAAAACTATAGTTATAATATAACAATGGGAATAAAATAAAACATATATATCAGTGGTTCTCAACCTTTTATGCTTCACATACCCCATGGAAATGTGTATGTAACTGGCGTACCCCTTGTATAGATAGATAAAACTATAGTTATAGTATAACAATGGGAATAAAATAAAACATCTATATCAGTGGTTCTCAACCTTTTATGCTTCACGTACCCCATGGAAATGTGTATGTAACTGGCGTACCCCTTGTATAGATAGATAAAACTATAGTTATAATATAACAATGGGAATAAAATAAAACATATATATCAGTGGTTCTCAACCTTTTATGCTTCACGTACCCCATGGAAATGTGTATGTAACTGGCGTACCCCTTGTATAGATAGATAAAACTATAGTTATAATATAACAATGGGAATAAAATAAAACATATATATCAGTGGTTTTCAACCTTTTATGCTTCACGTACCTCAGGGAAATGTGTATGCAACTGGCGTACCCCTTGTATAGATAGATAAAACTACAGTTATAGTATAACAATGGGAATAAAATAAAACATATATATCAGTGGTTCTCAACCTTTTATGCTTCACGAACCCCCTGGAAGTATGTATGTAACTGGCTTACATCTTGTATAGATAGATAAAACTACAGTTATAGTATAACAATGGGAATAAAATATATATATATCAGTCGTTCTCAACCTTTTATGCTTCACCTACCCCATGGAAATGTGTAAGTGGCGTACCCCTTGTATAGATAGATAAAACTATAGTTATACTATAACAATGAGAATAAAATATATATATCAGTGGTTCTCAAACTTTCATGCTTCTTCACATACCCTCTGGAAATGTGTATGTAAGTGGCATACCCCTTGTATAGATAGATAAAACTATAGTTATAGTATAACAATCGGAATAAAATAAAACATATATATCAGTGGTTCTCAACCTTTTATGCTTCACGAACCCCCTGGAAATGTGTATGTAACTGGCGTACCCCTTGTATAGATAGGTAAAACTATAGTTATAGTATAACAATGGGAATAATATAAAACATATATATCAGTGGTTCTCAACCTTTTATGCTTCACGTATCCCATGGAAATGTGTATGTAACTGGCGTACCCCTTGTATAGATAGATAAAACTATAGTTATAGTATAACAATGGGAATAAAATAAAACATATATATCAGTGGTTCTCAACCTTTTATGCTTCACTTACCCCCTGGAAATGTGTATGTAACTGGCGTACCCCTTGTATAGATAGATAAAACTATAGTTATAGTATAACAATGGGAATAAAATAAAACATATATCAGTGGTTTTCAACCTTTTATGCTTCACGTAACCCACGGAAATGTGTATGTAACTGGCGTACCCCTTGTATAGATAGATAAAACTATAGTTATAGTATAACAATGGGAATAAAATAAAACATATATATCAGTGGTTCTCAACCTTTTATGCTTCACTTACCCCCTGGAAATGTGTATGTAACTGGCGTACCCCTTGTATAGATAGATAAAACTATAGTTATAGTATAACAATGGGAATAAAATAAAACATATATCAGTGGTTTTCAACCTTTTATGCTTCACGTAACCCATGGAAATGTGTATGTAACTGGCGTACCCCTTGTATAGATAGATAAAACTATAGTTATAGTATAACAATGGGAATAAAATAAAACATATATATCAGTGGTTCTCAACCTTTTATGCTTCACGTACCCCCTGGAAATGTGTATGTAACTGGCGTACACCTTGTATAGATAGATAAAACTATAGTTATAGTATAACAATGGGAATAAAATAAAACATATATATCAGTGGTTCTCAACCTTTTATGCTTCACGTATCCCCTGGAAGTGTGTATGTAACTGGCGTACCCCTTGTATAGATAGATAAAACTACAGTTATAGTATAACAATGGGAATAAAATATATATATATCAGTGGTTCTCAAACTTTTATGCTTCTTCACATACCCTCTGGAAATGTGTATGTAAGTGGCATACCCCTTGTATAGATAGATAAAACTATAGTTATAGTATAACAATGGGAATAAAATAAAACATATATCAGTGGTTCTCAACCTTTTATGTTTCACGTACCCTCTGGAAATGTGTATGTAACTGGCGTACCCTTTGTATAGATAGATACAACTATAGTTATAGTATAACAATGGGAATAAAATAAAACATGTATATAACATATCTCTAGCAACTTTTGAGCTCTCACGGCCTATCCCAAAAAATTTTACCACGTACCCCACGTTGAGAACCCTTGGCTTAGATAATACTCACTCAGCAAAGAGTTATGGAAGAAACTAGAATATTTAACAGCAAAAGTTACAAGCCATAAAAATTTATCAGAAAAGACATTCAAAACACAAGAAATTACAGTAATATGAAAACATTTGCTAAAATAATTTTTTCTTTAAAATTCATCTGTTAATTCGTTCAGCTTTCGTCTTTTTTGATATAACTTTTTTCTGGGAGGAGTGATGCTGCGGTTAAACGTTTCAGCTTTTACAACTCTTTAAATACTGAAAGAATATATCCGAAATTGGAGATTTAAAGAGACTTGATTAAGATCTGCAATTATCTCATTGATGTAAAAAGTTTACTCCTCATGATATTTTTTAAAATCAGATTTAGTTTCCCATTGACATAACATGGGAATTGTTTAATATATTCTTACAGCAGTTATATTTAGTGAAAATTTACTGATTAAGATTGCTACTTCGCCATATTTGTGTTCTTAAGCTATGAAGTTATTAAGCCTCAAATTACGTTTCCAAATTTATTCTTCTGAGGAAGACAGCATTGAGGAAAAGAGGGCATAAAGCCAAATTTTTTTAGCAAAAAATGACAAAGTTGAAACAATTGGGACCAGCAGTTCTCATGATTTAGTTAATTGACAGATGATTGGTAAGTCATTGACTTATGATCTATGAGAATTGAAAACGCATCAACTGCGCAATCTCAATCTGTCCATTGCTTTAACAATTCTAACTCATGCCACACAGCGCTAAGTTTCCAGAACTAGTAAAATTGTTGGTTGGTTGAAGTTCTATTGGGCATCAGAGAAAAGTGTGAGATTAGATTATCATACATCTAATGCTGGAGTTCTTAACAACGTGAGTCAACGCCAGTAGTGATACTTCTTGAAAAAATAACTGTTTTACCTAATAAATAAGTTCATTTAAAATCAGTTTGGTTATTTCGATTTCAAATAATTATTACTGAAATTTTGTAACTGAAATTTGTTAACAATTTTGTTGCAAAATTTCAGTAATATCACAGAAGAATATTACCAGTTAATCACAGAAGAGCAAATTGATTGGGCATTTTGCTGTAGACTGGCCATTTTTAAAATTAATCCTTTCCGTTCTGTTTTGCAGCCATTTGGTTTTTATCAGATCAATGAAAGATTTTCAAATGCTATTGAATTTTGATTCACAAGGCGCCCAGAAATTCATAGATTTCTCTCTAATCAAAGGGAAACTGGAAAGTCCAGTCGCCGAAGGTGAATATGGAATGCTGATTTTAAAAAACGTTAAATAGATTTTTTTTTTCTCTTCTGTCCCATAGGAGATGGAGACACACAGACCAGGGTCAGTACTGGCAAAAGCACCATCCTAAGTATTCGTGAGGCCTGAACAAAAAATATTTGCGGGGCCCCTTGAGCTAGAATTCTGAGTGTGTGTGTTTGTTTCTTTTTTTTTATAGATTTTTCTCCAGTCTTTTCGATTTTTTTTCTCTACAAATTTTTATGGGGCGGGGGTGTCTCAGCCGATAGCATGCCAGGCTTGTAATATGCAGTTCCCAGGTTCGAGTCCCACCTGTGCTATCGTTGAGATTTTATCCCTCCAAACCCCACCCTGTCCTCAGTCAGTAGGGGACACTGGTGGGTTTGGAAAGACCCCAGTCCATCGGATGACAGGTAAAGCCATGGCCATTCCTGTGACATTAAAGAACACGCTGGATGGCTTTGACAGGAGGCTTCCATCTGTCTCGTAACAGTTGCCTAGTGGGTCCTCTCTCCCCAACCTTCTCTCAGGTCTCGGACTCTTTGTGATCTGGCCATTTAGCCCATTGTGTGCAAAAAAAAACGCCTCTCAGAAGTTAAATAACCCAGCTTCACTAATTTCGATTTTTCATTGCAACGTGGGGTCTATTAACGCTCCTGCTTCAGGGCAGGCCCGACTACCAACATCTAAGCATGTCACTTATTTCTTCTGACAGTGATGTACTCAGAAATATTCAATGTGGGAAGCGATAAACACATTTTAGTCTCGAGAGCTCCTTAGAAAATATATGATATTCAAGTCCTCACAAGCCTATTAAAGCCAAGGGAAAGGGCTTTATAACTCTAACCCCTTCCTCCCTGAATCACATACGCTTGTTTTCTAATATTTATCTACCCTATTTTTCCTCAATTTAATGTTTTAAACATCTCTCTTCCGTAATTCTTATTTCAAAGACCGAAATATTTAGGGGTTACTGCAATGGCTAATTCAATGAAGAGTATCAAATGAAAGTTTTCAAAAATGTCATTTAATGAAAAATAGCGCTGAAGATAAATATCTCAAACAAATATATCTCATTTTTATTTTCAGTAATATTCGTTCAGTGTTTGAAGAGCTATGACAGCATGAAAATTTAAGAAACGTTGCAATTGGAAAATATTTATTTTTAAAACCACCAATACAGGATTTTAGGCTGCTTTATCTTTAAGCAGCACTTTTTTTTGTACACAATGGGCTAAATGGACAGGTCACAAGGATCGCGAGAAAGTTGGGGGGTGGGGAAGAGACTTACTAGACAGCTGTTGTGAGACATGGTAGCCTACCATCAAGGCCAACCAGCGTGATGTTTAAAGTGCACAGGGTATGGTTCACACACCAGTCCATGGCTTAACGTCCCATCCGATGGACTGAAGTATATCTTTATACGCCCATCGGCGTCCCCTGATAACTGAGAGCAGGGAGTTTGTGGGAGAAAAAACAGAACGCTGGTCCAAATGGGACTCAAATCTGGGAATTTCAGATTACGAACCTGGCCCATTACTCATTGAGCCACCGTCACCCCTACATAAATAGAGGAGATCTTGATCATCAGCTGGTGGCTCAGTGGTCAGAGCAGCCATGTTATCAGGAGGTCATGGGTTTAGATCCCACCGGGCTAATTGTTACTGGTCAAAAGGGACTCGTAATAAATTATATGCTTTCGAACATAAAAACTTAAAAAATGCTGAGATTACATTTTGTTAAGGAACAACCGATATTAAGTTTTGGTACACCTGATAGCAGTCCCATGGTCAAGTGGTTAGCATGCTTGGCTACTAAGGGACCTGGGTTCGAGCCCCGGGTAAGGCATGGCTGTTTGTGTCGTTTTTCTGCTGAGGGCCTGCCATCCTCTCAGACCTTCTATTACGGTATATAAACTGACAGGCTCCTGTCAGACCTCTGTGGCAAGCAGCTGCTTGAGGGGGTATTTATTTTTATTTTTTTTATTTTTTTTTATTTACACCTGATAGGTGTAGTATTCATCACAAATTTTTTGATCAACTTTTGCAGACAAGTGTGTGTGTCTGGAGGTAACTGCCTCGCCCAAGTCTAGTTATGCTGTTCAACAACAGATCTTTCCTGCATTAAAAACACTAAAAATAAGTAAGTTTAAAAAACCATTTTGAAAGTGGGGGATTAAAGGGGATTGAAGGATTGCTGACGGAATGGATGTGGGGCCTAGAGAGGGGGGGGGGATTACAAACTCGGATAGAAGATAATTCACATATTCATAATAATAATAATATTCATACATAATACATATTCATAAAATAATTTAAATTCACTTTATTACACTTCTATGAGCAGAGTTCTAAGATTTTTAAACATGGTTAAATTTCCTTATCAAACTCTAGTTTTAACATCAATTTTAAACATGCAGTCTTATGTTCTGGATGGGAACAACATATGACAGAAAACTGAGTGGGAACCAGTAATCCTAAATCAGTTGATGTGCTTGAAGTATCAGTTTCATACTCACCAAGCAGTCTAACAGCAATCCATTGAACTCCAAGGGCAAACGATTTCTGACTCTCAGCTACACACCTGAAATCAAACATGTTCTTATATTACTGAGAATCTGGGAATGGCGAACATTACGATTTTTGTAACAAGCTTTTTCCTTAATGAATGGAAATAATATGACTGGATATATAGATGTTTCAATATTTATATAAAAACGTATTAATACATTAATAAAAACTTATTAATTTACTTTATGCCGTATGACAAAATGAGTGTAGGATCATGATGGAAGGCATTTTTATTGAAGTTGAATCAAAGTGTGCCAATGTAGTTGGTATTATAAAAACTTCTTCTAATTTAAAAATAGAGTGAGTGTTTATTTTTCAGAAAGATAGCTGATTGAATTATTTCCATCCGACCAGAAACGCTCAATGGGATCAGCTAAAACGGGATGTTAAACAGATGGCTGCACGAGGCCTTTTGATTCTCTTTAAAAAAGATATATAAAGTTCTCAACATAAAATAAATAAAAATAAATACCCTCTCAAGCAGCTGCTTGCCACAGAGGTCTGACAGGAGCCCGTCAGTTTATATGCCAGAGTAGAAGGTCTGAGAGGATGGCAGGACCTCAGCAGAAAAACGACACACACACATCCATGCCTTACCCGGGGCTCGAACCCAGGTCCCTAAGAGTAGTGCCAAGCGCGCTAACCACTCGGCAAAATGAAGAAAATAATAATTGCAATGAATAACTCTTACGATGTACAGTAGTAGCAGGAAAAAAAGCTTTGTTATATTGTGACAGCCATTCCTTATATTTTAAGAAATATATTGTGGGTTGTTGGGTTGTTTTACCTCTGAGCGGCACTTTTTTGCACACCATGGGCTAAATGGCCAGGTCACATGGACCCCGAAGGCTCATAGAATGTTGGAGGAGGGGACCCACTGCAACAGCTATTAGGAGACACAGGGTAGCCTCCCGTCAAGGCCATCCAGCGTGTTCTTTAACGTGCACAGGGTATGGCTCTCCCACACACGGGGCCACGGCTTAACGTCCCATCCGACGGACAGCGGCCTTTCCAAGCCCATCGGTGTCCCCTACTGACCGTGGGCAGGGCGGGGAGTTTTGCGGAGATAAATCTCAACGCTGACCCAGCTGGGACTCGAACCTGGGAGAATATATTGTGGTACTAAGCAGAGTAGGAATCGAGCATTGATAGGATTTGGATCGCTTTACCTCTGAGCAGTGCTTGTTTGCACACAATGGGCAACAGAAGGTTGGGGGAGGGGACCCACTGGGCCGCTGTTAGGAGACAGATGGTAGCCTCCCATCAAGGCTACCAGCGTGTTCTTTAGCATGCACAGAGATACAGAGATGATACTGGTGATCATGGCTCTCCTACACATAGTCCCACGGCTTTACATCACATCCGATGGATGACAGCCTTTCCACTTGTCCACTACTCACAGAGGGCAGGGAGCGGAGTTTTGCGGAGATAAATCTCAATGTTGGCATACGTGGGACTCGAACTGGGAACTGCAGATTACAAGCCTGGCATGCTACCTACCAGAGTAGGTATAGTTGCCTGCTGAGGTGTTATGTCCCTCATAGGTCTACCTCTGACGAATATAACACTGCTGCATATGCTAGAAATCTAGAATATCTAGAAGAAAAAAAAGGGGGGATCTGAGTTTCCTAATCAATCTGCAAAAAAAGGGAGACTGAATTTCCTACGCAGTATAACATTCCCCTTCCATTTTACAAGCCTTCAAAAATGCATGAAACATGGAAAAGTTTAATATTATTTTACCTCTATTAGGTTCCCTGGTGCTGACATGTAAACTTACGGGACCGGACTGGAATAAGGCTCTAAGCTTGATTATGAATCCTGAATTTGCTGCACTGGTGGGCTTCTGTGGAGGGAAAATCTTCCGTTGTGTTTTCTGTTTGTTTGTGGGTTGACAGCCTCAAATGAATAGATTCACAGGATATTTTATCAGCTGGTGGATAATCTTGTTATGAGGTCATTGCAGGCACGGGAACTCTTGCTTCTACGGGCATTATCATATTCTACATTGGAGGAATTTGGGTTGAGTTGTTTTCCCTCTGAGCGGCACTTTTTTGCACAGCATGGGCTAAATTGCCAGGTCACATGGCCCCCCAAAGGCTCAGAGAAAGTTGGGGGAGAGGACCCATTGGAACAGCTGTTGGGAGACAGATGGTAGCCTCCCACCAAAGCCATCCAGCATGTTCTTTAACGTGCACAGGGTATGGCTCTCCCGCACACGGGGATATTGGAGAAAGTCTTCCAGTGCAGATGGCTTCAGCCTTTAGAGAGTGGGGGAACGGTTCTTTGCCCATGCCTGTGATTAGGGGGCTGTTTTATATTGTCGGCATTCCCTCTCACAATAAACATATAGTTTCTTTAAACATCCCACTAACTATTTTCTCTCCATAGGTAGTTGGAATGTGAGGACTCTGCACAGAGCTTTTTCTCTTGATGTCCTCACACAAGAATTCCACCATTATAGTTTAGATATTCTCGGCATGCAAGACACCAGATGGACAGATAAAGGTCAGATTCTTAAAAATAACCTTAAATTTCTCTTTTCAGGGAGGGACGACAATAAGCATCACCAAGGCGTGGGTCTGCTTCTCAGCAGACACGCTAGTGATGCTCTTCTAGGATATGAGTGCATTAATGAAAGGTTTCTTGCAGCAAAATTTCAAACAGTTATCTGCTGTTATGCTCCGGATGAGGATGAGAAAGATAGGTTTCACGGCCAACTTTACGATATTTTGAATTCTGTCAAGGAGGAGATATTACCCTTGTTCTAAGTGACTTCTATGCCAAAGTTAGTACTGACTCTGACCTTTGGGGAGTGGTAATAGGCCCTTTTGGTAGCTGCAATGGGCAAGGTAAGTAAACTTAATGGTTTGAGAATAACTAACACTTATTACAAACACCGTGACATAAAGTAAGTACACATGGGTGTTGCCAGATGGGCTGCATAAGAATATGATTGATTATATATTAACAGCAAATGGGAGTTCTGTTAGGAATACAACGTCATATAGGGGATGAAATTTTATCTGACCATTATCTTGTTAAAAGTGTCTTGCAACTTGAACTTAAAAAGTGTTGTGCTAGGCTTAAAAACTATACCTTTAATTCTGAAGCTCTGAAAGACCCAGTTGTAGCTAAAGCTTACCATGGTAGGTTACTTAGTCATTATGACAGTCATGGTTTGCTTACTACTGAAGTTGAGAAAGAATGGGACCGTTTTAAACAGACTTTTCTTGAAATTGCAATACTCTTTTAGGAAAAAAGGAGCAGAGGAGACAGAATTACTTCAGTGATAAGGCATTTGAGCTTATTTCAGAAAGAAAGAACTACAGGAATGTCCTTTATCACTACTAGTCCTAATAGAAAGCATTACAGAGAGCTTAATAAAAGTGTAAAGGATCAGTTAGCTGCTGATAAGAATCTTTGGCTTGATGGTTTGGCTGACAAAGCCGAGGAAGCAGTTAGACAGCACAACAGCAGAGAGCTGTACCAGATAGTTAATGTTTTGTGTGGTAGAAAACGGACTGGTATATAGGGATTGAAGGATAAACAACGTAAAGTTATAGAAGGTGAGGAATCTGTCATGGCTAGGTGGGCTGAGCATTTCAGTGATGTTTTAAACAATGTGGTTAGTTCTATTCCCATTGTTTGCAATGATGATTGATGCATTACTGGCTTTAACGTTGGCCCTATAACACAATCTGAATTTATTTTGGCTATTTCTAAACTTAAACTATATAAATCCCCAAGGGTAGATGAAATTACTGCGGAAATGCTTAGAGCTGGAAATGTTTTGGTTACGACATGGATGACTGAAATTTTGAATCTCTCTTATGATAAAGATATTGTTCCTAAGGATTTCACCATAGCTATTATTATCCCTATTTTCAAAAAAGGTGATGGCAGTTCTTGTGATAACTATAGGGGTATCAGCCTACTCTCTGTTCCAGGTAAAGTTCTTTTCAAGATTGTGCTTAATAGAATTAGGAATCTGTTTGACAGGTAATTGCGTGATGAGCAAATTCAGAAGTGCTAGGGGATGTCTAGATCAGATATTTTCAATCAAAAACGTTTGTTGCTAGCTTTGTTGATTCCAAAAAGGCTTTCGACTCTGTTGACAGTCATAATTTGTGAGTTATTGCGAGATCGTATGGTATACCAGACAAGTTAGTTAACATAATGAAGGTTCGCTACAAATAGCATTGAATCGTGTGTGAGACTTAATAAGGCTTGTAGCAATTGGATTGGCATTACTTCTGATGTTCGACAAGGTGCATTTTGTCTCCTTTTTCTCTTTAGTTTGGTTATTGATTATGTTATGCGAAATTCAGTGCAAGGTAAAGATTTTGTCCTTATATGGTCTGGCGATCTGGATATTTCTGATTTCGATTATGCTGACGATTTCGCCCTTTTGGCAAATGATGTTGATGAAACTGTTAGTAGAGTAGGTTTGGTTGTAGAGAAAAAACTAAAGTGATGAAAATTGGTGAGGCAGGCTGTTATTCAGTTAATCTGAATGGTTGCAGTCTTGAGCAGATGTCGCAGTTTAATTATCTTGGGAGCTATGTAACAGATTCTGGTGATAGGCGGCACGAGATCAACAGACAAGCAGGGATTGCTGCCGGGACATTTAAAAATCTATGGAGAATGTGGAGAAATAGTTTGGTTCTTTCTAGGGTTAGTTATGGTAGTGAAATTGGACATTTTTGAAATTGGAAATTGGACAAGACGCTTACACAGCATCTTGGACATTAGGTGGTTTAATTTTGTAAGTAATTACGAGGTTAGGCAAAGGAGTCAGCAACCTCCTTTAAGCAGCATATTTTGCAGAGAGAGACTCCGTTGGTTTCGCCATGTTGCCCGTACGGATAATTATAAGCTGGTTTCCGTAAATTAAGGAAAACTCAGAAAAAATATGATAAAGAAAAAACTACATGCATGTTTTAAATGAAATTTGATGGAAACATGAATTACAATGCTAGTTTCAGAATGGCATAAAATATTTTACACTAGAATCATTTTTCGTTAAAAAATAACAGTTAAGAAACTTGTCCAAAAACGAGGTGTCAGAATGCAATGGGCAAAGTTCTCTAATATGGAGTGTGGTCACCCCTTACAGCAATGCAGGCAACGACAGCGATGTTCCATGCTGTTTTTGATGTTGTGAATCAGCTCAATAGGGTTGGGTTGTTTTACCTCTGAGCGGCACTTTTTTGCACACCATGGGCTAAATGGCCAGGTCACAAGGACCCCGAAGGCTCAGAGAAGGTTGGGGGAGGGGACCCACTGGAACAGCTGTTGGGAGACAGATGGAAACCTCCCGTCAAGGCCATCCAGCGTGTTCTTTAACGTGCACAGGGTATGGCTCTCCCGCACACGGGGCCACGGCTTAACGTCCCATCCGACGGACGGCGGCCTTTCCAAGCCCATCGGTGTCCCCTACTGACCGTGAGCAGGGCGGGGAATTTTTGCGGAGATAAATCTCAACGCTGATCCAGCTGGGACTCGAACCTGGGAACTACAGATTACGAACCTGGCGCGCTACCGACTGAGCCACCCCCGCCCCAGCTCAATAGGGGGTAACGACCATCGTTCCTTTAAAGCAATAATAAGCTCCCCTTTGTTTCAGGTTGTGGGTTGAGGCAGCAACACGTCTCCCTAGAGCATTGCATACATGCTCAATTGGATTTAGATCGTGAGATCGAGCTGGCCACTCCATGCTCATAACGATCTCCTCTTGAAGGTCCACTAGTCGAGCTCTGTGTGGACGAACGTTATCGTCTTGTAAGATGAATGTTCCATCTATTGCACCAGCGTAAGAACGTACATAAGGGTCCAGGATGTCGTCTCTATACCTTTGAGCATTGAGTATACAGAGCATAAAGACAGCATATAGAGGTCTATGTGTCCACCTAAGGAAATACCACCCCAAATACACACGCTACCTCCGCCGTTACTGTCTCTTTGATGGATTTTACTGGGATGATAGTGGGTATCTCGTTTTCTCCATATCAAACAATGTCCGGAATCACTCTGCAAGCAATATCTGGACTCATCTGTGAAGAGTATAGACCTCAATTGCTCTTCTGTCCAGTTAGCATGCGTGTCTGCCCAATTCAACTACCCTCTCCTATGACGGGACGTGAGGGGTATACAAATTACTGGCCTTCTAGCGTACAGACTTCCCTCATGAAGCCTTCTACGCACAGTAGAAGTTGATACATCTTCCCAGTGGCTGCTGCAAGAAAGGATCATAGCTGAGAGGGAGTAGACGTCCTGCTCCTTCGTGCTGTTAATAGAAGATATCGATCTTTTACAGCGATCGTAACTCTAGCCCTTACTTGGCTAAACTTCCGAGATGCGGAATCCGTGCTAAGAAATTGATCCCATGTCTATGGACCACAGAAGGAAGCACATTCAGCCATCGTGCCACGTCTGACTGATTGTTTGATTGAATAAATCGCCACTTGAAAATTCTTGCAGTCTGGAGTTCACCTGACTGCAAACTCATTCAGAGGATATTTTTATGAGATTTCCTTTTTTTTATAATCTTCTTTCATTGCTTCCTTCATATATACAGATTTTTTAAAAATCTTAATAATTTTTTTATTTATTTTTTGATAATCTTGTTTTTTTTTTTTGTTTTTTATATACAGGGTGAATCTGAAAAGTGGACAAAACTTTACGGGGTGGTAGAACGCAGCTATACGAGCAATATTCGTCATAGAAAGTATGGGCGGAACGCAAACGGCGAGCCGCTAGGTGGCGTTGGAAATGGTATAAAAGGGTCAGTCCTCGCACCCAACGGCATTTCTACCGTGGATTACCGAGAGGATGGCTGGTTATACTAACCACGAAATGGCGGAGATGCACTTTGTGTACGGTGCGGCGGACGGGAATGCAAGTGAGGCACAGAGTATCTCCTCTCCTTCTTGTGTTCATTCTTTAAATGTGACAGTGGAAAACTACCTTTTAACTTCTCACCGCTTGCGTTCCGACCATACATTCTATGACGAATATTGCTCGTATAGCTGCGTCCTACCACCCCGTAAAGTTTTGCCCACTTTTTCAGATTCACCCTGTATATAATATATAATGTTCTAAGTTTTCATAAACATGGCATTTAACACATGTTGGAGTTCTGCTTTTTTCATTCTGTATAATAGTGATTTGGTAAGTGCTGAGTTAGTTTTAATTTTTAATATTAGATTAAATTCTTTTTTGCAAAGCCATAGTTATTAAATTTTGCTATATTAGGTGATATTTTATGTCTGTGTGTATTTCTGGCATTGGTATCGTACCATTCTTCTGTTTCATTTAATATGTTTCTTTTAATTTGTTTTCTATGTATGTATGTAAAAAAAGGTGTATCAATATTGGAATTATATTTAGAGCCATTCTTGCTTTGTTATCCACTTCTTCATTAAGTTTTATCCCCACATGGCTTGGTATCCATTGGATACGAATGATATTATTTATTAAATGATTTTTAATTAGGATTAATATGTCATTTAGGAATAGTTTAAAATTGCTTTTATTAGGATCATTGTGTAAAGTTTCAATAGAAGCTTTACTATCCGTGAAGATTAAAATATTTTTATTTTTATATCTTAATGCCCAATTAAGGGCTAGGATTATTGCTGTAAATTCAGCCATTATTATGGGATTAGAATTTTTAAATTTAAATAAATATTCAGATTTTTCTTGTGGGCATATAAAGGCTCCAGCCAGGTCATTTCTATCTTTGCATAAGGAACCATCTGTATAAATGTGTATGAAGTTTTTGTAATTATTATGAATGTGAATTTCTGAAAGTAATTTCAAAGCATTTGTGTCGTGGAATTTTTTTGATTGCAAACTAGTTATATTCGTATTTAGTATTGGAAATGCTGAAGTCCAACATGCTATTTGAATAAAGTGATCCCCACTTAAGTTTTTATTTATTAAATTTTTAATGTGATTTTTCCCTGGTAAATTAAAAATGGTGATGTCATGAAAATCATTTAACAGTTTGTCAATCACTGGAGGTAAATAATTTTTTACTACCATTCTGTATATTAAGTTTGCTAATAAATATTTTTTCTTGATACTTATAGGTGGTTGGGTTGGGTTGTTTTACCTCTGAGCGGCACTTTTTTGCACACCATGGGCTAAATGGCCAGGTCACATGGACCCCGAAGGCTCAGAGAAGGTAGGGGACCCACTGGAACAGCTGTTGGAAGACAGATGGTAGCCTCCCGTCAAGGCCATCCAGCGTGTTCTTTAACGTGCACAGGATATGGCTCTCCCGCACACGGGGCCACGGCTTAACGTCCCATCCGACGGATGACGGCCTTTCCAAGCCCATTGGTGTCCCCTACTGACCGTGGGCAGGGCGGGGAATTTTGCGGAGATAAATCTTAACGCTGACGCAGCTGGGACTCGAACCTGGGAACTACAGATTACGAGCCTGGCGCACTACCGACTGAGCCACCCCCGCCCCTTTTTATAGGTGGTAAAGCTGTTTCAGCATATACATTCAATCCATTAGTATTTTGTCAAAGTCCTAAACAAAATTTTAATATTTTTAGTTGAATATTTTCTAATATTTTTTGTTTAGTTTTTTGAGATATTATTGACTAGTTCAATTCCATATAAAAATTTTGGAAGTATTATTGAGTTATATATTAATAATAAATATTTATTGACACAGCCCCATTTGGAGCTGCCTAGGTATCGTAGAAAATTAAATAATTTATTAGCTTTATTTTTTGCTGCTTCGATATATTTGGACCATAGTAGTTACGAATCTAATTGTATTCCAAGAAATTTAAAATTATCTAAAATTTTTAGGTTTTCATTTTTAATTTTTAATATAAAGTCATTAGGTAATTTTTTATTTTTATTAAAATATGAAAAGACTGTTTTTTCTATTGATATTTTTAATTTCCAGGCCTCACAATATTTGATCAGGTTATTTATTAGTTTTTGTAATATATTTTGAATTAGATATACGTTTTTGCCAGAAATCCAAAAAATGAAATCATTGGCATATGTACCAAATTTAATACTTTCTGGTATGATTTCCTGTATGTCATTCAGGTGTAAGTTAAATAGAGTAGGGGACAAAATATCCCCTTGAATTAAACCGTTATTAAACGGATATTGTGTTGAGTAAATATTCCCAATTTTAATTTTAAATTTTTTCTCTTTAATGAATTCAAAAAGAAAACAATACAAATTTCCACAAATTTTCAATTGTTTAATTTTATGAAGCATAGCATTGTGAGACACAGTCAAATGCTTTTTCGAAATCAATACTTAGCACAATCATATATAGTTTGTTATTGATAGCATGTTCTGCATCTGATATTAAATTGAGCAGGTGGTCTTTGGTTGATCTACCCTGTCTGAAACTATAAATGTGATTATTACAAATTTTATTTTTCTCAATATGCCAGTTTAACCTATTGATGATCATTCGTTCAAATAATTTCATTACATTTCAACTTAGGCATATTGGCCTATAAGAGTTTAGGTCATCTGCAGGTTTGTTAGTTTTTTTATGAATATCATTTTTTAACCAGCTATCTGGATAAGTTTTTGAATTACAAATTTCATTAAAATTGTTAAGTAATTTTTTTTCCGTTTATAGGGTAAATTTTTGAGTTCTTTGTTAGTTATTCCCTCGGGTGCTGCTGCTGTTTTTGATTTTAGTGATTTTATTGCAAAGATTAGTTCAAATAAGGAAAATGGAGCATTTAAGTATTCTGTGGATTTACTTTTAAAAAATTGATGAAATATGTTTGAATTATTATATTTTTTGTCTATTTTGTTGTTTGGTTTAGAATGCAAATTGATAAAAGATTTTGCTATTGTTTCAGTGGTTTCCTGAATACTTTCCTTATTTTTTAGGGCAATAGAATATATTGGGTTTGTTGGTACTTTCTCGCTGTATAGTTTGTTATATATTCTCCATAAATTAGATAGATGGGCTTGGAAAGGCCGCCGTCCGTCGGATGGGACGTTAAGCCATGGCCCCGTGTGTGGGAGAGTGTGCACGTTAAAGAACAGGCTGGATGGCCTTGACGGGAGGCTACCATCTGTCTTCCAACAGCTGTTCCAATGGGTCCCCTCCCCCAACCTTCTCTGAGCCTTCGGGGTCCTTGTGACCTGGCCATTTAGCCCATGGTGTGCAAAAAAGTGCCGCTCAGAGGTAAAACAACCCAACCCAAATCCATAAATTAGATGTGGATGTTAGGGGTGATAAGTTTTCTGCTAATTATTTTCCAGTTTTGGTTTTGTATATTTTTGATTTTTTTAGAGAATGCTTTCTCTAATCTATCAAAAATTTCACATGCTAAAAAGGTTTTTTATTTTTCATGTTTCTTTCTGCCTTTCTCTTTATTGCTATTAGTTTATTTATGAATATTACTTTTTGGGTTTTTTTTTTGTATACAGTTTGTGTGTGGTTGTTCTTTGCAATTTTAATTTTGTCCATAATGGTAATGTAATCTGTTTTTAAAATACCTTCTGATTCTATATTATCTAGTTCATTTTTAAAGTTATGCCAATTTGTAATATTCATATAATTTTTAGTTTTGGATTTTCAAAAATTTAATGTATACAGGATAATGGTTAAATAATGGTTAATTTAATGTATACAGGATAATGCTTACTTCCCATACTGTCTGTATCTATGTTCCATTCTATTTCTTTTGCTATTTTTTGCGTGCATAATGTTAGGTCTATTACAGTTGCTTTGAGCCGGCCAGTAGCTCTCCACCGTAGTTCATTTAGTAAATGATGTCTCGAGGTCATTCCTACAAAATGGCTATTTCGAATTTCTTTACTCACATTTACAGCACAAAATAACGATCCACTCCAAAACACCCGTTTTTATACTTCTATCCGATTATGCAAATTGATGCAACCTAGACTGATTTGCATACGATATGCTCACTCGGCATTATTTTACTGGTTACATGAACAAATTGGTAAGGATTGCACAATTTTTTGGCGAATTATAGCGTTTTTTTCATTTTTCTTTAATTTATGGAAATCAGTTTAGGTTAGAGAATAGGGTTATGAATAGTGTGCCCTAAGACTTCAGAATGAGGGGTAGACCTGGGTGTGGTGGGCAGATAATTTCAAACAGGACCTTGTTGGAATTGGTGTGCAGTGGCCAATGCAGCCAATGTAGCTCAGGACAGATATGCTTGGAGAACTAAATTGTATAGTCTGAGTGGACCTCCGTAGCCCATGGCTGCTTGAGGATGCTGATGATGACCCTTACTAGCATTTTCAAAAGGGTCTACATAAAACAAAAATTCCTGCTCTATTGCGAGAACTATTTTTTAAATTTTAAGAAATATATTGTGGGACTGAGCATAGTAAGAATCGAGTATTGCTAGATTTGGGTTGTTTTACTTCTGAGCTACACTCGTTTGCACACAATGGGTTAAATGGCCAGGTCGCAAGGGCACCGATGGCTCAGAGAAGGCTGAGAGACCCTTTGGACGGCTGTTAGTCTCCCACTAGTGTGTTCTTTAACACACACAGGGTTGGACTCCTAGATCGGGCCTTGGTTGAATGTATATTATATTTTTTCGCCTCCATTCTAGTTACTAGTCTTTTACAGGGGGAAGGGGGAGGATCAGCCCCTCCCCCTAGATCCAGCAGTAGTTCATATAATGGATATACTGCTGTACTAAACCCATTACATAAAGAGATATATATATATACGAAGCACCATTTCAATATATCATTGAATGTATTTTTTGAGTTAGGCATATATTATTAGCAACGAACTAGCTACAAGATTTAATTTTGTTAAGTAACCATGGTATTCTTATTCCAGCAGATTCCAGGTGATTTTATTTTGCAAAATGAAACCTTACCTTTAGTTAGATGAAATTTCTAATGCTACTTCTTTGTGTCCTTAAAAAATAAGAACCGGCAAAATATATTTCAAATAGATTTTGAAATAAATGTAGCAGAACTCACCTCAGAGTAGCAGAAAGTGAAGGCATGCTGACGAGGAATGTGAACAGCATTGAAAGGAAGATCAGCAAAAGGAATACAGGCATGTAGCTGCAGTAATTAACGCACTTCTCTCTCGTCGCATCGATTAACACTGTCTGACTGTTTATGGTTACGTTTCTTCCTTCTGTATTGATACAGCTGCAGTCCCCATACATCTGGGAAGAAAAAAAGGTTTTATTTAACCTCTGGATGTTGAAAATGGCGCCAAAAATAAAAGGCAACACACTGATCAGAGGGATGGTTGGGTTGTTTTACCTCTGAGCGGCACTTTTTTGCACACCATCGGCTAAATGGCCAGGTCACAAGGACCCAGAAGGCTCAGAGAAGGTTGGGGGAGGGGACCCACTGGAACAGCTGTTGGGAGACAGATGGTAGCCTCCCATAAAGGCCATCCAGCGTGTTCTTTAACGTGCACAGGGTATGGCTCTCCCGCACACGGGGCCACGGCTTAACGTCCCATCCGACGGACGGCGGCCTTTCCAAGCCCATCGGTGTCCCCTACTGACCGTGGGCAGGGCGGGGAATTTTGCGGAGATAAATCTCAACGCTGACCCAGCTGGGACTCGAACCTGGGAACTACAGATTACAAGCCTTGCGCGCTACCGACTGAGCCACCCCCGCTCCCATCATCAGAGGGATATTTTCTGACCTTATTTCTTTATCTGAATACGCCAAGAATTACTCCGGTCTCAATATTGTTTCAGGTTTTCAGCAACCGTTTGTGGGTTCCAAATAACCAAACAGAAAAATTAATTTATTTAATAGATAAAGCAATTAATTTATAAAAAAAAGTAAAACCTATATTATTCTTAATTTTATATACAAATGGACTAAATGTCTTACAGCTGACAATCTTTTAATGTTAAAAACTAAAAGAATGTAACAGTTGAAAGTTCGGTTGCAGAGGTTTCTATATAAAAAAAATTATAGAATCGATTGTTGCCAAAAATCTGTCTTACTCAGGGGCGTAACGAAGGACTATGGGTGAGTGGAAAGAGAAACAACAAAAATTTTCCAACTCGAAAATAAAAATTTTCCAACTGAGAAAATAAGACCTTTACAGTAGCTGAAAAAAATATCCGAACACTGTGGTTGATTAGAGAATTCAGAAAAAATATCTGGCAACGTTTTTTTTAGAAATTAGTGATCTGGCAACCCTGTGTCACGTGACACGAAGGTTGCCAGATCACTAATTTCTAAAAAAAATCGTTGCCAGATATTTTTTCTGAATTCTGTAATCAACCACAGTGTTCGGATATTTTTTGAGCGACTGTACATATCTTGTGTCTCTATCGGTGATGCATACAGAGAATTCCGTTCGAGGGAGGGGAACTAACCAAATAACGCAATTTCGTAATTGTCACAAGTTATCTCGATTTTGGCAACTCCCAAGATTTGGTCAAATTGTCTTGGTTTGCCAACTCTCTTAAATATCACAAAACCAATCAAAATTGTTACATCTTACCTGCATTTCACCAAGTGGTTTCGAATTTTGCCAACTCCTTTTATTTTGCCAACTTACGATAATTTTACAGAAAAAAATCCCAATTTTTACATCTTACTTCAATTCTGCCAACTCTCCTTAATTTCACAAAATCAATCCCAATTTTCGCAACTGTCCTGTATTTTGCCTAGTGGATTCGAATTTTGCTAACTCCTGTAGATCTTGCCAAGTTACTTCGATTTTGACAACTCCCATAGATTGGGCCAAGTTGCCTCGATTTTACCAACTCTCCTCAATTCACAAAAACAATCCCAATTTTCGCAACTTGCCTGGATTTTACCAAGTGGATTCGAATTTTGACAACTCGCCATAATTTTACACAAAAAAATCCCAATTTTTACACCTCACCTGAATTTTGCAAATATTCAAGATTTTCCCAAGTTGTCCGAAGTTGTTTTCCCAAGTTGATTTTGCCAACTCCTTAATTTCCCAAAACCAATCTCAATTGCCACAACTCACCTGCATTTTACCAAGTGGCTCGGATTCTCCAAATGGAGATTGGCAAGTTATGAATGGAATAGTACGTCATCGACGCGCAAAGTAATCAATGGACTGATGTCATTTTTTGGGCATTTTTGGTGGCACTGCCATGACACACTGTTTGCAGAACACTTTCTTTTTTACTACTCATCCTCCGAATTTAGTCTTTTTCTCTAAATGGTAAATAGGTATACACTGGAAGGAGAGCTGTGCACTAATCCCGTGTGGGAAATGCACAGAACCGGCCAGGTGCAGCCGTTAATTCTCGTGGTGCAGGCAGTACCTTTCAAAGGAGACACTCCTTTGGAAGGTGGTGCAGGCTGTACCTTTCAAAAGAGACACTCTTTTGGAAGGTGGTGCAGGCAGTACCTTTCAAAAGAGACACTCCTTTGGAAGGTGGTGCAGGCTGTACCTTTCAAAAGAGACACTCCTTTGGAAGGTGGTGCAGGCTGTACCTTTCAAAAGAGACACTCTTTTGGAAGGTGGTGCAGGCAGTACCTTTCAAAAGAGACACTCCTTTGGAAGGTGGTGCAGGCTGTACCTTTCAAAAGAGACACTCCTTTGGAAGGTGGTGCAGGCTGTACCTTTCAAAAGAGACACTCTTTTGGAAGGTGGTGCAGGCAGTACCTTTCAAAAGAGACACTCCTTTGGAAGGTGGTGCAGGCTGTACCTTTCAAAAGAGACTCTTTTGGAAGGTGGTGCAGGCTGTACCTTTCAAAAGAGACACTCTTTTGGAAGGTGGTGCAGGCAGTACCTTTCAAAAGAGACACTCCTTTGGAAGGTGGTGCAGGCTGTACCTTTCAAAAGAGACTCTTTTGGAAGGTGGTGCAGGCTGTACCTTTCAAAAGAGACACTCTTTTGGAAGGTGGTGCAGGCAGTACCTTTCAAAAGAGACTCCTTTGGAAGGTGGTGCAGGCTGTACCTTTCAAAAGAGACACTCTTTTGGAAGGTGGTGCAGGCTGTACCTTTCAAAAGAGACACTCTTTTGGAAGGTGGTGCAGGCAGTACCTTTCAAAAGAGACACTCCTTTGGAAGGTGGTGCAGGCTGTACCTTTCAAAAGAGACACTCTTTTGGAAGGTGGTGCAGGCAGTACCTTTCAAAAGAGACACTCCTTTGGAAGGTGGTGCAGGCTGTACCTTTCAAAAGAGACACTCTTTTGGAAGGTGGTGCAGGCAGTACCTTTCAAAAGAGACACTCCTTTGGAAGGTGGTGCAGGCTGTACCTTTCAAAAGAGACACTCTTTTGGAAGGTGGTGCAGGCAGTACCTTTGAAAAGAGACACTCTTTTGGAAGGTGGTGCAGGCAGTACCTTTCAAAAGAGACACTCCTTTGGAAGGTGGTGCAGGCTGTACCTTTCAAAAGAGACACTCTTTTGGAAGGTGGTGCAGGCTGTACCTTTCAAAAGAGACACTCTTTTGGAAGGTGGTGCAGGCAGTACCTTTCAAAAGAGACACTCCTTTGGAAGGTGGTGCAGGCTGTACCTTTCAAAAGAGACACTCTTTTGGAAGGTGGTGCAGGCAGTACCTTTCAAAAGAGACACTCCTTTGGAAGGTGGTGCAGGCTGTACCTTTCAAAAGAGACACTCTTTTGGAAGGTGGTGCAGGCAGTACCTTTCAAAAGAGACACTCCTTTGGAAGGTGGTGCAGGCTGTACCTTTCAAAAGAGACACTCTTTTGGAAGGTGGTGCAGGCAGTACCTTTCAAAAGAGACACTCCTTTGGAAGGTGGTGCAGGCTGTACCTTTCAAAAGAGACACTCTTTTGGAAGGTGGTGCAGGCTGTACCTTTCAAAAGAGACACTCCTTTGGAAGGTGGTGCAGGCTGTACCTTTCAAAAGAGACACTCTTTTGGAAGGTGGTGCAGGCTGTACCTTTCAAAAGAGACACTCTTTTGGAAGGTGGTGCAGGCAGTACCTTTCAAAAGAGACACTCCTTTGGAAGGTGGTGCAGGCTGTACCTTTCAAAAGAGACACTCTTTTGGAAGGTGGTGCAGGCTGTACCTTTCAAAAGAGACACTCTTTTGAAAGGTAACGGAAGGGGAGGGCTTCCAAATCAGTGTGGCGTACTGAATTGCCCATTGGGCTAGATCAGTGCTGTCCAACTTCTCTAAGACCGCAGGCCATTTTTTCTTTTGCCAACATTTCGCGAGCCAAAAGAAAGAATAGGATAGGTAATTGAAAAGTCCGTTCATATCACCTCAAAAAATTATTTATACGAAAAATAATGAGTAATAATAAACCTCAAAAAGTTATTTTATTTATACGAAAAATAATAAGTAATGATAACCTCAAAAACCCCAAAATATTATTTTACTTATTAAAAAAAATAAGTAATAATAAATCTAAAAAATATTTTATTTATACAAAAAATAATAAACCACAAAATATTATTTTATTTATAAGAAAAATAATAAGTAATAATAAACCTAAAAAAACCTCAAAAAATATTTTATTTATACAAAAAATAATAAGTAATAATAAACCTAAAAAAACTCAAAAAATATTTTATTTATACGAAAAATAATAAGTAATAATAAACCTAAAAAAACCTCAAAAGTATTTTATTTATACGAAAAATACACAATAATAAACTTCAAAAAATTATTTCATTTATACGGAAAATAATGAGTAATAATAAACTTCAAAAAGTTATTTTATTTATACGAAAAATAATAAGTAATGATAACCTCAAAAACCCCAAAATATTATTTTACTTATTAAAAAAAATAAGTAATAATAAATCTAAAAAATATTTTATTTATACAAAAAATAATAAACCACAAAATATTATTTTATTTATAAGAAAAATAATAAGTAATAATAAACCTAAAAAAACCTCAAAAAATATTTTATTTATACAAAAAATAATAAGTAATAATAAACCTAAAAAAACTCAAAAAATATTTTATTTATACGAAAAATAATAAGTAATAATAAACCTAAAAAAACCTCAAAAGTATTTTATTTATACGAAAAATACACAATAATAAACTTCAAAAAATTATTTCATTTATACGGAAAATAATGAGTAATAATAAACTTCAAAAAGTTATTTTATTTATACGAAAAATAATAAGTAATGATAATCTCAAAAAACCCAAAATATTTTATTTATAAGGAAAATAATAAGTAATAATAAACCTCAAAATATTTTATTTATACGAAAAATAATAAACTACAAAATATTATTTCATTTATAAGAAAAATAATAAGTAATAGTAAACCTAAAAAAAACATTAAAATATTTTATTTATACGAAAAATAATAAACCTAAAAAAACCTCAAAAAATATTTTATTTATACGAAAAATAATAAGTAATAATAAAACAATAAATTTTCTTAACCTTATCAAATATTTAATAAATTTAATGGGAGCATTGTGGCCGTAATTGTTGGGCAATAATTTCTTTTACGTCCATATCGATATTTGTTGTTGCGAGCCGAAGTATATGTTCAAGTGTAGAGTCTTTCAAGCAGTTTCGGTATCTTGATTTCATATATTTCATGCCAGAAAATGCACGCTCTCAGATATATTATACTTCCGAACATAGAAATTATTTGTAGTCCAAAATCTTTCATTTTTGGATATTTTCTTTAAGCAAAAGTTTAAACAATTATATTGAAGTTTCTCTATTAGATGCAATAATTGGTCGTCCTGAAGATCACATAATTCCATTTGATATTTAAGATCTACGGTGTTAATATCAATATTTAATGTATTACTGAATAAATTTAAACTTTGCTTAAGGTCATCAAATTGAGAAAATCTATTAAAATCTTCAATTAGGATATCTAATTTAGGAACACATTTTTCAAAATTAACTGTTTTACTAAGTTACTTCATTTCTTCGTAGAACTCTTTACAAGTTTCAAAATGAATTAAATTGTTTTCCTGCAAATTTGACTTCAACAATTGTAGTTTGTTTCTAAACCCAGTAACATGATTGTAAAGACAGCACACGTTTTGATGTTTTCCTTGTAAGGATTTATTCAAAACATTTAAATAATCTGTAATGTCTGTTAGGAAAGCAAGTGAATATAGAAAAGTTTCATCGACAAAACTTGCTATTAAATCTTCATCGGTTCCCACTTCTGTGAGAAAAAGAAGAATTTCTTTTCGAAGTTTAAAAAATCTCTTGAGGCATACTCCGGCACTTAGCCAGCGAATATTATTATGTAAAAGCAGATCGTCATACTCAGCATGCAGTTCGTTCAAAAAAGCTTTAAATTTTCTGTGTATTGTAAGAGAACGATTTCCGCCACGTATTTAATTGGTAATTTTGAGAACCTTTCCAATTACGTCGTTTAGTCTCAGCGAAATGCCACACAATGTCTCCTGGTGCACAATACAATGCAAATTCGACAATGCACGTGCAGTGACAACGATTCGTGCTGTCGTTAGCTGCTTCTTATTACTGCAGCTTCATAAAAACATTTGTTTGATGAGGCCGTACCGCTCTTGAAAGGTTTCAGAAATTTGCCGATCGACTTAAGAATGTTTTGTAAACTTTATAGAATGAGTAATTGAAGATTGCATATCAAGTAAAGTGATATAAGTTGACAGAAAATTTTAAGGTGGATTACAGATGTTTATTTAAAATTTCAAGTAAAAGCTTTATTTTGTTTGCGGACCACAAAATCCTTGTGGGGCCGTAAGCGCCCCGCTAGTTGGACAGCGCTGGACTAGATTATGGCTTTGAGATTATTCGAAATTTCTGAAATACATTATGCAGATGATTTGGCCCTGTTGGATAATGGTGTTAGTGAGACGAATTCCTTCATTAGGGCTGTTGGTGAGACTGGTAATAGAGTAGATTTGGTTATAAACAGAAAGAAAACTAAAATGATGAAAATTGGTCAGGCAGATGATGCTTCAGTTGCTTTGAATGGTTGTACTCTTGAGTAAGTGTCTCAGTTTAATTATCTTGGGAGCTTTATAGCAGATACTGGTGATATGCGGCATGAGATAATTAGAAGAATAGGAATTGCCACTGGGACTTTTAAGAATGTATGGTGAATGTGGAAAAATAATCGTGTAAAGCTGAAGCTAAAAAATTAGGTTGTATAATAGTTTAGTTCTGTCTAAGGTTAGTTATGGTAGTAAAACATGGATCCTTTGTAAGCAGGATAACAAGAAAATTGATGCCATTGATTCTAGGTGCTTCTGCAGTATCTTGGGCATTAGGTGGTTCAACTTTGTAAGTAATGATGAGGTTAGAAGATGGAGTCATCAACCTCCTTTGAGCAGCATATTGTGCAGAGAGAGACTGCGTTGGTTTGGCCAAGTTGCCCCTATGCCTAAAGACTTAAGGAAAAGTGGGAAGACCTAGGATGCGATGAGAAGGCAATGTCAAAGAGGACCTTGCTAGAATTGGCCTACAGTGGCCAAATGCAGCAGCTGCAGCTAAGGACTTGCGTCTCTGGAGATCAAATTATGTGGTCCAACCTGCCATCTGTCCTGTCACATCAAATGGATGGGGAGGGAGGGGGGATGATATCCTCCCCTTAAAAAAACGGAACAAGCAAATGCAAAATGAAGAGATTGAGAAATGAAAATGCATATTATTTTGCTTTTATGGAAATTTTATTCCGATTTTATGAAATTCTTTGAGAATATTAAATGGATACTTACATGAAAAATGCTGCTTTTGTTAATATTTGGGTCCAACGCTTGATTGATAAAATTGTCGAGGTTCTTTCATTGCTAAATTTTTAATGATGGTTAAAATGGGTCACGGCCTTTTAAAGAATTTCGTTTTTATTTAAATATTGAAACACCTACATATCCAGTCATATTGTTTCGATTCATTAAGAGAAAAGCTTGTTACAAAAATCGCAATGTTCGCCATTCCAAAATTCTTAACAATACACTGGTTTCCATAAATTAAAGAAAATCCCTATGTTAAGTCAATGGGAAGTTAACGTCAAAGCTCTGTAACTTCTAAAATAAGTTTTTTTTTTGTTTTGAAGAATGTGATTGCAGATCTCAATCAAATAAATCAATATCTCGATTTTCAACAATATTCGTTCAATATTTAATTGTTTGAATATTTAACAACAGCAATGCCAGTCTTAAGTAATTCTGTAATTCTTTACACGAAGTTCTAAAATAAAACTTATTTAATTAAACACTTTGATACAATACTTATTACTAAGTGTTAAACAGCGTAAATCAGCTCCCCAACATTTTATCAGCGGGGAATAGTTTACGATCTTCATCATACGAGCTTTCATTTGACACCTACTCGTAACTGTAAGCCCTCGCCTCGCGTTCCGATGATATCGTAGAACGACTTTCAGATTTCTCGTTTTGTAAGGGGAAGAGAGAATGGGGAAGGGCATTTTTTATAGTCTAGCCTATGACACTCCCCGCGTCCCAAGTTTTCATTCGACATAGCTCGTTACTTTCCGCACTCGCGTTCAGGGTTGGGTTGTTTTACCTCTGAGCGGCACTTTTTTGCACACCATGGGCTAAATGGCCAGGTCACATGGACCCCGAAGGCTCAGAGAAGGTTGGGGGAGGGGACCCACTGGAACAGCTGTTGGGAGACAGATGGTAGCCTCCCGTCAAGGCCATCCAGCGTGTTCTTTAACGTGCACAGGGTATGGCTCTCCAGCATACGGGGCCACGGCTTAACGTCCCATCCGACGGACGGCGGCCTTTCCAAGCTCATCGGTGTCCCCTACTGACCGTGAGCAGGGCGGGGAATTTTGCGGAGATAAATCTCAACGCTGACCCAGCTGGGACTCGAACCTGGGAACTACAGATTACGAGCCTGGCGCGCTACCGACTGAGCCACCCCCGCCCCACTCGCGTTCAGGAGATATAGGGGAGCAATAATTTTCAATCCCTATTTTTTTTTTTAGCGAGGAAGGAAGCATGGGGTCAAATTTTTCGTAGCTTACGACATTTCTGGCATCAGAAGCTTTCATTGGAGATATAGTTTATAACTTTCGGCCTTCGCGTTCTGCAGATATAGTTTAATAATAGTTTTCACATTTACGCCTTTTTAGGGAGGAAGAAAGCACGGGGACAAATTTTTTATAGCCTATGACACTCCCCGCGTCACGAGCTTTCGTTTGACACATAAATCATCTAAGTTTCTCCATCCCGTTCGAAAGATATGGTGGAACAACGTTTTGTCAAATTCACAAACCGACAAATGTCAAAGCCAAAAGCAAAAGGGAGATAGGTAACCATCGTTAAAATGTGTCCCTTTGATTCTTAAAATGTGTTACTGCCATCTAAATGTTTGTTGAAATGGGTCATGAATCTCAAACGATTATTTCAGTGAGTCGAGGCCTCTTAAAAGGGACGCTACACTTTAAAGGAAATTAAAATTGTTGAGATCCTTTAAATAATTTTCACTGAACTCTAAATGATTTAAAAGAAAATAGTACACTGACTTTAAACATTGTAATATAGGGTCATATCAAATAAACGTTGTTTAAATGGGTTCCATCCAATAAAATATGTGGCAACATGGACGTCGGATTGTGGGTGAGTATGGCAATTACAGCCCCCCCCCCCCTACTGGAAAAGTTAATCGAAAAATTCATGTTGAAGAACTTCAGGTGCATCTAAATTTAATGTTTTTCCTTGATGAAACGTAATTTTGAGTGTTTTGCGTTTTTTTTTTGTTTTAGGAAGTTTTTTTATTATTTTGAATATATTTATATCTATTTTGAATAACAGTTTTTTTTTTCCCTTTTCAAGCATACTAAGTTGCATTATGATGCAATGTATGCTGTTTTTTGTGATGCCGGAACTGGGCGAGTTAATAAATAAATTCTTACCGATTCGAATGTTTGACCTAATGGTTGACTAAATGGCTGCGAAATGAAAAGAATCTTCCTTTAAGTCAGGGAAAAGGTGTGTATGTTAATTTTCATGTGTTGTCCTCTTTCTTTTGAGCTCTGGCCTTCCTTATAGATCTTCTCTATGGTCTATTACAGTAGTTCTCAACCTTTTATGTTTCACGTACCCCCTGGAAATGTGTATGTAACTGGCGTACCCCTTGTATAGATAGATAAAACTATAGTTATAGTATAACAATGGGAATAAAATAAAACATATATATCAGTGGTTCTAAACCTTTTATGTTTCACGTACCTCCTGGAAATGTGTTTGTAACTGGCGTACCCCTTGTATAGATAGATAAAACTATAGTTATAGTATAACAATGGGAATAAAATAAAACATATATATCAGTGGTTCTCAACCTTTTATGTTTCACGTACCCCCTGGAAATGTGTATGTAACTGGCGTACCCCTTGTATAGATAGATAAAACTATAGTTATAGAATAACAATGGGAATAAAATAAAACATATATATATCAGTGGTTCTCAACCTTTTATGCTTCACGTAACCCATGGAAATGTGTATGTAAACTGGCGTACCCCTTGTATAGATAGATAAAACTATAGTTATAGTATAACAATGGGAATAAAATAAAACATACATATCAGTGGTTCTAAACCTTTTATGCTTTACGTATCCCCTGGAAATGTGTATGTAACTGGCGTACCCCTTGTATAGATAGATAAAACTACAGTTATAGTATAACAATGAGAATGAAATGAAACATATATATCAGTGGTTCTCAACCTTTTATGCTTCACGTATCCCCTGGAAATGTGTATGTAACTGACGTACCCCTTGTATAGATAGATAAAACTATAGTTATAGTATAACAATGGGAATAAAATAAAACATATATGTCAGTGGTTCTCAACCTTTTATGCTTCACGTAACCCATGGAAATGTGTATGTAACTGGCGTACCCCTTGTATAGATAGATAAAACTATAGTTATAGTATAACAATCGGAATAAAATAAAACATCTATATCAGTGGTTCTCAACCTTTTATGCTTCACGTAGCCCCTGGAAATGTGTATGTAACTGGCATACCCCTTGTATAGATAGATAAAACTATAGTTATAGTATAGCAATGGGAATAAAATAAAACATATATATCAGTGGTTCTCAACCTTTTATGCTTCACGTAACCCATGGAAATGTGTATGTAACTGGCATACCCCTTGTATAGATAGATAAAACTATAGTTATAGTATAACAATGGGAATAAAATAAAACATATATATCAGTGGTTCTCAACCTTTTATGCTTCACGTAACCCATGGAAATGTGTATGTAACTGGCGTACCCCTTGTATAGATAGATAAAACTATAGTTATAGTATAACAATGGGAATAAGATACATATATCAGTGGTTCTCAACCTTTTACGCTTCATGTACACCCTTGAAATGTGTATGTAACCGGCATACCCCTTGTATAGATAGATAAAACTATAGTTATAGTATAACAATGGGAATAAAATAAAACCTATATATCAGTGGTTCTCAACCTTTTATGCTTCACGTACCCCCTGGAAATGTGTATGTAACTGGCGTACCCCTTGTATAGATAGATAAAACTATAGTTATAGTATAACAATGGGAATAAGATACATATATCAGTGGTTCTCAACCTTTTACGCTTCATGTACCCCCTTGAAATGTGTATGTAACCGGCATACCCCTTGTATAGATAGATAAAACTATACTTATAGTATAATAATGGGAATAAAACATATATATGCACATTAAATTTTGTATTCATAAATTACATATATCAATAAACACAAAAAAATGACAAACAATTTAACACATCTTATAAAATTATAAACATTTTACTGGGTAATCAGTGAAATGGTTGCGCTTGTTTACGCTTGCACAGTTCATCAATGGTTGGGGTTATCTTGCTAAGGTAGAGTCGCAAATCCTCTTCAATATCCAGCCTGTTTTTTTATTTATTTTATATATTTCATATTTATTTTTTAAAGCAGTTAAAGATGAAAAACCAGTAGCAGTGTTGCCAACTTAGCGACTTTGTTACTAGATCTAGCGACTCTTGATCTCTCACGACGTATCCAAAAAAAGTTTACCGTGTATCCCATGTTGAGAACCCCTAGTCTATTATATTCACAGGCTACTATCAGACCTCTGTGGCAAGCAGCTGCTTGAAGGTTTTTTAAGAAAATCTAATCCCTTCAGACCCTGTGTGCATTACAATGTATCATTTTTCGAAAATTTTTAAACACGTGAATGCGTTACAGTGTTTGAAAAATCCCAGAGACAGTGTTGCAAGACCCAGGGATGGCCTTACACGATTAGACCGATTGGGACTCACTAGGGTCACAACCTCCGCCATGGGAGAAAATTTTATTCTAAAGAGGAAATTGTTGTCCTGTTTTGTGAGAACTACCGATTTTAGAGTTAGCAACATTGTGGGCAGTGTAAATTTTTTAGAAGTTTAGTTTTTGTTTATTTGCTGTTTATTTTTAAACGCATGGGTCCCGGATTTGCTGTGTAAACCAGTCTTTAATATACAGGAATGGACTGCAATTTGGTGCCATCTGGGGATATAACAAAAACCACTTATAATAACTCTGAAAATAATTGTACTTGACACATAACAAGAACTCTTTCGTTACATTTCACAGGAAACCACAAGAACTATCAGGATGGTTTCTACATTATAATGTACATGTTACCGGTAATGTATGAAAAGCCGGCATTTTATAGAATACCCGGCGTTTTTAGGCAATATATGAAATATGAGAATTATTACATACTTTCCCTAGGCATTGTATAGAATACCTAGGCATTATATAGAATGACAAATACTATTTCGGCAAAGTATGAAAAGGCTTTTTTTGAAAAGATGCATGTGAAAATGTAAGAAGTACAAAATATAAGATACGGGATTTTTCTACAAAAAGAGAAAAATACCATTGTTGAACTACCGCCAGAAATATTAACATCATAACCTGTAATGAATCTGTCGTCCGCATTATAAAAAACGCCCCAAATGAGGTAAAGCCAAGTGAGAACGAATCAGTAAAGTGTTGAATATTCGAAGTTTGCAATTCGAGTTAGGATACTCGTATTTCACTTTACTACTTGTCAAATCTATTTCATTGGAGTTCCGAGATGCTTGTGATATGTCGTTTTTTGATGACTTTTTTTAATCTGTTTTTTGACCTTAACTCTCTTTCTATGGAAGCTAGGGTTCTCAAACTTTGGGATCCCTATTGAGGCAACCCTCTTTTACACTCTTACAACGCTAGGGGGCGCTTTTCCGAATGGAAGGGTGTCTTTTTGGTGTCCAAAGTGACCAACTACTGCGCTCTTTTTTACCGAAACTAGGGACTGGGGGATCTGGCAATCAGGGTGAACCTATAGGGGACCCAGGGTAACATTTACTGGTCAATTCGAATTGGACTGAGTGCTCTGGCTCTCTGTTTGAGGCGAGCGTCGAGAGTCACGTGACTCGCATTGCGACATTAAACATCACTGCCGGGAGTATTTTATACTTTTCCGATTTGCCTTTTGGCATTCTATAGAATGCCTAGGAAATGTGTGAAATATGAATCGTTTCATACATTGCCGGCTAGTTTTAGACATTCTATAGAATGCCGGATTTCAAACTTTACCGGTGACATACAGACTAAATTTCAGTGATGTTTAAAAAATAATTTTGGCATTTTTTTTATCATAAATAAAGCAGATTTAAATAAAAAATATTTTATTCTTCTGTAAACAAAAATTTTCATCTATAGAGATTTAAAACGGATCACATTTAGCAAAAGAGTGGGGACCCTTATGCAGATTAGTGCGACATTTCACAGTCAAATCATCTGGCTTTTGTTGCTCAGTGGCTGGATTAGTTTGCTTCCATTTCGAAAAGGTAATGAGATCTAATTTGTACAGTTTTGAATCAATTTCTTGGTATACAGAAACTTAATGTCATGAAATATTTGTGCACTCACTTTGATGTTTTCTATCTGATAAGTGGCCTTGCAACCTGCGAGGCAAGGCGAATAGTAGACAACGTTGTTAGTTCCACAGACAGGGTCATACTGCTGCGGGGAACAGTCGCAGTGGCGATTGCAAGATGATTCGAATTTTGGTCCTTCCAAGGGATCGGTGCTGCAACAGAAAGAAGAAAAAGTTTTCGCAAATTCTTCATCATTTTATGACACAAAAATATTCAGTCGAAAAACAAGAAGTTGCATTATTTACGAACAGAGGATTGGTTGTTTATATTTTCGGACACAGGTCTGGTTGGGTTGTTTTACCTCTGAGCGGCACTTTTTTTGCACACCATGGGCTAAATGGCCAGGTCACATGGACACCGCAGGCTCAAAGAAGGTTGGAGGAGGGGACCACTGGAACAGCTGTTGGGAGACAGATGGTAGCCTCCCGTCAAGGCCATCCAGTGTGTTCTTTAACGTGCACAAAGTATGGCTCTTCCGCATACGAGGCCATGGCTTAACGTCCCATCCGACGGACGGTGGCTTTTTCAAGCCCATCGGTGTCCCCTACTGACCGTGGGCAGGACGGGGAATTTTGCGGAGATAAATCTCAACGCTGACCCAGCTGGGACTCGAACCCAAACGCTGACCCAGCTGGGAACTACAGATTACGAGCCTGGCGCGCTACCGACTGAGCCACCCCTGCCCCACACATTGAAGAGGGAATATATTCTATGGATGGATGGCCATAAAAGGGTGTGTCTGTAAAACCAAAGTGAACTCAGAATATTGTTTGTGTGGATGCTCAAATTGAAGTGGATTATTTCTGTGAATGGATTACACACAGTCAAATGGGTTGGGTTGGGTTGTTTTACCTCTGAGCGGCACTTTTTTGCACACCATGGGCTAAATGGCCAGGTCACATGGACCCCGAAGGCTCAGAGAAGGATGGGGGAGGGGACCCACTGGAACAGCTGTTGGGAGACAGATGGTAGCCTCCCGTCAAGGCCATCCAGCGTGTTCTTTAACGTGCACAGCGTATGGCTCTCCCGCACACGGGGCCACGGCTTAGCGTCCCATCCGATAGACGGCGGCCTTTCCAAGCCCATCGGTGTCCCCTACTGACCGTGGGCAGGGCGGAGAATTTTGCGGAGATAAATCTCAACGCTGACCCAGCTGGGACTCGAACCTGGGAACTACAGATTACGAGCCTGGCGCGCTTACCGACTGAGCCACCCACGCCCCACACACAGTCAAATGGGATTATTACTCTTGTTACATGCTCTCAAAGCTCTTTGATAGGCCAGATCCATTCTCAACTTTCATATCTCAACTTTGGGATCAGTGGACTTAAAAATTCATTTCAGAATCAACTGTGAAATATATTTAAACGTCAAAATTTATTTAACAGATTCATTAAAAACTCAAAATGAAGGATTGCTTCAGTCGAGCTATCATTGGACTAAACTATGCCAATGTCTTAGTTTTGCTTTTTAACTCAGGTTTCTGGCCGTAGATTTAAGAAACATTGATATATCTGACAATTGACACATATTTTGCATAGGCATTGGCAAGTGACAATTTCTAAAAAAGAGAAAAATGGTTGAAGTTGTCTTGATTCCTTCATTTGATGAAAATTATTCATAAAAACTCTGAAGTGCAATTACCGATGGGCTTCAAAAGGCCGCCGTTCATCGGATGTGACGTTAAGTCATGGCTCCGTGTGCGGGAGAGCCATACCCTGTGCACGTTAAAGAACACGCTGGATGGCCTTGACGGGAGGCCATCCAGTGTGTTCTTTAACGTGCACATCTACCATCTGTCTCCCAACAGCTGTTCTGGTGGGTTCCTTCCCCTAACCTTCTCTAAGTCTTCGGGGTCCTTGTGACCTGGCCATTTAGCCCATTGTGTGCAAAAAAAGTGCAGCTCAGAGGTAAAACAACCAATTCGGGGTCCTTGTGACCTGGCCATTTAGCCCATTGTGTGCAAAAAAGTGCCGCTCGGAGGTAAAACAACCAACTGAAGTGCACAAGTGAAAGACTGTCGCATACCTGTTAGGTAAAAGCGTGTTTAGTCCAGCAAACTTGGAATTGGGACAATGGAGAATGAAGATGAAGACCAATCCAACGCAGATGAAAGTGAAGATGACGCACATTTTGATGATCCCTGCGCATCGGAGGCTCAATTTCTTCACCAGGTAGCCGCCGAGGAAAGTCCCACCACCAGCTCCAGGAATAGTAACCAATCCTAAGGGGGAGGAATGAAAAAAAGAAATAACAAAGTAACATTACCTTTAATTATTAATATATGCTAATATAGAAACATAACTCACTTCCAAAAAACGGAACTGATTACAAAGCTCACAAATGCATTGACTTACCTACAACTACTGCAGCCCAGCTGGCTGCAATGCTGAATTGGGATTCAATCACTTTGGGAAGAAAAGTTGCAAGGCCAGACACTAGCATTCCTGAAACGATAAAAAAAAAGGGATGTACTTATCCTGTGTCTGCAATTTTACTTTTAAAAATCTCATATTTTATCAAGTACATCTCGCAGTTATAGTTTATAGAAATACTATCAGAATTGCCCGTCGTCGCTCGGGCCTCGATATAATGAACCAGAGTTGCAGGCGTATTCGGGACGGGTCTGCGGACATTCGTTTGTGTCCGGTGTGACGTCAGTGGTGGGAGAAGTTCGGCTCCCTGTAATTCCTCAATGTCGATTGATCCCACTTACTTAGTTTTTGTTATGTAGGAGTTACCTTTGAGCGGCACTTTTTTGTATAAAATAATAAATAAATACCCCCTCAAGCAGCTGCTTGCCACAGAGGTCTGACAGGAGCCTGTCAGTTTATATGCCACAGTAGAAGGTCTGAGAGGATGGCAGGACCTCAGCAGAAAAACGACACATACATCCATGCCTTACCCGGACAGTGGGCTAAATGGCCAAGTCAAAAGGGCCCCGAGAAAGAAAACAAAAACTTCTCGGGGCCTTTTTGGCCCCGAGAAGGCTCAGAGAACATTGAGTTAGGGGATCCATTGGACAGCTTTTAGAAAACTTATGGTAGCCTCACTTCAAGGCCATTTAGCTGTTCTTTAACGTGCACAGTGTATGGCTCTCCTACACATGGGTCACACCTTAACGACCGATCCGACTAACAGACAACCTTTCCAAGTCCATTCGGTGTTCCCTACTGACCGTGAGAAATTTGAAATTATTTTCAAGTATCTGACATTTACCTGTCCATCTGGTCTGTTGCAAGCATAGAATACTAGCTTATAACCCTGGAATTCCTGTGTGAGGACATCAAGAGAATAATCTCTATGTAACGTCCTCACGTTCCACATGGCTGCAGAGAGAAAATGATTAGTAGGATTTTTATTGATTAGTAGGTTTATTGAGAGAGATAGGGCCAACAATATCAAACAACCCCCTGTTTGCAGGTATGAGGCCAAGATCCGTTCTCTCACTGCTAGAGGTTTTAGTCACCCATGCTGGCAGGAACTTCAGGCATCAGCTTTTTAAGAACCAGAATCAAGACATAAACTGAGCAGCGTGAAAAAAATTACTCCAGTGTAGGATTGGCAATGTCCAACTAGCTAAGTGAGAGTTCAGGTACCTGTCATGGCCTCTGATTAGGATTATCCACCACCATAAGGTATCCCATGCCTCTGTTCACTTAGGGTTGGCAACCCAGAAGCAAACAGAAAACACAGCGGCAGATTCTCCCTCAACAGAGGCCCACCAGTGCAGCAAGTCCAGGATCCATAATCAAGCTCAAATCCATAAACAAGTCCAGTCTAGTAGGTATAAATGGTCAGCACCAGGACCCTGTGAAGTTGACCACTCCTCAGCAGGGTTGAAAAAAAAAAAAGGAAAAAAGTGGCCATAGATGACAGATCAGTAGGCCAAACTGAACTGGCAGCCCTCCCCTTCTGTTCACTTTCAAAAGAGAATATCTCTTTTGAAAGGTACTAACGGCCTGCACCACTAGAAGGTGGTGTCGGACATTAGGTGCTAGGCCTAACCAGTTCTATGCATCATTACTGAGGATTGGGTATAGCTTTCCTTCCAGTGTATGCCTAGCTGCCATTTATAGACAATAATATTATAAAATTCCGGAAATATGCAATTTTAAATAAAATTTTAGAATTTGTGTCATTAACTAACTAGCAAAATATATTTACCAGTCAGTACACTCATATTAGAAAAATATTCGAAATTTGAAATTTTATTTTGAACCATTTTCTTCTAAAAAACAAATGTTACATTTAGCAGCTGCTTGCCACAGAAGTGTGACAGGAGCCTGTCAGTTTATATATCATAGTAGAAGATATATGAAGACCGTACATCACATTGTTCATATTATTACAAAAGTATTAATTTTAATAATTGTAAGGTCACTTATTATTCTTCATTTCGTATCTGCTTAATAATTAAGTACTATGATTTTAAATACTTTTAAAATGCTTAAAATGGGGGTACAGATAGATTTATCTATCCAAGGGCTCTTGCACATTTTTGACACCACCGTAGAGCTCAATGATTCTCAACATCATCAATGATCTCGCTTTAGAAATTTTGGATGGCGTTTTGTTCAGTTTCGCAGTGGAAACAGATCAAATAGAATATTCAGAAGATTTCAGATTAACTTAGATATGCATGTTTTGCTCCGACAGAAAACTTTAGAAATTCCTGGATGCAGTTCAAAACACTCGTAAATTTGTATACGTGATAACTTGTTTCATCCCATTTCATAACGGAAAAACATTCTAATTCCATGAAGAAAGATTCCATAGAAAAGGTGTAGGGAGGGGTTAGAAAACGTAAAGGGGCGTTAGGAAGAGTAAAGATAAAGAGGGTGGCTTAGAAAGAGGGAAGAGAAAATTAGAAAAGATAATGTAGGTGGCATTAGAAAGAATGAAGAGAACATTAGAAAACATAATGTAGGTGGCGTTAGAGTGAAGAAAAGATTAGAAAAGATAAAGGGGTGGTGTTAGAAAAAGTGAAGAGAACATTAGAAAAGATAATATAGGTGGCGTTAGAAAGAGTGAAGAGAAGATTAGAAAAGATGATGTAGGTGCCGTTAGAAAGAGTGAAGAGAAGATTAGAAAAGATAAAGGGGATGGCGTTAGAAAGAGTGAAGAGAACATTAGAAAAGATAATGTAGATGACGTTAGAAAGAGTGAAGAGAACATTAGAAAAGACAATGTAGGTGGCGTTAGAAAGAGTGAAGAGAACATTAGAAAAGATAAAGGGGGTGTCGTTAGAAAAAGTGAAAAGAAAATTAGAAAGATAAAGGGGTTTCACTTTTTCTAACGACACCCCCTTTATCTATATATATAGAATATATATTATAGAAATAGTGAATATATTATAGAAATATAATATATTTCTATATATTATAGAAATTCTATATATTATAGAAAGAGTGAAGAGAAGATTAGAAAATATAAAGGGGGTGGTGTTAGAAAGAGTGAAGAGAACGTTAGAAAAGATAAAAGGGGTGGCTTTAGAAAGAGTGAAGAGAAGATTAGAAAAGATAATGTAGGTGGCGTTAGAGTGAAGAGAATATTAGAAAAGATAAAGGGGTGGCATTAGAAAGAGTGAAGAGAATATTAGAAAAGATAAAGGGATGGCGTTAGAAAGAGTGAAGAAAAGAGTAGAAAAGATAAATGTGTGGCGTTAGAAAGAGTGAAGAGAAGAGTAGAAAAGATAAATGTGTGGCGTTAGAAAGAGTGAAGAGAACATTAGAAAAGATAATGTAGGTGGCGTTAGGAAGAGTGAAGAGAAGATTAGAAAAGGTAATGTAGGTGGCGTTAGGAAGAGTGAAGAGAACATTAGAAAAGATAAAGCGGGTGGCATTAGAAAAAGTGAAAAGAAGATTAGAAAAGACCAAAGGGTATGGCGTTAGAAAGAATGAAGAGAACATTAGAAAGATAAAGGGGTGTGGCATTAGGAAGAGTGAAGAGAAGTTTAGAAAATATAAAGGGGGTGGTGTTAGAAAGAGTGAAGAGAACGTTAGAAAAGATAAAGGGGGTGGCTTTAGAAAGAGTGAAGAGAAGATTAGAAAAGATAAAGGGGTGGCATTAGAAAGAGTGAAGAGAACGTTAGAAAAAATAAAAGGGGTGGCTTTAGAAAGAGTGAAGAGGAATTAGAGTACAGAACAGAGTGCGCTGTAAAGAGTGAAGTTTTTGAGTTAGAGAGTACATTAGAAAGGGTAAGAATGAAGGTTGGATTGTTTTATCTCTGATTGGTACTTTTTTGTACACACTGGGGCAAATGACCAAGTCACAAGGAGTGACCAAGTCACAGCTCGTAGAAGGTTGGGGGGAGGGGACCTACTGGAGAGTTGTTAGGAGGCAGATGGTATCCTCCCGTCACCGCCATCCAGTATTTTCTTTAACATACACAGGGTATGGCCTTTCTGCACACGGGGCCATGGCTTAACATCCCATCCGGTGGACTTTCCAAACCTATCGGTGTTCCCTACTGACCGTAGACAGGGCGAGGAGTTTCGCGAATATGAACTGAACATTGGCCAAGGTGGGACTCGAACTTTGGATCTGCATATCACGACCTAGTGAATGAACTACCTCATTAGAAAGTGTTAAGAAGGCATTAAAGAGAGTGATGGGGGAACTTGCTCAAAAAGGTTAGTAACCGCTGGTGTAGATGACTCGAGTCTTCTGAACATCTATTTGCATTTGAATAAGATTTCTGTTGTCTGTTTGAGTTTAATGCCGGTGAGTTTGGAAGAGCCTCCTTTTGTCGTAGATGAATCAAAGAATAGAAACTAGCACCTACTCCTTTCATACCTTCCGTGGCTCCAGCAAGACTCAGGAACACGAATGTTGGGTTCGTTAACAGGAAGCGGAAAGACGAAGGTAAATCACGCAGACTGGTCCCGAATCCGACTTCCGTTGCTTCGCTGTTCTGCAGCTTCTGGTGCATCTCTGTTACTTTCTCTGATCGAATCCGCAAAGTACCTGTAAAAGATCAAGATTAAAGCAAAATGAAAACAGAGAAGAAAAAGGAAAACAGGTTAAAATGAAAACAGGGTGACGATAACATGCGTAGATAAGCCAAGAAAAAATATTAATAGTATCCCAAAGTAGGGCAGGGGTAAACGTTAATGCATAATAACAATGGGGGCGGGGGTGGCTCAGTCGGTAGCGCGTCAGGCTCGTAATCTGTAGTTCCCAGATTCGAGTCCCAGCTGGGTCAGCGTTGAGATTTATCTCCGAAAAAATTTCCCCGCCCTGCCCACGGTCAGTAGGGGACACCGATGGGCTTGAAAAGGCCGCCGTCCGTCGGATGGGGCGTTAAGTCGTGGCCCCGTGTGCAGGAGAGCCATACCCTGTGCACGTTAAAGAACACGCTGGATGGCCTTGACGGGAGGCTACCATCTGTCTCCCAACAGCTGTTCCAGTGGGTCCCCTTCCCCAACCTTCTCTGAGCCTTTGGGGTCTTTGTGGCCTGGCCATTTAGCCCATGGTGTGCAAAAGAGTGCCGCTCAAAGGTAATCCAATCCGATGCATAATAACAAATCTCTTTCGGTTCTTATCACTTGGTTTCAGGCAGAAAGTATTCTATATGCAGTAAAACGAAATTGAGTGGGCCTCCAAAATATACTGTCTGTCACAACAAGCATCTCTGCATTAATTCTTAAATGATTTCGCTGCAATACATTGTTCGGAAAATTTTTCCGTGCCATATGGATTTCGCGCCACATTGTGTTGTTGTTTGGGTTGTTTTACCTCTGAGCGGCACTTTTCTTGCACACCATGGGCTAAATGAACAGGTCACATGGACCTGTGGTATAGGTTTATTTATACCCATCGGTATAAGTAAACCTTGTTTGAATAAGAAATAAGGAATAATCCGGATCCCCCATTTCACATAAGTTTTAATTCCAATCGCGACTTGCAATACGTTCACTCAACTTATAAATTCGTAAATACTGAAGAAAGCTAAACGACGCACAATTCTGCTTTATAGATTTGTTAAAGCCGCCGGAAAATGTCAGTTTTGCCTTCAGGTCTGAACATTTGGCATGCAAGTTAACTTGTGTCTCATACATGAACGGTTCTAGGTATGGCGAACCTTGATGATTTGTTGTGTTTCACTGCCAGTTAGGGAGAGTAAAATTAATATAGTTTACTAATGATTTGTGTTATACTTAATATTAGGTGTGCCCGCATGAGATGTAAATCCGGCCCTGTCTGAAAAAAATAAAAATAAATACCCCTTCCCTCCCGGGGCGGGGGTGGCTCAGTCGGTAGCGCGCCAGGCTCGTAATCTGTAGTTCCCAGGTTCGAGTCCCAGCTGGGTCAGCGTTGAGATTTATCTCCGCAAAATTCCCCGCCCTGCCCACGGTCAGTAGGGGACACCGATGGGCTTGAAAAGGCCGCCGTCCGTCGGATGGGACGTTAAGCCGTGGCTCCGTGTGCGGGAGAGCCATACCCTGTGCACGTTAAAGAACACGCTGAATGGCCTTGACGGGAGCCTACCATCTGTCTCCCAACAGCTGTTCCAGTGGGTCCCCTCCCCCAACCTTCTCTGAGCCTTCGGGGTCCATGTGACCTGGCCATTTAGCCCATGGTGTGCAAAAAAGTGCCGCTCAGAGGTAAAACAACCCAACAACCCCTCCTCCCCTCAAGCAGCTGCTTACGAGAGATGTCAGAGAGGAGGATGGCGGAATCCAACCCAGGTCTCTTTGATCAATAGCCAAGCATGCCAACCACTAGGCTAACGGGGTTAGAATTCTGCGGCTATTGAAAAATTCTGAAATTAACAGAACTATATTTTCGAAAACGAACTACGAAAAGCAAATGAGCGAAAATTGTAAAACTTTAAATACGTATAATTTTATTAACTCTCCACTATTTTGCCAAGTCACTCAGAATTTTGTCAACTGCCCCTAGTTATTGCCAACTCGCCATAATTTTACAGAAAAAAATTAAAATTTTCACATCTCACCTGAATTTTGCCAACTGCCCCTAGATTTTGCCAACTCACCATAATTTTACAGAAAAAATCCTAATTTTTACATCTCACTTGAATTTTGCCAAGTCACTCCGAATTTTGTCACTCCCCAAGATTTTACCAAGTCACTCCTAATTTTGCCAACTCCCGAAGATTTTGCAAAGTCACTACGAATTTTGGCAGCTCCCGAAGATTTTGCCAACTCACCTGTATTTCACTAATTGGCTTCGAATTTCGCTAACTGTTCCAAATTTTGTCGTCTCTCCATATTCCAAACTGCCTTCGATTTGCCAAGTTGCCTCGATTTTGTCAAATCCACTTAATATAAAAAAAAATTACAAATTTCCACAACTCACCTAGATTTTACGAAGTCGCTTCGAATTTTGCCAACTCCGAGTTACTTTGGGGGGGAGCCTCCCCCCATCCCCACATGGCGACGCCCCTGAACACAAACTACTTTAGCGATATCGAATGCTTTCAAAGATAATGAAGCTTACAGTTTTGCGACTTGAATACCCACTAATAACAGTCATTCAATTAATGGATGAATCGGATAATGCAAATCGTAATATACTATTTTGATCTATAAACCATAAAAAAGGTTTATTTCTTGAAACAAAATTAAACTAAGTGCCTACATACGAACAAACGAAAAAGGGGATACAATAACTTTTTTTTTTGTAAAACTAGCTATAGCAAATACCTATATTTTATAAGACATTGAGTGTGTCCCTCGTTGTCAGCGTTTGTCTGCGTCAACAGTGAACGCGATTGTATGCAATGAAGCGCCAGTGATATTACAGTTTAATTCATAACTTTTAGCCAATTTTGGGGACCCAGAACTTTTCAGAAAATTGTCTAACCGGTCCCAAATCTTCCGTACACAGTTCCCTTGGATAATGCTGTATTACATTCGAAAATAAAGTCTTTATCTTTAATGAAACCAGAGATTTAATGAAACCAGAGCTGAAATTATGTTTGCTGACTCGGTTCTGACAAGCGTAACATGAGATTTTATTTTTTTTCAACCATGGAGGGAATTGTCGATCACCAATGGGAACTCCATCAGTAGGAATTCGCAGCTATGTTCATCTCTGTTATTGCATATGGGGCGGGGGTGGCTCAGTCGGTAGCGCGCCAGGCTCGTAATCTGTAGTTCCCAGGTTCGAGTCCCAGCTGGGTCAGCGTTGAGATTTATCTCCGCAAAATTCCCCTCCCTACCCAGGTCAGTAGGGGACACCGATGGTCTTGGAAAGGCCGCCATCCGTCGGATTGGACGTTAAGCCGTGGCTCCGTGTGCGGGAGAGCCATACCCTGTGCACGTTAAAGAACACGCTGGATGGCCTTGACGGGAGGCTACCATCTGTCTCCCAACAGCTGTTCCAGTGGGTCCCCTCCCCCAACCTTCTCTGAGCCTTCGGGGTCCATGTGACTTGGCCATTTAGCCCATGGTGTGCAAAAAAGTGCCGCTCAGAGGTAAAACAACCCAACCCGCTACTGCATTGGTTATCGTATTTTGCAGCGCCAGTTACATTTTCCATATTTAATCCACAGAATTCAATGTGCAGAAATTTCTTTCATTGGAAGCACTTTTCCCATTGCTTTGGAAAGTCCGCCGTCCGTCGGATGGGACGTTAAGCCGTGGATCCGTGTGCAGGAGAGCCATACTCTGTGCACATTAAAGAACACGTTGGATGGCGTTGGCGGGAGGCTACCATCTGTCTCCCAACAGCTGTTCCAGTGGGTCCCCTCCTCCAACCTTCTCTGACCCTTCGGGGTCCATGTGACCTGGCCATTTAGCCCATGGTGTGCTAAAAAGTGCCGCTCAGAGGTAAAACAACCCAACCCAACTGTTATTGCACTCTCTGAGCATAACGTTTAAAAAGACTTTTTAAGCGAATCAGCGATAAACGGACGTTACCTGTATTAAGAATTCTTAATTCCTAAACCAGTAATTTATTCTTCTTAAAACACTACATTGTTTTACTTGAAACAAAAAAAAAATGCTGTTCTTCTGTTGTTTTACCTACCAGGTCAAACATGTCTAGTGTCTAAACAAACCTAATGTCTCCAAGATTAAGGGAAGTTGATACATTGGACACCTTTTCCGAGATAGATGGTAGCTTTTCGTCAAAAGCCACTCAGCGTGTTCTTTACTGTGCACAGGGTATGGCTCTCCTACTACTACGTTCACAGCAAACTGGAGCGTGTGCAGTTACTGCACACGCTCCAGTTTGCTGTGAACGGTAACTGCACACGCTCAATATTTCCGTGAGTGAGCCCCACACGATCTAGTATCAAAATAATATGACCACCTACAGTCGCTCAAAAAAGTATCTGGCAACCTTCGTGTCACGTGACACGAAGGTTGCCAGATCACTAATTTCTAAAAAATCGTTGTCAGATATTTTTTCTGAATTCTGTAATCAAATATAGTGTTCGGATACTTTTTGGAGCGACTGTAGGACTCGAATCTGGGAACTAAATATTACGATCCCGACACGTTACCTAGTGAAATAACATTCGCTGTGAAAAAAAAGTTTAGGAAGTAACGCACTTGTGAAATATGACATTCTTTGAAAGTGCTGGGCAGAGGGCATTTAATTAAAAGATATATGCATGGAAACAAACTTACCTGGCAAGGTCTTCGGAAAAGCTGTCAAAGGAATGGCAACCAGAAATCCCAGCAAGGCAGCAAACACAAAACCAATCCACCAAGCACCAACCCAAACACTACTCGACGTAGAAAGACCCAACCTATTGAAAAGAAATTTTTTATATCGTATATGTTTGCACTAAGAAACTAAAAAAAATTATGCTTTGATATCAATGGTGCTCAAAAGTAAAGGATAATGGCCAAAAGTGTACATAACACAATTTTCAGTAAAATAAATATCATATGGAATGATTTTGCGGCATACCTGGGTAACAGCAAGTGGAATTAGCAACGAAAAAAGTAATATAAATTAAGAAATTTTAAAAGTATCTATTTTCCTATATGTTCCTTTAAAAATAGAAAATAAACCTAAATACAGTAAACTCCCGTTTATCCAGCATTTATGGGTTGTTGGGTTGTTGTTTTACCTCTGAGCGGCACTTTTTTGCACACCATGGGCTAAATGGCCAGGTCACATGGACCCCGAAGGCTCAGAGAAGGTTGGGGGAGGGGACCCACTGGAACAGCTGTTGGGAGACAGATGGTAGCCTCCTGTCAAGTCCATCCAGCGTGTTCTTTAACGTGCACATGGTATGGTTCTCCCGCACACGGATTGATTGGCGTAATATAAAATAACTAGCACCTAGATTGATCGTCCGCCCAAAGAAGAAAATAATTTCTGCAATTATTTTGCAAAGGCAACACAGATTCCAAGGTATTTTATCATTGACGTGTCTGTAGGTCAAATTTCCTTTTTATAATGCTTCAAGAATTGCAATTCGCTGAAAGAAAAGAGGAAAATATTTCTACTTACGCAGTTGGATCAACTCCAAGGTCCACATAGATTTTAAGGAATTGTCCCCCCAGTAAATATCCAACAGCAGGACCAATAACAGCCATCGTGTAATAGATACCTGAAAGAGATAAAATACGAATAAAACTTGCAAAAAAAGTAGTGAAATTAAAAAGAAAAAATCTACATTTCAGAGATTATTCCCTGTGAGTGTCTTCCACAGAACAGGTTACAGTTTGTGTGCTCAGAGATTATTTATTTGTGGGATTTTCTTACACTCTCAAAATGTGCCATGAATCGGAAAGGAAGTTTTTTGGATTGGATTGTTTTACCTCTGAGCGGCACTTTTTTGCACACCATGGGCTAAATGGCCAGGTCACATGGACCCCGAAGGCTCAGAGAAGGTTGGGGGAGGGAACTCACTGGAACAGCTGTTGGGAGACAGATGGTAGCCTCCTGTCAAGTCCATCCAGCGTGTTCTTTAACGTGCACATGGTATGGTTCTCCCGCACACGGAGTCACGGCTTAACGTCCCATCCGACGGACGGCGGCCTTTCCAAGCCCATCGGTGTCCCCTACTGACCGTGGGCAGGGCGGGGAATTTTGCGGAGATAAATCTCAGCGCTGACTCAGGTGGGACTCGAACCGGGGACTACAGATTACGAGCCTGGCGCGCTACCGACTGAGCCACCCCCGCCCCTACATAGTATCTCTTTTCGTCATTATGTGCAGTACAACACGTTCCCAAAATTTGACTAAACTTTTTGGAAACACCTTGTATATAGTAAATTACTGTAAAAATATGCATCAGAAACAGGGCGTTTCAAAAATAATACACTGCTTGTCATTAAAAGTGCAACATCACGAAAGACAAGAGATATCAAAGCCATGTTTAGTGAATACATAGGTTATGTTATAAGGATCAAATGATTACAAATACAACTCGGTTAGACTTGTGAAATACAGGGTGTTTCAAAAAGGACACAACCCTCTTTGTATTTTTCTATTTAAACTTCACAAAAGACACAAATTTCGAAAGATGAAAATTAGACTTTCTGGATGAGCGAGTTAAACGCTGAGACATATCATCAAAAACTTCGGCAGTTAACATTGATGGCCAGACTGGGCTCTTTCGATCTTGTACAGACCCAGTGTCACGAAATTTATCAATCAAACGAGATATTGTCGACTTGTTGGGATTGGAAAGGCCGCCGTCCGTCGGATGGGACGTTAAGCCGTGGCCCCGTGTGCGGGAGAGCCATACCCTGTGCACGTTAAAGAACACGCTGGATGGCCTTGACGGGAGGCTACCATCTGTCTCCCAACAGCTGTTCCAGTGGGTCCCCTCCCCCAACCTTCTCTGAGCCTTCGGGGTCCATGTGACCTGGACATTTAGCCCATGGTGTGCAAAAAAGTGCCGCTCAGAGGTAAAAAAACCAAACTTGTTGGGAACTACAGACTGAGGAAACTTCAACTCAAACTCCTCTCTCACACGTTTGTAAGATTTGTACCCACAATAAGTCTCAACAATAAATACATGTTAGTTTTTGGAAAACGACATAGCTGACGCAACACAAAGGAACGAGTGTTTGACTGAGACTGGCACGTGACAAGGCCATTTCAACTGCTAAAGGCTGTTGACCTTGAGTACAGTAATGCCAGCTGACTAATATTTTGGCATAAAATGTACATGTGCGTAAGTTCTACTCTCTTATATTTAGGGTTACGTCCTTTTTGAAACATCCTGTACAAAGAAATCAGCATCTTGTGTAGCCACCATGAGCAGCAATAACCGCTGCTACACAATCTGGTATTGACAGGATGAGACGTCGGATGTGTGTTTGGAGAATGTCATTCCATGCAGTTTCGATACGTAGTCAAAGTTCATCTGTTGTAACAGCTGGTGTTCTAGTCATCGTCGTGAGATAGTCGTCGTGAGATAGTCGTCGTGAGATCATGGATGTTCTAGTCGTCGTGACATCATGGACCAGACATGTTCATTTGTGGAAAGATCCGGTGAACGTGTAGGCTAAGGCAGGTGTCACATGGTGGCTATTTAGGAATTGGACGATGCATGCCATATGTGGTTAGGTATTGTCCTGGTGGTCGTTGGGTCGTTTTACCTCTGAGCGGCACTTTTTTGCACACCATGAGCTAAATGGCCAGGTCACATGGACCCCGAAGGCTCAGAGAAGGTTGGGGGAGGGGACCCACTGGAACAGCTGTTGGGAGACATATGGTAGCCTCCCGTCAAGGCCATCCAGCGTGTTCTATAACGTGCACAGGGTATGGCTCTCCCGCATACGGGGCCACGGCTTAACGTCCCATCCGACGGACGGTGGCCTTTCCAAGCCCATCGGTGTCCCCTACTGACCGTGGGCAGGGTGGGGAATTTTGCGGAGATAAATCTCAACGCTGACCCAGCTGGGACTCGAACCTGGGAACTACAGATTACGAGCCTGGCGCGCTACCGACTGAGCGACCCCCACCCCTGTCCTGATGGTAAATGGCACCAGAGAGCTGAAGATAAGGTACGACCACAGGCTCCAATATCTCAGTGATGTAACACTGGCTGTTTAAATGTACTGGTAATGCGTACAATGGAGTGGAGTCTAATGGCACCCCATACCATAACAGCAGGGACTGGATCTGTATGGCGCTGCATCATGCATGTCTCATTGAGTCTGTTACTGCGGTACCGCTAGACACGGATTCGTCCATCAGGGTGTTGCATTCTGAAGTGGGATTCGTCCGAAAAGACGATGCTATGCCATTCGCACATCCATGCACAATGTTCTTGGCACCATTGCAGTCGCATACACCTGTGTTGTAGAGTTAATGATAGCTGAAGCAATGGGCACCTAGCAAAGATGCCCCGATGCTGCAGATGACGTCGAACCATACGTGCAGACACTGGTTGATGTGCAACACACCCTAACTGGAGCTAAGGTGTTTGATGTGGCTGTATGATCATTCAATAGCCATGCACACGAGATGTCTGTCTTCTCGTTCGTTTGTGTGACAGGGCCATTGAGATCCCTCACGTCGGTGAGTTCGTTCTTCCTCTACCCAATGACGCCATATTCTCATCACTGTGACAGCATTCCATCCAACACGAGCACTGATGTCTCGGTACGATAATTCTCCTTCCCATAATCCCACAGTTCTCCCTCGATCAAAGTCGGAAATCTGGTTGTATGGATGCCGTGTTATTCGACCGGGCATACTTGATCCTTTAGTTCGCAAGAACTGCGAGCAAACACAATTCTCCCATGGGCTACCCATCTTGCATATTTCGGAACAATCTGATGAGTTATTCGTGGTGTTGCACTTTTAATGGCCAGCAGTGTATATAGTTCGCAAAAAACATCAACTATAATGTAGTTATCAGCAAAAGCGTAACAAAATGTGTAGTAACACGGTCAACAGATGGCGCACTCATCGACCGCATTGTGAAAGTAGTCACAGGAGAAAAACAGAAACAGGCGTATATATTCCAGAAAAGTTTCCAAAAAAAAAATAATCACTGGAAGGATTCTTTGGTGGAATCAGGTTATAACGAACCTTGTAGAAATGGTAAAATCGGCTCGTTACATTATTTTCGCGCAATTTTAAAATCGTTCACTAAAATGTTGCCAAATAGTAAAAGAAATACTACGTAAAATTCTAGACGATACGCTACAAAAAATAAATAAATACCCCCTCAAGCAGCTGCTTGCCACAGAGGTCTGACAGGAGCCTGTCAGTTTATATGCCATAGTAGAAGGTCTGAGAGGATGGCAGGACCTCAGCAGAAAAACGACACAAACAGCCATGAATAAAAGTTTTTCATGTTGCTTTTCATTCAGATAATTAAATAAAATAATAAATACCCCCTCAAAACCGGCAGCTGCTTGCCACAGAGGTCTGACAGGAGCCTGTCAGTTTATATGCCACAGTAGGAGATCTGAGAGGATGGCAGGACCTCAGCAGAAAAACGACACACACATCCTGCCTAATTCCGGGGCTCGAACCCAGGTCCCTTAGATCAGTAGCCAAGCGTGCTAACCACTAAGGTTATATATATTATAATTAATAAGCGGGGAGTTTTGCGGAGATAAATCTCAACGCTGACCCAGCTGGGACTCGGACTACAGATTACGAGCCTGGCGCGTTACCGACTGAGCCACCCCTGCCTCAAATATATATATCATCCTTTTGCTTTCTAGAATATATCTTGTTGATACGTTTAAAAAAAATGAGATTAATTCAAATTCATTCGGAAAAAAAACGAAAAAAGTTTTTTTTAATGAACTTTCTAATAGTAGCAAAATAAAACCCGTCTATAAAAACATTGTCTTTTATGGCATTAATTTTTTAAAAATATTTTTAGCTTATTATTTATTTTGTTGCTCAATGTTGACTTTTACTTGAACACAACTTTTTTTAAGACTTCAACTTTATCTAAAATTACGAGCTAGCGCATCAAAGGGTTTGGTTGTTTTATCTCTGAGCGGCACTTTTTTGCACACCATGGGCTAAATGGCCAGGTCACATGGACCCCGAAGTCTCAGAGAAGGTTGGGGGAGGAGATTCACTGGAACAGCTGTTGGGAGACAGATGGTAGCCTCCCGTCAAGGCCATCCAGCGTGTTCTTTAACGTGCACAGGGTATGGCTCTCCCGCACACGGGGCCACGGCTTAACGTCCCATCCGACGGACGGCGGCCTTTCCAAGCCCATCGGTGTCCCCTATTGACGTGTGCAGGGCGAGGAATTTTGCGGAGATAAATCTCAACGCTGACCCAGCTGGGACTCGAACCTGAGAACTACAGATTACGAGCCTGGCGTGCTACCGACTGAGCCACCCGCGCCCCAGCACATCAAAGACTTAAAAATATCTGGAAAACGTTTCAAAGAGGAAATAAATACATTCCTAGCGGATCTGGAAAAAAAATTCATTGGCGAGATCTGCTGAAATTCGATAAACAAGAAAAAAGGTAACAATTTGAAAACGAATTTATAAAAAATTCCCTTTATTGCGTGCAGTAGTTGCGGCTTATGATCTTACTTGATGTGAAAAAAAAACCGAGCTACTGCAGCAATGTTATATTTGTTGAACAAACATATCGCGTTCTTCGCTTGGGATTTAAGAGACTGAAAACATTCCAGAGACTTGAAAGCAAAGGGCCGCAACAGCCACCATTTAACACGACGATTCCTGATGTCGGAAGTCTCCACATGGCGTGGTTATTTGTAGACACAATCCCTGGCAGAGGCTTCCAACAGGAAGTGATGTCAGTGTCATCTTCCACGTCTCTGGCAGAGCCGGAAATCGGCGGAATGCCACGTGACATAATACACGCGCGTGAACGTTTAAACGCTGGAGAAAAATCGCTTAACCTCGTCTCAGTAGAATATGTGGCAATAGACCCGGATGAAAGAGGGGTGGGTTGAAAGCACGAGGGCCATGCCTACCCCCAATTTGAGAGTGTTAGTAACCCGAATGCAGGTAAAAAATATTAAACGTATATTTCACGCATAAAAGACCACTAGAAACGGAAAGAAATCTTCCCATGGCTGGGTATCAGGAGACCTGTCTGTCCTGAGCTACAGCTGCTGCATTTGGCCGCTATAGTTCAATTTTAGCAATATCCTGTTTGACATTGTCTTCCCATCTCATTCTAGGTCTCTCCCTATTTCTCAAACCCTTAGGCACATTGTTCATAATCCTCTTTGCCAATCTGAAGCTATGTATACGGGCAACATGGCCAAACTAACGCAGTCTCTCTCTGTAAAAAATGTTGCTCAAAGGAGGTTGATGATTCCTTCTAACCTCAGCATTACTTACAAGGTTAAACCATCTAATGCCAAAGATACTGCACAAGCATCTGCAATCAAAGGCAGTGATTCTCAAACTTATATGCTTCACGTACTCCCTGGAAATGTGTATGTAATTATAGTTATAGTATGACAATGGGAATAAAATAATACATATATATTGTTACTAGATCTAGCGACTTTTGAGCTCTCATGAGTACCCCAAAAAATGTTACTGCGTATCCCATGTTGAGAACCCCTGATCTAAGGCATCAAGTTTCCTATTATCCTGCTTACAAAGGGTCCTTGTTTCACCACCATACCTAACCTTAGAAAGAACCAAACTATTATACAGCCTAATTTTAGTCTTTTGGTGTATACGCCTATATTTCCTGACCAGTTTTCATCACTTTATATTTATCTCTGTTTATCACCTAACCTACTCTATTACCAGTCTCATTAACAGTCCTAAGAAAGAATTCATCTCATCAACATCATTTGCCAAAAGGGCTAAATCATCAGCATAATCTAAATCAGAAATTTTCGTATCTCCAGTCCATTTAAGGCAAAAATCTTTCCCTTGAAGTGAATTTCGCATAACATAATCAATAACCAAGCTAAAGAGAAAAGGAGACAAAATGCACCCTTGTCGAACACCAGAAGTAATGCTAAACCAATTGCTACAAGCCTTACCAACTCTCACACACTACTCAGTGTTATTATAGAGAGCTTTCATAATGTTAACTAATTTGTCTGGTATACCATATGATCTCACAATCAACCACAAATTATGACGATCAACAGAGTCGAAAGCCTTTTTGAAATCAACAAAGCTAGCAAGCAAAGGTTTCTGAAACGGTAAAGATTTCTCAAGAATCTGTCTGAGTGAAAATATCTGATATAACATCCCCTACCACTTCTGAATCCACATTGCTCATCACGCAATTGCCTGTCAACCAGATTCTTAATTATTTTAAGCACAATCATGTAAAGAACTTTACTAGGAACAGAAAGTAGGCTGATACACCTAAAATTATCACAAGAACTGCGATCACCATTTTTAAATATAGCGATAATAATAGTTCTAGTATATACTTAGGAACAACAGCTTTATCATAAAAAATATCCAAAATTTCAGTCAGCCAAGTGAGAACACACTCTAAGCACTTCAGTGGGGATTTCACCACCCCTGGGGATTTATGCTGTTTTAATTTAGAGATAGTCAACGCGACATCAGAATGTTATATAGGGCTAACATTAAAGCCAATAATGCATCTGTCCTCATTACAAACAATGGGAGCAGAATTAACCACATTGTTCAGAACTTCACTGAAATGCTCAGCCGACCTAGCCATGACAGAATCCTCATCTCAACCACCTTGCCATGTTTTTCCCTCAATCCCTGTTGGGTTGGGTTGTTCTACTTCTGAGCGGCACTTTTTTTGCACACCATGGGCTAAATGGCCAGGTCACAAGAACCCCGAAGACTCAGAGAAAGTTGGGGGAGGGGGAGCCACTGGAACAACTGTTGGGAGACATGGCAGTCAAGGCCATCCAACGTGTTCTTTAACGTGCACTTGGTATGGCTCTCCCGCACATGTAGCCACGGCTTAACGTCCCATCCGACGGACGGCGGCCTTTCCAAGCCCATCGGTGTCCCCTACTGTCCATGGGCAGGGAGGGGAATTTTGCGGAGATAAATCTCAACACTGGACCCACCTGGGACTCGAACCTGGGAACTACAGATTGCGAGCCTAGTGCGCTACCGACTAAGCCACCTCCGTCCCCTCAATCCCTGTATACCTGTCTGTTTCTTCCCACACAAAACATTAACTATCTGGTACAATCCCCTGCTGTTGGGCTAACTGCTTCCTCTGCTTTGTCAGCCAACCTATCAAGCCAAAGAATCTTATCGGCAATTAACTGATCCTTTACATATTTATTAAGCTTGTTGCAATGCCTTCTTGTTAGGACTAGTAGGCTCTTGATTCATATTAATCCTTCACTTCCTTCTTTCAGAAATAAGTTCCATAGCCTTATCACTCAAATAATTTGTTTCCTCTGTTCTCTTTCACACAAAAGAGTACTGTTGGTTTTCAAGAAAAACCTGTAAGCTGATCCCATTCTTTCTCAACTTCAGCAGTAAGAAAACACGATTTTCATAATGACTAATTACTTATCATGGTATGCTTTGTCTACATCTGGATCTTTCAAACCTTCAGTGTTAAAAGCAATTCTCTTAACCTTAGCACAGCATTTCTTAAACTTCAGCTGCAAGACACTTTTGACCCGGTAATGGTCAGACCCAATTTCGGCTCCTCTGTATGATCTGGTATTTCTAACGAACTAGCCCATTTGCTGGTAATTAAAAGATAATCAGTCTATCGTATTCCTGTATAAACCCATCAAGTGAAACCTTCGTATATTTATAAATGTTCCAGTGTTTGCTATTCGCAAACCATTTAGTTTACTTACCTGTAGAAGACGTTCCCCATTGCCATTGGAACTACCAATGCCAAAGGGATCTAAAACTCCTGCCCAAAGGTCAGAGTCAGTACCAACTTTAGCATTGAAGTCACCTAGCACAAGAAAAATATCTCCTTTCTTCACAGAATTCAAAATATCCTGAAGCTGGCTGTAAAACGTCTTCTCGTTCTCATCAGAGTCCTCTGTGGGGATGCAACAACAGATGACATTCAAGTCTTTAATTTTTGTTTTTAATTTAGATGTAAGAAATCTTTTATTAATTAATGCAGTAATATCCTAGAAGAGCATCACTGGCGTGTCTGCTGAGAAGCTAACGTACATCTTGGAGATGCTTTCCATCCTCCCTCCCTGAAAAGAGAAATTTAAAATTATTAAATATTTGACTTTTTCCTGTTCATATGTTCTCTTGCAAGCATAGAAAATAAAGGTTATAATGCTGGAATTCCTATCTGAGGATGTCAAGAGAATAATGTATACAATATCCTCGTTCCACGTACCTTCAAGGGAGAAAATGATTACAAGAAATTTTAAAGAAACTAAACTTAATGAGAGAGAGTAGTGCCAACAATTTTAAACAGCCCCCTGATCGCAGACTTGGGGCAAAGACCTGATTCCCCACCGCTACGGGTTGAAACCACTGATGCTGGTAGGAACTTCAAACACAACCTTTTGAAGTGGACCTTTTCAAGATCCATAGACCTGCTTGAGACACATTACTCCAGTTTAGGATTGGCCATGCCAAACTTGCTAAGTGAGTTCAGGTACCTGTGATGGCCTCTGATAAGAATTATCCACAATTGATATAAGGCATTCCGTGTCTCTGTTCACTTAAAAGAGCTGGCAATCCACAAGAAAACGGAAAACACAGCGGCATATTTTCCCTCAACAGAAGCTCACCAGTGCAGCAAGTCCAGGATCCATAATCAAAGCCATAAATCAGTCCAGTGTGTATAAACGGTCAGCACCAGGACCCTGTGAAATTGACCACTTCCTCAGCAGGGCAGAAGAAAAAGAAAAAACTGGCCATAGTAGTCCGCATCAGTAGGCCATACTGAACTGGCAGCCATCCTTCTCCGTTCACTTCCACAGAGAGTATCTCTTTTGAAAGGTACTTACGGCCTGCACCACGAGAAGGCTGGGTCGGACATCAGGTGTTACATCTGGCTCGTTCTGTGCATCATCATTGGCGATTGGTACACAGCTCTCCTTGCAATTTATACCTAGCTACCATTTACAGACCTAACAGTTAACACTTTGACAATATTCACCAACAAATCTAAACTTCTCAGAAATGAAATGTAGCGAGATCCAATATAATTTCCTTAGCAATGACAACTTTGACTACCGAATCTTTTCATCAAACTAATCCAAGCTGCTTAACGCCAACAATCGAGAGTGTATCACAACATCCAAAACGATCAAAAGTTCTCATCATTAACGATAAAAACTGCATTTAAAACAATCCAAATCACACATTTCCATGATCATGATTAAAAACAAAAACTCCTCTTTCAAGTCGCGACTTTCTAATTGAACACTGCTATTCTTTTCTAAATCTATTTAATTCAGACAGTCATGACACAAATAACACGTTTAGAGTTTTTCGACACATCAAAAGGCTTATCTGCAGAAAGTTATATTTACATAATTTGTAAGACTTATCCATTTCTTCGACTTATCTGATTACATTTCCAAGAGGCAGCTGCATAACAAAAATCAAATTTTACACATATAATAGCTTTTCCTAGTGAAGGTTGTGTTGTTTTACCTCTGAGAGGCACTTTTTTGCACACCATGGGCTAAATGGCCAGGTCACATGGACCCCGAAGGCTCAGAGAAGGTTGGGGGAGGGGACCCACTGGGAACAGCTGTTGGGAGACAGATGGTAGCCTCCCGTCAAGGCCATCCAGCGTGTTCTTTAACGTGCACAGGGTATGGCTCTCCCGCACACGAGACCAAGGCGTAACGTCCCATCCGACGGACGGCGGCCTTTCCAAGCCTATCGGTGTCCCCTACTGACCGTGGGCAGGGCGAGGAATTTTGCGGAGATAAATCTCAACGCTGACCCAGCTGGGACTCGAACCTGGGAACTACAGATAACGAGACTGGCGCGCTACCGACTGAGCCACCCCCGCCCCTCCTAGTGAAGGAAATGCGACTCATTTTTGTTAGTGATTAATCCTGTATTTTAGTGTTTTCAGTAAGTTTTTCATTTTAAGAGATATTTATTCTCTAGGTAAAAAAACTGAAAATGCATGAGGCTTCATAGTTGCTCAAATATTTAGTATGATCGTTTATGAAAACTGGTAAATGGAATTTTTTGAGTCCGATATTTTTATCATTTTTTTAAATATTATTCAAAAATGATACAATATTGTAAAAAACGATTTTTGGTCCAATTCTAAATACTTCCTGCTTAGCTTTATCATTTGAATTTTTTCTTCCTCTTGCCCCTTTCGTATCAAGATGGCGCCAATCCTCTGATTAAAGCCTGGATGGAGAGCTCGACGTCAGTTGCTCTCCATCCAGCCGCTCGGGGCTCATTAGTACTCCTCGTGCAAAACGACGAAGCCAGAACGCACCATCGGCACGTGCATCTCTTGGCTACGTCGAAGGACACGTGACAAGGCCGGGAGAGAGGGTAATTGGATCCCTCGGCTGGCATCGCGAACCAAAGATGTTCAAGAGCCGGAAAAAGATTCGTTGTTGGGGAAATATCCGCTCAGGAGTCTGCAGAAAAGATGATCTTTGGCTACCTGGCTTCGGTTTCAGCATTACGCAAACTTGATTTTTTTCTGCCGAGATGTTTATTGAAAGGAAAGTTCATTTTTTTCTCTTGCCATTGATCCCATTGCTTGAAACATCAAAAAACGAAGATTTGGTTGGTTGTTTTTACCTCTGAGCGGCACATTTTTTTGCACACCATGGGCTAAATGGTCAGGTCACATGGACCCCGAAGGCTCAGAGAAGGTTGGGGGAGAGGACCCACTGGAACAGCTGTTGGGAGACAGATGGTAGCCTCCCGTTAAGGCCATCCAGCGTGTTCTTTAACGTGCACAGGGTATGGCTCTCCCGCACATGGGTCCATGGCTTAACGCCCATCTGACGGACGGCGGCCTTTCCAAGCCCCATCGGTGTCCTCTACTGACCGTGGGCAGGGCGGGGAATTTTTGCGGAGATAATCCTCAACGCTGACTCAGCTGGGACTCGAACCTGGGAACTACAGATTACGAGCCATGCGCGCTACCGACTGAGCCACCCCCGTCCCAACTGTAAATGGAAAGTAAGAGAAGCTGCAATAGGCGAGGATTTCGGAAAACAATATTCTATCACTGTGATAGACACGTTACGCACATTGCACGAATCTAGTACGATGTGGACGACTAAGAAATTGTCTGTTGTAATTTATGTGGCATTATTTACAAATTATAGTCAGACACCGGTAATAAAAAAGTATCGAAATCCGAGAGTTGGGTTGTTTTACCTCTGATCGGCACTTTTTTGCACACCATGGGCTAAATGGCCAGGTCACATGGACCCCGAAGGCTCAGAGAAGGTTGTGGGAGGGGACCCACTGGAACAGCTGTTGGGAGACAGATGGTAGCCTCCCGTCAAGGCCATCCAGCGTGTTCTTTAACGTGCACAGGGTATGGCTCTCCCGCACACGGGGTCACTGCTTAACGTCCCATCCGACGGACGGCGGTCTTTCCAAGTCCATCGGTGTCCCCTACTGACCGTGGGCAGGGCGGGGAATGAAATCCGAGAGACTACGAGGCTGCGAAGTTATCTCGATCAAATCTCATCTCAACCTAGGATTTATGAAAACTTTTGAACCGACAAAGCAGACTAGGTTGTTGCATTGTTTTACTTCTGACTGGCATATATTTTTTTCACACAATGGGCTAAATGACCAGGTTACGAGGACAACAATGGCTCAGAGAAAGTTAGTGAAAGAGGACCACCTGAACAGCAGTTTGAAGACAGGGGGAGCTGCCGTCAAGGCCATCCAGCGTGTTCTTTAACGTGCACAAGCTGGCTCTCTCCCCCACACGGGGTCAGGCCTTAACGTCTCATCCGGCGCATGGCAGCCTTTTCAAGGCCAACGATGGTCCCTTTCTCTTAGACACATGGGGGAGAGTTTCGCGGAGATAAATTTCAACGCTGCCACAGTTGGTACAGTCGCTCAAAAAAGTATCCGAACACTATGGTTGATTACAGAATTCTGAAAAAATATCTGGCAACGATTTTTTTTTAGAAATTCGTGATCTGGCAACCTTCGTGTCACGTGATTACAGAATTCAGGAAAAATATCTGCAGCGTGTACAGCAACTGTACACGCTCCAGTTACCGTTCACAGCAAACTGGAGCGTGTGCAGTTACTGCACACGCTCCAGTTTGCTGTAAACGGTAACTGCACACGCTCAATATTTCCCTGAGTGAGCCCACACGATCTAGTATCAAAATAATATGACCACCTACAGTCGCTGAAAAAAGTATCCGAACACTATGGTTGATTACAGAATTCAGAAAAAATATTTGACAACGTTTTTTTTTAGAAATTAGTAATCTGGCAACCTTCGTATCACGTGACACGAAGGTTGCCAGATTACTAATATCTAAAAAAATCGTTGCTAGATATTTTTTCTGAATTCTGTAATCAACCATAGCGTTCGGATACTTTTTTGAGCGACTGTACTCTAACGCGCCAGGCTCGTTATCTGTAGTTCCCAGGTGGGTCAGCGTTGAGATTTATCCGCAAAATTCCTCGCCCTGTCCACGGTCAGTAGGAGACACCGATGGGCTTGGAAAGACCGCCGTCCGTCGGATGGGACGTTAAACCGTGGCACCGTGTGCGGAGGGCCATACCCTATGTACGTTAAAGAACACGCTGGATGGCCTTCACGGGGGCTACCATCTGTCTCAGTGGGTCTGTTCCAGTGGGTCCCCTCTCCCAACCTTCTCTGAGCCTTCGGGGTCCATGTAGCCAGGCCATTTAGCCCATGATGTGCAAAAAAGTGCCGCTGAGAGGTAAAATAACCCAATCCCAGTTCGAGTCCTAGCTAGTTTTGAGATTTATCTCCGCAAAACTCCCCGCCTTTCCTTCGTTCAGTAGAGGCACCGATGGGCTTGGAAAGTCCTCCGTCCGTCGGATGGAACGTTAAGCCTTGGCTCAGTGTGTGGGAGGGCCATACTCTATCCATCTTAAAGAACACACTGCATGGCCTTGACGGGGAGGCTATCATTTGCCTCCCAACAGCTTTCCAGTGGGTTCCCCTCCCCCAACCTTCTCCGAGCCTTCGGGGTCCTTGTGACTTGGCCATTTAGCCCCTTGCGTGCAAAAAAGCGCCGATGAGAGGTAAGGCAACCCAACTCCGCACAAGGGTCACGACTTAATGACGTTCCATTCCTCACTAAGGGCACAATGGAAGCTTAATGGAGAAAATCGCAAACTACAGTGCGAACTCGAACGTGTGGTTACGAGTCAGGTACTCTATGCACTGAGCCAATCACAGTCCCTGATTTACAGGGTTGGGTTGTTTTACCTCTGAGCGGCACTTTTTTGCACACCATGGGCTAAATGGCCAGGTCACATGGACCCCGAAGGCTCAGAGAAGGTTGGGGGAGGGCACTGGAACAGCTGTTGGGAGACAGATGGTAGCCTCCCGTCAAGGCCATCCAGCGTGTTCTTTAACGTGCATAGGGTATGGCTCTCCAGCACACGGGGCCACGGCTTAACGTCCCATCCGACGGACGGCGGCCTTTCCAAGCCCATCGGTGTCCCCTACTGACCGTGGGCAGGGCCGAGAATTTTGCGGAGATAAATCTCAACGCTGACCAGCTGGGACTCGAACCTGGGAACTACAGATTACGAGCCTGGCGCGCTACCGACTGAGGCACCCCCGCCCCTGATTTACAGGAAATCCTAACTTTACCATTTATCTAATGCCACGTTGAGTGACATTCATAATAGAGGCAGCACAATGATTGGTCTTCTGTAATGAAAGGGTAAGGCTTACCAAGTAGCACACCAGGCTCGTAATCCGAGTTTCCAGGTTGGAGTTCCAAATGTTGTTGCATTGAGATTTATAACCTTGACAATATAGGTAACACCAATGGGCTTGGAAAGGACGCCATCCGTCGGATGGGAAGTTAAGCCATGCTCCGTATACAGAAGACAGCTATACTTGTGCATATGTTTCCTAACAGCTGTTCACTGGTCTCCTTTTCCCAACTTTTTCTGAGCACTCGGGGACTTTGTGACCTGGACATTTAGCCCATTGTGTGCAAAAAAAGTACCGCTCAGAGGTAAAACAATCAAACCCTTTTAGAGGAATGCTTTCCCCTCCACAAATAAAATAAATAAATAATAAATACCCCTCTCAAGCAGCTGCTTGCCACAGAGGTCTGATAGGAGCGTGTCAGTTTATATGGCCACAGTAGAAGATCTGAGAGGATGGCAGGACCTCAGCAGAAAAGCAACGCAAACGTCCATGCCTTATCAGGGGCTCGAACCCAGGTCCCTTAGATCAGTAGCCAAGCGCGCTAACCACTCGGCCATGGGACGGCATAACTGATAATTGCCGCAGCTTAATTTCGGCTTCCCTGATTTCAAACTTAAAATGCTACATAGTGTCGAAAATAGAGAATGATTACGAATTGGTTGGTTGGTTGTTTTACCTCTGAGCGGCACTTTTTTGCACACCATGGGCTAAATGGCCAGGTCACATGGACCCCGAAGGCTCAGAGAAGGATTGGGGGAGGGGACCCACTGGAACAGCTGTTGGGAGACAGATGGTATCCTCCCGTCAAGGCCATCCAGCGCGTTCTTTAACGTGCACAGGGTATGGCTCTCCCCGCAAACGGGGCCACGGCTTAACGTCCCATCCGACGAACGGCGGCCTTTCCAAGCCCATCGGTGTCCCCTACTGACCGTGGGCCGGGCGGGGAATTTTGCGGAGATAAATCTCAACGCTGACCCAGCTGGGACTCGAACCTGGGAACTACAGATTACGAGCCTGGCGCGCTACCGACTGAGCCACCCCCGCCCCTCCTATTGGATAGCTGTTGGGAAGCATATGGCGTACTGCAGTCAATGGCATCCAGCGTGTTTCTTAACGAGCCAAGGGTAAGGCTCGCTTGCAATACAGAGCCACGGCTCTACGTCCCATCCGACGGAGGTGGGATTTCCAAGCCTACAGGTGTCTCCTTTCTCACCGAGAACATGGTAGGTGTTAACGGAGACAAGTCTCAAAGCTGGCACAGTTAGGATTCGAACCTGGTAACTGCAGATGATCAGTCTGACGCGTTACCGATTAATCCATCCATTATTATTCTGTGGAGTTCTGAAGAACTAAAAATCCATTTTCCAGGAAATGACGTAAAATGGTTTTGTATTGTCTACTCCAGGAAATGCCAACAGAATTTCTTGAAAATTGTCTCTCTCCAAGATTTGTTTGTTGTTTAAAGACTCCCAAGATAGCTCCAAGGATAATGACGTTTGTTTCTCTCTAAGAGGTTTATTTCTGTCCTCTAACTCTTTTTATTCAGTTGTGATTCTTTTCTTAAACATTGTAGTACTCACAACTGAGAGGCGAACAAGTCACTCTTAACGACGATGGCAAATTTAAAGGGAAAATTCATCGTGAGCCAGGTAACGACGACGCTAAATTCAGGAAGGGGGAGTTCATCGTGAGCCAGGTCTTTAAAAACGTCGACGACAAATTTAGAAAAAAAAATTCATCGTGAGCTTGATAACGACGGTATTAAATTTAGAGAGAAAAATCGTCGTGAGCAGGTAACTGCGATGTCAAATTAGAGGGAAATTCATCGTGAATTGTTTTACCTCTGAACGGCACTTTTTTTTTTGCACACCATGGGCTAAATGGCCAGGTCATATGGACCCCGAAGGCTCAGAGAAGGTTGGGGGAGAGGACCCACTGGAACAGCTGTTGGGAGACAGATGGTAGCCTCCCGTCAAGGCCATCTAGAGTGTACTTTTAACGTGCACAGGGTATGGCTCTCCCGCACACGGAGCCACAGCTTAACGTCCCATCCGACGGACGGGGGCCTTTCCAAACCCATCGGTGTCCCCTACTGACCGTGGGCAGGGCGGGGAATTTTGCGGAGATAAATCTCAACGCTGACCCAGCTGGGACTCGAACCTGGGAACTACAGATTACGAGCCTGGCGCGCTACCGACTCAGCCACCCCCGCCCCCAAATTCATCGTGAGCCAGGTGGGATACGAACCCACTATACTTTTATAACATGTCGGGTGATCTCAACACTGAATTACCACCAGTCAAGATCTACATTTAATGACACGAGCTTTTCTGCTTGGCAAACACAAATACCCGTGTTACTTGAAAGCACTACCTTCTCTGCTTGGGGCGGTGGTGGCTCAGTCGGTAGCGCGCCAGGCTCAATCTCTAGTTCCCTGGTTCGAGTCCCAGCTGGGTCAGCGTTGAGATTTATCTCCGCAAAATTTCCCCGCCCTGCCCTCGGTCAGTAGGGGACACCGATGGGCTTGGAAAGGCCGCCGTCCGTCGGATGGGACGTTAAGCCGTTGCCCCGTGTGCGGGAGAGCCATACCTGTGCACGTTAAAGAACACGCTGGATGGCCTTGATGGGAGGCTACCATCTGTCTCCCAACAGCTGTTCCAGTGGGTCCCCTCTCCCATCTCTCTCTGAGCCTTCGGGATCCATGTGACCTGGCCATTTAGCCCATGGTGTGCAAAAAAGTGCCGCTCAGAGGTAAAACAACACAACTTCTCTGCTTACAAATCGGATCCTGAAATATCTAACAAAATATTAAAAAATTTCCACGTTAACTGGAATCTAACTTCGAAGCCCCGTAACTTCTAAATCATGCGCTTAAAAGAAAAATGTGACTGAAGATAAATTAAAGATCATAATCAAATCTATTTAAATTTCGATTTTCAACAGCCTTCGTTCAACATTTAAAGAGTTATAGAAGATAGAATAATTTCACAATAGTAATGCGTCATATGAATTAACTTCGGAAATGAATTAAAACTTAATTAGTATTGTTTCAAACCATTTAATACATATAAATTTCAGAAGTTTACATAATTATTTTAATGTTAGATTCCGTCTGCATATTTTTTTAAAATACTAAACTAGTATTGTTGAAAATAGAGATTTTGAAAAGACTTGATTACTATCTTTATCTTCAGTAACATAATTTCACTAAATGCATATTTTAGAAGTTACAATGTTTCGAAATTAAGATTCTCATTGACATGGGTTGGGTTGTTTTACCTCTGATCGGCACTTTTTTGCACACCATGGGCTAAATGGCCAGGTCACATGGACCCCGAAGGCTCAGAGAAGATTGGGGGAGGGTACCCACTTTAACAGCTGTTGGGAGACAGATGGTAGCCTCCCGTCAAGGCCATCCAGCGTGTTCTTTAACGTGCACAAGGTATGGCTTTGGATTGGATTGTTTTACCTCTGAGCGGCATTTTTTTGCACACCATGGGCTAAATGGCCAGGCCACAAGGACCCCGAAGGCTCAGAGAAGGTTGGGGGGAGGGGACCCACTGGAACAGCTGCTGGGAGACAGATGGTAGTCTCCCGTCAAGGCCATCCAGCGTGTTCTTTAACGTGCACAGGGTATGGCTTTCATACACACGGGGCCACGGCTTAACGTCCCATCCGACGGACGGCGGCCTTTTCAAGCCCATCGCTGTCCCCTACTGACCGTGGGCAGGGCGGGGAAATTTTGCGGAGATAAATCTCAACGCTGACCCAGCTGGGACTCGAACCTGGGAACTACAGATTACGAGCCTGGCGCGCTACCGACTGAGCCACCCCCGCCCCTCTCATTGACATGGGAATTTAATATTTTGGTATTGCAGTGTATTACATTTCGCACTTTCCGAATCTACAAAAGTTTTAATTCGCCCTCTAATGGTGGAAAAATTTTGAAATTTGCAAAACTTTAAGTGAATATTACGAACGAAACATTTATGCCGGAAATTCCTGTGATGGAGGTTTGCTCTCACAGCAATGATTTGTCTCCTTAACCAAAGGGGAATCAGAAAGCAAAACTTTAAGACATAATTGAAAAATTCTTCTTGTCTTGGATATATACTGATCAAGTAGAGTAGGGGTTCTCAACGTGGGGTACGCGATAAAATTGTTTGTTGTACGCCCGTGAGAACTCAAAAGTCGCTAGATCTAAGAAACAAGTCCTTTTCACTGATTACCCAGTAAAATGTTTATAATTTTATAATATTTGTTAAATTGTATATGTTATTTTTTTTTTGTTTATCGATATACAGGGTGAATCTGAAAAAGTGGGCAAAACTTTTCGGGGTGGTAGAACGCAGCTATACGAGCAATATTCGTCATAGAATGTATGGTCGGAATGCAAGCGGTGAGAAGTTAAAAGGTAGTTTTCCACTGTCACATTTAAAGAATGAACACAAGAAGGAGAGGAGATACTTCAGAAAACATTTTATTAACAGGAATGTAATTGAGGTACATGCTCAAAGAAATTGCTCAAAAGAGCTTTCGTGGTTAGTATAACCAGCCATCCTCTCGGCAATCCACGGTAGAAATGCCGTTGGGTGCGAGGACCGACCCTTTTATACCATTTCCAACGCCACCTAGCGGCTCGCCGTTTGCGTTCCGACCATACATTCTATGACGAATATTGCTCGTATAGCTGCGTTCTACCACCCCGTAAAGTTTTGCCCACTTTTTCAGATTCACCCTGTATGTAATTTATGAATACAAAATTTAATGTGTATATATATATGTTTTATTTCATTCCCATTGTTATACTATAGCTATAGTTATATAGGGTACGCTATATATACTATAAAGGGTACGCCAGTTACATACTCATTTCCAAGGGGGTACGTGAAGCATAAAAGGTTCAGAACCACTGAAGTAGAGGGTAACAGAGAAATAATGATGAGGGTTTCAGTAGCATTGCCCTCAAATACATAGAAAATATCACATTGAGTGTTGTACCTGTACATTCCCCTATGCCAGGGGTGGGCAATTGTTTTCGTATCTACACTGGCATGCGTATTGACGTGGCCGTCCTAGTGGAAAATACGAGACGAATCTTCGGTGCGCACGGGAAGGAAATCTCGGTTCAAGGCAGATTTTTCTGACTGTCTTGGCGGGCCACAAAAACTTTTAGCGAGCCGCATGTGGCCCGCGGGCCGCTATTTGCCCACCCCTGCCCTATGCCAAGAGTTTCATGGGCAGCCACCAGGATTGGATTGGGTTGGGATGTTTTACCTCGGCACTTTTTTGCGGCCAGCGGAAAAAAGTGTTGCTTACCAGCGGCACTTTTTTTGCACACCATGGGTTAAATGGCCAGGTCACATGGACCCCGAAGGCTCAGAGAAGGTTGGGGGAGGGGACCCACTGGAACAGCTGTTGGGAGACAGATGGTAGCCTCCCGTCAAAGCCATCCAGCGTGTTCTTTAACGTGCACAGGGTATGGCTCTCCCGCACACGGGGCCACGGCTTGACATCCCATCCAACGGACGGCGGCTTTCCAAGCCCATCGGTGTCCCCTACTGACCGTGGGCAGGGCAGGGAATTTTGCGGAGATAAATCTCAACGCTGACCCAGCTGGGACTCGAACCTGGGAACTACGGATTACGAGCCTGGCGCGCTACCGACTAAGCCACCCCCGCCCCCAGCCACCAGGCAAGACCGCCACATTCTCAAGAAATGTTAGGTAAGCTCTTAGTGCAACATATTCTGACAGATGGATTAGCAGAAGTGGTTAAGTTCTATAGCCAACAATCAGTCCTTATTTGACATCCCTAGATTTTTTCTTGTGGGGTTCTCTAAAGAATTGTGTTTAAATGAACAAAATCCGAGATCTGAACTATTTGAAAGCTAAGAGAAGCAACTGAGCAAGTAACAGGAGATATGAGGTAGCTGTGGTACTTTATAACTGAACGAATTCAGTTATAAAGCATCACAGTAGATGTAGACATAGTACAGTCGCTCAAAAAATATCCGAACATTATGGTTGATTACAGAATTCAGAAAAAAAAATCTGGCAACGATTTTTTTTAGAAATTAGTGATCGGGCAACCTTCGTGTCACGTGACACGAAGGTTGCCAGAGCACTAATTTCTAAAAAAAAATCGTTGCCAGATATTTTTTCTGAATTCTGTAATCAACCATAGTGTTCAGATACTTTTTTGAGCGACTGTAGTAGGTCATATTATTTTGATACTAGATCGTGTGGGGCTCTCACTCACGGAAATATTAAGCGTGTGCAGTTACCGTTCACAGCAAACTGGAGCGTGTGCAGTTACTACACACGCTCCAGTTTGCTGTGAACGGTAACTGGAGCGTGTACAGTTGTTGTACACGCTCCAGATATTTTTCCTGAATTCTGTAATCACGTGACACGAAGGTTGCCAGAGCACTAATTTCTAAAAAAAAATCGTTGCCAGATATTTTTTCTGAATTCTGTAATCAACCATAGTGTTCAGATACTTTTTTGAGCGACTGTAGTAGGTCATATTATTTTGATACTAGATCGTGTGGGGCTCTCACTCACGGAAATATTAAGCGTGTGCAGTTACCGTTCACAGCAAACTGGAGCGTGTGCAGTTACTACACACGCTCCAGTTTGCTGTGAACGGTAACTGGAGCGTGTACAGTTGTTGTACACGCTCCAGATATTTTTCCTGAATTCTGTAATCACGTGACACGAAGGTTGCCAGAGCACTAATTTCTAAAAAAAAATCGTTGCCAGATATTTTTTCTGAATTCTGTAATCAACCATAGTGTTCAGATACTTTTTTGAGCGACTGTAGTAGGTCATATTATTTTGATACTAGATCGTGTGGGGCTCTCACTCACGGAAATATTAAGCGTGTGCAGTTACCGTTCACAGCAAACTGGAGCGTGTGCAGTTACTACACACGCTCCAGTTTGCTGTGAACGGTAACTGGAGCGTGTACAGTTGTTGTACACGCTCCAGATATTTTTCCTGAATTCTGTAATCACGTGACACGAAGGTTGCCAGAGCACTAATTTCTAAAAAAAAATCGTTGCCAGATATTTTTTCTGAATTCTGTAATCAACCATAGTGTTCAGATACTTTTTTGAGCGACTGTAGTAGGTCATATTATTTTGATACTAGATCGTGTGGGGCTCTCACTCACGGAAATATTAAGCGTGTGCAGTTACCGTTCACAGCAAACTGGAGCGTGTGCAGTTACTACACACGCTCCAGTTTGCTGTGAACGGTAACTGGAGCGTGTACAGTTGTTGTACACGCTCCAGATATTTTTCCTGAATTCTGTACTCAACCATAGTGTCCGGATAGTTTTTTGAGCGACTGTACTCATGAAACACTCAGCTGAAAAAAGTGGTTTTGCCGCGAGAGCGCCAATTTCTTTCAGCCAAGTATTTTATGAGTCTCATGTCCACAGAATATCTCTTGTGATTCTTCTTTACTGAATTATTGATTTAACGCCATGAGACTGAGTGACAAAATATTAAATTCCATCAATGAGGCAATTTAGTTGTCCGTTTCCCGACATAGATGGCGCCACGAGCGAATCAAATTAAAAATGCGTAAAGTTTATGTGTTACATTAGCTGAAGAATGAAACGTTAGTCGTTGAAGGTGTAGTGGTTAGCATACCTAGCATTTTACTAGAAGCCGTGGGTTCGAATCCCTCTCACGGCTTTGGGTTATTTTACCTCTGAGCGGCACTTTTTTGCACACTATGGGCTAAATGGCCAGGTCAAATGGACCCCGAAGGCTCAGAGAAGGTTGGGGGAGGGGACCCACTGGAACAGCTGTTGGGAGACAGATGGTAGCCTCCCGTCAAGGCCATCCAGCGTGTTCTTTAACGTGCACAGGGTATGTCTCTCCCGCACACGGGGCCCGGCTTAACGTCCCATCCGACGGACGGCGGCCTTTACCAAGCCCATCGGTGTCCCCTACTGACCGTGGGCAGGGCGGGGAATTTTGCGGAGATAAATCTCAACGCTGACCCAGCTGGGACTTGAACCTGGGAACTACAGATTACAAGCCTGGCGCGCTACCGACTGAGCCACCCCCGCCCCCCTCTCACGGCAAAACTTTAAACGACTACATGCAAACGAATTGTTAATGCTAGAAATTTTGGTTATTGGTGAAGGGATTTACTTTGACAGAAATGCTTTGCCCCCCTCCCCTTCTCACAGGGGGTGGCAAAACGCAATTTTTTTTCCGTTTTAAAAGATAAACCAGTCTTTTTTTTACATTTTAGAAGTACTAATGAAACATTTACTATTTGTGTTTTTCTAATCATCTATTAGTTCTATTTATCCTCGTTAGAGTGTGCAACAGTCGGAAATTAAAAATGTCATTCATTTTAAAAACATTATTACCATATTCACCATTGGCCATGGGGGTCTGCAAATGGCTCTTCCATCCTGGAATGTGATTTTTTTTTAAGTTACAAGAGGATGGGATTGGGTTGTTTGATCTCTGAGCATCACTTTTTTTGCGTACAAAAAGGGGCTAAATGGCCATGCAGGTCACAAGGATCCCAAAGGCACAGAAAAGTCTGACGAACTGTATAGCTGTTACTGAATAGTCGCTCAGAAAAGTCTGAGGAACTGTATAGCTGTGTACTGAATAGCTGTTAGGAGATAGATGTTAGGCTATTCGTCAAGGCCATCCAACGAGTTTTTAATGTGCACGGTGTATGGCTCTATCCCGCACACTGGCCACGGCTTAACGTCCCATCCGACAATGGCGGCCTATCGAAACCCATCGGCGTCTTTTTTTCTTCACTGAAAGTGTAGCAAAAATTTTATTTTAGTCCGAAGAAACAGGAAATTTTTTTACTGGCCCCTGATATGGGGCCACCTTGTCGAGGTGGTGGTGGTGGTTGAAGGCGTGGGGGGGGGGGGGGGGGTTGAAGGGCCCATTGAAGTTGAAGGCTCTGCTGACCAGTTTGGGCTCCGGTTGGACAGGCTAAGACTTCCATCTCAGAAGTTGAGGGCCCCGGTTGGACAGGCTAAGACTTCCATCTCAGAAGTTGAGGGCCCCGGTTGGACAGGCTAAGACTTCCATCTCAGAAGTTGAGGGCCCCGGTTGGACAGGCTAAGACTTCCATCTCAGAAGTTGAGGGCTCTGGTTGGACAGGCTAAGACTTCCATCTCAGAAGTTGAGGGCCCTGCTGACTGACTTGGTCTGGTCATGTTGGACAGGGCCCCGAAGTCTCAGTCATAAGGACTCTCAGTCCCTAAGAGTCCCAGTCATGGGAGCCGAGACAACTTGGATTCTATATCCTTGTTTGTGGCGGTCCGAGACATAGATTAAATTTAGGTTTTGACTGATGGATGAGCTTTACTCCTATAGTACTGTTCGCCATTAGGTAGTCGGGGATGAGCTGTATCTATATGGTACTGTCTTGCCCCTGACTGTAGTTAGTGGTGAATATGGCATTTCTCTATATTGGTAGTGCTTCAGGCGGAACTAGTGGGTCTTGTCATCATATATATATATTTACCTCATATATATAATGGCGACTAATTTTCTGAAACGCAACACCATTTTACTTCTATGAGTATATATCAATTAGACATATACATAAGGAGCGTCGGTTGATCCAGTGGGTAAGGCTCCAGGGTATTAATCTGAACTTCCCAGGTTCCAGTCTCAACTGTGCTATGCTGAAAATTTTCTCCACCAACCTCCACCTTGCCCACGTGAGAAAAGTGTCACAATTGAGTTTGGAAAGGCCGCCGTCCGTCTGATTGGACGCTAAGCTGTGTGCGGGAGAGCCATACCCTGTGCATGTTAAAGAACATACTGGATGGCCTTGACGAGAGACTTCCATCTGTCTCCTAACAACTGACCAGTGGGTTGGGTTGTTTTTACCTCTGAGAGAGACTTTTTTTGCACACCATGGGCTAAATGGCCAGGTCACAAGGACCCTGAAGGTTCAGAGAAGTTTGGGGAAGGGGACCCACTAGAACAGCTGTTGGGAGACAGATGGTTGCCTCCCGTCAAGGCCATCCAGCGTGTTCTTTAACGTGTCCAGGGTATGGGCCTCTCTCCCACACACGGGGCCACGGCTTAACGTCCCATCCGACGGGCGGCGACCTTTCCAAGTCCATCGCTGTGGCAGGGCGGGGAGTTTTGCGGAGATAAATCTCAACGCTGACCCAGGTAAGACTCGAACCTGGGAACTACAGATTACGAGCCTGGCGTGCTACCGACTGAGCCACCCCCGCCCAGTGGGTCTCCTCCCCCAACCTTCTGAGACCTTGGGTCCTTATAACCTGGCCATTTAACCCAATGTGTGCAAAAAAAGTGCCGCTCAGAGGTAAAATAACCCAACAACACATACAAGAAAATTCTATTGATTACAATTCATAAACAGGAATTTTGAGTCTCGATTAATTCTGAGCACTCAGTTTAGAAGACAAAAGCAACTTACCCAGGTAAACAGAAGACATCTTAGTGGGAACATTCTCATCGAGATAAGTGCATCCCAAAGTGTAGAAAGGCGCTGCTCCTGCTCCGTGAAGAAGCTGCCCCAGAAGGAAAACGTACTTGTACCGAGACAGGTGCGTCACGTGAGCTCCCGAACACGACATGGATCCGTTGACCGAGCCGCAAATGTCCTCTTGCTCGTGGCTGAACGAATAAGGCCCTGCCATGTAGTGGGGCAGCGAGAATACGAAAGAACCGATAGCCAGCACGAGCACGCCTGTGCCGATGAAGACGGGCTTGCTGCGCGAGCCTCCCAGGTAGCTGACGGGAATAAGGCACAGAAAAGAGGCGATGTCGTAGCCACCGGCTACAAGTCCAGACTCGGTGCTCCTCAGTTGATACCTTCGCTCGATGGTTGTGATGACGACGTTGATGAAGCCGTTCACGATCAGACCCTGCAGGAAGCCCGCCCAGCAGAGCCAGAAGAGCACCCAGCGCGCAGATCGGAACCTCTGCAGGTTGGATGGACGGATTGGTCCCCATCCGCAAGGCGACCCCTTGTCGTTGTCGTCCTCCTCATCGTCGTCGAGGATGACCTCCGGGACGTTGACGCAGGGCCGAGCGGTGGCAGCGACCAGCGGCTCGTGGCTGTGCGATTCGTGCATGTCGTAGCCATCGGGGATGGAAGAGCTGGTCCTGAGAGCGATTTGGTCCCTTTGGGGAGTGGGCTTCATGGCGAGAAGGACGTCAGAAGGTCCTCGCTGGCAGAGACTGAATGGGAACCATCATGGCTGAGAGACTAATCTGGAAGAGAGAGGAATAATCATTAGCTTTCACTTTCAAGGTCCCTCATGATACCAAGAAATGAACTTAGTAGGCAGAAACGTCATATATATTGAGAAAGAGTGTTCAGCCTTTATGAGCTACACTAACCTCTTTTTAATAAATTTATTTCAAAAGTAAAGGTTGGGTTGTTTTGTCTCTGAGCGCGTTTTTTTACACACAATGGGTTAAATGACCAGGTCACAAGTACCCCGAGGGCTCAGAGAAGGTTGGGGAGGAAACCCACTGGACAGCTGTTTGGGAAGCAGATGGTAATCTCCCTTCAATCTCATCCAGAATGTTCTTTAACGTGCAGAGGGTATCGTTCTCCCACAAACGATTTAACGTCCCATCCATCAGACGGCGGTCTTTGCAAGCCGACGAAATACTTAGCTGAAAGAAATTGCCTACTGACCGTGGGCAGGGCGGGGAATTTTCCGCCCTGCTGGGACTCGAACCTGGGAACTGCAGATTACAGAGTTACCCAAGTAATTGGAATCAACCGTAAAGGCAGATGTAGTACTCATGTCAGGGCCGTATCCAGGAGTTATTTTCGGAGAGGGAGTGGAGGGGGGGGGGTTCTATGGGAGTGGGGGAGGCAGAATTTAGTTTCGGGAGGGGGTCTGATAATAAGACTTGAATAGTTTTCCCAATTACTAAAATATTCTATAAGAAATGAGATTTTATATATATATATTTTTTAAATCTTATTTTGGTGTCGGACATAGAAATATGGGGCTAAAATAAAATGATTCAAAAACAGGTGTTTTGGATTTGAAAGCTGGTAGAGAAGTTTGAAATTTAGTATAAGACGATAGGATTTTAGGGGGGGGGAGAGGATCCACTCCTCTCTAGTTACGTCCCTGTCTATGAAATCATAGGCCTTTCTGTCAAAACAAAACATGCGTAACTATTCTAATCTAAGAACTATTATATCTTTTATTTAATCTATTTCTACCGAAAAAATCAATTACTCCCCCCCAAAAAATTTCTGAAACGCCACGTCTTAGGCCCTCTCCACGGGTATTAACGCTCATTTGATATTTAGCAATAAGTGATCCGAAATGCAAAAAAAAAACATTCATTTTTAATTACAATTGATAAAGAATGAAAAGTTTTAGGGGCTAAATAATCGAAAGGTTTGTGCATAGTTTCTTTATTCCGCAACCGATATTGGTACCTCTTTTCTAACCCTTTTGAAATTTTCAAACTGCTTCTTAAAAAATAATATGAAGAAGTTGTAGATAACAAAACAATGCTGGATATTTACATTCTATTCACACACTATTATGTTGTTGTTTGTTGTTTTACCTCTGAGCGGCACTCCCCTGCACACCATGGGCCAAATGGCCAGGTCACATGGACCCCAAAGGCTCAGAGAAGGTTGGGGGAGGGGACCCACTGGAACAGCTGTTGGGAGACAGATGGTAGCCTCCCGTCAAGGCCATCCAGCGTGTTCTTTAACATGTACAGGGTATGTTATGCTGTCTCGCACATGGGGCCACGGCTTACCGTCCCATCCGACGGACGGCGGCCTTTCCAAGCCCATCGGTGTCCCCTACTGACCGTGGGCAGGGCAGAGAATTTTGCGGAGATAAATCTCAACGCTGACCCAGCTGGGATTTAAACCTGGGAACTACAGATTACGAGCCTGGCGCGCTACCGACTGAGCCACCCCCGCCCCACTCTATTATGCTGTATTTATTCTTATGATGTCAAAGGCAAACGGCAAAAATTGTCTTTAGTCTGGTGGGATTCGAACCCACGGCCTCCTGGTAACATGTCACGTGCTCTGACCGCTGAGCTACCGGCCGCCTAACAATCCTCCTCTATTTTTGATGTTAAGCCTTACACTATAGGTTCAGTCTCAAGAAGCCGTCTTTGACTACATTTCGAGCCTTAAGAACCATCGAGGCAAATGCAAATGACGGACTCTCGCAGGAGAGACCCAACTGAAATTTATTTGAACAAATTTCACTTCATATTCTAGCATTTTGGCGTAAGGCTTAGCATCAACAACAGAGGATGATTGTTCAGCGGGTGGTAGCTCAGCGTTCAGAGCTTCTGACATGTTATCAAGGGATCGGGGGTTCGGAATGGGACGGGGGTGACTCGGGCGGTACCGCTCGAGCTTGTAATCTCCATTTCCAGGTTCGGTTGTTGTTTGTTGTTTTACCTCTGAGCGGCACTCCCCTGCACACCATGGGCCAAATGGCCAGGTCACATGGACCCCAAAGGCTCAGAGAAGGTTGGGGGAGGGGACCCACTGGAACAGCTGTTGGGAGACAGATGGTAGCCTCCCGTCAAGGCCATCCAGCGTGTTCTTTAACGTGCACAGGGTATGGCTCTCCCGCACACGGGGCCACGGCTTAACGTCCCATCCGACGGACGGCGGCCTTTCCAAGACCATCGGTGTCCCCTACCGACCGTGGGCAGGGCGGGAAATTTTGCGGAGATAAATCTCAACACTGACCCAGGTGGGACTCGAACCTGGGAACTACAGATTACGAGCCTGGCGCGCTACCGACTGAGCCACCCCCGCCCCACTCTATTATGCTGTATTTATTCTTATGATGTCAAAGGCAAACGGCAAAAATTGTCTTTAGCCTGTGGGATTCGAATCCACGACCTCCTGGTAACATGTCACGTGCTCTGACCGCTGAGCTACCGGCGGCCTAACAATCCTCTATTTTTGATGTTAAGCCTTACACTATAGGTTCAGTTTCAAGACCTATAGACCCTTTGACTGCATTTCGAGCGTTAAGAACCATCGAGGCAAATGCAAATGACGGACCCAACTGAAATTTATTTGAGCAAATCTCCCTTCATATTCTAGCATTTTGGCGTAAGGCTTAGCATCAACAACAGAGGATGATTGTTCAGCGGGTGGTAGCTCAGCGTTCAGAACTTCTGACATGTTATCAAGTGATCGGGGGTTTGGAATGGGACGGGGGTGACTCGGGCGGTTCCGCTCGAGCTCGTGACCTCCAGTTTCCAGGTTCGGGTCTCAGCTGGGCCGGCGTGGAGATTTATCTCTGCAGAACTCCCCTCTTTGTCCACGATCAGTAGGGTACATTGATGAGCTTGGAAAGTCACCGTCCGTCGGATGGGACATTAAGCCGTGGTCCCGTGTGCGGGGAGAGCCACACCCTGTGCACGCTGAATGGCCTTGAAGGGAGGCTATCATCTGTCACCCAACAGCTGTCTAGTGTGGGTCCCCTCCTCCAACTTCCTCTGAACCTTCGGGATTCATCTCATTTAGCCCATTGTGTGCAAAAAAGGTAGGTCCCCTCCACTGGTGAAAGTGGATTGTATTTCTTACCAGTACGTTTCAAAGCTGTGTGAAAAACCCGCACAGATTGTCAGTGCAGTGAAGTAATCTTACAGGAATAATAAAAATGAAGTGTGTGCTGACGAAATCACAGTGCCCCGATATTTTCTATTTCTCTCTATGTTTTCCTCTAATAGCGAATAATTTTATTTATTTCTCATTAAAAATGTGAAATGAATATTAATTCGCCTAAATAACATACTGATGATTCCGTTGTATTCGCGAATTTCTTCCTTGTTGAAGTTGGGTTGTTTTACATCTGAGCGGCACTCTTTTGCACACCATGGGCTAAATGGCCAGGTCACATGGACCCCGAAGGCTCAGAGAAGGTTGAGGGAGGGACCTACTGAAACAACTGTTGGGAGACAGATGGTCAAGGCCATCCAGCGCGTTCTTTAATGTGCACAGGGTATGGCTCTCCTGCACACGGAGCCACGGCTTAACGTCCCATCCGATGGACGGTGACCTTTCCAAGCCCTTCGGTGTCCCCTAGTGACAGTGGGCAGGGCGGGGGAAATTTGCGGAGATAGACTCAACGGTGACCCAGCTGGGACTCGAACCTGGGAACTACAGATTAAGAGACTGGCGCGCTATCGACTGAGCCACCCCCGCCCCCTTATTGTTGAAGAAGAACATAAGATCGAGGGTTGTTACCTAATGTTATGCTTTTAAAGTGATCGCCTCTGGCGAATATGGGAGGCTCATTTTCAAAGAATATGAGGGTTTTCATTTTCCCTGAAATTCGTAATAATGTGCGATTGGAAAATGCAAATAATAATATATTATTAAATCCTATAAAACGCAAAAGGCATATCTCATTTATCCTTTAAAATGAAAAAAAAATGGATTTTCTTATCTCCTAGAGTTCAGGGGGCAAATCACCCAGGGTATATAAAATGGTTTATTTATTATTACTGTATTAAAATATTACTGGAAATTTATATACTGAATATGTAAAAAGAGTAACCCGGTTGAATTTTAACTAGTTATAATTTAATTAAAACACGTGTAACTATCGCTATTCCGTTCTTCGTGAACACATTCTACACCAGGCTGTCGTTTTTTGGTCTGTAAATGGTAGCTAGGTAGTCACTTGAAGGAGAGCTATGCACCAATCCCCTGTGATGATGCATAGAACCGGCCAGGATTAGCACCTAATGTCCGACCCCGCCTTCTCGTGGTACAGACCGTTAGTACCTTTCAAAAGAGATGCTCTTGTGGAAGTGAACGGAAGGGGAGGGCTGCCAGATTAGTGTGGCCTACTGATCTGGACAACTATGGCTACTTTTTTTTCCCACCCTGCTGAGGAGTGGTCAACCACACAGGTTCCTGGTGCTGACCATATAAACCCACTGGACTGGACAGATATATGGCTCTGAGCTTGATTATGGATCCTGATTTTGCCTCACTGGTGGGCTTCTGTGAAGGGAAAATCTTCCGCTGTGTTTTCTGTTTGTTTTTGGGTTAACAGCCCCAAGTGAATAGATTCACAGGATATGTTTATCAGCTGGTGGATAATCCTGAGCAGAGATAATCGCAGTCACCTGAACTCTTTGCTTCTATTGGCATCGTCAAATTCTACATTGGAGGAAGTCTTCCAGTGTAGATGGCTTCAGCCTTTAGTGGTGGGGGAACGGGTCTTTGCCCCATGTCTGCGATTAGGGGGCTGTTTGATATTGTCGACATTCCCTCTCTCAATAAACATAGTTTCTTTAAACATCCTACTAACCATTTTCTCTCCATAGGTAGTTGGAATGTGAGGACTATGCACAGAGCTTTTTCTCTTGATGTCCTCACACAAAAATTCCGCCGTTATAATTTAGATATTCTCGGCTTGCAAGAGACCAGATGGACAGATAAAGGTCAGATTCTTAAAAATATTCTTAAATTTCTCTTTTCAGGGAGGGACGACAATAAGCATCACCAAGGCGTGGGTCTGCTTCTCAGCAGACATGCTTAGTAATGCTCTTCTAGGATACGAGTACATTAATGAAAGGTTTCTTACAGCAAAATTTCAGACAAGCGTTAAAGACCTGAATGTTATCTGCTGTTATGCCCCCGATGAGGATGAGAAGGATAGGTTTTATGAACAACTTCAGGATATTTTGAATTCTGTCAAGAAAGGAGATATTACCCTTGTTCTTGGTGACTTCAATGCCAAAGTTGGTACTGACTCTGACCTTTGGGGAGGGGTGATTGGCCCTTTTGGTATTGGTAGCTGCAAAGGCAATGGGCAACGTCTCCTACAGGTAAGTAAACTCAATGGTTTCAGAATAACTAACACTTATTACAAACACCGCGACATACATAAGTACACATGGGTTTCACCTGATGGGCTGCATAGGAATATGATTGATTATATATTAATTAACAGCAAATGGGCTAGTTCTGTTAGAAATACCAGAGCATATAGGGGAGCTGAAATTGGATCTGACCATTACCTTGTGAAAAGTGTCTTGCAACTTAAACTTAAAAAGTGTTGTGCTAGGGTTAAAAAATTTGTTTTTAATACTGAAGCTCTGAAAGACCCAGTTATAGCCAAAGCTTACCATGATAGGTTACTTAGTCATTATGACAGTCATGGTATGCTTACTACTGAAGTTGAGGAAGAATGGGATCATTTTAAACAGGCTTTTTTGGACACTAACAGTATTCTTTTAGGAAAAAAGGAGCAGAAGAGACAGAATTATCTGAGTGATAAGGCACTTGAGCTTATTTTGGAAAGAAAGAACTGCAGGAATGTCCTTAATCAATACCCTACTAGTACTAATAGAAAGTATTACAGAGAACGTAATAAACGTGTAAAAGATCAGTTAGCTGCTGATAAGAATCTTTGGCTTGATGGTTTGGCTGACAAAGCCGAGGAAGCAGTTAGACAGCACAACAGCAGAGAGCTGTACCACATAGTTAATATTTTGTGTGGTAGAAAACGAACAGGTGTACAGAGATTGAAGGATAAACAAGGTAAGGTTATAGAAGGGGAGGATTCTGTCATGGCTAGGTGGGCTGAGCATTTCAGTGATATTCTAAACAATGCGGTTAGTTCTATTCCCATTGTTTGCAATAATGATAGATGCACTGGTGGCTTTAATGTTGGCCCTATAACACAATCTGAAATTATTTTGGCTGTTTCTAAACTTAAACTTCATAAATCCCCAGAAGTTACCACTTTCATAAATCCCCAGAAGTTACCACTTGGATGACTGAAATTCTGAATATCTTTTATGATAAAGGCATGGTTCCTAAGGATTTTACCAGAGCTATTGTTATCCCTATTTTCAAAAAAGGTGATCGCAGTTCTTGTGATAACTAAAGGGCTATTAGCCTACTCTCTGTTCCAAGTAAAGTTCTTTCCATGATTGTGCTTAATAGAATTAAGAATCTGGTTGACAGTCAATTGCGTGATGAGCAATGTGGATTCAGAAGTGGTAGGGGATGTGTGGATCAGATATTTTCTCTTAGGCAGATTCTTGAGAAATGTTTAGAGTTTCAGAAAACTTTGGTTGCTAGCTTTGTTGATTTCAAAAAGGCTTTCGACTCTGTTGATCGCCATAATTTGTGGTTGATTGTGAGATCATATGGTATACCAGACAAGTTAGTTAACATAATGAAAGCTCTCTATAATAACACTGAGTCGTGTGTGAGAGTTGGTAAGGCTTGTAACAATTGGTTTAGCATTGCTTCTGGTGTTCGACAAGGGTGCATTTTGTCTCCTTTTCTCTTTAGTTTGGTTATTGATTATGTTATGCGAAATTCACTTCAAGGGAAAGATTTTGGCCTTAAATGGGCTGGAGATACGAAAATATCTGATTTAGATTATGCTGATGATTTAGCCCTATTGGCAAATGATGTTGATGAGATGAACTCTTTCATTCGAGCTGTTGATGAGACTGGTAGTAGAGTAGGTTTGGCTATAAACAGAGAGAAAACTAAAGTGATGAAAATTGGTCAGGCAGGCTGGGATTCAGTTAATCTGAATGGTTGCAGTCTTGAGCAGGTGTCGCAGTTTAATTATCTTGGGAGCTATGTAACAGATAATGGTGATGTGCGGCATGAGATTAACAGACGAATAGGGATTGCTGCCGGGACTTTTAAGAATCTATGGAGAGTGTGGAGAAATAGGCGTATACACCTAAAGACTAAAATTAAGCTGTATAATAGTTTGGTTCTTTCTAGGGTTAGTTATGGTAGTGAAACTTGGACACTTTGTAAACAAGATAACAGGAAACTAGATGCTTTTGATTCCAGATGCTTACGCAGTATCTTGGGCATTAGGTGGTTCAACTTTGTAACTAATGATGAGATTAGGCAAAGGAGTTTGCAACCTCCTTTAAGCAGCATATTGTGCAGAGAGCGACTCCGTTGGTTTGGCCATGTTGCCCGTATGAATAATTATAGATTGGCGAATAGGGTTATGAAGAGTGTGCCTAAAGGCCTCAGAAAGAGGGGGAGACCTAGGATGCGGTGGGCAGACAATGTCAAACAGGACCATGTTAGAATTGGTGTGCAGTGGTCGGATGCAGTAGATGTAGCTCAGGATAGACTTGCTTGGAGAACTAAATTGCACGGTCTGGTTGGACCTCCGAAGCCCATGGCTGCTTGAGGATGATGATGATGATGTCGTTTGCAATATTACTTCATTTTGAACAACGATGGGAAATTAGGGGCATTTGGGGAATTTGAAAAACTATAAATCATCATATTTCGCTGGGTTGGGTTGTTTTACCCCTAAGGGCACTTTTTTTGCACACAATGTGTTCGAAAGTTGTCTTAGGAAAAAATGAATTTATCCATTGTTTAAATGGGTGCAAGAAATGCTATTGCTTCTCACGTGCAGGATTTGCTGAGTCAAACTTCCGGAGATCGTCCAAAGAGCGGAAATGTAGGTGGTTATGCTGTAATTGTGTGAAACTGAAATCTTCTACAACGAAGGAGCTCGATGCTGCACGAGCCGCCATGGACACACCTCGTTATGCTTCCGATAGCTGTGGGGGAGTTCTTCCGCCGAAAGCGACAGACCAAGGTCATTGCAGCAGGGGTTCTGAGCGCGGCAATCTTCTGTCTAGCGTGAACGAAGTTGCCGCTTGTTACGGGGACTCGCTTGCAGAAATCTCCGTTTCAAATAGATTTTCTGTATTGGAAAGGGTTGGGTTGTTTTACCTCTCCCCAAAGGCTCAGAGAAGGTTGGGGGAGGGGACCCACTGGAACAGCTGTTGGGAGACAGATGGTAGCCTCCCGTCAAGGCCATCCAGCGTGTTCTTTAACGTGCACAGGGTATGACTCTCCCGCACACGGGGCCACGGCTTAACGTCCCATCCGACGGACGGCGACCTTTCCAAGCCCATCGGTGTCACCTACTGACCGTGGGCAGGACGGGGAATTTTGCGGAGATAAATCTCAACGCTGACCCAGCTGGGACTCGAACCTGGGAACTACAGAGCCACCCCCGCCCCCTATTGGAAAGGGAGGAGAGTGATTGTGTGAATCATGTGGTCGTGTCTGAGTGTAAAGATCTGTCCGATGATCCTGCTGTATGCAAAATTGATTGTTAGCGCGCTTGGGTACTGATCTAAGGGACCTGGGTTCGAGCCCCGGGTAAGGCATGGCTGTTTGTGTCGTTTTTCTGCTGAGGGCCTGGCATCCTCTCAGACCTTCTACTATGGCATGTAAACTGACAGGCTCCTGTCAGACCTCAGTGGCAAGCAGCTGCTTGAGGGGGTATTTATTTTATATGTTAAATTAAGAGAAAACATGAAAAATTATGCTAAAGAAATGTATAATGAAATCAAAGACGTTGCAAAAGCTATTCAATTTAGTTTCGATTGTATAAAAGACTTTATGGAAGAAATAGCTAAGTTAAAATCCGAAATTGTGACTATCAAAAAAGACAATCTTGAACTACGTAGCGAAAATAGACGGTTGCAAAAAGACTTGACAGATTTAAAGCAGGACATCGACGATTTGCAACAGTACAGCAGAAACTCGAATATAGAAATTGCGGGTTTGCCAGAAACCTCAGATGAAAACATCGGTTCTGTAGTAATGAATATAGCACGGATAATGCAAGTTAAGGTGGATATCGGAGACGTCGTAGTCGCACACAGAGTTCCTACGATGAAAAAATAAAAAATAAAACCCATCCTGTTGCAATCGAAGAACAGGTCGATAAAAGATAAATGGATTTCAGAGGCAAAGAAGAAACGGATTAAGGCTAGCAACATAAACAGAAATTTTGCTGATAAACCAATTTATCTAAATGAACATTTGACACAGCGGAATAAAAAATTGCTCTACATGGCAAAGCAATTCAAATTAGAACATAACTATAAATTTTTATGGGTTAAGGTGGGTAAAATTTTTTTAAGAATGGAAAACTCCAAGGGTTGGGTTGTTTTACCTCTGAGCGGCACTTTTTTGCACACCATGGGCTAAATGGCCAGGTCACATGGACCCCGAAGGCTCAGAGAAGGTTGAGGGAGGGGACCCACTGGAACAGCTGTTGGGAGACAGATGGTAGCCTCCCATCAAGGCCATCCAGCGTGTTCTTTAACGTGCACAGGGTATGGCTCTCCCACACACGGCGCCACGGCTTAACGTCCCATCCGACGGACGGCGGCCTTTCCAAGCCCATCGGTGTCCCCTACCGACCGTGGGCATGGCGGGGAATTTTGCGGAGATAAATCTCAACGCTGACCCAGCTGGGACTCGAACCTGGGAACTACAGATTACGAGCCTGGCGCGCTACCGACTGAGCCACCCGTGCCCCAAAACTCCAAGGTTAGAGGAGTAAGAAATGAAAGAGACATAACGGAAATGAAAGAGACATAACGGAATATACTGAACAAAATGGCTGATTTAATCTGTGATATTCAGTCCGAACTGGATTCGTGTGATTTGTTAACAGATATTGATGAAGTTAATAAATTCCTTTCTTGTCATTGTTTTTTAAATTATACCCTTTTGCATGTGAATATCAGAAGTTTCGCGATTGCATTTCAATGATTTACTTGTATTGATGTGCCAATTTCGAAATCTCATTGATATTATAATCTTAAGTGAAATTTGGGTAAAGGATGATGAAGTTGTAAATTATAAAATTGATGGTTATCAGCAATTTTTTAGGAGTAGGCAATATAATAAATCAGGGGGAATTGTAGTTTATGCAAATGTTACGAAGTTTAGTTTTTATGATTGTAATGTAAATATGGAAACTGCAGAGAATATTAATCTATTTGACTGTAATACAGGTATATATTTATGTGCTATTTATCGTTCTCATGAGAACTCCGTCAGAGAATACATAACTGAATTTAGTAGTACTTCACAAAATATTAAAAATAATAAGCTAATAATAATTGGGGATATAAATCTTAATCTATTAAACTCTGAGATGTCGGATTATCTAGATGTAATGTCTTTAAATGGTTTAGTCATTTGTGAATATTTCTACGAGATCTACTTTTTCCTCTCATACTTGTATAGATCATGTATTTATACGAGATAAGAATTATGATTATACTTGTAATATAGCTGTCTACCAAAATGATATTACAGATCATTATCCAATATTTGTAAGTGGGAAAGAATTTTTTTTTTAACCCTAAACCTTTAGTGAAAAGCTGTGTAGATTATAATTTATTCGAGAAATATATTAAAGAATATAAATGGAATAGTGAAGGTGATAAAACTGATGATGTAAATGTCTTATATGATAAATTCATATGCATGATAAACGAGGCCAAATCAGTAAGTACTAAAGTTACTAAAAACAATATTGTTTCGGGTCCTACTCAGAGGAGCGAAAACAAATGGATAACAAATGAAATTATAATTTTAGCCAAAGAAAAGCAAAAATTATATAACAAATATGAAAAATGCCCTTTTGATAAATTCCTTGAAAAGCAATACAAATCAATAAGAACTCAAATAAAAAATGAAAATAGGTATGCTAAAAAACTTCATTATTTAAAAGAGTTCCATAATTGTAATAGTGATGTGAAAAAGAAATGGGCAACAATAAATAGTATTTTAGGGATCGAAAAAAAGCCTGAGATATATCCTTCAAAAAGTGACGAAGATCTAGCAAATAAATTTATGCACATTTCATAGAAGTTAACCAGGGGTATCAAGATGCTACAAATAATTTTAATACTGAAATTAACAAATATGTGAACCACAATGACAACTCAATGGTTCTGTTTGAAGCAGATCACACGGAAATAAAAAATGTAATATCACAATTGAATAATAATAAATCTTGTGGTTATGATGAAATAAATGCCCATATTTTAAAAATTGCTTTTTAATATAAACCTCATATTTTTGTAAAAATTATATATTTATCTTTTTCTACTGGAATGTTCATAGATGCTTTAAAAATCGCTAAAGTAAAGCCAATTTTCAAAAAAGGTAAAAATACGGATTTTAATAATTATAGACCAATTACTATACTCCCTATCTTTTCAAAAATAATTGAAAAATTAATGAAATAGATTAATTAAATTTCTATCTAAGTATAATTTCTTATCAAATAAACAGTTTGGATTTAGAGATAAAATGGGTACAGAACATGCTATGTTACAAATTACCGGCAACATCTATAACAGTGTAAATGAACACAGGAAAACTTTAGCCTTATTTATTGACATAAAAAAAGCTTTCGACACAATGAATCATGAAATTTTAATGCAGAAATTAAGTATAATAGGAATAAGGGGACTTGCATTCAATTGGTTTAAATCATATTTGGAAAACAGGAAACAATATGTGGCTATAAATAAAATGGAAAGTAATATGCTTGTTTTGAATGTACCGCAAGGTTCTATTCTTGGGCCTATATTGTTTTTAATATATAACGATTTTTGCAATTTAAATTTATTCGGCAGAATCACAGCTTATGCGGATGACACAGCGATAGTGTACTCGACTGAAACTAATAATGAGTTAGTGTTCAAGATAAACAATGACTTAAAAAGCATAAGAAACTGGTTTAGTAGTAATAAACTGCAAATAAATGTGGATAAAACTAATTTTATCTATTTCGGCTTATTCGATATAAGAGGTTGTCATAAAATTCCATAATTCTGGTTGTAATTTGGTAAGTGGTTGTGTATGTAAAACTATTGAACAAGTTGAATGTGTTAAATATCTAGGCATTTATGTTGCACAAAATCTAAAATGGAAGAAACAAGTAGATACAGTGTGTAAAAAATTAAGATTTATTTTGTAGAAGTTATATTATCTTAAATCATGTTTTCATAAGAAGTTGTTAATTTTAGTTTATTTCGTTTGGGTTCATTCAATTTTAAGCTATGGAATCACTTGTTGGGGGTGGGGGAGATTACATATCAAACATACTCCCTCTAGTGAAATTGCAAAAATAAAATCGTAAAACTAGTTTCAAATACAATATAAGCAATGTAAATTATCATTACATAAGCAATGATATATTACCCTTGAGAAAGTTATATTTATATAGAAGTCTTTTGTTTCTACATAAAAACAATTGGATTGAAAAACGGTTCACCCCATGCGATAACAGATGTTCTACAAACATGTTTCATGTTGTGAAATTCAAGAAAGAAATCATGCATAAGCATTTAAATTTATGAATTTTAAGCATTTAAATTTATATAATTCTTTACCTAATAGTATAAAAGAAGAAAAAAGTGATTGTAATTTTAAGAAAAAACAAACAAATTTTATTTGGTTAATTGGGTTGGGTTGTTTTACCACTGAGCGGCACTTTTTTGCACACCATGAGCTAAATGGCCAGGCCACATGGACCCCGAAGGCTCAGAGAAGGTTGGGGGAGGGGACCCACTGGAACAGCTGTTGGGAGACAGATGGTAGCCTCCCGTCAAGGCCATCCAGCGTGTTCTTTAACGTGCACAGGGTATGGCTCTCCCGCACAAGGGGCCACGGCTTAACGTCCCATCCGAAGGACGGCGGCCTTGCCCATCGGTGTCCCCTACTGACCGTGGGCAGGGCGGGGAATTTTGTGGAGATAAATATCAACGCTGACCCAGCTGGGACTCGAACCTGCGAACTACAGATTACGAGCCTGGCGCGCTACCGACTGAGCCACCCCCGTCCCCTATTTGGTTAATACTCAAGATATTGAAGACGCTTTTAAGGTAATTTCTTAGTATTTTCCCCATTGCCAAAGATTTTCGTTTACAGTAGAATATTGTTTTTGTAATCTGTAAGAGTTGTTTTGTAACTCCTAGATTCCACAGAGATATTTGTTAAATATATGTTTCTGTCAGTTTTGTATTTTTTGAATTTTAAATCTTTTTTTTTATTTTGTATTATTTCCTTTAGCAGTTTTCATCCAAATCTGATGGCATTTTTTGTATGTAATGTTTCTGTAAATGAGTATGGAAATGAATATTCTTAATGTTCTTACAATGGACTAAATGGCCAGGTCACAAGGACCCGAAGGCTCAGAGAAGGTTGGGGGAGGGGATCCACTGGTAGAGCTTTTGGGAGACAGATGGTAGCCTCCCGTCAAGATCATACAACGTGTTCTTTAACGTGCACAGGGTGTGGCTCTACCATACAAAGGGCCATGGCTTAACGTCCCATCCGACGGACGGCGGATTTGACGAGATAAATCTGAATGCCGACCCAGCTGGGACTCGAACCTGGGAATTACAGATTACGAGGCTGGGCCGCTACCGACTGGCCCCCCCCCATATTTTTTTAGTACCTATTCCAGTCAAAAGAATTTTTCATTAATTTTTCAAAACAAAAAGTTCCGTTTCCCAATCATCCTGAGATGAAGGGATAGATTGTTGCTGCAATGCAAATCCCTTGATCATCTCACACTCCACCACTAAAGTATAAAATTTCTTACCGATATAGTTCGTTTGCAAAATTTGTTTAAAATGTTAAACATTTTCAAAATTCTTCACTTTTAGAGGGAGCAATTAAAGCTTTTGGGAGATTCTAAAAGTGTGTTGTTGGGTTGTCTTACCTCTGAGAGGCAATTTTTTGCACACTATGGGCTAAATGGCCAGGTCATAAGGACCCCGAAGGCTCAGAGAAGGTTGGGGGAAGGGACCCACTGGAACAGCTGTTGGGAGACAGATGGTAGCCTCCCGTCAAGGCCATGCAGCGTGTTCTTTAACGTGCACAGGGTATGGCTCTCCCGCACACGGGGCCGCGGCTTAACGTCCCATCCGACGGACAACGGCCTTTCCAAGCCCATCGGTGTCCCTTACTGACTGTGGGCAGGGCGGGGAATTTTTGCGGAGATAAATCTCAACGCTGACCCAGCTAAGACTCGAACCTGGGAACTACAGATTACGAGCTTGGCGCGCTACCGACTGAGCCACCCCGCCCCTCTAAAAGTGTCAATCAGAAGAGTTTATCAATAGCGATTCAACTAATAAATAAATTTATTTCTAAAAACAAACAATTTTCGCTTAAAACACAAAAATTGCGTTTTCCACTCCCTCTGGGGACAAAGGTAAAAAATCATTATTGTCAATGCAAACTTTATGATATTCACATTTCACAACCAAAATTGAAAATTTTTATTGTAATTACATCGATTGCAACATTGGTTTGAGATTTTGGCAATTTTTCCACCGTTAGAGGGCTCAGTTATAGCTATAGGAAGATTCGGAAAGTGCGAATCGTAAATATTTCGTCAAACATATTTAAATCAAAAAGAATTTTTAATTTTTGTCTAAAAACAAAAAATTCGCTCTCTACGAACAGATGAGAATGCGAAAACGAGCTAAAAAATGTTTTTCATAAATTAAAATTAATAAAAAAATCACAAATATTAATTTCCCCTCCCACTTAACATTCAAACTCATTACTTAAATTTGTAGAGGTCTGTGCATCTCTCCGCAAAATTTCCTCGCCCTGCCCACGGTCATTAGGGGAAACCGATGGGCTTGAAAAGGCCGCCGTCCGTCGGATGGGACGTTAAGCCGTGGTCCGTGTGCGGGAGAGCCATACCCTGTGCACGTTAAAGAACACGCTGGATGGCCTTGACGGGAGGCTACCATCTGTCTCCTAACAGCTGTTCCAGTGGGTCCCCTCCCCCAACCTTCTCTGAGCCTTCGGGGTCCTTGTGACCTGGCCATTTAGCCCATGGTGTGCAAAAAAGTGCCGCTCAGAGGTAAAACAACCCAATCCAATACTGTGCACCTCTCCCCCTTTCAATTGTATTCCCTGATTCTTAGAAATATTAGAATTTTAAATTGAGCAGAATATTAAATTATTCACCAAAATGAATTTAGAAGACGTAAGAAGAAAACGTGAATATATATGCATCTCACAACACATTGAGTGAGGGTTAAAATAAGAATTTAAAAACCACAAATCAATTTTTCCCCAGTTCTGCGCGGCGGGGGTGGCTCAGTCGGCAGCGCGTCAGGCTCATAATCTGCAGTTGCCAGGCTCGAGTCTCAGCTGGGTCAGCTTTGAGATTTATCTTCGCAAAACTCCCCACCCTGCCCACGGTCAGTAGGGGACAGCGATGGGCTTGAAAAGGCCGCCGTCCGTCGGATGGGACGTTAAAGTGTGGCGCCGTGTGTGGGAGAGCCATACCCTGTGCACGTTATAGAACACGCTGGATGGTCTTGACGGGAAGCTACCATCTGTCTCCTAACAGCTGTTCCAATGTGTCCCCTCCCCCAACCTTCTCTGAGTCTTCGGGGTCCTTGTGACCTGGCCATTTAACTAACCTATTGTGTGCAAAAAAGTATCACTCAGAGGTAAAACAATCCAACCCAACCCAGTTCTGCCTCTAGTAGTAATTAAGACCGAACCCAGACAGCTACGACGGATGGGAACGTACATTTTCTCTGACGATTCCCCTAGATGGCTTTGACTGGAGTGGATTTTGTCTCGTCCTTTACCCAGTATCTACCTAGCATCCTTGCTAATAGTTCACAGAGAGAAAGCTCTATTTGTTTCTCTTTGGCATTCTCTGTCGACAGAAATGAAACCTCGAAGTATGCGGATTTTAAACAGCTTGGTATATAAAATGTTGTTTGTACAGTACTGTGCGAATTAGTTGGGACAAGTAAAGCCTGGAGAACCTCTTCGATCCGGCCACATCCAGCAATCCCCCCAAACACCCAGCCAAGGTCATGTTTTGGGGATGTTTCACAGCTTCCGGGCCACAGACGCTTCATCCCATTGAAGGAATGATGGGCAGCAAGAAGTACATAGTCGTTCTGGAGGCGAAAATGGTCCCAACGCTGCAGAAGCTGTTTCCTAACGGCGATGGGGTATTTCAACAGGATCTGACTCCATGCCACAATTCTAAGCTTGCTAAGAGCTTCTTTACCCAGCAACATTTGAAGGTATTGGAGTGGCCAGGAAATTCACCCGATCTAAACCCCATTGAAAATTTGTGGGCCATTATTAAAGCGCGCCAATCTAAGATGGATTGCACGACGAAAACCAAAATGATAGAAAGTGTCATGAAAGTGTGGTACCACGACCCTGAAGTGAAGGAGATGTGTGGAAAGCTAGTGGCATCAATGGTTGAGAGGGTGAAACAAGTAATTAAAGTTAAGGGGGGTCACCATTCACTATGTACACTATTAAACAAATAAATATTTTAGTTGTCTTTGTTACTGCATTTTCCTGTTGTCCCAACTAATTTGCACAGTACTGTAAGTAATGTAATTAAAAATCGGGAAAAAAGGATGTATCCGCTTTTTTTGATTAAATGCTCAGATGAGAGAGAATTAAAATGTAAAAGAAATCGTTAACTGCACCACTACTTAAAAATGTCTTACTGGTACGCCGTACCGGCCTAATTTCACCACTGGTCCACTCCCACAAACTTCTCTGAGCCTTTGGCATCTTTATGACTTGACCATTTAGGCCCATTATGCGAAAAAAAAAGTCCCTCTCAGAGGTAAAACAACTAAACTCAATCCACGGGTTCAGATTTGGTTTCTTTTACCTCTCAGCGGTTGTTGTTGGGTTGTTTTACCTCTGAGCGGCACTTTTTTGCACACCATGGCTAAATGGCCTGGTCACATGGACCCCGAAGGCTCAGAGAAGGTTGTGGGAGCGGACCCACTGGAACAGCTGTTGGGAGACAGATGGTAGCCTCCCGTCAAGGCCATCCAGCGTATTCTTTAACGTGCACACGGAGACACGGCTTAACGTCCCATCCCACGGACGGCGGCCTTTCCAAGCCCATCGGTGTCCCCTACTGATCGTGGACAGGGCGGGGAGTTTTTGACCCAACTGGGACTCGAACCTGGGAACTGCAGATTACGAGCCTGGTGGGCTACCGACTTAACCCCCAGCCCCCCCCCCCCACGAATTCAGATCCCACCCGGCTAGAGACAAATTTTCTTCTATACCTTTGCCATCGTATGGATAAATAAAACATAATAGTGCGCGAGAACTATTTGAATACTCAGTAAAAGTTAATGACCTATGGATATAACTGATAACAAAATGCTTTGTGCAGAGAAAATGTCCTTTTGAACTTTAATATTCCTTAGAAGTAAAAGCTGGGCCCACTCTCTTGTCACACTCGTGCGAATGTGTTTGTAGATACAATCAAGCGACTTCCTCCCATCTTGTTCTGCCACAAACATTTGATTGATGTAGCCTTGGTATTCCTCAAAGAGCTCTTTTTTCAGTTCCTGCAGACAGAGAGCACTTAAATGAAGAACATGGGCAGAAACGAAGCAATCATCACCAGCATTAATGTCGAGCACACGGAGTTAGAAAAGTGCAAAATAAAAACAAAATATTCATCTTCCCTAATTATGGTCGAGTAAGGAATGGATGATATAGACATAAACTGATAAAATATTTTATTTTCGATTTTATATTTGACAGGGGAAAAAAAAAAAACTGATGTTCTAGTTAATGTTATATCGAAATCTGTTTATTAATAGTGCGAGATATTTTAACTTACAACTAGAAGAACGCATATCCCTTCTGGTGAATATGGGATGCTCATTTTAAAAGAAGTTTTTCGTTTTCGGCTTTTGGACTATTTAACAGTGGTTGGGTTGTTTTGCATCTGAGTTACACTTTTTTTTAGCACACAATGGGCTAAATGGCCAGGTTACAAGGACCCGGAAGGCTCAGAAGGTTGGGGGTGGGGACCCACTGGAACAGCTGTTGGGAGACAGATGGTAGTCTCCCGTTAAGGCCATCCAGCGTATTTTTAACGTGAACAGGGTATGGCTCTCCCGCACATGGAGCCATGGCTTAACGCCCCATCCAACGAACGGCGGCCTTTCCAAGCCCATCGGTGTCCCCTACAGACCGTGAGCAGGGCGGGGAGTTTTTCGGAGATAAATCTCAACGCTGACCCAGGAGAGGGTTGGGTTGTTTTACCTCTGAGCGGCACTTTTTTGCACACCATGGGCTAAATGGCCAGGTCACATGGACCCCGAAGGCTCAAAGAAGGTTGGGAGAGGTGACCCACTGGAACAGCTGTAGTCAGCTGTAGAACAGATGGTAGTCTCCCGTCAAGGCCATCCAGCGTGTTCTTTAACGTGCACAGAGTATGGCTCTCCCGCACACGGCCCACGGCTTAACGTCCCATCCGATGGACGGCGGCCTTTCCAAGCCCAGGAGAGGAGAAAGGGACTAGAATTCCCCTCTGGCAATGCTAGTAAGGGTAATGGGGCTTGCCAATTTTACGCATTTTAAAGGAATTGTTTTAAAAACATAAAACGAAGGGGAGATGTTACACTGGAAGTGGGAGATGTTACACTGGAAGGAAAATCCAGTCTATTGCATCCCCCCTCCTATATTCTCCCTGTCCAATTTCATTTAGATTTATTTTTAGATCCGGGCTCGGTCACTAGTATGTGTGTCCCAAATTATCTAGAGATCACCGATTGCATCTTTCGTATTACCAGAAAGGATTCAAATATTTCTGATACATTTTCCCAACGATGTAATGAGACTTTTCGATTAACGAAGATTCTTGAATTTTTCAAGTTACTAACGATGTCCAAGTGATTCTAAATAATTTGCATTTGTTTTCATTCTCTTAGTTCATCTCCTTAGTATTTCTTTCTCGACCAGAAATTCAACAGCTTTGCCATTCGCGTGGGAGATCAAATAAAACGTTGGCACATATGGGTAGGAATTCGAACAAATTTCACATATTAAGGTCGAACGTAAAGAATCACCCAACAGAAATGACAATATAGATACATTGCCTGGACAAATCATTATGAGTTCAATTCTCTGTCATAGGGAAAAAAACACAAACTGTTTTGAGTTGGAAAACTCTTGTTTGATCGGTACTAATGAAATATAATTCGCATTTTTCAAATTCTTAGGTAGTTTTAATTTATATCGTTAAAGATCACTAAATATGGAAATGACGAAATTATTAACGAATATTGCCAATGATCTGTTTATAGAAATTTTAAATTTTCTGTGTTGGAGTGTCAAGAGATATTACACTGACAACAATAATCTGCCCTCTTTTCTCAGAGGGGGTGTGAAAATAGAAACTTTTTTAAGTTTAAGAAATAAAAGACAAATACTTTTTATGTTTTATAATTACTAATAAAATACTACCATTTGTATTTTTCCCCCATCATCCCTTAGCTCATTAAAATTTTTAAAAAGCGAAAAAGTAGGTAAACGAAAAACTTAGTTCTTCTTGGAAACAGATTCCCATATGGATTTTCCTAATTAAGGTGTAAAATCATGCATCTTAGTTCCCTAACTAGTTAGAGAAGTTAGACTAGTTACGGAAGAATTTAGTTCCCTAACTAAATCATGCATCTTAGTTCCCATCTAGTTAGGAAATTATTCCAGTTGGGTTGTTGTTTTACCTCGGAGCGGCATTTCTTGCACACCATGGGCTAAATGGCCAGGTCACAAGGAAAACGAAGGCTCGGAGAAAGTTGGGGGAAGGGACCCACTGGAACAGCTGTTGGGAGACAGATGGTAGTTTCACGTCAAGGCCATCCAGCGTGTTTTTTAACGTGCACAGGGTATGTCACTCCCGCACAAGGAGCCACGGCTTAACATCCCATCCGACGGACGGCGGCCTTTCCAAGCACATCGGTGTCCTCTACTGACCGTGGGTGGGGAATTTTGCGGAGATAAATCTCAACGCTGACCCAGCTGGGACTCGAACCTGGGAACCGCAGTTTACGAGCCTGGCGCGCTACCGACTGAGCCACCCCCGCCCCAAGTTCTTCCAGAATTTCATTATCACAAGATTTATATTCGTCAGTTGAACCAAACCATTGCAGGATTTCATTTTTTAATTTTTCTATTGGCAGCTATAAGACAACAAATGCCAAAATTCTACTAATCTAGCAAGAGTACGCAAATAAAGAAATATAAAATGTATAACCAAGGGCCGAAACCATACTGGTTACAAAAATTTATCTCTAGAAAAATGTAACTGCAAGCAAAATAATTTGCAATCACTTTTAAATAACATCTGGCATATTTCTATAAATACAAAAAAGTAAACCTTAATTGAGCAAAATTCAGCTAAAACACATTAAAATAAATTTATTTATTAAATTATTAGTTATTATAATAATCACCACTCCAACATAATTCCATATCGCAAGCATTATTATGAAATTTAAAAGAATCTTATAAAGGTATAATTAACAAACCTCTTCAGATAACATATTCTATTAATAACATATCTGAATTTATTTACCAAAAAAAAAATACAATCGACTTCTATTTTATGTTGCTATCGATATAACCCTAAAAATTTTATTGTTTTCCCTTTTCTAATTATGTTATTATACATTTACAATTTGAATAATCAAAACAACTTTTATCTCCATTTATCCGTTTTTTCTGATAAACTAAAAAACACGCAACAAGCTTTCTCTAAATTAATATTTAAACCATTATCAAAAAACTATTTATTAATTGTAAAATTCATTCACATTATCTACATCATAAATTGTAACAGTGTCATCAGCAATAGACAAAATTTTAACGAAAAGATTGCATTTACATGAATAATTAACATAAATTACTAACATAAATTACATAAACAATTAAAACACATAATACTACAACAAATACTACAAATTAAAATACATAATACTACAAATTAAAATATAACTTTTAATACTGCTAATACCAATAGCCACACTGAAATCTAGAGTGATATAATACAGTTCATAAATTAAAATGCCAAAATTCCAATTATCTTCATAATAAAAAAAAAATACCCCCTCAAGCAGCTGCTTGCCACAGAGGTCTGACAGGAGCCTGTCAGTTTATATGCCACAGTAGGAGATCTGAGAGGATGGCAGGACCTCAGCAGAAAAATGATATACATCCATGCCTAATCCGGGGCTCGAACACAGGTCCCTTAGATCAGTAGCCAAGCGTGCTAACCACTCGGCCACGGGACAGCATAAAAAATGAAATAAATCTGCGCTGAAATTTTTGTTTCTCCTCAGATGCAATGTTCGTCTTCGAATTCAAAAAGCATTACTTCACGATTCATTGGGGGAGCATTATTACATTATCGCTGTACTACTGAATATCATAAATTCATAATTCATGTCCTAAATCTCTGAATGGCAGATCACATCGGATTCAGATTACTATTAATATTTAGTGATCACTGAATTGTGGGCACTCCTGTCCTCTTAAGTTAGTTTTAGATAACTTCGAATCTCTATAACTTCTAAACTAAGCGTTTTATGACAAAATGTGACTGAAAATAGATTAAGGATTTCGATAAAGTCTATTTAAATCAAGATTCTCAGCAATATTCGTTCAGTATTTAAAAAAAGTATGGAAGCTTGAATATTTAACAGCATCAATGCCAAGCATAGAATTTATTCCAGACGTTAATTACAATTTGAATAAGAAGCATTATTTCAAACCGTTTAATAAAATAGATGCAATTTAAAAAGTTTTTTTAATAATTGTTCCGATATATATGCATATTTTTTTAGCTTTCATTTGGTAATGGTCTTGTATTGGAATTTAGGACTTTCACTGTGGCTGTTAAATTCCACAACTTCCACAACTCTTTGAACATAAAGCAAATAGTGTTGAAATTCGAGATTTAGAAAGACGATATTGTAATCTTTATATTCAGTTACCGTCCCATGGCCGAGTGGTTAGCACGCTTGGCTACTGATCTAAGGGACCTGGGTTCGAGCCCCGGGTAAGGCATGGTTGTGTGTGTTGTTTTTCTGCTGAGGACCTGCCATCCTCTCAGACCTTCTACTATGGCATATAAACTGACAGGCTCCTGTCAGACCTCTGTGGCAAGCAGCTGCTTGAGGGGGTATTTATTTTTTTATTTATTATATTCAGTTATATTTTCTGATAAAACTCTTATTTTAGAAGTTATAGAGATCCCCTCATAATTCAATGTATGATATACGCAGAGTGAATATCGTATAAGAAAATTAAAAATACACTTTTGTGACGAAAAACCAAACATAAATATTATCAGAACACAAAATCTCTCTTTAAATCTTAAAGTGTCTTGTGAGAGTCGAATTTCATCAAATATATTTATCTTGTCGTTTTCTTAATTATACCCTCAATTTCTCCCTCTGTCCTCTAAGATCTCTTTCATCATCTTATATCCATCCACTGATGCTGAGATAAATTTTCATCAACTGCTGCAAAGCCAAAAAGAAAAACTTCTGTCCTCCCAATGAAGTTTTTTCCCCCTCCAATCTCGAGACAACAGACATCAAACAACATTAGAGCAAAAGCCTGTATCCACGTGCTTTGGCGCCTGAAGATTTCTGTCCAATGACGCAGGAATTTCTGCCTCCAACATCCACCGGATCTCGAGACGGATAGCTCCTCGAGCTCGCAAGGAGGCGCAGGCGCTCTCGGTACCAGTGAGCGGAAAGTGATCAACATAACTCCGCCCAAACGAATCGATTCCAAACGAGAAAGAATGGAATTCAAGGGCCCCTGGTATTCGCCATTCTTCTCAAGGATTCTCTCGGCAGTAAAACGTAAATAGAAGTCCTCACGGCGACCTCGATCATAGGTCATTGACATGGCGATTTTAACAAGAATCCACGTTTCAGGTTCATATCTTCATTCTTTAAAATGGTTAACAGAATATTGCCAGGAATTCTTTGGCATATTTTTTTCCGCTACTTTCAACAACTCTCATCATTTTTGATTTATCACTTAAAGACAATGCATTCAACTTTACGCTTGGCTGCCATTGTAATAAAATTAAATCTGTACCAAGAGAATCCAGCTCTGAACTAAAATTAAACTAGCCCTTTCTATGATGAATGGGTTGCGTTGTTTTACCTCTGAGTTGCACTTTTTTGAAAACAATGGGCTAAATGGCCCAGTCACATGGACCCCGAAAGGCTCAGAGAAGGTTGGGGGAGGAGACACATTGGAAAAGCTGTTGGGATACATATGGTAGCCTCCCGTCAAGGCCATCCAGCGTGTTCTTTAATGTGCACAGGGTATGGCTCTCCCGTACAAGGGGCCACGGCTTAACGTCCCATCCGACGGACGGCGGCCTTTCCAAGCCCATCGGTGTCCCCTACTGACCGTGGGCAGGGCGGGGAATTTTGCGGAGATAAGTCTCAACGCTGACCCAGCTGGGAGTCGAACCTGGGAACTACAGATTACGAGCCTGGCGCGCTACCGACTGAGCCACCCCCGCCCCAATAAGAATGACTCTGTCCATATTTGCAAGCAGTGGAGGTAAACGAGAAGCCAATGAGAATCGCGTTGTCTACCTGGCTAATCATTGGCTACGGCAGTCCTCGAATTAAATGATCCAACTACGAGTTTCTTTATCAGAGTCGATGCTTAAGTATTATAGCATTGTTTACTACATGGACAAATGATTTATTCCATCAACACTTACTGGGAATTCACCCATAAAAATGAGCGATGGATTATTATCCCCACTTTCTCCACAAGTCGAAAAAAATCGAACAAAACCTTCTAATAAATTTGTGAAACATTGGGTTGTTTTACCTCTGAGCGGCACTTTTTTGCACACCATGGGCTAAATGGCCAGGTCACATGGACCCCGAAGTCTCAGAGAAGGTTGAGGGAGGGGACACACTGGAACAGCTGTTGGGAGACAGATGGTAGCCTCCCGTCAAGGCCATCCAGTGTGTTCTTTAACGTGCACAGGGTATGGCTCTCCCGCACACGGGGCCACGGCTTAACGTCCCATCCGACGGACGGCGGCCTTTCGAAATCCATCGGTGTTTCCTACTGACCGTGGCAGGGCGGGGAAATTTGCAGAGATAAATCTCAACGCTCACCCAGCTGGGACTCGAACCTGGGAACTGCAGATTTTGTGAAACGAGTTCGAAATAAAAGTAGCGAAGTATTTGGTATTAAGAAACGAGCAACTGCATCAAAACAGTTTTCGAGCTAATTTGAATTTTAACTAAAATGTTTAAAAAAAATTGGGAATCTTTTTATTATTTAGACGTTTTTTATTTCCTCCATTCGAATATTCTCTCTGTTCGTGAAAGGAACATGTGTTATTACACCACAAAAACTAAGGAACATTCGCATCGTCAGCTTTCCTGATTACCTCACGATGTGCCGTTTTCGTCCATCAGTATTATCAATGTTCCTCATCTGGAGTTAGCGCAAAAATAAGGGATAACACTGTCAGCACATATTTTTCGGAAAAAAAAGTTGTTTTACCTCTGAAGGGCACTTTTTTTGCAGACAATGTGCTAAATGACCAGGTCACAAGAACCAAAAAAGGTCCAGAGAAGAAAAGGAAGTCACTGACAGATTTTAGGAGAAAAATGGTATAACTTAAGACCAGTTACAAAATATTTTAATTTGTTTAATGTAGGCAAAGAAGTTGGCAACTTCCTTTAAGCAGCATATTGTGCAAAGAGAGCCTCCGTTGGTTGGGCCATGCTGCCCGTATGCATAACTATAAATCAGCGAAGTGTTATGAACAGTGTGCCTAAAGCCTGCAAAAAGAGGAGAAGACCTAGGATCCAGTGGTCAGACAATGCCAAACAGGACCTTGTTAGAATTGGTTGGGTTGTTTTACCTCTGACCGGCACTTTTTTTCACACCATAGGCTAAATGGCCAGGTCTCAAGGATCAGGCCATTTAGCCTATGGTGAAAAAATGGTTCTCTGGCCTAAAGCTCAGAGAAGGTTGGGGGAGGGGACCCACCGGAACAGCTGTTGCGAGACAGATGGTAGCCTTCCGTCAAGGCCATCCAGAGTGTTCTTTAACGTGCACAAGTATGGCTATCTCGCACACGGGGCCACGGCTTAACGTCCCATCCGACGGACGGCGGCCTTTCCAAGCCCATCGGTGTCCCCTACTGACCGTGGACAGGGCGGGGGTTTTTGCGCAGAGCTAGAATTGTTGTGCAGTGGACAGATGTGTTTGGAGAACTAAATTGCACAATCTGGTTGGACCTCCGTAGCTCATGGTTGCTTCAGGATTATAATGTAATTGTCTAATACCAAATTCTACATTAAGTCTTAAATTGGGCAGTTTTCTGATTTTTTTAATTACTAATTGTAAAATATTTCAAAGTAGTAGCAATATATTCCTGCCTCAGAAACATCTGCTCGCGTTAATAACGCAGTACTTAAAAACCCCAACATATTTTCACTCCTTTCCTGGGGGTGGGGGTGGCTCAGTCGGTAGAGCGCCAGGCTCGTAATCTGTAGTTCCCAGGTTCGAGTCCCAGCTGGGTCAGAGTTGAGATTTATCTCCACAAAACTCCCCGCCCTGCCCTCGGTCAGTAGGGGACACCGATGGGTTTCGAAAGGCCGCCGTCCGTCGGATGGGACGTTAAGCCGTGGCCCCGTGTGCGGGAGAGCCATACCCTGTGCACGTTAAAGAACACACTGCATGGCCTTGACGGGAGGCCACCATCTGTCTCCCAACAGCTGTTCCAGTGGGTCCCTTCCCCCAACCTTCTCTGAGCCTTCGGGGTCCTTGAGACCTGGCCATTTAGCTCTTGGTGTGCAAAAAAGTGCTGCTCAGAGGTGAAACAAACCAACTTCTTTCCTTCATTTGTATAAAAAAACAGTTTAAGAAACGCATTAACAAATCCATTCAACGCCCTCCTGGCAAACAGCTAGAAATGTTTTTGACGTTCGTCTTCGTAATCCTTTGGCGATATAAAAAAATAATCCGAGAAGAAATAACAACGATATATAAAAAAAAATACTTTCAGCATTCTTCTTTAATCCCGGCTCTAAACTAAAACCAACACTTCCTCCGGCACTGGCGCTTCTTAAAATTGATTCAAATGAGAATCCCAAATCCTCTCCGAGATAGGATTCAGATGAACAGGTACCGGGGTTAGGAGGGGGAGGAGAGTGAGAAAATAAAGAACGTTCTCTCTCCGTGACGTGACATTCTAATTCTGCCGCTAATGGAGCAGTTGCCATAGCAACCGAGAGTCGTATCGAGTGCTGACAGGCGATGGATGCTGTGTCGTTGAGGCTTGCGCTGGAGTGAGAGCGTTTCATTAACTGCAGCAACCGGTGGTTGGCAGCGTCGACTAGAGTCAACAGACGATCCATTTACCACGGTGAGCGGTCGTCAAGTTTAATTCTGGCTTCGCAAGGCGCATACCTCAAGCCCTGCTCGGTTATGTTGTCTCTGTCAGCGATTCCCTCGAAATTGCAGTTTGGTTTCTCATCCGTTGACTTGTTTGAAAGCTATCATCCGATATGTGATCTCTCTCCAAGTTGTTGTACATCTCTCGAGTTGTGCACCCACCACTGTCGATCGTCGTGTTTGGCTGCGGATTTAATCGCTTTCAAGTCGACTCTGACTGACATCAGCTGAAGTGGCGGTTGGTTGTCAAGACCGTTGCTATGGCCAGCATCATTTTGATGAAATTGTTACGATGTGTTGATAATTAAATGCGCATTAAATCGCGAGAAGTAAATATCAATGGTTAATTTCTGATGAACAAAAGGAGTAGATTTTTTTCCCTCCATTTATTTCCTCCATTTTTTTTCTCCATTTTTTTTTTGCACCCAGTAGACTATATCGCTAGGTCACAAAGACCTGAAAGGTGCAATGCTTCAGGTTCTGAGGAAGGTTGCTTAATCTTTTGCCCACAATGGGTTAATGTCCTGGCCACAAGGGCCTCTGGAGCTCAGAGATAGGGATTCAATGGACAGATGGGATGTGTTCTTAACAACAAGCGAATAGTTTTCCTGCACACGGCTTAACGTCCTATCCGACAACGATCTTTCCAAATCAGTTGATGTCCTCTTTCTCATCGAGGGCAGTGTGGTGTGTGTGTGTGTAGGGGGGGGGGGAGGTTAGCAGAGATAAATTTCAATTTAGAATAGGTGAGACTCGAACCTAAAAACTACAGATTACGAATCTACAAACTACAGATTACGATCCTGATGCGCTACCGAATGAGCAATTCTAACCCCACTCATTTAAGGGAGGATCTTACATTTTAAGAAGGGTGAATGAGGGGTTGGGTTGTTTTACCTCTGAGCAACACTTTCTTTTGCACACAATGGACTAACTGGCAAGGTCACGAGGATACAAAGGCTCACAGAAGGTTGGGTTGTTTTATCTCTGAGCGGCACTTTTTTTGCACACAATGGACTAAATGGCCAGGTCACAAGGACCCGAAGATTCAGAGAAAGTTGGGGGGGGGAGGGGTCCCACTGAACAACTGTTGGGAGACAGATGATAGCCTCCCCCCAACAATGCTATCCAGCGGTTCTTTGTGTTCGGAGTATGGCTGTGTCCGTACACGGTGCCACGTCACATCCGACAGATGACGGCCTTTCCAAGCCCATCGGTATCCCCTAATGAACGTGGGAATGACAGGGAGTTTTTGCGGAGATAAATCTTAACGTTAGCCCAGCTGGGACTCGAACCTGGGAACTGGAGATTACGAGCCTGGTGTGCTACTGACTGAGCCACCCTCGCCCCATAGGTTGCGGGAATGGAACCCACTGGATGGCTCTTAGGAGAAGATGGCAGTCTCCCCTCAAGGCCATTCAGTGTGTTCTTTAATGTGCAAAAGGCATGTACTCTTCTTCACAAGTCTAACCGTCGTTCCATCCGTCGACGGTCTTTCCAAGCCCACTGATGTTCTCTTTCTGACAGAGGAAGGTTCGCGGATATTAAAGTAGGACTCGAACCAGGGTTGGGTTGGGTTGTTTTACCTCTGAGCGGCACCTTTCTGCACACCATGGGCTAAATGGCCAGGTCACATGGACCCCGAAGGCTCAGAGAAGGTTGGGGGAGGGGACCCACTGGAACAGCTGTTGGGAGACAGATGGTAGCCTCCCGTCAAGGCCATCCAGCGTGTTCTTTAACGTGCACAGGGTATGGCTCTCCCACACACGGGGCCACGGCTTAACGTCCCATCCGACGGACGGCGGCCTTTCCAAGCCCATCGGTGTCCCCTACTGACCGTGGGCAGGGCGGGGAATTTTGCGGAGATAAATCTCAACGCTGACCCAGCTGGCTCGAACCAGGGAACTGAAGATTACGAGCCTGATGCACTACCGGCTGAACTAACCCCTACCAATGATAAATGAGGATAACACTAGAAGGAGGAATATCGCCTCTGACGCATATGGGAATCTCGTTTTCAAATGGAAAGAAGTTTTTCTTTTACCTACTGTTTCAGTTGTTAAAAGTTTTAATTTGAACTATTGGGTGATGGGGAAAAAAATGCAAATAGTATTTTATTAGTAATTATAAATCAAAAAGTATTCGCCGTTTAATTCTTACATTAGGTTACATTTCCCACACCTATCTCATAAAATAGGGTAGATTATTGCTGTCAGTGGAAAAACCCTTAAAAACTACCACTAATTTTTCGAATTCTATTTTGCACATATTATTTGTAAAATTAAATTAGAACTCTACCGTTTCATCAGTTCAGTGATCTGTAGATGTACATATTTAAACTGCTAAATATTTGAATTATAACAATTATATTTCATTAGTACCAATCATATTAAAAAAGTTTTCTAATTATTTTTTCATTGTTTCCAATGGAAACTTCATGACGTTCACATTCCACCGCCAAAATTTCATATTTCTATCATTATTTCGTTTTAAATTTTGGAATTTTCAATCTTTTTGACCGTTGGAGGGCGCTATTATAGTATTCGAAAGATTCCGAAAGTGCAAATCATAATATTTTATCAATTCCTATCTAACCTTGAAAAGATATTTTTCATTTATCTTTAAATACAAACAATTATCTTATTATTTTTTTATTTTTTATTTTATTATTTTTTATGACTTGTACTAAGATTTTCCATTGGCAACAATGAAAACATCGTGGCGTTCACATTCCATCACTAAAATTTAAAATTTCTAACTTAAATACGTCATTCGCAATATTTGCTTAAAATTTTTGAATTTGCAAATTTTCCCACCGTTAGAGGGAGCAATTATAGTTTTCGGAAGATTTCAAAACTGTGACTCATAATATTTTATCAATTCTTATCAAACCCTAAAAAGAATTTTTCATTTATCTCTAAAAACACAATTATCTGCTAAAACTAAAAAGTTTTGTCGTCTGTCTGTCTGTAGACATTATCTCTGTAAACAAAAAAGTTCAAATTAAAAATTCTTTTTGTGTTGGATAGGTATTGATAAAATATTATGATATGCACTTACCGAATCTCTCTAAGGCTATAATTGCGCCCTCTAATGAGGGGCGGGGGTGGCTCAGTCGGTAGCGCGCCAGGCTCGTATCTGTAGTTCCCAGGTTCGAGTCCCAGCTGGGTCAGCGTTGAGATTTATCTCCGCAAAATTCCCCGCCCTGCCACGGTCAATAGGGGACACCGATGGGCTTGGAAAGACCGCCGTCCGTCGGATGGGACGTTAAGCCGTGGCTCCGTGTGCGGGAGAGCCATACCCTGTGCACGTTAAAGAACACGCTGGATGGCCTTGACGGGAGGCTACCACCTGTCTCCCAGCAGCTATTCCAGAGGTCCCCTCCCCCAACCTTCTCTGAGCCTTTGGGGTCCATGTGACCTGGCCATTTAGCCCATGGTGTGCAAAAAAGTGCCGCTCAGAGGTAAAACAACCCAACGCCCTCTAATGGTGGATAAAGGTAAATTCCAAAATTTCAAACGAATATTGCAAACGATGTACTTAAGCTAGAAATTTTAAATTTTGGTTTTGTAATGTGAATGCTATGATGTTTCCATTGACAACAATGACTTGACCTTTGAGACCCAGGGTGGGTGGAAAAAGACAATTTTTTTTTGTTTTAGCATTTAATTGTTTGTATTTAGAGAAAAATGACAAATTCTTTTCAAGGTTAGACAGGAATTGATGAAATATTATGATTCGCACTTTCGGACTCTTTCGAACACTATAATTGCGCTCTCTAACAGTGAAAAAGTTTGAAAATTCTAAAATTTCAAACGAATATTGCAATGAGGTATTAATGATAGAAATAAGAAATTCTGGTGGTGAAATGTGAACGGCATGAAGTTTCCATTGCAAACAATCGAAATGATAATTAGAAATCTTTTTTAGTTTGATTGGTACTGACGAAATATAATTCGCATTTTTCAACTACTTTGAAAGGTTTAAAATAAACATATCTTTACAGATCACTGAAATGATGAAACAGCAAAATTAATATTGTTTTACAAATAATATCTATAGAATAAAATTTTGAAAAATTAGTTTTAAAGAGACATTCCAGTGACAGCAATAATATACTCACTTTTCTGAGAGAGGTGTGGGAAATGCAATTTTTTATATTTATGAATTAAAAGAGGAATACTTTTATGCTGTATAATTACTAATGAAATACTATTTGCATTTTCCTCATCATTCGCTAGCCGAAATAAAAAAAATTTTAAGGAAAATGAAACAGTAGGTAAAGGAAAAACTTCTTTCTCTTTCAAGACGGCGGGGGTGGCTCAGTCGGTAGCGCGCCAGGCTCGTAATCTGTAGTTCCCAGGTTCGAGTCCCAGCTGGGTCAGCGTTGAGATTTATCTCCGAAAAATTCCCCGCCCTGCCCACGGTCAGTAGGGGACACCGATGGGCTTGGAAAGGCCGTCGTCCGTCGGATGGGACGTTAAGCCGTGGCTATGTGTTCGGGAGAGCCATACCCTGTGCACGTTAAAGAATACGCTGGATGGCCTTGACGGGAGGCTACCATCTGTCTCCCAACAGCTGTTCCAGTGGGTCCCCCCACAACCTTCTCTGAGCCTTCGGGGTCCATGTGACCTGGCCATTTAGCCCATAGTGTGCAAAAAAGTCCCGCTCAGAGGTAAAACAACCCAACAACCCAACTCTTTCAAGACGCGATTCTTATATGCGCCAGAGGCGATATGAGTCCTTCTAGTTTCTTTCTGAACATTTGCAGACCTTTAATAACAAGATTATGCTTTGCATCCAGCACGAGCAATTACACTGGTTTACAAGGTTTTTTTATAACATGAACAATTGTAACTGCCTTTAACTATTTTTCTGGTACTGATTTCAGATCTGGCCTTAAAAAATGGCTAGCATGTCACGTTTTTAGGTTATGGTCATTTTGACTTGTATTAAGATCTTCCTATACCAACACCTCCAGGCAACTGGAAGGATACTAGATATTTTATTTTTTGTGGCTGGCAACACTGATTGCCAAGTGAGAGAAAACGTGTAACCTAACCTCAGACCGCCATTCTTGTTGTTTTCATTGTAGGAGGAACACAGGCTGTACGCTGAAGAGTGAAATTTGGCGTTTAAATGGCACAAAGGCAACGTTGCAGATGTGTTAATGTGCCAGATAAGTTTTGTTATGTGTATGGAAATTGTATTTTAAAATCCCAGGCTCGTTCTTTGACAAAGATTGTGAAGAAAGCCTATAACTTGTATTTTGGATGTCATGTTGGAGATCAGGACAAAACATGCGCTCTACATGTGTGTTGCATTTCGTGCTTTGTTGGCCTGAGTGATGGTTGATCCATGCCCTTTGCAGTTCCAATGGTTTGGCGTGAGCCAACTAGTCACTTGCATGATTGCTATTTTTGTTTAACTAAAGTGTCGGGTTTTTAAAAAAGAACAAAAGCAAAATATAATATCCAAATGTGCCTTCAGCCATAAGGCCAGTTCCTCATGGAGAAGATCTTCCTATACCAATACCTCCAACTAACTGGAAGGAGATAGATTCACATTCATCAGAGGAAGACTTTGAGGCACATACAGATCCTGATCGTACATGCACCCCTAAAAATTAGACGGGTCTCATTATCTAAAAAGTTAGACGAGTCTCAACAAAATAAGTAAATGATCTTGTTCGAGACCTAAAACTTTCCAAACAACAAGCTGAGGTTTTAGGTTCAAGACTTCAAAAGTGGAATCTTCTGGCCAAAAATACCAGAGTTTCTTTATTCAGAAAGAGAAATTTGGCTTTATCTGCTTATTAGGAGATGCAAGATGGTTTGGGTTTCTGCACAGATATTTCGGGGGTGATGGAAGAAATTGGAACCCCTAACGACCCTAAGGAATGGCGTCTGTTTATAGATTCATCAAAATTCAGCTTAAAAGCTGTCCTTTTGCATAATGGAAACCAAAAATCTTCCATTCCAGTGACACATGCTGTGGGAATGAAGGAAATATTGAAGGAATTTCATAGCAGTGACAATTTTTTCCATGCTTATAAAAGCATGAAAAAAATAGTCACTGCTATGAAATATGACCAGTTTAAGTGGACAACATGTGTGACCTAAAAGACTTATCTTTTTCTCGGGCTTCAAGGAGACTCTACAAAATATTGCTATTTTCTGTGTTTGTGGGAGAGTAGGACCAGAAAGGAACACTACAAAAAAAAATACTGGCCCAAGAGAGATGATTTTATTCCTGGAAAGAATAATGTGAGGTAAGGAGTCTCTAGTTGACCCCTCTGATGTTCCGCTCCCACCACTACACATCAAACTGGGGAATATGAAAAATTTTATAAAGGCTATGGACAAAACTGGTAAAGGGCTTTTCCAAAACTAAATGATGCCAAACTCAAAGAAGGGATTTGTGTTGACCCTCAGATCAGAAAGCTACTGAATGATACTCTCTTCGTAGAAAACTGAATATGAAGGAGCGTGTTGCATGGAAATCCTTCACATCTGTGGTCCAGGTTTTCTATGGAATCACAAAGAGGAAAATTACCATCAGCTCATTCAAGATCTTCTCAAAAACTATGAAAATCTTGGCTGCCGAATGCCTTTGAAAATTCATTTCTTGCACTTGCATCTCGACTTCTTTCCCAAGAGCTTAGGAGCTGTCAGTGATGAGCAAGGGGAAAGATTTCACCAGGATATTCGAACCATAAAGGAGAGATACCAAGGCAGATGGGACCCAGCAATGATGGGTGACTACTGCTGGTTCTTGCAGAAGGAAGATACCTCAGCACATAAAAGACAAAAATGAACTTCTTGTAAGTATAAAAGATCGTTACCCATGTTTTCTTATTTTGCGTTTCATATTATTTCATTTGTTACTTTATATTCAGTGGTCTATTACTATGAGGTTTCTAATTTTTTTCACTGTAATCATGCAATTAATTAACGAGTTTTAAGTTGCAATTTAATAAAATAGTAACATTTATTTTTATTTCGCAGATAAATTTCATTGAAATTTGAAATACATCCATTCGTAATTTAAAGAAAACTGTACGTGCTGCAGATTTTTCACAGCCATATTTGAAATCAGCATCCCAAAATTGGTTAAAAACATCCTATTTGACCAATGTTATAAAAAAAGTTCAATTTGTTGTCTAGTGTTATTAGTTAACTTTCGTTTCAAGAACAATGACATGACGCCGTCACCCTAACTTACCTTTTATCGTCCTGTTTAGGAAATTTTATTTGCTAAATAGCCACATACTCAGATGTTGTTCAAAAAATAAATGGGATGGACATTCTTTATACCTGTAATATTATATATATTAATATTATATATTAATATTTATTATATATATATAATATGATATATATATATCATATTATATATATATTATATTCTTAATACTTGTAATGGACTACTAAGAGAATTTTTAGATCTAGGTTGGGTTGTTTTACCTCTGAGCGGCACTTTTTTGCACACCATGGGCTAAATGGCTAGGTCACATGGACCCCGACGGCTAAGAGAAGGATGGGGGAGGGGACCCACTGGAGCAGATGTTGGGAAAAGATGGTAGTCTCCCGTCAAGGCCATCCAGTGTGTTCTTTAACGTGCACAGGGTATGTCTCTCCCGCACACGGGGCCACGGCTTAACGTCCCATCCGAAGGACGGCGGCCTTTCCAAGCCCATCGGTGTCCCCTACTGACCGTGGGCAGGGCGGGGAATTTTGCGGAGATAAATCTCAACGCTGACCCAGCTGGGACTGGAACCTGGGAACTACAGATTACGAGCCTGGCGCGCTACCGACTGAGCCACCCCCGCCCCTAAAAATAAATGCGATGGGCATTCTTTATACCTCTGGGCGGCAATTTCAGCACATGCCAATAGAAAAACTTTATTTCGGTTCATTCAGATCGAATCTTGTCTGTCCTTGAACAAATTCCCTGATACAGAACTCGACTTTTTAATATTCGAAATAATATACTACTAGTTTGTTATTTCAACGCGTTTTTGTATGAAGAAAATAACAAAAGATATGTTTTAATTTGTATTATTCTTAGGTTAGTAAAATTCTAGCTTTTCAATTTTTTTTGTTCATTTCATTTAAAAGCTACCGAAAAATATTAAGGAAATATATCGAAAAATTTATTAAGAAAATATGTTTAAAAACAAAATTTTATTTCATTTGCAAGAATAAATTCTTTGGAAAGGTTTCTTATGCATGTAGGAACCCCTTGTTATTGAAAAACAGCAAATTTCCGATTATATTTGTTGACAGACTCAGGGCTACAGGACTACTAAGACGGATATCGAAACAGTACATAATTTTATGAAAAATATATTTCTTAAATTTACATGGTTGCATAGTAATAATTTTATATAATCATTTTTACATAAATGATAAGCATACGTAATTAAAAGTTAAGAAAACAGTGAAAACGAAACACGTGAACTGCGAATTATCATTTCCAAAATAGGCTGTCCATTTTGTCTGCTCTCCCCATACGTTTACCATTTACGTTATAATTATTTTGATTTTTCGTAAACACCAGGATAGTCAAAATCCGTGGGATTTTATATTGAAGCAAGAGATCTATACACTGAGAAGAAGTGGAATTTTTTGCGCGAGCCTCAGCGCAAATTCTCCTTTTCACTGCTCAGCTCTTTTCAGATTGGATTGTTTTACCTCTGAGCGGCACTTTTTTGCACACCATGGGCTAAATGGCCAGGCCACAAGGACCCCGAAAGCTCAGAGAAGGTTGGGGGAGGGGACCCACTGAAACAGCTGTTGGGAGACAGATGGTAGCCTCCCGTCAAGGCCATCCAGCGTGTTCTTTAACGTGCACAGGGTATGGCTCTCCCGCACACGGGGTCACGGTTAACGTCCCATCCGACGGACGGCGTCCTATTCCAAGCCCATCGGTGTCCCCTACTGACCGTGGGCAGGGCGGGGAAATTTTGCGGAGATAAATCTCAACGCTGACCCAGCTGGGACTCGAACCTGGGAACTACAGATTACGAGCCTGGCGCGCTACCGACTGAGCCACCCCTGCCCCCGATGAGAAAGGAGGCACCGATAGGCTTGGAAAGGCCACCGTGGTTCCGTGTACAGAGAGCCAATACCCTGAACACGCTAGATGTTCCTTTCTTCTGTCAATCCTTCTCTGAGCTCTTGGCGTACTTGTGACCTGGCCATTTAGCCCATTGTGTGAAAAAAACTGCCACACGGAGGTAAAACAATCCAAACAACAGCTTCATAAAAGAAATTTTATTCTTTTAAAAGTAATATTTTGAACAAAAAAAAACTTTTGAAAAGTATTTTATTTACGTAAATTGCTCATTTAATATCATATTATAAATCAAAACAATTTTGATTTATATTCTAATACAGGAATGGGCAAGTTCTTCAATAAGAAGAGCCACATAAAATATTTTTCATACATTTTTTAATGTTCAAGAGTCACAGAAAATATAATTTTAAATTTGTATTTATAAATAATAAAAAATACAACTATGTAGTAGTCCTACTCACCAAAGCAGAATATGTTTCATCTCTGCTCGTTGAAGACTGAGTCTTCATTTTTGCAGTTAATAGTTTAAAATCTGGCTGGTAGGATGTCAAAGCTGTTCTAAGAAACTCAATGAGGTTAGCACAATGTTTTGACTTGGCAAATTTCATTACAGTGAGAGATTCACAACAGTAAGTTGTCCCAAAAACAGAGTAGTCGGAAGTCAGTTTTCTGAAGATTGGGATACTTTGATTCTGGGATTTGTTTCCAAAATTAAAATGGCGATTTCAATGGTATACTTCTGAATTTTATATCTCTAAAGTCTACGGGAAGCCGACCGTTTCCTCTCCCGGATCTCAAAGGGTTAATATAAAATTTTAGGAAAACTGGGAATGAAACCCAATATTGTCTCGGAAGCCGCAGTTTGCCCACCATTGTTCTAATATATAAAGGGTTGGGTTGTTTTACCTCTGAGCGGCACTTTTTTGCACACCATGGACTAAATGGCCAGGTCACATGGACCCCGAAGGCTCAGAGAAGGTTGGGGGAGGGGACCCACTGGAACAGCTGTTGGGAGACAGATGGTAGCCTCCCGTCAAGGCCATCCAGCGTGTTCTTTAACGTGCACAGGGTATGGCTCTCCCGCACACGGGGCCACGGCTTAACGTCCCATCCGACGGACGGCGGCCTTTCCAAGCCCATCGGTGTTCCCTACTGACCGTGGGCAGGGCAGGGATTTTTTTTGCGGAGATAAATCTCAACGCTGACCCAGCTGGGACTCGAACCTGGGAACTACAGATTACGAGCCTGGCGCGCTACCGACTGAGCCACCCCCGCCCTTCTCTAATATATAAAGAAGAAAGCTTGTCTCTCCGCTTATGCACTCAAACCCAAGAAGAGCTAGAGAAACGAAACTTTGCGTGAACATTCCCCTCACCCAAGGGAAGAATATAGGCTACGTGCGAAATCGTTGGGATGAACCAAAATTGGGATGGGCAGGTGTGAATTTCTCAAAATCCCCATAACAATAAATTTGGAAGAAAGAATGTATCAAACTAATTTCTTTCCGATTATGCGTGATAAAATCATTGTTCGGTTTGGTGGTCAACAGCACGAGCGTTTCCGAGAAAAGTCGTTCTAATTTAGCACGAGTGGAACATGAGATTCTTTGTTGAAAGGAAAGCTTCAAAAACTAAGAAATTGTATGGGAAATTAAAATCATTCTTAAGTTGAAAAAATATGTAAAAGTAAATAAATGTAATACGTTATTAACGGAAGTTTTAATATGTTAAGTAATCATCATCATCCTCAAGCAGTCATTGGCTACGGAGGTCCAACCAGACCGTGCAATTTAGTTCTCCAAGCAAGTCTATCCTGAGCTACATCTACTGCATCTGGCCACTGCACACCAATTCTAACAAGGTCCTGTTTGACATTGTCTGCCCACCGCATCCTAGGTCTCCCCCTCTTTCTGAGGCCTTTAGGCACACTCTTCATAACCCTATTCGCCAATCTATAATTATTCATACGGGCAACATGGCCAAACCAACGGAGTCTCTCTCTGCACAATATGCTACTTAAAGGAGGTTGCAAACTCCTTTGCCTAACCTCATGATTAGTTACAAAGTTGAACCACCTAATGCCCAAGATACTGAGTAAGCATCTGGAATCAAAAGTATCTAGTTATCTGTTATTTTGTTTACAAAGTGTCCAAGTTTCACTACCATAACTAACCCTAGAAAGAACCAAACTATTATACAGTCTAATTTTAGTCTTTAGGTGTATACGCCTATTTCTCCACACTCTCCATAGATTCTTAAAAGTCCCGGCAGCAATCCCTATTCGTCTGTTAATCTCATGCCGCACATCATCATTATCTATAACATAGCTCCCAAGATAATTAAACTGTGACACCTGCTCAAGACTGCAACCATTCAGATTAACTGAATCACAGCATGCCTGTCCAATTTTCATCACTTTAGTTTTCTCTCTGTTTATAACCAAACCTACTCTACTACCAGTCTCATCAACAGCTCGAATGAAAGAGTTCATCTCATCAACATCATTTGCCAAAAGGGCTAAATCATCAGCATAATATAAATCAGAAATTTTCGCATCTCCAGCCCATTTAAGGCCAAAAGCTTTCCCTTGAAATGAATTTCGCATAGCATAATCAATAACCAAGCTAAAGAGAAAAGGAGACAAAATGCACCCTTGTCGAACACCAGAAGTAATGCTAAACCAATTCCTACAAGCCTTACCAACTCTCACACACGACTCAGTGTTATCATAGAGAGCTTTCATTATGTTAACTAACTTGTCTGGTATACCATATGATCTCACAATCAACCACAAATTATGACGATCAACAGAGTCAAAAGCCTTTTTGAAATCAACAAAGCTAGCAACCAAAGATTTCTGAAACTCTAAACATTTCTCAAGAATCTGCCTAAGTGAAAATATCTGATCCACACATCCCCTACCACTTCTGAATCCACATTGCTCATCACGCAATTGACTGTACACCAGATTCTTATTTCTGTTAAGCACAGTCATGGAAAGAATTTTACCTGGAACAGAGAGTAGGCTGATACCCCTATAGTTATCAAAAGAAATGCGATCACCTTTTTTTGAAAATAGGGATAACAATAGCTCTGGTAAAATCCTTAGGAATCATGCCTTTATCAAAAAAAATATTCAGAATTTCAGACATCCAGCTGTCCCATGGCCGAGTGGTTAGCACGCTTGGCTACTGATCTAAGGGACCTGGGTTCGAGACCCGGGTAAGGCATGGATGTGTGTGTTGTTTTTCTGCTGAGGTCCTGCCATTCTCACAGACCTTCTACTATGGCATATTAAACTGACAGGCTCCTGTCAGACCTCTGTGGCAAGCAGCTGCTTGAGGGGGGTATTTATTTTTTTTTAAGTGGTAACCGAAACATTCCCAGCTCTAAGAATTTCCGTAATAATTTCATCTACCCGTGGGTATTTATGTAGTTTAAGATTTAGAAACAGCCAACATAACTTCAGATTGTGTTATAGGGTCAACATTAAATCCACCAATGCATCTATAATCATTGCAAACAATGGGAGTAGAACTAACTACATTGTTTAGAACATCACTGAAATGCTCAGCCCACCTAGCCATGACAGACAGAATCCTCCCGTTCTATAACCTTACCTTGTTTATCCTTCAATCCTTGTATGCATGTCCGTTTTCTACCACATAAAACATTAACTATCTGGTTCAGCTCTCTGCTGTTGTGCTGTCTGCTTCCTCGGCTTTGTGAGCCATGCCATCAAGCCAAAGATTCTTATGAGCAGCTTGATCCTTTACATGTTTATTAAGCTCTCTGTAATGCTTTCTATTAGGACTAGTAGGGTATTGATTAAGGACATTCCTGCAGTTCCTTCTTTCATAAATAAGCTCAAGTGCCTTATCACTCAGATAATTCTGCCTCCTCTGCTCCTTTTTCCCTAAAAGAGTACTGTTAGTGTCCAAAAAAGCCTGTTTAAAATGATCCTATTCTTGCTCAAATTCAGTAGTAAGGGTACCATAACTGTCATAATGACTAAGTAACCTATCATGGTAAGCTTTGGCTATAACAGGGTCTTTCAGAGCTTCAGTATTAAAATTAATTTTTTAACCCTAGCACAACACTTTTTAAGTTTAAATTGCAAGACACTTTTAACAAGGTAATGGTCAGATCCAATTTCAGCTCCCCTATATGACCTGGTATTCCTAACAGATCTAGCCCTTGAAAGCTTGTTAATAATAATAGCTTGTTAATTAATATATAATCAATCATATTCTTATGCAGCCCATCGGATGAATCCCATGTGTACTTATGTATGTCGCGGTGTTTGTAATAAGTGTTAGTTATTCTGAATCCATTGAGTTTACTTACCCGTAGGAGACGTTGCCTATTGCCATTGCAGCTACCAATACCAAAAGGGCCTATTACTCCTCCCCAAAGGTCAGAGTCAGTACCAACTTTGGCATTGAAGTCACCAAGAACAAGGGTAATATCTCCTTTCTTGACAGAATTCAAAATATCCTGAAGTTGTTCATAAAACCTATCCTTCTCATCCTCATCGGCATCCTCAGTGGGGGCATAACAGCAGATAACATTCAAGTCTTTAACGCTTGTCTGAAATTTTGCTGTAAGAAACCTTTCATTAATGCACTCATATCCTAGAAGAGCATCGCTAGCGTGTCTGCTGAGAAGCAGACCCACGCCTTGGTGATGCTTATTGTCGTCCCTCCCTGAAAAGAGAAATTTAAGATTATTTTTAAGAATCTGACCTTTATCTGTCCATCTGGTCTCTTGCAAGCCGAGAATATCTAAATTATAACGGTGGAATTCTTGTGTGAGGACATCAAGAGAAAAAGCTCTGTGCAGAGTCCTCACATTCCAACTACCTATGGAGAGAAAATGGTTAGTGGGATGTTTAAAGAAACTATGTTTATTGAGAGAGGGAATGCCGACAATATCAAACAGCCCCCTAATCGCAGACATGGGGCAAAGACCCGTTCCCCTAAAAAATAAATTAATCTCCTCTCAAGCAGCTGCTTGCCACAGAGGTCTGACAGAAGCCTGTCAGTTTTTATGCCGTAGTAGAAGGTCTGTGAGGATGGCGAGGCCTCAGCAGAAAAACAACACACACGTCTCTTTTCCAATAAAAATAATGTAATATTTTCGTAGCACATATACATATTTTAACCAAACCTACTCTACTACCAGTCTCATCAACAGTTCGAATGAAAGAGTTCATCTCATCAACATCATTTGCCAAAAGGGCTAAATCATCACCATAATCTAAATCAGAAATTTTCATATCTCCAGCCCATTTAAGGCCAAAATCTTTCCCTTGAAGTGAATTTCGCATAACATAATCAACAACCAAACTAAAGAGAAAAGGAGACAAAATGCACCCTTGTCGAACACCAGAAGTAATGCTAAACCAATTGCTACAAGACTTACCAACCCTCACACATGACTCAGTGTTATTATAGAGAGCTTTCATTATGTTAACTAACTTGTCAGGTATACCATATGATCTCACAATCAACCACAAATTATGACGATCAACAGAGTCGAAAGCCTTTTTGAAATCAACAAAGCTAGCAACCAAAGGTTTCTGAAACTCTAAACATTTCTCAAGAATCTGCCTAAGTGAAAATATCTGATCCACACATCCCCTACCACTTCTGAATCCACATTGCTCATCACGCAATTGCCTGTCAACCAGATTCTTAATTCTATTAAGCACAATCATGGAAAGAACTTTACCTGGAACGGAGAGTAGGCTGATACCCCTATAGTTATCACAAGAACTGCGATCACCTTTTTTGAAAATAAGGATAATAATAGCTCTGGTAAAATCTTTAGGAACCATGCCTTTATCATAAAAGTTATTCAAAATTTCAGTCATCCAAATGGTAACTGAAACATTCCCAGCTCTAAGCATTTCCGTAGTAATTTCATCCACCCCTGGGGATTTATGAAGTTTAAGTTTAGAAATAGCCAAACTAACTTCAGATTGTGTTATAGGGTCAACATTAAAGCCAACAATGCATCTATCATCATTGCAAACAATGGGAGTAGAACTAACCACATTGTTTAGAACATCACTGAAATGTTCAGCCCACCTAGCCATGACAGAATCCTCACCTTCTCTAACCTTGCCTTGTTTATCCTTCAATCCCTGTATACCTGTTCGTTTTCTACCACACAAAACATTAACTATCTGGTACAGCTCTCTGCTGTTGTGCTGTCTAACTGCTTCCTCAGCTTTGTCAGCAAGGCCATCAAGCCAAAGATTCTTATCAGTAGCTAACTGATCCTTTACACGCTTATTAAGTTCTTTGTAATGCTTTCTATTAGGACTAGTAGGATACTGATTAAGGACATTCCTGCAGTTCCTTCTTTCTGAAATAAGCTCAAGTGCCTTATTACTTAAATAATTCTGCCTCCTCTGCTCCTTTTTCCGTAAAAGAGTACTGTTAGTTTCCAAAAAAGCCTGTTTAAAATGGCCCCATTCTTCCTCAACTTCAGTATTAAGTAAACCATGACTGTCATAATACCTAAGTAACCTATCATGGTAAGCTTTAGCTATAACTGGGTCTTTCAGAGCTTCAGTATTAAAGGTAAATTTTTTAACCCTAGCACAACACTTTTTAAGTTTAAGTTGCAAGACACTTTTAACAAGGTAATGGTCAGATCCCATTTCAGCTCCCCTATATGCCCTGGTATTTCTAACAGAACTAGCCCATTTGCTGTTAATTAATATATGTATAATCAATCATATTCTTATGCAGCCCATCAGTTGGAACCCACGTGTATTTATGTATGTCGCGGTGTTTGTAATATGTGTTAGTTATTCTGAAACCATTGAGTTTACTTACCTGTAGGAGACGTTGCCCATTGCCATTGCAGCTACCAATACCAAAAGGGCCTATTACTCCTCCCCAAAGGTCAGAGTCGGTACCAACTTTGGCATTGAAGTCACCAAGAACAAAGGTAATATCTCCTTTCTTGACAGAATTCAAAATATCCTGAAGTTGTCCATAAAACCTATCCTTCTCATCCTCATCAGAATCCTCAGTGGGGGCATAACAGCAGATGACATTCAAGTCTTTAATGCTTGTCTGAAATTTTGCTGTAAGAAACCTTTCATTAATGCACTCATATCCTAGAAGAGCATCACTAGCATGTCTGCTGAGCAGCAGACCCACGTCTTGGTGATGCTTTCCATCCTCCCTCCCTGTAAAGAGAAATCTAAAGTTATTTTTAAGTATCTCACCTTTACCTGTCCATCTGGTCTCTTGCAAGCCTAGAATATCTAGGTTATAGCGCTGGAATATCTGCATGAGGACATCAAGAGAATAATCTCTATGTAATGTCCTCACGTTCCTGCAGAGAGAAAATGGTTAGTGGGATTTTTAAAGAAATTAGGTTTATTGAGATTGGTAGGGCCAACAATATCAAACAGCCCCCTGATCGTAGGCATGGGGCAAAGACCTGTTCCTCCTCCGCTAAAGGCTGAAGTCACCGATGCTGGTAGGAACTTCAGGCACCACCTTTTCAAGTGGACTTTTTCAAGAACCATATGGCCTGCCTGAGACACATTACTCCAGTTTAGGCTTGACGATGCCGAACTAGCTAAGTAAGGTTCAGGTACCTGCGATGGCCTCTGATTAGGATTATCCACCAGCTGATATAAGGTATCCCATGCCTCTGTTCACTTAGAGCTGGCAACCCAGAAGAAAACACAGCGGCAGACTCTCCCTCAACAGAGGCCCACCAGTGCAGCAAGTCCAGGATCCATAATCAAGCTCAAATCCATAAACAAGTCCAGTCTAGTAGGTATAAATGGTCAGCACCAGGACCCTGTGAAGTTGACCACTCCTCAGCAGGGTTGAAAAAAAAAGAAAAAAGTGGCCATAGATGACCAGATCAGTAGGCCATACTGAACTGGCAGCCCTCCCCTTCCGTTCCCTTCCAAAAGAGAATATCTCTTTTGAAAGGTACTAACGGCCTGCACCACGAGAAGGCGGGGTCGGACATTAGGTGCTAGACCTGGCCGGTTCTGTGCATCATCACTGGGGATTGGTACACAGCTCTATATACAGAAATATATTATAAACAGAGAGAAAACTAAAGTGATGAAAATTGGTCAGGCAGGTTGTGATTCAGTTAATCTGAATGGTTGCAGTCTTGAGCAGGTGTCACAGTTTAATTACCTTGGGAGCTATGTAACTGATACTGGTGATGTGCGGCATGAGATTAACAGACGAATAGGGATTGCTGCCGGGACTTTTAAGAATCTATGGAGATTGTGGAGAAATAGGCGTATACACCTAAAGACTAAAATTAGACTGTATAATAGTTTGGTTCTTTCTAGGGTTAGTTATGGTAGTGAAACTTGGACGCTGTGTAAGCAAGATAACAGGAAACTAGATGCTTTTGATTCTAGATGCTTACGCAGTATCTTGGGTATTAGGTGGTTTAACTTTGTAACTAATGATGAGGTTAGGCAAAGGAGTCTGCAACCTCCTTTAAGCAGCATATTGTGCAGAGAGAGACTCTGCTGGTTTGGCCATGTTGCCCGTATGGATAATTATAGATTGGCGAATAGGGTTATGAACAGTGTGCCTAGAGGCCTCATTAGGAGGGGGAGACCTAGGATGCGGTGGGCAGACAATGTCAAACAGGACCTTGTTAGAATTGGTGTACAGTGGCCGGATGCAGCAGATATAGCTCAGGACAGATATGCTTGGAGAATTAAACTGCGCGGTCTGGTTGGACCTCCGTAGCCCATGGCTGCTTGAGGATGATGATGATGGTACATATTTTGAGCAATTCAGACCATATTTTTCTTTTTCTATAAAGTTACATACGCCTGGCAAATTTTATTGGGTTGGTTTTTTTTTTACCTCTGAGCGGCACTTTTTTTGCACACCATGGGCTAAGTAGCCAGGTCACAAGGACCCGGAAGGCTCAGAGAAGATTGGGGGAGGGGACCCACTGGAACAGCTGTTGGGAGACAGATGATAGCCTCCCGTCAAGGCCATCCAGCGTGTTCTTTAACCCTTTCACGACTAACGGAAACATTTTTCCCATTTTAAAATTGGTGATTGTCGTATTTAATTATAACCTTATCTGCATTTTTTATACAGAATGTCAAAATAGAACGTATGCCGAACGCAATTACGTAAACGGGAACGTTTAGAAAACAAAAACAGAACTGTCAGGACGCATAATATATGTACTATGTGCAATGTCCATCTTTGCCTCACTACCAAAAGAAATTGCTTCGCAGAATATCATAATTAGCACAACATTTTGTATAGTAATTTTATTTCCTAATTTTGTATTATTTTAGTTAACATTTTGTTGTAATAAACCAATAAATAAAAGACATTGCATAATAAGCCTAACTATAATTTGTGTTACCTTTATAGTCCATTGGGAAAAATATTTCCCATAAAATTCCAAAAACACTACACATTGTTATGTATTTTTCTTATGATTTTTATTTTATGTCTAAACAAACTAAAATAAACAGTTAGATACTAATATTTACTCTTAGAAACCTTATGGTCCTGAAAGGGTTAACGTGCACAGGGTATGTTACGCTGTCCCGCACACGGGGCCACGGCTTAACGTCCCATACGACGGAAGGCGGCCTTTCCAAGCCTATCAGTGTCCCCTACTGACTGTAGACAGGGCGGGGAGTTTTGCGGAGATAAATCTCAATGCTGACCCAGGTGGGACGCGGACCTGGAAACTGCAGATTACGAGCTCGAGTGGGGCCGTCTGAGTCACACCCGCCCTAGGCAAATTATATCCGAGGGACTCTGGTGGGTATGAAATGATTTGAAAAGTTCTATTATTTGAGTGGGGAAATTCCGTTTTTTGGTTTAGAAACTTCTGACGTGGGAATGTTCATAATGTATCTCGAATTATGTCCATTTCTTTCCTTCCCTAAAAGAGAGAAAAATGAAACCAGAGGGGATTGATCGTAATGATCCTTATACCACATGCTTGCGGCGTGGGATGTGCCATCTACTATATATTCTAAAGAGATTCAGACCCGAACAGAGTCGGGTAAATCTGATAGTTAAGAAATAAACACGAAAAATTTCATATCCCCCCTGGAATGTCTTCACGGCACTCAGTCTGGGAACCCCTATTCTAGGTATTATGCTCGTCCAGGTAGACAGAGGATCCAGGAATCAGAGAAAGAGCAGAATAAAAAAGGTTTTAACCCTATATTTCCTCAGTTTTGATCCAATTTAGTACTTTTTTCTACTTACTGATTGGACCTGGAATTTTCCTGATGATGAAATTGACTTTATAACAACGCTTCACGTAACTGACTAAGTTGTCTCATTTTAATTTAAATTTGAATTTATAACATTATAATAAATTGTGTTATTGCTTTTTTTCTTGCATTCCATAGCTACCAAAATAAATATTAGGTGTTATTATTATATATTTGTTTGATAAATTAATGTGATATTTTGATATGGATAAACTGGTACTCAGGAAGGTTCCGAATTGGTGTGGGAACTAAATAAAGTATTTCATTTGAATGCAAAGAGGCAGTAACCACAATATTATGGAAACGTTCAGAAAAAAATTCCTTTTTCTAAGCTACAGCAGAAGTGGGAAATTTGGTCAAATGCCTATCGAACAATCCGTGCGATAGAATGCTTAACTGAGGATCAAATGGAATGGGCATATTCGGATACGCTGTGGTATTTTTTTATGTTGATTTTCTGTTGAGATCTCTCTCCTTCCTCACAGATACTTTCCATGGCATGTTTACAGTGCTAGGCTCCTGTCAGACCTCGGTTCAAGGAGTTTCTGGAGGAGTTGGGTTGGGTTGTTTTACCTCTGAGCGGCACTTTTTTGCACACCATGGGCTAAATGGCCAGGTCACATGGACCCCGAAGGCTCAGAGAAGGTTGGGGGAGGGGACCCACTGGAACAGCTGTTGGGAGACAGATGGTAGCCTCCCGTCAAGGCCATCCAGTGTGTTCTTTAACGTGCACAGGGTATGTCTCTCCCGCACACGGGGCCACGGCTTAACGTCCCATCCGACGGACGGCGGCATTTCCAAGCGCATCGGTGCACTGACGCATCGGTGCCTGCCACTGACCGTGGGCAGGGCGGGGAATTTTGCGGAGATAAATCTCAACGCTAACCCAGCTGGGACTCGAACCTGGGAACTACAGATTACGAGCCTGGCGCGCTACCGACTGAGCCACCCCCGCCCCTGGAGGAGTTGTTTTATTCTTAGTACTATTGAACAAAATAGATATTCTTAAGAATTTACATACTTTACCGGTTATACATTTCCAAACCAAACTAGAAATGTATAATCCTTAAGATCATCTATTTTCCCTCTTTTTGCTTTCGATTGTCATTTCTTTATCAGCATATGGATTAAAGAGATTGTTTCACCTTATCTTCCTAAGCCAGTGGTTGATCTTGATGAACAATAAATGATGCATTGTTAGTGCCACAGATTATGAAAAAAGTCCACTTCCTGTTCGTCCATTTTTTTACTAAAATTCACAAACAAAATCACATACATTGGCCTTGCTAACCATTCCAAGCTGTCATAATCACCCCGAATCGGTTGATTGATTAATGCCGAGTATTTCTGCGATCTCTTGATTCGTTCTGTGACGATCGCTTTCAATGACGAGATTTCGTCGCTGTCAGTCTTAGTCGGCAGTCCAGAACGTTGCGCTCGCCGAGGTCAAACACACCCTCAAGCAGCTGCTTGTCCCAGAGGTCTGACAGGAGCCTGTCAGACAGTCCTAAAAATGCGACTTTTTGTAATTAAGTGTAATAAGTGCAGCATAAGCTTCCTTTAGAACGTATTATTTGCCTGCCATATTTTTCTTACTAAATGAATTATTAAAGAAATATTTGGCAAATGATTCTAATCAAATAGTTGCATATATTGATAAATTACAGTAAAAAAACCCTATTTTGTGTTTGGTATCGAAAACTATCTGAAACAAGCAAAACTCTAGACTAAACCTTTCTTTCATTTTGATGCTATCTTTTCTTCATAGGATGGGAAAGAATGCTAGAAGCTATTCCTAGCTTCTACAGGTCTTCTCGTACAAGGACATGCCCTACAAAGACCGAAGTCACTGCTGACCTCTGCCTCAGTCAGAGCTAATGCAACAAAGTCCGCCCTGCTGTGACGTTAATTAGTTCCATTAACCATCAAGCCCGGATCTAGAAGAAAAAAAAAACCGGGGATAGTGGGGCAAGAAACACAATCGAGCTGGAAAAATGTAAAAGTGTGGGTTGGTGGGGAGGTAAGACACGATTTGTGATGAAGTATGATATGTACCCCTCCGTTTTACAGGTCTTTAAAATTTCTTGAAAAATGAACGCAATATAATTAATTATTACAAGTATTAATCTTACAAGTACAGTCACTCAAAAAAATCCGCACACTGTGGTTGATTACAGAATTCAGAAAAAATATCTGGCAACGTTTTTGTTAGAAATTAGTGATCTGGCAACCTTCGTGTCACGTGATTACAGAATTCAGGAAAAATATCTGGAGCGTGTACAGCAACTGTACACGCTCCAGTTTACCGTTCACAGCAAACTGGAGCGTGTGCAGTCACTGCACACGCTCCAGTTTGCTGTGAACGGTAACTGCACACGCTCAATATTTCCGTGAGTGAGCCCACACGATCTAGTATCAAAATAATATGACCACCTCATCATCCTCATCATCCTCAAGCAGCCATGGGCTACGGAGGTCCAACCAGACCGTGCAATTTAGTTCTCCAAGCAAATCTATCCTGAGCTACATCTACTGCATCTGGCCACTGCACACCAATTCTAACAAGGTCCTGTTTGACATTGTCTGCCCACCGCATCCTAGGTCTCCCCCTCCTTCTGAGGCCTTTAGGTACACTGTTCATAACCCTATTGGCCAATCTATAATTATTCATACGGGCAACATGGCCAAACCAACGGAGTCTCTCTCTGCACAATATGCTGCTTAAAGGAGGTTGCAAACTCCTTTGCCTAATCTCATCATTAGTTACAAAGTTGAACTACCTAATGCCCAAGATACTGCGTAAGCATCTGGAATCAAAAGCATCTAGTTTCCTGTTATCTTGTTTACAAAGTGTCCAAGTTTCACTACCATAACTAACCCAAGAACGAACCAAACTATTATACAGTCTAATTTTAGTCTTTAGGTGTATACGCCTATTTCTCCACACTCTTCATAGGTTCTTAAAAGTCCCGGCAGCAATCCCTATTCGTCTGTTAATCTCATGCCGCACATCACCATTATCTGTTACATAGCTCCCAAGATAATTAAACTGTGACACCTGCTCAAGACTGCAACCATTCAGATTAACTGAATCACAGCCTGCCTGACCAATTTTCATCACTTTAGTTTTCTCTCTGTTTATAACCAAACCTACTCTACTACCAGTCTCATCAACAGCTCGAATGAAAGAGTTCATCTCATCAACATCATTTGCCAAAAGGGCTAAATCATCAGCATAATCTAAATCAGAAATTTTCGTATCTCCAGCCCATTTAAGGCCAAAATCTTTCCCTTGAAGTGAATTTCGCATAACGTAATCAATAACCAAGCTAAAGAGAAAACGAGACAAAATGCACCCTTGTCGAACACCAGAAGTAATGCTAAACCAATTGCTACAAGCCTTACCAACTCTCACACACGACTCAGTGTTATTATAGAGAGCTTTCATAATGTTAACTAACTTGTCTGGTATACCATATGATCTCACAATCAACCACAAATTATGACGATCAACAGAGTCGAAAGCCTTTTTGAAATCAACAAAGCTAGCAACCAAAGGTTTTTGAAACTCTAAACATTTCTCAAGAATCTGCCTAAGTGAGAATATCTGATCCACACATCCCCTACTACTTCTGAATCCACATTGCTCATCACGCAATTGACTGTCAACCAGATTCTTAATTCTATTAAGCACAATCATGGAAAGAACTTTACCTGGAACAGAGAGTAGGCTGATACCCCTATAGTTATCACAAGAACTGCGATCACCTTTTTTGAAAATAGGGATAATAATAGCTCTGGTAAAATCCTTAGGAACCATGCCTTTATCATAAAAGATATTCAGAATTTCAGTCATCCAAGTGGTAACCGAGGTAACCGAAACATTCCCAGCTCTAAGCATTTCCGTAGTAATTTCATCTACCCCTGGGGATTTATGAAGTTTAAGTTTAGAAACAGCCAAAATAACTTCAGATTGTGTTATAGGGCCAACATTAAAGCCACCAATGCATCTATTATCATTGCAAACAATGGGAGTAGAACTAACTACATTGTTTAGAACATCACTGAAATGCTCAGCCCACCTAGCCATGACAGAATCTTCCCTTTCTCAGTCGCTCAAAAAAGTATCCGAACACTACGGTTGATTACAGAATTCAGAAAAAATATCTGGCAAAGATTTTTTTTTAGAAATTAATAATCTGGCAACCTTCGTGTCACGTGACACGAAGTTCGCCAGATCACTAATTTCTAAAAAAAAAAAATCGTTACCAGATATTTTTTCTGAATTCTGTAATCAACCATAGTGTTCGGGGACAGGACGGGGAATTTTGCGGAGATAAATCTCAATGCTGACCCAGCTGGGATTCGAACCTGGGAACTGCAGATTACGAGCCTGGCGCGGTACCGACTGAGCCACCCCGCCCCCACTTAAAGGATTTTATTGAATTAGTTAATTAAAGCTGCGAGAAAGTTATAAATTTGTGTCCATTAACCGTAGCCACCAAATTCTGTCACGTGATGCCTCACGACGAAATTTAATTTCTCCCCATCCTTAGTAATTGGACCTGAAAAAATTACTTTATATTAAGACAGACATTTATTGAAAATTTCATATTACTGTTCTACAGAATTTTAAATATGTCAAAAGAAATAAATTGTACAAAGTGTATTGAGCTTTATATATTTACTAAAACAATAAGGTATTACTGTTTCTTTTTATTTCATAAAATTTTATAGCTTCCAGAACGGAAATAAAAAATTTATTTATTAAAAATTTCATTTTCATAGAAACGATACTTTAAAGCGTTGAAAAGGTTATTAGTCTAGTAAAGTTTCCATCCATATTTGGGAACTAAAATGCTTCAGTAACCAGAAAAATTGTTGATACAAGGCCTTGGATTGGACAGTCATTGAGGGTTGGGTTGTTTTACCTCTGAGCGGCACTTTTTTGCACACCATGGGCTAAATGGCCAGGTCACATGGACCCCGAAGGCTCAGAGAAGGTTGGGGGAGGGGACCCACTGGAACAGCTGTTGGGAGACAGATGGTAGCCTCCCGTCAAGGCCATCCAGCGTGTTCTTTAACGTGCACAGGGTATGGCTCTCCAGCACACGGGGCCACGGCTTAACGTCCCATCCGACGGACGGCGGCCTTTCCAAGTCCATCGGTGTCCCCTACTGACCGTGGACAGGGCGGGGAATTTTGCGGAGATAAATCTCAACGCTGACCCAGCTGGGACTCGAACCTGGGAACTACAGATTACGAGCCTGGCGCGCTACCGACTGAGCCACCCCCACCCCAGCAGTCATTGAGGAAAAAGAAGTTAGATTTGCATAGAAAATAACCGATTCAATTTGTCTGAATTTTAACTAAAATCTAATCAACTTTAAATTGTGTAAAAACAAATAATTTATTCATTACTAACATATTAAAATATTTATGTATATTTTAAACTGACTACCAGATATTTTCAAAATTAATAACTCCCAGTTGAATTTTGACAACTATTAACTTTATTCCAACAGCTATATAATTCAAAATCGATTAATAAGAAAAAAATCGATTGTCACATCATGCTTAGATGTCGCAAAAAGCCTCTGATAAAGTCTGGACAGAAGTTATCTCTAAACTTATTACAGCCAACTTTCTAAAAAATAATTATTTGGATTATCAAATTATATATCATTTATTGAAAATTTCAGTTTAAAATCAATTGCACCCTTCCGACTACTTGACATATTGAAGCTGGCATCGCACAAGGCTTCCTCTATGGGTCTGCCCTGTTTAATATTTATCTTCATGAAATTCCATCACTGCACATAGTCAAAACTGCATTATATGCTGATGACAAAACGCTACTGTCGTCATTTCTCCACTCTGATAAGGCAGTCTGAAGATAGCAAGAGGGACTGGACATAATGCAGAAATGGTTTAAAAATCAATCCAGTCAAGTTGTGCTGGGTTGTTTTACCTCTGAGCGGCACTTTTTTGCACACCATGGGCTAAATGGCCAGGTCACATGGACCCCGAAGGCTCAGAGAAGGTTGGGGGAGGGGACCCACTGGAACAGCTGTTGGGAGACAGATGGTAGCCTACCGTCAAGGCCATCCAGCGTGTTCTTTAACGTGCACAGGGTATGGCTCTCCCGCACACGGGGTCAAGGCTTAACGTCCCATCGGACGGACGGCGGTCTTTCCAAGTTCATCGGTGTCCCCTACTGACCGTGGGCAGGACGGGGAATTTTGCGGTGATAAATCTCAACGCTGACTCAGCTGGGACTTGAACCTGGGAACTACAGATTATGAGCCTGGCGCGCTACCGACTGAGCCACCCCCGCCCCCAATCCAGTCAAGAGTTCGATTGTAATGCTCATGCTCAAAGTACGAAGAGAACTGCAGAACATTTACACTTTCAATACAGATATCACATGGGAAGATTCAGTGGAGTACTTTAGAGTTGTACAACACCATAAATTAAAGTCGAAACAGCACACCACGAAAGTACTTAATAAAACTCAGGCAGCTAGATGCAGTTTGAACCCACTCATTAGATGCAACTCAAAGATGCCCATCAAGGGCAGGCTATTAATATATCATCAGACTACACTCAGACTTACCATTACATATGTATGCCCAGTACAGTGATATGCGAACAAGGCAACTCTGAACCCAGCACACACTAGACAAAATAAATTCCTCATATCAGCTATTGACGCCTCATGGTACGTAAGAAGGAGCAACATACAGAGGATTGAAGATATCAACACATTCATCAAAAGAAATGCTACGGATTTCTTCAAAATCTTTGGAAACAATCATATGAGTTTATTCAAAAAATTGCCGACTACGATCACATCTTTCATCCTATAATCATGCGACCTGAGTCTGTTTCGGATTATGAGACGTAAGTCTATTTTTCAGTAGTCATTCCCGTGGCCGAGTGGTTAGCACGCTTGGCTACTGATCTAAGGGACCCGGGTTCGAGCCCCGGACTAGGCATGGATGTGTGTGTCGATTTTCTGCTGAGGTCCTGCCATCCTCTCAGATCTCCTACTATGGCATATAAACTGACAGGCTCCTGTTAGACCTCTGTGTCAAGCAGCTGCTTGAAGGGGTGTTTATTTTTAGCCGTCCCGTGGCCGAGTGGTTAGCGCGCTTGGCTACTGATCTACGGGACCTGGGTTCGAGCCCCGGATAAGGCATGGATGTTCGTGTTGTTTTCTGCTGAGGTCCTGCCATCCTCTCAAATCTTCTACTGTGGCATATAAACTGACAGGCTCCTGTCAGTCCTCTGTGGCAAGCAGCTGCTTGAGGGTGTATTTATTTTTTTTTCACCTCTCAGCCCTATCGTGTATGCATTAGTCAGAAAAAAGGTTTGTCAGTTGTCATTTCATGGAACAAAAAAATGCGAGGTCCCAATTAGTGGGTCCAGTAAGATGGATGAGGTTAAGAGTTTGATAAGCTCAGTTCTATCACAGCCGATATCCGATGAAAATCAACTTTTCTTAATCTGAGTATCTTAGATACACGTGACTCTGATGAAAGCATTAAACGAAAGGAGGGGGGGGGGAAGCAAATATCCGTAAAGATTTAAATGATATAATTTGTCTAAAACTTTCTGCAGATTACCAGCCTGGCACACTACCGACTGAGCCAACCCTCTTTTCTAAGAGGATTGTTTTATCTTGGGACGGCTTTTTTTTTTTGTACACAATTATCTGAATGTCCAGGTCACAAGGATACCTAGGGTTCAGAGGAGATTGAGAAAAGGGACCTACGGGGCAATTGTTAGGAGATAAATCATAACCTCCCGTCAATGACCTCCAGCGTGTTCTCTAACATCCCTAAGGTATGGCTCTAGTGCACACGGGGTTGGGTTACCTCTGAGCGGCACTTTTTTGCACATGGACCCCGAAGGTTCAGAGAAGGTTGGGGGAGGGGACCCACTGAAATAGCTGTAGGGAGAAAGATGATAGCCTCCCGTCAAGACTATCCAGTGTGTTCTTTAACGTGCACAGGGTATGGCTCTCCCGCACACGGAGATACGGCTTAACGTCCCATCCGACGGACGGCGGCCTTTCCAAGCCCATCGGTGTCCCCTACTGACCGTGGGCAGGGCGGGGAATTTTGCGGAGATAAATCTCAACGCTGACACAGCTGGGACTCGAACCTGGGAACTGCAGATTACGAGCCTGGCGAGCTACCTATTGAGCCACCCCCGCCCCCTATGGGTCTGGACTCTGCATCTTGGGTATACACTTTTCAGTAATATGGTCATTAACGTATTTATCCAAGATGAAATTTTTGCTGCAGTTTTTATCCTACAAAGCAAAAGTATCATGGTCAGAAATTTACCGTAAACCTAGGTACAGTGACCTAATGGGAAAGAAAAATGAGTTTTAGTGAAATTCTTTATTAATTTTTCGAATAAGATGTACATTTTATTAAAGCAAAATGGTTGATCTAAATAAAGCTGTGTATTTGGTAAAGAGTTGATAATATATCTTCCCAAGCCTAATTCTTTGATTTCAAGCTTTTTTTGACAATTACTCATTCAAATAAAATAATAAAAGTTACAGGATTTGAAATGATACAATAGTTTATTCAGGTTGGGTTAAATGGCCAGGTTACATGGACCCCGAAGGCTCAGAGAAGGTTGGGGAGGGGACCCACTGGAACAGCTGTTGGGAGACAGATGGTAGCCTCCCATCAAGGCCATCCAGCGTGTTCTTTAACGTGCACAGGGTATGGCTCTCCCGCACACGGGGCCACGGCTTAACGTCCCATCCGACTGACGGCGGCCTTTCCAAGCCCATCGGTGTCCCCTACTGACCGTGGGCAGGGCGGGGAATTTTGCGGAGATAAATCTCAACGCTGACCCACCTGGGACTCGAACCTGGGAACTACAGATTACGAGCCTGGCGCGCTACCGACTAAGCCACCCCCGCCCCGTTTATTCAGCACTGGAACTGGTTGGACTATTGTTTAACGAGAGTCCATGCCCGTCGGTGATCCCTTTGTCGTAGAGATAAATCTGGACGCACACAAGGTTGTGTCTCGTACATAAAAGCATATAAAATATTTCAAAGTGCCGATGACAATGCTGCCAACTGTCAAGAACCCAATGACTAGAGTTTGTGACGTCGAACTTCAAATCGTGCAACAGATGAAACGATTGAGGAAAGATATACAGTCGCTCAAAAAATATCCGAACACTATGGTTGATTACAGAATTAAAAAAAAATATCTGGCAACGTTTTTTTTTGTCACGTGACACGTAGGTTGCCAGATCACTAATTTCTAAGAAAATCATTGCCAGATAATTTTTCTGAATTCCGTAATCAACCATAGTGTTCGGATATTTTTTTGAGCGACTGTACATTGGACGGAGAGATCGCTTAACTGAAACTGTTATGTTTCCCTAAAATCAATGCACGAATCTAATAATCGATCTCTCACATTTTGAAGTTGAAAAAAAAAATCAATTAAATTTTATCGTAGAAGATTTCGCTAACCAATGTAAGTAGTGTAGTAGGGTTGGGTTGTTTTACCTCTGAGCGGCACTTTTTTGCACACCATGGGCTAAATGGCCAGGTCACAAAGACCCCGAAGGCTCAGAGAAGGTTGGGGGATGGGACCCACTGGAACAGCTGTTGGGAGACAGATGGTAGCCTCCCGTCAAGGCCATCCAGCGTGTTCTTTAACGTGCACAGGGTATGTCTCTCCCGCACACGGGGACACGGCTTAACGTCCCATCCGACTGACGGCGGCCTTTCCAAGCCCATCGGTGTCCCCTACTGACCGTGGGCAGGGCGGGGAATTTTGCGGAGATAAATCTCAACGCTGACCCAGCTGGGACTCGAACCTGGGAACTACAGATAACGAACCTGGCAAGCTACCGACTGAGCCACCCCCGCCCAGATCAAAGTGGTCAGCAGCACCAGAGGCAAAGAACCTCTAAAACCAAATCCCCAAACCTCTGAAATGCGAACTCAAATGCTTCTTTCTTCGCCGGAATCCCAGATATAAACCTGCCACGGCTTTCCCATTTGCTCGGTGAGATTGAATGAAGTGTCACTCTGCGCGAGAGTCGGGGAGGGGTGAAATTGGAGAACGGGGGGGGGGAAGAGCTGAATTAATTCCCCTTTTCGCATTCACCAGCTAAAATCAATGTGGAGGCACGAGGGGTGACGTCATGCGGGCAGGTAGACGTGCCGTGGCGCCACTCCGCTATATTTACCTGCCCTATTTGTGTCCTGGCAGGATTCCCGGTGCGATTGCTGCCTCGGCCGACTTCTTTTAAACGCTGCCTTCAGCGATTTAGGGACTTCACACCCCCGTGATGCAACTTTCTTCTTCATCTGCACATGAACTACTAATTGAAGGTTTTCCAGTTTCTCTTATTACAATGGATAAAGAGTCCAAGATTACTGGACCGCCTTTCATTTCGCTTTTGTTCAATACACGAGATGTTAGTTCTGTATCGGATACATGCTTCGCGTGGAAAGCAACGCGGCACGCGCTCGGGGAGTCAATAGCTCCTCTTGTAGGCTTAGGTGGCTTCGTGCTCACGACAGGGCACACGCACAGGGAATGGAGATGGAGAGGGGGGGACACGCATTCGTGGATATCAAGAGAGAAGCCACATGAAAGAAATTAATCACGTTCTGTCACACCAAGAAATAAAGCTGGTCAAAGACGGAAAAAAAAATCTACAAAGAAATGTTAGCTGAAGAACTTTTCTTTTATTATTCGAAAGTTTTCTGATTTTATCCGACATTTTGACATATGAAATTTGAATCGTGTACGGGTTGGGTTGTTTTACCTCTGAGCGGCACTTTTTTGCACACCATGTGCTAAATGGCCAGGTCACATGGACCCCGAAGGCTCAGAGAAGGTTGGGGGAGGGGACCCACTGGAACAGCTGTTGGGAGACAGATGGTAGCCTCCCGTCAAGGCCATCCAGTGTGTTCTTTAACGTGCACAGGGTATGGCTCTCATGCACACGGGGCCACGGCTTAACGTCCCATCCGACGGACGGCGGCCAATCGTGTACGGACTTTCCTGAATTATTCTCATTTTGGAATACGAAATTCTGTATGCAAGGTGGGTGAAAAAATGTACTCGATTTCAAAGTAAGAAAAAGGACTTAATGAACTTGACATTAGTGCTAAAGAAAAAATTAAATTACAGGGGCAGACAAATTTTTTGTTCAGTTTGTTCCGGGTTTAAAATGCTCAATCTCGCAATAAAAAATATTCTTCGTTTAAAAGAGCATCGAAACATAGACAGATTTCAAGATAGGTAGTTGCAACCAACCATTCACCTCCTCCCCGATGAAAATTGGATCGAAAGTTTATGTTAGATGATATCGGGTGTGCCAAAAATTAATGTTTCGTTTGCTAAACGAATGTAAATCCTGTTTTTTATTTCATTTTGTTGTCGGAAGTATTTCATTTATTTTTTATTAATATGAGAATTCCTTTTAGTGCATTTCCAATAATAACTCCTTTTTTCGAAGGGCGGGTGTGGCTCAGTCGGTAGTGCGTCAGGCTCGTAATCTGCAGTTCTCAGGTTCGAGTCCCACTGGGTCACAGTTGAGAGTTATCTCCGCAAAACTCCCCGCCCTGCCCACGGTCAGTAAGGGACACCGATGGGCTTGAAAAGGCCGCCGTCCGTCGGATGGGACGTTAAGCTGTGGCCCCGTGTGCGGGAGAGCCATACCTTGTGCAAGTTAAAGAACACGCTGGATGGCCTTGACGGGAGGATACCATCTGTCTCCCAACAGCTGTTCCAGTGGGTCCCCTCCCCCAACCTTCTCTGAGCCTTCGGGGTCCATGTGACCTGGCCATTTAGCCCATGGTGTGCAAAAAAGTGCCGCTCAGAGGTAAAACAACCCAACCCTTTTTTCGCTTTTTTTTTTTCAGGAGTTCTTGCCCCCAAGAAGTCACGAGAGGAATTTCTAGTTACGGAAAATAAAGCTGATTGTTAACAATGTGCTACTATTCGTTAAAAATTGTAGAAAAAAAAATTCCGGGCTGTTCCTTTTAATAGACTCATACAAAGTTTCACCATAACTTTTGTAGAGGCGCCCATAACCGTGACCCACACCCCTAATCGCGGGGATTGAGGAATTTAGTTACCGGGGACTGTTTCGAGGGGGTTATCGGAGAATTCAGTTTCGAAAAGGCTCCTAGAATTTAGTTGGGTTGTTTTACCTCTGAGCGGCACTTTTTTTGCACACCATGGGCTAAATGGCCAAGTCACATGGACCCCGAAGGCTCAGAGAAGGTTGGGGGAGGGGACTCACTGGAACAGCTGTTGGGAGACAGATGGTAGCCTCCCGTCAAGACCATCCAGCGTGTTCTTTAACGTGCACAGGGTATGGCTCTCCCGCACACGGGGCCACGGCTTAACGTCCCATCCGACGGACGGCGGCCTTTCCAAGCCCATCGGTGTCCCCTACTGACCGTGGGCAGGGCGGGGAATTTTGCGGAGATAAATCTCAACGCTGACCCAGCTGGGACTCGAACCTGGGAACTACAGATTACGAGCCTGGCGCGCTACCGACTGAGCCACCCCCGCCCCGACCTAGAATTTAGTTTCGGAGGGGGGAGGGGGTTTGAGAAAAAGACTGGAGTAGGATTTCCCAATCACTAAAATATTCCACCGAACAAGATTAAAATTAAATTCTATGCGGATTAAATTTTTATTAAAAAAAATACCTTTTCAAGCAGCTGCTTGCCACAGATGTCTGACAGGAGACTGTCAGTTTAACACGCCATAGTAGAGGGATCTGTGAGGATTTTTTTTTTGCCACTGCACGCGGTGTTCCCAAGGTGGTCACCCTCGCAGATACTGACCGCACCTAAAGCTGCTTAACTTTATAGTTTGTTTTTAAAATCCAATTTTATAGTCGAACATAAAAAATACAGGGATAAAATAGAATTATAAAAAGACAATTGTTTTCGATTTCAAAGCATGCAGACCGGTTTGAAATTTTGTATAAGACGACTGAATTTTCGGGTAGGGGCCGGTATCTCCCCGATGCGAGTGCGAGAGTGTTGTACATCCCCCCCCCCCCCCGGGTTGAGGGACCTATCAGTACGCTTCTTTGCTTGGGGATTGGAATAGCGTGCATTTCCCCAAGTCCCTGAAATTCAGACACAAAAGGTCAATTTAAAGTGAACGTTATCAGACCACTCTAATGGGTTGAGTTGTTTTACCTCTGAGCGGCACTTTTTTGCACACCATGGACTAAATGGCCAGGTCACATGGACCCCAAAGGCTCAGAGAAGGTTGGGGGAGGGGACCAACTGGAACAGCTGTTGGGAGACAGATGGTAGCCTCCCGTCAAGACCATCCAGCGTGTTCTTTAACGTGCACAGGGTATGGCTCTCCCGCACACGGGGTCAAGGCTTAACGTCCCATCCGACGGACGGCGACCTTTCCAAGCCCATCGGTGTCCCCTACTGACCGTGGGCAGGGTGGGGAATTTTGCGGAGATAAATCTCAACGTTGACCCAGCTGGGACTCGAACCTGGGAACTACAGATTACGAGCCTGGCGCGCTACCGACTGAGCCACCCCCGCCCCACACTCTAATGGAAATTTCTGCGTACGTCAACTGTGCATTTAGGCAACTTTGGCTTCACCTTGTAACAAAATCCTAACAGCGAAATTGAGTGAACTGTTAATCTGCTAACGAAGCCCGAATTAGCAGGTTAGTATTATTTTTATTGAATACATTGTTAGAAATATGATCATGACATCAATAGCTCGTATGGAATTATCGGATTTCAGTTAGATTTTTGTGCGGTGTTAGTAATCATTATTTCACATTAATACTGACTACTAACTATGCACAAAATCTAACTGAAATCCCAAAATTTCATAGTTCTAAGACTAACCTCACAGGTCTAGTTATCAGTTTCATTTTTCTTGTGGTGAATCACAGAATTTTAAAATGATACATATGGTAATCAGGGAGGTAGACATGAGTTATTCCTGGAGAGAAGAAATCTGAATTTAGAATCTGATAATGAACATCCTCACTTTTGGCGATTCTTGATTCACTTTATACAGACAAATCTTCGGGAATTAACTTTTGTCTCAAGACACTATCCCCAGAATGGGGGGCGGGGGGGGGGGCTCAGTCGGTAGCGCGCCAGGCTCGTAATCAGTAGTTCCCAGGTTCGAGTCCCAGCTGGGTCAGCGTTGAGATTTATCTCCGCATAACTCCCCGCCCTGCTCACGGTCAGTAGGGGGCACCGATGGGCTTGGAAAGGCGGCCGTCTGTCAGATGGGACGTTAAACTGTGGCCCCGTGTGCGGGAGAGCCATACCCTGTGCACGTTAAAGAACACGCTGGATGGCCTTGACGGGAGGCTACCATCTGTCTCCCAACAGCTGTTCCAGTGGGTCCCCTCCCCCAACCTTCTCTGAGCCTTCGGGATCGTTGTGGCCTGACCATTTAGCCCATGGTGTGCAAAAAAGTGCCACTCAGAGGTAAAACAATCCAATCCAACCGCAGAATCGGGATATTATATTTGGGTGGGTTTGTTTCACCCCTGAGCAGCACTTTTTTGCACACAATGGACTAAATGGCTAGGACACAAAGACACCGAAGCTCAGAGAAGGTTTGGGGAGGGGACTCACTGGAACAGCTGTTAGGAGACAGTTGGTAGCCTCCCATATAAAAACAAGTCAACGCCATTCTGCAACAGCTGTTGGGAAACAGATGATAGCCTCCCGGTAATGCCATCCAGAATGTGCTTTAATGTGCGCAGGGTGTGGCTCCCCCGCACACGAGGTACGGCTTAACGACCCATCGGGCGGACGGCGGCCTTTCCAAGCCCATTGGTGTCCCCTACTGACTGTGGACAGGGCGGGGAGTTTTGCGGAGACAAATCTCAACGCTGGCCCATCTGGGACTCGGAACTGGGAATTGCAGATTACGAGCCTGGTGCGCCACCGACGAAGCCAACACTCATCCCAAGGATGGGGGAGACTTTGACATGTTTTAGCCTCGTTTGTTGGTTGGTTGTTTTACCTCTGAGCGGCACTTTTTTGCACACCATGGGCTGAATGGCCAGGTCACATGGACTCCGAAGGCTCAAAGAAGGTTGGGGGAGGGGATCCACTGGAACAGCTGTTGGGAGATAGATGGTAGCCTCCCGTCATGGCCATCCAGCGTGTTCTTTAACGTGCACAGGGTATGGCTGTCTCGCATACGGGACCACGGCTCAACGTCCCATCCGACGGACGGAGGCCTTTCCAAGCCCATCGGTGTTCCCTACTGACCGTGGGCAGGGCGTGGAATTTTGCGGAGATAAATCTCAACGCTGACCCAGCTGGGACTCGAACCTGAGAACTACAGATTACGAGCCTGGCGCGCTACCGACTGAGCCACCCCCCGCCCCAGAGCCTCGTTTGACGTACTGTGATTTTCAAGGACTGTTTTGGAAAATATACGATTTTGTAGACCTCAAGGAGGGGATTCCTCCCCCACTTTGAGTACGCCACTGCACTTCCCCGATGCGCACTTTTTTCTTCATTAGTCTGTCAAAAAAGAGTCATCCAACTTCTTCATTTACGATTTTCATGAAATATGAATGCACGGCAGTTTTCCAAATTGTGTCGGGAGAAAAATTTTTAGAGTACAGCGGACACTTATTGGCTGCCGTGTGCCTTACAAATCAATTTTAAAAAACTTTTTAGTGCTGTGTGCCCCAACACGACCTAAGAAGCACCTGATTACAGAGATCGACGAGTAGGGAAAATTATGATGCACTTATTACCTTGCAAATTTTTAAAACACTATATATGAAAAAAATATCCAAGTTTGATCTTAAATCAAAAAACTGATTTATTTTGGAAAACAATCATCTTAATTTTGTGTTAATTATGTAATCATTCCCCCGCAGTTAGAAGGCAATCCCATCCCCCCCCCCCCTTTTCAATCGTTTGGCGCCAGGTTTGTAAACTGCAGTTTCCTGGTTCAAGTCCCAAACTGTGCAGCATCGAGCATTATCTCCGCTAAACCTCTACTCGGTGAAAATGGGGTTCGGGGGAGGGGCACCAATGAGTTCGGAATGGCCATGACCCCACGTGCATGATGGCTTTATCCTGTGCACGTTATAAAACACGCTGTATGGTCGTGATAGTCTTGGGGTGGGGGTGGCTCAGTCGGTAGCGCGCCAGGCTCGTAATCTGTAATTCCCAGGTTCGAGTCCCAGCTGGGTCAGCGTTGAGATTTATCTCCGCAAAATTCCCTGCCCACGGTCAGTAGGGGACACCGATGGGCTTGGAAAGGCCGCCGTCCGTCGGATGGGACGTTAAGCCTTGGCCCCGTGTGCGAGAAAGCCATACCCTGTGCACGTTAAAGAACACGTTGGATGGCTTTGATGGGAGGCTACCATCTGTCTCCCAACAGCTGTTCCAGTGGGTCCCCTCCCCCAACCTTCTCTGGGTCCATGTGGACCCAGAGAATTCCTTGGGGGTCCATGTGATCCTTTTTTCGGGGTCCATTCCTTCGGGGTCCATGTGATCTGTCCATTTAGCCCATGGTGTGTTCAAAAAAGTGCCGCTCAGAGGTAAAACAACACAACCCAACCGTGATAGTCTTCCATCTGTCTCTTAACAGCTGCCAAGTGGGTCCCCTCCATTAACCTTCTGAGCTCTTGGGGTTCTTATGACCTGGCTATTTAGCCCATTATGTGCAAAGAATGAATGTCTCGCTGAGAGGTAAAACAATCGAAGCCCATACTAAAAGTACTTTTATGTTTGAATTCCACTGGATCCATTTTTGACTTGTAGTCCTAGTCTCAATATATGTCATTTAGCCACGGTGATATAGCAACATCATTAATTTCATCTTTATCACACGTCTATTTGCATGACAACTCTTGCGCTGTGGCGATAACTATGTTTTAAACTATTAATCATATTAAAATTATCTGGGGTAGGAGACGATGTAAAGAGAGGTACTCTATTCGGATAATCTATGAACTACGCTTTTTTAGTTTATAATGGGCTAAATGTCCAAGTCACAAGGATACCAAAAACTCAGAGAGTTAGATTGGATTGTTTTATCTCTGAGCGTCACTTCTTTGCACACAGTGGGCTAAATGGCCAGGTCAAAATGGACCCCGAGTGCCAAAGGTTTGGGGAGGTATCCCACAGGATGGACAGCTGTTAGGGGACAGACGGTAGGCTCCCATCAAGGTAATCCAACGTGTTCTTTAACAAGCGCAGGATATGGCTCTCCACAACACACGGGTCCACGGCTTAACGTCCCATTCGACGGACGGCGGCCTTTCCAAGCCCATCGGTTTCACTTACTGACCGTGGGCAGGACGGGGAGTTTTGCGGAGATAAATCTCAAAGCTGACCCAGCTGGGAACTCGAACCTGGGAACTGTAGGTTACGAGCCTGGCGCACTACCGACTGAGCCACCCCCACCCCAAGCCTCAGAGACGGTTGGGGGAAGGGAACCCACTGGATAATTGTTAGGAGAAAAATTCTAGCCTCCTGTCAGCGCCATCCAACCTGTTCTTTAACGTGCACGGCGTATGGCTCTCCCGCACACGGTGCTACAGCTTAACGTCCCATGCGACGGACGGCGGTCGTTCCAAGCCCGTTGGTGTCTCCTTTCTGATCGAGGGCAGGGTTGGGTTTTGGCGGGAAGAAATCTGAACGCTGGTACAGGTGGGACTCGAACTGGGGAACTGCGGATTGCGAACCTAGCGCGCAACTGACTAAGACACATGCAGCATCCAAATGGCCCGCAAAAGAGGGATCTTGGTTTTTAGGGTTAGTCCTAATATTACGCATGCGTATCAGTCATAATTCAATAGAAATCTAAACCAAAGCGAGTTTAACATTTATTTAAGCCATTATAAAAATATATACTTTAGTAGCCGTAAGTTTTCTGCGTGCCGAGTATGCATGACTCTTGGGCGTCTCTCAAGGTCAGAGCTTTTGGCTCTACCATTCTCCCCCTAACCAAATGAGAAATGTTGTCAGCCGCATCTTCTCAGAGTGACACATGAATTTCAAGCTCTATGGAACATCTTGTAGCTTTGCCAAAGGAGGCTCAACTCTAGTCCAATCTAGCTAAATAGTCTTAAATTCTTAACTCATTGGATTGGATTGTTTTACCTCTGAGTGGCACTTTTTTTGCACACCATGGGCTAAATGGCCAGGTCACAAGGACCCTGAAGGCTCAAAGGAGTTGGGGGAGGGGACCCACTGAAAGAACTGCTGGGAGACAGATGGTAGCTTCGAATATGTTTAAAAAAAAACCTCAAGCAGCTGCTTGTCACAGAAGTCTGACAGGAGCCTGTCAGGCTTCTGTCAGCTGAATATGACAGAGAGAAGATCTGGGAAAAGACACCTCAGTAGGAAAACGACACAAAACATCGATGCCTTTCCCAGGACTCGAACCCAGGTCTTTTTGATCAGTAGTCAAGCCCGTTAACCACTCCGCCACGGGGCTCTTTTATCTAACTTTCCCAAAATACAAGACAAGTTATGAAATGCCAGAGAATAAACCTTCAAAAACAATTAAGAAAGCTAAAATTCCAAAAGTGGAAATTTTCGTCCTTCATTGCCAGTTGATCAATTTGTCCTCCCCCCCCCCAAAAAAAAAAACTCGCCAGGGACATCAAAAAATGTTCATACTACAAACTTCAGCAGTAGAGAGTGATGACCTATTTATAGCTGATATGATTTAGAAACGTTTTACCTCTTAGAAAATAAAGGCTTTTTTTTCAAAGTCAAAGTTTATTGATAGACAAAACAGCAGTACATCGCTCGAGCCATTGGTATTTAATCGTACACTATCTTCAGCTAAGGCATTTCCTTGGCGTCCTTGGTTTCCGTGGGCGAGTGGTTAGCACGTTTGGCTACTGATGGGACCTGGATTCGAGTCCCGGGCAAGGCATGGATGTTTGTGTCGTTTTTCTGCTGAGGTCCCGCCATCCCCACAGATCTACTTTGGCGAATAAACTGGCAGGCTCCTGTCAGACCTCTGTGGCAAGTAGCTGCTTGAGGGGGTATTTATTTTTTATTTATCTTCAGCTACTTACTCCAGGTTTTGTACCACGGTTGGACGCGGAGGGGGGGGGGGAGATGCAACAATTTTTCAAATCACTACATAATGAGAGGTCCCATGGAGACGAAATAAAATATTAGAGATGGCGGAAGATTATTAGTCTGAAGCAGGCCCAGATGTCGAAAAAAATTGAGAGTGGGTGTGTGGAGGATGATAAGGAACACAATCGACCCGAAGAAAATGTGAAGGGGGGGGGGGGGCTAGGAATATGAGATTGGATTTCCAATGTTGTATGATATCACTCTTCCATTTTACAGCTCTTTTTAAAAAAATTTGAAATATGCATGAAACGTAAGTTAGGTTGGGTTGTTTTACCTCTGAGCTGCACTTTTTGCACACCATGGGCTAAATGGCCAGGTCACAAGGACCCCGAAGACTCAGAGAAGGTTGGGGGAGGGGATCCACTGGAACAGCTGTTGGGAGACAGATGGTAGCCTCCCGTCAAGGTCATCCAGCGTGTTCTTTAACGTGCACAGGGTATGGCTCTCCCGCACACGGGGCCACGGCTTAACGTCCCATCCGACGGACGGCGGCCTTTCCAAGCCCATCGGTGTTCCCTACTGACCGTGAGCAGGGCGGGGAATTTTTGCGGAGATAAATCTCAACGCTGACCCAGCTGGGACTCGAACCTGGGAACTGCAGATTACGAGCCTGGCGCGCTACCGATTGAGCCGCCCCTCGACACTCTGCTAACTTCTAAAATACACATGTAATGGAGAAATGTGACTAAAGATAAAGATCACAATAAAATCTGTTTAAATCTCGATTTTCAAAAATATTCGTTCAGTATTTAAAGAGGTTGTGGAAGCTCGGATATTTAACAATAAATTATCTTGTTTTATAGAAATCATTCACAGTTGTCTAATATTGAAATAATCATTACGTAAACTTTTAAAATGCATATTTATTAAAAGGTTTGAAACGATTCTTATTATTCAAGTTTAATTAATATCTGAGCTAAATTCTTGTTATGCCTTACTTTCGTGAAATATTCTGACTTCCATAACTCTTTAAATGTTGAACGAATATTGTTGAAAAATTGAGATTTAAATGGATTTGATTGTGATCTTTAATTAATCTTTTAATTTTTTTCTTTAAACGCAGATCATAGGGCTGCGAAGTTAAATTCCATTTACATATCATGAGAATCTGAAAAACCAAATAATATTCCGGCCATCAGTAAATGTAATAATAATAATTTGTTTCATGTAGGGAATTACCGTAAAGCCAATGTACAGGTAATTTTGGATATTGTGCCGAGTGGTCAGCGTGCTTGACTACTGATCTAAGGGCCAATCCTGGGTTCGAGCCCGGGTTGGGTTGTTTTACCTCTGAGCGGCACTTTTTTGCACACTATGGGCTAAATGGCCAGGTCACATGGACCCCGAAGGCTCAGAGAAGGTTGGGGGAGGGGACCCACTGGAACAGCTGTTGGGAGACAGATGGTAGCCTCCCGTCAAGGCCATCCAGCGTGTTCTTTAACGTGCACAGGGTATAGCTCTCCCGCACACGGGGCCACAGCTTAACGTCCCATCCGACGGACGGCGGCTTTTCCAAGCCCATCGGTGTCCCCTACGACCGTGGGCAGGGCGGGGAATTTTGCGGAGATAAATCTCAACGCTGATTCGAGCCCCGGATAAAGCATGGACGTTTGTGTTGTTTTTCTGCTGAGGTCCTGCCATCCTCACAGACCTTCTACTATGGCATATAAACTGACAAGCTGTCAGACCTCTGTGACAAGCAGCTGCTTGAGGGTTGTTTTTTTATTTTTATACACTTAATGCAAATTTAAAAAAAAATAAAAATTGGGGATGGAAATATGCACAGAAATTGAAAATGGCAGTTGTTAAAAAATTTGCACTATTTACATCCAGCGCAACTAGTGGCCGATTAAGAAACTTTAGGAGTAGGGGGAGGGAAAAATTCCCATTTAATACATTGTTAATAGGGGGTAGTGACCCTTCCATCCCTCTATGACGCTCTAATTGATATGCCTTGGAATGAAGTGAACACGTGTCCTGAAACTCTTTTATCCCTCGAACTGTTGGCATTGCGTAAACTGCCAAACAAATCACTCAAATATATTTTCAATTTTACAGCAGAATTTTTTTTGTTTAAATGAAAAAAGTTTTGCTTACTTGAACAATTCCCGCACAATCCTCAATTTTTGTCCGACTCCACAAAAGAAAACGTCCAGAGAAAGTACACACACACACAAAATAAAAATCCTTTAACACATCTCGTCGATCAAGAATCCCAAAGCTCGCATGCATTGACTTCTGTGTGCCGCCTGCGGGAGTGCTCGCCCTGAAGCAGCGCACGTGTTCCGGCGCCGAGACTGACCACACAGCTCCGTGTCTCCTGCAGCCATTCACGAGGCTCGCAACCACGTGCTCACGACGTCATCCTTGGAGACCCCGGCGCCTAGCGACGGGTGGCAGCAGATAGGCCCGACAGAGCGATTCCTCGGTGATTCAGATGCGAAGGCAGGCAGTTGCAAGGAGGAGCTCTCGACACGAAGAAGCCGTTGAGTAGGAATCGCTGAGGAATTGATTTGGCACTTCGATGGTTGTTGCTCTGAAGAAGCAGATAATAAATCTTAGGGTTGGGTTACCTCTGTGCGGCACTTTTTTGCACACCATGGGCTAAATGGCTAGGTCACAAGCACCCCGAAGGCTCATAGAAGGTTGGGGTAGGGGACCCACTGGTACAGTTGTTGGGAGACAGATGGTAGCCTCCTGTCAAGGCCATCCAGCAGAGTTCTTTAACATGCACAGGGTATGACTCTCCCGCACACGGGGCCACGGCTTAACGTCCAATCCGTCTGACGGCGGCCTTTCCAAGCCCATCGGTGTCCCCTACTGACCGTGGGCAGGGCGGGGAATATTGCGGAGATAAATCTCAACGCTGACCCAGCTGGGACTCGAACCTGGGAACTACAGATTACGAGCCTGGCGCGCTACCGACTGAGCCACCCCCGCCCCATAAATCTTAGGAAAATGTGCAAAAGGGATTCTGGCGCCGTCTGAAAAAATGTTTTTTTTTAGATGTATAGTTTCATTTTCTGTTCCCCCAACCCCTTTTACTTCTTAGTTTATTCTGTTCATTGCGGGGGTGGCTCAGTCGGTAGCGCGCCAAGCTCGTAAACTGCGGTTCCCAGGTTCGAGTCCCAGCTGGGTTAGCGTTGAGATTTATCTCCGCAAAATTCCCCGACCACGGTCAGTAGGGGACACCGATGGGCTTGGATAGGCCGCCGTCCGTCGGATGGGACGTTAAGCCGTGGACCGTGTGCGGGAGAGCCATACCCTGTGCACGTTAAAGAACACGCTGGATGGCCTTGACAGGAGGCTACCATCTGTCTCCCAACAACTGTTCCACTGGGTCCCCTCCCCCAACCTTCTCTGAGCCTTCGTGGTCCTTGTGGCCTGGCCATTTAGCCCATGGTGTGCAAAAAAGTGCCGCTCAGATGTAAAACAACCCAAGAACTGTTCATTGAGAACTACGATTATATAAGAACCTCCCCCAACACAGAAAAAAAAAGATTTCCTAAAAGAAACTAAGTTGTTTTGTGGTTATCATTGGTAGGATGTGGTATAATGCAAAAAAATATCAGACGCGAACAGATGTTTTCTGCGGTTTTCTTACAGCACTTCCAGACAATTTTGCTCTTAGTCAATTGTGGCTTTTAAATTTCCGTTAGTAAGGTAATTTGCGGTTAAAGATGAAATTGTTGATGACGAAATTGTAATTAAAAAGTCTAATCGCATTTGGCAAATATGAAGGGTGTTTTTAAAAACCAGAGATGTTGAATTTTGTTCTTCTCCTGGGAAGGAAGGAATTGCAACTGTTAATGAAAAGCTTTTGACTAGAACCCTCTAGAAGGGGGCAGGGTGCAGGCTTGGTAGTGCGTCAGGCTCGTAATCTGCAGTTCCCAGGTTCGAGTCCCACTGGGTCACAGCTGAGAGTTATCTCTGCAAAACTCCCCGCCCTGACCACGGTCAGTAGGTGACACCGATGGGCTTGAAAAGGCCGCCGTCCGTCGGATGGTACGTTAAGCCGTGGCCCCGTGTGCGGTAGAGCCATACTCTGTGCACGTTAAAGAACACACTGGATTAACTTGACGGGAGGCTACCATGTGTCTCCTAACAGCTGTTCCAGTGAGTCCCCTCCCCCAACCTTCTCTGAGCCTTCAGGGTCCTTGTGACCTGCCCATTTAGCCCGCTGTGTGCAAAACAGTGCCGCTCAGAGATAAAGCAACCAACCAATACTCTAGAAACGAAAAAGTAACAAATTGTTCTAGCGAATATGGAATGTTTGTTTTCAAAGAGAATGACGCATTTTGTTTTCCAACTTTTGCAGCACGCTGTTTTACCTCTGAGATACACTTTTTTAACACAATGGGCTAAAGGCAAGGTCATAAGGACCCCGTAGACTCAGAGAAGGTTGGGGGAAGGAGACCCACTGGACATCTGCTAATAGACAGATGGTAGCCATCCAGCGTGTTATTTTAACATGCACAGGATATGGCTCTCCAACACACGGGCGATGGCTTAACGTCCCATCCGACTGACGGCGGCCATTGCAAGCCCATCGGTGTCCCCTACTGACCGAGGGGGGGGGGGGGAGCGGAAGCTTTGTGGAGATAAATTTCAACGCTGGAACTCGAACCTGGGAACTGCAGATTGTGAGCGTGTCGCGCTTCCGACTGAGACCTCTCCACCCCAAAGAAGATGATTGGGAAGGTTGGGTTGGGTTGTTTTACCTCTGAGCGGCACTTTTTTGCACACCATGGGCTAAATGGCCAGGTCACATGGACCCCGAAGGCTCGGAGAAGGTTGGGGGAGGGGACCCACTGGAACAGCTGTTGGGAGACAGATGGTAGCCTCCCGTCAAGGCCATCCAGCGTGTTCTTTAACGTGCACAGGGTATGGCTCTCCCGCACACGGAGCCACGGCTTAACGTCCCATCCGACGGACGGCGGCCTTTCCAAGCCCATCGGTGTCCCCTACTGACCGTGGGCAGGGCGGGGAATTTTGCGGAGATAAATCTCAACGCTGACCCAGCTGGGACTCGAACCTGGGAACTACAGATTACGAGCCTGGCGCGCTACCGACTGAGCTACCCCCGCCCCGATGATTGGGAAAGTGCAAAAAGTAACACTTCCATTAACACCTATGAAACAGAAATTAATTTCTCATTTACCACTTAGAAAAAAAATTCTTTTTACCACCGAAAGAAGTAAAATCGTTGCTGTCGGTGTAAACTATTTATACAGTCGCTCAAAAAAGTATCCGACTACTATGGTTGATTGCAGAATTTAGAAAAAATATCTGGCAACGATTTATTTTTAGAAATTTAGTGATCGGGCAACCTTCGTGTCACGTGACACGAAGGGAGCTGGAGCAACTGGAGCGTGTGCAGTAACTGCACACGCTCCAGTTTGCTGTGAACGGTAACTGGAGCGTGTACAGTTGCTGTACACGCTCCAGATATTTTTCCTGAATTCTGTAATCACGTGACACGAAGGTTGCCAGATCACTAATTTCTAAAAAAATCGTTGCCAGATATTTTTTACTTTTTTGCGAGACTGTACCTCACACTCTACAGCTAAGTTTTAAAATTTCTACCACAAATAGATTGTTTTCAATATTTGTTTAAAGTCTGGCTAGTTTCCAAACTTCTCCACCGCTAGTGGGTGCCATGAAAACTATTGGGATATTTCGAAAGTGAATATTCTGATATTTTATTAATGCACATCCAACCTAAAAATGATTTCTTAATTTATCTCTACTTAGGAGAACAGATGTCGCCTCTGGAGAATATGGAAATCTCGTTTTCAAAGAGAATGAAGTTTTTTTATTAAACATTTTTGAACGGTTTAGAATAGCCGCCTCGGTGGTTCAGTGGTATCGCGGTGGCACTGCGACTACCGAGGTCCGGGTTCGAGTCTCGTTGTGGATGGCATGGTCGGTTTTTCTATCCTATCTGTTGCGGTTGTCCAATTATCAACATGTCATAAAAAATTTTGTTCTCTCATAGGGACATAAAGCGGTTGGGTTGGGTTGTTTTACCTCTGATCGGCACTTTTTTTGCACACCATGGGCTAAATGGCCAGGTCACATGGACCCCGAAGGCTCAGAGAACGTTGGGGGAGGGAACCCACTGGAACAGCTGTTGGAGACAGATGGTAGCCTCCCGTCAAGGCCATCCAGCGTGTTCTTTAACGTGCACAGAGTATGGCTCTCCCGCACACGGAGCCACGGCTTAAAGTCCCATCCGACGGACGGCGACCTTTTCAAGCCCATCGGTGTCCCCTACTGACCGTGGGTAGGGCGGGGACATAAAGCGGTAAAATTGGTTATAAGTCCCAGCATCGAAAAAGAAAAATACACCCTGGCAAATTTTTTAATTGACGGACCGCATAGAAAACTGAAATGGAATGGCGGGCTGTCAAAGAATTATAAAAAAAATAACTTGTATGCATCGAAAGCAAAAAAAAAAGACAAAGTGCAAAATTCGCTTCCCAAGAACACGGACTCCTTGTCATAGACACGTTCTTTTTTCCATGAATTTTTTTCTCATGAGTAGCTCGCGGGAAGGAAAAATAGAGATGCTGGGACATAGTTTGCCCACGCCTACTGTAGAAGTTTCAATTCGATGATGGGAATAAATGATGGGAATAAATGATGATGGAAAAGTCATAATCGATGATTGGAATAATGCAAAGAGTAGTATTTTATTAGTATATTTACAATCATCTACATATATATATGTAGATGATTGTGAGTGGTGAGAAAGGAGGTCACTAATTCTAACTATGATGCAGAAATGGTGGAACTCTGGAAATTTTCAGCAAGGTGCAATCCGGGTTCTAGATGTCGGGAAAAATCCTAAATTTGACCTCTGACGTGATGAGGATCTTTCCACATACAACAGACG